>OU892277.1:63612413-64858226 GCA_917834065.1 Ceutorhynchus assimilis
TGTAGCAGTAGACATTCAATTTAGTATCATCATGTCTGTCGATAAGTTTGGTCGTTGGTCGTTCACAGCGCTTAAAAACTGTTAACGAGTATAAAATTTGGTGTTGAAACGACGTTTGGAAAACCAATCACAAGATTATGCAACGAAATCCTATATGGATAAATCATTGAGAGAATTTTTGGAAAAATTTTAAACAGATTCTGAAAACCAGAAAAAAAGTCACTGAGTCACCCTCACAAGAATTATCTGGAAAGTATAAGCAGATAGAATCTTTAATCAAAGATAATCAAAAGAAAATTGGAAACTTTGACAAATAAGAGCCACTCGTTTGAAAATGATTTTAAAACAGTGAATTCTTCAATGAAAGAAAGTCAAAAAGAAAATTGAAAGTTTAGCCACTATGAACCAATCGATTGGCACTGATATCAAAAACAAATTGGCTCCAGAATAGCTGCCTTGGAAAGAACAACATAAGTTATTTAATATAACACCTTTCATATATAAGTATTGGTGACAAGAGAAATAGTCAGAGCTTCCAAAGCTATAAACGATAACGATTTAATCACGAAAGGTCAGGTGATCAAAAATGATTAACGAGAAGCATCCTGTTTTACCAGCAGCAGTGGCGAATAAAAAGGGAAAAGGAAAGGGAAACTAAAGATGAAGACTAGAACGGGAATCAACTGGAATCACACTACTTGTATTTATTTAGTTTATGCTCATAGGAAAAAGTCAATGTTCTGGATGGTTCAATAAATAATTTTACGGGAAGCTTGGGAACTTTTTTGATACTGTGCGAAAATCTCTAGATCGGCGGCGCCTTTAATTTGAAGTTTCGAAGGTTTGACCTAGGCGAACCCCAATTTTGAGAATTTAAAAATGGATCCGAAATGGGATGGAGTATTTTCATCAACTTCCAGATTTTGCAAATGGACCAGCAACATGCAAATTGGAAAATTGTTCCAAAACCAGTGTATCAAGATATAATATTGGAGACAGTTGTGCAAATTATTTATAATCCTGAGAAAAACGGACATTGTCTTACAACCACAAGAACGAAACTTCTATACCATTCACCTTCAATGAATTTTGAGGAATTTTTACAGTTTCTCGATAATGTAAATGATGGTTGGTATGATGTAAATTTCTACATTGGAGAATTCATTTATGTTAGCTATTGGAATGAGGAAGAAAGTAAAGCTCTGACTATGGTGGATATGCGAACAATGGGAAAAATTTATTGGAATGAAAATCATCTTGATTTAATTCTAGAACATAAATATAACCTGTATGATATTTTTCTTAAATAAAAAATTGAAATAAAAAATTTATTCTGGCCTATTTCTTTTTCTCCTATACCAAAACCACAATAAATATCCCATAAATAAAACAACTACCTATGTAGAAATATAAAGTGTTTTTTATTATCAATATTTCTACAACAAAAAAAATAATAAATTCCTCCTGAATCATTATGTATTGATCTTGTTGATGCGTTTTGACGTTTTCTCGATGCCGTTTACTCTAAAAATTGAAAATGTTTTTAGTATTAATTTAATAATTTATATGGTATACTTACAATTCAACAATTTTGAAAATTGGTGTTGGATTCAGGCCTTTAATATCTCGCATGCCTTTAAATTTCAATCCAAATTTCCCAGCCTCGAAGTGCTGAATGTTTTGTTTAATTGAATCGGTTGCACGTTGAGGAAGAAAGGTAATGTTTTTATCCATTTCTACTCGGGCTACTTCTCCAAATTTTGAATTCACTATAGTCACACCCCGAATTGGATAGGGATGCTCTGGAGTCAAATCTTGTAGCTTTAAGTAGGACTTTTCCTCAAGACAGGCTGCTTGGTTAATTTGGGGTAAATCCATGATTCTATTATTAAACTAAAAATAGAACAATGTATTATTATCAGGGTCTTTAAGAATAATGAAAAAAATTACTTACATAGTTTTTAGCACTAAATACACACAATCAATTATAACTGAGGTAACGCCCAATTTTGAATTAAGTTTTCGTTGAAAAATTCAATCTGGATGAGCACTGAAGAAAAACTTTGTGTCACCTAGGGACGTTAAAATCTAACTAAAATTTGAAAATGAATAACAACTACCAGGCCAGCCAGCTGCGTTTCGTTATCGTCGCAGGAAATGCGGCTTCCGTGTGATAAGCAGGATTAAGCAAGTTCACACACAACTTGCTCTTCTTGTTGCTGTTTATGAGAACGGTAGAAAATTATAATTATTTTAAAAATAATATTTGGGGCCCCCCCAATTAAATCGTTACAAGTCCGTGAAAAAATGGGGCCCAAATTGGAGCACTATTTTTTCAATGATGATGATGATGTTGTCTTTTATGTGACATATTTTAGTTTAGAAAAATGGGGCCGACGACGACGACGAAAAAAGGGGGGCCCAGCACGGTGTATCTTGTTACAAGTAACGGGTGGGTACCAGGTACTAAGGTACCAGGTACGAGGTACCAGGTACGAGGTACCAGGTACCGAAGGTTACCAGGTACGAGATACGCGGTATCAAATTTCAGGTTATGAGTTCTAGGTACGTTGTACAAATTTCAAATTACCAGCACGAGATATGGGACATCAAATTTCAGGTTATGAGTTCTAGGCTACGTGCGCCTCAAAATTTGGGGGCCTGTATTGGTTTCATATACGATAATGGATAATGGGTCGCGGGTCTAGCTGCGGAGACAAGTGGCCCCTTTCCGATTTTTCCCTAGATTTAGGGAAATTTTATTGGTAACGTCGAACATTATTAGTTTCGACAACGTCGCACGTACCTGTCCATCTCGTATGGGGTATCTCATTTCAGGTTATGAGTTCATGTAAATGGGGCCCCCGAAAAAAAAAATGGGGCCACGGGTCTAGCAGCGGGGACAAGCATGTGGCCCCTTTGATGACGTCACTTATTGGGTTAGGTTTATTCAAATTGGGGGCTTGCTACTTAGGTTAGGCCTCTTTAAATTGGGGCTTGCCAAAAAAAAATGGGGCCCACGAAAAAATGGGGCCACGGGTCTAGCAGCGGGGACAAGCATGTGGCCTCTTTGATGACGTCACTTGGGTTAGGCCCCTCCACTTGACGAAAAATGGGGCCCACGACAAAAATGGGGCCCTGGAATGGGGCACAGGCTCACCTGGGTTAGGCCCCTTCAATTTGGGACTTCTCTGATGACGGGCACGGGCCCCAGAACGAGTCTGACGTCACTTCCGCTCTAGAACCGGCCTAGTATATCTACTCATTAGCTCTACGTTTAGTTGTATGTGTGATATATGCGTCCCACATACTACATTAAATGCGATTTCGACGATTCCCATTCAATTTTCAAGACTTTCAGGGGACCTGATGCATATAAAGTTTCCGTAGACTGGTTAGAGACTGATTGTTAATGAATCCATAATCAATTTATTAAGAACATAGTGCTTATGCATCCTTTCAGTCAGGAACAAGAGAAAGAGTTTCGCAATGCAAAAAATTGTCATATTTGCGAAAAACTATTTTAAGTAGAAGACGAAAGAGTGAGGGACCACTGGCATTTTACTGGTAATTTTTGTGCTGCAGCTCACCCTGTATGTTACCTTAATTTTAATGACCCAAACTTCATTCCCATCTTCTCTCACTGTATGTCCAATTTTGATTCTCACCTTTTTGTCAAGGAGTTGGCTCAAGAAACCGAGAGATTGGATGTTATCCCATAAGGAGCGGTACATTTCATTTATCAAAAATGTTTTGGTGGATAAGAACCCTCTCGATCGATCAGGCAAACAAAACAGGTATTTTTAAAATTAAGCTTACTCGAAATTGTTTGATTCATGGCTTCAAGTCTAGATATATTATCACAAAATTTAAACCAGAACAATGTCGTGGAGTTAAAAAATATTCACCCGCGAAAGATGAGTTTCAGATGATTCGACAGAAGGGTGTTTTTCCGTATCCTTACGTGGATTTATTTTCAGAATTAGATGACACCAAGCTCTCATCCATTGATGTCTGGATGGATCAAACAAGAAGATTACAAGCGTGCACAGAAAGCATGGAATTTGTATAAATGTGAAACTCTAGGCCAATATTCAAATATTTATTTAAAATCTGAAGTATTAATTCTCGCTGATGTATTTGAAAATTTCAGAGACGTGTGTCAAGCAACTCACAGCCTAGCTCCGTGCCAGTATTATACAGCTCAAGGACTATCTTTTGATGCTGCTCTTGAAACAACAGCTGGGGCGTTAGAACTACTGACGGATCTAGACATGATATACTTCCTGAAACGCGGTATTCGCGGAGGGGTCAGTTAGTGTAGTATACGGAAGGCTGTCGCGAACAATAAATGTATTCCTAATATGATGCTTCCAAACCTGATTCCTACATCATGTACTTGGATGCAACTAACTTGTATGGTGTAGCCATGTCTCAATATTCACCAACGGGTTACTTTAAATGGCTTGACGCGAATGAGATTCAAAATTTAGATTATCTAAAATTAAATAAAAATTCAGACACTGGTTATATTTTTGAAGTTGATTTATTATATCCGGAAGACCTACATTATAGGCATAATGAGCTACCCTTTTGTCCAGAGTCTTTTGCTCCAGAAGGTTCAGAAATCAAAGAACTTATTCCAAATTTCCACCGTAAAGAAAAATAAATCATTCATCTTTGCAGCAAGCTTTACAACATGGCATAAAATTAGAAAAAATTCATAGCGTTCTCATTTTCAATCAATTTCCCTGGCTCAAAGTTTAGATTGATCTAAACACAGCGAAACGGAATGCTGCTCCCAATAAGTTTGAGAAAGATTTTTTCAAACTTATGAATAACGCTGTGTGTGGGAAAACCATGGAAAACGTGGAAAAAAGGGTAGACATCAAGCTGATTACCCATTGGGAAAATATTGGTAGGAAACTGGGGTCGAAGCATGGATTTCGAAACCACACTTCAAAGACGTCACTATTTTTGGTGAAAATTAAGTTGCTATTCATATAGCTAAACAGAAAGTCAAATATGATAAACCTATTTATGTAGGATTAACCATCCTGGATATATCCAACACTATTATATATGATTTTCTGTGTGGCTATATCAAACCTTAATACGGAGATAAAGCATCCTTACTCTACACAGACACTGACTCTCTTATTTTAAATGCAGAGACAACAAATTTCTATGATGATATGAAAGAAAATTTAAACAGGTTCGATACTTCTAATTACTCACAGAACAACCCACATGATATGCCTGTAAACCAGTCCATTTTAGGTCAAATCAAGGATGAGTATGCAGGCAAGTTCGTGTGGGAGTTCTATGGAACCGGGGCGAAGGCGTATTGTGGTAATGTGTAAGAAGGGTTGACTAAAAAAGCCAAAGGCGTGTCTAACTACGTCACCAAGAAAGAACTTAGTCTTGAAAATTACAAGGCACGCTTATTCATCGGCAAATGAATACTTTCCGTTCACATAAACATGATGTACATCGAACTGAAAAATAAGGTAGCCTTGTCTTATGTACATGCTTGCTTGGGGTCATCGCGACTAAGGAAAGTATAAGAAAGCATCGGAAATTCCGGCCGAGATTCAAGACTGATTGAGGTAGCTTTCTTAGCTTCAATCGCTTTTGGTAACGGTAGATGAGACGATGCTTTTAGAGGATTATAGTTTAAGATGCTTAGGAATGTTTTTTTTTTATTCGTTATTTATTATATCCATGTATTTAGTAATTATTAAGTAACTATTTTTTTTATTTCATGTTATAAGGATAAACTTTTTCTCTATTAGTCCTAGCGGTAAGCAAAAAAAAAACGGCAAATTGTGGTACAAGCATGAAATTTGGCATTGTTGTTTTTTAGACCATTTTAAGTGATTTGACCCGATGTACACTGACTTTCATCAATTGAGACTCCCCCCCACCCCCAAATGCCGGAAAATTCAGAGCGTTAGTTATGAAATTATCAGATTTTTCATTATTTAATATGATTTTTACTTTGATTGAGATCCTGAGATATCTAAAATATTATTTTAAAACATTTAATGGGAATACTGCTCCTCTGTAAGTGGTTTTCTTCAAATGGGAGCCCATATTTTTAGGCGTGCAAGGTAGCTGCGCTTTAGTTCCTCTACTATCGCACCCTGACTTGCAGCCACACTTTTGCAAATCCTTGAGGTTACTCCAAATTTCGGGTAATGTGCTCCATTTTGGTTGCCATCCTTCACCCATTATGTCTTAGATTAGGGACAGAAATATCTTGGGTCATATGACTAGCTTGTCCCCAGATTTTTCCAGCCTGATAGGCTGCTCTTTTTGAGTGCTCTATAGGAGCTCCCGCTGTAGGCGGAATAGAGCTTATTGCCTGATGACCACAGCAGAAGAGCTCCTTGCGTAGCTCATCCACGCTACATTTATCGCTGCTGTTATCATACCATGTATCGTGTATTTTTCTAGTGTACTCATAATGCCTTCAATTCTCGATACCTCACGACAGCCAAAACTTCAAATACGTCAGTAGTTTCATCATTTTCCCAAACAGCCCGTGCCTTGCGTTTGCCCCTAGATCCAAAAAATGACACCGTGTCGCAACCAGTAAAAGCATGAAATTCACGCAAAGCAATGGATTTATTTTGCCCTAGACTTCCAGCAACTTTATGAGCTGCTATATACATACCTACATATATACACCGTGGGCAAAAAAAAAAATGAAACACATGCGGGGGTTTCAAAACTATTTGTTTTTTGAAAAATTGCTCGGACCCGTCAATTTTATTTTTAATCAGGATATTTTTTGAAAAAAAAAAAAAAAATTATACAGTGTCTCAAAAATGGAGTTACCTGCATCAACTTTGTTATTTCAAATAGCAACCCTGCATATTATTGCATTTATGGATTCTACGAAAAATTGAGGAAATATTTTATGTATATTATCCTATGACTACCTATCTTCAACTGTTTCGGTTTCACCTTCCCCCTTCCAACCCCCCAGCTACCAGAACCACTCCCTAGAAATTCTAAAATGGGAAGGGGGTTAAGTGACACATCACTTTGGAGGGTTTTTAATTCCATACATTTTGGTAATACATTTTAATACCTATGTTCAACTGTTCTGGAAATATTGACAGTTGGAAAATTACTTTTTTGCAACTTTGACAGGCTGTAAAATCTAAACGGTTAATTTTAGAGCAAAACCGATCATATTCATTCTTGTCTTGTTTTCCCGTAAACTATCATTTGACACCTACCTCAATGTTTGACACCAACTATGAATTTAATTGGAGATTTGGTTAAACCGGAATTTTTGATCATGGATTAAATTCAAAGTTCGTGTCAAATGA
Organism: Ceutorhynchus assimilis; assembly: GCA_917834065.1. Taxonomy (NCBI): domain Eukaryota; kingdom Metazoa; phylum Arthropoda; class Insecta; order Coleoptera; family Curculionidae; genus Ceutorhynchus; species Ceutorhynchus assimilis. Next base: position 63,619,757 of record OU892277.1, read on the forward strand.
TGAGTTTATGGTTTATGGAAAACTAAGATAAGATTGTATGATCGGTTTGGCTCTAAAATTAATCAAATCACAAAAAGTCAATTTTCAACTGTCAATAATTCCGAAACAGTTGTAGATAGGTATAGGATATTATACACGAAACATGTTCAACATTTTTCGTAGAAACCAAAAATGCAATAATACCCAGGGCCCAGATTCCGAACCCACGATTCGATAGTATCGTCTATATAAATATAGGTAGACGATACGATCCAATCCGTGCTCAGGGTTGTCAATTTAAATAACATAGTTGATGCAAGTAACACCATTTTGGGACACCCTGTATATTTTTTTTTCCTCCAAAAAATGTGCAGCTTAAAAATAAAATTGACGGGTCCGAGCGATTTTTCAAAAAAAAAAAGATAGTTTTCAAACCCCTGTGTGTTCCATTCGTTTTGCCCACTCTGTATATAAGCCTTACAGAGGAGCAGTATTCCATTAAATTTTTTAAAATAATATTTCACATATGTCAGGACCTTGATCAAAGTAAAAATCTTATTTAATATGAAGAAATTTGACAATTTCATAACTGACGTTCTGAATTTTCCGCCATTTTGGGGTAGGGGGAGTTCCAATTGATGAAAGTCAGTGTACATCGGGTCAAATCACTTAGAATGGTCTAAAAACAATTATACCAAATTTCATGCTGGTACCACAATTTGCCGTTTTTCGATGAAAATTGTCGCGAGCCGCTAGGACTATATGTATTATTTTCATATATTTAGTAGTAATTTTTTTATATCATGATGATACATTTTTACCCTCATAAACTAGTTCAGTAATATTATTTATAATAAATTATGCTTTTTTTTAATAAATATAATTTTGTTCTGTTTTATTCGGTTGTTTTTTATTTAATCACGTGAACATTGAACACAAGTTAAATTTATGTCTCAAAACTAACTCAAGATGATTTTCGTTTAAAGCCATCACTTCATTGGTTCGAAAATCAGCTACAGTCATTCCTCTGCTTTCTTCATCATGCCAATAGCTCACATATATGTAATCACCAATGTAGAAATTGTTATCGTTGATAGTCTCGAGAAAATATAAAAAGTCTCCAAACCCATCATGGGTTATCGTGGGTTCATTGGTGTGCTGTAAGATCATTTTTGTCATCACTGTATTTAATGTGCACAATATTCTCGATATTAAATTCTTTATAAGCTGGCTTGGGAGTATTTATTTTACTGCTTGTTGTTTCAGATTTTGAGGTTGATGCATTATCCTATTTCGAATCCATTTTAAGATATTGACTATCAATTAGCAACGTCTTCTGCTCGTAAAACTCTATATCTTTTTTCAAGCTAGAGAGATTTTTCAGATAACTTTCGAGCTACAGCCAATTAGACCCAAACAACACTTCACAATTTAAATTTGGAACCACCAAACAAATAACGTCCATTTTCAAGCCCCCCATTTCGACTGGTAAGTAAACTTGAGTTTTAACCCATTGCGTATTTCCCCCTACTGCCACAGAAATACTTACATTAGTCACTGGTAAAGTGGGCAATTTTAAGAAGGCCCTCAATGCCTCAAAAAACTTCTGCGATATCGCACATACATCCGACCCAGTATCTAATAAAATTTCAATTTGTTGTGAGCCGATTATTGACATAATAGCAGGAGATACCTTCTCGTTTTCGTCCGGTTCACTGTCTGAGTCTGACAAAAGTTCTGTCTCGTCTTTATTAAAGGTTGTAATATGTCTTATTTCACGGTTATCTCCCCGACCTGAATAATTATTTTGATTCCTATGAGAGTTCGAGGGGTTAGAATTAGAATCTTGGCGCCGTTCACTAGCATGAAACCTACCAGAATTCTCAGCTCTATTGTCTTTCATAAATGTCTCATCAATTTTTCGCAAATATGTCTCCACTTCATCTACAGTACTAAAACCATTCATAACAATTCCGCGCTGAATTTCCTGAGGAAAATGTTTAGACAACATTTCGATTAGTTTTCCGATATCAATTTTCTCTGACAAATAATTTGCTTGATTGATTAAATTTAAAAAATACTCGGCCCTATTTCCCGACTCGAACGTGCCATAGGATAGTTCCAGATAAAGTTCGCGTTCACGATCTACCCCCCAAAACCTAGCTTGAAAAGCCCTTTGAAAATCCCCGAAATTTTTAAATGATTCTTCCTTTATTTGAGCCCAGTCAGCTGCAGCTCCTCGGAGGCATGTTAAAGCCAGATTAGTTTTTTTTGTTTCAGGCACCCCCGCATCCTCTAAAATTTTATTCAATTTTTTCAAAAATGCCATGGGGTGAATTTTTGAGCTAGGGTAGAAAGTAAGGTTACTACCCCCCAGTTCCTTCCAATTTGAGATATATCCACGATCGATCAATACCTTTGACGCATTTGAACTATCGCTTTCAAGTATCTCCTCTGTTTGATCATTTTTATTTGACGAAAACTCCCTATCAATCCCCTGTACGCGAGTTCTTTTATCAATGACCTGGACCTCCGAGGACAGTCTAGAAACACAGTCCTGCAACTCCGCCATATTTACCGAAAGATTTTTAAGTAACTTTAAAGTCTCCCTTGACTCCCTTTATGCCCTAACTTCACTCAAAGGTATATCATCATCTGAATCCCCAGAATTATTAGTGTTTCTCTTTTTTCTATTTTTAGGACTCATTGTATACGTTTAAAATATTAAATACTACCGAATAATATCGATAAATAAAGTTTAAATAATAGATACCAGCCAAAACAAAATAACAGTAAAGTCGAAAACTCGAAATCACAAATGTGAAAATATTTCAACTTCCGATAAATTTAAAATAAAAATACCAGCAAATTAATAGATACTACCAAAGATGTGTCTATCCTCTTAACGCAACTTGTTCTTGTCGCGCCGCGTCGATCCGTTCGGAGTTCAGCTGTTCGCTCCAAATGCAAACAGTGCAAGCACCAAGTACTCCGTCGCGTTCCGCACCAAAATGAAGTTCGAGTCCACCACCAATAAAATCAGCCTACTGAACGACTGCGTTCCTACGCCGATTTGACAGCGCACCCAACACGCCTGTTGTCTCCGCGTCAAATATAGCTCTCGTTTTGGAAACAAAGCTAACGGCTTCCCAATTTTATAAAATGGAAAATGCTCACCCAATTGTAACCACCAGCGTTTCCCCTCTGCTCACGTGCCACTAGTTGGGGGCCAAATGTGATGATTCGCCCTTATTTTCGAGGGCGTGAGGTCGGTCCGTGTCTGCGAAAGGGGTTTAACTCCAATGACACAACTGATTATCTTCAGCCTTACTAGGCTGTTTTATTCTACTCAACAGAAGACTCAAAATACTTAATATTACACTCAAAAAGATTTTTAAGGCACGAGCGAGAATGAAGGCTGACACCTAGAATGACAACCTCCTCGATCTCCTCCTGACTCCTGTCAGAGGCAAGGAGGTGTTTCCTCTGTTTCCCTCTCCCGTCATCTGTCATCATGAATGCGTTCGACGCATTCAATCGAGGATGCGTTCGAAACTACCTCAACAGTTGAAGAGGAAACTGAGTTGTCTGTGCCCTTTCTTGACACTAGGGTGGTTCGGACGGGAGAAAATAGAGTTATCTTGGATTGGTACAGAAAAAAATCTAGTTCAGGTAGATACATACCATTCTCTTCTTACCATCCCTTCAAACAGAAGATTAATGCAATACTAGCTCTAAAGAACAGAATCCAAAAGATTGTACATCCTACTTTGTTGGAAAAAAATCTGAGATTACTCAAAGATATCCTTATTAATAACCAATACCCACCGAACTTGATTAATAAATTACTGTTTAGCAATGTTACACTTAACCGTCTCCAACCAGTCAATGATGTTGAGGGTGAGCTTCCTGTTCCTAACAAAAAATATGTAAAATTGCAATTCATTGAGAACTTATCTCCAATCATTTCTAGACTTTTATCTCAACATAACATTATTGTGGCTAACTATAATCAAAAAAAACTCAGTCTCTTTTATACATCATTAAAAGACAAAACTCCTACACTCCAGAAATCTGATGTTGTATATGGTATCAAATGTGAATGTGGAAAAATATACATTGGTCAAACTTCACAAAAGTTAACAAAAAGGGTAGCTCTACATAAAAGTGATTGTAGGCATAAACCTCTGAGTACGAGTCTCAGTACACATGTGAATAACAATGACCATATGGTCCACTATAAAATGCCTTTATATTGCATTCTGGAAAGAATTCATATAAAAGGAGGATTCTGGAGATGTGTTACATTTATAATTGTGATAACTGTCTAAATCATAAAAAAGATGTCGAGGGCCTGAGTTCAATTTACACTTATTTACTTTCTCAAAAGTTAACTAACAGCAATAAAAAGTATCCACAAGAGTACGTCAGAAAGAATTGGGGCTAGTTTACCCGTCTTTGTTTGATTGTCTTTTCCAAACAGACGAAATTTCTGGGAATGTAACTATTTTTTAATAATATTGACTAATTTGAAGCCTGCCTCTCTTACATTGCTGGTTTTGTGATTGGTAATTTGAATTTTTGAGTTGTATAATATAAAGTAAAGAGCGATATATTGTTAAATAGTATGAATATCTGTACCCCTTATCTAGGAGAATAGCTAACTATCAGCTGATATTTTTGTGTTAAGAATGACAGAGTGAAACATAACCTCAAATCAACCTGACATATTCTCTCTCTTCTTTCTTCTTTTTTGGTTTCCAGGCAGATGGAGATTGATAGACTTTGACGTTGTCATTACTTCATTTCTGTCGACTGTCAGCTTTCTCCAGCTGTTTTGTGTTTTCAATTAAACGTTTTAAGACTTATTAATTAATTTTTACTACTTTTTATTTTAATCTGTTGTAATCCCCTATTGGATAATTGTTTTTTACAAATTAATTATGTCCGTCCTTTTACCTAAATGTTGTATTCTGTTATATTGATAAGCGTTTAGTTGAAATCTAGATTGTTACATGACATCCTCAAGGTTTAAGTCTTCTGTGAAAGTGCATTATGCATTTATCTATTATATAGTGGTTATTATTGCAATAGAGCTGTCTTGAAGTTTCAAGTAAGTTTATTGGGCCTTCTGCCTCCAAGTAAAGGGTTAATCTGTCTCTTAGTAAGGAGTTTTCATTGTTATTTTTAGCGTCCTGATGAAGTCTGCAATGGTAGACGAAAGCTTGATATTTGAATAAACAGACACTTAGTAGCACATTACATCGTTTTACTTTGGCTACCTCTAGCATTTTGGGGAATCTCATCTATTAACTTATCCTTTATATATATATATATATATATATATATATATACATCCACCTATCAGTTCTGCTTCCATACAAAAAGGTGTAATTCCGCATCATGTGGAAGGAGGCGTTATTTTCTAATTATAGGTGGTGTATATGAAACATCATATAATTCTAAATATAGCGCGCGTAATGGGATCTCCTTACCTTTGATTTTCGGATATACGTTTCCTGATATATTTGCTATCAATTCTACATCTGTATACTTCGCATTCAATTTTACCTCCTGCGTATATATTTTCACATAGCTCTATCAATTGTGCATCCAGCGATGTTGCCAGATTTATAATATTCTGAATAGTGAAATTTTGCAACTCTTGTTTGGATTTTGTATTCCAGCCCATATTCTAGTCGAGACGGTAGTGTCTTGGGAAGGTAGATGAACATGAAGAGCTTAAGAATAATATATCACGGCAATTTAAAAACTATTTTAAACTATATCTTTTGGGTAGTGAAAGTAATACACAAAGAGCTTTTGTAATAGTTACAGGAAAAGTCTTGAGATTTATTGAAAGCTGCAGGGGTGAATTTAAATCATCTTTTTAAATGTCATGTTTTTCTTCAAAAATAAGATTTCCTTTGAACAGGAAATTGGATCAACAATACAATACCAGAACACAAATTGTCCTCTTGACAGACTTTTGCCTACAGTAAAAATCCAAGTTATATAAGTAGAAGATTATTTTTTTTTTATTTTTTTAATGATATTTAATGTGTAGGTAAATGTCCTTAGATTATTCAAGAATAAAAAAAGATCACATTTTTTATTTTGTTATTCTTTAGTTTGGAGCCATTTCATTTTATATTATGTACTAGCTTTCACCCGCGGCTTCGCATTGCTGTCCTTATAACCGATAAAAAAATTATACAGGGTGGCCAATTGAAAACGAAACAGAGGTGATTTCGGGCTCCCCAAGAAATTTAAGAAAAAATCCTCGTACCCGTCGATTTTTGATTTAAGGGGGAACCATTTTTTTTGGTGTTTTCACCCCCTGGGGGGCAAAGCCCTAGCGGGGGTGACAAGGGCCCCCAAAATTTTAAATGGAATGAGGGGTCGAGTGATACCTTATTTTGAAGCTATTTTTATGTAGATTATAACCCCCGAGTCTCACATCGCTACTATCTACCTAGCCATTACAGGGGCTAATTAAAGTTACAAAAACATGTTGGAATATTTTTATTTAAAAAAATGCTTTAAAAACAAAATCAATCAAGTAAATGCTGAAAATGACCTCAGAAGAAAAAATCTAACGGGCTTAAATCTGGAGAACGCGGGGGCCACTCAATATTGACGAGTCACTGCAGCATAGTGGGATGACGCACAATCTTGTTGGAATATAAGTGTATGCATCTGTTATCATTCTCTAGTATCTCCACCAATTCTGGATGAATCGCAACTTCTAACCACTCTAGGTACATTTCTCCTGTTAAATTTATAGGTAAAAAAGGGGCCTATTATACGGTTATCAAAAATGCTAGCCCAAATACTCAAATAATCTATACATCTCCATAATGCCCTAGGACGTTATTTCGTACGTATTATACCTGGAAATATTGTATGTATACCTGGAAATATTGTATTAAATAAATATTGTATTGAATATAAAAAAATTGTATTAAATAATGGAGTATAATTAAATGGTATTTTAGTTGATGTGCTACTAACCCCCTTTTCCGTTTTATTTCCTCCTCCCTCATCATTGAAAAACTCATAACCCAATTATTTTTTTTTTTTCAAGAAATGGAGCAGCAGTTTGTATATTTCTCTGATGAATGCTCCTTTTTTCTTGAACGGTACGATGAATCGTCTCAACTGCCGCTATTGGGCTAATTCAAATCCGAGAAAACATATTTCGTGAGGTATACACGGAACATCCCGAGAAATTGAGTGTTTAGGCTAGCATTTTTGGTAACCGTATAATAGACCCCTTCTTTACCTATAAATTTAACAGGAGCAATGTACCTAGAGTGATAAGAAGATGCGATTCATCCAGAATTGGTGGAGATACTACAGAATGATAACGGATACATGGAAAACTGTCTAATATTCCAACAAAATGGTGCGCCACCCCACTATGCTGCAGTGATTCGTCAATATTTGGACCAAAGGTTTCCAGGACAATGGATTCGGAGAGGCCCCCGCGTTCTCTAGATTTAAGCCCGTTAGATTTTTTCTTCGGATTTCATTTTCAGCATTTACTTGATTGATTTTGTTTTTAAAGCATTTTTTTAAATAAAAATATTCTAACATGTTTTTGTAACTTTAATTAGCCCCTGTACTGGCTAGGTAGATAGTAGCGATGTAAGACTCGGGGGTTATAATCTACATAAAAATAGCTTCAAAATAAGGTATCACTCGACCCCTCATTCCATTTAAAATTTTGGGGGCCCTTGTCACCCCCGCTAGGGCTTTGCCCCCCAGGGGGTGAAACCACCAGAAAAATGGTTCCCCCTTAAATCAGAAATCGACGGGTACGGGGGTTTTTTCTTAAATGTCTTGGGGAGCCCCAAATCACCTCTGTTTCGTTTTCAATTGGCCACCCTGTATATTTGAAAACCAAAAAAATCGTAGATAACATTTTCGACTATATTCCACTTTTTCTATCAAACATAGGAGTCACAGTCTGAAAAAAAAAACAAAAACAAGAAAAAATACCAAAAAAGTCGTCGATAACATTTTCTTCTATATTTCACTTCTTCTATCAAGCGTTGTAATCACAGTTTAAAAAAAAAAACATAAAAACCGAAAAAGTCGTAGCTAACATTTTCGACTATATTTCACTTTTTCTATCAAAAATTGTAGTCACAGTATCAAAATAAACAAAAAACCGGAAAAGTCGTAGATAACATTTTTGACTATATTCCACTTTTTCTATCAGAAATTGGAGTCACACTTTCAAAATAAACAAAAAAAATTAAAAGTCGTAGACTGTATTTAACTTTTCTGTCAAACGGTGGTCACTGTTTGAATAAAAGATAATAACCAAAACATTTTGGACTATATTTCACTTTTTCTATCAAAAATTGGAGTCACAGTATCAAAATAATCAAAAAACCGAAAAAGTCGTAGATAACATTTTCGACTATATTTCACTTTTTCTATCAGAAATTAGAGTCACAGTTCAAAAATAAACAAAAAAAAAAATAAGTCGTATACTATATTTCCCTTTTCTGTCAAACTGTGCAGTCACTGTTTGAAAAATAAAAACATAATAATCAACGTGGATAACATTTTCGACTATATTTCACCTTTTCTATCAAATATTGGAGTCGCGGTTTGAAAAAAGAAAACATAAAAACTGAAGAAGTCGTAGAAAACATTTTTGACTATATTTCACTTGTTCTATCAACCATAGGAGTCACAGTCTGAAAAAAAAACAAAAACAAGAAAAAAGACGAAAAAGTCGAAGAAAAAATTTTCGTCTATATTTCGCTTTTTCTATCAAAAATTGGAGTCGCAGATTCAAAGTAAAGAAAGAATTTTGATCGTAGTTAACTTTTTTGACTATATTTAACTTTTCTGTCGAACGGTGGAGTACCTAACTACAGTGCTGGACAAATGAAGTGGATATTCTATTTTTTGAACTAAATTTTGGGATCGAATATCTCGACAAAAAAAAATCGTATCGATTCGCGATTTTCAGAGATTGATGGCAAATTTTATTGAGAATAAGACGATTTAATAATACATCAAGTGAACGATTTTTACATAAAGGATTCCAGACATTTCAAATCCAAAATAAAAGACATAAAAATTCCACTTAACCATATCCTCATTTCACTTGATGTAATATCTTTGTACACCAACATCCCAATTCCACTTGCAAAAAAGATAATAAATAAAAAATGGGATCACATAAAAAAATACACAGATATCCCACAGGAAGAATTTTCAAATGCCATTGAACTCACGCTTACTTCTACTTATTTCACATATGAAAACAAACTATTCAAACAGATTGACGGATGTGCCATGGGGTCATCAATATCAAGTGTCATTGCTCAAATGGTACTTGAGGATTTAGAAGAGACAGTAATTAAAAAGTTGGATTTTTCTTTGCCTTTCTTTTTCAGATATGTCGATGATTGTATCACTGCCGTCCCTGAAAACCAGGCACAGACAATTCTAAATAAGTTTAATGAATATCATAAAAAACTACAATTTACTCTGGAAGTTGAAGACAATAAAAAGATCAATTTTCTCGACATAACTCTTCACCATTTTGATGAAAAAATATTAACAGAATGGTACACAAAACCGACGTGGTCATCCAGATACCTGAACTTCAACTCATGTCACCCTATGACCCAAAAAAAATCAGTCATTATAGGATTGGCAGATCGGGTCATTGAACTGTCTGATCCTGAATACAGAAAACAAGGTATTGAAAAGGCAAAATTAGCTTTGCAGGAAAACGACTATCCTTTAAACCTGATAAATAAAATTTTCAAGAACAGAATTCATAAATATTACAACTCTACTGAAAAAATCCACAAACTCCAGGATAACAACAAAAAAAAGGGCTATCTCTCTCTACCTTATGTTAAAGGCTTATCACAACAGCTACAAAACTTATTTAAGAAATATAAAATCAATGTATGCCATAAAGGATATAACCTATTAACAAGTAATTTCAGCAAACTAAAGACAAAAACCCCTAATAACAAAAAGAGTAATATTGTGTATAAAATACCATGCGAAAATTGTGACTCCGTGTATATTGGTCAAACAAGTCAATATCTGGAACGACTGGAAAACCGTATAAAGAGTCACAAATACGATAAAAAAAATTCCACTGCTTTGTCATCCCATGAAAAATCAAAAAATCACACCTTCTGCTATAATAATGCTGAAATATTGGCATTTGAACCTAATTTAAAAAAAAGAGAATTCCTTGAAATGGTATGCATAAAAAAACACAAAAATGCAATTAACGATAAGACTGATATAGACAACCTCTCGAAAATATATTCCAGTCTACTATAAACTCGTGCACACACAGTACTGTCCTGTCTTGTATATGTTTACCTACGTGTGAAACCTTTTTAAATTAAAAAAAAAAATATCGTGATGTTGCTTGATGTTTTTAAAGTGTTTAAATGTTTGGATAAATCTACTTTCTAAGGTAAAGATTTTTTAAATATTTTTGTATGATTTTGTATGTGTATTTTCCTACTTTTCAGTTTTTGAAAAAGACCAAACCATGGTCGAAACGTTAAACTTATCATAATCTACAATAAAACTCTCTGCTGTTTTATTATGACCTAAAACCAATAAACTACAAAAATCTATATCTCTATATATATATATATATATATATATATATATATATATATAATTTGGAGAGGATATCGGGTAGCGGTCTGGACTAGTGAAACTCATTTGTTTTTATACTCAATATTTCGTCTTATATTTTAGACTTGATCAGGAGAAACTACAAGAAAAATAATGAATAAAAATATTTTGGTATAAATAACAGCACAATGGCTCAAACAACGTTTAACACAACACCGGAGCGATTGTAGAGTGGGAAAGAACTCTTGTGCTGTAGTTGAGCATTTCCAAAAAACAGGACATCAGTTTAATTTCAACGAGGTAAAAATTTTGAGAAAAGAAAATAACTATAAAAGTCGCCTTTTTTTGGAAATGTGTTATATTCAAAAAACAGAACAACTTTCCCCACCCCTGCATAAATTAGGGAAAAACTTCGGTTCCAAAATTCCGTTGCTAGGTTGTGCTAGCTATTTACCAAGTTTCCATAACAGTTTTCATGGTCAACTCCCAAAAAATCCCAAACGTTAACTTGCCCCCCCCCCGCATTTGTGCCTTATTTTTTTAAAACGAATAGTTGTGCTAGCATTCTTTTCCACTGTGCTAGCTCCAAAGAAGCTGTGCTAGATTTATGGCGCCTTGAAACAATGCGGGGGGGGGCTAGCGTTAACCTGCCCCCCCCCCCGCACTAACTAGGATATATTTTTGTTACTATAACTGTGCTAGCTCTACAACAGCTTGTGCTAGGTTGTGCTAGCTCTAACGATCGTGTGCTAGCGTTTTGAAGAAAAAAAAACAATGCGGGGGGGGGGGCAGCTTAACGGAGCCGATGAACTTGCACGCTGGGGGTCATCCACATAATACCTTGGTCCCAAACCACCTCTCGGAGTGCCCAAAAGAACAGTAAGAAAGGAGCTGAAGGAATGGATCAAAGCAAAACATGCTCATTACTGGAAGCAAATACCCAAGCACGTACATGGGAAAATCTTCACACCTAGTGTGAGTTTAGGCAAATTTAAAAAATATATATTGCCTGTACCAGTTTTATGTTTGGCCAAGTGTATGCTGAATTTGATTTCTGTTCAAACTAACCTAACGTTATGTACTCTGACAACGTATGCTTGAAAATTTAATATAATTTCTTCGTCTGCCATGATATTTTTTGATAATACAACATATATATGATATAACGACTCAAATGTCGTTTATAAACTTGATCTTCTGTCATTTTGACGGGCCTCTGCTCGACTGAAGACGAGTGCCTAAAGCCAAATTGTTTACAGATATTCACGATTTGACTAACAATGTTAAATTTTGCACTGTTAATAGGGGTATTTAATTTTCGATATAAACAAACTGATCGTCACTTGATATTTGTTTCAAACAATTTTCATCCGATTTTACAACAATTTCATTAAATTCATTGGCCCTAACTGTTTTTTGACGTCTCATAAACAAACCTCACCTATGCGATCACAATCAAATTGTTTAGATCGAAAGAATACCTGGAATAATTATCGTTTACGAAATCTCAACCGTCACTTTGACAGCGACTGCTCGAAAATGTATTGCAGTTTTTTCGTCTGCCATATTATTTTTGGGTAATATATGACTAGACTCTAGACGAGCGCAGAAAATGTCTGCTCAAGCCAAATTGTTTACACATATTCACGATCTTATTAACAATGTAAACTTTTGCGTTGATAATTATCGTTTACTAAATCTCAACCCGTCACTTTGACAGCGTCTGCCCGAAAATGTCATGCAATTTTTTCGTCTGCCATGTGTTTTTTAGGTAATATATTGTCACGAAGCCTCTCTTGCTCCGCTACGTTGCTCGACTATTCACCCTGAAAATCAGAACGGAAAGGGAAAGGGAACACCAGAATAACTCTAGATTAATATAATATATTTAATGAGAAAATTTTGGCTTGATTTTCTCTGCTTTTCCATCCATAGACGCGTTTCGACCTATCAGGTCTTATCAGCATGGCTAGGAAAAGCAAAGAAAACCAAACCAAGTTTCGTGCCTGTAGGCAAAATACAAATAGTACAACGGTCGAAATTTGATCGTGGCGCCATCTAAGACAAAGTTTCAACACTAAACAGCAATTTTTGCTGCAATATAGTGACTGATTATCTAATCGGCCGACCAAAATTCAGTTCGTGGGAAAACCCAGAATAGGAAAACCTATTATCCACTGATGAGAAAATTTTGGCTTGATTTTCTCTGCTTTTCCATCCATAGACGCGTTTCGACCTATCAGGTCTCATCAGCATGGCTAGGAAAAGCAAAGAAAACCAAACCAAGTTTCGTGCCTGTAGGCAAAATACAAATAGTGCAACGGTCGAAATTTGATCGTGGCGCCATCTAAGACAAAGTTTCAACACTAAACAGCAATTTTTGCTGCAATATAGTGACTGACTATCTAATCGGCCGACCAAAATTCAGTTCGTGGGAAAACCCAGAATAGGAAAACCTATTATCCATTGATGAGAAACTAATAGGTTTTCCTATTCTGGGTTTTCCCACGAACTGAATTTTGGTCGGCCGATTAGATAGTCAGTCACTATATTGCAGCAAAAATTGCTGTTTAGTGTTGAAACTTTGTCTTAGATGGCGCCACGATCAAATTTCGACCGTTGTACTATTTGTATTTTGCCTACAGGCACGAAACTTGGTTTGGTTTTCTTTGCTTTTCCTAGCCATTCTGATGAGACCTGATAGGTCGAAACGCGTCTATGGATGGAAAAGCAGAGAAAATCAAGCCAAAATTTTCTCATCAGTGGATAATAGGTTTTCCTATTCTGGGTTTTCCCACGAACTGAATTTTGGTCGGCCGATTAGATAGTCAGTCACTATATTGCAGCAAAAATTGCTGTTTAGTGTTGAAACTTTGTCTTAGATGGCGCCACGATCAAATTTCGACCGTTGTACTAAATATATTTAATGTCAGAGTAGAAATTGCCTTTAGTGTAAAACACACAAGTATTACCATATCTTTACCATACCAAACCAGCACGTCCCTTCGAACTGAAAAGGATCTAAGAGCACCTGAGCGAATCTGTCGGGCATAAGCCCAAGCTTGATCTTTGTGGTCAGCAGTTGCTAAGAAAACCAAACCAACACCACAATAGAAGCTAGGAAGCCTGTACTGTAGCGCAGAGTCTGGGTCGTCAGTTGAAATCTGCCCGAACAGAGATACGATACGCAATCCCTATTCGGCCAGATAACTCCCAACTTTGAGACGTATCTAAGACGCCTACTGATACAGAAAAGCGCTGAGATACGGCTCACAGAGTCTGGGTCGTCAGTTGAAATCTGCTCGAACAGAGATACGATGCGCAATCCCTATTCGGCCAGATAGCTTCCGACTTTTGAGACGTGTCTAAACACCTACTGATACAGAAAAGCGCTGAGACACGACTAACTTGCCATAGTGTGGCCCGGGCTTTTATATTCAATATTTGCTGACTATAATTAGGTTAATTAGTATGGTTGTGTTTTCTTGCTTAGTTGCAGTTATTTGTTTTAACCCGTGGTTCAGTGTATTGAATTTGGTTATAGCCCATGGTCCCATGTAGGGTTGACAATATGGCATAACGGATCGAATGGCGCAAAAATCAATTTTGATAAATGTCGTTTAGTAAACTTGATTTTCTGTCATTTTGACGGGCGTCTGCTATTTAGAGTAATTCTTGAAGATCGTCTGCCGTAGTGTAAAAACAATTCGGATCGACTATACTATGCAAGTGTTTATTGATTATTTTTGATAAACGTAGTTCACCATATAGTGAGCATCCCCTCTTTTCAAAAGCCGCCCCTTAGTGGAGTAACACGACCTGAGGCGGCAGACGGTCGGTTTTGGCATACTCGATACCCGGATAGCGCAAATTCGAACTCCATCAGTGAAAATCTTGATAACTCTCGTTCACTGGATTCCGGGACAGTTCCCCTACTAAAGGGATCATTAAAGTTTTAATAGAGTCAAAAAGTCAACGGTATATCTTGAAAAATAGTTTACCACTAATATCGTAGGTTCGTTGCACATTAGTTTTAGTGTCTGATATATGCACAACTAATGAAGTTCCCAAATCTTCAATGTTATTTAATGTCAAATTGCAAAGTTCTTCTCGACGGCAAGCTCCAAATACATCGAAAATTGCAACAAATTTTTGCATAAGATATATTTTCATCCGGGGATTCTGCGAGAAATTTGTGGATTTGCCTACTCCGCAATACTTTTGACTTTTTCGGTCGATATTCTTCACGCTTTCGCTTTAAAAAAGCTACAAGCTTGTAAAATTTGCTTATGTCCTGACTATTTATGTTCATTATCGCCTTTATCATAGAGTCATTTGACCAAAGATTAGAATATTTCGATATTTTTTATTTTTCTTCAAAGTATGCAAGAAGCACTTTTTCACTGGCCTCCTTCCACTTACTTTTTTTTCATCACACCATTTCAAGAAACGATCGTATGAAAACTCTTACTGTAGCTTTGACTTGCTAGGCAATAATAATTCGAAAGTAGCTTTATTGGCAACTTCTTCAATTTCTGCCGGTAGAAATTCATTGTCTTGATCACTTTCCATCGCCCAGAAAATAAACCACGATGAAACTGGATGAAACCACGCAAAAACCAAAAATTGTGCGAAAACCTCAATTTCTATTTTATTTCATAAATAAATTAGATGAAAGATTTGAAATTGAGAATTTCAAGGATGCGTTAATTTGGACTTTTAAACAGTGTTTGTAGAAAAATAGTGTATGATATTCGTGCTAAAAGTGATTTTATTTTGTTCAAAGGGATGGACCTACTACTACTAACCCAAACTTTCCTTTTCACAAAATAAAATGTCACTTCTAGCACTTATATCATAAATAACTATTCTGAATGTAAAAAAGGAAGAGTTTTCTCGCGGAAATTTTCACGTTTTCTCACTATTCTAAAGTCTCATGAATTTCTCCGAGATATGGAAACAGCAAGAAAACAGCTTATATCCGCTGGAAAATGTTTGTGTTTTCATATTCAGAAAAATGTTAAAAATGCAAAGCATTTTTTCAATGTAACTGATTTCAGCTATTCTAAAGTCCGGAAAATGGAAATGACGCATTTCCGCAGAAAAATTTATGTGTTTCTGATAAAAGGAAGACTTTCTGGAAACAACTGTAACAACATCTGTTATACACCTGATTTCAGCTAAACGAAACTTTTGATGCATAAGATACATGAATGCAATCGAGAAAAAACAATATTTTGCAGGATTTTAGTCAGATCACGCACTGTCGAACCATTGTTGTTGCTTATAAAATATAAAAGACGGAAAAAACACTGAAAATTGATTGAAAATCGCAATTAGTCCCAAACACAGCACAGCAACACTGGATAGTCAATTTTTGACATAAACTGAATGAACGTGTCAAATCCCGTGTCACTGGAGTAAACAGCGTTGCCACAGCTTTTTTCCTAATACATGATAAATTTACGTTATTCAGAAACTAAATAATTTTAAAAGTAGAAATTACAGATTTCATTTGGAAAAACGCACATTCATATTATGTGTAGTAACATTTTTAATTGAGATGACACAAATAATGCAAATATTTCTGTTTGATTTATTTTCTAGGTATCTACATTACAGAGTGATCCATTCAACTTGACAGTCTATTGTCTCGAAAACTTCAAATAAAAGTTTTATAGTTTCATGGGGGAAAGAAAATGGTAGCTAATTTGTTTTCAATTATTTGCGCCATAAAGTCTTCGCGCCAGAATGTACCTGCGCCAAATAGGCTTGGCGCCCGAAGCGGTCTGCTTCACAACGGACCCGCGCCAGAACGTCCTAGACCGATAAATAGATATATAGATATGTATAGATTTTCAAAGAGACAAATTAAGTGTCCTACCTGCTACAATCATGTGCGATCCCATGATCTCGGTATGGAAAAACGGTCCATCCGCTGATACTTCGCATTTATAATCCCCAGTCAGATGTCGATGCACACCTCTTAGTGTGACGGAGTTTGCTCCTGACTTTGAAAGCTGAAAAAATGAAAATTATTTAATAGAAATATTATTATTCAGGGGGTTTGTATGATTCATATAATTCACTTTATCGTGTCAGAATATTTAAATTGGTGCAGATTTCACAAAAGTTTGAAACTATTCTGTTTATGTGCATAAACATATATTTCTGCTTATCCAGCTTTGTTTATACAAATTGTCGGTTTTTTCGTCTTCAGTGCCTCAGATATGAACCACAAATTTTTTTTCTGCTTTTACTGGTGCACAAGAATATTCTTGAAATAGTTAATTGTGCCTGCATTTGAGAACCACTTTCAAATGCATGGTAATCCCTTTCTAAATATTTTATTTTTTTCTGTGGTCTTCTCTAGAAAACTTCAGGTTCCTTCACTCACCAATGTTTGTTGAGTAAGAAAACATCGAAAAAATTATTCAGCATGATTCATGCCTATACATTCAATTGTAGAAATGATTCACTGCTCTGACTATCGCTAACACTGTTTCTTTTCTTGTAGCGCAGACATTTCTCTTAGGCTTAGTCTGCACTTCACTACATGAACCCTTTTTCCTCCATCTTGTATGTGCGTCAGTACAGCTCCGATTCCCGTGTTGCTGGCGTCTGCACCCAAAACAAATACTTCATGTAGGTACGCCTAAAAAGCTTAAAATCTACACGTCACAGTCAGTGGCTTAATCAAAAGTAGGTTAACATTAGCAAACACTTCTTTGTCTGTAATATGTACAAAGCCCAAGGAATCTTTTGGGCTTATGCTTGTTTTGAGGTCGGGTTCATTCGCAAATTTCCTGGAATTTTCTCTCGCCAGTGTAAGTCCTTCCGGTAGATACTACGTGCCCCAGAAAATCAACGCAATATTGGACGTGAAAATATTTCTTGTCATTCAATCGGATACGACTACATTTTTGCCCCACCAAGTATCTAGGAAGAATTACGAATTACCTCGAATGAAAACACTAAGGTGGTAAATACGTAGCACCTTGTTGAGCGCCTGAACTCCGATAGAGCACACTCAACCATCCTTCCATAATGAAAAGCCTCATTGAAAAGATCAATGAATTATGATTTACCATCCATCCATCCATTCTTCCTCCTGATCCTATGTTGTGTACTTTCTCACTGACTTTGCTGCAAGTTTTCACTTCCCTTTAGACTTTTTCAATACCTATTCGGACGTATTCTTTCAGCGCTATTAATTTTTACCTTATTCTGGTTTCCTTCCTATTCGTTCTTCTTTACCCGCTCTTCTTTCTCCCTTTACATAAAGCCCAGCTTATACATAATTTCATTCAATTTTTCACTTGTTTTGTCCATTTTCACATAAATTTCCATATTTCGATTATTTATTAGGTACCTATTTATTTTGAAGCTAACGATTCAAAGATATAAAATTGAAAAGGGGTTTATTTGTCACTCATTTGTAAAACGTCACTTCTCAAGTCAAAACATAACCAGCGAAAATTGATTTTTACAAGCTACTGGCTCTACTGACTTGTAAAATTGTCAGCTAAACTGTAAAAACCTTTTACAAGTCAGTAGAATTATTTATTTTTGAAAAATCGGTTTTATCACAAGAATAATTGCTTGTAGGTACCTTCTGGGAGACTTTTCTGGTGATAAACTGTTGGCTACGACTGAGGCTTCATTAATAATATCTTGTAATAAATTCATTTCTGGAAAAAAATTGCAAAATGGAAATCTGTCAAAAAACCTATTTATAACTAGAAACAACGTCTTAACAACGTATCATTCTCATAGTTATACCAACTACCAAAACTTCTGTGAGAAAAAATCAAGGAAAAACATATAAATTTCAAATTTTTGTTATGTATTGATTTTTTATTTGTCCCTATATCTTTTACAAATGAGTAACAAATAAATTATTGTACATTATACGCCAGGTAGCAGTTTTTACCTGGCTAATAATGTAAAATACTATTATTTGAACTCGGTCGCAATTTTTAGCATTGAAATACCGGCAAAAATTGCGACTTACTCAGACGAATTTGAGTTGCACATTTCTAATAACCCCCCCCCCTGGGTGTTTCGGATAAGTGAAAATATAGATTTTCAGTTTCTCGGTGAATAATAATAGATGCTTTTTCAAGAATGGGGCGAAAAGATAAATAGAAAATTGAAATAAGGAGTGTGTTGGAGGGAAAAATAATTGAACTATGTCGTGGAACGATCTTCTCTTAGTTTTTATCGCATAGCTACATTATGTCATGATCACCTGTCTCATTATCAGATTGATTATGGCTACCGAAGGCGTAGACGCCAGCTGTTCGCTTCCCCCACCTTCTTTCTATAAACATCCCACCTTACAAAAAAACTACCTATAGTCGGGCCACCGAAGAAATATAGTTGTAAAACGATTACCTGCTAACCGGCGCCCATAAATTATCCCGCAACCCTCTGAAGAACAGATCATTTCATAGTGGAGCGCATTTAGTTGATGTTGGTCGTCTGTGACATTGTGCTGTGATTCGAATTGTGCTATTTTAATTTTTTTTTTGCGATTCAATTTGTTTTTTTTCCCAAGGATCCTAATGATGGAAATTTATCTCCACCAAGAAGACGGAGGAAAAGACATTTCTCAGTGTCTGAAAAGGAAACAATCCTAAATACCTTCGAAACTTGTGTGACCGAAATCCTGCAGATTGTACAAAAACTGAGAAAGTGAATTTCACAGCAGAGGCCATGGGTATTGGAGTAGCCAGCGTTCACAACGTTCTTCGGGAACACAAAAACGAGCATGAACTGAAGTCAGCCAAAGCTTACAAAAGAAAAAAAATCTGTTTTGGACAATATAGATATGGAAACAAAAAATTCAGTTCGGAGATTAATTCATTCATTTTTTATCAAGAACGAGTCTCCTAGTGTAGAGGCAATATTAGCAGCTATTCAAGAGCGAGAGGACATCCCTAATTTCAAGAAAAGCTCGTTTAAAAAGTTGCTCCGTGAACTTGGTTTTCGGTATGGTAGAAGAAGTCGAAATAGCATGCTAAAAGAAAAAAATGAAATTTTGAGCTGGAGGCGACGCTATTTACGGAATATCCGAGCAGTAAGGGCGAGTGGAAAAAAGACTTATTATCTGGACGAAACCTGGATTAATGCTGGCCATGTCACTCCAAAAGTATGGAGCGACGAAACTGTCACTACGGCGAGGCAAGCTTTCGTAAATGGACTATCTACAGGACTGAAGAATCCCACAGGTAAAGGACAAAGACTCATTATATTACATATTGGTTCAGACGATGGATTTGTTGAGAACGGCTTGCTCCTCTTACAGTCAAAGAAAACTGGAGACTATCACGAGGAAATGAATTCCCAAGTCTTCGAGCAATGGTTTGAAAATATTTTACCTCGCTTGGAAGAAAATTGTGTCATAGTGATGGACAATGCATCTTACCATTCTAGAAAAATTGATAAGAAACCGACATCATCTACGAAAAAAGCTGATATACAATCCTGGCTAACTAGGCAAAATATAGGCTTTGAAGAGGATATGGTGAAGGCAGAACTATTAACGCTCGTAAACGAAAGTTTTCACAAGAACCAATACGTAATTGATGAAATGTCCAGAGCTTGCAATAGAACACTCGAAAGATTACCTCCGTACCACTGCGAATTAAATCCTATTGAGTTGATATGGGCACAAATCAAAGGAGAAGTGGCCCGAAAAAATACAACCTTCAAAATTGCAGATGTTAAAAAAATTTTAATGAAGCAGTCTACAACGTTAGTCCTGAAAATTGGAAAAATGCTGTTGGGCATGTGCTGAAAGTGGAGGCAAGTATGTGGACTATGGATGCTATGATGGAAACCAGAATAGAGCCCCTGATTGTTAACTTTGATGGTGATGAATCATCATCATCGTCATCCGACTCGGAATAATTTCTCCGCATCCGCGTTTTCATGTTTAGCTTTTTTCCTAATAAATTGCATTTGTTATTAAATTAGGTAGGTAGTCACCTAAACATTTTATCCAAATCGCTCTTTTAATATTAAACAAATTGTCTATGCCAAATAAACAAATTATGTGATTATAGTTAAATACTTATAAATATATTACTCATTATTATAAATAATAACATTTGTTTTATTTAAAATCGAGTGTTTCTCAATCTCAGCATACACATAAATTTGTAATTTTTTTTTTCTATTTATCCCTCAGTAATAAAATAGGTACCCATCTTACCTATAAGATAATTTATGTAAAATTATAATAAATATGTAAACCAAAGTTAACAGCAACAGGTAGGCATACAAAATATTTGGTGGCCTTTCGGGCGGTCATGAAATTTCAACCTTTCAGGAAAAACATTTGGTGGGTCAAAGGATTTAGAAAACAATTTCTAGAAGTTTAAAAAAAAAAAATAAAGTTGGAGTACACCATAATTATTATATAAAATCATCATTTTACCTGAGCAAGAAATTACTGAGTACCTACCTACCTACATTCTGGAAACTAGAAAATTTATATTCCATAATGAGTTAATAATTATATAGGTTACCTGAATTAGAGAATACTTAAAATTAGGTATATAGATTTTCAATAGTAATATAACTAGTGCAATGGAAATTATTGATAATTTTTGGGAAATTTGCTCGAATGCATTTTTAGTTGAAAAAGAGCACGAGTGCACGTAGTGCACGAGTGCCTTTTTCAGTTAAAAACGCATGAGTGCAAATTTGTCGAAAATTATAAATATATTTCCATTGCACGAGTTGTATTTAATGAGAGAATTTCATAAATCAAAAATTTAAATTTTTTGTCAAAAAATGTCAAAACACCAGTTTTCGCACCAGTTAGTATGCAGTTATCTGATAATTTGCACTAGTGTAAATTATCGCGTAATTACAATCTGATTGGTTCAAATCAACAATCAAAACATGTCAATTTATTGTTGGAATAACAGTTTTGACAGATGTATGAAATTCTCATTGTAATTTTAACCCAAAATAATTTATTGGAATCGCATTCATGCATACTCACATACTGATAAAATGAATTCATGCTTTTATTAAATTTGATTAATCATGAGAAGGGATAAAGTGGGTGAAAACCCGCTCGTCTATTGCCTGTCAGACCCCTCGAAGGTTTAGCGCCCGGTTTTATTGCTATATTTCTTCGGTGGCCCGACTATAGTGTCACAGATCACCTACATACAGATGCGAGAGAGCGGCGAATTCGTGGTTCAAGGTTGATTTGGAGGACATAAGCTGGCCGCACCAATACCGCATCAATAAATTTTGAACATATTTATTATAATAAATGCGGAAGCTTTATATAATCAGCAGCGGCTAGGGTCAGTACTAATGTACTTGTTAGATCGAATGTCATTGGGAATCATCGTCAGTTTATTGTCGTATTGGTCTATCTCTTTCTCGCGCTCATAGTATTGAAAAAGTCTGCTGCTATTAGGGAGACATTTGATAATATTGCCAGAGCGCTACCTAAGTCATCTATATTAGTTTAATCATGTCTGATAAATAATTTAATCTAATTTACGGGGCTTATTGAAACTTGAGGGGTTTATTTATTCAATATGCTTGATCTTGACACTGTGAGGAGTGTGATAAATGCTATATACTTAAATCTTTTAAAATTTATTGCATACACGAATCTGTAATAGTATTTGGTTGTACCATGCTATTAGGAGAGCCAGCGCCAAAAAAGTGCAAGAGTTTCATGAAGGCTGAAAATTTAATATAAGCTTGTATTTGTGATGTATATAACTATACTCGAGTCAGCAAGTGAAGTAGCGGGACAAGCTACGCCCACGCACCTTCGAATGTGTTAAAAATTAATCGCAATGAAAGAGTTCCATGACAGCTGGAAATCTTTCAATCCATTGTTCATTTGATAAAAAAACATGACGGACGTGGTCAGATAGCATTATGTTAGAACAACTAGAGTCAGCATGGCTATGTTCCGGTCGTATAAAAGAGGTAACTGAAACTGTTCCATGATGGTTCAAATTTGTTATGTTATTATTTAATTCAATTGGCGATTTCGACTACCGATGGGGTCGCTGGAGTTTGTAAACAAATATGGCAAAGAACGAGTAATATGTTGACGTTCAGCATTGTATTTATATGCATTCGTATTTCTTTCGCTAATTTTCTCGTTGTTCTCGTAGTTTTTCCGGTGTTTTTTACTATATTTTATAAATTTTGAAAGTTGTGACTTTCTTTTGTGCATTTCGTATCCATACAACACGAAATATGGAAAATGGAGGCCTGTTTTTGAGTTTGGCCATAGTTTTATCCTACCTGCAGGCTGGCGTAGAAAGCACGATCACTATTTTTCTTAGGAAAATAATGAAAATGAATAGTTCTGTCTGCACCTTTTCGGGAATGGCATTCGTATACACAGCAGTTTGTGTTATGCTTGGTCCGCTTGGACTTGGAGACAGATACCATTGAATTCCTGTAATAATAGCACCTCACAGAATCACAATAGAAGCTATCCCTTTATTATTTCCCACTTTTCGACACAAAACACGTAATTCAACGAACAGAAAACATCGAAAAAGCAAGAAAATATTCCAATACGGTATCTAAACAAACGCCCATTTCAAGCTAAAACTGTCGTATTAACCATGGGGCAATTGTTAGTATTTTCGGAGTTATCGCAGAATTTAAATTAAGAAAAATGTTAACAACGTGACAACATTGTACAGGTATTATCTCTGTCAGGATATAAATGTAAATAAAACTGGTAAATTTGAAAAGTTTTTTTTTTACACGGAGTTTATTTATTTCCATCTGTTTACGTTTTGGTTTGTTATTGGCTAGTTATATTAACCAATTGCCATGCTGATTGATAATCAATTATCTATTTTTTATATGCTTTAATGTGCTTACCCCTTTCCTCTAGGACTTTTTAAATACATTGTTGTAAAGTAAACATCAACTTGCTATGTCGGCATTAAATGTTTATTTAAGCCGACGCAGTCCCATAAGGAACGTTCATTTGTTTTCTGGCTTTTGCCTGTAGCAATTTGATCCACGTATTTTCTTTTGTCACCTCTGTATTTTAATCAATAAAATAAATGTTTTTTAAAATACAAGTTTCTGAATCGAAAATATAATTGGCGCAGTCGTTCGGATGCTCAGAGTGCATAAGTTTCGGAAGAGTTATACCAGTCGTAATCCGTCGCGAAAATTTCAAAAGACTGAAGGAAGTTCGAAACAGCGAATTCTTCAGAAAAGTGAAATTTGGATTATCAGTGCTGCTATTAAACGTTCCAGATACTGTCCACTTCGAATTGGTTAACTTAGTAAAAGGAATAACAAGAAACAACGTGTGAAGAAAGACTACTGTTATTAGATTTGCCTAGTAAGTACAACCTTTCTCTTTATACATTTTGTAATTGGTGTTCATAGTTAAGATTTTTGGATTTTTGATCTTTTGTAATTTCTAATTTTTTGATTTACTGAGAAGACTTAAATTCAGATTTTTGTTCTTTTGCAGTTCCAAAAAGGTTTGCTGAAAAGACTGAAATCAAAAAAATAAAAGAGTAATAAAGAATTTACAAACCCACAACAACAAATAATTTTAAAGAAAAGCAACGCATAAGACTGAATATATAATTATAATTTTAATTTTAATGAAACTTTTTAATTTTGAATTTTTTTTTAAATTTTCAAAATAATTTCTTTTAACAATTCAAAGAAATATATACAGTGTGTCCCAGATTCGCTTCTCTATATAGGGATCTCGACTCCTATTATAACCACTACAGCAAAGGTTAAATGGGGAAAGTTCTAGAGGAAGCTAAGTGCATTCGATAATCGGCTTCAGATTCACGAAAGCTCAATTAGAGTTGGAAATATCGGCGAAAAACCGAAAATGGTGGATTTCGTTTTTTGCCAGTTAACCCGAAACGGTTAATTTGACAGCTGTGAAATTGTGACATTATTCAGACACTTTTTTAAGACCAATGAGATAGCGTGCATGACAGGTCTCAATCGTCTTTTATTATCCCGCAACCCGCCTCAACTTTCATTTTTCTTATGGCCGCCATATTAAATTTTTCGATTTTTGGAAAAAGCATAGAATTTCCAGTCTAGTGATGTGTCACAAGTGGACAAAAGATTTGAGTGTCATCGCAAACTTACACTTCGTAAAGTTAATATCTGGCCATCGGCTATGAAGCTACGGAGTAAGGGAAATCAAGTTGTAAAAAAAATGGCTGTCGGCTTATTTCATCCATAAAATACCTACCCAGGTGCGTGCGGAACTTTTTGGAAGTAAATCGTACACGAAAATCGACAGACTAAATCACCGCCATTAGATATTTCAATGTAAGTCGATATTTCAAGATGGCAGTCATCGGAGGAACACGGATGAGAACACTTCTTCCGCTACCACACCGCCTTTGAAGATGACTACCGCAGCAGTAGACGGAACGAGTATTACTAGACCACGGCATTATAACTTGGAAAAAACTTTTTTACTCTCTGTACCGTTGATTTTGGTACACCAATTTCACGTTCTACAGTTCTTACTGATGCACTAGGATTTTCGTTGACAGCTAGTGAAATGTTTCTGTCGCGATTTTCATTATCAATATTTTATCCGCTTCTAGGTTTTTCGAAGGCCACATGGTTAATTAAATTAACTACGATTTCTGTGAATTACGTTTTATGAGGCTGCCCTCGTTCGGGGTACATCTCCAAATACCTTGCTGAGGTAATGTCGGCGTTTCTGAGTGACTGCAATTACAGCGCTAACAAGTCAAACCTTTCTTCATTTGAATAAGGAAGGGCCATTTTCAACAGGTTTCGACAATTTGTGTCTCCAGGTTTATGATTTTAATGGAAGAGAACTTACTATTATTAATAGACAACTTTGACACTATGAATTATTTTATCCTAAACAAAAACATCTAATTTTGTCTATTATCAAAAGTAAACATTTCCTAGACGTACCATCAGCTTTTGTCAATTTGGCAAACATCCGGCCTGGATGAACGTGATTGGTGGACTTTTTGGCACGATCGCCGTTGCCACGGAACCATGCGGTTGCCATGGGGCTTACGTCTCGCTATTGACTGGCCAGGGTTCCCGTAACTTTATCCTTGCATCTTGAAATATCGACTTGCTTTGAAATATCCAGTGGCGATGGTTTGGTTATTGTCGATTTTCTTGTACGATATTATACTTCCAAAAAGTTCCGCACGCAGCTGGGTAGGTATTTTATGAATAAAATCAGCCGACAGCCATGTTTTAACAACTGGATTTCCGTAACCGATGCCCCGTTAGTTTTAGAATCGTTGGCCAGACAACTTAACGAAATTTGATTTCTCGATGATACTCCAATCTTTTATCCACTTGTGATACATCACTAGACTGGAAATTCTATGCTTTTTCCAAAAATCGAAAAATCCAATATAGCGGCCATAATAAAAATAAAAGTTGAGGCAAGTTGCGGAATAACAAAAGACGATTGAGACATGTCATACATGCTATCTCAATGGTCTGAAAAAAGTGTCTGAATAATGTCACATTTTGACAGCTGTCAAATCAACCGTTTCGGGTTAACTGGCAAAAAACGAAATCCGTCATTTTCGGTTTTTCGCCGATATTTCCAAATCTAATTGAGCGATCGTTAATCTGGAGCCGATTATCGAATTCTCTTAGCTTTGTCTAGAACTTTCCCCATTTAACCTTTGCTGTGGGTATAATAGGAGTCGAGATCCCTGTATAGAGAAGCGAATTTGGGACACACTGTATGTCAGATTCTGAAGAAGAAATCGAGAATCTTTTGACTCAATTTAATTTAACTCATCTTTACAATTCTAATTCGAGAAGTAACAACCAAAATCAAAGATCAACCGTAACAATGAGTGAAAATTTAAAATCAATCGTTCAACTGATAAAACCTTTCAGTGGCGAAAGCCAATATTTAGAATATTTCATAAGAAACATCAATGAATTCTATCAAACCTATTATACTGGTGAAAATGCTCAAAAAGAGTATGTGGTTACCGCCATAAAATCAAAATTAATAAATGACGCAGGAAATTTTCTTATGGCACGTCCTGATTTACAAACATGGACCGATATAAGAGAAGCGTCGAGAATTAAGTATGGTGATCAATATTCTAGACAGAATTTGGTACAAGAGCTTATGTATACCACTAAAACTAATAAAGAGACTATTATTGTGTATTTGGATAAATTAAAAGGTTTAGTTCAAAGAATTACATCTAAAATCATGTGCGACCCGAATTTAACGGTAGTTGCAAATTTCTTAATTGAACAAAACGAAATTATTGCTATTCAAAATCTAGTCACTAATTTGCCAACAGAATTAAGAACAATTTTAATGGTTCAAAATCCACAAACGTTGGATGCAGCTAACAAATTTGTGTTAAATTATCAACTAGCTGAAAACCACATGAAATTTAGTAGAGGACTTACTCATTCTACTAACCAAAATCAAAATCAAAATTTTTCAAATTTCAAAAATTAAAATACGCAATTTCGTTCACAACAAACCTAGACTCAACAAAAACCTCAATGTACACAAAAAACATCGTATGTACCACAGAAACCACAGTTTCCATCCCAACCTATTAATATAGAACCTATAAAGGACTATGTACCGACAAAATTTCCTACTAGTTCAGGAACTTTTGGCAAAAACTACAATAATGCCTTTCGAAAAAACACTAATCAACAATTTTCGAAACCCACACCTATGTCCGGTGTTTCAGTGCAACCAAGAGCACAAAATCAACATCAATACCCTTCTAAATATACAATCGAAGAAATTAATAATATCTTTGAAATCGAATTACCTGACCCTGACGAAAATTTCGAAAATGACGAATGTTCTGAAAATCAAAACTATTATGAAGAGACAAATTTTGAAGAAAATCAAGTCGCAACTGAAGACGAAAATTTTCAGTTACAAGCCTTGGATGCAATGAGTCAGCATTAACTTTAAATGCTTATCAAATCAACCAACTGCCTTTTATTCAAATAGACTATCCACCGTGTACATTATTAATTGACACAGGAAGTCATGCCTCTTTAATAAGACCCTCAATCGCAGAAGAATATTTTTCAAATTCTATAATTAATTCACGAAACCATTTAACTACATGCATGGGTACAAGAAAAACGCATGGAAAAATCAATGTCCCAATGCTACAAGAATATAATATTCAAAATAACATTGAAGTGATAATGTACAATTTCCATGACTATGGAATTATTGGAATCAAAGCATTGCAAGAAAATAATTTAAATATAGATTTTTCTAATATGCTTTTTTCCAATAATAAAACAACAATACCGTTTCAATATAGAACAGATTTCGAAAATCAAAATTTTGAGATTCCAAGCAAATCAATTCAAGTATGTTATTTCAATACAAATATAGCTGATGGCATTGAAATACTTACACCACCGATAAAAAATGAACGTTCCTTATGGGACTGCGTCGGCTTAAATAAACATTTAATGCCGACATAGCAATTTGATGTTTACTTTACAACAATGTATTTAAAAAGTCCTAGAGGAAAGGGGTAAGCACATTAAAGCATATAAAAAATAGATAATTGATTATAAATCAGCATGGCAATTGGTTAATATAACTCCTCCCTCCTTAAGATGTTGCAAACGTGGATTGTTGTGAATTCAAATCAGACAATTCAATTTGCACATTTGCACAACCTTTTTCTGAAGTTTTAAACTTCCTAAAACAGTAAAACAATAAAATTAAAAATAAAATAGCAAGACTTAAACCTATGATTACATATGTGTTTAAATAAGAGTGTTCAAAAGACAATTCTTTTAGATTGTGAACTCTTATCTGTTAGGTCGTCTTGAAGGCTTCTTCTAAGTCTTCTTGGTTGATTTCTTGAAGTTGCAATGTTGTTTCATTCTCTGGAAGTTCAGGGATGTCTATTTTTGGAATCTTCAGTTCAAAATTGAAGTTCTCACTGGTTTTTGAAAATGTTTGATTTTGTATTTTCACAAAGCATTTTTCAAAAGAAATTAGCGTTGGATTAGTTATTATTTCCATATGGTTTGTTTTGTCACATTGAATAACTATCGTCAGACTTTTCTTAGGAATGACTAATAGTTGTCCATTCGGGAGTTGTCTCACTGTTGGTTTTTCATATTTCACTTTAGTGAAAGGACATTGTTGTGGTAGGTCAGTAATCAGGTCATAGACACATGATTCTTCTTGCTTCAGCTCTTCTTGGTTACAAAGGTACACACTTTCGCCTTTCGGGCATTCCCATAACGTATTGTAGTAAATGTCCGTAGTAAGTAATAGGTAAGGATACTTATTCCTAATGGTAAGTTCTTGGATAGGAATTGGATATATTTTATACAATATAAAGGGCTTGGGATCAATCATTGGTGTGTGTATAACAAATATAATTAACTTATTTTGGATTTTTACTTGAGTGTTCATTGTCTCGTAATACTTGATTTTATTATCAAATGGTATTTGCTGACTTTTGGGTATATTTGTTAATATTTGATTTAATTCATTATGCTGTAAAATAGTATAATGCATTATTCCCAATTGTGCAAAATTTATTGCTAATTGCATATAATCAAAAGACTCTCAATGAAGTTCTAAAAACACAAGCTCAAGTATTGAAACAAGTTACAAAAACATTTCACGATCAATTTTTAATTATTGAATCTAACCAAAAGGCTATCACAGGAAAATTACAAAATATTTCCTTGGAAAACCAAAGGTTCCACTCAATGTTAACTTTTAATCTAATATTGAACAATATCAATATTCAAAGTAATAAAATAAGGAATCTTATTGATCATGTGCAATTAGCAATAAATTTTGCACAATTGGGAATAATGCATTATACTATTTTACAGCATAATGAATTAAATCAAATATTAACAAATATACCCAAAAGTCAGCAAATACCTTTTGAAAATAAAATCAAGTATTACGAGACAATGAAAACTCAAGTAAAAATCCAAAATGAGTTAATTATATTTGTTATACACACACCAATGATTGATCCCAAGCCCTTTATATTGTATAAAATATATCCAATTCCTATCCAAGAACTTACCATTAGGAATAAGTATCCTTACCTATTACTTACTACGGACATTTACTACAATACGTTATGGGAATGCCCGAAAGTCGAAAGTGTGTACCTTTGTAACCAAGAAGAGCTGAAGCAAGAAGAATCATGTGTCTAGGACCTGATTACTGACCTACCACAACAATGTCCTTTCACTAAAGTGAAATATGAAAAACCAACAGTGAGACAACTCCCGAATACGTTTTCTATACACGACTATATTGGTAATTACAATCAAAGCAATAACCAAAATAATACAAGCTGTTACAGAATAATGAGTAACCGTTTCGGTTTTTAAGTTTTTATATTCTATTGGTTCTATCAAACTGTCTTGCATTTTCGTTGGTTCATTTAGATGGTTTAATTGGAATTTGATAGTTTTATTAACATTTACCTGGGAATCTATTTAATTAGATCCAATAGTAAAAAAACGCTTCCTGTTGCTTGATTAGATGCATCCGTAGTTAGTTTGAAGCTTTTCGAAAAATCTGGATATACTAGGACTGGTGAATTAGTGATTATTTCCTTACATTTATTAAAGGCCTCAATATACTCAGGATGATCAGGTCTTATTACGCTTCCTTTTCGAAGGCACTTAGTTAGTGGAAAGGTGAGTTTTGAAAAATTCTTTATGAATATCCGATAATAGCCTATTAGACCTAAAAATTACTTGATTTCCTTCTGAGTTTTCGGTATGGGATATTTCTGAATGACGTGTATTTTTGAAGGATTCGGTTTTATTCCTTCAGGGATTATTATATGACCCAGGAAGGTAACTTCCTTTGACAAGAACTCTGATTTGTCGAGTTGTATTTTCAGATTTACTTCGCGGAATTTTTTAAAAATTATCCTAATATGGTCTAAGTGTTCCGACAAAGATTTTGAGAATATGACGACATCGTCCATGTACACAAAAAAGAACTTGTATAAATAATCTCTGAGAATTTCATCCATCATACGCTGGAAAGTCGCTGGAGCGTTTTTTAAGCCAAATGGCATTCTTAAGTATTCAAAATGCCCATTGTTTACCGTGAAAGCGGGTTTTTCGATAGAATCTGGATCCATTCCAATCTGGTGGAAACCTTGAGCTAGATCCAGAGTAGTAAAATATGTACATTTTCCTAAGTTGTCTAATATTTCTTCTATTCGTGGCAGTGGATATTTTTCTTCTATTGTGTGTTCGTTTGAACTTCGATAATCTATGACCATCCTATACTTTTTTTCTCCGGAGGCGTCTGCTTCTTTTGGTACAATCCAAACTGGAGCGGAATAAGGAGATATAGAGGGTCTAATTATTTTGTCATTTAACAACTTCTGAATTTGTTTTTGTATTTCAATTTGCATAGACGGTGGGTGTCTAAATGATTTAGTATAGATTGGACGGTCATTGGTCGTTCTTATTTTATGTTTAGTTTTACTCGTAAGGGTTAAATTGGAATCGCTTCTATACATAATATCTTTGAATTGATGACAAATTGATCTGATCTTTGTTCGTTCTAAATCATTTAAATGATCTAAGCGTAATTGTTTGTCTAAATCAAAGGGTTTTTTATTTTCTTCTAGCGTTTTAGAATGTAAAATTTCAAATTCTTCTTCAGGTATAACTTTAACTCGTTCGCTGAAATTTATTTGTATTCCGGGAAAAGGATTTGGAATAGAGCAATTGCCATCTACAATATTAATGAGAGTATCTGGGATTGTGTAATTGTTTATTTGAAACGAAGGCAAAAGTGCTGTTCCCTTTTTTTGAGTAACTGGAATTTTTAGAATGTTATTATTAGAAAAATTTAATTCAATAGGTTTATTGTAAGCCATAGAGAATGAAATAATTCGATTACCTAACTTTAATGTGTGTTCATCGTAATTTATTATAGCCTTCATATTTAATAAATCCTTGGTTCCTATTAAAGCATCAAAGGCATTATGCCAATTTACTATTCGGAATTTTATGTTATTGTTAATTCCTAATTCTTGAAGTAATGGTAAAATTAGGTTTTTATCTTCTTGGAATTTTTGTCTACAACTGATTATTTCAAAGGCTTCGTAAAATATATGGTCCGGAAATTGATTTGCTATATTAGGATTAATTATAGATTCACTAGCACCTGAGTCTATTAGAACGGTAATTTTTAACTTAGGGAGATAAATATATGGCAATTCGATTTTTTGCATTATGTTATTTAAGTCAACTCCGTGAGAGAAGATAAATCGTGAAAATTTTCGGGATTTTCTTCTGGTTGATTTTCTTCTGGTTGATTTTCTAGGGAGTCTGGTAAGTTAACGAAATTTGGATCATTGGTATAATCATTATCAGTATAATCGATTTCTTCTTGGGTTGAATTACATTCAAGATTAGTTAATTTTTGGACAACATATTTATTTTGAGGTCCTGTATTCTGGAAGGGGTTATATCCTTGTCGAGAGAAGGTGTTTGAATTATTCGTAGGACGGTATGTTTTCATTGAGACAGTACCTGTACTTCCATAATTATCAGGTATTTGAGCATTAATTGAAGACATGGGCGTAGGTTTTGAATAAGTAGGTGGTAGTGGTAGGTGGTAGACGCTTTTTACTCATTGGGCGTCGACCGGTGAGATACCACCATGCCAGAATTGAGTAGCGCTAAGTGGTATCACCACGTTCCGCTACTGCGCTGGCAGTCCGGTTCCAACAATGAGTAACAGATAGCATGATGGCGCCTCCAGGATCAAAATATTCCGGAGGTAAAATACCCGACCACTCGGATCTCCGGGTGTCGGGTGATCCTGGGGGTCCTTCATGCAAAGATATAAAGAGAAGATCAAATAAAACTCAACTCAGAATTGATTTTAGCAATATAAGAGGAATAAGTACAAATATGAATTCAGTTCACCAACATCTTGAAGAACAAAGACCTGACATCCTTGTTCTCACTGAAACTAAAATCAGTTCTGCAACACCTATTGTGAACTATCTTTATCCCGGCTATGACCTACACCACCGATTTCGACATAATTTTGGGATCTGTGTGTACATTAAAAATGACCTTTCATGTCATCGATAGGAGAAGCTAGAACCAGCGAACCTTGATATCATATGGCTAAAATTCACCTCAAAGTCATCGACCAAGTTTATCTGCTGCCTCTACCGACCGCCATCTAACACCGAGTACCAAAACTTTTTCGCGACATTATCCAAAAGCTGTGATAGTATACAGTCAAACTATCCACAAGCGGAAATTGTCTTTTTAGGCGATTTCAACGTCCACAATATACCCTGGCTGAAACACCACAACAAAACAAATAACGAAGGCAGAGAAGCAGAAGCTTTTGCCATAAGTTGTGGTCTAACGCAGCTTGTCGATGAACCTACCCGTATCTCAGAAAGGGGCGAATTTGCAGCGCTTTTAGACTTGTTCCTAACCACAAATCCTGACTCGTACACAATTCAAGTAGATGCTCCACTTGGTTCGTCCGATCATAAACTTATAATAACAAAGTGCGAAATGCTCATCCCACAAAGCCAACAACCACTTCCTCGTAAAATGTGGCACTATAAATTGGCAAAATGGAATGACCTAAAACAGTTTTACCTGGATTTTCCATGGCAAGAGGTTTGCTTTAAAACAGCTGATCCCACTATTTGCTGTAATGAAATAACACAAGTAATCTTATCTGGAATGGATGCATATATCCCACATACAACTAAACGTAGAGCTAATGCAAAACCTTGGTTCAACAGCTAGTGTCAAACGGCTGTACAGAAAAAACACAGAGCATATAACCTTTGGAAACGACAACAAACCGCTCAAAACCACACAGAATTTATAGAAGCCAGAAATAGTTGCAAAATTACTATTGACTCCGCTAAAGAAACATACAATCAAAGAATAAAAAACAGGTTGCTGAATTGTCCAAGTAGTTCTAGGTCCTTTTGGTCTCTTGCAAAAGCTGTTGGATCTAACTTCACCAAGTCATCCATACCACCACTTACAGATAAAAATAATCAATTAGCCACAACATCAGAGGAAAAAGCCAATATGCTGGCCCAAATGTTTTCCTCCAACTCCAACCTAACAGTGCCAAACGGAAAAACTCCACCGTTCATTGAAAGGGTTTCCCATAGTATGCCAGATGTACCCTTTTGTCACAGAGAAATACGAAAATCCCTTAAAAAGCTAGATACAAACAAAGCAATGGGTCCGGATGGCATTCCCGCAATAGTACTCAAAAATTGCGCCAACGAACTCACCCCAACTTTCGCAAAATTATTCAATTTGTCTTACAGGCAAGGAGTATATCCATCATCATGGAAGTCTGCCGCAGTACAACCCATTCCGAAGAAAGGAAAAAAGACAGATCCGTTAAACTATAGACCAATTGCTCTACTTCCGGTGATATCAAAAGTAATGGAAAGAGTTGTGAACAATCACCTAACCAAGTACTTGGAAAAGTACAAAATTATCAACGATAAGCATAACGGATTTCGAAAATATAGGTCAACTGGCGATTTACTTACATACCTCACTCACTTATGGCAAAAAGCGATTGAGTTGCGGGGTGAAACAAGAACAATTGCCTTAGATATATCTAAAGCATTCGACAAAGTTTGGCATGAAAATCTGCTCAGCAAGCTCAAAGCAATGGGATTATCGCCGAAACTTTGCACTTGGTTTGAAAGTTACCTAAAGGACAGATCCATTTATGTTGCACTGGATGGCCAGAACTCCAACTCTTACCAAATAAATGCTGGTGTGCCACAGGGAGCAATCCTTCCGCCAACTCTTTTTCTGATTTACATAAATGACCTCATAGATAAAACAGTAAATCCACTTTATTGCTTTGCAGACGATGGCAATGTAGTCTCCTCACTCATACCACCCACAGGTCTTTCCGCACGTGAATTCCATCATCTTAGACTAACTCAAATATCGCAGATAAATAACGACCTGGAGATAATAGAGGACTGGGGTAACAAAAACCTTGTACAGTTCAACGCACAGAAAACCCAAGCAGCTCTGTTTTCAAAAAAGAACAGCACCGGTGAGCCAAACATCATGCTATCTGGAAGTGCTGTCACATTACAGAGTCAGTTGAACATCTTGGGGGTTACTGCAGAGACCAACATGTCTTGGCACAATCACGTGGCAGATATTGCTAAAAGGGCGTCCCAAAAGCTGGGACTCACGCACTCACTCGTAACTTGGATGGTCTCGAACATCGCAGATCTGTGGGCGATTTATCTCTCTTCTACAGGTACTATCACGGAAAATGCTCTGAAGAGTTGGCACGTATGATTCCACCGAGAGTAGCGCCTACCAGGCGAACCCGTCAAACAGACGGTAACCATGAATTTACTGTCAAACTAGAGGCACCAAGAACCTCATTATATCAGAATTCATATCTCTGGAGAACAGCATCGCTGTGGAATAAACTCCCTGCGACGGGTTTCCCTGCAGGTTACAACCTGAACCGTTTCAAGACCAACATACACCGACATTTCAGCGCACTTGCCGCCTCTCGAGCGTGATAGGACATTTCCTTGCGAGTGCGCATATCCGTAAAAAAAAAAAAAAAAAGTTGTCTTTTGGGGGGCGAATACATTATTTGTTTTAGGTTGTTTAAAAGCAGGAATATTAGTAGGAAATTTTTGTTGAATTGGGCGTGGTTGAATGTGTATTAGTTGCCTTGGAAAAGGGGCAACAATAGTTGTATTAGACTGATTCGCAAATGGCATAGTAGTGTAAGTGGGCATAATTGTATTGTTTTTAAATTTATGATTAATTGATGTCGGTCTTTGATTATTAATATGATGATTGGTTTCTTAAATTTATTTGTGATTCTATAACATTATAATTATGTATGCATCCACTTTCAAATCAAATCGTAATGCTTATAAACTCTTTATGAATATAGTAAATCATAAACCCACTAAAGGTTGCTTCTTCTATGATTTCTTTTTTGAGCATTTATCTGAAATTAATAAATTAAAGGTAAATTTTTCTGATGCTGACAAAATTTCCCTAATTTGTGGGGCAATCAATGATAATAACATAACTTCTGCCGTAAAAGCTTCAAACATAGTTGATTTGAATACCTTAGGAGCGTATCTTAAAAATAAAACCTATAATTTACCCAAACTATTGCAAAACAGTGCACCTTCAATCAAATCACATTTGCAAGGCCCTAGTACTTATCAAAAAAGTTCCACGTATGTACCTCAAGCTAACACAAGCCATTATAAAGCTTCACATAGCAAATCTGATATAGTGGCAAAAAAAAGCATGTGGTAAAATGGGGCATGATAGATCCGATTGCCGTCATAAACACCAAGTCTGCAATTTTTGCCGAATCAAGGGCCATATTGAAATGAATTGTTTTAAAAAGCCAAATAGTAATCTAAAAAAACGATAAAAATACACATTTTTCTAAATCATCTAAATTTCAAAATGTGAACTATCGAAAACTATAATTCTCAGTCAAAATTTTATAAAGACATAATTATTAATGGCAATCAATGTACTGCATTTATAGATTTTGGCAGTGAATGTTCTCTGATAAAGCAATCGGTGGCTCATAAATTCAATCTTAAAGTACACGATATTGAAGAACCAGTTGCACTTTCAGGATTTTTATAATAATAATAATAATAATGCTTTATTGTCAAAAAAATTATAACATAATTTGTAGACTAAGCCTTAAAGTTAAAAATACATATTATATACATCTACATGTATACAAAGTCAAAATAAAATGATATAAACATAAATAAATATAACATGAACAAATACAAAAATGAACAAATTACCTATAAACTATGATCCAGTGTGTGGAACGCTCAAAATTAAGTCAGAAAAAAGTCATTTACTTTATATAAGGCTCTCTCTGATAAATAGGATTTTAGAGCTATGCGAAATTTAGGAAGAGATGCTATGGACTTGATGACTACTGGCAGATGATTGTGCATTTTTTTTGCGTTGTATAGAATGGAGCTCTTAATTAACTCGGAGGATGGAGTTGGCAGATAAAGATCATGCTCCGCGTTTCTAAGTGGATAGTTATGCAATGGCCTTTCTGAAATACTGGGTAGGTGTTTAGGGACAGGTACGACGGTAACACTGTATGTATCAGAACATATTAAGGTAGATGAAGTAGATAGTCAAATTCAGTTCTATTTGATAGATAATTTAGAATTTAAATTTGATATTTTGATAGGCAGTAACTCTACTGAAAACCCCGACATTATATATTATAAAGTCAATGATTTACTTTGCTTTAAAAACAAAAATGATGCATTTGAACGTTTTCAAAATATTAACCATGACCAAAATATGTCTTCTCATGATCTGAATGCATTATATGAGCTTTTACACTCATTTGAATTATGTATGATTGAGTCAAACAATAGTATAGGTAAAGCGGATAACGTTTCTTTGTCAATTGAGTTGACAACAAATAAACCAATTTCTAGAAGGCTTTACAGAGCCACCGAAAAAGATAAATTGATTTTTCGAGAAATTACAAAATATTTGCTAGACGCCGGCATCATTAGAGAAAGTAAATCTGCCTACTCGACTCCTGCTCTATTGGTAGATAAGAAAGATAATGAGAAAAGAATAGTTGTAGACCATAGGGCTCTCAATAAAATAACGGTAAAAAATTATTTTCCTACTCCTATTATTGAAGAAATTATTGACACTCTATCTGATTTTAAATACCTTTCCTGTATTGATTTAGCATCAAGGTTCCACCAGATCCCGATGGAAGAAAAGTCAATACCATATACCGCTTTTGTAACGCTGGAAGGACATTACGAATATGTTAGAGTTCCTTTTGGATTAAGTAATGCTCCTTCGGTATTCCAGCAATTTATGACCGTAATATTCTCTCCCTTGCGTCATTATAACGTAATACCTTATTTAGATGATTTATTGGTACCATCAACAACCATCACTGAAGGCATTTTTATTTTAAATAAAGTATTTGAAATTATAAAAGAGTTTGGACTCACAATCAAATTAAAAAAATCCTATTTTATGATGATAAAAATTGTTTATTTGGGCTATGAGATATCCTTCAATAAAGTATGTCCATCGAATACCAAAATAGAGTCAGTATCAAAATTTCCCTATCCCAAAAGTCAACATCAATTAAGGCAATTCCTTGGTCTTGTCGGCTATTTTCGAAAATTCGTGGAAGATTTTGCACGAATATCAGCACCTCTCACTAAACTTTTAAAAAAAGATGCTAAGTGGGAATGGACAATCAGTCAGCAATAGTTGATTTTTTAAAACAACATATATGTTCAAAACCAGCCTTAAAAATATTTAATCCGAAACTAGAAATTAGAGTATATACAGATGCCAGTAGGAAGGGTTATGTAGGTATTTTAATTCAATGTGAGGGTAATATCGAAAGTCCTGTAGCCTCCTTAAGCAAACAAACCACGGAACCAGCAAAAAAATTACCATTCTTTTTTGAGTTGGAATTACTTGCAATTGTGAAAACATTAGACCGTTTCCGTTTTTACTTACTGGGGAATGAATTTACCATATACACAGATTACAATGCAGTGAAAAATGCTTGGAATAAACGATCAATTATTCCTCGCATAGCTCGTTGGATTTTGTTTCTACAAGACTTTTCATTTCAAATCGTACATAAACCAGGTTGTCAAATGCAACATGTCGACGCTCTGAGCCGCAATTTCGAAACGCAAAATTTTTCTCAAACAGAGCTGATTATGGTAATAACAGAAAACGATTATTTTCGCGAAGCCCAATCTTTAGACCCTACTATTGCTGAGATTAGGAATATTTTGTTAAGTGGGGATAGTAACAACCGTAATGAAACAATATTTAACGATTATGATTTACGAGGAAATAAAGTTGACCGAATAACCCCATTTGGAAATAAATTGGTGGTTCCCAAAAACTGTAGATGGCAGATAGTAAAGGCTAACCACGATGACATTGGTCATTTTGTCCTCGATAAGACAGTCGAGAGAATTAAACGCTCGTTCTGGTTTCCAAAAATGGCTAGATTCATCAAAAAATACATAAAGTCTTGCCTATTTTGCCTTTATCACAAATAACATGTTGGAAACAAACCTGGATTCTTACATTCTATTCCCAAGTATGCTAGGCCACACCACACGCTTCACTTAGATCATCTGGGGCCTTTCGTTGAAACGCTAAATGGAAATAAATACCTGCTGGTAGTTGTTGATGGGTTCTCGAAGTTTACCTACATAAAACCTGTTCCCGACACTTCCTCAAAGTATATTATAAGCCAACTCCAGGAAATCTTCTCCATCCTTGGAAATCCCAAGCGTATTATCACGAATGCACGCACTGGATTTACCTCCAAAGAGTTTAAAGCATATGCAAACACTAAGGGAATTGAACTGTTCACAAGAGCAACAGGAATGCCAAGGGGAAATGGCCAGGTAGAACGGACATACAGAACAATTCTGGATGCCCTTTCGACTTCAATTTCCAGCGCAGATAAAAACAATTGGGATGTTGCAATTAATCAAATTCAACAAGGAATTAATAGCACAAAACACCGAATAACTCAACACACGCCCTCTGAACTTCTATTTGGTTTTCAATTAAGAGCAGATAGTGATATACATAACATTTCGGACGAAGATGTGACAGATGTTACGAAGATCAGAAAGAAGGTAGCCAGAAATCTAGAACAAAACAGAATCGAGCAAGACCTTACATTCAACAAAAAACGAGCACCTGCAAAATTTTTCTCAGTCGGTGACCTAGTTCTCACCAAAACAGCCAGTTTTCCGACCAACAAGGAAAGCAAAAAGTTGCTCCCAAAATTCAGGGGACCGTTTAAGATTATCGAAATCTTACCTAATGATAGATACAGAGTTAAGGAAGATCTACACACAGAAAGGTCATCCAGGCTTTATGAAGGAGTCGTTGCAGTGAAAGATATAAAGCTGTTTCAAATTCAAGGTAAATTAATGAATCGCCATCCTAGGCATGAATTGCTCGCCATCTCAGGCATAAATGGATCGCCATCTTAGGTATGAATTGATCGCAATCTTAGGCATAAATTGATCGCCATCATAGGCATAAATGGATCGCCATCTCAGGTATAAATTGATCGTCATCTTGAGCATACATGGATCGCCATCTTGGGCATAAATTGATCGCCATCTTAGGCATAAATGGATCGCCATCTCAGGTATAAATTGATCGTCATCTTGGGCATACATGGATCGCCATCTTAGGCATAAATTGATCGCCATCTTAGGCATAAATTCATCGCTATCTTAGAAATAAATTGATCGCCATCTTAGGCATACATGGACCGCCATTTTAGGCATAAATTCATCGCCATCTCAGGCATAAATTGATCGCCATCTTAGGCATACATGGATCGCCATCTTAGGCATAAACTGATCGCAATGTTAGAAAAAATGCTTTATGACTTCCTCTTTTTTAGGATCATGACTTACGAGGACGAAAGCCCCGCAGGATGGCCGTGCGGACGGAATAGCTTGCACCAAGAGAAGGGCGGTGAATCACCCTGATGTTACGTTGCCGATCATCCAAGTTAAGAAGTTAATACTAGAATAAATTAGTTTTCAGGTTGAGTTAAAATATTCTTTGTTAATTTCTATATTACTCAGTCTGTTCGTGGCTTTTCTTACGAAAGCATTGTAATATTAATTGTCATTTAATAGTTGATTAATTAATAATAATTATGTAATATCCCTAAATAATAAATAAATGTATTGAATTGTGCTCGTCGTGTTCTTGAACTCGCCGGTCCGCCTACACATATAATGTAAATGATAACTTGCATTTTTATTACTTTTCTAGTAAAAATTAAAAATATGCCATTTTATTAAGTTGTGAATTTCACTCAATGATATTTTTGCACTGAACATTCAAGAGAAAAATCAAATAATACTTACTCAGCTACTTGTCAAATCCTTATTATGAAAATATTAATTTTTGGTAAAAGGTTCTCAAAACACTAAAATCAACACGCAGATTTTGCACACTCACAACTCACACTTCCTGTATCACGCAATCTTTGTAAAACGGGCACAATGTTGTTTCATCAGGTGGGTGCTTTTCTTTTGGGAAATCTTTTCCTAGTTTCCTTGTAAATTCTGGCGGCTAAATGAGCATTTTGCAACGTTTCTGCCTAAACAAGTATCTGCATATTCGATGTTTCTAAACATTTTATTTAAAAAAAAAAATAATAATGAATTTGAATTAGGCGCGTTTCCTAACAAGACTAAATCAAGAATCAATTTATTCAGCTCCACCAAGGTTCAACCTTCAACCACCTATTCTTTATTGTGCTGTGTTGCCAGATGTTTAGATACCCTTTT
This sequence comes from Ceutorhynchus assimilis, assembly GCA_917834065.1. Lineage (NCBI taxonomy): Eukaryota > Metazoa > Arthropoda > Insecta > Coleoptera > Curculionidae > Ceutorhynchus > Ceutorhynchus assimilis. The sequence continues at coordinate 63,660,844 of OU892277.1, forward strand.
ACAAGTGAAATTTGTAAGTTGTTTTTTCAATTTTTTGTAATAGTTGTTGACTGAAAATGCATAATTACTTAATAATTGGATATACTAAATTTTTCTACATCTCATAATGATTAAAATTTTCTTTACCTTTAAAATATTCGTTAAAAAATGTCAAAACTTCTAAGGCCTTTTTTCTCAAAAATGGTTGAGTTTGGACCCCATGTTGTGTAAACTTCTTTTGTTCAAAATGGACCATATTTTCACGTGTTAAAATTTTTGTAGTCAAACCTCATACACCCTGTAGTTATATACATCACAAATACAAGCTTATATTAAATTTGCAGCTTTCATGAAACTCTTGACTTTTTTGGCACTGGTTATCGGACTATATGAGTCTCTGCAAAATTATAGTGTTCTTATTTCCTTTTATCGATTTATTTTATTATTTAAACTATCTACTTCCATTGTGGCTAAGAGTAGTACAGGCAATATGCAGGTGGGGGTAGAACAAATAAGAGACAAGCTATTTTTTTTTTTAAATATGTAGGAAAAAGGTTCCTGTTCAACATACTAAAAGTCCCATTCGATCCCAGCATGATAAATCTTTAAAAAAAATCCGCCATCTTTAATTTTTTGTTTTTACTAAATAACTATTTTATTAATGCATTTTGGAAAAATTGTGTAGAGTCTTTATTTACATGGTTTAAAAATTCGCATATTTTGATGTAAAATAACTTTTTGTAGCTTCAAAAATAAAAAAGTTACAGAATTTTAAAATGATAAGGTACCTTGAAAATATTAAAAATTTTGATTTTCAATGTGCTTGATTCACATATTTTGTGTTTCAAAAACGAAAAAACTTCATTTGAGGTAATTGGTTGAACAACTTATAAAAACTCAATAATTTCCTCCTCTTCTATTTTCTTGAATACAGCATTAGCACAAGTAATTCCATAGCAATGGCCACACTTTGGGGAACACTTAATCCCCGACTTTTTACACGAACAATTTCGTCTACATGCACTCTCTTTGCAGTTACAAAAAATTTGATTAAGCTAAGCAAATCGGAGGCGCTATATGCCTTGCTTTGTTTTGTTGGGAATTAGGTCACCATTGTCGCTTTTCATCCAACTCATCCAACACCATTCTTGAACCTTAAATATTTTAAATTTAAAATTGAAATTAAAAAGTTATTCAATTTTAAATACTTTTTATTGAGTTACCTGATAATAAAACTCTCAGTAGATGTTGTTCTGCGGCTATTTCTGTAGGAGGCAGCACAGCTAAATTTAACTGTCCTGATAGTACCAGCCTGGAAGCGATTCTATGATACATGAAGTACCGAAGTTCATTTAGACTTGAGGTAGTTTTGGCATTGTATAGCTTTAGTAAAAACTCTATAGCAGCTCTCAAAATTTTTGGTTGTAAAGCATCTTCAGCATAAAATGAAGTAAGTGCTTCGAACAATTGTGGATTCTTCCTAAGAACAGTGAGACATGCCTTCTTACTTTTGTTGAAGAGAAACGACGTTGTGTCGCATCCCGATACTGCATGTAAAAAAAAATATTTTTTCTTTAGCTGGCTCGAGGCATTTTTGTAATTCCGATATATTTGTAACTCTATCATTTGTTCCAGCTTTTCCAGGACGCAGTAAGTACAAGTTACTTTTTTTACAATGGTGAAGAGCCAAAACCATTATATCAGTATCTTCTGAAACAAGGATCACATACTCATGCTTGGAACATAGCTCTATAGCTGTCAAGCAAACTAAAACATCGGCATCTCTTTCGGCCTGATAAACTGTCACTCCTGCTTCTTGAAAAAAACTCTTAACCAAAGTAATGAATTTTTCTTTGTTTTCATTATTTCTCAAGAACTCCTCCTGTGTGCGGGAAACAGCTGTATCTAGATTGATGAGATCAACAACACGGCTTTGTTTGGAACGTAATTTTTGCAGCTGGGCTTTGGTTGAGAAATGTGTTTCGTCATATCCATCAAAGATGACAACGCAGTTTCTACCATAAGAGTGTACAGCGTAGTTCACATATTGTATACATATTTCCCGATAGGTAGCTGGCTTTTGCAGGACAACTTTATGTAAACTAGTCCTCCGTCTAAAACATATACACTGTTGTTAGGACAATTAGGAGTGTGCTGTCCTGCTGACAAAATAGAATCAAGTTCTTTCAATAATTGCGATTTTGTACCACCTCTTAAGTGACCATCTTTAAACAGTGAGAGCGGATATGGAGCCAGCTCATAAGAGAAACATACTTTAAGTTGTTCAGGAGATTTGTTAGAGCAGATAATTCGGTTAAAAAGCTTCATTGGATTTATGACCACTTCACGTTTATTTACAATAACTGTGTTATTTATCTGTGCAAAAGTAACTGCCTGCTTTTTTTTCACACATTTAATATCCGTGTACTTCTTTCCAGAATTTTCATTCAATATTTTACTGCCTACAGACTGTGCTTTATCATAATTTACGGTATCATGTGCCACAACTTGAGAATATAAGGATATAAACTTCCTAGATTCAAAAGGATTGTAAGTTTCTAACCAGTCTGGAAATTTGTTAAGGTCATTTTCATCACGTTGTTGTCGCGAATGTCTGAGTTCAACATGTTGTTCGATGAACAGGACTTGACACCTGAAAAATCTTCAAGCATGGTAGATACGGAGCTACAAGGTGCCATACTAGCAATCCAACGCGCCAGAGTAGTCTCTTTGAAACATCGCCCTTGTGTTAATCCTCCTTGTGTTTTTATTGCTCTCATTAAATGCCGTTCTATCACCATATCGCTCCATATCCCACACCAAAACGCGTCTGTTCTTTTTATAGCAAACATTCCTTGAATAGTAAATTTATTATATTCATCAGGATTAAGTATTTCTAACTTTTTCATTTGCATGACATATAAATGTGCACATTTGGCATAATTATTATGGCCGGTGGCGTAAAATATTGGAATCATACGTTTCGTACAGTGAGATGTAATGACCAATTACCTTCCCTTTCAGCCCTCACGTACAGTTTTATTAGATAGACCATTTTCCAGTGAAAGATCCAGAGCTGCGCTGTTCTTATTGCTTATTTTACCAATTTCTCGCCATTTTCTACACTTTTAGTAGCTGGGTTATCATATAGGTCCCCTAATGTTTCAATTTCAGCCTCGTCCAATGAAAAATTTTTAAAGATGAGAGTGCTTGAGACATGATGGGTCAAAAAATGCGCCCGAAGTGCCCGAGCATAGGCATGCCCAGATATCATGTGGATAATGGTATTTTTTGCATAAACAGTCTGTCATAATTCTTCGATACCAGGGCCACTCATAAGGTGCCCAAGGCTACCTAAAAAAGACATAAGAGACATAAGGGTATGGAAACCTCCGAGTCGAATGATTACTGAGGATAAAATATGGTTCGGGTTCGAAGATTCCACAATATCAACTGCCTTTAAAAACAGTGGTTGATTAAATGTTATTATACAGGTCTTTCCGTACTTCTTACATTTTTCAGCAGCAAATAATAACGACGTATAGATTGTGCTCATATTGCCTGGGTCCAAGTTTATAAATGGCAGCGGCAATATGCTGCTATTTGTTTTAGAGCCTTGATATTCTCCTGTTGACATGTAACCGCTCCACGAAGGATTCAATCCAGTTTTATAAAATTTTCTGGTAGTCCAAAGAGTTTCCAAGCCAAGTGCTAGCTTTTCACCAGGTATATTTATATCTAATTGTAAAGGCTCCATTGTTATTTTACTTAGGCCGAGTTTCGATGAACGGTTATAGAACTAGAGAAGAGATAATGACAAACGTCAAGGAGCATGTTAATAAAAAAGTTTATTTTGCTTACCTGTATGGGAATATGTCCTAACTTTCCTTTTCCATTTGCTGAAGAGCATCTTTGTCCTGTAGGAATACTGCTGCAAGTCAGAGCATTGCCAGGTGAAACACACATTATCCCTCCCATAGCATGAAACGTTCCAAGTCCATCTAAAGTTCGAATATTAAAGTCTACGTTATCAAAAACAAACTGAAGTAAACATTGATCGGATATCTCATCTGTATAATTTTGTGTTGCTGAATTTTCAAATCGTAAACACTCAGAATATGAAACACAAACTCCAAGAGCCGAGAGTAAATCAACTAAGTATCTAGATCCATATTTTCTGTGTAGCTGTACACCTAGTCCAAACATTACAGGCGAAACAAACGATTTAACTCTCACCAGGGATATGATAAAATTCTGTAATGCCGTTATTTCTGTTTGATACGTTGAAGTTTTTTTCTGATTACTTAGTACCAATTAACTCATTCAGGAACTCATTTAATGATTCGGGTACTGCGTTTTCCCACCTATTTGAATATCCTCAAGAGATGGGTACTCATTGGTTTCACATAACATAGATCGAATGTCTTGTCTCAGAATTTGTGCAGCAGTTTTCAAAATTTTTATACGTTCCTCTTGGGGTGTGGCATTTTTTTGCTTGTACCACTCTTCAATAATACATTTTTCGCAGCTGTCTCGAAAACAAAGAACGCTGTGTTTTCCTGCAATTCCGAAATTACTACGTTATTTCCATATTTCTCCACTAATTTACTCTTCAAATATTTTTCAGACCAAGGGATTATGTCTGGAGGCAAGGAATTGATTATTTTTTCGTAAATTTCTTTAATAGAGAACTGGCAGTTTTCAAGATCATTCTCAATATCCAAACATATGTTATCGAATGCCGCTTCCATCGTATAATTTTTTGGCCTTCCAGGTTTTTGGTTTGTATGTGGTTTTTTGAATTTCCAATAACATGACGCATGATAGCGAGCTTCAGCCGCAACAAGATCAATTTCCGTGCATATTCTCTTATAAACTTCTCTTCCCCAATCGTCATTTCTCTCCTCAGCTTGCTCAACTACAGAAGCTTTCAAACATATTGTAGAAACTACACGAAAGTTGTCTTGCTTTGCATTTAACACTTCGGCACAAAAGAAACACTGACTTTTAAAATCGAAATACTGGTTTAACGTGGAACGCAGCACGGATTTTGAGCAATGTGCAACCTCAACATCATTGTTAGTACACGTATTTTTTGCTTTTTTTATGTTAGTCGGATGAGTATTTTCTACAATCCTTGTGAACTGTTAGCAAACTGACAGAATCAAATATTTGCCATTTTTCGTCAGATCGAAGTTTACTGGCGTTCACGAGCGTTAGTAAACCTTTTTTTCCCATATTCACTAATGTTTTAGGACTACCTTTTTCACCGCATATTGCACATTTGTTTACCTCCATTTTGTTAACAGAAATCGATATAAAACAACACTATTCTAAACAACACCACTATAGAACGATATTTTGCGTCTTTGCGTCGATCGGTGTACACATCGTATGCGCTGTTCAAGCTCAAATAATGCCGATCAATAATCCAGCCCAGGGACTCCGTGTCATGTAGAATTCTAAATATCGACAAGATTCTATAGGCTCAGCCCTATGTGCGGCATTTGGATATGTTTCGATATGTCGAATTCTACATGGCACGGAGTCCCACCCGGTCCGGAATTTTGTGCTCCTCCATTATTTGAACTGCGCGTGCGAAATATTTCCGAACAAGTTCCGAATTCTTACTGCGGCACGAATTATATTTTTTATGTATAAATTACTAGAAAATAACAGCTAGATAGAAAATAAACTTTTATAAACTGTGCTATTCTGTAATAGGATTTGTAAAATTTGAAATTTCACGGAGTTTTGAAATAGGAAAAATTTAATTTACTGCTTTATCGATATGGTTATGGAGAAAAAAATTGTGTGCATTATGCAATTTTTACTACTCAACAAAAAATGTCGATATTTTTTCATAGAGGCTCAATTTACTGAGGTATTGACAAAAAAACAGAAAAATTCAAGATGGTGGCCATTTTGTCCTACTTGGAAAAATCCTATCAACTGGGACTTAGTTTATACTACTAGTCATTATGTGTCGATTTTAGCCAAAACTAGCTTGTCTCTAATTTGTTCTAGGTCGGCCTATTATAAGCTGCTACGTTTCCTGTACTAGAATAACAGATGGATAAGTTTGTGAATACAAATTAAGTTAAGTTAGGTAATTGAGTTAAATCAGCTGTTCTGGCTCATTTGCGATCTATGAATAGGCTCCAGAGACCTAGATCGTGGCTTTTCAATTTCGAGTTTAAGATTGCTTAACAAAAATTCTTATCTGATAACATTCATTCGACATTTCAAAATTACCATAATTAACTTACGTGGACATTGTTTTCACCAGGCACTTCCTTGATGGCTTCACAGGTGATGTTTGAAACAATATAACGTACTTATTTTGGCAATTGCCTAATTATACTGCTACGGCTAGTCAGCTTCAGTTCGGAGGCCATGGGTCTATCGGTTCCTTGTATACATCTTACCTTTGGGCGCCACCAAGTTAATTGTGACTTAACTAGGAAGATAACTTAATGATGTTATAAACAAAACCTGTGCAATTGGAGAGCTTATCAATAAAACAACTAATTAGGTACAATAATGTATCTGGCTTCTTTATTAAAAATAATAACAAAATATAGGGATAGCCAGGAGGTTATTAAAAATGTGTTTAGAATAATGCTTGTACCAATTTGTAAATATTTGATTATAAAAAAAAAAAAATAAGAATGTAAATAATGTATAAAAATATTGATTTTTAAATAAACAGTTTTAACTGTCTGTTTACACTTGTGAAAGATTAGAACCACAATATCAGTTACACTCTACCATAGAATGTGATTTATATAAGATTTGCCTAAATAGTAAAAAGTGCAACTTACATGTGTACAAGTGTTGATTATCTTCAAAGGTGTGTGTAAATCCAGAAGTTTTGAAGGGATATTATATACAGGTTCGGTCTCACTGTAGATAGACTATGGTATGGTAAGTGAGTCATAGTCATGAGTCCTATCCACGTGGTATCTGTTTTACGTAGAACTCAATGTGGTTCTAGCAGAGCGGTACCAAGAGGGTTGCTGAAGGGAGGCTAACCAAGCCAACTAAGGGCAATTTAGATCTAGTCTAGAATTTCTTTCTAGGAGCTGTCCAACTATAGCCTAAGACTGTCTAGCTACAGCCTAGCACTAGGATTGTCCAACTATAGCCTAAGAGTAGGACCCTATACCAATGTTCGTATAAAAAAACAAATCGAGCCCCAAATATTAGAAATAATCTTACCTCAAATTGAGGGATCCTCTAGACCAAAGGTGAAGTCTTAAACTTCCAAAAGCTGCTCGGAACAGTCCCATTGAAGAAACGAAACACGTGTTGTAGGTTAATAATCCTGAAGAAAATCTCAAAAACTTACCGAAACAAAATCCAAAATGACCAAGGGACGACTCTAGACAATTATCAACAAGAAATTAGTCTAAACCTTGAGTTCCCTGGCACAAAATTCCAAAAAGTCTCGCCCAAAATCAAATAGGGCCGAGACCAACCTTTCGGTATCAAGTCTCAAGATCAAAAGGGCTGATTCTTCATTTAGATTTCGGAAGAAGGCTCTCATTTGTCAAACTTCTAATTTTGACATTGAAGAAAATTATAGAAAAAAGCGTGTTCAGTTTCACTCCAAGAATACGAACTGAAAGTTTGGTTGTATAAAAATGACTGGTGAATATTGAAAAATGCCTATAGAACATATATCAAAAAGTAGAACAGGTCTAAAGAAAACGCCTAGACAAAACAGCTGTTCAATGACATGATGGAAATGAAAAATCAAATAGTAAACAACAATTATTATCATAACCACAGATTATTTATTTATCAATTAGATTTGCAAACAGAGATGATGAAAAAATCTCTCCTTTTCCTAAGATTCTAATCAATAACAGCGGGCCCTGCCGTACTGAATCAAACCTTCCTAGATCAATCAACAAAACTTGCAAACCTGCACAAAAAAACTTTCAGTAGAAGGCAGTAATCAAGGTAACAAAATCTGGGCACAGAAAAGACAGTTGTTTATTCATTTATTTCATCGTAGTTCTATATAGAATCATATCTACTAGAGCAAAACACAGTAGCATATCAAACAAGAAATTGAAAATGCTACACTACCCCCTTCCAAAAAGAAATAAGAAAGCTGGAAGATTTCGTATTAACCACAAACCACAAACGGCACAACAAAAAAAATTAAATTTTCCCCAACATACAATGTCTCAGTGTGCTCGACCAATGAAAGAGCAAACGCTAGACCTGCAACAACAAGTCAATGGCACTGAAGGCTCCTTCCCAACGTGGATCTTAAAGGGTGGGCCGTTGGAGCCTCCAGCGTGATCGATCCTAACATAATCCACTGGCAAGTTGTCACACGCCACACGCCTACCCCACCACCGACCTCACACACAGATAACAAGGGGTCCAAAAAAAAAAAAATTATAAAAAATAAAATAAAACAAAATCATTTTTGCAAAGCCAGGACTTGACCAGAGCCCTAGTGACATTATAGTAAGCCACCACCACTGAAATTACTCGAGAGTAGGGATACAAAAAAATTGAAAATGATCGGGATAATCCGTAGTTTGTTACTGCTGTCGATCCACTTCAGATTATCTGGGCTACTTATAGGGATTAGGATTGCACAGTAGTGCCACCCAACTATCTACAACTGCAATTTGAGCAAGTTGAAGTCCAAGCGACACCCCCCAATACGCACCCCTTCCTACAAGCAGGATAACCCCAGACTCACCTGAAGTACCCAACAGCACCTAACCTACCACAGGGCCCATAACAAAAAATTCAAAAAACTCTACTGAAGGTAGAAAAAAAGGTCAAAATCGGGTTATGTACTTGCCTAAAGCAAAATACAAATGTCAAAATCGGGTATCGAAAGCTTCACTTATCTTACAATATCAAGATAATATCACAAAATAAAGTCTAAATAGGGTAATACTTGGTTTAATTCTTGGCGTTAGCACAACATAATCCAAACTGCAAAACAAAGTACTCAAAACTGCAGAGACAAATTATATTAGGAATACTATGTTTATGCTCACCAAGGTCAAATCCAGAGTTCCAAAATGAACTCACAAAAATATTTCCAAAAGCTAGAGACATATATGGCAAAGTGGGTGTCGCGACTACTCACAAAACCAAACGCTCAAAAAAAAATCATATTAATCTTACAAAATAGTATTAAAACATGAGTATTGATACAATAGCCAAAAACTGATTTAAGAATCATTTGACTCAATACTTTCAGCATCACTATCCAGGTCTACATCGATACCGGTGTATGCCTTAAGGTCCTTAATATGTACTTTGCCAGCATCAGAACCATCTATATTCTTCAGACCATAAACTAAATTTGAGTATTTTTTATGTACTCTGCTGAGAATATATTTAGGTACTAATTTTGCACTAAATTGGTTCGCTGCGTTTGACAAAATATGATTTCTCCTCCACACTTCATCACCAACATGAAATGAGGCGTCCCTCTTACGTAAGTTGTAAGTGTGAGAGTTTCTCTGATAAGCTGCATGTAAACACTTTTTTACATCAGCATAGATTTGTTTAAAATTTTCCAAGCCAGTAGCATGACAATTCCTGTCACCCGGAGTTATTTCGACATCTTTATTCTGTAACAACTGAATATCGGAATAGAACTTCCCAGATAATGGTGGATGTCTACCAAATACTAGAAAAGATGGTGTGAAATGGGTGATTTCATGTTTGGAATTATTGATCGCATGTTGGATTTTAAAAATCTGATCATCCCATTGAACATGATTATCGACATAACTCCTGATGGCGGTACCTATAGTTCGATTATTCCTTTCAACAAAATTACACTGTGGAGAATACGTTGCGTTGTACCAAATCTTAACGTCATAATTCTTGCACAGTGTTTTAAAGGTTTTCGAAACGAACTGAGGACCATTGTCACAAATCAGAATTTGGGGACAGCCATAAACTAGAAGAACTTCATTTTCCAAAATACGTTCGATGTGGGGAGACTTTGAACTACGAAGGGGAAACAAAAGAGAAAATTTAGAAAACCAGTCTTCAATGACCAACAAAAACTTACTGCCTTTCTTTGACCTAGGGAACGGTCCTATCAAATCAATTGCAATACACTGAAAAAGCATATCAATAATTTTTTCTTTTCCCATGAGTCCCATGCGTGCTGTATTTGAAGCTTTTTGTGCACCACACACCAAACACGACTTTATGAAGAGTAACACATCCTTTCTCATTTTTGGCCAATAATAAAATTTCTGTATTCGGTTCAAAGTTTTATAAAATCCAAAATGTCCTGAAGTGGGTGGAGAATGACAGTTCTCAATGATTTCCTTCACCTGAGGTTTTGGGACTAAAAGTTTCCATTCTGGGATATTGGCTTTCATAGGGGAATTATTCGGAGAAAATTTGAACAAAAATTGATCTTCCACCTTCCATTGGGGATAACGATCAGGAAACTCAATTACTTTGGCTCGAAGTTCATTGTACCAAGGTTCTACACGATCAATATCGACATTATGGGGATTTAGAATTGATACACAGGGTAAGTATTTATCTGGATCAGAATCTTCCGGAATTACTCCTTCGGAATGCATACGGGAAAGTGCATCTGGAATAACATTGTCAATACCTTTCCTGTGCACAAGATCGAAGTTATGTTGTCTTAAACGAACTGCCCAACGAGCAAGTTTCCCAGTTGGATTTTTTAAGTTATTGAGCCAAAGTAAGGAATAACAATCTGTCATGATTTTGAATTTGGGAGCACCCTCAATCCACATTCGAAATTTCTCTATACAAAATAGATTTTCTTATTTTTTTTCTCGCTCTCTAGATCACCGAAATGCAAAAGTAAATAATAGGTCAATATTCCTCTTTTTTTATGCCATTTCAACGAGCTATCACAATACATATCTTTACATTTGGAAAAAAAAGTTGGGGGGGGTTTCTACCCTTAAGAGAGAGGGTAAATCAGGTTGAGTCAAAATAGGTGCTGAAACTAACAAATCCTTGATGGCAACAAAAGAAGTTTCTGCAGCATCTGTCCATGTAATCGGCTGAGATTTGCGACGTCCTTTTAACAAATCATTAATAGGAGATACCAAAGTCGAAAAGTCCTTGACAAAGCGCCTATACCATGAACACATGCCAACAAACCGTTTCACTTCGGTGGCTGTCTTAGGTCGAGGATAATTGACCATCGCAGAAACCTTCTCAGAATCTGTGCGCAGACTGTTAGATCCAACAACATATCCGAGAAATTTCAGGGATGTCTTGAAAAACTCACACTTCTCGATGTTTACTGTAAGGTTAGCCTCTTTCAATTTATTTTTTACTTCGATCAAGATCTTAGTATGATGTTCGAAATCTGGACTACAGATAAGTATGTCGTCTAGGTAGGTAAAAATATAGGGCTCATAACGGGGACCAAAAATTGCATCGACTAACCTCTGCTGCATCTGAGCTGCATTGCATAGTCCAAAGGGCACAACTTGGAATCTAAATGAACCTCGTCCAACTACATTAAAGGAGGTTTTATCCCTCGAATCTTCACTAAGTGGAATTTGCCAAAATGCTTTCCGAATATCAATGGAAGAGATGAATTTAGCATTCCTTAAGGAATTCAAAATTCTATCAATGCTAGGCAAGCAGTAGCTGTCGAAGCGAGTGAGAGCATTCACTAGATCGACACACACCCTATATTCTCCACTAGACTTTTTGACCAAGAGTACCGGAGATGACCAAGGACTATGAGATGGCTCTATAACACCTAACTTGAGCATATCATCAATTTCTTTATTCAAGATTTGAGACATGTATGGCGAGATCGGATAGGGTTTCTTATGAAATGGTTTAGCATCACCGGTATCTATGGACAATGTCAATTTGTCAGTTCTACCAAGACGGTCTTTACTCACAATTTCATTGAAAGAAGCGATAACCTGTTCACAAGTTTTTTCGAAATAAGAAAGGTCACTTAAGGAACAAAGAAGTCGCACAGGGTCATAACATAAATTATTGGCACAAACCTTGACAGTTTTGACTTCATGGTTATCAATATTACCATAAACTTGCCAAGAATTGTCCCTAAAACTAACAGAAATCATAAAATGATCGGCAAAATCACAACCAAAAATGAAATAATGAGGCAGAGATGGCACAACTAAAACTGTAAGGACCTGACAAATATATCCAACAGTAATTGGAAGATCAACTAAACCAGGAACAGCTTTCTGAGTACCATCTGAGTAGAGGTAGATGGTTCGTTCTACATCCTCCGACGCCTCCGACGCCAGTGCGCATGTGCAGTATCGGAGTCGCGACGCTCTGACGTCATCACATAAGATACGCTCTTGGAGAGGTCTAACCCAAGATGTAAAAGCTAGACGCGAAGAAGCCTAACCCAAATGACGGTTACGGAGACAAGGGCGTGACACGTGATTTGCGTCAAATGTCACCTGTCATTATTGACATCTCTCTAGTTATCCGTATCTCATACAAGAGACCCGTAACTAGTTATCCCATATCTCATATGAGATACTCGTTACTAGTTATCCCATATCGCATACCTAATACTGATGATGACGTAACTAACCCTAAGGGTGTTTTCAAAATTTTTTGAAAAAGTTCCCAACTCTATCAAAACTCTTTTGGAGCAAAAACCAGCGTGGCTGCCATTTTTGCTATTCGCGCACAGCTAACTATAAAGGGAAGCCTGAAAAACCAGTTTTGGTCATCTGCGCATGTTGCCTAAGGGCCTTATACTATTTTCTTGAATAATTCCCGTTCTAGCAGTCCGATTCGAATAATTCTTTCACCAAAAATTTCTAAATAATTGAGCGCTCATTTGAAGACTATTTCCAGCCGTTCAGCATTTACCAAAAGGGCCCTAATCAAATTTTCTCATATAATTCGCGTTCTAACAGTCCGATGCAATTAATTCTTTCACCAAAAATTTCTAAAGTTCAATCGTGATTTGAAAATATATACACAACAAGCAAAACTTTTAATCAAGAAGCAGAAAACCGCAATTCTTACTGTTGCTGGCGAAATAATAAATTTTACATCAAATAATTTTTCAACATTGCATGACATAATATTTCAATTCGTACTTGTATAAAAAATTTCTATTCAAATAATAATTGTACTTTTGCAAACTTGTTTTAAAATAAAACCTCAAATATTATTTTCAAATAATAATAATTCTCACCAAGCGTGTGAAACTAATTTATTCAAAGTCTTCTTATCTCAGTAACGGAAACCGCAGTATTTCCTGCCAGCTGCAAACTAATTGCGACTGGCACACAATTATTGTTATTCACACAAATTCAGTCTGATTTCAGATTTTACAGATACAAGGCGCTCCGCTCCAGTTTGCTATTCGGGAATAAATATTTCGAATTTCGTTCAAGTTCAGCCAATTAAATTGCTTATTTTGTGTGTGTTTAGTGCTCGTTGCTAGAAAACTGTAAGTACTATTTTTTAAATTATCTAAGTGATTTTTTGTAGGATAAGTCCATTCCCTGAGAGATATTTTTATAAAATTCAAATATTTTCGATTACCATTAACACAAACCTTGATTTTTTAAAATATTTTGACTTTCACTAACACAAATTTTTTTTATTTGTTAAAATAAATTTTACATAAAAACTATAATTTATTTTTTAATTGAATTCCATTATTTTGTTTTCCTAAATAGCCTAAATTACTTTTTTATTTTTCCCTGCTAAAACTCATACTTAGTAATTTCTTTTTATGAGGTTAAACTTCAACTAGTATCACAAATCTTGAATTTTTAAATATTTCAACTTTCACCAACACAAATGTTTTTCATTTGTTAAAATAAATTTTGCATAAAAACTGTAATTTATTTTTTTAATTGAATTCCATTATTTTGTTTTTCTAAATAACTTGAAATAATTTTTTTAATTAACATTCACACATTTACTTTTACGTTAATTTCTAATAATTTATTTTTAATTACACTATATTATGTATTATAGTTCAATTTTAGTTTTTCCATGCAAAAACTCATACCTAGTAATTTCTTTTATGAGGTTAAAATTAAATTAACACTGTTCATTTTCATTTATTTTGAAATAAACCACCATGGACAGCAGATTTTTTAATTTTGCAAATATTTCAGAAAATGTTTACTTGCGAATTCTGCATTAAGTCGTTCACAAGGAAGGATAACCTAAAACGTCATGGAGATTGTCGAACATCTGCCAAGATCTGCAGTCAATGTGGTGGGATTTTTAAATCAGAGAGGGTTCTCCAACGCCATCTCCAAGAAAAACACCCAGCCCAGAGAGCTCCCAAACGCAAGGCTGTAGATCCCGCAAACTCCATGGCGAAGCAGGCTAGACTTGACCAAGTTGCTGGTGAGTTAAAATTGAACTTATTAAAAAAAATCTCTAACATAATTCTTTCAGGACCATCAACATCAGCCACAGGCCGGTGGTGCGAGGATTGCGACTTGGAGACTCCAATCAGTCAATGGGCTGGTCATCTTCGGAGTCTCCAGCACCGAGCCAACACCTGTGTGGAGCAGGAGGAAGACGTTAGTCTTGTCAAAACATCTTTCAAGAACCGAATTGCTACATACCGGCTTTCATCGAAACAGGATCCTACCAGCGTGAAGCACTTTCTAGAACATCTTCATCAGAAATTCGTCAAGCTGGTAGGGGATATGGTCAATAAATTTGGCCATATCAAAGTCGGTGTGGAACTTTTCGGTCGCTTCCTCCTGCAGGCAAAAGAGCAAGAAGAGGTCAAGTCGTTCAACACAAAATTCCGCCTGGTGGGCGATGGTGCAGATATGGAGGAGTTGTTCAGCCAATTTTCAGCCATCATGGACAAAAAGTCCACAGAGTTCCAGGAGAAAGAAAGTGGTATGTATTATTTCAATTGCAGTGTTATATACTAAACAATATCTCTTACAGGCTGGGCGCTGCAGCAACTCCTCCATCTAGATATAAGTATAAATAAAGTCAACCCTCTAAAGGCGTCCTCATATCTGCCGCTACCAAAAGAAATTGAAACCAAGAAAGCTGTCCTGAACATCCAGAACAGCGATCAAAAATGCTTTATGTGGTCAGTCTTGGCTTACCTACATCCAATTCATTGGACTCAAAACGCAAATAGAGTCGCGAACTATTTGCCTTTCGAGAACGAATTAGACTTTTCAGGTTTGGAATTTCCAATCAAACTGAAAGATATTAGTAAGTTTGAACAACTCAATAATATTTCAATCAATGTTTATGGATTAGATAACGCTTATGAAAATGGTAGAAATATTATTGAAGTTGTTGGTCCCTTATACTTTACTCAATCTCGAAAAGCGAAACATGTTAATTTGTTATTAATTACTAATGATTCTGGTGATAATCATTACTGTTTAATCAGGAACATGTCTCGCTTGATCTCAAGTCAATTATCTTCACAACATAACGTTAAACATCTTTGTGATGGATGCTTGATGTATTTTTCAACCGAGCAAAAATTAAAAACACATCAAGAACACGATTGTGGTCACGTTTCAGTTAAATTACCGACAACAGATTTGAAGAAAAATAAATACGGTGAAGAGGTTCCCGAGAATATTCTGAAATTCACAAGTTTCGAAAAAAAATTAAAGGTACCTTTTGTTTGTTATGCCGATTTTGAGACAGTTATTGAACCAGTTAATGCAGAGGAAAATGAACTGGATCCCGAAAATTCCTATACTGTCAAAACCCACAAGGCTGTTCCTTATTCTTTCGCCTACTATATTAAATGCGATTTCGATGATTCTCATTCGATATTCAAGACGTTCAGAGGATCTGATGCACATAAAGTTTTCGTAGATTGGTTAGAGACTGATTGTAAATCAATCTATAATCGATTTATGAAAGACATAGTGCCCATG
Source organism: Ceutorhynchus assimilis (assembly GCA_917834065.1). Lineage (NCBI taxonomy): Eukaryota > Metazoa > Arthropoda > Insecta > Coleoptera > Curculionidae > Ceutorhynchus > Ceutorhynchus assimilis. Next base: position 63,676,731 of record OU892277.1, read on the forward strand.
CATCCTCTGAGTCAAGAACAAGAGGATGAGTTTCGCAATGCGGAAAACTGTCATATTTGCGAAAAACCAGTTAAAGCAGAAGATGAAAGAGTAAGGGACCACTGTCATCTCACTGGGAATTTTCGAGCTGCAGCTCACTCTGTATGCAACCTAAATTTCAAAACCCCAAACCATATTCCAATATTTTTTCACTGTATGTCGAATTTCGATTCTCACTTGTTTATCAAGGAATTGGCTCAAGAAAACGAGAAATTGGATGTTATCCCCCAAAATAAGGAACGGTACATTTCATTTACCAAAAATATTTTGGTGGATAAGACCCAACTCGATGAAGAAGGTAAACAAAAACAGGTATTTTTAAAATTACGCTTTCTTGACAGTTTTCGTTTCATGGCATCTAGCTTAGATAAATTATCAAAAAACTTAAAACCAGAACAATGTCGCGAGGTTAGAAAATATTTTCCTATGGCAGATGAGTTTCAGATTATTCGACAGAAGGGCGTTTTCCCGTATTCTTACGTGGATTCATTTTCGAAATTAGAAGACACCAAGCTTCCATCAATTGATGGCTTCTATAATGATTTGAGAAAAGAAGCCATCAAACAAGAAGATTACGAGCGTGCACAAAAAGCATGGAATTTGTTTAAATGTAAAACCTTAGGTGAATATTCAGATATTTATTTAAAATCCGATGTATTAATTCTTGCTGATGGATTTGAAAATTTCAGAGACGTGTGTCAAGCAACTTATGGGCTTGATCCGTGTCAGTATTACACAGCTCCAGGGCTATCTTTTGATGCTGCTCTTAAAACAACAGCTGTGGAGCTGGAATTACTGACAGATATAGATATGATACACTTCCTGAAAAACGGTATTCGTGGAGGGGTTAGTCAATGTAGTGTACGAAAAGCTGTCGCGAACAATAAATTTATTCCTCATTATGATGCTTCCAAACCTACTTCATTCCTCATGTACTTGGATGCTACCAACTTGTATGGTGCAGCCATGTCTCAATATTTACCAACGGGTAACTTCAAATGGCTTGACGCGAACGAAATTCAAAATTTAGATTATTTAAAATTAAATAAAAATTCAGACACTGGATATATTTTTGAAGTTGATTTGGTATATCCGGAAAATCTTCATTATACGCATAATGAGTTACCCTTTTGTCCAGAATCCATGGCTCCAGAAGGTTCTAAAATCAAAAAACTTATTCCAAATTTCAATCGAAAAGAAAAATATGTCATTCATCTTCAAAATTTGCAGCAAGCAATTAGTCATGGTATAAAATTAGAAAAAAATCATAGAGTTCTTAGTTTCAATCAATCTCCCTGGCTCAAAATTTACATTGACTTGAACACAGCGAAACGGAATGCTGCTTCCAATAAGTTTGAAAAAGATTTTTTCAAACTTATGAATAACGCTGTGTTTGGGAAAACCATGTAAAACGTGGAGAAAAGGGTAGACATCAAGCTAATTACTCATTGGGAAAATATTGGTAGGAAACTAGGGGCCGAAGCATGGATTTCGAAACCGCATTTCAAAGACGTCACTATTTTTGGCGAAAATTTAGTTGCTATTCATATGGCTAAACAGAAAGTCAAATATGATAAACCTATTTATGTAGGATTCGCTATCTTGGATATATCCAAGACTATCATGTATGGTTTTCTGTATAGCTATATTAAGCCTAAATACGGAGATGGAGCATCCTTACTCTACACAGATACTGACTCCCTTATTTTAAATGTAGAGACATCAAATTTCTATGATGATATGAAAGAAAATTTAGACAAATTCGATATTTCTAATTACTCACAAAACAACCCACATGATCTTCCTATAAACCAATCAATCTTGGGAAAAATGAAGGATGAGTATGCAGCGAGGATCGTGTGGGAGTTTTATGGAACCGGAGCGAAGGCGTATTGTGTTAATGTAGAAGGAGAGTTGACTAAAAAAGCCAAAGGCGTACCTGACTACGTCACCCAGAAGGAACTTAGTCTTGAAGACTACAAGGCTGCAGTTGACATAGAAGGTACGCCTATCCATCGGCAAATGAATACTTTCCGTTCGCATAAACATGATATGTACATCGAACTGAAAAATAAGGTAGCTTTGTCTTACGCGGACGACAAACGCTATGTTATACCCGGTACAGAGTACACTCTCGCATGGGGTCACCGGGATTTAGAAAAGTTTAAGGAATCATCGGAAATTCCAAAAAGTCAAGACTGATTAGGGCAGCTTTTTTAGTTTGAAAATTTTTTTTTGGTAGCTAATGCTTTTAGAGGGTTATAGTTTAGGATTTTCAGGTTAAGATATATAGATTATTACTTTTATTATTATGTATTCTTTTTTCTACTTATTTAAACTTAGATTTAGATTGTTTATATAATTTTTTACATTTTAGTTTTAGATTTTATTTGTATTATCTGTTGTTTATCTATACCTTATATCACCAATTTTTAATTTTTTATATGCATATACCATTTACGTTTATTTATGAAATTTTTTTTCTTTTTCAAATAAAAAAACACAAGTGATTTTTGAGGTGATTGTTTTATTTCAGAAAAATGTTATACAACGCATATTTATGTTCTAAAATTGAATCACGATCATTTTCATTCCAATAAATTTTTCCCATTGTTCGCATATCAACCATAGGGAGACCTCTACTTTCTTCCTCTTTCCAATAGCTAACGTAAATGAATTCGCCAATGTAGAAATTTGTATCTTTCCAACCATCGTTTATAGTATCAAAAAAATTCAAAAAATCTTCAAATTCATCATAGGTAAATCTTATTGAAGCGCTATCTTTGTGGTGTAAGACGATCTCTTCAGGATTGTAATTGATTCGCACAAAGCCCCCAATACCGTAGTCTTGATATAGATTAATTTCCCGACTAGTTGTTGATTCATTTGCAAATACGATATCACATTTCGAATCCATTTTCAAATTTTCAAAATTATTGAACAGTAAGTGTTTTTCTTGGTAAAAGTCAAAATCTTTTTTCAATTTCGAGAGATTTACTAAATAATGTTGAATTCTTTCGGCTAGTTTGCAGCTCATTGCCTAGAGAAAGACTAAACTTATTCGACTAAGAGGTCTGTATTTATAGAAAAGAACTTAATCATTTAAAAAAGTTTATTAGGTACTTACACAATATAATTATACAATAAATTCTTAATACTACATGGACTTAAAATAATTTTATGATATTAACAAGCTATTATCCAGCCTGGATCCTACACTGTCCAAAAAATTCTAAATTCGCTCTAGTTAGATAAATTAGGTTTAGTTTAGTATACAATCTAATAATAAAATCTTTTAAATATGTCCTTTAACGTAAACAGAACCTTGAGCATCCAAAACCGCAAACGTTCTACTTTTCTGTTGAATGTTTCATAATGTCGAATGTTTCATAGTGTCTGCTTAGATCAATGTTCGAACATTACCGGATAAAGGTAAGTATTCAAAAACTCGATCATGTACGATAATACAACAGGCTCGTGTATCTTCCGAAAAATTCTCTGAGCTTTGGAACTCTAATTTGACATCAGTCGTGTTGCTTTTGAGGGATTCGTTCTGTTTTGAGCAGTCAATAACAAATAATGCCCTGTTGGCAAAATTGGGAAGGTCCAGCAATGGTTCACTACTGGTTTTACCCAAATACGTGTTTTGAAATTCGGTATACATCCGGTATGCTTCTGCAAACTGTTTGTCATCGAAATTAAGATTCAGTGATTCATACGGATAAACTTCAGAGTTTAGATACAGCTTGACATCTGTTATGTCCAAATTATCGAAAAGAGTAATATCATACCGAGGATTATCTTTTCGGTTTTTCTGGAAAAAGACTATGACATATCTAGCTCTCTCAGACATGGATTTCACAGTCCACATGTCTCGCTTGGATTTTCTCAATGTAGGTAACTCATGAATCTCCCAACTTCTGAATGGAATAAATATGGGTTTGTTGTTCGAAATATCTTCCAATAATTTCAATTTTAAAACATCGTTTGGATAAATGTGCCTCACCCTCAATTCTACTGTGTCTAAAGTAATTTTTGCTGTTTTATCTCCAGTCGTATTGATGTAACAGTTATCATCATTTCTAGCTCTGACAAGTTTTATTTTCTGTCTTCCCATAATAGCCTTATTGTAATCGGAAAAGATATTCAGTAAAACTTTTAAGGGTATTAGAAAATTGAATTTATCCCCCGCTAAAGATTTTACTGTTCCACTAGGCCAATTCCATCCAGCTCGTTCGAGTGCTCTACTTTCTTGATCATTGAGGCATAGCAGGTTTCTCACTGTGCTGGTAAGCCCCGGATCTCGAATTTTATCAATTTCCTTGCCATTTAATTCATAAGCGATGGATTCAAAAAGGAATGCGCCTGCATTAATTGTTAGATTACATTTTCCTGTCTTTCCAGCGGTAACGTCTTCATTAAACTTTCCTTCAATGTAGACTTCGGCTTGGCTGATATCTATAAATGCATCTTGTTGATTGATAACAATTTCTATTTCATCACTATAGTTGAAGGCATTAGTGAAGGGGTGATAAGTATGCCATTCCTCTCTCGCTACAGACTCATCGGTGTTGACCGACTGAAATATTTGCAGTTTTCCTGATACGATATCCATATTTGGAAGTTAGAGTTCTCAACCCAATCAAACTTTTATGTGTGAGCGCTTGCTTTGACGGTTGACTGCAGACTGAGCTCGAGTTATTAACACCACTGTTTAAATAGTCACCAGTTTTATTAAAAACCAGGACCATATTTCTTAAGCTCTAATCTCACTATGATCTCCTCTCCTCGGAAATTAACTGGCCGTCCTTCTTGATCAAGTATATTAATTGTTATATTATCTATACTGTCCCTATTGATAGGTAGATATATCAAGTTTCGAGGATCTATTATAATTCGGTATCCAGGATCCACAGCTGGAGTAAATTCGTATAACGTATGTGAAGGATTACTATTGAAGTAGGAACCAGAGATGATGTTGCACTCTATCCGTATACTAGCCACCGATATTATCTCAACTGGCAGATCGGATTCGTGTAGATAATTCTTTTCCAGAGATTTTTCTGAAAATCCCAAAAGTTTTCCTATACTATCCTCAGGCTTGAAATTAATATCATATATAGCCTTTAGTTCACACTTCAATGTATTGTTGTTTGGTTTAAGAGAAATATTTTCTGTTGTAGTCGTACTCAATTGTTTTTGTAGATAGGCTTCAATATCGGTAACCTCGTACGACCCCAGTTTACGGATATTCTAAACAGGACCAATGTTCATCGAAGAGATTTTGATCCATCCAAACAAGTTAAAGGGTCCGCATCTTCCAAATATAGACAGTTTGTTAAACCTTTGGTCTCATCATCATCTGAAGCAAAAAGGCTTAAATCAAGTAACAGCGCCTACCCATCTGGCCGAAATCCATCTACATGATCTCAAAATAAATCCGGAAGTGCTTTATTATTAGAATATAATGAGAAACGAAAACAATATGTTTATTACGATGACGTCAACGAATTAATTTTTAGACTTGTTAAATTGGATGCATCACAAAAAGCTGGAAATACCAATAATATCAATGAGATTATGAGTATTTTAGAGGAACTGGCTGAATTGGGTGTGATTGAGTTTAATAAATAGTTCTACATGTGTTATCTTGAATCATTATAGGGTTAGCCACTTTCAAGTTTAGATCTCTTAACATTTATGTACTGTGAGTCACAACGAAAAAAATGAAAACTATTACGAAGGCTAGGGAACGGGTGGTTGAAGAACTACATAAGCCAGCACGTAAAAAGTTTAATCGTAGAAGAATTATACAGTATGGTCTGGATGATACTTTTGCCACCGACTTGGCTCAGCTTGATCAGTATGCTCGAGAAAACAAGGGATTCAAGTACATATTGGTTGTTATCGATTGTTTTTCTAAATTTCTGTGGACTAGAGCTGTAAAATCGAAATCAGCGCAAGATGTCGCTAAAGCTATGGAGAGCATTTTGGAAATTTCCGGAAGAATACCCAAGAAACTTATTTCGGATAATGGAAAGGAATACTATAATATTCAATTTTTCTGAAATATTTGCAAAATTAAAAAATCTGCTGTCCATGGTGGTTTATTTCAAAATAAATGAAAATGAACAGTGTTAATTTAATTTTAACCTCATAAAAGAAATTACTAGGTATGAGTTTTTGCATGGAAAAACTAAAATTGAACTATAATACATAATATAGTGTAATTAAAAATAAATTATTAGAAATTAACGTAAAAGTAAATGTGTGAATGTTAATTAAAAAAATTATTTCAAGTTATTTAGGAAAACAAAATAATGGAATTCAATTAAAAAAATAAATTACAGTTTTTATGCAAAATTTATTTTAACAAATGAAAAACATTTGTGTTGGTGAAAGTTGAAATATTTAAAAATTCAAGATTTGTGATACTAGTTGAAGTTTAACCTCATAAAAAGAAATTACTAAGTATGAGTTTTAGCATGGAAAAATAAAAAAGTAATTTAGGCTATTTAGGAAAACAAAATAATGGAATTCAATTAAAAAATAAATTATAGTTTTTATGTAAAATTTATTTTAACAAATAAAAAAAATTTGTGTTAGTGAAAGTCAAAATATTTTAAAAAATCAAGGTTTGTGTTAATGGTAATCGAAAATATTTGAATTTTATAAAAATATCTCTCAGGGAATGGACTTATCCTACAAAAAATCACTTAGATAATTTAAAAAATAGTACTTACAGTTTTCTAGCAACGAGCACTAAACACACACAAAATAAGCAATTTAATTGGCTGAACTTGAACGAAATTCGAAATATTTATTCCCGAATAGCAAACTGGAGCGGAGCGCCTTGTATCTGTAAAAACTGAAATCAGACTGAATTTGTGTGAATAACAATAATTGTGTGCCAGTCGCAATTAGTTTGCAGCTGGCAGGAAATACTGCGGTTTCCGTTACTGAGATAAGAAGACTTTGAATAAATTAGTTTCACACGCTTGGTGAGAATTATTATTATTTAAAAATAATATTTGAGGTTTTATTTTAAAAAAAGTTTGCAAAAGTACAATTATTATTTGAATAGAAATTTTTTATACAAGTACGAATTGAAATATTATGTCATGCAATGTTGAAAAATTATTTGATGTAAAATTTATTATTTCGCCAACAACAGTAAGAATTGCGGTTTTCTGCTTCTTGATTAAAAGTTTTGCTTGTTGTGTATATATTTTCAAATCACGATTGAATTTTAGAAATTTTTGGTGAAAGAATTAATTGCATCGGACTGTTAGAACGCGAATTATATGAGAAAATTTGATTAGGGCCCTTTTGGTAAATGCTAAACGGCTGGAAATAGTCTTCAAATGAGCGCTCAATTATTTAGAAATTTTTGGTGAAAGAATTATTCGAATCGGACTGCTAGAACGGGAATTATTCAAGAAAATAGTATAAGGCCCTTAGGCAACATGCGCAGATGACCAAAACTGGTTTTTCAGGCTTCCCTTTATAGTTAGCTGTGCGCGAATAGCAAAAATGGCAGCCACGCTGGTTTTTGCTCCAAAAGAGTTTTGATATAGTTGGGAACTTTTTCAAAAAATTTTGAAAACACCCTTAGGGTTAGTTACGTCATCATCAGTATTAGGTATGCGATATGGGATAACTAGTAACGAGTATCTCATATGAGATATGGGATAACTAGTTACGGGTCTCTTGTATGAGATACGGGATAACTAGAGAGCTGTCAATAATGACAGGTGACATTTGACGCAAATCACGTGTCACGCCCTAGTCTGCGTAACCGTCATTTGGGTTAGGCTTCTTCGCGTCTAGCTTTTACATCTTGGGTTAGACCTCTCCAAGAGCGTATCTTATGTGATGACGTCAGAGCGTCGCGACGCCGATACTGCACATGCGCACTAGCGTCGGAGGCGTCGGAGGCGTCGGAGGCGTCGGAGGATGTAGAACGAACCATCTACCTCTACTCATCTGCCGTACATATATTTGCAACTGAACTTGGATAAACACATAAACCCAAACGTTCCAAAATATCCAGGCCTTTACTACCCACAATAGATGTGGTAGCACCTGAATCTAACAACACTATAATTTCCAAATCAAACAATTTGACAGATATGTAGGGCCGATTATCTAAAGGTTTCCTAATGAAAAGAGGGGACAATTCACACTTCCTATATTTCTCATTAAACTCAGAAATAAAAGTAAGCCAATTTTTCCAGTCTGCACTGTTTCTGGAAAACTTGAAAGAAGAGGACTTCTGAAAAGTTGTACAACTGCCTCTAGGCTGCACAACGCCTAGTTTTTTGTACAATTAGGGCATGAGTTGGACTTTACATTCTTGTGACCATACTTATAGCAAAAAAGTTTACTTTTCAAGGTACAGTTGTCATGGTAGTGATTTGGCATGTCACAATTCCAACAAGTGATTGGTTTTGATTCCCTACTAGGTCCAGCTGCATTTGGGTTATTGACAACCAGGACTGAATTGTTGCGAGGCCTATTTGAATTCACTTGAGAATTTTTATTTTTATTGTTAAAATTGGACCTGCTTTTAGAGCCATAACTATTTCTTGACTTATCCTCATGCCTATTTGAACTTGGATACTCATTTTGTAAAGATATTGAACATTCAGGCTGAGGGTAATGTATCTCACTAACAGAATGATTTTTATTTTTGAAATAAGTTGCCTCTTCAAGTTTTCGACATAAGTTGACTAATTCATCGACTGAATTCATTTCAGTCAATGCCAAATGAGAGATATATTCAGGCAAAATGTTCCTGCGAATATGTTTAACTTTTGTTACTTCAGCTGGTGCTGTCGCTAACCTAGAGAAAAGAATTTGCATGTGAGCAATAAACACAGCTACAGACTCAGAATGTTTCTGTTTCCTGTGCTTTATTTGCTCCCACAATTCATCTTCTATGTCAGAATGCAAAAAATCTCTCTTCAAATATGACACTAAACCTTTCCAATCAGTCACAGAAGTCTTAATACTTTTAAACCATATAAAAGCATTGCCAGTAAAAAGTTCAGCTGCAGAAGTGAAAAGATCTTTTTCAGTTACCCTACGAGATTCAGCTAATCCTGTGACACGTTCTAAAAACTTATACAAGGTTTTACCATCACCATTGAATTTAATTTGCCATTCACTGACAAGAGGGGGTCTACTGGAGCAACTAACTATAGGAGGTGGAATATTAAATATTGGCTGCTGATTTGATGTACCTGGTGATAAAGGCGTAGGCTGAGAATCCTTCTCTGCTTTTTCATAAAGATCGGCCTCTAATGTCAAACAAGTTGCATAGCATTCATTGACATAATCAAGTTGATCTTTATCTCCCACAGGTATTGGCATACGATGAACTCTATTTGAAACATGAACTAACCGGGACTTCATACGAAGAAAAGTAGAATCTTGAACAGTACCTTCAAAATCATCAACAATACTTGTAATAGACAAAATAGACCTATCAATTTCCCCCCTTTCCTCGTCAAAGTCAAGGTTGTTCAGGACGATTTCAGAGATTTTAGTTTTCCCAGAATCTTTTTCTTTCTTCAAAAGAAGGCCCAGCATCTTACGTTTCGCTTGTACATCACGTTGACAAACTACTGCTCTAATTTTCAGCTCATAATCCAGCTCATAGTCTAGTAGATGATTACTACAAAAAACTTCCTCCATTGTAGCGAGAAATTAACAAACAAACCAACCTAAATAACGACACAAAAAAATTGTCCCTACACACAAAAGTTACCAAAAAACAGAACCACTCTTGATTAAGAAAATTCAGCAAATAGAGAATAGTTTTAATGCAACAATAGCATAAATCAAATTAATAATTCTCTATTGCCTGTATTCTAATATTAAATCAAAAATGTAAACTTTAATCAGTAGGACTCACGAACCATTTAAATTAAAACTCCAATCAAAATAGTTCAAAAAAATATTACACATTATATAATATAACAAAGTTCCAAACAAATTATTGAGCCACTACTCCAATTGTCCTGTGAAGATAGAGATGTATTCAAGGGCCACACACGTTTGGGTGTTAAACAGTTAGCCACGCCCCACGTTGTTGCGCTAAAAAGTATAACGTACTTATTTTGGCAATTGCCTAATTATACTGCTACGGCTAGTCAGCTTCAGTTCGGAGGCCATGGGTCTATGGGTTCCTTGTATACATCTTACCTTTGGGCGCCACCAAGTTAATTGTGACTTAACTAGGAAGATAACTTAATGATGTTATAAACAAAACCTGTGCAATTGGAGAGCTTATCAATAAAACAACTAATTAGGTACAATAATGTATCTGGCTTCTTTATTCAAAATAATAACAAAATATAGGGATAGCCAGGAGGTTATTAAAAATGTGTTTAGAATAATGCTTGTACCAATTTATAAATATTTGATTATAAAAAAAAAATAAGAATGTAAATAATGTATAAAAATATTGATTTTTAAATAAACAGTTTTAACTGTCTGTTTACACTTGTGAAAGATTAGAACCACAATATCAGTTACACTCTACCAAGAGGCAAATTCAACACCAGAAAGGTGAAAATTATTGTTAGGGCAACCTCAGGGTAAAATTCTAGAATTTTATTTAAGGGGCACTTACCGAACGTAAATCAGTATCAAGTGATTTATATAAGATTTGCCTAAATAGTAAAAAGTGCAACTTACATGTGTACAAGTGTTGATTATCTTCAAAGGTGTGTGTAAATCCAGAAGTTTTGAAGGGATATTATCTACAAGTTCGGTCTCACTGTAGATAGACTATGGTATGGTAAGTGAGTCATAGTCATGAGTCCTATCCACGTGGTATCTGTTTTACGTAGAACTCAATGTGGTTCTAGCAGAGCGGTACCAAGAGGGTTGCTGAAGGGAGGCTACCAAAGCCAACTAAGGGCAATTTAGATCTAGTCTAGAATTTCTTTCTAGGAGCTGTCCAACTATAGCGTAAGACTGTCTAGCTACAGCCTAGCACTAGGATTGTCCAACTATAGCCTAAGAGTAGGACCCTATAACGATGTTCGTATATTATCCAGTGTTGCCCAGATGTCAGGAATTTCATGTAAAATTTTCCTGGCGGCGATAACCAAATCGATATAATATCGAATCCACAGATTTGTAAGTATCGGATATGAAATCGATTCTCATCCCTATGAAAAACTTAACCCAACTTTTTAATTCAAAATATATACAATCATTATTTATTTTTATTTATTGAATTATTAGAATGTCCAAGACTCCAAAACTCCAAAACGGGCCGAGCAGAAGGCACGAAGGCACACAAAGGTTGCTCTACTTGCATTTTACAATGATTTTACTAATACACAATGCTAATATTTACTGTTCTGCTGTGAGCTTTAATTTTACATTTTTAATTTCGGCACTGAAATAGGTATTTAATTACCTATTAAAATTGTTGTTATTTTTCTTCTAAGTGGATTATGGGAAATAAAACAGGAGTATAATTTTTATGTGTCTGTACCTATTCGATACCAGTTTCTCTAATACGGCCGGTGCTACCTAACTCCCCAATTCCTAATTTCTATTCTTATTTTGTAAAATATTAGGTATCGATTTGGTCCTGTTACCCAGTTACCTAATTTTTTTCCGGCCACCAAATATATAAGACTAGATTATAACACCTATTAATAATAACACATTTCATCTAAAGTCTATAAACTATCTTAGGCCAAGAATTTACAATAAACTTCCCCAAGAATTCAAGAGCAGAAATGGAAAGATTTTTAAATCCATGAAGAAAAAAATTTCTCAGTTCATTTACGGAAATTATGTTCCAGTATTCACCGAGCTTTTTGGGACCTAGGTGGCTTGTCAGGTAGATTCATGATGTATTTGTTCTGTTGTTTAACAATGTTTTTTGCTAGGATTTGGCAGGCCTGAGTATTGAGCATAGAGAGATTGTATTTATCTATTTTTTGTTTATATTTTTATTTGTTTTTTTTTTTCTCGAATGAGTGTCATACGACGTTGAATATTACCACGAATATGGCTTAAAGCTAGTGATACTAAACCAAAAATTGTATAAGCAGAACTCAAATATGTATTGATTAATATTATATGGGAATGTTCGGCACATACGGCTCTGGAATCAGCTAGGTGCCCTCTTGTAAACTAAGACTGCATATGTGATATAAAAAAATCCTACTGTGTCACAAATTGTAAATTGTAGAATGAATAAAGTAAAGTAAAGTAAGCATCCATTCACCCCATACACAGATTAAAATATAATGACCAAATAAATAAAAAAAAAATTGATCTTCTGTATTCATGGGTTATTTTAATAGAATATAGGGGTTTTTTATTTCAATATTGTTTTGTTTTCAACCAACACAAAATCACAACAAGACTATGAATGAAGCCCTTAGAGCAGGTAAAGGTAAAGGGGTAGTAACATGGAGTTAGAAAATGAAGCGGAGCGGGTATTTTGGCACCAAAAAAATTGTGGTATAGAAATTGGATAAACCGATAACGCCATCATTTATTAACACGCTGTTAACTTGTTATGAATTGAGCTCTAAGAAATAAAAATTAGAAATTAAGAATTAAAGGAGTTGGGTAACACCAGCCTAGCTTTTTACATTTTCACAGACAAAAACAACCTTTTTCCATTTTATTCTAACTACACACAGGGTGACTCCGGACAAAGTATCCGGACTACCTTTCGGAACCGTTTATTGGTTTATTTTGAATAATTCCCCAGTGCCAGGAACTGTATTTTGTTGTTAATTGATTATTTTGATTGATAAATTGGCCAGAGGTCACTTAACCTGACCCAATAGTAAACAAAAATCATCATGACAAATAAAAATCCCTTTAATCATATTCGTACTTTATACTGCGCCGGATTAGTTCTTTCTTTGTCTAGTTCGTATTTAGACAAGAAAACAAAATTGTGAAAACTTCATAAGTCTCGTTTTATTTTTCATGTCAAAACTAGAGCTGTACCAAAGTCGATCCACAAAGCGATTTTGATATGTCTATGCGTCCTTTTTTGTTCGATGTGTTAAAAAAGAAAAAAAAAATATTCGTTTGGAACATGAAAATTTGGCAAACAGTGAGTTTTGATTGGTGGAAAAATATGGCGCAGAATTCAAATAATCGGATTTTTTTTCTTTCAATTTCTGCCTTTAAGATTTAAAAAAAATAATAACCAACCATACTGTTATGTAGTATATAAAATACACTTTCGTTACATATAAATTATATACCTAATTTTGATTGAGTGCAAGAGGTCCATTATAATGTCATTACACTGAGGTATTAAAATCATTTAATAGGAGCAAGAAAACTTCACTATGAATCAGGGACGAAAATCGGGCATTTATACAGGGTGTTAATAAATACTGGGATCAATCTTCTAGGATAAATAGTTCTCATTAAAATAAAGAAAAAGTTAATAAAAACATGGGTCCGCAAATGCTTAGTTTTTGAGATACAGGGTGTCAAACTTTAAAAAGAAAAAATTTTTCTTTTTGCTCAACAATCCCTATGCCGATTTTTTCTAAATTTGGCAGGTTTGTTTGTAAAAACAAAAGGTACCTTTTGACCCAATCAGATTTACCGTAACTATTCCAGTGGCGCCCCAGAGGGCAACTACAAGAGAGATACGAAAAAATCGAGAGATAAAAAAAATTTAATATGAATTGATTTTTCTAAAAAAAAAATATCAAAATTAATTAAAAGCAGTGACGTGCCATTTTTTTTCTACTTTTACCAAGGTAGTTGTCCTCTGGGGCGCCACTGGAATAATTACGGTAAATCTGATTGGGTCAAAAGATACCTTCTTTTACAAACAAACCTGCCAAACTTAAAGAAAATCGGCAAAGGGATTTTCGAGGAAAAAAACATTTTTTTTTTCAAAGTTTGACACCCTGTATCTCGAAAAGTAAGCATTTGTGAACCCATGCTTCTATTAATTTTTATTTTATTTTAATGAGTACTATTTATCCTAGAAGTTTGATCCCATTATTTATTAACACCCTGTACATATAGGACTATTGGTATAAGGACAAGATTTTCCTCGGAGTGGGAAATGAGGGAAATCAGGAGCTCGCATTCGCAGGAGCGCTGTGTTCCTGAACAGTCTATTATTCGCCTTGATCGTTAGGAAATACTGTTCGCTACCTAAGTATTCTTTCTCAAAAGAAAATTAGAATTTGGGGTTATTTAAGAAATCAGAAATTAAATTTTCAGGGAAAATATCAAGAATCAGTAGGTAGATGACGAAAGTATTCATTAAATTTTGTTCCGTAAATTATTAAAGATGATAGGAAAAGACTTTATTGTAGAAATTGAATAATTTAGATTTATTCACGTAATACTAGCATACAACGTCGCCCTAGTTGTGAATGGTCGTAATCCACTCAAGGTAAATTGTGAGTAAACTGCATTTAAAATTTTTGTTTTTTGTGAAAACATTCTTTTTAATTAGCAAATATACTATAACAAGGTCAAATATTGATCAGTGGCTTAGATCTATTCATCAACATGAAATTTAAACATTTTTAAGTATGTTAACAGAGAGGTTAACAGTCACAACTCATGAATGAACATTTTGTGGATTACGACCATTCACAACTAGGGCGACGACAAGAGCATACCTAAAGTCAAGTAGTTGAGTTATGCAAAGATAAAAGGTAAAACATAATACCAAACTGTACAATATTGTATTGATGTTCATATGTGGTGTTTCGTGGCCCCTTAAGTTAGGCGCTAATTTATGTAACACCTTTTATCAATGAATTAACAAGAGGCCCATAATATGCTCAGTTTGCCAGCGAATAATAATTAGGGGTTAATTAAATTACATAAAATATTGGGGTGTGAAAATTCATAAACACACCTAAAAAACGGTAATTGGTAATTCTGAAAAGGAAATAATTACGGCATATAGCTCAACCAAATATTGACACAGGTTAACCAATAAAACACCTCCCTCAGGCAAACGGACGCGCTTTGACGAATCAAACCTGCATATGATAGTGGGGATGGATGCAAACGCATATCGCACTGTGTGGGGTAGCGGCGACTTCAACATTAGAGGTGGGAACCTGTTAGATTATATCATTTCTAAAAATTAGAAATTCTTAATAGGGGTAATGAACCTACTTTTGTTACAAGATTTCGTGAAAAGGTGTTAGATATTACTTTATCCTCTCCCCGCATAAGCTCTCACATAACCTCGTGGCATTGTCCTTGTCTGATCGCAGACATATCTGCATAGAAATCTCACAAGATGAGAGACAAGCAGAGGAGTTTCGTGATCCGAGAAGGACGAACTGGAAGAAAGTCTGCTTATTTACTGCAATCAGGTCAAAACCGATATTAAAAATGTCACTGATATAGAGCTGGCAGCCAGTCACTTACCGGATGCTATAATATATCAGAACAACTGTCCCTTGAAATAGCAAAATACCAGAAAAGATACCTCCTGAATAAAGAACTTTAGGATCTTGGGACGAAAACACGCAAGCTGTATAACGGCGGAGCGGGAAAAACGGGAAGGTGGGACGAATACCATTCCACCTTAACCATGTGTAATAAACAGATCCGGAAGGCAAAAACTGAACCATGCAAGAAATACTGCCAAGAGGTTGAAAACACCAATGTAGCAGCGATACTTCAAAATATTCTGTCCAAGGATCCAGTAAAACCAGTTGGGACCGTTAAAAAAACCGAATGCCAGAGAGATTCTGCAGATCCTACTGCACACTCACCTCCCAGAATGAGTCGAAATCGGTACGGAAACCAATTGACAGTAGTCACAAAATCAAGACTAGTAATGAGAACTGGGACACAGCAAAATAGATTATAACCTTTGAAAAAATAGAATGGGCAATAAACGCTTTTAAACTAAACTACGCATCAATCGAACTCGAACACCCCAATTTTTGGACACTTTTTGTAAGACTATAACTCTTAGCAGGCCGATTTTGTTCAATTTTTTTTTTCCTGAAAGGATGCTCCAATTGCTATTTAATTTCCAGTTGCTAACAGATTTCCGGCCACCTGCTAAAAGATACAAGGTGAAACATAAGTTGGCGACTTTTTTGCGAAAGTTTGGGTTCATCCCATTCTGCTGGAGGGAGGGTTGAGTAGATTTTTGATGTTCAGTTTAGAAGAGTACCTTAGTACCTCGGGACGTTTTTGAGATTTTTGGAATACCGCAGCCCACAACGATTTTATCGAGTCGAGTTATGCGATTTTATGCAAAATATAGCTTTTGGCGTCATTATTTCCTTTCGAAACAAACACTACAATTATGGCGCATGTGAAAACACACTTTGGAACATATTATAGAGGGTCATACAAAAATATACAGTGTGTCTATTTTTCTAACCAGAGGGATCTCGGTTATTATAAAAGATACGAGGTCCGCGCGAGATCGCTTAAATTAGGGCATAGTCGCGCCATTTTATGGCCAATAAAATGGCAGTTTAACACTGGCACCGCTGCTTATAGACATTGTAGGTGATAAACCAAGAATTACTTCGGCTCGGGATGACAACAGAATCCTTTTACCAGTGCGTCGAAACAGAACTCTTTATTCTTCTCAAATAAGGATCGCGGTGGGAATTGAAGCCTCAAAATCGACAATTCAAAGACGTCTCTATGAGAGAAATTCAAGATCCAGAAGGCGAGCAGCATTTCCATTATTAAAAGCATTCCATCGAAGAGCACGAATAAACTGGGCTAATATTCATAGATACTGGAGGGTAGAGATATTTGTTTGTGGATGAGTGCAGATTCACATTGTATCAGAACTACCTACAAGTGCCTACAGAATAAATTTTACCGCACGAGTCTGCCGTTCACCGAATGACGCCTCGCAGAAAAAAAATTTCCGCAAGTGTTAGGTACAATAGTTTTTCTACAGACACGCGGAAATAAGTATACCTACATAAATTGTAGTAATTTATAATTATTATTTTGACAGCCATGCGGAAAAATGTTTCCGCACTAGTGCGAAAAAACTAATTTTCCGCACTGGTATCGGTGCGGAAAATTGTTTTTTTCCGCACGGCTGTAGAAAAATATTTTCACCGAAATTCTTAGATACAATAATATTGGAAGAATGGAGTGGCCTGCAAAGTCGCCTGACATGAATCCGATTGAGAAGGTATTGAGTAGAATGAAATTAGGACTGGCTGAACTTACAGGCAGTAAGGCGAGAGTGGGTTATTCCCCAGAATTTAATAAGGTACCTATTTAATAGACAGTATGCCGAGAAGACTGGTAGATGTGATTAGAAATCGGGGTGGGCCTACCAAGTACTGATCTTTTTGTCAAGTCCATGTTTTTATGCTTGTTTTTGTTAAATTTTATTTAATATGTGTTGTTTTTATTTCATTTCAAGTACCTATCCCTACTTATAATTGTTTTTTTAAATTTATTTATTACTAGCACTCTACGACCCGGTAATTCAATTTCACTTTGAGGTACAGATGGTCGTTTGCACCGACCATTTTAAGGAAGCCTTAGCGATAAGTATTCCTTAAAATCACATTTTTACATGGAGAAATGTCACTTTAAGGAATACTTATCGCTAAGGCTTCCTCAAAATGGTCGGTGCAAACGGCCACGAATAACGTTAAGTCGTCCCTAATACAAGTTTCACCGGATATAAAAGTTCCCTTAATTTAAGGTGGATCTTGAGCCACCTGAATGAACTGATTTCAAGTTCACCGTAACGTTAAAGGTACCTTAGGTACCTAAGTCTTGATTTTAATCTAATAAATCTCGCTGGCAATCCTGATGTGGCCATTGTTTTTCAATATCACATCAACTAAACTCAGAAAAAAATAAATAAAAACAGTTTTACAAAATTTCGGTTTTCTTCGGATTTCTCCGGAATTTTTCAAATTTCAAACCGCCATTTTATTGGCCATAAAATTGCGCGACTTTACCCTAATTTAACCGACCTCGCGGACCTCGTATCTTTTATAATAACCGAGATCCCTCTGGTTAGAAAAATAGACACACTGTATATTTTTGTATGACCCTGTATAACATGTTCTAAAGTGTGTTTTCACATGCGCCATAATTGTAGTCTTTGTTTCGAAAGGAAATAATGACGTCAAAAGCTATATTCTGCATAAAATCGCATAACTCATGATAAAATCGTAGTGGGCTGCGATATTCAAAAAATCTCAAAGACGTCTACTCAACCCTCCAGCAGAATGGGGTGAACCCAAACTTTCGCAAAAAATCGCAAACTTATGTTTCACCCTGTATATGTTAGCAGGTGGCCGGAAATCTGTTGGCAACTGGAAATTAAATAGCAATTAGAGCATCCTTTCAGAGAAAGAAAATTTGAACAAAATCGGCCTGCTAGATTTTGAGTAATAGTCTTACCAAAAGTGACCAAAAATTGGGGTGTTCGAGGTCGATTGATGCGTAGTTTTTTTAAATCGCCAGGACCCGATGGCATTATACCTGCCCTGCTCCAGCAGGGCAAATCCATCATAATACCGCCACTCAGAAGACTACTAAGAGCTAGCCTAGCCACAGGATAATTTATGGGGAAAGGCCAGAATGGTCTTTATACCAAAACCTGGGAAAAACTACTCGCATGCAAAAGCTTTTAGACCAATTACACTATCGACCTTTATTATGAAGACCATTGAAAAACTTATTGATAAACGGCCCAACACCAACTGGTGGCAAGAATAGAGCGCGCAAATGATAAAGAGGACAGCATTCCTTGATATAGAAGAGGCCTTTCACAGAACTCATTTGAATCAATGAACAATTATTTGAACAGATACGGAGTTACACACAGCATCAGCAGTTGGATTGATAACATGCTTCGCGGCAGACAAGTTCAGGCTACTCTTAATATACTGTATTCCTTTTACCTGTTGAGTTACTCCGAGCTGCTCAATGTCAAAAGCTTGAACGTTCCTTTTAAAAGTGCGTTAAGTACTCGAGTCGCTCATAGTGCATCCCCCTTTCCCCTGATGCACCAAATTTGCGGGGGGTGCAAGAAGCCCTTTTAGGTACCTAATGTTAATATTAAAGAATAATGATAATATTTGAATTGTGTGTTTTGGAGTGACTCCGAGGAGCTCTAGAGCGACACGTTCAGTGTAACTCGATGTATAGAAGGAATCCAGTGATAATGATACAGTGAAGGTGTCAGTATCAAAAAGCTGCCCACAGGGTGGGGTCCTATCCCCCTTACTGTAGGACCTGGTCGTAGACGAGCTCCTAGTAGAACTTAATAACAGAAACATTCATACCCAGGGTTACTCAGATGATGAAGGTAAACATGAGAAAAAATTTAAAAACTTCTCCTGCGCAAATGCAAAGAGCACTTAAAATCGTGAAGAGCTGGATCCAACGTGCAAACCTGAATGTCAACACTAGGAAAACAGCAATGGTCCCCTACACGAAAAGAAGAAAACGACGATCTAGTCCCTCCCACTTTCTTCGGAAAGCGAATACAATTCGTCGGGGAAGTCAAATACCTAGGAATTATCCTGGATGCAAAAAGTCGAACAGAGCAAAACAATAATGGGGCTATACAAACTTCAAAGATTGTTTCTCTGCTTAATGGGTGCAATAAGAAGCACTCCAACTGCTGCTATGGAAACCATACTGAACCTCCCGCCACTTTTTTTTTTTTTTTTTTTACGGATATGCGCACTCGCAAGAAAATGCCCTATCCAGCTCGAGAAGCGGCAAGTGCGCGGAAATGTCGGTGTATGTTGGTCTTGAAACGGTTCAGGTTGTAACCTGCAGGGAAAACCGTCGCAGGGAGTTTATTCCGCAGCGATGCTGTTCTCCAGAGATATGAATTCTGATATAATGAGGTTCTTGGTGCCTCTAGTTTGACAGTAAATTCATGCTTACCGTCTGTTTGACGGGTTCGCCTGGTAGGTGCTACTCTCGGTGGAATCATACGTGCCAACTCTTCAGAGCATTTTCCGTGATAGTACCTGTAGAAGAGAGATAAATCGCCCACAGATCTGCGATGTTCGAGACCATCCAAGTTAAGAGTAAGTGCGGGGTCATTGATCAGCTTGATAGCTCGTTTTTGCACGGTATTCAAAAGCATTAAGGTATGTTTGGGTGCTGCACTCCATATATGTGAGCAGTACTCCATAGTTGGTCGAATCTGGGCTTTGTAGAGTGTCAGCAATTGGCTTGGTGTGTACAGATGTCTTGTACGAAATAGCACCCCCAGCTTTTGGGACGCCCTTTTAGCAATATCTGCCACGTGACTGTGCCAAGACATGTTGGTCTCTGCAGTAACCCCCAAGATGTTCAACTGACTCTGCAATGTGACAGCACTTCCAGATAGTATGATGTTTGGCTCACCGGTGCTGGTCTTTTTTGAAAACAGAGCTGCTTGGGTTTTCTGCGCTTTGAACTGCACAAGGTTTTTGTTACCCCAGTCCTCTATTATCTCCAGGTCGTTATTTATTTGCGATATTTGAGTTAGTCTAAGATGATGGAATTCACGTGCGGAAAGACCTGTGGGTGGTATGAGTGAGGAGACTACATTGCCATCGTCTGCAAATCAATAAAGTGGATTTACTGTTTTATCTATGAGGTCATTTATGTAAATCAGGAAAAGAGTTGGCGAAAGGATTGCTCCCTGTGGCACACCAGCATTTATTTGGTAAGAGTTGGAGTTCTGGCCATCCAGTGCAACATAAATGGATCTGTCCTTTAGGTAACTTTCAAACCAAGTGCAAAGTTTCGGCGATAATCCCATTGCTTTGAACTTGTTGAGCAGATTTTCATGCCAAACTTTGTCGAATGCTTTAGATATATCTAAGGCAATTGTTCTTGTTTCACCCCGCAACTCAATCGCTTTTTGCCATAAGTGAGTGACGTATGTAAGTAAATCGCCAGTTGACCTATATTTTCGAAATCCGTATTGCTTATCGTTGATAATTTTGTACTTTTCCAAGTACTTGGTTAGGTGATTGTTCACAACTCTTTCCATTACTTTTGATATCACCGGAAGTAGAGCAATTGGTCTATAGTTTAACGGATCCGTCTTTTTTCCTTTCTTTGGAATGGGTTGTACTGCGGCAGACTTCCATGATATCCATCATCACTCCTTGCCTGTAAGACAAATTGAATAATTTTGCGAAAGTTGGGGTGAGTTCGTTGGCGCAATTTTTGAGTACTATTGCGGGAATGCCATCCGGACCCATTGCTTTGTTTGTATCCAGCTTTTTTAGGGATTTTCGTATTTCTCTGTGACAAAAGGGTACCTCTGGCATACTATGGGAAACCCTTTCAATGAACGGTGGAGTTTTTCCGTTTGGCACTGTTAGGTTGGAGTTGAAGGAAAACATTTGGGCAAGCATATTGGCTTTTTCCTCTGATGTTGTGGCTAAGTGATTATTTTTATCTGTAAGTGGTGGTATGGATGACTTGGTGAAGTTAGATCCAACAGCTTTTGCAAGAGACCAAAAGGACCTAGAACTACTTGGTAAATTCAGCAACCTGTTTTTTATTCTTTGATTGTATGTTTCTTTAGCGGAGTCAATAGTAATTTTGCAACTATTTCTGGCTTCTATAAATTCCGTGTGGTTTTGAGCGGTTTGTTGTCGTTTCCAAAGGTTATATGCTCTGTGTTTTTTCTGTACAGCCGTTTGACACTGGCTGTTGAACCAAGGTTTTGCATTAGCTCTACGTTTATTTGTATGTGAGATATATGCATCCATTCCAGATAAGATTACTTGTGTTATTTCATTACAGCAAATAGTGGGGTCAGCTGTTTTAAAGCAAACCTCTTGCCATGGAAAATCCAGGTAAAACTGTTTTAGGTCATTCCATTTTGCCGATTTATAGTGCCACATTTTACGAGGAAGTGGTTGTAGGCTTGGTGGGATGAGCATTTCGCACTTTGTTATTATAAGTTTATGATCGGACGAACCAAGTGGAGCATCTACTTGAATTGTGTACGAGTCAGGATTTGTGGTTAGGAACAAGTCTAAAAGCGCTGCAAATTCGCCCCTTTCTGAGATACGGGTAGGTTCATCGACAAGCTGCGTTAGACCACAACTTATGGCAAAAGCTTCTGCTTCTCTGCCTTCGTTATCTGTTTTGTTGTGGTGTTTCAGCCAGGGTATATTGTGGACGTTGAAATCGCCTAAAAAGACAATTTCCGCCTGTGGATAGTTTGACTGTATACTATCACAGCTTTCGGATAATGTCGCGAAAAAGTTTTGGTAATCGGTGTTACATGGCGGTCGGTAGAGGCAGCAGATAAACTTGGTCGATGACTTTGAGGTGAATTTTAGCCATATGATATCAAGGTTCGCTGGTTCTAGCTTCTCCTCTCGATGACATGAAAGGTCATTTTTAATGTACACACAGATCCCAAAATTATGTCGAAATCGGTGGTGTAGGTCATAGCCGGGATAAAGATAGTTCACAATAGGTGTTGCAGAACTGATTTTAGTTTCAGTGAGAACAAGGATGTCAGGTCTTTATTCTTCAAGATGTTGGTGAACTGAATTCATATTTGTACTTATTCCTCTTATATTGCTAAAATCAATTCTGAGTTGAGTTTTTGATCTTCTCTTTATATCTTTGCATGAAGGACCCCCAGGATCACCCGACGCCCGGAGATCCGAGTGGTCGGGTATTTTACCTCCGGAATATTTTGATCCTGGAGGCGCCATCATGCTATCTGTTACTCATTGTTGGAACCGGACTGCCAGCGCAGTAGCGGAACGTGGTGATACCACTTAGAGCTACTCAATTCTGGCATGGTGGTATCTCACCGGTCGACGCCCAATGAGTAAAAAGCGTCTACCACCTACCTGGATCTAATTGATAAAAAAACATTGTTACAAACTGACTGTTCGAGATGAGAAGTGACAACATGACCCCGAGAATAAACACTCACAAACCATTTCAAAACCAGAAAAAAAAAACTTAGTATGGTACACTGATGGCTCCAAAATCGACAGTGGAACCGATAAAGCTCAAGCATCCCAAAAGATAAACTCAAAATTATTGTGAGACTATAGCATTTCCAAATTTTGCCAACTAATACTACTTTGTTTTGCTCTAATGCGAACTGACATATGGTGTTTTGAAACAAGTAAACAGTTACCTACAGACTGGTACTAAAGGTTTGACTCAGATTTACAACTGTGTTTATTTCGACTAGAATTACATGCTAATTTATTGTGTATTATACTTTGTTTTTCTGTACTGCTCTCGGCTGTGTTGTTGACTAGAACTTGGAGTTCCATCTTATAGTTCACAGTTGCATGTTCTGGCTAGTTCTGAATGCCACGAAGTTTGATCTTGATGACGGGGGACCCGCTGTTCTTCTGGATTAAATTCCTAACAAAATGAGAGTTAGAACTAGATACCTTCTATAGTAATTTTAGGCTTACTAACCTGGGACCCGTAAAATAAACACAATAAATTGTTTCATGGCATGTTATCCTTAATGCAGTCTGTTCAAACATAATTACTCGAGTTGAGAAGCTTTTTATAATATTTTCTTTTGGATCAAGTCCGAGGTTAATGGACAGCATACGACTGTCATCGAGCAGCTGTTGCTGGGTGGGTGCGTTCGGATCCATAAGTCATGCAGTGTACTAACCCAGTGCAGGTCACTATCGACACTTATAATTTTCGGTCGAGCAATTTCATCCTTCACTGGTTGTAGGCGGTTTGTGCATACTCAATGGTGCGTAACCATCCTTCAGTTTGTGATTTGTGCGAAGCTTGAAACTCTTCTTAATTCTACCAATGTCAAAATTGAAACTTGACATTTGTAGCCTCCCTTCGAAATAGATAAGCTATGGACAGCCCTTTTTCATTTTGATCTTGATAGCGATCAGTCGCACCTTGACTAAGTCTTTTATGATCATGACATGATCAGCACCCTAGAGGTAAAAATGTAAATAACTATAGTGATACGCAGTGTACTGTGAATTGTATTTGTTTTTTCATTACATGATCGAATAAAGAATCTATCTATTTCAGTCAAAACTTTTTGGATTGTTTTCGTGCCAAGGAGATTCGGCTTGAAACTAATTTATAGTTACAATTGCCTATAGTTTGTTCTTTGGTCATTTTGAATTTTGTTTCAGTAAATTTTGAGATTTTCTGCAGGAATTTCGAACCTACAACACGTGTTTCATTTTCTTTGTTAGGCCCCGTCCCGAACATCCTTTGGAAGTTTAGGACTTCATTTATAGTTAGAGTATCAAGAGAGTATCCCTCACAGTCGAGGTAAGGTGATTTCTAACGTTTTGTGGTTCGATCTGGTTATCTATACCATCATCGTTATAGGGGCCAAGGTACGACCTAGGTACCACCAAGATACCATCAAGATACGTCCTAGATACCATGTAAGTGTGGTTATGATGCTAGATTAAATTGAATAGTACCTAGGCGAACTCGATACCACTTTAATACGACTCCAAAATAACTTACGTGCAAGCTTAGCAGTACAACTTTTAGAACCACACGACACCAGGTTTTGTCAACCTTACTTTTGCACACACACTGAGTTGTTGCAAATACTCAGGCCTGGTAGTGCACGTGCTAGATACTACTTTTAGGACTTCAAAAGCTTTATTGATAGCTTTTCCACTAAACATTATAGTTTGCAAAAGGACAGGAACACGTTTTAGAAGATGTAATATAATTGTTCAAGTAAGTTGCACTCAGTACTATTTAGGCAAATTTTTCTGATAATTATGATTATTTCACACTGATTCACGATCAGCCCTTGTCCCCCCAATATGAGGTTCTAGAATTTTACCTTGAGTGTGGCACAAAATATTATACTTAACTAACCTATTGGTGTCAAATTTGCCTGCTGGTAAAAGCGTAACTGATAAGGATTTTTTTTTTATTGATCACCTTATCTCAAATATTCTTTATCATACCTATATTTATAATTTTCATATATTCACATTTTTTTATAATTAATAATTAATTCATAATCTAGGTGCAAACTCTATTTTTCTTTAATTAAAATAATGTATCAACAACATTCTGGTTGTACTATTTTTTACAATAGGGTACTTGCATGAAACATTTAATTGATTATTGTTAATTGCAAACTGTAGGATATCGAAAAAAAAAATCGAGACGTATTTTTTTATTTTGCCCAAATATGATTATTCCGGAAGTTATACAAATATTAAGTTTTGTATATATAGATATACTGTGCATGTGCGACGTCACTAATTTATATGATTAGTGACGTCATAGCCATATTTCATAGCGTCAATTTTTGACTAAGAAGAAAAAGAAAAAAACACGTGTTGACTTATTTTTTATCGACTAGCGAAATCAGCGATAAAAAAATTGATGCAAGTACCCCATTGTGTTGCTGAAAGATTTTCATTATTTATTATCTCAACTGTTATGAAACTTGTTTCATTGCGGAGCCTCTAATTGTATAGATTCTGTTTATAACACCAATTAGTGAACTTCCAAGTAAAGTCATAGTTAACTCGGTGGCGCCCATAGATAGAGTTGTATACAGGGAATCCACTGACCCGAGCCTCCTTCTGATGCAGACTAGCCGTTCGCAAGTAAATACGTGTTTATCAAAAAAGTACGTTATCGGATTGCCTGGAACCCCTTTCAACCCTATCCATCCATAATAAGGTAACACTTGCATAGATGTCGGGGCACACGGGCGTTGCCGGCAATGAAAACGCCGACTACTAACCCACACAAGGATCGGAAAGGCAGTTTATGGGCCCTGAACCCGTATTCGGTATATCAAAAGCCTCGATACGTGGCTGCTTAGAAAAGTGGATCCGAGAAAAATAAAAAAACCAATGGTATCAAACACCGAGGCAACACCACAGTGAGGCAATGGTGAAATATCCTACGGCAAGATAGGGCTCTGAGATCCTAAATCTCATGAGAACACACTCGCACAAGATGGGTATCTACCAACATGAACCCATCCGTAGACTGTGCACTCGCTTACTGGAGAACTCAACACTTTCTGGAGGAGTAGCCGGTCCAGGAGGAGGATGCCTTGAAGAAACCAATAAAGAGACTTCGCACCTGGCGAAGGTGTGAAACCTATTTGAGCAGAAATGTATACAGCAAGGGATTCAATAAGCTAACCAGTTGTAGTGTCAGAGAATCAATAAATCTTGCCTTCAATCAATGCTTATTTATGTGATGCCATTTTTTGTTGTTCGGCTTTTGAAATTAAATTTTACAATAAGAATTTTCAATGAAGGAATATATAATATGCTAGCCGTTTATTTTTAATGCTACCAGAGTTCAATGGCAACGGTAATTTACCTGTCAACCGAAGGCGAGGAAATGGACGCTGTGAAGAAAAAATAGGGAATGTTCTGACATGTGTGATATATATCTACGTATAGAAATTCGTTAAATTTCATTGGATTTGGGCATTACTAGATCAACCTTGCATAACATCTTAAAAGATCACAGGTTTGTGCAAAAATTGTGTATTTTGTTGTGAAAATAATTATAAAAAATATTAAGGTGAATCCTTCTTTCATTCTATTCAGGTAGATTTCCATATATTTTTTTTTTTTTTTTGTATAATAAAACTATTTTTTTAGGATGCATTCATATCACATCGTTCTCCATCAAAAATTAAAGGACAAAGACTTTGATAACCGACTGAACTATTGTTATTGGGTAATTAATATAATGAAAGTAGATCTACAATTTCCCTCGAACATTTTGTCGACGGTCGACGCAACATTCACAAGTGTTGGTGAATTTATTACACATAATATGTTTTATTGGGCATCAAAAATCCTCACTGGATGCGAGAGGTTCAATATCAAGTTCGGTGTTCTGTTAACTTCTGGTACGGGATGATAGCGGGAAGAATTATTGATGCATTTATATTTGAAGACCACCTCAATGGAGATACCTATTACCGTTTTTTACAAAATAGCTCACCTGTGTTGCTCGAAAATAATCCCCTTTTACCTGTGCTACGATGTTTTTCCAGCACGATGGGTGTCCTGCGCATTATTCCCTGAATGTGCGAAACTATCTGAATAGCATCTTCCAAGATAGGTCGATTGGTCAAGGAAGCTTATTTCCTTGGCCACCCCGACTTAACTTATTCAGATTTTTATTCATCCTGAAGAACGTCGTATACCAAACAAGTCCCACGACGAGGGATGATATAATCGTAAGGATTGCCGAAGTGGAAGCCGCTGTTTATAATACTGACCGAAAAGTGAGCGATTGTATTAAATGTGATGGTGGACATTCACTTCGAACATCTTGAAAGGCATTAGCCAAATTATTTATTTCACATATTCTATTGTGGCGTGGCGTTCGCCAGGCTGTCAAAAATCTCATCCTCGATGGCGAAAATACTAGAATCTAGCGAATTATTCAACTTTAATCTGGAAAATAAGATTATCGTGTGTATTCTAGGTTTTACAGGAATAGATTTAGGGATATACAGGGTGTTCCGAAATTAATGCACCAAATTTTTATGGCATATTCTACGTCGAAAATAAGCCCTAGTTACCTATATAAACATATGTCCGGAAACGCTTCCTTTCCGAGATACAGGGTGTTGAAATTCTAGGAAAAAAACTATTTTTTTATCATAATTCATACCACTTTGAAATTTTGTACACTGGTTTCAAGCAACCAAAGACATTTTCTGATGTGGAATATTTAATAAAAAAATTACCAGTGACGTCACAAAACTAATTTGAAACTTTAGGTCTTTAATGTTTAACATTTTTATCATAATTTTGGCAATTTCGCCATGCATCAAAATGGTTTTTTATTTTTTTACTTTAAAGCAGTGCATCTTTCGGAAAAAAGTGAAGAGATCAAATTTGTTCTAAATTGAATGGGGATTGGAAAAATGATTTTTATTTTAGAAAAAACCAGTGACGCACTATTTTTTTCTTGAAAAATATTCCTTACAAATCTGGTAGGACGCCACTGGTAATTTTTTAAAAAAAATAATTTCACATCAAAAAATGTCTTTTGCTGCTTGAAAGCAATGTACAAAATTCCAATGAAATATCTAGAGTGGTTTGCACATTATGATAGAAAAATAGTTTTTTTCTTAGAATTTCAACACCCTGTATCTCGGAAAGGAAGCGTTTCTGGACATATGTTTATATAGGTAACTGGGGCTTATTTTCGACGTAAAATATGCCATAACAATTTGGTGCATTAATTTCGGAACACCCTGTATAAGAAGGCCGGCATTGGTTTGTAAGTTTAGTTTTCAGTTCGACTGTGATACGATTTAAATAGTGATTGTAAAGAGTTTAATTGTTGAGTTAGTTATTAAAGTAATTAGTGTCAGAGTGTGTTGTTAAGTGGAATAAATTTTGCTGTGTTAATTGGACTTTGATTTTTGGAATAATCGAAACGAACAACGAACCCAAGATTTCTGTCAGGCAACCCAAAGCCGTGACATTGGTGCCAGAAGTGAGATATAAAGGACTGCAGAGTGAAATCCAATTGCGGAAGTGCGGGGACACTAGTGTAGTGTAAAAACTGAACATTAAGTGAACACTGGGACAGTTAGTTAGTGCAAACAGTGACAATCACAAAAAGAGACTTAACCGATCGTGTGAATTACCCTGGAAGTGACTCAACCCGATTTTGACTGTAATAGTGAATCTTCGAGTGAGTTCTAGAAAATTCTATTTGGAAACTAAGGGATATATCGAATTTGTGACTTCGCCGACGTATTCGGAACATCATTCGTCATTCAGAAGAGGTTTTTCGAGGAGTTTCGGAAAATTTCTAGAACATTCTATTTGGAAACCAAGGGGGATATCGAAATTGTGACTTCACCGACGTGTTTGCTGTGTCAATCGACATCTAGAAAAGAAGTTTCAAGAAAATTCCAGAACATTCTATTCTAGAATAAAGCAAGTTATCCAATTTGTGACTTCACCGGCGTGTTTGGAACTTCGAGCAAAGACCAGAAAAGTTATTTGAAGAAAGTTCGAAGGAAATTCTAGAACGTTCTGTATATGCCTATCACAAGACAACAAGCAAAAATGGACGAACAAAAAGTTGAAGAACTTCTGCGCAAAATGTTGGAACTTCAAGAGACCAGACGACAACAAGAAAAACAAGACGAAGAAGCCAGACGAGAACAAGAAAAACAAGACGAAGAAGCCAGACGACAACAAGAAAAACAAGACGAAGAAGCCAGACGACAACAAGAAAAACAAGATGAAGAAGCCAGACGACAACAAGAAAAACAAGTCGAAGAAGCCAGACGACAACAAGAAAAACAAGACGAAGAAGCTAGACGACAACAAGAAGAGGCCAGACGACAAAAAGAAAAACAAGAAGAAGAAGGTAGGCGACAACAAGAACGGCAAGAAGATCTTGGAAAACTACAGAAGATATTCCAAACCATACAAGGAACTGTCGCTAACCTAGACCAGAAGATTGAAAAAGTTAAAGACGATGTGCAGGAAGTTAAACACGACGTCCAGGAAGTAAAAACTGAAGTCAAAATCGATGTTCAAGAAGTTAAAAACGACGTTCAGGGAGTAAAAGCTGAGGTCAAAGCCGATGTTCAGCAATTAATACAAGAAGTTGAGGACTAAGTTCAAGCACTCGAAGATTAGAAATACAGTCCATTAATCCAGCTAGTGTTGGAGCATTCTCCAGTATGAAGATAAAACCACCAACTTTTGACGGTTCTACGTCCTGGACCATGTATATTCGACAATTTGAAGCTGCTGCAAATACCAACGGATGGAACGACCAAGAAAAAGCAACAGCACTAATAGTGGCGCTACGAGGACCTGCCTTAGAAGGTCTAAGGCTTCAGTCCATTCCTTCAGTCTACCAACAGAATTACCAGCATCTAAGTCAGACGTTGGAATTGCGCTTCGGAGATCATTACAGGCAAGAAGTATTTAGAACTCAAGTCAAATCAAGAATTCAAAAACCCGGCGAGAGTTTACAAGAATTCGAATCAGAAGTTAAAAGGCTAGTGAGTTTGGCGTTTCCTGCAGCTGGGGAAGACATGCAGGAATGGATGGCAGTATCTGCATTTATTGATGGTCTCAGAGATTCGAAGATCCAGGAAAACCTGAGAATGTCCAAGTTCAGACAAAGTAGCGAAGCTCTTGTCCGAGCATTAGAACTAGAAGCAATCTTTGGTGCCTCACGACCCAGAATACGAGCAGTGTCCATTAAGGACCCAAAGGAAAAACGATCATCAAAAGAGGATGGTAGTCTCGAGAATGTCATGAGTCATTTCATGGAGGAGATAAGGAAACTATTACGAGAAGACAGACAAATGGGAAACGATTCCAGACAAACACCAACCCCGAGAAACCGAATAGAGTGCTACCGGTGCCATAAGCTTGAGCATATTCAACGAGATTGTAGAGTAAGGATGTCCTCTCCATCAAGGGATCGTTTCCAACGCTTTTCGAGATCGAGAGACGCCAGCCCTAATAACAGACAGGAAAACGAGAACTAACCAGTATGGAGGGGCGAATGCTGGTTAGTAATGACGAAGCCCCCAGGGTTGTTTACATAAAATCATTTGGCAGTCATTACAGAGGATTAAAATTCGAAGGACAAATTAATGGAGAATTAAAAACCATCACTTTTGATACGGGTGCTGAAGTTTCCATAATTAGAAGAACATTAGTCAAGTCTCGGGCAATCCAACCGCTCACGAGAAATCTGTCACTACGAACAGTCACCGGCGAATCTGCACCAGTTCAAGGAGAAACTATGATTGAGCTTACTTTTGGATCTACCACCTTCAGGCACAGAACATTAGTCGCCGATATAGAAGATGATTTTATTTTGGGAATGGATTTGATCGGCCAACATGGTTTCTCTTTTGATCCTTCCATGAACATCCTTAAATTTGGTAATGAAGAAATTGTCGTAACAATACAAGAAGAATCCGATGCCGTTAAGATCTTGGCCATAACCCCAGTGAGGATTCCTGGAAGTACTGAGAAGATCATTTGCGGCAGATTAGAAACAAACCCTGGGTGCTACGTTGGACTAACACGTAATTTTATTGGAGATAAACCAGAAAGATTTCTTGTTGGGAAGACTCTAGTAAGAACAAATGGAGACATTATGATAAGAACTGCCAATGTTTCTTCCGAAACAGTAAGAATAAAAGAAGGAGACATTATTGGAGCTCTCGAACCAGTTAAGCAAATATCGAACTGTGACCTACCACATAAGCGACATTTTGTGAAATCCAAATTGGATACAGACACCTTGATGCAGACTTTGGTGAAATCATGGAAACATCTCGATCCAGATAGACTTCAAGAAGCCACAGAGTTCATCTTGAAAGAAGCAGACGTATTTATGATGGACAATCAAACCGGACGGACCACCTTAAATCAACACAAAATTGATACTGGATTGGCACACCCAATTAGACAACCGCCACGAGGTATGCCAGTAGCTAAGCAACAGGAAGTGGAAAACCAAATTGATAAAATGCTTCAAGAGGGAATCATTGAAGAGTCAAATAGTCCATGGTCTGCACCAGTAGTATTGGTTACAAAGAAAGATGGGAGTCTTAGATTTTGTGTGGACTACCGAAAGCTTAATGACGTCACCAAGAAAGACAGCTTCCCTCTCCCGAGAATAGACGATACATTAACAACTCTATCGGGCTCCAAATGGTTTTCCACCTTGGATCTCAAAAGTGGATACTGGCAAGTGGCAATACATGACGATGACAAAGAGAAAACTGCCTTCAGTACCGGAAGTGGGCTATACCAGTTTAATGTAATGCCTTTCGGATTGTGTATTGCTCCAGCTACGTTTGAGCGACTGATGCATCTTGTTTTGCGAGGCCTCACATGGAGAACTTGCCTGGTATATTTGGATGATGTCATGATCATGGGAAATTCGTTCCAAGAACATCTCAATAATCTGAAAGACGTTTTTGACCGCTGCCGAAATGCCAACTTGAAACTCAATCCAAACAAGTGTTTTCTATTTCAAAAGAAAGTGGAATTCTTAGGCCACGTGGTATCTGAAAATGGCATACAAGTTATGGAAGGAAAAATAGATGCTGTCAGGAACTGGCCAAAACCACGCGACAAACATGAACTAAGGAGTTTTCTAGGATTATGTTCTTATTATCGAAGATTTGTTGAAGGATTCGCCAATATAGCTGCTCCGCTTCAACGATTAACAGAAGAAAAATCAACATTCAATTGGACCCAAGAATGCGATTCCGCATTTAGAAAATTCAAAAGAGCATTATGTACGAGCCCAGTGTTGTCCTATCCTGATCAGAAAGGCATGTTGATTTTGGACACAGATGCAAGTAACACCAGTGTTGGAGCTGTTCTTGTGGAGTACTACAGCAGAACCTTATCAAAGCCGGAACGAAATTATTGTGTCACCAGAAGAGAGTTGCTTGCCATAGTTAAAGCAGTCGACCATTTTCATAAGTATCTCTATGGACGCAAGTTTCTAATTCGAACAGATCACGCAGCTCTAAAATGGCTTTTAGAAATGAAAACTCCTGAAGGACAGCTTGCTAGATGGATTGAGAAATTGCAGCAATACGATTTCCAAATTAAACATCGACCTGGTAACCTGCATAAAAATGCTGACGCTCTGTCTAGACGGCCATGTAAAGAAGATTGCAAGCATTGTCAAAGAATCGATATACACGAGAAGAAACTAGTCCCGTTGTAAGAAGAACTAGCCTGATCGTCGATGACAAATGGACTACCAAACAAATGAGAGAAGATCAGGAGGCAGACCAGGACATCGGGCAAATTCTACATCTTAAAGAAAATGATGAATGTAGGCCAGAATGGAGGGAAGTGTCAAACAAGAGCTTGATTTACAAAGCGTTGTGGGCCCAATGGAACTCTCTGGCCGTAGAAAATGGTTTGCTCAAAAGAGTTTGGGAAAGTGCCGATGGGAAATCCACTAAGAGCCAACTGGTTATCCCAAAAGACCGAGTGGAAGATGTATTAAAAGAGATACACGACGGAACTTCAGGGGCACATTTCGGAGTTAACAAGACTTGGGACAAAATTCGGGAACGTTTTTACTGGGTTCACTACCATGAAGACGTTAAAAGCTAGTGCCGAAAATGCGACATCTGTGCTACCAGTAAAGGCCCTAAACTAAGATCTCGGGGGCCCATGAAACAGTACAACGTCGGTCTCCCATTTGAAAGAATAGCGATAGATGTTGCTGGACCGTTCCCAGAGTCAGAGCGTGGTAACAAATACATCTTAGTTATCATGGATTACTTCAGTAAATGGCCAGAAGTTTTCGCTATTCCGAATCAAGAAGCCATCACTGTTGCCCAGGTGCTAGTGGACGAAGTTTTTAGTCGTCATGGTGTGCCACTAGAGTTACATTCAGACCAGGGACGAAACTTCGAATCTGCCATATTCAATAAAATTTGTGAGATCATGGGAATTCGAAGACCAGGACAACACCTTTACATCCACAGTCTGATGGCATGGTAGAACGATTTAATAAGACCATAGAGAAACACCTAACAAAAGTGGTCGCAAAGAACCAGGGTGATTGGGACAAACACTTGCCTCTGTTTTTAATGGCTTATAGAGCAGCTGTTCACGAGTCAACAGGTGAAAGTCCAGCCAGAATCGTCTTTGGAAGAGAATTCAGGTTACCTTTCGATCTGATGTTTGGGATACCTGAAGAAGAGCGAAGGGAAATCCGAGATTATGCCGACGAAGTAAGGGCACGACTTCTGGGTATCCATGATTTTGCTCGGGAGCATATTCATCTTGCTAGTGACCGGATGAAGACCAGATACGACCTGAAAGCCAATTCAGCCGGATTTCAAGAAGGTGATTTAGTGTGGTTGTATAATCCAGCTAGAAAGAAAGGAGTATCGCCGAAGTTGTCTTCAGCATGGGAAGGACCCTACAAAATAATCAAGAGGATCAATGATTTGGTTTTTCGAGTCCAACGCAACACCAGGAGTAAGATGAAAGTTGTACATCTGGACAGGCTAACGAAATGTCATGGGCGTGAAGTCGATCGGGACGATCAACCTTAAGAGGAGGGCAATGTGGCGTGGCGTTCGCCAGGCTGTCAAGAATCTCATCCTCGATGGCGAAAATACTAGAATCTAGCGAATTATTCAACTTTAATCTGGAAAATAAGATTATCGTGTGTATTCTAGATTTTACAGGAATAGATTTAGGGATATATAAGAAGGCCGGCATTGGTTTGTAAGTTTAGTTTTCAGTTCGACTGTGATAGGATTTAAATAGTGATTGTAAAGAGTTTAATTGTTGAGTTAGTTATTAAAGTAATTAGTGTCAGAGTGTATTGTTAAGTGGAATAAATTTTGCTGTGTTAATTGACTTTGATTTTTGGAATAAACGAAACGAACAACGAACCCAAGATTTCTGTCAGGCAACCCAAAGCCGTGACACTATTTTAGTTCTAATTTTGTGTTATTAATTTTTTGTAATGTTAATTTGATATTGCGATTTTTACGGAGCTGTTTAGCCAATCTTGTGAAACTTCATTTATTACATTGTCTTGTCTCTCTCCAGGATAGTTTGACGCGTAAATTTTTGATGCGATTGTTGATTTCTTGTAGCAATTCTTGATATTGTGGGTTGGTAGCTACATTTTTAAAACAAGTACCTTATTGGTAGAATATAATTTGACATTTTTGAAATCGATTAATATATGAACAGAGATGAGTCCATCTAAGATATACAGGGTGATCAATTTAAAACTTACCACCCCTATTATCTCAGAGTTGAAAATTTAAGAAAAAATCCCTAAAACGCGTCAATTCTAATTTTAGAGGGGATGAGTTTTTATGCAAAATTAACCTCCCCCCTTCTAACCCCCCAGCCCTCAGGGCCACCCCCTAGAAAATCCTAAATGGGAAGGGGCGTCAAGTGATACATCATTTTGGAGGGCTTTCAATTCTATACATTTAGGTACTGAATGTTAATCCCTAATTTCAACTGTTTTGGGAATATTATCAGTTGAAAATTGACTTTTTGCAAATTTGACCGGCTTTAAAACCTAAACGGTTAATTTTAGAAGTAAAACGGATCTTACATTCTTATCTTAGATTTTCATAAACTATCATTTGACACCAACTTTGAATTTAATCCATGATTGAAAATTCCTCGGAACATTCCAATTAAATTTAATCTCCGGTTAAATTCAAAGTTGGTGTCAAATAATAGCTTATGAAAATCTGAATTTTGCATGAAAACTCATCCCCCCTCAAATTATAGTTGACGTGCTTCAGGGATTTTTCCTAAAATTTTCAACTCCGAGATAATAGGGGTGGTAAGTTCTAATATGAACACCGTGTAAATATATTTTTTATGCCGTCAGCAATAATAAAGTAATATTGCGATAGCGCTAGACAGACTCTACTCCTACTTTCCACATTTTTGCAAGCTCAAAAATCAAGTTTAAAATATAATTTATTTTATGGATCACGACCGTTAATAATTGATATTTTTCGAATAACTGGGAAACAGTCAGTATTATAGATTTATTGCTCTTTTACAATGGCCAAGCTTTCGAAGCCCTTTGCTTCTTCTTCAGGGCTATAATAATATAATATAAAATAAATAAAAAATTAATATAATATAAATTAGAAATTAAATAAAAATTTTCATAAACTTTTTTTTTAAAACATACCTTGTAAGTGAGTCTATCGATTTCTCTGGTTTTTTTTAAGTTTTTTCATTTATGATATAATATAGATTTTTATAAAAAGTTTTTAATATAAATGTATAATGGAAATTATTTCAAAAAATGTAAAATATGGTATAATTTTTTTGAAAATTTAGATTTGTGTTTGATAGACTTGACAATATAATGAAGGTAATCTTTGAAGGTAATAAACCGGTATTGATTAATATAAATTAGGAATTTTTTTTATCCAGAGATAACAAATAGGAATATATTATGCTCAAATTACTAATTTCTGTTCTTTCATTGATTGAATTTTTTTGTTTTTGTATTTCCGTCATTTCCAAAAATAATCTTTTATTTAAATTCTTTTCTGTTTGTAAAATTTTGATGTTATTGTAATTAGGTCGATGTCCAGTATCAAATGAATGTTTAGCTATAGCACTTGTTTCTTTTTGCAATCGTATATCACTTTTGTGTCCAGACATTCTGTTTTTTATGGTTTGTGATGTTTGACCTATATAGATCTTATCACAGTTTGTGCAAGGTAATTCATAAACAACATTAGTTTTTAATTCTATTGGATCTTTATCTTTTATTTTTGTATTTAAATTACCAATAGTTTTTATGATTTTAAAAGAAATTTTGACAGATTCATTTTTGAAAAGATAAGCAATTTTTTCTGAAAGTGTTTTTATGTATGGTATTGAAGCATAATAAAATCTTGGTTGTTGATTATTTTGAACATTAATAGAATTATTTTGTATTATTGACTCGTTAGATAATTGGTTATTATTATTATCATTAATAATATTGTTGTTGAAAATAATTTTATTTAATAATGCATTCGGATATGAATTTTTTAATAAAATCTGTTTTAATTTTTTAAAGTTTAATTCTTTTAATGATGGATGAACTAATTTCTCAATTCTGTTTTTAAGTGTCAAGATGAGATTAATTTTGTGTCTATAACTATGATATGAGTTAAAATTAATATATCTTCCAGAATTTGTTGCTTTAATATACCAATCCGTTATTAGAGTTTGGTTATTCCGTATAATTTTTGTATCTAAAAATGGAATACTATAGTTATTTTCAATTTCGATAGTAAATTGGATTGAATTATTGTAATTGTTGAATATATCCAAAATTTCTTGGTGTTTATCAAAAGGAACTGCACAAACAATATCATCAACATATTTTTTTAAAAAAGGTATCTCAAAAGAAAGTGTTGGTAAACAGTGTTCAATAAGATCATCTAGAACATATTGAGCTATTATTGGAGAAATACTGCTACCCATTGGTGTACCTAATATTTGCTTGTAAAATGAGTTTTTAAATTTTAAATAATTTGTATTAAAAATAAATCGAATTATTTCTAAAAATTTTGTTTGTGTGATTTTACAATAATTTTGAATGTCATCCCATCTTTTGATTATACTATCGTTTACTAAATTAATTGGTATATTACTAAAAAGAGAAATAGCATCTAAACTTATCAAAATATAATTTTCAGGAATTTGTTTGTCATTTATAAATTCAGAAAATTCAAATGAATCTTTTATGTAAAAATCATTATGAGTATTGTAGGATCTTTTCAAAATATTATTCATAAAATTTGTTAATTTTGTATTTGGAGTATCAATTGATGAAACTATAGGTCTTAGTGATAATGTAGGTTTATGAATTTTAGGTAAACCATAAAATTTTGGACATGTTGTATTATGTGATTTTAACTGCTTTGCTTCCAATTCATTTATCATATTGGATCTTTCTAATTGAGAAATTAATTTATTAGATTGAGTTTCGAAAGAGGTTGTCGGATTTTTTGGTAATTTTGTATATGAATTTTGGTCATTTAGAATATTATTAGCTAAATCTTCATAAGAGTTTTTATC
Source organism: Ceutorhynchus assimilis (assembly GCA_917834065.1). Lineage (NCBI taxonomy): Eukaryota > Metazoa > Arthropoda > Insecta > Coleoptera > Curculionidae > Ceutorhynchus > Ceutorhynchus assimilis. The sequence goes on from OU892277.1 coordinate 63,714,353, forward strand.
CATAATTACAGTAACATTACCTTTATCTGATTTAGTGAGAATTAGTTCAGGATGATTTTTGAAAAATTTTTTTGTTTTATAGAAAAGATTATTCAGGTAATTTTGTTGATAAGATTTTTTTTGGATATGATTCGTTATTAAATTAGTAATATTGGCTCTAAATAAATTTTTTTTGTCATAATTGAAATTGAAAAGTAAAGATTCAATATCAGATAATAATTTTGAAATCGATATTTCTTTAGTTGTTGGTTCAATACTAAATTTATAGCCTAGTGATAATATTTTTTTAATTTCGTTTGGAATTTCTACATTTGTTAGGTTTTTTAGCCAATTTTCTTCCACTTTTATAGTATTTTGATATTGTAGTTTCAATGAATTGATTTTATTGATATTTTTTCTTTTTATTTTATTGAAAATTTGATGATATTTGTTTTTTTGTTTTTGTAGAAACTCGTAACTCATATTTTGAGGTAAAATGTTTTGAATTTCAGAAGTTAAAGTTGTTAATTCTTTTTCGATTTTGGAAATATTACTAATGGTGAATTGTATTTCAAGATTCAATATTTTATGAGAAATATAAGAGCTGAAATTATTAACTTGGTTTATACCTTTACCATCTTTTGGATCTAAAATATTATGGATATTAATTATACCATCATTTACATGTTTTGGGTTTAGTCCTAGTTTTCTACATTCCAATAAAAAAATTCTTCTGTTTTTCGCAGATGCTAATTTTTCTTGATTGTTCGATATTTTCTTCAATTTTTTTACAGTGTCTTCTCCAAAATTGTTCCTAATGTCTTCAAAGAATCCCATAGTATGTAGTTATAATTTATTTTATGGATCACGACCGTTAATAATTGATATTTTTCGAATAACTGGGAAACAGTCAGTATTATAGATTTATTGCTCTTTTACAATGGCCAAGCTTTCGAAGCCTTTTGCTTCTTCTTCAGGGCTATAATAATATAATATAAAATAAATAAAAAATTAATATAATATAAATTAGAAATTAAATAAAAATTTTCATAAACTTTTTTTTTAAAACATACCTTGTAAGTGAGTCTATCGATTTCTCTGTTTTTTTTTAAGTTTTTTCATTTATGATATAATATAGATTTTTATAAAAAGTTTTTAATATAAATGTATAATGGAAATTATTTCAAAAAATGTAAAATATGGTATAATTTTTTTGAAAATTTAGATTTGTGTTTGATAGACTTGACAATATAATGAAGGTAATCTTTGAAGGTAATAAACCGGTATTGATTAATATAAATTAGGAATTTTTTTTATCCAGAGATAACAAATAGGAATATATTATGCTCAAATTACTAATTTCTGTTCTTTCATTGATTGAATTTTTTTGTTTTTGTATTTCCGTCATTTCCAAAAATAATCTTTTATTTAAATTCTTTTCTGTTTGTAAAATTTTGATGTTATTGTAATTAGGTCGATGTCCAGTATCAAATGAATGTTTAGCTATAGCACTTGTTTCTTTTTGCAATCGTATATCACTTTTGTGTCCAGACATTCTGTTTTTTATGGTTTGTGATGTTTGACCTATATAGATCTTATCACAGTTTGTGCAAGGTAATTCATAAACAACATTAGTTTTTAATTCTATTGGATCTTTATCTTTTATTTTTGTATTTAAATTACCAATAGTTTTTATGATTTTAAAAGAAATTTTGACAGATTCATTTTTGAAAAGATAAGCAATTTTTTCTGAAAGTGTTTTTATGTATGGTATTGAAGCATAATAAAATCTTGGTTGTTGATTATTTTGAACATTAATAGAATTATTTTGTATTATTGACTCGTTAGATAATTGGTTATTATTATTATCATTAATAATATTGTTGTTGAAAATAATTTTATTTAATAATGCATTCGGATATGAATTTTTTAATAAAATCTGTTTTAATTTTTTAAAGTTTAATTCTTTTAATGATGGATGAACTAATTTCTCAATTCTGTTTTTAAGTGTCAAGATGAGATTAATTTTGTGTCTATAACTATGATATGAGTTAAAATTAATATATCTTCCAGAATTTGTTGCTTTAATATACCAATCCGTTATTAGAGTTTGGTTATTCCGTATAATTTTTGTATCTAAAAATGGAATACTATAGTTATTTTCAATTTCGATAGTAAATTGGATTGAATTATTGTAATTGTTGAATATATCCAAAATTTCTTGGTGTTTATCAAAAGGAACTGCACAAACAATATCATCAACATATTTTTTTAAAAAAGGTATCTCAAAAGAAAGTGTTGGTAAACAGTGTTCAATAAGATCATCTAGAACATATTGAGCTATTATTGGAGAAATACTGCTACCCATTGGTGTACCTAATATTTGCTTGTAAAATGAGTTTTTAAATTTTAAATAATTTGTATTAAAAATAAATCGAAGTATTTCTAAAAATTTTGTTTGTGTGATTTTACAATAATTTTGAATGTCATCCCATCTTTTGATTATACTATCGTTTACTAAATTAATTGGTATATTACTAAAAAGAGAAATAGCATCTAAACTTATCAAAATATAATTTTCAGGAATTTGTTTGTCATTTATAAATTCAGAAAATTCAAATGAATCTTTTATGTAAAAATCATTATGAGTATTGTAGGATCTTTTCAAAATATTATTCATAAAATTTGTTAATTTTGTATTTGGAGTATCAATTGATGAAACTATAGGTCTTAGTGATAATGTAGGTTTATGAATTTTAGGTAAACCATAAAATTTTGGACATGTTGTATTATGTGATTTTAACTGCTTTGCTTCCAATTCATTTATCATATTGGATCTTTCTAATTGAGAAATTAATTTATTAGATTGAGTTTCGAAAGAGGTTGTCGGATTTTTTGGTAATTTTGTATATGAATTTTGGTCATTTAGAATATTATTAGCTAAATCTTCATAAGAGTTTTTATCCATAATTACAGTAACATTACCTTTATCTGATTTAGTGAGAATTAGTTCAGGATGATTTTTGAAAATTTTTTTTGTTTTATAGAAAAGATTATTCAGGTAATTTTGTTGATAAGATTTTTTTTGGATATGATTCGTTATTAAATTAGTAATATTGGCTCTAAATAATTTTTTTTTGTCATAATTGAAATTGAAAAGTAAAGATTCAATATTTAGAGCCAATATTACTAATTTAATAACGAATCATATCCAAAAAAAATCTTATCAACAAAATTACCTGAATAATCTTTTCTATAAAACAAAAAATTTTTCAAAAATCATCCTGAACTAATTCTCACTAAATCAGATAAAGGTAATGTTACTGTAATTATGGATAAAAACTCTTATGAAGATTTAGCTAATAATATTCTAAATGACCAAAATTCATATACAAAATTACCAAAAAATCCGACAACCTCTTTCGAAACTCAATCTAATAAATTAATTTCTCAATTAGAAAGATCCAATATGATAAATGAATTGGAAGCAAAGCAGTTAAAATCACATAATACAACATGTCCAAAATTTTATGGTTTACCTAAAATTCATAAACCTACATTATCACTAAGACCTATAGTTTCATCAATTGATACTCCAAATACAAAATTAACAAATTTTATGAATAATATTTTGAAAAGATCCTACAATACTCATAATGATTTTTACATAAAAGATTCATTTGAATTTTCTGAATTTATAAATGACAAACAAATTCCTGAAAATTATATTTTGATAAGTTTAGATGCTATTTCTCTTTTTAGTAATATACCAATTAATTTAGTAAACGATAGTATAATCAAAAGATGGGATGACATTCAAAATTATTGTAAAATCACACAAACAAAATTTTTAGAAATAATTCGATTTATTTTTAATACAAATTATTTAAAATTTAAAAACTCATTTTACAAGCAAATATTAGGTACACCAATGGGTAGCAGTATTTCTCCAATAATAGCTCAATATGTTCTAGATGATCTTATTGAACACTGTTTACCAACACTTTCTTTTGAGATACCTTTTTTAAAAAAATATGTTGATGATATTGTTTGTGCAGTTCCTTTTGATAAACACCAAGAAATTTTGGATATATTCAACAATTACAATAATTCAATCCAATTTACTATCGAAATTGAAAATAACTATAGTATTCCATTTTTAGATACAAAAATTATACGGAATAACCAAACTCTAATAACGGATTGGTATATTAAAGCAACAAATTCTGGAAGATATATTAATTTTAACTCATATCATAGTTATAGACACAAAATTAATCTCATCTTGACACTTAAAAACAGAATTGAGAAATTAGTTCATCCATCATTAAAAGAATTAAACTTTAAAAAATTAAAACAGATTTTATTAAAAAATTCATATCCGAATGCATTATTAAATAAAATTATTTTCAACAACAATATTATTAATGATAATAATAATAACCAATTATCTAACGAGTCAATAATACAAAATAATTCTATTAATGTTCAAAATAATCAACAACCAAGATTTTATTATGCTTCAATACCATACATAAAAACACTTTCAGAAAAAATTGCTTATCTTTTCAAAAATGAATCTGTCAAAATTTCTTTTAAAATCATAAAAACTATTGGTAATTTAAATACAAAAATAAAAGATAAAGATCCAATAGAATTAAAAACTAATGTTGTTTATGAATTACCTTGCACAAACTGTGATAAGATCTATATAGGTCAAACATCACAAACCATAAAAAACAGAATGTCTGGACACAAAAGTGATATACGATTGCAAAAAGAAACAAGTGCTATAGGTAAACATTCATTTGATACTGGACATCGACCTAATTACAATAACATCAAAATTTTACAAACAGAAAAGAATTTAAATAAAAGATTATTTTTGGAAATGACGGAAATACAAAAACAAAAAAATTCAATCAATGAAAGAACAGAAATTAGTAATTTGAGCATAATATATTCCTATTTGTTATCTCTGGATAAAAAAAATTCCTAATTTATATTAATCAATACCGGTTTATTACCTTCAAAGATTACCTTCATTATATTGTCAAGTCTATCAAACACAAATCTAAATTTTCAAAAAAATTATACCATATTTTACATTTTTTGAAATAATTTCCATTATACATTTATATTAAAAACTTTTTATAAAAATCTATATTATATCATAAATGAAAAAACTTAAAAAAAACCAGAGAAATCGATAGACTCACTTACAAGGTATGTTTTAAAAAAAAAGTTTATGAAAATTTTTATTTAATTTCTAATTTATATTATATTAATTTTTTATTTATTTTATATTATATTATTATAGCCCTGAAGAAGAAGCAAAAGGCTTCGAAAGCTTGGCCATTGTAAAAGAGCAATAAATCTATAATACTGACTGTTTCCCAGTTATTCGAAAAATTTAAAATATAATCTTATTTATTTCTAAGTTTAAGTCTTGTTTTATGTTATTAACATACAGAACGGTTAAATCCATTTAATTTTTTGAAGAGCATGTAGGTCCTTGCTGAAAATGTGACTCACTTATCGTGGATGCTTTTTTTTTTTGTGGAAAAGTAAGAGATCAGTTGGTCAGGTTTCGGAAAATTGCGGCCGGAAGGTATCGAATTGTACTGGTTTATTTATTAATTGAAATTTCCTCAAAAGAATTTTGCCAATTGCAAGTTTTGTCTATCCTTTCTAAATAACTTATTTCAAACCAGAATCACCTTTTGGTGTTAAATTTTCCAAGATTGGCCAGATGGCTACGAGACAATGGCAACGGTAATTTACCTGTAAACCGAAGGCGTGGAAATGGACGCTCTGAAGAAAATATAGGGAATAATTTGACATGTGCTGGTATATATCCACGTATGGAAATTCGCTAAGTTTCATTAGATTTGGGCATTACTAGATCAACCGTGCATAAAATCTTAAAAGATCACAGGTTTGTGCAAAAATTGTGTATTTTGTTTTGGAAATAATTATAAAAAATATTAAGGTGAATCCTTCTTTTATCTATCCATTTTTTTTTGTATATTAAATTTATTATTTCAGGATGCATCCATACCACATCGTTCTCCATCAAAAATTAAAGGACAAAGACTTCAGCAATTTTTTTTTTCCAGTGGAGTATATTTACGGCATTACTGTGTCAAGCACGGACAAAAGCAAGCAAAAAACTGCAACGAGAATATACAAGGGCTTTGGGCTTCTATATGGATAATTTTTAAAACAATCCATGTACGAGTACGTGTTAGTAGTAAAATGTGCGATAAATAATGATAAAATAAATTTATTTGCCGTAACAAACAGAATTTTATTGTTACTTTTTGGTTAAGTTTTGGGAATGCAGCTCAGCAAGAGATGCAAGTTTATGATACTTAATATTTTTGTTGTACAGGATGCACCTGCCTTTAGGAAAGTGTCGAAATTTTTAGAATTCCTTTTCAGAAAAAAAATTATCGAATGGCGGAGTTGTGTAATTTTGCATGACTTTAATGCTAGTCGAATGAAACGACCATATTCCTCAAAAGCCCAACTTACCGATTCCAAAAATCTACAGTTCGCCCATGTTTGGTTTGGTCGTTATTAATATATTGGGCTCCAAAATATTGTAAAAATACCATCAGAAAAACGGACTGCCTTATAGCCGCCACAGGTTTTTGAATTGTATTTGCAAATGGTGATGAAAATCTTAGATTCTGTAGGGGCGCCATTTTGTAGATTTTGAGGGATTTCATCCGCAGCACATTTGTCTAGGACCTGAAGGAACCAAAATTGCTTTTCCAATACTTTAAAATTGAGAAATCGCTTTGATTTTAGTGATCTTGATTTCATTTTTGAATAGCTAGGTAAAGCGTGGTTTGAAAGAAAAAAATATATTTTTTTTTGTAAGCATTTCCAATTTCTTAGTTCTGCTAAACGATTGTAATAAATATAAATATTTAATAAATAATTCATACTTTCTAGTTATTAATGGATTTTTTTGTTCTAATAGACGGTTTTTCTTCAAGTAAAAATTCAAAACCGATGTCACGCTCAACCTAAAATAATGTCAATTTTGTAAATAAAAAAATAATTGCAGTGCGATAGATCGCAATTTCAACAGAAATATTTTAAAATTTACTGCGGGCAAATGCGCAAATGGTGATATTTTCATATCAACAGCCATTGAATGGTTAATTCCATCATATACAGGGTGACAATTTGAAAAGTAGCAATCGGGAATATCTCTTAGACAAAAAATACTATCCAGAAGATCTCAAATACGTATCGAGGGATTGGAGAGGGAACCAAAATGAGGCACTTTTTGAGTCACCCCGCCTCACCTCTTAGGGGGTAGCTACCACAACTTATTTTTTTTTTAATACGAACCTACCTTGTGTTGCACATCGTTGGATAGCTCGTTGCTATCCCTTCACAGTCCTATAGAAAAATCTTAAATCGTACGATTAGTTTTTGAGATACCTATCGGTTTTTAAAAGTAAGCAGAGTAATTTTGTCATAGACAAAAAAATTCTGTCATAAAAGTCTCGAATACACATCGGCACAACCAAATAATGTGTTTATCGTAATTCTATCTGCTTCTGCACGTCTCTAAAGACGAATAAAAAACCTTTTAAGGGAGCTATCACACGGGGTAGGTTCACATTTTAGAAAAATTATAATATATTATAAACACATTTGGTTTCCCTTTCTTCTGTCTGAGATAGTCAAAATTACTTGTTTTCAAAATATCCTTACTTTTAAACACCGATATCTCGAAAACTAATCGTCCGATTTCAGATTTTGCTATATGTCTGTAAAGGGATAGCAACGAGCTATCGAACAACACAAGGTAGGTTCGTATTAAAAAAAAATAAGTTGGGGTAGCTACCCCCTAAGGGGTGAGGCGGGGTGACTCAAAAAGTGCCTCATTTTGGTTTCCCCTCCAATCCCTTGATACATATTTGAGATCTTCCTGATAGTATTTTTTGTCTAAGAGATATTCCCGATTGCTACTTTTCAAATTGTCACTCTGATATGTATAGACGTGTTTATAAGAGCTCTGTAAGTAGTTTCAAAGCGTAGATTAATTAATTATTGTGTGATGCGGAAATTACACGCTTAAAGCCAGGCATTTCTTGCAGTGGTTTTTGTGAAGTTTTGTCGACATTCTTATCGTATTTTCCGTGTTATTTTACTACCTATTTATTGTTCATGAAAATACAAGGATTATATTGGTACTGTACAGACTGTACGACGCAGAAAATTGAATATGAAACAATTTTCAGAGATAAAATTAGAACTAGGGCTGCTTAATGATATTAAGAAAATTTGAGAAGTCAATTCTTACTGCACTTATTAAAAGTTACGCAGGAGCTGTTGAACGAAAAACCAAAAGTTTAGCGAAGGTAGCATTTCAAAAGAATGTAGGTAATGGTTGAACGATGCTGAAGTGTTTAAAGAATTGCAAATCAGGCTATTGCTAATAAGTATGAAATTAAAGACGTCAAAAACAGGAAAATTATATATTGGTGAAACTTAGAATGCAAAAGACATATTTGGTAAAACAGCGAGTGCAGTGTAATGAAGATATGACCCACAAAAAAAGAAAACTGATGTGTATCAAGCGATTTTAGATATGCATCCAGTTTATTATCGTCAAATTCTAAATGATGGTCGATTGCTGGTGGGATACGAATTTTGTATTGTCCAGGATGCTCTAGAGTTGTATGTAGGTATGTTATATATGTAGCGGGTCAAATCATTACTATTAGAAATATAAGGGCACAGTTGGCAAAGTATAGTAATGTCTTGAATGCTCTCTTAATAGTCTCAATACCCTTAATCACTGTATTTCTGATTGTAGTTCCATTATACACACAACGTCAAAAGTCTTGGACCCCCCCCCCTTTGTGAGATAAGTGCGATATTTTTATTTTGTTTTTCGTTGCTAGGCAAAAAGTTTAAATATTCTCTTGATAATCAAGATCGTAAACATTTGGAGATAAAAAGGCGGTGGTCTTTCTATTGAAGTTTAAAAAAAAGTGTCAGTTTATTTGATTTTACATGAGACTGGACATTCTAACCATTACATACACAGGCTGTTACAAATTCCGAGATCATCTATTGTACGAATTGTTCAAGGGTATGAGGAAGCTGGTACAATCGAAATAAAACCACGTAGTGGGCGTCCTCGAGTCCTAAATGAAAGGGAGGATTGGTATGTTGTCCAATATGCCCGTAGACATCGCCACGATCCAGCTCCAGCTCCAAGGAATCACTTCTAGCGTACATTTCGACGTGTTTTATCGACCTCTAGAGTGAGGACTAGGAGAAGACTCCACCTTGCAAATCTTCATTCAAGAAGGAATTTAAGGGTACCTACTCTACGTCCACGACACAGAGTTGCTCGGTTACAGTGGGCGAGAGAGCATAGTGGATGGCTTTTGCAGCAGTGGCGTTAGGTCATGTTCACAGATGAAACCAGAATCGGATTGCAGAGTGATGACCGTAGGCAAAGGGTCTGGAGAGAACCAGGTCGTCAACAGGGACTGAACTTTCATCGAGAGGTTACTCCCTATCAAGGAGGCACAGTAATGTTTTAGGGAGGAATTATGTACAATCATCAAACTCCATTAATTCCTATCCGTCAGAACATGATAAGTGAAGTGTACATTGAAAATGTTATCAGGCCAATCATAATTCCATTACGCAACGACTTGGGCGAGAATTTCATTTTCATGGACGACAACGCCCGGCCACATCGGGCAAGAACGGTTCAAAGAACACTTGAACAAGGACATATCACCAGATTGCCATGGCCAGCGAACTCCCCAGATCAGAATCCTATTGAAAACATGTGGGATTTTATTTCTAGAGCAGTTCACCGCCGCATCAATGCACCCCATAATGTGGATGAGTTAATCACAGTACACTAACCTAATTGAGTAAAATAAGTATTGCTCTCCCGCCTAAACGTGTTTAGTAACTGGGGACAAACTACAGAGGGCGCTGACAACCCACAAAATTGATATTACAGCTCCGCCCAGCAATTCTCCCTTTTTAGGTGATAGAGGCCACTGAAGATTGTTTGGGTTGTGAATGTTTTGTTTTGGCATTTACCGGCATGTTCCCTAACCTAAATGTTCTCAAGTTTTAAGATATTTTTATATTATTTTTTTGTTGAGTTGTGTTGTGTTGCGTTTTGTGCCCAGATTTGTTTTAGTTTTTGTGATTTTCGTGGTTTTTTAAAATGGAAATTGCGAAGAGAAATAAAGTTTGTTGTGTTGCTGAATGTGAAGACCGGACCAGCAGGAGACATAGGTTTCCCAAGAAATACCCGGAATTATTTAAATTTTGGGTAGATAGGATTAAACCTAAAGACTATAACATTTTAAGTGCAGACGAAATTTACCAGAAATATGTTGTTTGCAATAACCATTTTAATCCCAGTGACATCGTTAATGAAACAAGGGGCATCCGAGCAACAGCAATTCCCTGTTTGCTGATTCCTGGTAAGTAAAGACAATTATTGTTTTATTTATATTCACCTACGCGTAGCATTGATCATTGAAAAAAATAAGAGTACCTAGTGATGACATATTATAGGTATCAAAAAAATTAATAACATTTCCCAAAATTATCATTATTTTTTTTATGGAAAAAACCAGGACAAAGATCGATTACCCAATTCTTAAAAACGTTGATCCAATTTTTTTTTTTTTAATTTTCGATTAAAAAAATAAGAATAAATAATTATACTGGGAATTAGACAAAGTAAAAAAATTGAGTTTAACAATGTATTTATTGAGAAATTGGGAAGTCCTTGGCATCAGCATCAATCATTAAAATTGATAGGCAGATAAAATAGGTACCTATGCTAAGTAAGTAGGTAGGTAATATAAAAGCAGATACCTTAGAAATATCCGTGAACTAGGTTATATTTAATGTTATTATTAATAATGCTGAATGTACATTTTGTTTTCATAAAAAGAATTGATTGTGTTTAATATGTAACATTGATTTCGTGTCAAAGCTCGCTGCTGTTCGTAATTGATTGTTCACCTTAGTTAAGAAACGTATTGTAAACTAGTTAAGGCCTTTATTTCGAAAAATAAACTTTTTTAAAAGTCACTCCGTTGGTCGTGGAACTTAATTGGCGCTGCGAACAGGATAGCGTGATTTCGTACTTTATCGGTTTTCGTTGTGCGAAAGTGGTTTTCAAGCCTTTACGCGCTATATGAACTAAAAACTTTTTCCGCGATTCGTCGTTGGTGTTGATGTGAACTCACTGTACCAGTTGTGTTGCTGTGAACCGTGAACCCCTAGAAAGTCAAACCAGGAATTGGTGAAACCACAAGTCCTTGCCGAAGCTGTGAGAGACGCCTTGAGTCCCGTTCCTGACTTCCTGACGATGCTGACCAACAACCCGGACAAGAAACCATTTGGCCACGCCTTTATAGGATTACCTTTGGTCGTGAACCTCTGCAAGACAAGCTCTATGGATTCATTCATGATTGTATTGTAAGTTATTGCTGAATTGCTATTTAATGTCCAAAAGTTTAAAAAGTATTTTATTGCGAAATAGGGCTTCTTTAGGATTAACTCTTAATAATTCAGATTCAGAAAATAGTGAATCAGATAATTCTGATAACGAATTTGATAACACTCTTACTCCTGAGCGAGAAGAAGAGTTAGCAAACTTACTTGAAAACTTAAATTTAAATCCTAATTCTAATCCTATTAAAATGGAAAATATCAGGTTCTATACTTCTTTATTGCCAACTTTCTCTGGTATTCAAGACCATTTAGAGAGTTTTATTTTATCTATAGATGAATTCTATACTCTTTATTTCAATAGTAGTGAAGATCAGAAAAAAGTAGTTCTGGCCGCTATTAAATCCAAGCTTGTAGATGATGCTTGTAATTTCTTACTTTCCAGACCAGATCTTGGCACCTGGTTAACTATAAAAGAGGCACTAAGACAAAAGTTTGGTGACCCAATTAATTATCAAATTCTTATGCAACAATTACAGTATCTTAAAATTAGTAAAAACGAAAATATTTTAGAATTCGTAGAAAAGTTGAAATCTTTTGTGCAAAGAATTACTTCTAAAGTTCAGTGCGAAATCCAAGATGCAAACTCAAAATTACTTGTTCTTAGTCAAGTGGAAAATACAGCTGTTCTTATATTAACGGCAAATTCTCCGCAAACATTAAAAACAATGTTAATGTTACAACGCCCTAGTACCCTAAATGAAGCCTATACGCATGTTTTAAATTATAATATGGTCGAATCACAAGTTAATTTTACTAACAATTATTCATCTCTACAAAACAACGTTCATAAACCACAAAATAATCAATTTAATCGGAATGTAACCGGTAAGTCATCAAATCTAGCCGCCTCAGCACAAAGTTTTCCGAGTCAACCCATTTTCGTACAATCCCAGCCAGTACGAAGACACTTTCCTACGAACGCCCAGGTGTTTGGTAAACAAACAGGACCTTCACCCTCACAAAATAATAAGATACCTCCCAAACAAGACGCTCCCGTCCCTATGTCTACATCTACCGCGGGACCTTCCCGGATGTATCAACAGAGACAACCCTCTGTAAGATATCCCAATTTCTTCCAATCTACAGGACCTAGAAACTTTTCATTCCAAGAATTGTCCAACGTAGAGCCTATAAAAAATCATAACAATAATTTTTTAGTAATTCCAGTTAACTATGAAAAAGGCATAACTATCTTACCCTCCTTTGCAATAAATGATCACATAATCCCTGATTCATTAATTGAAGTAAAAAATGGACTTTGCAAAATCCCTAATCCGACTCCAAATATATGCATTAATTTCCACCAAAGAGCTAAAGTCATCCCACAGGACCAATTTGAATTGTTAGACCCCTCTTTCGATTCTGTACCAAAACTCAATGTCGAAAAATCTCTGAGACTAGATCATTTGACTCCTCTCGAAAAAACAAAAATTATTCCCCTCTGTCACGAATTCAAGGATATTATGTACCATGAAAACTGCGATTTATCCTTCACAAGTCAGACAAAACATTTCATCAGAACAACTGATGACAGGCCCGTATATGTAAAGTCCTTTAGACACCCTCCTAGCATGAATTTGGAAATTCAATCCCAAATACAAAAGCTACTAGATAACAAAAATATTCGACCCTCTATTTCACCTTATTCTGCACCCGTCTGGATCGTTCCTAAAAAGATCGACGCCTCTGGAAAACGTAAATTCAGAATGGTAATTGACTATCGACGACTTAATGACGTCCCAGTAGAAGAAAAATATCCCCTACCAAGAATCGAAGAAATTTTAGACAATCTCGGGAAATGCACGTACTTCACTACCCTTGATCTTGCCCAAGGATTTCACCAGATCGAAATGGACCAAAATTCCATCGAGAAGACTGCCTTCACAGTAAACAATGGTCACTTCGAGTACCTGCGCATGCCCTTTGGGCTTAAAAACGCCCCCGCCACATTCCAAAGAATGATGGACGAAATTCTGCGTGACTATTTATATAAATTTTGCTTCGTTTACATGGATGACGTTGTCATCTTCTCGAAATCCCTTTCAGAGCATATAGATCACATTCGGCAGATCTTCAAAAAACTTGAAGAGGTTAATCTTAAGATTCAGCCCGATAAGTCAGAATTTCTGTGTAAAGAAGTCGCCTCTCTTGGACACGTAATAACTCCCGAAGGTATAAAGCCAAACCCTTCAAAAATCGAAGCTATTCAACGGTACCCAATTCCTAAAAATCAAAAAGAAATAAAAGCCTTTTTAGGTTTAGTGGGATACTACCGGAGATTCATACAAAACTTTTCAAAAATCACTTTTCCTATAACAAAATGTCTCAGAAAAGGTAGTGAAAATAATATAGGAAACCATGAGTTTAAAACCGCATTTTTAAAATGCAAAGAACTTATCAGTAATTCTCCTGTCCTTCAATATCCCGATTTCGCAAAACCTTTCAAACTGACCACAGACGCCTCAAATATTGCCATAGGCAGCGTCTTATCCCAAAATGATCACCCAATTGCTTTCTATTCCCGCACCCTCAATTCCGCAGAAAGAAATTATTCCACTATAGAAAGGGAACTTCTTTCTATAGTCGACTCGACAAAACATTTTCGCTGCTACCTTTATGGTGTCAAGTTTGTCATAGAAACTGACCACAATCCTCTTGTGTGGCTTGCCAAAGTCAAAGAACCCAATTCTCGCCTAATTCGCTGGAAGTTGAAGTTGGAGGAATTTAACTTCGAAATTAAGTATAAAAAGGGCAGAGAAAACGTCGTTGCCGACGCTCTTTCACGCGTAGAGATCAACGTCAATCAAACCAATGATATAAACGATATGCAATCTAATGCCCCCAATGTCGATGACACGGTCGCCAATCTTTCTGACTTCGACCTTGCCGATTTTGTTTTGAACGAACGATACAATGACGTTACTAACAACGAGAAACCACAACTTCAAATTTCCCAAGAGGAAGTGCCACCTTCAATAAATCCCGACGAGAACGATAATAACTCTGACGTCACTGTCCACTCCAATAATGATACACAAGGCAAACGGTTGCCGATATCAGAATTGCCCCTAAATCATGCCACAAATCGTCTTGTTATTGATTATGGCGAGGAATTCAAGCACACCCTTATCAAGCCTTTTCACAAAAATCACCATTTCATTCGAATCTCAAAAGAAAATAGACAAGAGCACATACTAAAAATACTAAAGGAAATTATAAGACCAGATCACTCCTTTAATATTTATATCCCAAATCCGGAATTAAAAATCGAATTTGAAAGAATAGTCTTTGCAAATCTAAACACTTCTGCGAGACTTGTTTTTTCTAATATTTATTTAATGGACGTAACAAATATTGAACAACAAAAAGAGATAATAACAAACTATCATCAAAATAACCATAATGGCATTACAGAAACGTATAATAACATCAAACAAAAATACTACTGCCAAAATTGAGAGATTCCATAACATACCTTATAAACAATTGTGAGATTTGCTTACAAAACAAGTACGAAAGACATCCTTACAAAATCGCTTACGAAGGCCCTTTACTTTCCGAAAAACCTTTTAAAACTATACACTTGGATCTTTTTCAATTCTCAAATTGCCAGTTCTTAACAATAATTGATTCATTTTCAAAATATGCTCAAGCCTATTTTGTTCCTGATAAGAATGCCATTACCATTCTAAGCAAATTAAGGCATTACTTTTCCCACCACAACACTCCCCAAAAACTAGTGTCTGATCAAGGAAAAGAGTTTCAGAATAACTTTTTCAAAGAATTTTGTCAACTGTTTGGCATTGAAGTTCATTATACAACTCCCGGCAACTCTTCGTCAAATAGTCCGATAGAAAGATTACATTCAACCTTGCTTGAAAAATTAAGGATTCTTAAGATGCAAAATCCTGACGAAACGCCCCAAAATCTTATGATTTCCGCCATTCTAATTTATAATTAGAGCATACATTCAACAACTGGACAATCTCCATTTTCTGTATTATACGGCCCCTATCTCAATGAGCCCAACCTAAACAACGACTTGACTATCTTTGAGCAATATAACGAAAAACGAAAAAAGGAATTGTTACCTTTTTACGAACATGTTTATAAAACAGCCTACCAAAAACAGTCCGAAAGAACACAAAAACTAAATAAAAACACCGAAGACCCTCCTATTTTAAGAACAGATCAAATTGTCTATAAGAAAAATCCTCTGAGTAGAAATAAAATAAATCCCCAGTATATACCAACAAGGGTTACGACAACAAATAAAAATAAAGTGGTAAGCATTTCTAAGAAAAAACCAACTACTACTCATATCAGGAAAATTAAGAGACTAAGAAAGAATCTTGTTCCTTTTCAGCCTCCCGATCCTGATCCTGACCCTGCAAGCTCAAGTGAACCCTTGCCAGGCCCTTCAGGTTTACAATCTTCCCAATAATATCTACTATATTGAGGAAGTATCACCCTCCTTAATTATCGATCATTTCCTTACAACATATATACCTTTTAATATTTCTAGCATTAAGTATACTTTATCCGACTTATTTAGCAATATTGTTATTTTAGGCTCTATGGTGAACAGGCAAAATAATAATTTCACAAAAAAACCAATTTTTCCATGTATCTAAAGCATTGAATAACACTTACGATACATACTCAAAATTGAATGTTTATGAAATCAACAATAATCGTAAAAAACGCGGGTTATTGAACTTCCTTGGCAGCGGCATCAAATTCGTCACAGGAAACTTAGACAATGATGACTTAGACACTATTACACAGAATTTAGAAATACTTCAGCACAATCAAATAAACTCAATGCATAAGATCAATGACCTTAGTTCATTTGCTGGTAATATTATGAATAAATTTGAGGAAAACATAAAAATAATAAATAAAAACTCTCAGGCAATTCGCTCTGAATTTTCCAAACTTAGTAACGAAGTAAATCTAATCACTACAAGATTTTATACATACAAACAAAGAATATAATAGACTCCGTCTATAGAAGACCCGTCCGCCGGCGAAAATATAAACCCGCGTGATGGCGCTACTGTGCTACCAAAATCCTTCGTTTCTGTGATTAAATTAATTTGAGGCACCAAATACACGGGTTATTGCGGAGCTGCGTTGCCAAGTTGTGACTGGCTATGTTCAGCACCGTGCAATTCACTATTATGATAACAAAATAATTGAAAAGTTTTGCTATTGGGTAGGTATTTCATGTGACTGCACCAATTTAAGTACACAAATTGATAATTTTAGTATAGATTTTGTATAGGAAATTAATTGTCTGTGTTTTATAGGTAGGTATGTACTTATTATGTACAGTTGCGGCCATTGGAATTGGCACAAATTTTTGAATGCACCTTGTATTCCATCAAAAAAATGAACTATTTGACTTTTTGAAGTGAAAACTTCTTTAGAATCGTTGGGAGTGATTTGAGACTCGATGAAATGAAAAAGCGACCCGATGAAATGAAACGAAAAGCAACACTTTTTTTAACACGCTTATAATTAACACACAATACACAACAAGAACCTGGAACAAGCCAAGTGAGCTGGAACAAGTCTGGAAAAGTCTGGAAATCTCTGAAAACGTCTAGAAAAAACCTGGAAATTTCTGGAAAGGGTCGGAAAAAATTCTGCCAAAGGTCCCAAAAGACCTGGGGATCATTTTCCAGAATCCGGATCAGTATGTATGTCTGGATAAGATCTGGATAAAGTCTGTAAAACTCTGGAAAACCCTGGATAAGTCTGGGTATTGTCTGGAAAAGTCTGGAAATCTCTGGAAACGTCTGGAAAAAGCTTGGAAATTTCTGGAAAGGGTTGGAAAAATTCTGAAAAAGGTCCCAAAAGACCTGGGGATCATTTTCCAGAATCCGGATCAGTCTGAACAAGTCTGTTAAAGTCTGGATTAATCTGGATGAAGTCTGGAAAACTCTGAAAAGCTCTGGAAACGTCTGGAAAGAGCCTGGAAATTTCTGGAAAGGGTCGGAAAAATTCTGCCAAAGGTCCCAAAAGACCTAGGGATCATTTTCCAGAATCCGGATCAGTCTGTACAGGGTGCTGCAATTTGGAGTGTTTTTACAGAAAAAACACAATTCCAGACCAGATAGAGGAAAATTGACTTAGATATCATGGAATCGATTTTCGAGAAACGTCGATTGTCAAAAACCGTATCGCGATATCTTCAATGGTACCATTAATACATGGCGATTTTCGATTTTCTCCTATTATGAAAAATGGCCATAAGTTTTTTATTTATCAATTTTTTTCATTTCTGTAAAAACATTATGGAGACACTTTTTTGAGCACAATCCAATGGCGGACTCGGTTTTTTTCTATATCGCTCCGATTTCGAGATATCGACCAAATTCCGATATTTTCAAATGAAACATCCTCTATAATAATAGCTCATTGGATAGCTCTGTTTTTGCTCATTTCAATGATATAAAGTTCGATAGGTTTATCTCTAACAGTTTTCTAGAAAAAAATTATATCTGTTTCAGCCATAAGAAACAATGTGTTAGAAAGAGACCTTCCTCACTTTCCTTACACATATAAAATCCTTTTCTAACACATTGGTCCTTACGACAAAAATAGATATGATTTTTTTTCTCGAAAACTGTTAGAGATAAACCTATCGAACTTTATATCATTGAAATCAGCAAAAAGAGAGCTATCCAATGAGCTATTAATATATAGGGAGTTTCATTTGAAAATATCGGAATTTGGACGATATCTCGAAATCGGAGCGATATAGAAAAAAACCGAGTCCGCCACTGAATTGTGGTCAAAAAAGTGTCGTCATAATGTTTTGACAGAAATAAGAAAAATTGATAAATAAAAAACTTATAGCCATTTTTAATAATAGGGGAAAATCGAAAATCGCCCTGTATCAATGGTACCATTGAAGATATCGTGATACGATTTTTGACAATTGACGTTTCTCAAAAATCGATCCCATGACATTTAAGTCAATTTTTCTCTATCTGGTCTGGAAGTATGTTTTTCCTGTTGAAACACTCCAAATTGCAGCACCCTGTACAAGTCTGGATAAGGTCTGGATAAATCTGGATAAAGTCTGTGAAACTCTGGATATTGTCTGGAAAAGTCTGGAAAAGACTTGGAAATTTCTGGAAAGGGTTGGACAAAATTCTGAAAAAGGTCCCAAAAGACCTGGGGATCATTTTCCAGAATCCGGATCAGTCAGTACAAGTCTGGATAAATCTTGATGAAATCTGGAAAACTCAGGAAAGCTCTGAATAAGTCTGGAGAATGTCTGAAAAAGTTTGGAAATCTCTGGGGCTGGCACGCTTTTATAATACATCGAACTAAAAAGTGAAAAATAAATATATTTTGAAAAAACTAAAAAACACGCTTTCATAGTAAATTGAACTAAAAAGTGGAAAATAATTTGTAATATAAAAAAAAAATATTAATGAACAAAAAATATTAGAATTATTGTGAAAAAAGCGTGGGGTGCTCAATGTATAAGAAATGTGGAACAAAGCACCCCAGCGTGTATTTTAGTTTTTTTAAACTATATTTATTTGCGTTCTTTCTCAAGTCTTTTGGAGGGGGGGGGGCGCCACTGTGTATGTTAGTTTGTGTGTAATGCATGCAGTTCGATGAAGGTTTCACTTCTACCGGGTGTGAACTCCACAGGATTTTTTTTTTAACAAGCCGTTAATGCCAAAATTTTGTCAGTTTTGGCTTTATACAAAGCGCGTTCAAAAATTTGTGCCAATTCCAATGGCCGCGACTGTACCCTACCAGTACCATTGAATAATAATAGGTCTGTTTCTGCAGAAATCACAAACCAGTCAGAGTGAATTTCATTGGTTGAAACTAGTTTTCTGACTGTTTTCAACCAATGGAATCCGCTCTGACTGGTTTGTGATTTCTGCAGAAACAAACCTAATATTATTAGGATAAATAAAAACAAAATAATAAATAGTTTTATAAGTATGTATTTTTACAGTAATTTTCTGTCACTAATAAATTCATTATATAAAAGGAACTTAGACCGATCTACAAAAAAATAAATAAATAATTCATAATTCAAAATAAAAACATAAATTTCTAAGTGGCAAATTCGCCAAATATACTGAAAACCCCAAAGAAAATGATAGAACATAGCATCCATTGATATTCTTTGCTTAATTATAAAATAATATATGTTGAAAAATTAAAGAAGTTCAGGATTCTAAAATATCGCTACAAATAAATTACTAACGATAAAAAAAAATTGCATTTTCAATATTTACAAAAAAAACTATTTATACATATTAATATTGGGTTTTTCTGGAACCTACCAGGGTGTGCGAAATACCTGAGGTACTTAGGTACGGTACGTACCCACTGTCCTAAAAATAAAATAACAAAATCGTTGCGTTTGAGCGATTTTTGCTATTTTTTAGTGGGACAAATATTTGACGTGGAAAGTTTCCGTTGGCCCTCCCTGTTTAGTATAGATTTTAGATTTCTCAGCATAGGTAAAGATTATACAGCATGGGTAAAAAGAATGGAACACTTACAGGGGTTTGAAAAGAATCGCTCGGACCTGTCAATTTTATTTTTAAGCTGCGCATTTTTCGGAGATTGAGTTTAACCGGAATTTTCAATCATGAATTAAATACAAAGTTGGTGTCAAATGATGGGTTTATGGAAAATTGATAAGAATGTATGATCGGTTTTGCTCTTAAATTAACCGTCAAGGTTTTAGAGCCTGTCAAAGTTGCAAAAAAATCAACTGTCAATATTTCCGAAACAGTTGAAGATAGGTATAGGACATTATACATAGAATATTTCAATATTTTTTTGTAGAATCCAAAAATGCAATAACATACAGGGCTGCCGTTGGAAATAACAAAGTTGATGCAAGTAACACCATTTCTGGAACACCCTGTCTATTTTTTTTCTCCAAAAAAAGGGGAAGCTCAAAAATAAAATTGACAGGTTCGAGCGATTTTTCAAAAAAAAAAGATAGTTTCCAAACGCCTGTAGGTGTTTCATTAAAAAAAATAAGGCTTTGGATTTGGATTTCGTAACGAAGATTATTCTGAAATAAACCTGAAAGAATTGAAATATGTAGGTACCTTCTACTGGTTTTTCAAATTTTTCATCTTTTGTTTTAAATCTTTTTTTAAATTATGTCTTGACCATTTGCAATATTTGAAGAGATTGGTGCTTACCAGGTGAGATATTAAAAACGATCTATGCTCATAACAAGGATTATTGTTGTCACCTAACCATTGAACATTTTCTGTGATAATTTTGTTTTTAATCCGTGCACCAACAGACTCTTGATGTTTATAGATATCAAAATATTCATTAAATATCAACATAAATCGCTGAACCATTGCATGCATATTTACAGAAGGTACTAATAGATGTATGGTTTCATTGCAACCATAGTTTTTGTTTAACAAAAATATATTTTTTTTGTCAGAAAGTAAAGAATAATCACGTGCTTGAAATGAAGATCGGCAAACATCGCATTGAAATTTATCCAGCGTTTTTTTAATAAGATACCCTGCATAATAAGAAATTGCGCAATCTTCCAGATCAGTTTCTTCCGCGGAATTACTCGTAGATTTAGGATCGGTATTTGTATTAGATTCAGACACGGTATCGTCTAATAATTGATCCTCTAAAAATGCATCAGTAGAGCTAGTAGATGGTTGCTTATTCTCATTCTGATAATGCAGAGCTTTTGATGTTGATGCCAATAATATATTGGGGCAAGTTGGTTGTGTGAGTTGGATGTCTGAATCTTCCTCACAATTGGACAACTTTGACGGTTTTAAAAGATTAGTTATTGATTGGATTCTAAAAGCAAGTCTAAAAGATTTTGCTGAGGGATTCAGACTCCATCCACCACGTTGTCTAATAATGGAAAAAGAATTCTCCAGGAAGTCCTGATTGAGACGATTAGTTAAAATAAAATGATTTCCGTCTTGCTTTTCATTTTCAAATAGAGCCAGTATTGCATTAATTGTTTGCACCATACCGTCAAAACATGGTGGTCTACTATATCTAAGAATAGATTTTGTTTCTGATTTTTTAGGCTTTGAATTAGACACTTTTATTAAAGATGAAAACATATCTCTGCTAGTTCTTAGAACTTCCAAAACCGCAGGATTTTTTTCACTGAGGCCGCGATTAAAAGGATTTTTGTCATAAAGGCGTTTACTGTTTAAGGCGTCAAATAAATTATTTAAAGTGAGAACAAATTCTGCAGTATCTAATCCTTCTTTATTATTAATTAAATTTAATTCGACGCATGTTTTGATAGCAAAAGCAACTGTTTTGGAAAAAATTTGTAGGGCTAGACGACAGGACATTTTTTCGAACGGACTTGGATTTAAATGTTTGTCACTAATTTTTGTCAATGCTCTAGCTGTTTTGGATGCTCTATCAATTTCTACGGTTTTTCTTATCACATCAAAAGATATAATCTTATCCTCAAGTTTATAAGTTCCTGTGAGCAAATTATTCCTAAGACTCTTAAAAAGGTGGGGGACATCAAAAATGGCAAAAATTGTTTGATCTTTTGAAATAAAAAATGGGCTTTCTTTTGTTATTCCTAAAGATTTGAACGCTGATCGATTAGTAGAGCCCTGATCACACACAATAGCTTTTGGAATGAAACCGATTTTTTGTAATTCATTAGTAACATAAATAATTAATTGTTTTAATATAGTTGAAGGTGCCAAGTTATAGGAAAAAAAGTAGGCTATAGGCATTTTCCAATTGGAATATAAACCTCTCATTGAGAACGCTAATGCATGTGATGCTTCTTTAGATGTTCTACCGAGTGGACCAAAGTCTTCAAAACCTTCAATAATATCTAATTTTTTATTGTATTCTAGACAGCTCTTGATACTAACTTCATCAAACGCAATTACACATTTTTTTTCTTGTTTACTCATAGTAGCACATTTCATTTGAAGATGTTCCCTACAGTTTTCATCAAGTCCAGCTTTGAAGAGATTTGAAGAAATCCATCTTCGAATCGTACTTACTGCAGGTAGGATGATTCCCTTCCGCCTCAAGAAACAATATGCTGCTGGACTTTTATAGAAAAAAGATATGGCAAATTCTTGCTCTTTGCGGTTCCACACTTTCCTTCGTGAACCTCGAAATTGCATTAAAACAAACGTTTGGGCAATACTAGATAAAACAGTAATAGCAGGCATAAGATTAGATTTAAAATTTCTGGCGTTTTTAACTTTTTGAGACAATTCTTTTAGACGGCATTTATAATTCTTTAGTTTTGAAACGTTACATCTGAGTTTTTGTTTTAATGCAATTTTACGAGGAGTATATTGTGCATCTGGTAAATCTGAAAGTTCATTTGCAAAAGAGTTATCTAGATTTTCTTTAGGTCGTTTTTTTTTTTGAGAATTTGAATCTGACATTTCAGGACTACAAAGTGGAAGTATATGTCTATTTTGGTAAGTTCGTTTTGGCGTTAAAACCTTTAAAGCTTCATAGACTTTTGGAACTGCATCTTTTTTTAAGTAAAATTTTTTTTCAGTCCTATAATCTTCGTCTGTAAAATGATTCTCGCACAGGTATTTATTTCGAATATCTTCAGGAGCTAGTCCAGCGAGTGAAGGATTTTCTTAAAACAAAAAAAAAATATATAACAATAGTTTTTCTTTTTCAAACTCTAAAAACCCTTATAGTAGAGCCTGTGTTTTTTTTTTTAATGGCATGTTTTATTATAAAATATTCATTCATGCATATTTTTAACGACCTCTTTATGGTTGTCTCCCATCAGGGAGATTTTTGGTTATAGAATCCCCTTTCAAATAAAGTCCTGCCAGGTAATTTTCTGACATCCTGTATAAACATCTGATTTTTTTCGTAAATCTAGGGTAATATTTAAAAGAGGCCCTTTAACCAACCACCGGTCAAATGATTGTTAATTCTTCCGCAAAAAAATGGGATATGAAAATTTCAATATACAAAACTAACTTACCGCAATTAATAATCCACTGTTTACACAGATCTTCATTTTTAAATGGAAATCTAAATAATCGCCGTTGAGAATTATGTCGGCTAACACCGCAATTGTAATATTGGCAAATATTTCCAGACATTTTTAAAATAAGTGTTTTCAAATTTATACAGCTGCCACCGAATCGGATTGATCGCCTAGACGCTTAATTAAAAATAAACATATTGTGAACTTCCGAATTCCTCTTGGCACGCGTCTGGCGTCCATCTCCCCACGGACGCCGGCTTATCGCCGCTGAACCAAAAGCACCTAGCACCTACAACAGCGACAACTCGGCAACAGTGGGCAATAAACTCTAACCAGCGTCCACCCCGGCTAAAGCCGGCGTCCATCGAGGTCTCAAATTTTAGAATACGGACGAGACTTCTAGAGACGGTTAGTCTATAATATTCTTTGATACAAATTACCAACCTAAATCAATTTTTAGAAAAACTCTTACGAATTTTTTCTTTTGCACATCTGCAGACTTTAGATCTAGAAATTCTGAGCCTGAACGAAATAAACGAAATTTGGCAATACTTAAATATTCATTATCCTAAAAACGCCCTATGGTCTATAAAACATGTTTCAGAATTAACTTTAATTTGCAAAACTGGTCTCTTGATCTTAGATGAAATGGCAATTCTTGCAATAAGGATACCAATTTTTGAGAAAAAATTATGTAACTTAAATATTGTATACCCTATACCGAATAACGAATCCAAAATATTGATTAGTCCTAGTAAATTCTATTGCAACGACCTATGGTATAAAAACTGTGAAGAAATCAACTCCAGATGGATATGCTCCAACCCACTTGTCAGCGGCTGCTCATTGCCCAAAAATTGTCAATATGCCACCGTACAAAATAATTATCAAGTCCACACCCTTACTCACAAAAAATCTCTACTGTTCTGTACAAAAACATCAGAAACAGTTTTCGAAGACTGCTTCCAGTTCCAAAAAGCAAATCTTCAGGATTGTTCCATCATTCAAAGTCAGCCAACAAAAGTACTCATTGGCCATCAACAACATTTCCATTGATTATCCAACAGCGACAGATCTCCAGTCAAGTAATTTTTCCATCAACTTACAAATCAGACACTTGGAGGATCCAACCAAAATTCAAGAAGACCTTCTGGAGCCAATTGACTTTGAAAACCTTGCCCCAAAACAAAGTCACTACTTCATTTTAACGACAATCTGTATCCTGCTTGTATGCGGTTTAAGCATCCTAATATATCAGTGGAGAAAACACCAATATTTGAAAACCATCCCTATAAAAACTCTGGAGAAGATAATCAACGAGGACGTTGAAAATTCTAAGGGTGGAGAAGAAATATCCGTGAACTAGGCTATATTTAATGTTATTATTAATAATGCTGAATGTACACTTTGTTTTCATAAAAAGAATTGATTGTGTTTAATATGTAACATTGATTTCGTGTCAAAGCTCGCTGCTGTTCGTAATTGATTGTTCACCTTAGTTAAGAAACGTATTGTAAACTAGTTAAGGCCTTTATTTCGAAAAATAAACTTTTTTAAAAGTCACTCCGTTGGTCGTGGAACTTAATTCCTTTATTCCAAAGTTCTTCAAAAACCCATTTTTGTGATCAAATTACCAAGGTGTTTTGCATTTAATTGCACTTTTGAAAACCCCAAATCATATTTTAATTCATATACAAGTACTTTTACCTGTTAGGTAGTACCAGGTAAAATTTTAAATTAAAAATGTACCTACCTACCTATATTAGATCTATAATTGCATTTTAATGTGTTTATTAAGTAGGTATTATGTACCTACCTGGAAGACCCATTCCAGCATATATTAATATAAGTTGGGTGTCTGTTAGAGATAACTATTACCACTTACCAACTAAAATAATTTATGCAGGGTGTCCCAATTTTATTTTTAGTTATTAAATTTAAATTAAGTACCTATCTAGGTACTTACCGTTAAAAATAAACTTAATATTAAATCGAGATTAAAAATGAGAATATTTCCCAATAATATTTGTTTTAAGTTTTTTTTTTTTTTTTTTTTTGTACGGATATGCGCACTCGCAAGGAAATGTCCTATCACGCTCGAGAAGCGGCAGGTGCGCGGAAATGTCGGTGTATGTTGGTCTTGAAACGGTTCAGGTTGTAACCTGCAGGGAAAACCGTCGCAGGGAGTTTATTCCACAGCGATGCGATTTTATTATTAATTAGTTAATTATTCGAATTAAATAAATGTTTTTTTTTTTTCATCTATTTTAGGCTTTCAACTTGCTCAGTCCGCTACTGAATTAGATGAGAGCTCAGACGAGAGCCCTGTTCCTGCAAAACGGCTAAGAGTTTTTAAAGGTATGAATATCCTAAATTATTTGCCATTTAATATACGAAATTAGTAGAACACATATTTCATTCAAATGAACATATTTCTTCTCATATGTTTGTGTGTAGACATTTTCAACTCAATTTTTTATATGTATTAGTTACTTACCTTATATTTGAAAATATAACATGTAAATATAAAGCCTAATAGAATAACTACTTACTGAAGTTTTTCCTGATTTTCACACAATTGAATAAATAATAATATAAAACTTGAATAATTTTTAAGGTTGAAAAATGGATATCGTGTGCCTGTACCAGGTACATCTAAACAGCAAGACTATGCAGTTCCTGATGCTGGCAAAGTATTTGTGTTACCTGTTCCATCTCATCCACAAGAACAAGAGGATTTAATAGAACCCTTAGAAGCACAGCTTTCAATTTCTGATTCTGGACAAAAGCCCTCCATCCAGAGCCCTACACCAAAAGTTATTGCTATTAAAAAAGGTAAATGCAAAGATTCTCTCTCATGAATTAGGATTAATAAATAAATTTTTATTTTCAGGTATTAAAAAAAGCTCAATATTAGGACAAGTGAATATTTCCCGTGCTGCAGATTTGACACCAAAAGCTAGAAACTTTTAAACTATGCTAAAAAAGTGGAGCGTCAATATGAGTTATACGCAAAAGAAGATAAAGTCCTACCATACAAGATTAGCTCATGCAGAAAGGCTAATGGAAACACCAAGCTTTTCAAATTTGTTGAAGTGTGTTAACAATTCCACATATAACTTTATAATGTGTCAAGTGAGAAACCAACATCTTGCACCTAAATCCAGACGGTATGGATGAAAAAATTTTAGCATTATCACTATTGAAAGGCAGCGGGAAACGCTACAAATTACTTCAAAAAATTTTTATTCTCCCATCTGTCAGTACCCTCAACAAACTTCTCGAAAAACTTCCAATGAAAACAGGAATTAATAAACATATATTTCAATCATTTCAAAACCAAATAAGAAAAATGAAAGATGAGAAGGAAAAAACCTGCATCCTCATGTTTGATGAGATAGAACTTGTCACTGGATTAAAGTATGATCGAAGCTCCGACATGATCTTAGGTTTTCAAGATGATGGGGAGTCAAGGAAACCAGTTATAGCAAATTATGCCAACGTGTTTATGCTAAAGGGAGTCTATCGACAGTGGAAACAGACTGTTGTATTTTCCTTCAATAATGGTCCTATTGGCTCTATCATATTCAAAAATATGATAAAAAATATTATAGAGGAGTGTTTCCTAATAGGATTAGATGTTGTTGCTACCATATGTGATCAAGGCTCCACAAATCGTAAAGCTGTAGACTTATTATTGAAGGAGACTAACGAAGAATTTTAAAAAAGAAATGAGACTAATCCTTATTTTGGCTTCACAGTACAGGACAAAGAGGTAATACCACTATTCGATATCCCCCATCTATTTAAAGGTATTAGAAACAATCTGCTAAATAAGGAATTGCATTTTATAATAAATGGAGA
Organism: Ceutorhynchus assimilis; assembly: GCA_917834065.1. Lineage (NCBI taxonomy): Eukaryota > Metazoa > Arthropoda > Insecta > Coleoptera > Curculionidae > Ceutorhynchus > Ceutorhynchus assimilis. The sequence goes on from OU892277.1 coordinate 63,741,741, forward strand.
AAAGAAAATAGCAAAGTGGGCCCACATACGCCAATTTCACGAATTGGATATATCGGAGCCCACCCGTAGACTGTGTAACAAACTGACTGACGCCCATATTTATGAAGCAAAAATGAGGAAGATGAAGGTGAAAAACTGTACTCAGGTGTTCAGCCATACTCTAGGATCCCTCATGAAAAGGATTACAAAATGGGGTATGTAATAACTTTAAATTCTAAATATGTGCTTGAAGTCTCAAATTTTAACAATATTTGTTGGAGTAAATTCAACCTGTATTATTTTAATTTTCAATATTATTTGGAAAAACCTGCGTGTTGTTAATTTTTTCTGTATTTTATTTTCAGATAATAAAGACAACTTTAATCTGCCCCGAAAAGCTGATGATACAAGTGACCTAATTCTTTTTTTGGACAAATTGTTTGACAGCTTCAATGTAACAAGGTTCACCAGAGTCCAAGCAGCAAAACCATTGAACTGTCCAATAAATCAACAGTCCCCACACCAAAACTTCTGGTCTGATGCCAAAAAAATTGTAAGAACGATGAAATTTCATTCTAGACAGCAGGACAAATTGGTTCCCGTTTCAATCCCCAGTTTAAAAAATTTGTTATTTACAATGGACGGATTTTCACAATTGGTAAATATTCTTTTGACAGAGAAAAGATTTAAATTCGTATTGAGTGGTGCTTTCAATCAGGATTCTCTAGACAACTTTTTTAGTTAAATTAGAAGCCATGGAATCAGAAATGTTAATCCTGATTGTTCCCAATTTATTGGCTCCTTTAAATCTTTAGTGGTTAATAATTGCATGGCAACTCATTCGGCTGGTTCAAACTGTCAAAAGGATATCCAAACGATAAGCTTGGATGATTTAAGATGTTTTTTAACTGGGGAAATTGAAGCTGGTGTTGCTTCATTAAAAAACACAACACATATAGAAATACCGAAGGGCCTTATTTTGAGAAAAAGAACAAGAATTGGCACATGTACAATTAAGTATATGAGTGGTGCTATTGTTAAAATGTTATTTAAGTCGAAAGACATAAGTAACTGCCAAACATGTCGTAATAATTTATTAAAGAGACACGGTGTACACTATGAAGATGATAAGGTAATTGAAGCCAGGCAATATGAAAGAGGAAACCTCAGAAGACCTGGTGATTCTGGTAATCTTTTAATTTCCATGTCGTTAAATTATTTATTTCATTTAATTCCAAGATTTTGTACCTTGTCCAATATTTGTGAAATATTACACAATGTTTTGCTTGAAGAGCTATCATTCAATATACTTAATTGTCCCAATCACAAGTTAGGTGAAAGACTGTGTAAACTGGTTACAAGATGTTTGGTTGGTGGTGCAAAAGTGTAAATAAAATTCTAAGAGGCAGAGACAGCAAGTTTTCAGCATTTTTGTCTCGGACCACAAATAAAGATTTGATTGATCATATCAAAAAACATGCCCTACAAATATGGGAAAAAAGTAGAAAGAATTATAAAAAATAATTTTTCTACTACCGTGCGTAAAGTACTTTATATAAGTACTCATTAGATAATATGTTGTAAATATATTTAATATTATAGTTTTCAGTAGTTATGTGTAATTAATTTTTTAAATTTTTCAAGAATTTTTTTTAGCTCTATTTAATTTAATATTTTCTTTGTGTCTTTGTACATATTTACTTATATTTTCTAATTAAATGTGAGATGCATTTCTTGTGACAAATTTACTTTTATTGCCAACATAACACAAAAATACATACAGGGTGTTTCAGAAATGGTGTTACAAACTTCAAGCGCAGATAGTATTCATGAAAATAGTTTAAAAAAGTTCCTATGGATATAGGTCCGGAAACGCTTTGTTTCCAAGATACAGGGTGATACGTTTTTCAAAAAAAAAATAGTTTTTTATTAATAGACCAAAAGAGCTTTAGCCGATTTCAATGAAATTTTCACGGTTTATTTCAACCATTATCAGACATCTACTGGACCAATTAGATTTGATCCAGAATTCCCAGGGGCGTACCCAGCGACCAAGTCGGTTGTTATTGTGCAGAAAAAATATCACTCTGTAGTTTTTGCACGATTTTTATTGATTATTCAGATAGACACACTAAAAATACAACATTTTGGTCTCTTAAATTTTTCAATTATCTCGCTTCGTTTTCGCGGAAAAATTACAATACCATACCTCGGCATGTCTCTGAACTCCATAAGAAAAAATAAAAATGCTTAGGAATTGATTAAAAATTTATCGGAGTTTGTTGATTTATAAAAACAAAACAAAAAAAAAACCTCAAATGAAATTTATGTCCTTGTCACTCAATGAATGGGGTGATGTACCTTAATTCCTATGAATTTTTATCTTCCCTTATGGAGTCCAGAGACGTGCCGAAGTATGGTATTGTAATTATTCCGCGAAAACGGAGCGAGATAATTGAAAAATTTAAGAGACAAAAATTTTGTATTTTTAGTATATCTATCTGAATATTCAATAAAAATCGTACAAAAACTACAGAGTGATATTTTTTTCTGCACAAAAACAACCGACTTGGTCGCTGGGTACACCCCTGGGAATTCTGGATCAAATCTAATTGGTCCAGTAGATGTCTAATAATGGTTGAAATAAATCGTGAAAATTTCATAAGAATCGGCTAAAGCTCTTTTGGGCTATTAATAAAAAACAATTTTTTTTTGAAAAACGTATTACCCTGTATCTTGGAAACAAAGCATTTCCGGACCTATATCGATAGGAACTTTTTTAATTATTTCCATGAATACTATCTGCCCTTGAAGTTTGTAACACCATTTCTGAAACACCCTGTATAATAAATTTACATTGTCATACCAACTTAATTCTTATTGTGTGTTTATTTATTTTATTACATATTTAAAACCAATTTTTGCAGAAGAAAAACAATAACAACAAAATACAATTACTTTGTAAAGAAGTTCTGACAATAACTGATTTTTGGAACGGCTTTTTGATTTTTCTTTCCATAAGTCTGCACAATTGTGCAGATTTTATAAAAAGAACTACTTTACAAAATAATAATAATTGTATTTTAAAATGCTTTAATAACATTTATCCTGGGAACTATTTCTCAGTGCGCAAAAAAGAAGAAACCTGTAATTATTTGCTTCACACTTGAAAATTTTTTCTGGGGACAGACTACAGATGTCGCCACAATAGGACATTTTTAGTGTTATAGTGGGGTATATGGCCGTTGGCTGTCTAAATTAGTGTGGTGGTCTGTGGAGTTAATTGTAGCAGCAGTAGAGGAATGGAACAATATTCCTCAGGAGACAATCGACCGCTTGATTGTGTCAATGCACCGTCGCGTCGTGTCAATACGTTGCTGAATAGAAGAGGAGGTCATACTGACTACTAATTATTGATGTTTAGTTTAAAAACAAAAAAAAAAATCAATTTTTATTGTATTGAATTTACAAAAAGCTTGCGATTTTTTTACACTTCGGTTTTTTAATTGTTCCAATTTTGTGAAGATATTGATATTTCAAAAAATACATTCAGAAATAAACATTTTTTAACAAAGATTACTTCAATTGAAAAATTAAATAAATTTGAAAATACCGGGGGGTCTAAGACTTTTGACGCTGTGTGTATTTTATAGTTCCATTATCTTTGCGTGTAATGTTAATGTCAGACTTCATAATAATGATGTTGAGCATGGTGCCTGCGATTCTACGATATGCCCTATTTATATAAAAAAACTCACAGGCTTTCACTGTCTGTAACATCAGGCGCATCGCAACTAGGGGGTTCAATGGGTCTGCAGCTAGATCATTCTCCTAGAGTGTCTGTGTACCATGAGCTGTCTTCAGATTTTCCCGTGCAGAATGTACGTACTTAAAAAAAAAACATCATGATCTCTATAAGGCTTCCTGTCTATGTCTTATGACCTTTCGGCTCTGACTGAAACTTGTCTAGACTCTAGTGTATATGCCCATATTACCGTGTTGCCTTTTTCATGAGCGATTATGATTAATAAACGTTGAACAAGAACCGCCATATAAGATATGTTTATATCAGTGTGGTGAATATTGTCCAGTGTGACCATTAAAGTCCACACCATATGGAAAATATTTGTATTCCTTAGTTTGAGCAAATTTAGAGTTTCCGGAGAGTTTCTGCTTCGAAAATAGTGCAAAATGAGGTTGACAATTTTTTTCTATCAATCGGATGTACGTCTCAAATTTGAAAAATTTTCAAAGAAAAATTACAAATAGTTGGGTTAAGTTGAAATTAAATTTCGATGGAAATTAGCTTAGATTGGGTTAGATTGAAATTGCCTATTTGTCAAAGTCTCAAATTATGTTGGATTAAAGTGTTGTTTTTTTTTCAATTCTCTGCTCTCAAATGTATAGAACTTTGCATCAAGTATGACATAATCTTCTTAACATACCTATTTGGAATTTTTCTGAATACTTAATAGTTTTTTTTTTTAATAATATGTATACCCTTTTTAGCTTATGAGTGTTCCATATTTAAATGGTTCAAAGTAGGATTCATCAACTTTGAATCAGATAAAAATTGTTATCTGACAAAATCAAGGTTTTTTTATTTTTTCGTGAAAATATGTCAAATTTGACAGGTATACGGGATTGTCAATAAAAAAAAGTAAACGTCATGTTGCATTATTTTCAAAGAAAAAATGAACGTGAGCCACAGATCACCTAATACAGATGCGTAAGTAAGTATCCTTGGCGTCGACGATTCAAAGCAACGAAACCACGGCTCCGCAAGGGGGCCAGCCCCCAGACGCATAGACACAGATCGCACGAGTGCGTGAGGTGAGCGTGTTCCAGCCTGTTGTGTTTACATATTTTTGCAGGTATTTAATAAATAAAGCATTACAAAAATATTCATGTGACACATGTGTTTATTTTTCGATATACGATCGCATGATTTCTTGTTTATATAAAGAATATTTGTTTGTTTGTTTGTGAACCAATTGAAGAAATAATTTTATATTATTGAGCTTCCGCATTTATATAATAAATATGTTCAAAATTTATTGATGCGACATTGGTGCGGCTAGCGTATGTCCCCTAAATCAACCTTGAACCACGAATTCACCGCTCTTTCGCATCTGTATGTAGGTGATCTGTGCGTGAACTCTAAATTGGCCCAAACTGAGGATTAAAAAAATGTCCCTTATGATGCGGACTTGAATGGTCACACTGTACATATTTTAAGCATCATCGTTCTCCTGATATAGTGTGTGATTGAACATTTATTTATTTTATTATTTGTATCGTCCAATCATGTGCTCGAGGAGGCGGAACTTACAAAAATCGAGTTGTCCCCACCATGATTCGTCCTGAACTCCCACAGCCCCTTGTTTACAAACATGTTGTCAACATAGCAAAGGCTATTTTATGAATGGAAGCTCTGCTCTGTCTAGTAGTTATTGGTTATTGGTATTTTTCTTATTTATATTCCGCCTGATTCAAATGCTCATGCTTGCGATGCGTGATTTGAAGAAATGATAAATTCATATTATTCTAATAATGACGATGACCTGATTATTTTAGGAGAATTAAACATCACTGAATAGGTAGTAGGAAACAAACATGTTTATCTCTATTTTGATCCGACGCCAAGTTGGACGGCACTGACTTGTTGACCAAGAAGCCGGTAGAACCTCCTAGTACTCAAAAGGCCAGTAATCTATCGACTATAGAGCGCCATCCAACCAAGATACTTGTCCTCATTCCGCTTTCACAAGGCGTGAACAAAGTGGAGACGTCAGAAGTTTTTTACGTAATTGTATATATTTTTATCTGAATCCATGAAAAGATACCGATGGATACAGTATTTGCAACTACGTTCAGCTTTTGGATCAAAAGGCATCCTTCAATGAAATTCCACTGTCTACCGCAATTTATTTTCAAGTAAATTGATTGCTTTCTGTGTATAGCTCAGGAAAATTAGGCTGAAAATTGATGCTCAGCCGAAATAATTCGTGTAGTTTTTAAATTTGGTATAGTCATTCATTGAGGTGTCCTGATAAATATACTAAAAGTCCCCGAGGGTGGGGGATGAGCTGGCGGTAGGGGAGGGGGTAGAAGGTTATTTTTTTAATTTTTTTGCCTATACCTTTAAAAACTTCAAGAATATCAACATATTTATTCCACCAGAATCAACTACAATAAATTAATTACAAATTTCACTATGGTTATGTTTATTTTAGGCTCACTAATTTAGTAGATACAGGGTGTTGAAATTTACCAAAATCAATAACTCAGTTATTTTGTTATATTTTCCAAATTTATCTATTGGAATCAAACAGAAAAGTACACAAGTAGCCTTATATAGTGTCGTTGATCGTCTTTTATATTAACATCGTCATTGTCATCGTCATCGTCATCTTTTTCATTTAAATCAACTGGCGCTCCATTGGTACAGGGTGTTCCAATTTGGACACTTAATAGGAAACGTCAATTTCTGAGCGTGATACAAGGAAATGAACTCCTCATTCTAGTGCTCAAGTTTCATGAAATTTTGATTGATGCAAACCGCATTTTGATATCTTCAACCGTTTTGCCGCTAGAGGGCGTTTCTCGATTTTGAGCTGTCGAAAATAATTGATTTCCGTAAAAACTTTCTATAAGCTTTTTTTAGCAGAATCCAGTGATATTCTCAGTTTTTTTCTATTTGGCCCCGATTTTGAGATATTGACCAAAGTCCGATTTTTTTCAATAGAACACCGTCTATAATAATAGCTCATTGGATAGCTCTGCTTTTAATGATCTAAATATCAATTTAGGGTGTCCTATTGAAAAAAATCGAACTTTGATCAAACTGAAGCCCGCATTACATCTGTGTATTTTTTCGAGTATTTCTACATTGTATTTATACATGTTTAAATTCATGAATTTTTTTACGTTTGCAGCTGTCAAAAGTGCCAAATACACAGCTAATATTTCTTGACTTGTTTAACAATTCTCTCATTTAGGTTCAAAGATTAATGCAGATAAAAAGTTGTTTTAAAATATGTTGAACAATGAAGTCTAATACATATCACATATTTACTGCAAAAAACTTTTACCATGGCCTAAGCGTTTTCACATACCTGGAATATGTGTGTTCCAGGTATGTGAAAACCTAGGAAAATTATTGAAATCAGCCGAAATAATTCGTGCAGTTTTGAAAATCGGGATAGTTATTCATTAAAGAATCCTGATAAACATACTAAAAGTGGGGGATGAGCCGGCGGTGGGGTAGGGGGTACAAGTTTCCATTTTCCAATATTTTGCTTGTACCTCTAAAACCGGCCAAAAATGATTGTACTTTGTTGTCAAAGATCTTATAGAAATAGTAGAAAATGTTCTAACCGCGAAAACACTGGTTGTGCATCACGTTCTTTCTCCCTCCTTCGCCCTCTAGTGGCAAAATGGTTGAATATATCATAATGCGGTTTGCACCAATCAAGATTTCATGAAATTTGAGCCCTAGAGTGGGGGGATAATTTTTTTGTATCTCGCTCAGAAATTGACTTTTCCTATTAAAAGTATCCAAATTGGACCACCCTGTACATTCACCTAGGCAGCTATTGCAGAGAAGACTGCAGAAAATTCCAGCTTTTCAGCAGCCATATTTTCCAGAACAGTCACTTTTGCAGCGCCAAAAAAATATAATTTAACACGATGTCAGTTGTGGGAGTAGACGGCAGGGTCCAAGTTTTGATTGCGTGGAAGCTGACAGCGAAGGAGGGAGAAAGAACGTGATGCACAACCAGTGTTTTCGCGGTTAGAACATTTTCTACTATTTCTATAAGATCTTTGACAACAAAGTACAACCATTTTTGGCCGGTTTTAGAGGTACAAGCAAAATATTGGAAAATGGAAACTTGTACCCCCTACCCCACCGCCGGCTCATCCCCACTTTTAGTATGTTTATCAGGATTCTTTAATGAATAACTATACCGATTTTCAAAACTGCACGAATTATTTCGGCTGATTTCAATAATTTTCCTAGGTTTTCACATACCTGGAACACACATATTCCAGGTATGTGAAAACGCTTAGGCCATGGTAAAAGTTTTTTGCAGTAAATATGTGATATGTATTAGACTTCATTGTTCAACATATTTTAAAACAACTTTTCAACTGCATTAATCTTTGATCCTAAATAAGAGAATTGTTAAACAAGTCCGTAAAAGAAATTTAGAATGTATGCAATAAAATTACTGTAATATCAACGGCGCGTGGTTTTCAGTTTTACGATCGCACGAGATATTTTTAATTTTCTCTAGTACAATAGGCGTCATATTTTAATTGCAACAAAAAATATGAGGGTAATTAAAAAAAAAAAAAAATCTGCTACAGTGAGTCATTTATTTCTATCAGGCTAAACAATGTCGTTACATCACGTTTCACCCAAAACACGTATACTAAATTTAACAATATTATTCTTAAAATACATCCAAAAAGCTAAATCGTATAATCAGGATACAGCTTTATTTGGTTTTGTCCGTGCCTGACATAACAACTATGTTTAGATGTACCAGCAACGGTAAACTGGCTCAAAAAAAGGCTCTTATTATGAAAGATAGAGAGGTCAAAGGGAAAAGGATGGTATTGTCTAATAGTACAGCGCCGCCATACTCTGAAATTTTTATAAAGCAAAAAAAAATATAAAAGTGTAAATATTCGAATTTGCAGTTCAGATTCGAGGGAGCGACAGAAATTGAGGGACTAACCGGCAGACTGGGGCACATGCAATCTCGTCGCTCCAATGAAAGAGAGATTGCATGTACCTCAAGGAAGTCATCGTCGACTTATTTGAGGTCACCTGCTTACTAACCTAGAAGAAGAACAGAAATCTGCGTGAAGACACATCATACCATTGTTCAACGCACTTATGCGTCTACGTGATATAGCAGATTTTAGTTAGACAATATATACCTCGCTACAACGCATCTTGTTGGTCCTATCTACGCGCAATATAATATGTAATTTTAATATGGATATAATAGTGTATACACAGGGTGGCCCATATTCGAGCCTCATCATTGGGATCTCGGAAACCGTAAGAGATACAGGGTCGGTTAAACTATGGCAAAGTAGCGCATTCTGATGCTCAACAAAATGCCGTTTTGATATTTAGGATATTCGAAATACTTCCGGAAATATCCAGAAAAAAACAAAATTTTGCGAAATTGTTTTTATTTTTCCTGACTTTATTTGAGGTGATATTTCAAAAAAAAATATCATTTCATCATAGCCACTTTCTCTCCCCTGCAAGATGCTATCATCAAATTTAAAATCTGACGTTTGTCTTTGGAGCACCATCATCAAATTAATTTTTTTAAATACGACCCTGGATTTCTTGTCTCAGATTTTAAGAGCTTCTGATGTCACAAAACCTATGACGTATCGCACTTATTCGAAAAAATATTTTTTTTTACTTTTTAGTAGTTTCCTACCAAAATTATCTTTGTGTCTCTGTCTCGCTCTAACACATTTAGTTCTTATGGAAAGTGCCAATAATATAAATTTCTCGAATAATTGCAATACGTCATAAGTTTTGGGACATCAGAAGCTATTATAATCTGAAATAAAAAATAAGGTTCCGTATTTAACCGACCCTGTATCTCTACGGTTTCCGAGATCCCAAGGATGAGGCTCGAATTTTACAGTCAGATCAGCCAATAAAGTAATGTCCCTAATTAAAAATTAATTGGCCTCCAAATCAGAAACCTTTAAATTTAGTTCTTTTTTTTTTTAATTACCTCCAGCTGATACAACAACCATAGAGCTTGTGTCGATCCCAAGATTAAATAATAATTTTTAACAGTTTCTTCCTACAGATAAATACATTTTTAATTCTGGAACATTACTTTATTGGTTGACTGTACCTACTGTCCTTTGCTGTTGCGGAAATAATAGGACGATATTTAGGTAGGTACTAACATAAAAAAACAATTTTCGTAGAACTGAATACGTTTATTAAGAAATAAAATACACATAAATATGTCACATCAGAAAAATAAGAAAAACGAAAGACTTTGAATTAACAAAAATAAAAAATCATTGAGGACATAGCAGTAAGGATATAAATACAGGGTGTTTCAGAAATAGTGTTACAAACATTAAGGGCGGATATAACTCATCAAAATAAGAAAAAACGTTCCTATAAATATGGGTCCGGAAATGTTTCGTTTTCTTCCTAAAAAAAATAAAAGGCTTTTTTGTATTATATTTCTTAATTTCTAAGATAAATAGCTCAAATTTTGTAGAGAGCGTATATCTTTTGTTCTTTTACAAAAATGGTCACAATCTTCACGATAAATCAAGGGGTTGGTCTTTTTTGAGGGGTGACACCACCCAAAACCACCTCAAATTTTTTATCAGCCCGTTTTTATTTTTTTTTTTTTTTTTGAGCCACTAGCTTCTCCGTTTCATTGCAAAGGTTTTTTCGTATCTCAAACAGTTTTGGCGGTGTTTTCCGAAAAAGACAAAACGCCCCTTAATTTATCGTACAGACTATGTCCATTTTTGAAAAGGAACAAAGGATATACGCTCTATATGAAATTTCCGAGGAAATTTCAGCTTTTTATCTCAAAAATTAAGAAATAATATAAAGCAAAAGAAAACTTTTTTTGTTGTAATTTCTAGCGTTAATGCCTCGGAAGCGAAACGTTTCTGTACCTCCGAAACGAAACGTTTCCGGACCAATATTAATAGGAACTTTTTTCTTATTTTGATGAGTTAATTCCGCCCTTAAAGTTTGTAACACTATTTCTGAAACACCCTGTATAATTATCAGTTTATAACGTTCTACGTCTTCCGATTCCCGATCTCAAACCATCTCTGTCAATCCAGGCATCCTCCTCTAAGCCTCTATCTCTCACTTCTTCATCTACTCCACTTCTCCAGCTTCTTCTTGGTCTGCCGCGTCTTCTTCTTACCCCTGGCTTCCACTCAATAATTTGCTTGGGTATTCTTGTATCTGCCATGCTTTGCTTTGTACATGTCCGAACCAAATCAGCTGTTTGTTCTTTATATCATCTACTATTGTGTGTTTTACGTACATAATCTCCCTTATTCTCAGATTTGTTATCCTTTCCATTTCTGACCTGCCTGCCGATCGCCTCCAAAAGTCCATTTCAGTTGCTTCCAGCATTTTTGCGGTTCTGTTCTTTACTGGCCAGACTTCTGAACTATATGTGACTATGCTTTTGACTATGGTGTTGTATATTCTAGTTTTGTTAGTTTTGTTCATATTTTGGTCCCACAGTACACCATTTAGTAGGGATATTGCCTTGCGTCCTTGTATATTCCGATCTTTAATTGCTTCGACTAGGGTTCCGTCATATGAGATTTTCATGCCCAAATATTTGTATTCAGTACATTGTTTTATTTCTTGTCCGTTATTCAATTTCAGAGTTCGTTGTTCACCTCCTATAGTCATATATTCTGTTTTAGTTAGATTTACTTCCAAGCCCCATTTCTCGTATTCCTCTATCAGTTTTCGTGTCATGTACTCTAGGTCATCATAGTCCTGTGCAATTACTACTTGATCATCTGCAAAGCTTAAAGTATATAGATTGTATTCGTTGACCGGTATTCCCATATGTCTGCATTTGTTTTTCCACCCCTTAAGCGCTTGTTCTAAGTATATCCTAAAAAGTGTTGGTGATATGCAGCATACCTGTTTAAGTCCTTTAGTTGCTATGAAGCCTTTACTGATTATGTTTCCGTGTTTAATCTTGGTCTTTGCATCACTATAGAGTGTTTTCACTGCCTGTATTAGTTCTAAGTTGATATTGGTCTTTTCCAGTGCTTCCCAAAGCTTTTACAGCGGAACATTTTCATATACTTTTTTTAGATCTACAAAAAGTAAATGAAGTTCTTGGTTATACGCTAGTTTCTTTTCCATTACCTGGGTCAAACTAAATAAATGGTCTACAGTTGATCTTCCTGCTCTAAAACCGTCCTGCTCTTCTGCCTCACTATCTTTGTACTCGTTCTCTATTCTGGCTTTTATGAGTTTTCCATACACTCTGCTCAGCGCATTTGTTACTGCAATTCTCTCTCTCCTTTCTTATATATCGTTGTTAAATAACTTATTTTCCACTCTTCCGGTACTTCATGTTTATCTATGCATGTTTGAAATAGTTTTGTTAAATGTTTGTAGAGTTTATTGGTCCTATACTTTATCAGTTCTCCATATAGGTATTTCTCCTGGGCCTGGTGCCCTACCGTTTTTCAAGAAGCTACAGTGTTTTTTAACTTCTTCTTTTCCTCTTTAAACTCTGCCCGCTGTTCTGTCAGTAATTCTTCAAAGTACTCTTCCCATTGCTGGTGTGTTATCGTATTGATAATATCCTTGGTTTTTGTTTTCCTCATATTTTTTAGCAATCTCCAACTTTCTGTGTTTCTTTTACCTCCCAGATAAGTATTAATATGCGCACAGTTTCTTTCCCATGACTCGTTTATTTCTGTGCTATTTTCTTCCGTACTCTTGCTTGTGCTTCTTTATATATTTCTTTGTCTCGTATCTTATTTGAACTTATATACTGTTGGTATTTCTTCCTTTTATCTGCTGTCTTTCTGTATTTCTTATTACCACCAATAAGGCGAGGGCCTTCTTCCATTTTTTTCGTACTTGCCTGGGGCTTCGAATGCTGCACTGTGAATACTCTCTTTGATTATTGGTAATGCATTTTAAGGTTTTGGAAGTTCATACTACTCTGTAATTTTTGATCCAATCTCTTCATGTACAACCCCTTTACGCTTTGCTCTTCTAGAGATTTTAGGTTGTATTTATCAGGCATAATGTTGTCTTCTTGTTTTTTCATTCCGTTTTCTTTTGCGGTGTTTCTGCCCGGGATATTTTTTATTACTATTATTATTTTTATTTTTTTTGGCTCATGGATTGCATGCATCGCTGCCCCGTATAGCAAGTATGGCTGCAGCTGGCAGTAGTGATATCTGAACCTTTCACATTTAAAATATAGATGTGTTCTAGGTATGAAGCATTTGCAGAATTTGTCACCGCGGAGCAACTCGATATTTTGGGACTTTCTGCACCTGGCTTCACGGTGGAGTTGCTGATAATGCTTTACATATAAATGACTATAATATCGTAAGAAAGGATCGAGAGGGTCGTGGTGGAGGTGTTGCTGTCTATATCAAGAATTTTATTGAATACAAAATACTTGCCACCCCTCCTTCGGCCAGTAAACTTGAATGTTTGTGGATAAGCATCAAAACATCAAAACCAGCTGTGTTTTGGCACGCTCTATAGACCTCCACACGTTAATTTATCAGACTGTATCGATGAGTTGGCAATTATGCTAGTTTTTTTTTTTTGCCAAGGTACGAGTGTGTTCTATTTGGAGAAGATTTCAATGTCGATTTTTTGAAGAATAACAGTGATGGTACATTGTGCATGGATAAATTTCTTAATAAATATGGCCTAAGTCAATATACAGTGTGAGCCATAAAGTTGGGTACATATGGCAACATTCTTAATTAGTCCTTTTTTCAAAAAACTTTTTTCGGGGATCGTTAGGGCATGTTCGATAACCAAAAAATCGATTATGACACATGTCATGGGATTATCGGTTTAGCGGGAATTTTGAAAAAAGTTGATATTGATGTCGAAAAACGGGTAAATTTGGCAAGATATCAAAAAATTTTATAAGAAAAAGTTGTTCAAAATCCAAAAAGAACTTCACATGCCGATTTTGAATCAAATCAGAGAAAAAAAAAATAAAACTACTTATTTTACCCATACCATTAAATGGAAAATCGAAAATTACTTACGATCCCCAAAAAAAGTTTTTTGAAAAAAGGAATAATTAAGAATTTTCCCATATGTACCCAACTTTATGGCGCACACTGTATATCTTCTCCTAAACGCGTTACAAGTACGTCTTCTTCACTAGTTGACGTGTTTGTGACTTCTCCTGAACAATTTGTTTCTAACATTTCGTTAACCCCAATGTGGATGATGTTTCTGACCACTCTTTGGTTCAATGTAGTTTGATAATTCAAGAGACCAAGCCACCAATATCTTTTTGTACTTATCAGGATTACACAAATTTTGATAAAAATTTATTTTTGGAGGATTTGGTAGGAGTTTATTGGCATATTTTCTATATGAGTAGAAGCGTTGATGAAAAGGTACCAGGTGATCTATTATAAATGTCACCCCCTCCTAACTTTTTCATTTGGCGTTTTTGACAGAAGTGTCAGTTTCAGCCCTACAGGGTTCATCAAAGAAGTGTTGCAGAACTAGTTATATACAGGGTGTCCCACTAAGTTCGACGAGGTACGTTATTATGGAAACCATAGGCCTTACGGCATCGGGATTTTTTTTTTCTTCACTAAATCGGCCAAAAGAAATTGATGGAAAATATTTTCAAGTTTCTAAGATGGCCGCTAGGGGGCGCAATCACGATGATATAACTAAAAATTCAAATTTTCTCGAAAAATCGCTATATTAAGGCACTGTTTGAACAACAGAAATCAAAAGTTCGTTAATTTTTGCGCCAGTTTGCTTTTTAGCCTTTTTTCGTATCTTCACTAATAAGGGTGGGGGAAGCTGGTGAAAAAATAGTTTTAAAAATTGCTGTATCTTCCATACCCCTTATCCAAACTTAATCAATTTGGGCTTATTCGAAAGAGAATTTCATTGTTATTAAGAGCACCACTTCGTTCGGGGTCGATAGTTCCCACCGCGTCTTCTAGAGGGCGCTGTTTAACCAAGATCCAGTTTTTTCTAATTTTCTGAAAAAATCCAAATGGCATAATATATTTTATTATAACTCTGCTTAAAGAGCAAAAAATTATCTACATTTTCGCGCAAACCGTAATCCGATATCTGCATTTGTTTTCAAGTTATTTGCAAATAACTATTTTAATCGAATATCTCCCTCCTGTCATTTTAAACCAATCAAAAAATCTCATTTTGTGGTCAAAAATTATTTTCAAGTGGAAAAATTTCATGACATGACATGAAAACAAAATAAAATACTCATAAATGTTAATAAATCAATAAAAAGTTATTGTTTTGCTCAGTAAGGAAACATTCTTAACAAAAACCACTCGTGCTTCTAATTTTTCCTGACGCAAAATCTAAAAAACTCGTTTGCAAGTAATTTGTTTACCAAAATACTGGCGTGAATTTTTTTCATCTATGAGTGTGTGGAAGGTAGCACTTTAAAGCACACGTGCGGTAAAGTACTTGAAATACAAAAATATTGACATTCGAAGGTGAAATTTTGTACCAACACATGCCGAAAGTGCCTTTACCGCTCTTGACGCCATGAAAACTGCTGTCGCGTGCGGTAAAGCCCTTAACGGCCTTTAACGGCTCCGCTTCGCGTCGTTCGGTCAACTGCCGTTGCGTACGGTAAAGTATCACTTTCCTCATTTGTTAGGTGAATAACTATAACAGGTACGAGCGTTATAATAGGTATTTACGTAACAAGTGCGGAAAGTGATACTTTACCGCACGCGACAGCAGTTGTCATGGCGTCAAGAGCGGTACAGGCACTTTCGGCATGTGTTGGTACAAAATTTCAGCTTCGAGTGTCAATATTTTTGTATTTCAAGTACTTTACCGCACATGTGCTGTAAAGTGCCACCTTCCACATACTCATAGATAAAAAAATTTCACGCCAGTATTTTGGTAAACAAATTACTTGCAAACGAGTTTTTTAGATTTTTCGACAGGAAAAATTAGAAGCACGAGTGGTTTTTGTTAAGAATGTTTCCTTACTGAGCAAAACAATAAATTTTTATTTTGATTTATTAACATTTATGAGTATTTTATTTTGTTTTCATGTCATGTCATGAAATTTTTCCACTTGAAAATAATTTTTGACCACAAAATGAGATTTTTTGATTGGTTTAAAATGACAGGAGGGAGATATTCGATTAAAATAGTTATTTGCAAATAACTTGAAAACGAATGCAGATATCGGATTGCGGTTTGCGCCAAAATGTAGATAATTTTTTGCTCTTTAAGCAGAGTTATAAAAAAATATATCATGCCATTTGGATTTTTCCAGAAAATTTAAAAAAACTGGATCTTGGTTAAATAGCGCCCTCTAGAAGACGCGGTGGGAACTATCGACCCCGAGCGAAGTGGTGCTCTTAATAACAATGAAATTCTCTTTCGAATAAGCCTGAATTGAATGAGTTTGGATAAGGGGTATGGAAGATACAGCAATTTTTAAAACTATTTTTTCCCCAGCTTCCCCCACCCTTATTAGTGAAGATACGAAAAAAGGCTAATAAGCAAACTGGCGCAAAAATTAACGAACTTTTGATTTCTGTTGTTAAAACAGTACCTTGATATAGCGATTTTTCGAGAAAATTTGAATTTTTAGTTATATCATCGTGATTGCGCCCCCTAGCGGCCATCTTAGAAACTTGAAAATAATTTCCATCAATTTCTCTTGGCCGATTTAGTCATGAAGAAAAAAATCCCGATGCCGTAAGGTCTATGGTTTCCATAATAACGTACCTCGTCCACCTTAGTGGGACACCCGTATATATACAGGGTGTCCGGAAAGTCAACGATAATACTGAAATGGCTGATGGAACAACTCATTAGCATCCAGAAAAACATAATATGACCTTAGTAAAAAATCCATGGTTTTCGAGATAATGTCACTTTAATAAAATTAATAAAATTCGTTAAAATGGTCCTGTTGGATCAGATTTTCGAGTGTCACAATCAAATTTTCATTATTTTCAGATTCTCCATTCAGTTTTGCAATGGTGAGTAAACATTTAATTTGTCATAGAACAACATTAAAAGTCAAAGTTCAAAACATTTACTAAAAAATCTTTTTAAAGTGAATACTCCTGATACTTCACTTTAAAAAGATTTTTTAGTAAATGTTTTGAACTTTAACTTTTAATGTTATTCTATGAGAAATGAAATGTTTATTCACCATTGCAAAACTGAATAGAGAATCTGAAAATAATGAAAATTTTAATGTGACACTCGAAAATTTGATCCAAGAGGACCATTTTAACGAATTTTATTAAAGTGACATTATCTCGAAAACCATCGATTTTTTACTAAGGTCATATTATGTTTTTCTGGATGCTAATGAGTTGTTCCATCAGCCCTTTCAGTATTATCGTTGACTTTCCGGACACCCTGTATATATATATATATATATATATATATATATATATATATATATATATATATATATATATATATACAGCTTAGTGGAAAAAGAGATTTTTATTTCCTAGCCCTTCAAGACGACCGATACCCCAAGAAACTCCCATTGTTTATATATATATATATATATATATATATATATATATATATATATATATATATATATATATATATATAGAAGAAGAATGGACGTTGTTGCTGACAAGTACGAAGACAATTTTGGGAATCGATTTGGGGAATGCAGCAAAATAAAGTGTACTCTTTAAAGTTTATCCGAGCTTTCGATAATGTTTATTATCATCTTCAGGGAAACTATGGATCAATATACAAGTTAAAGACAATAAGACAATACTATAATGTAACTTACATCTTTGGTGAGATTATTAAAGATAAATGTTGTGTAATTGATCTGTTCCATCAGCATCGAGGACAGTGAGAACTTAATTATTAGTCATTAATACATAATAAGCTTGTTAAAAAATTATTGAGAAAGGATGAAAGATTGTGTAAATGGGACAATACAACATATTAAAATATTAAATAGTTACAGAGAGAGACTTTTACAATATATCACCCTGGGTTTGAGGATCATCCATCAAATGTGTAATTTGGAATTATTATATTAAAAAATAATTTTCTTTTAAATTTAAATGTCAACCAGAACCAGCTGGCCGTCAAGATCACCTGTTGAATTAATGACTTAAGACATATGTCATTGTAAAGTTAGGTTAGGTATACAACGCTATGTTCCATTGAATGAACTGATACACATTCGATGTGACGTCACTAGCAGACCCACTCAACACTGCAAGACGCCAGGAGCAACAGAATAGGATTAATTGAATCATTTGACATAATACTAAAAACCAATAAGCAAATAAATCATAGTAACACATTAAAGAGAATTTTCATTTAAATTGAGGTCAGGCCCTTTGTCTAGGTGTAACAGATAGGAATAAATCTCACTGAGGTGGTTAATATCAGATTTTTTGTTCATACAATTATCACTCTGAGAAATGAAAGCCATCTCTTTGAAGAGTCTCTTTGAGTAGTGGGATTCACTGGTTAAAACTCTCACAGAGTCATAGTCCATTTGGTGCTGGAGTGAATGTACATGATCAGCCAAAGCGCATCTTTCAGGGTGGAGTCTGCTATCGCTTTTATGGGAAACAATCCTGTCTTTCAGTTGCCTAGTTGTCTGGCCAATGTAAGTTTTGTCGCAAGAAGAACATGGAATGCAATACACCACGTCTGATTTTGCGAGAATCGGAACTTTGTCCTTTAGGTTAGAGTGAATGGACTTTATGGGTAAAACTGACCTATTGGCAATTTTAATGTTTGTGAAAGCTTTACTGAAAAAACTAGTCAGCTTGGGTGTAATGTCTCTAATATATGGTAGTGATGTGTACAAAACAAAAGGAACAGTGGCCTCAGCAGGGGTCAACCCCAGAGGTGAATCAGCTGCCGTTGCAGGGTTATTCATTTGGGGATTGACTAGGTTGTTATGGCTAGTGTGTGATTGTAACACTTCTGTGGACCTTGATGTGCTGAACAGAATCTTTTTTAAGAGTGGAGTAGGGTAAGAGTTGTCCTTGAAAATCTGGAACAGAATGTTGAAATTCTTGTTGTGAAAAGTTGTGTCTGAGATTCTTTGAACTCTATTCTTCATTTGTTTGACCAAATTAATTTTCATTGATTGTTTATGGTAAGACAGATAGTTAATGAATCTTCCTGAGCTACAAGGTTAACGGTACCAATCAATTGAGACGGAGTTGTTTGAGTTCCTGATGAATTTCGTATCCAGGAACGGGACAGAATTACCCTCATCCTCATTCTCCATTGTGAATTGTATATGTTGATCAACACTGTTCATGGCGACCATTATCTCTGTGACCTTATCTCTAGGAAGTGCTAGGATTATGTCATCAACATATTTTTTAATGAAATGTAAGTTAAAAGAGAGAGTGGGAATGACAGTGTCCAGCAGGTCGTCCATGACATAATTCGCTAAAATTGGAGAAATTGAAGCACCCATAGGAGTACCAAAAGTTTGTTTATAGAATCTGCCATCAAATGCAAAATATGTACTGTTGAAAAGGAAAGTGATCAACTCCAGGAAAGACTCCCTGCTGATGCCAGTGTGTAGTTCGATTCTGTGCCAATTTTTGTTAATCGATCTGAGGCAAGCTTGTAGATAGACATTGCTAAAAAGAGACACCACATCCAAACTGGCCAGAACATAATCATCCGGCAAGACGGTGTTGTTAAACAATCGTGAGACTTCGAAGGAATCAGAGACATAATATTGATTGTTTATATCATAGGCTTTTGTCAGTATATCAGTGACCAAAGAAGCCACATACTGTGTAGGTGCACCAATTGAGGCCACAATTGGTCTGACAGATAGTGTTGGTTTGTGAATTTTAGGTAACGCGTAGAACTTTGGAGCAACACCCTTATAGTTAGTAAGCTTTTTCTTGGTCGCTTCATCAATTTGGTTGGTGGTTTTTAACTTTTTAACAATATCATTGCACTTTCTCTGAATGGACAACGTAGGGTCTCTTGCAATTTCCTCATAAGAATTACTATCTTGAATTAGTTCATTAGAAAGTTGGAGGTAATGGTCTTTGTACATAATAACCGATACGTTACCTTTATCAGAGTTAGTCAGCACAATGTTAGGATTGTCTTTAAGGAACCTTTTAGACTTTTTGTATAAATTGTAGAGAACCGAATTACTGTGAGAGCTTTTGTGAACATGATTGGTGATAATGTTAGTGGCTTGTGCTGTTAAGATGTTCCTGTCTGAAGGGCTGTTAGATTGTGAAATAATATGATCAACATCAGCCAAATATTTTTGATAGGGATATCTCTGCCAACCTTTTGTTTTGTACACATCACTACCATATATTAGAGACATTACACCCAAGCTGACTAGTTTTTTCAGTAAAGCTTTCACAAACATTAAAATTGCCAATAGGTCAGTTTTACCCATAAAGTCCATTCACTCTAACCTAAAGGACAAAGTTCCGATTCTCGCAAAATCAGACGTGGTGTATTGCATTCCATGTTCTTCTTGCGACAAAACTTACATTGGCCAGACAACTAGGCAACTGAAAGACAGGATTGTTTCCCATAAAAGCGATAGCAGACTCCACCCTGAAAGATGCGCTTTGGCTGATCATGTACATTCACTCCAGCACCAAATGGACTATGACTCTGTGAGAGTTTTAACCAGTGAATCCCACTACTCAAAGAGACTGTTCAAAGAGATGGCTTTCATTTCTCAGAGTGATAATTGTATGAACAAAAAATCTGATATTAACCACCTCAGTGAGATTTATTCCTATCTGTTACACCTAGACAAAGGGCCTAACCTCAATTTAAATGAAAATTCTCTTTAATGTGTTACTATGATTTATTTGCTTATTGGTTTTTAGTATTATGTCAAATGATTCAATTAATCCTATTCTGTTGCTCCTGGCGTCTTGCAGTGTTGAGTCGGTCTGCTAGTGACGTCACATCGAATGTGTATCAGTTCATTCAATGGAACATAGCGTTGTATACCTAACCTAACTTTACAATGACATATGTCTTAAGTCATTAATTCAACAGGTGATCTTGACGGCCAGCTGGTTCTGGTTGACATTTAAATTTAAAAGAAAATTATTTTTTAATATAATAATTCCAAATTACACATTTGATGGATGATCCTCAAACCCAGGGTGATATATTGTAAAAGTCTCTCTCTGTAACTATTTAATATTTTAATATGTTGTATTGTCCCATTTACACAATCTTTCATCCTTTCTCAATAATTTTTTAACAAGCTTATTATGTATTAATGACTAATAATTAAGTTCTCACTGTCCTCGATGCTGATGGAACAGATCAATTACACAACATTTATCTTTAATAATCTCACCAAAGATGTAAGTTACATTATAGTATTGTCTTATTGTCTTTAACTTGTATATTGATCCATAGTTCCCTGAAGATGATAATAAACATTATCGAAAGCTCGGATAAACTTTAAAGAGTACACTTTATTTTTGCTGCATTCCCCAAATCGATTCCCAAAATTGTCTTCGTACTTGTCAGCAACAACGTCCATTCTTCTTATCATAAGATATGGGGTTCTACCAGACCATCAGGACTTCCTTTGGCGGGGAGGCAGTTGAACAACTTAAGACTTGGTCATGTACAAAGAGAAAGTTGGCCAGAGAGTGCAACAGGAGAAGTTTCCTTTTGCAGTGCAGAAAGCTGGGGTTGAGGCCTGGTCACATCATAGCTTCCACCAGACCAGTGGAACACCTCTTACAACGTCAGGACATCCACACGAACACAGACTACACACGTAGGTTAGGTAATAGGTTGATTAATTTGGAGATTTCTAATAATCACAAACTTATAGGTCAATTAGAATTGGCCCTCTCAACTCTCAGAGTCAAGATAATCAATTTAACCAATGAAGCTATTTATAGCAACTTCGCTGCCAGACAGCAAAGGGCTTACAACAGACTTTTTCATAACCTAAAAGCAAAAAATTGTAACAAATTACAAAAATTAAAAAATGATTCTCTTTATAATAAACTTGATACTAAACCTAACTGGATACGAAATCTCACTGATGTAAGTATTCCTGAGGACATTTTAAGGTTTCTCTCTCTGGGGCCTAAATTCTGTCTTGAGCCACAGGTTGGCAGAGATGTCCCTATCAAAAATATTTTGGCTGATGTTGATCATATTATTTCACAATCTAACAGCCCTTCAGACAGGAACATCTTAACAGCACAAGCCACTAACATTATCACCAATCATGTTCACAAAAGCTCTCACAGTAATTCGGTTCTCTACAATTTATACAAAAAGTCTAAAAGGTTCCTTAAAGACAATCCTAACATTGTGCTGACTAACTCTGATAAAGGTAACGTATCGGTTATTATGTACAAAGACCATTACCTCCAACTTTCTAATGAACTAATTCAAGATAGTAATTCTTATGAGGAAATTGCAAGAGACCCTACGTTGTCCATTCAGAGAAAGTGCAATGATATTGTTAAAAAGTTAAAAACCACCAACCAAATTGATGAAGCGACCAAGAAAAAGCTTACTAACTATAAGGGTGTTGCTCCAAAGTTCTACGCGTTACCTAAAATTCACAAACCAACACTATCTGTCAGACCAATTGTGGCCTCAATTGGTGCACCTACACAGTATGTGGCTTCTTTGGTCACTGATATACTGACAAAAGCCTATGATATAAACAATCAATATTATGTCTCTGATTCCTTCGAAGTCTCACGATTGTTTAACAACACCGTCTTGCCGGATGATTATGTTCTGGCCAGTTTGGATGTGGTGTCTCTTTTTAGCAATGTCTATCTACAAGCTTGCCTCAGATCGATTAACAAAAATTGGCACAGAATCGAACTACACACTGGCATCAGCAGGGAGTCTTTCCTGGAGTTGATCACTTTCCTTTTCAACAGTACATATTTTGCATTTGATGGCAGATTCTATAAACAAACTTTTGGTACTCCTATGGGTGCTTCAATTTCTCCAATTTTAGCGAATTATGTCATGGACGACCTGCTGGACACTGTCATTCCCACTCTCTCTTTTAACTCACATTTCATTAAAATATATGTTGATGACATAATCCTAGCCCTTCCTAGAGATAAGGTCACAGAGATAATGGTCGCCATGAACAGTGTTGATCAACATATACAATTCACAATGGAGAATGAGGATGAGGGTAATTCTGTCCCGTTCCTGGATACGAAATTCATCAGGAACTCAAACAACTCCGTCTCAATTGATTGGTACCGTAAACCTTGTAGCTCAGGAAGATTCATTAACTATCTGTCTTACCATAAACAATCAATGAAAATTAATTTGGTCAAACAAATGAAGAATAGAGTTCAAAGAATCTCAGACACAACTTTTCACAACAAGAATTTCAACATTCTGTTCCAGATTTTCAAGGACAACTCTTACCCTACTCCACTCTTAAAAAAGATTCTGTTCAGCACATCAAGGTCCACAGAAGTGTTACAATCACACACTAGCCATAACAACCTAGTCAATCCCCAAATGAATAACCCTGCAACGGCAGCTGATTCACCTCTGGGGTTGACCCCTGCTGAGGCCACTGTTCCTTTTGTTTTGTACACATCACTACCATATATTAGAGACATTACACCCAAGCTGACTAGTTTTTTCAGTAAAGCTTTCACAAACATTAAAATTGCCAATAGGTCAGTTTTACCCATAAAGTCCATTCACTCTAACCTAAAGGACAAAGTTCCGATTCTCGCAAAATCAGACGTGGTGTATTGCATTCCATGTTCTTCTTGCGACAAAACTTACATTGGCCAGACAACTAGGCAACTGAAAGACAGGATTGTTTCCCATAAAAGCGATAGCAGACTCCACCCTGAAAGATGCGCTTTGGCTGATCATGTACATTCACTCCAGCACCAAATGGACTATGACTCTGTGAGAGTTTTAACCAGTGAATCCCACTACTCAAAGAGACTCTTCAAAGAGATGGCTTTCATTTCTCAGAGTGATAATTGTATGAACAAAAAATCTGATATTAACCACCTCAGTGAGATTTATTCCTATCTGTTACACCTAGACAAAGGGCCTAACCTCAATTTAAATGAAAATTCTCTTTAATGTGTTACTATGATTTATTTGCTTATTGGTTTTTAGTATTATGTCAAATGATTCAATTAATCCTATTCTGTTGCTCCTGGCGTCTTGCAGTGTTGAGTGGGTCTGCTAGTGACGTCACATCGAATGTGTATCAGTTCATTCAATGGAACATAGCGTTGTATACCTAACCTAACTTTACAATGACATATGTCTTAAGTCATTAATTCAACAGGTGATCTTGACGGCCAGCTGGTTCTGGTTGACATTTAAATTTAAAAGAAAATTATTTTTTAATATAATAATTCCAAATTACACATTTGATGGATGATCCTCAAACCCAGGGTGATATATTGTAAAAGTCTCTCTCTGTAACTATTTAATATTTTAATATGTTGTATTGTCCCATTTACACAATCTTTCATCCTTTCTCAATAATTTTTTAACAAGCTTATTATGTATTAATGACTAATAATTAAGTTCTCACTGTCCTCGATGCTGATGGAACAGATCAATTACACAACATTTATCTTTAATAATCTCACCAAAGATGTAAGTTACATTATAGTATTGTCTTATTGTCTTTAACTTGTATATTGATCCATAGTTCCCTGAAGATGATAATAAACATTATCGAAAGCTCGGATAAACTTTAAAGAGTACACTTTATTTTTGCTGCATTCCCCAAATCGATTCCCAAAATTGTCTTCGTACTTGTCAGCAACAACGTCCATTCTTCTTATATATATATATATATATATATATATATATATATATATATATATATATATATATATATATATATATATATATATATATATATATATATAAAGTTATTAATTTCTTGGGGAATCAGCCTATTTCTTCGGGACTAGTTCAATAAAAAACTCTTTTCTGCTACGCCAAGCTTTCGAAAATGTTTATTTTCTTTCTCAAGGCTACAATTTGAAAATAAGATGTTAGATAATAATAGGCAATACTGAATTAAGGGAATATTTACCCTGTGTGCAAAGTGAGTCATTCACATAATGGACTTTTGACTACCTTTGCCAACATTGGAGACATCCTTCCACTTATTGGTCACAATAAATATATGTTAAGTTGTTCAAACAAACACAACATTAATTAGAATTATAAAATATTAGAGAGATTACATTCTTAATTCTACTTTATTTCGGGACGTTTCTTCCCTTTCACGTGCGAAACAAAATGGAGAGCACCTAAGACAAAAATTCAAAAAACCTATTTCCTGTTACCATGAGGAATGTCATACTCGGCTATGCCACCTGTCGGAATAACATTGAAAGGTTACTGTTGTACCTATTGTTGCTAGATTATTATAGCTTTTCATTGATAGATGGCGTATCGATTGTTGTTAATAAAGTGTTGAAATTTGCTCGAAGATGGAGTGGGTGTCCCAATTGAATGATCAGTGCATTTTGGCGACTGTTCCAACATTGATAATCCAAAGTATAAAACACATCATAAATCAACATAATTAAGTGTTACCTCCAGCAGATCCCACTTCTGCTGGGGGTGAGACTCAAGGTGTAGATTCCAGTCTCCACATCCGGAAACCCACCACATCTGTCACATGAGAGCAAGATCCATCGTGAAAGACTTTTTGGCTGAAAAATTGTAATATATGAACAATGATGAATGAAAAAATGACTGTTAATCTCCAGAGAACCCAACTCTGTCCTCAGTCCTCACTTCTGGGCCAGTTTAAGTGTATTTCTAGAATTAAACACTATCCCACTTCTGCTGGGGGCAATATTCAAGGTGTATCTGTTAGTCTAGACTAACAGATACACCTTGAATATTGCCCCCAGCAGAAGTGGGATCTGCTGGAGGTAGTGTTTAATTCTAGAAATACACTTAAACTGGCCCAGAAGTGAGGACTGAGGACAGAGTTGGGTTCTCTGGAGATTAACAGTCATTTTTTCATTCATCATTGTTCATATATTACAATTTTTCAGCCAAAAAGTCTTTCACGATGGATCTTGCTCTCATGTGACAGATGTGGTGGGTTTCCGGATGTGGAGACTGGAATCTACACCTTGAGTCTCACCCCCAGCAGAAGTAGGATCTGCTGGAGGTAACACTTAATTATGTTGATTTATAATGTGTTTTATACTTTGGATTATCAATGTTGGAACAGTCGCCAAAATGCACTGATCATTCAATTGGGACACCCACTCCATCTTCGAGCAAATTTCAACACTTTATTAACAACAATCGATACGCCATCTATCAATGAAAAGCTATAATAATCTAGCAACAATAGGTACAACAGTAACCTTTCAATGTTATTCCGACAGGTGGCATAGCCGAGTATGACATTCCTCATGGTAACAGGAAATAGGTTTTTTGAATTTTTGTCTTAGGTGCTCTCCATTTTGTTTCGCACGTGAAAGGGAAGAAACGTCCCGAAATAAAGTAGAATTAAGAATGTAATCTCTCTAATATTTTATAATTCTAATTAATGTTGTGTTTGTTTGAACAACTTAACATATATTTATTGTGACCAATAAGTGGAAGGATGTCTCCAATGTTGGCAAAGGTAGTCAAAAGTCCATTATGTGATTGACTCACTTTGCACACAGGGTAAATATTCCCTTAATTCAGTATTGCCTATTATTATCTAACATCTTATTTTCAAATTGTAGCCTTGAGAAAGAAAATAAACATTTTCGAAAGCTTGGCGTAGCAGAAAAGAGTTTTTTATTGAACTAGTCCCGAAGAAATAGGCTGATTCCCCAAGAAATTAATAACTTTGTTTCGTTAACTAGTCAGCCAAGACTACCCTCTAACTATATATATATATATATATATATATATATATATATATATATATATATATATATATTTTAAATGGAACACCATGTATATTGTGCGCTCATTAGTGAGTCCTTTTCAACCTGATTTCAACGATATACGGTTTCATATGTTTACCTTCAATAGTTTTAGAGAAAAACGTGAAAGCCGCTTCCAAGGTCTCATGTTGAAGAAAGACAAATTAAACCATTTAAACTTTAGAGAGAACTATTTAATATAAACAGTTTATTGTTCAAATGTTATTCATTAATTTACAAGGTGAAATATTAAAATAGATCCATATGTCTCCAGTTATTATTATTATTTAAAAAAAAAAATAACAGGAGACCTAGGAAGTGGTTTTCGCGTTTTTGAAGGGGACTAATAAATCAACGCACAATATACATGGTGTTCTAATTTTAAAAAAAAATATTCCTTCGCTCTGCTACACTTTTTTGGCGCACCCTGTATGCCCAAGACTGACTTAGTTGAAAACTTTTGACAATTTCTTAAAACTTTTGTATTTGACAATAATTCTGTCAAAAACGTCGAATAAAAAAGTTAGGAGGGGGTGACATTTATAATAGATCACCCTGTACTTTTTTCAATGGCAATGTTAGCGATGTTTTCGACTTTCATGCACCAAAACTGCACGAATTACAAAGGCGTTGGCTCCATGGCTGACGGATAATTTGATACTTCTTATGAGAATGCGTGAGAGAGTTCGAACGAAATTTATTAAAAACAAAACTGAAACTTTGTGGCAACAATATAAATGAAAAAACAAATCACTTATTTCGAAGAAATCGAATACAAAATTAAGAGTTCCTTTTGTACACGATTAACCTTTTACGAAGCTACTTAACCTTCCATTAGTCGCGCGTGTATCTGAGAGATACATGCATATTATTTTTGTAAAAAAATCAAAAAGGAAAAACCCTATAATATTATGGCTTGTAGTAGTCCTTAGGTACCCTATACTAACTACTTTCCCAAAATTACATGGTCGTACCTCTACTTGGAAATTTGGAATATCCAAAAAACTAGGGGTGCGCTCGGCTTTGTACCTGACTGATACAACGTGACTTTTCTTGTTATCAGTGCTCCTCAATTATTGTAACTGTTCTCTTCATATTTTTTTTATATAAATATTATGGTACAAGAGGCTCTTCATCTTAGGAGAAGATGGAACTCGATGAGTCAAAATTCCTCCCAAATTGACTCGGAAGAGACGACATAATATTATGGTAAAGCTGCCGGGCGTTGTTAGAAAAACTGCAGCGACTGCGATAACAGAATCCAAATTCTGGAATCTCTTTTTCAGTAAAACGTGATTGTTGAATACACGAATAAATACATAGAAATTGTAAAACCGAAATTCATCAGATGGTTGAATTTTTTTATCAATGATTTAGTACATATATCTCTGTGATATAGCGCGACTAATGATGTTATAAAAACTCGCGCGCCTAATAGAAGGTTAAAATCAAATATTTGGCGCTGATTATCATACCTCTCAAGATTTTTTAAACAAGAAGAACGAATTCATCCAGCTGTAGAACCCGGATTTATCAAAATTTTTGTAAAACTGCTAAATCACAATGTCAGTTTGACATTTTTATATGGAAAATTTAAAAAGAATATGCATTTCTGGCGACGGAAATTGCTTGTTCAGGTCAGTAAGCTACTTTTTGTATGGTAATGAAGATGCTTTTTCTCAACTAAGAAAGCAAGCAGTTGAATACATTGATAAAGACTGGAACATTTTCGAAAACTTTTCGCAAAAAGGAAATAATGCCTCGCCATCCAAGCAAGAATATACCTATCTCACATATGGCCAATAATGGTACCTACGCAACTGCTTCTGAATGTTTTGCCCACTCTGACCTCTTCGAACTAACTTTCCATGTATATTTTTCAAACTCAAGAACTGGTAATGAAGATGTTTTCTTAAGTAGAATCTCCACTAGTAGTCAGCCGTACCGAATACGCTAGAATCATATACCTACATTTTTTTGGTAACCTTGATAATGGTCATTTTGATTTACTTCTTCCATTTAAGCCTTAACAAAAATTTAAATAATCAATGTTTTTTATGTACCAAATTTTTTAAATCTAAAAATGGTCCTAATATCCACAAATCCAAAGTTCATGAAGATTTCGGAGTACAAAATTTGAATTCTGCAATAGTTTGTCCTACTAAAGATTTATTACATTTATTCTACCCTATGAATAAAAAAGAGCATTTCCTTTTTCTCCCAAAATCTGAAGCAATTGCTTCATCCAGTATGAATAAAAGTTCAAGCAAAACCTCTTACTTGAAAGTCGGAAGCAAATGCTCCAGGAAAAAGCAAATATTCGTTTTCTTATGAATAAAACAGAGTATTTGCTCCAAATTGGAAGCATTTACTCCATGTAAAGTGCATCTGCTCCAGAACAGATGTATGTTTACTATTTTGGTAAATTATTTTCAAATATTCTTGCTTCCCGTTTTTTTGTAGATTGTAGACTGCAGTAGGATTCGTTACAGCTTGTTCCAGCGGCTCTAGTGTCTAAGGTTTATAGGCTTCTCTTAAAGGAGGCCGGCTTCCTGGGTGGTGTAGTGCCCACCTCTTGGGGTGTTAGCAGTACCCCTTGAAGGTATTTCAGCCTTTTGCAGAAGTGAGCAAGGTATTTACAGATTAAGTGTTCTATACTTTTCGTTGCTAATTCGCAAGATCTGCAGTAGTCGTTGTCTGATTTGCTTATTGTTTTTAGGTGATATTTCACCAGGCGATGTTCAGTGAGCAGACCAACGTTCTAATGTCTCTTCTGTTCATGTTAAGTTCTTCAGATCTCCTTTCTGAGATGGATATGAACCTTATTCATATCTTCATTTCTTCAAAGACGTGACTTTTCATCAGTCCACAGAAAGGTTATGGGTCTTGAAAAGGTGTTAAAGCGCCTTGTTTTGTAAGACGGTTTACCTTCTCGTTGCCCTCTATGCCCTAGTATATGTACAGTGTCCTAGTACGCACATCAGAGTTACTTTATACCTCCTTGTTCAAGAATATTTTTACCCTCCCAAACTATCTGAGAATTGCACTTGATGGCTCCTAGAGCCTTTAGAGCCGGTTCACTGTCGGATAGTATATAAATGTGCACTCTTAAAAGGCCTCTTTTAAGATATTCTTTAGCACAGATGTTTATGGTCAGTACTTTAGCTTGAAATTTTGTGGGCGTTTTGCTGATTACTAAAGAGAGTTTAAACTTTTTTTCCCAGACCGACTCCTTTCGTTAGCTTCGAACCATTTGTGTGTACCACAATGATGCGATGTCCGCTTGTGGTAGCTTTGCGTTCTTCCATGACTGGCGATCTTTTACAACTTTTACTTTTACTCATCCTTCATCATTGTAACCATAGGATTCACACGTTCGGACCTATTTTTGTTTGATAAATACAGTGCGAGTGCAATAAAGACAGCAGCAAAAATCACGTCTGTGATATATTCGAGTAAGTGACCTTCAACGTTCAACTTTGGTTAGACAGAGTTTATCATGTGATCTGCTGATTTACTTTGGCACTCGACCCATAGATCTTTTACTTCATTTCTTTGAAGCATATGCTCGCAAGTAAGAGGTTTTCATTATTCATATGATATGAAGTAAATGCTTCTACATCTACCTTTTACTTGAAGCTTTTGCTCATACTTCTACCTTTTGCTTAGAAGCAAATGCTCTATTTTTATTCATACGGCTGATTATGTAATAATACTTCAATTAATGATTGTGACGCCGAAATAAATTCTTTACGTCCACCCAATTTAAATGAGTGTTTTAAAAATCCTGAAGTTTTTTCAAATAAAATTGAATGGCCGTTTCCGATTCGCAACCGGTTCGGCTTCTGGTTGGTTCGGATATGACAGAAGTTGGTCGACAACTTTTGAATTTGGTCTGTCAAGAAAGACGCCATGTTTTGAGGTTATAAAAGCAAACCGAAATTCAAACGAAAATACGAACCAACTCGCAAAGCTGGTCCGAATTTGGATGGACCAAGCCATGCGGGTGACATCAACGGTTTGCAATCGGAAACGGTTGGTTCTAATTTGGTTGGCCTTGAAGACAGACCAAAGCGAATCGTGGGAAGTTTTTTTTTGGGAGAAAAAGGAATAAGGACTAAAGCAGCACAAATCAATCAAACATTTATCAGGAGAAATTAACGACAATTTTCTTTTAAATAGCGAAGAAATCACTGGATATTCAACACGTCTTAGATTTGCTGTCACAGTAATTCGTCGTATTCCAAAAGGTGCTCGTTCTTGCATAGCCTAAGAACTTTCAAACCTTTTAGTTAAATGCATTTCGGAAAATTCTCCCCGTTCCTGGTTTAATTTGTTCCTGTTTCCATACGCTGTTCTAAAACTTCCAGAAAAAACAAGACAAAATAAGAAACAATCACTAACCACGTTAGTTTAACAAAATATATCAATATGGAAGAAACAAAAATTACTTTCTCACAAATTATTTGAAGATTTTTACAAGCCTCCGTTCTCAAAATCAAAAACAAAACCAAAGAAATCCAAATTGGACTACTTGAAATCGCAAGATCTGCAGTGGTCGTTGTCTGATTTGCTTATTGTTTTTAGGTGATATTTCACCAGGCGATGTTCAGTGAGCAGACCAACGTTCTAATGTCTCTTCTGTTCATGTTAAGTTCTTCAGATCTCCTTTCTGAGATGGATATGAACCTTATTCATATCTTCATTTCTTCAAAGACGTGACTTTTCATCAGTCCACAGAAAGGTTATGGGTCTTGAAAAGGTGTTAAAGCGCCTTGTTTTGTAAGACGGTTTACCTTCTCGTTGCCCTCTATGCCCTAGTATATGTACAGTGTCCTAGTACGCACATCAGAGTTACTTTATACCTCCTTGTTCAAGAATATTTTTACCCTCCCAAACTATCTGAGAATTGCACTTGATGGCTCCTAGAGCCTTTAGAGCCGGTTCACTGTCGGATAGTATATAAATGTGCACTCTTAAAAGGCCTCTTTGAAGATATTCTTTGGCACAGATGTTTATGGTCAGTACTTTAGCTTGAAATTTTGTGGGCGTTTTGCTGATTACTAAAGAAAGTTTAAACTTTTTTTTCCAGACCGACTCCTTTCGTTAGCTTCGAACCATTTGTGTGTACCACAATGATGCGATGTCCGCTTGTGGTAGCTTTGCGTTCTTCCATGACTGGCGATCTTTTACAACTTTTACTTTTACTCATCCTTCATCATTGTAACCATAGGATTCACACGTTCGGACCTATTTTTGTTTGATAAATACAGTGCGAGTGCAATAAAGACAGCAGCAAAAATCACGTCTGTGATATATTCGAGTAAGTGACCTTCAACGTTCAACTTTGGTTAGACAGAGTTTATCATGTGATCTGCTGATTTACTTTGGCACTCGACCCATAGATCTTTTACTTCATTTCTTTGAAGCATATGCTCGCAAGTAAGAGGTTTTCATTATTCATATGATATGAAGTAAATGCTTCTACATCTACCTTTTACTTGAAGCTTTTGCTCATACTTCTACCTTTTGCTTAGAAGCAAATGCTCTATTTTTATTCATACGGCTGATTATGTAATAATACTTCAATTAATGATTGTGACGCCGAAATAAATTCTTTACGTCCACCCAATTTAAATGAGTGTTTTAAAAATCCTGAAGTTTTTTCAAATAAAATTGAATGGCCGTTTCCGATTCGCAACCGGTTCGGCTTCTGGTTGGTTCGGATATGACAGAAGTTGGTCGACAACTTTTGAATTTGGTCTGTCAAGAAAGACGCCATGTTTTGAGGTTATAAAAGCAAACCGAAATTCAAACGAAAATACGAACCAACTCGCAAAGCTGGTCCGAATTTGGATGGACCAAGCCATGCGGGTGACATCAACGGTTTGCAATCGGAAACGGTTGGTTCTAATTTGGTTGGCCTTGAAGACAGACCAAAGCGAATCGTGGGAAGTTTTTTTTTGGGAGAAAAAGGAATAAGGACTAAAGCAGCACAAATCAATCAAACATTTATCAGGAGAAATTAACGACAATTTTCTTTTAAATAGCGAAGAAATCACTGGATATTCAACACGTCTTAGATTTGCTGTCACAGTAATTCGTCGTATTCCAAAAGGTGCTCGTTCTTGCATAGCCTAAGAACTTTCAAACCTTTTAGTTAAATGCATTTCGGAAAATTCTCCCCGTTCCTGGTTTAATTTGTTCCTGTTTCCATACGCTGTTCTAAAACTTCCAGAAAAAACAAGACAAAATAAGAAACAATCACTAACCACGTTAGTTTAACAAAATATATCAATATGGAAGAAACAAAAATTACTTTCTCACAAATTATTTGAAGATTTTTACAAGCCTCCGTTCTCAAAATCAAAAACAAAACCAAAGAAATCCAAATTGGACTACTTGAAATCCAAGATTAATGCAAAATTATCCGAAAATGACATCAAAGGCCCCATAAGATTACTTTGCTCCGAAGATTCTTTAGCAGATGCTGATTCTAACACCTTTGAAAAACTAAAAGAAAAACACCCTCCACCTCTTGTCAATGACGTTTTCCCGAACTCACCTAGGCATGAATATACTTTTGACATTTCAGTTTTAGAAATTAAAAATTTAATTACTTCGTTCAGGCCAGGTTCTTCAGGAGCTCTCGACGCACTGCGACCACAACATTTAAAAGACCTAATTCAAGATGAGCTTTGTAACACATCCCATAATCTTTTTCAGACAATTCGTTCCTTTATTAATTTTATTTTGAGCGATTCGCTTCCAAATTTTATCCGACCAATCTTCTTTGGTGCTTCATTGTGTGCTTTAAGCAAAAAAGATAGTGGGATACGCCCTATAGCTGTTGGTATGTGTTTTCGTAGCCTGGCAGCAACAGTTGTTTGTTCTAGGGTCTATTCACCCCTTGGTGACTATTTTCGTCCTCATCAATTTGGTTTTGCAACAAAATCCGGTTGTGAAGCCACTGTTCATGCAGTTCGAAAGTATACATCTTTTCCTCATAATTCGCCTAAAATTTTGATAAAAATTGATTTCTTAAATGCCTTTAAAATGATTAATAGAGGGGATCTTTTACATAAAGTGAAAGAATTATCTAATTCCTGATTTCTACAACTTTATTTCTTCTTGTTATGGAGAAAAATCGTTTTTATCTTTTGGTAAGGATTTAATTTTTTCCCAACGAGGAGTACAACAAGGAGACCGTTTAGGCTCTCTTCTTTTTTGTCTATGAATTCATCCTATAATTATTTTTTCAAAATCCGACGTAAATTTGTGTTACCTTGATACCTGATACCCTAAAAAAAGCAGGTCCTTATTAAAAAATAAATAAATTGATTATGATTGCAGAGGAACGAAACGTTGGATTTTAAATTTAATACAGTCATCTTCATAGAGTAGAACGACTTTGCCGACGACATGCAGATATACCACTTGTTTCATATTTCAGAATTCAGCAATGCCGAGGAGCAGGTAAACTGTGATTTGAAAACGATTTATGAAATTTCTCTATCGCATGGCTTAAATCTGAATGAAGCCGAATCACAAATCATGCTACTTGGTAAACATCGTGAACTCCTGTCTGCAAACGATAATATTGTTATTGAATCAATGATCAACGCCTTATTCCTTCAAACACTTTTAAAAATCTGGGTAGACACCCAATAAGACTATTGGATTCTCAGTTGCGCTTTGGTTCGTATATTGCGACGCTTTTACGAGCGGGATTCACTAAACTGTGAACTCTCTATACACATCGTGTTTTTCTCTCCACCGACATACAACTAAGATTGTGTGATTCTTTGGTCTTGTCGAACCTGGGTTATTGTGATATGATATATTGGCCAGCTCTGACAAGTAAGGATAAAGAGAGCTTACAAAAATTGCAGAATTCATGTTTAAAGTTTTCATACGGCCATAGGAAATTTAAATTTAAATTTAAAAAAACATAACTTTGTATCACCACTACTTATTGGGCCACCCTGTTTACTGAAAAAAAAATTAGGAATGTAGTACTCATGTTTATCTATCAGTTTTGTATTTAGTATTTTCTTCGATCTCCGTTAGTATAGGAGATATGTATCACCGCGCGCTTAGTAACTCACCCTGTATACCCTGTTAAAAAAAAACTCACTTTCAGATTTACCCCATATATGAGTAGCTCTAAGCTAGATCTCGTCGCTATTAAATTTAATCTCTGTATTTGTTTTTTTGCAGAATAATAAAGGCATTATTTATTTATTTATTTATTTATTCCGGCAGCAGCGCATCACTGCTGGCACTGTCTGATACAGTGGACTAGTGGACTCAGATCTGGTGGCAGAGTGCAGGACTGTGCTGGGCACCCTAGTTAGAGAAAATAATGTTACCGGGAGATTCCAACGAGCAACAAGAAGGCTAACCGTTTGGCGAGGCAGGGCTCTGGAGATTCAACTATAATATGCCTTTCATACTCAACAGCAGTGGAGACGACGTTCCGCAAGGTGGAGGAACTCTAGAGGGACTGCAGCGAAATGAGGCAGGCCAAACTTCTAATGGGGGCCTGGAAGGCAATTCAGACCAAAGCTATCCTATTGCTATGTACCTTGGCAATCACGTGATTAATGCAGGGGACATACAAAAGATTCAGCCTTGAAGGCTCTTAGCATCGATTACATTTAAGTAGGCGCACAACGGGCCAGGACAGGCGGCCTACGTGCATGGAAACTTCGGCCATGTGAAATAAAGTCCCTATCTATATTTATAAAATGTTTTTTTTTTTGTGAAAGCGATCGGTCTAAAGTGATTCCTGAGGAATTAAGTCATTGCTGTCGATTGTCAACAAGTTAAAGAAAATATTAGGAGTTTTTGTAGCCCTATCCTCATCTCGACCTCTTTCACATCAAATCTTCTTCATATCTATTCCATCATTCTTTTCTAGACCGCTCTTTCGTATTTTTCTAAAGTCTTCAAGCTTTGGGGCTCATTGAGTCCCCGTCCGACTAGCTTCTCATGCGAGTTTTTCTGGAGAGCGTATTTTAAGCGATGCCGCCTACACAGTTTTTATGCTATTCGGATTGACTTCGTATTAACTATACCTACCCAAATAGAAAGCCATGTTCAGAACTTTACTATCAACACAAGATATTCTTTGTTCGTTAAAGTGACTATCTTGGACTTTTCTCATGTAATATTGATCATCGAATGAGGAGTTTCACTATATTTGAATTTCATTGCTTGATCATTTTTTATGCACGATGGGGCGATAAATTCAACTTACCGCCCGTCTGTTTTAGGAGATAAATCAGCTAGAATTATTTATTATATTCACCCAAAAACTATTTCTACATATATTATTACCAAAATCGGTGTGAATAACCATGAAACATATAAAAGTTGATTTTTGGAAGATTTGCAAATACCTACAGAAGTTGCCAATTTTTCAGTGAAAACGCGCCTTTATATAAAGGAGAAGACTGTTTATTTTTGAAAACAATGTCAAATGGATGCCATTATATAGTACACAGAGTGAGTTTTAAGCATGGAACGTCTCCATTATCTCGAAAACGGCTTGCACGCTTTTTATGAATTTTGGTTTGAACGAGTATTGTTATATGGCCGATAATATGGTAGTATTTACATGGTTGTCAGATCTGTCGTTTTTCGAGAAAAATAAGAAACTTTGTTTTTTCAAATCGCTCGTACACGTAATTTGATTGAACATTTTCAGCACTAACTTGACCTATAGGGGGCGGGGGGTGGGGGGTGGGACCAACCCTCACCATTCCAAATGGAACAGGAGGTCGAGTGATACCTGTTTTAGAAGAGCGTTCAATTTTCTTTTAAATGACATCAAATCGAAGAGAATTGAACGCTCTTTTAAAAGAGGTATCTGTCGACCTCTTGTTCTATTTGAAAAGGTAAGGGTTGGTCCCACCCCGCCTAGAGCGTTAAAGATGAAGTGCTAAAAATGGTTGCAGAAAACTTCCCCCTTTGAAAATCAAATTACGTGTACAAGCGATTTAAAAAAAAAATAAACGTGACATCAGATATTCAGCCTGTTTCGTTTTAAATGGTACA
Organism: Ceutorhynchus assimilis; assembly: GCA_917834065.1. NCBI lineage: Eukaryota > Metazoa > Arthropoda > Insecta > Coleoptera > Curculionidae > Ceutorhynchus > Ceutorhynchus assimilis. The sequence goes on from OU892277.1 coordinate 63,778,503, forward strand.
ACCTGTATATTCAGTTGTCTGAACCAAAATAAAAATACCCTTGCTTTCAGTTGGCTTTGAAATGTTTTCTATTTTTTTCAATAAATAATTTTTGAAAATGCTGTTCCCATACCACATATTCAAAGGTACTGGAATGGCGCCATTGTATGACGTAGCCATCCACGACCGACCAATAAGAATCGTTAACAATGGCTCTGACGCACATCTTTGATGCTTTACTTGTGTAAGCTCCGAAGAGTGACAATGATGAAATTCCTCATTCGTTATTTGCGCCTTTTCGTTTAACACGCTGGTCAATATAAAGTAATTTTATGTTGACACGAAACTTAAAAAACAAACCAAAACAAACTGTGAAATTTGAGGTTATCCTATTTCTCAGCAGACATTAGACAATGCGACGTTACCAAACTGACTGTCATGATTTTTTAAAACTAAAATGACGTCAGAGCATAGATCCTTTCTCAACACTACATAAACTGTTGTAGGTACAACTGAACATACTGACAATCAAAAAATAACATTAATTTTATAACTGTCGTCCAAAAAATACAACAAAAAACATTATATAAGCAAGGATAAAATCCAGGTTTTAAAAGGTAATCTTGGAAATCAACAATGGCAACGACAATCTGACAATGTACTTATATGCAGTATATTATTGCTAGTTAAAGCGACTGACGTCATATTTTGCGGGTTTTTTGCGGCGTTTGAAATGCTGCTGAATTATTTATTTTTTTAAGAATTCAACGGCAACTCAAATGTTCCCCAAAATAGTGTTAATATACTTAGTTTGTGTTCTAGAATTGGAAAAAAAAATAGAAATAACAAATATCACTAAAGTGCCTTTCTTGGTTCATGGTCATTTTGTACTTATGGTACCATTGATATTCGATGAACCAAAAAGAAGTATTTAAATTTTTCAGGCAGTGTTTGTGATTAAAATTTTGTTTCGTGCTGACACTCTGCCCTGCCTATTCTCACAGTCTGACACATGCACCTTTTCATACGAATATTGAACACCCAAGGAATTCAATGAGTCACATTTCATTATTTACGTACACTGCGTCATATCCTGGACGTAAAAGATGCTCCTTTTGCACTTTGCACAAGTTCTGTTTTTAACACCTGGCACGAATAAGTACTCTGCTTTATCCGCTGATACGATGCTAATTCACTGGGTCTTAAAGCACCTCATTAATTGCAGCGAAATCAATAATTACTGTCGCACCGAGGCATTCTACTCTCGGACTGCACGACTTGACTCGTAACTTCAAAGTAGCAGCAGTTGCAGATACGCGCAACGACAGACATCTCCTCTCTAGCATTTGCTATAAGGACCACGTCAAATAGAAATTTAAAAAATTACAATTTTTCAAAACACAAGACAAGTATATTTTCATTAATACCAAATACTAAATAGAGTAAATACGAGCAAAACTCCATTTCGACATTAATATTCATTTAATTGCGAATGTCATAAAATAAATTTTAGGCATATACAATAAACAAACACACTGATATAAATACAATAGCGACTATATTTCTTGATAATTACGGTTGCAGATGAGGGTTGTTATTTTTAATTACGTAATTTAAAACCAATATTATTTTGCAATAGTTTGAAATAATGCCAGCGTTTTCATTCTAATGAATATTTATTTATGATCATTGATCAATATATTCCTTTCACATTTATTTGAATTAAAACTCTTTGACATTTATTATTTTTTTGAAATACATATTTAATTAACATTCAAAGAGGTTGAAGACAAGAACGAATTTAAATTTTATAAATCAAAATGTGGTAAGTAAATAAGATATTAGGGCTTTCTTTTCTGATTTTCAGTTCAGGAATCTCGAAGGAAACCGTATTGCCAAATTCAATGAAATATGCAGCACTCTTGAACAATGTAATCAGAAAATGATCGAATTCCTTGTCTTACAAGGGGATCACCGAATTTATATAGGTGCTCTATACTTCGTAAAATAACTTCAGTTTGAAATTGAATTTGAGGTAAGCCTAACGAGCAGCGTCTTTCTTAACTAAGCTAATAAAATAAACTAGATATGACATCGAGAGAATTTTGGTCAAATCTTTGGGAATTTGATTTGCCAACGGTACGATCAGGAAATGTTACTGGTATTAAATGATATTAGGTATGTACTCCAAAATCAGTAATGTTAATAATTGTCAATAGTAATATAACAAGTGCAATGGAAATTATCGATATTTGTTGGGAAATTTGCCCGAATGCATTTTTCAGTTAACAACGCATGAGTGCAAATTTGTCTAAAATTATAGATATATTTCCATTGCACGAGTTGTATTTTGTGAGATAATTTCATGAATCAAAAATTTATTTATTTTTGTCAAAAAATGTCAAAACACCAGTTCTCGCACCAGTTAATATGCAATTATCGCGTAATTCCAATCTGATTAGTTCAAATCAACAATCAAAACATGTCAGTTTATTGTTGGAAAGGCAGTTTTGACAAAGGTATGAAATTCTCGTTTTAACTTACTTTTAATCTGATCTCCCAACAAGATATTAAGATTCATAATGCACTAATAGCCCATGTATGTGAAATAAATTTGAAATGTAATTGACAACTTCTTGCTTCTTATTTTCTGTGTTAGAGTTATTGTTTGTTTAGGTCAGATGTTTGCTGATTTTTTCCTTACATGTTTTCCTTTTTTCTGGTGGTCTCTTTAGTATGTCTAACAAAAGCCTGCTTAAATACTCTAATATTTAATAGTTTTATCGTCTGTTATATAATTTAAGTGTGTTGGATTTTTGTGGCATGCAGGCGTTTCAATTAAAATTGATGAAAAATTTTCTTGCCTCGACTAGGATTTGAAATGAAACAGGTCTTGGTAGCTCAGTTGGTGGAGCGTTGCACTAGAAATGCGAGGGTCCTGGGTTCAAATCCTAGTCGAGGCAAGAAAATTTTTCATCAATTTTGATTGAAACGTCTGCATGCCACGAAAATCCAACACCCCTAATATATAATGTACCGGGTGTCCAAATAAGAAAGGGCGCCGGCTATATCTCAGGAACTATTAGTCCTAGAGCTTCCAAGTAATTTTTTTTTTGATAAAATAGGCCATGAAAAATTGCTGGAAATAGTTTTCAAGTTTGTAAGTTGATCGCTAGGGGGCGCAACGAACACTCGGAAACATAATACTGTGATTATCTTCAAAAAACGCCCACATAAGGTATCCTAAAAATATGATTATTGAAATCTTGATACGATTACGAAAAAATTTTGTTAAGGATTTTTTGAGGGAAGGTTCAAACTTGTTAGGAACAAAAGTTGTATAACTATTTTGTTTTTCAACCGATTTGAATGAATCGGGTGTCATTTGGAAGAGTTTTTTTTCGGTTTAATGAAATGCATAATAAAAATAACAAAATTAAATTGTTTTGTCGCCGCTAGGGAGCGCTGTGTCTAAAAGTCGACAATTTTCAATTTTTTCTCGGAAATTTCAAATATAATGATGCGTTTTTTATAATTTAGATGGAAAGAGGATAAAAAAATAAGGAATCTGGTGGAAACCGCAATTCTAGATCTTTATCCTAGCCCAAAATATAAATAAACAAATATTTTCAGTAAGAACATTTTCAGAAAAAAAAACCTTCTTGCCTTCCTTTTCGGGATAAAACAAAAAAAAATTATTTTTTTACGGCACTATAAAATTAGTGAGAAGAAGAACTAATTGTGTGTCTGAAAGTAGCTACCAATCCACGATATCAAAAATTGAAATTGATTGAACTATTATAGTTATTTATATTTACATTCCAAGCTGCGAAAGCGCACTTTTAGGTGCGAGGTGTATTTGATACCTCCGAACACCGAAATAGTTATTTACATTCTAAGCTGTGAAAGCGTACTTTTAGGTGCGTGAATTCAAATAGCCGAGGCGAAGCGAAGCGCAGCCTCGGCTATTTGAATACCTCTGACCACCTAAAAGGGCTTTTGCAGCGTGTAATGTATCAAACTTTTCATTGTTTCCCTCAAGAAAACATTTTTTTATCTTGAATAGGCAAGCAAACGCGAAAGTCAAACAAGCTAGTCATTACTTTCACTTTCGCTTGCCTATTCAAGATAAAAATCATTTTTTTTTACAACTGTCAAAAAAAGATGATGTTTGCACACTGGTGACAATCTGCGAAGTGACACTTTTTTTTCCAGGTAGATTTTTTTTAACGTTCCCATGACGCCGTGTGCGAAATGCTTAGTTCGCACACTCAGGTAACAAATACCTGGAACCTGACAGAAAACGAAAAATAATTAAAATTCACCTGCCTTTGATTGTTAATGCAATTTTAGCTTCGAATCATCGATATTTGAATGGAATTGTAGAAAGAATATTGTTTGCAACTCGTGCGCGAAATACTTTGGTGTATTTTGTTCCCTGGATTTCTCTCGCATTTGTCTTGCACTGAAAATCATGTCTGCTGTACCTCGGTTGGATCTAAAGCCACACTTTGTCTCTGGGAGGTTCTCTTCGGCAGTTGGGATTAAACAATTGGATAATATCCTTGCAAGTATCTTTCCCGCAACAGAAAGTAAATATATTCCTCTCTAGTTTCCACATTGAGCCTTGTTTCCCTTTTTGAAAATGGTCACTATGGAGGCATCTCTAAGTTCGGCAGATGGGTTCTAAGTGACCATTATTTACTTATTAGGATGTGGGTTTGGGCTTTTCAACGTCGTCTAATCTAGGATCTTCACTTAGTTCTTAGTGTATTGGTTTCTGTGGAATTTCGTTGAAGATGACATTATTAATTTCTGATTCTCTGTTGGGTATTTTTGAAAGTGTTCTTTCCAACGAGAATTGCTGGAAAAAGTGTCTTCAAGCAGTCTTGTGCCATGTTTGGATCGTAAGGGGTTGAGTCCTTGAGTGGTTGGAATATACCCTCTTAGTAGCCTGGAAGAAGGCCCTAGTGCTGTTGGATTCAGCTCGTTGCTGCATTTCGTTTCATTTTGTTATCTACATATACATTGGTTCTTTAATGCTCCCGTTTGCCTTTGAACATTAAGGTAGGAGGCGAAATGATGAGAAAAACGTGTACACACTTCCGCCATATTGTTACTACACTTTTACCCGAGAGTCGGTCACTTCTGTCATATCGTCGTGTCAGGGCTGCATTTTCCATCCGAAGATGTTTTGAATGCGAAACATTTTTGAAGCGTGGAATTTTTATGTTGGGTCTTGAAAGGATTTCCTGTTTCAGTATGTTGAAGTTTCTGTAGCAACTTTGCGTTTCCTGGTGTTATCTCGATTTTTTACGTTTTTAGATAAAAATTATAAAGAATCCATTTAGTTGGGCTCTGCTTAAGTAGCCATATTTTTCCTACACTTGGCCACGCCTACTGATAGCCTTAAACATTGCACTATTCAAATGATGAAAGCGTCTCCTTTTTTATTCTACCTCAATGCCGTTGAACTTCTGCTTTTGGGAGTCGCTTATCCATGCATTATGCGCCGTTCTTTTTCTTTCCACAAGTTCTTGAATTTCAGTGTCGTTCTCATCAAACCAGTCTTGATTTTCCTTTTGTCGACCGTTTCTTCCGAAGGCCGAGGCAGATGTTATTGATCACGCTCTCCGCTGCCTCCGTGCCGGTTTGTCACTAAAAGCTTCCAAAGTATACTGTGCGTGACATTTATTAAGATTGGTACGCTGATGCACAGTCAGCAGAATCACGGTCTCTAAACTCGAGTTCCGTCACAATGGCATAGAAACTAAGACGATTGGGTCCCTCGAGCTCAAAGCTGGCTGATTGGACGGTCGAGTATTAAGCTCGGATCGTGGGCGATTGTCTTATCAACCATGGGTGAATTGTTAGTATTGGAGTTATCGCAGAATTTAAATTTAGAAAAATGTTAACAAATTTAAAAAAATAAATAAAATTTTTGCAAGGAGTTTATTTATTTTCACCTGTTGATGTTGTTGGTTTGTTATCGGCTTTCACATAATGTAAATAATAATTTGTATTTTTATCACTTTTCTAGTAAAAATAAAAAATGTGTCGTTTTATTAACTTATGAATTGCACTTAACATTCAAGAGAAAAATTAAATAATACTTACTCAGCTACTTGCCAAATCCTAATTTTTGTTACAAGGTTCTCAAAACACTTAAATCATCACGAAGATTTTGCACAGTCACACTTCTCGTACCACGCAATCTTTGTAAAACGGGCACAATGTTCTTTCATCAGCTGGGTGCCGCCCTATGGAGAAATATTTCCCTCTAAATTCTGGCGGCTAAATGAGCATTTCGTAACGATTCTGCGTAAACAAGAAACATATCTGCATATTCGACGTTTGTAAACATTTTATTTCCAAAAATAATGAAATACGAGCGTTTCCAATACTTCAACTGCCATGACAAGACAAATCAAGAATCAATTAATCAGTTCAACCTAAGGTTCAACCACCTAATCTTTTTTCTTCAGATACCGAATCACGAGTAAAATTGAAATGTTATTTTATCAATTTGTTCTTTCAAATATTCGTTAAAAAATGTCAAAACCTCGAAGGCCTTTTTCTTAAAAATGGTTGAGTTTGTACCCCATTTTGTGTAAACTTTTTTTGTTCGAAATGGGCCATATTGTCACGGCTTTGGATTGCCTGACAGAAATCTTGGGTTCGTTTCGTTTATTCCAAAAATCAAAGTCCAATTAACACAGCAATAATTTATTGCACGTAACAATACACGCTGACACTAATTACTTTAATAACTAACTCAACAATTAAACTCTTTACAAAAATAATCACTATTTAAATCGTATCACAGTCGAACTGAAACTTAAACTTACAAAGCAATAGCGGCCTTTTATATATCCCTAAATCTATTCCTGTAATATCTAGCACACACACGATAATCTTATTTTCTCGATTATAGTAGAATAATTCGCTAGATTCTAGGATATTCGACAGGCATTCTTGACAACCTGGCGGACGCCGTTCTTCTGGCGTCAGCATTATCGTAACACTGCCCTTCTTTTGAGGTTGATCGTCCCGATCAACTTCACGCCCATGATATTTCGTTAATCTGTCTGGATGTACAACTTTCATCTTACTCCTGGTGTTGCGCTGGATTCGATAAACCAAATCATTGATCCTCTTGATTATTCTATAGGGTCCTTCCCATGCTGAAGACAATTTCGGCGATACTCCTTTCTTTCTAGCTGGATTATTCAACCACACTAAATCACCTTCTTGAAATCCAGCTGAATTGGCTTTAAGGTCGTATCTGGTCTTCATCCGGTTACTGGCTAGCTGAATATGCTCCCGAGCAAAATCATGGATACCCAGAAGTCGTGCCCTTACTTCGTCGGCATAGTCTCGAATTTCTTTTCGCTCTTCTTCGGGTACTCCAAACATCAGATCGCAAGGTAACCTGAGTTATCTTCCAAAAACGATTCTGGCTGGACTTTCACCTGTTGACTCATGAACAGCTGCTCTGTAGGCCGTTTAAAATAGAGGCAAATGCTTGTCCCAATCTCGCTGGTTCCTTGCGACCGCTTTTGTCAGGTGTTCCTCTATGGTCTTATTGAATCGTTCTACCATGCCATCAGACTGTGGATGTAAAGGTGTTGTCCTTGTCTTACGAATGCCCATGATCTCACAAATTTTCTTAAAGATGGCAGATTCGAAGTTTCGTCCCTGGTCTGAATGTAACTCTAGTGGCACACCATGACAACTAAAAACTTCGTCCACTAGCACCTGGGCAACAGTGACGGCTTCTTGATTGGGATTAGCGAAAACTTCTGGCCATTTACTGAAGTAATCCATGATAACTAAGATGTATTTGTTACCATGCTTGACTCTGGAAACGGTCCGGCTACATCTATCGCTATTCTTTCAAATGGAAGACCGACGTTGTACTGTTTCATGGGCCCCCGAGATCTTAGTTTAGGGCTTTTACTGGTAGCACAGATGTCGCATTTTCGGCACCAGCTTTTAACGTCTTCATGGTAGTGAACCCAGTAAAAACGTTCCCGAATTTTGTCCAAAGTCTTGTTAACTCCGAAATGTGCCCCTGAAGTTCCATCATGTATTTCTTTTAATACATCTTCCACTCGGTCTTTTGGGATAACCAGTTGGCTCTTAGTAGATTTCCCATCGGCACTTTCCCAAACTCTTTTGAGCAAATCATTTTCTAAGGCGAGAGAGTTCCACTGGGCCCATAACGCCTTCTAAACCAAGCTCTTCTTTGACACTTCCCTTCATTCTGGCCTACATTCATCATTTTCTTTAAGATGTAGAATTTGCCCGATGTCCTGGTCTGCCTCCTGATCTTCTCTCATTTGCTTGGTAGTCCATTTGTCATCGACGATCAGGCCCGTTCTTCTTACAGCTGTGGACTAGTGTTTTTCTCATGTATATCGATTCTTTGACAATGTTTGCAATCTTCTTTACATGGCCGTCTAGACAGAGCGTCAGCATTTTTATGCATGTTTCCAGGTCGATGTTTAATTTGGAAATCGTATTGCTGCAATTTCTCAATCCATCTAGCAAGCTGTCGTTCAGGAGTTTTCCTTTCTAAAAGCCATTTTAGAGCTGCGTGATCTGTTCGAATTAGAAACCTGCGTCCGTAGAGATACTTATGAAAACGGTCGACTGCTTTTACTATGGCAAGCAACTCTCTTCTGGTGACACAATTATTTCTTTCCGGCTTTGATAAGGTTCTGCTGTAGTACTCCACGACATGTTCTTGTGAATTTTGGATTTGTGAAAGGACAGCTCCAACACTGGTGTTACTTGCATCTGTGTCCAAAATCAACATGCCTTTCTGATCAAGATAGGACAACACTGGGCTCGTACATAATGCTCCTTTCAATTTTCTAAATGCGGAATAGCATTCTTGGGTCCAATTGATTGTTGATTTTTCTTCTGTTAATCGATGAAGCGGAGCAGCTATATTGGCGAATCCTTCCACAAATCTTCGATAATAAGAACATAATCCTAGAAAACTCCTTAGTTCATGTTTGTCGCGTGGTTTTGGCCAGTCCCTGACAGTATCTATTTTTCCTTCCATAACTTGTATGCCATCTTCAGATACCTCGTGACCTAAGAATTCCACTTTCTTTTGAAATAGAAAACACTTATTTGGATTGAGTTTCACGTTGGCATTCGGGAAGCGGTCAAAAACTTCTTTCAGGTTATTGAGATGTTCTTGGAACGAATTTCCTATGATCATGACATCATCCAAATATACCAGGCAAGTTCTCCATGTTAGGCCTCGCAAAACAAGATGCATCAGTCGCTCAAACGTAGCTGGAGCATTACACAATCCGAAAGGCATTACATTAAACTGGTATAGTCCGCTTCCGGTACTGAAGGCAGTTTTCTCTTTGTCATCGTCATGTATTGCCACTTGCCAGTATCCACTTTTGAGATCCAAGGTGGAAAACCATTTGGAGCCTGATAGAGTTATTAATGTATCGTCTATTCTCGGCAGAGGGAAGCTGTCCTTCTTGGTGACGTCATTAAGCTTTCGGTAGTCCACACAAAATCTAAGACTCCTATCTTTCTTTGTAACCAATACTACTGGCGCAGACCATGGGCTATTTGACTCTTCAATGATTCCCTCTTGAAGCATTTTATCAATTTGGTTTTCCACTCCCTTTTGCTTAGCTACTGGCATACGTCGTGGTGGTTGTCTAATTGGATGTGCCAATCCAGTATCAATTTTGTGTTGAATTAAGTTGGTCCGTCCGGTTTGATTGTCCTGTTTTTCTTGTTGTCGTCTGGCCTCTCCGTTTTGTTTTTCTCGTTGTCGTCTGGCTTCTTCGTCTTGTTTTTCTTGCTGTCGTTTGGTCTCTTTAAGTTCCAACATTTTGCGCAGAAGTTCATCAACTTTTCGTTCGTCCATTTTTGCTTGTTGTCTTGTGATAGGCATATACAGAACGTTCTAGAATTTCCCTCGAAATTTCTTCAAATATCTTTTCTGGTCTTTGCTCGAAGTTCCAAACACGCCGGTGAAGTCACAAATTGGATAACTTGCTTTATTCTAGAATAGAATGTTCTGGAATTTTCTTGATACTTCTTTTCTACATGTCGATTGATACAGCAAACACGTCATTGAAGTCACAATTTCGATAACTCCCTTGGTTTCCAAATAGAATGTTCTAGAATTTTCCCGAAACGCCTCGAAAAACCTCTTCTGAATGACGATTGATGTTCCGAATACGTCGGCGAAGTCACAAATTCGATATCTCCCTTAGTTTCCAAATAGAATTTTCTAGAACTCACTCGAAGATTTACTATCACAGTCAAAATCGGGTATAGAGTCACTTCCGGGGTAATTCACACGATCGGTTAAGTCTCTTTTTGTGATTGCCACTGTTTGCACTGACTAACTGTCCCAGGGTTCACTTAGTGTTCAGTTTTTACACTACACTAGCGTCCCGCAAAAAAAATTTACACAAAATGGGATCCAAACTCAACCATTTTTAAGAAAAAGGCCTTCGAAGTTTTGACATGTTTTAAGGAATATTTGAAAGATTCAATTATCAAATAATTACGAATTTTTAGTCAACAACAGTAATAACAAATTGATAAAATAACATTTCAATTTTATTAATTAGGTAGATGGAGACCCTGTCTTCATTTTACTTGTATTTCAATTTTACTCGTGATTCGGTATCTGAAGAAAACAGAATAGGTGGTTGAACCTTAGGTTGAACTGATTAATTGATGCTTGATTTGTCTTGTCATGACAGTTGAAGTATTGGAAACGCTCGCCTTTCATTATTTTTTGGAAATAAAATGTTTACAAACGTCGAATATGCAGATATTTTACTTGTTTACGCAGAATCGTTACGAAATGCTCATTTAGCCGCCAGAATTTAGAGGGAAATATTTCCCCATAGGGCGGCACCCAGCTGATGAAAGAACATTGTGCCCGTTTTACAAAGATTGCGGGGTACGAGAAGTGTGACTGTGCAAAATCTTCGTGATGATTTAAGTGTTTTGAGAACCTTGTAACAAAAATTAGGCATATTTTTTATTTTTACTAGAAAAGTGATAAAAATGTAAATTATTATTTACATTATTTGAAAGCCGATAACAAACCAACAACGTAAACAGGTGAAAATAAATAGACTCCTTGCAAAAAAACTTTTTTTTTTTAAATTTGTTAACATTTTTCTAAATTTAAATTCTGCGATAACTCCAATACTAACAATTCACTTATGGTTGATAGGACAATCGCCCACGATCCGAGTTCAATACTTGACCGTGCAATCAGCCAGCCCTGAGCTCGAGGGACCCAATCGTCTTAGTTTCTATGCCATTATGAAGGAATTCGAGTGTAGAGACCGTGATTCTGCTGACTGTGCATCAGCGTACCAATCTTAAATGTCACGCACCGTATTCTTTGGAAGCTTTTAGTGACAAACCGGCACAGAGGCAGCGGAGAGCGTGATCAATAACATCTGCCTCGGCCTTCGGAAGAAACGGTCGACAAAAGGAACATCAAGACTGGTTTGATGAGAACGACACTGAAATTCAAGAATTTGTGGAAAGAAAAAGAACAGCGCATAATGCATGGATAAGCGACTCCCAAAAGCAGAAGTTCAACGGCATTGAGGTAGAATAAAAAAGGAGACGCTTTCATCATTTGAATAGTGCAATGTTTAAGGCTATCAGTAGGCGTGGCCAAGTGTAGTAATAATATGGCTACTTAAGCAGAGCCCAACTAAATGGATTCTTTATAATTTTTATCTAAAAAGGTAAAAAATCGAGATAACACCAGGACACGCTAAGTTGCTACAGAAACTCCAACATACTGAAACAGGAGATCCTTCCAAGACCCAACATAAAAATTCCACGCTTCAAAAATGTTTCGCATTCAAAACATCTTCGGATGGAAAATGCAGCCCTGACGCGACGATATGACAAAAGTGACCGACTCTCAGGCAAATGTGTAGTTACAATATGGCGGAAGTGTGTACAGGTTCTTCTCATCATTTTGCCTCCTACCTTAATGTTCAAAGGCCAACGCGAGCATTAAAGAACCAATGGTGGATATGTGGATAACAAAATCAAACGAAATGCAGCAACTAGCTGAATCTAACAGCACTAGGGCCTTCTTCCAGGCTACTCAAGGACTCAACCCCTTACGATCCAAGACTGCTTGAAGACAGTTTTTCCATCAATTCTCGTTGGAAAGAACACTGTCAAAAATACGCAACAGAGAATCAGAAATTAATAATGACATCTTCAACGAAATTCCACTGAAAACAATACAGTAAGAACTAAGTGAAGTTCCTAGATTAGAGGACGTTGAAAAGCCCAAACCCACATCCTAATAAGTGAAATATGGTCACTGAGAACCCATCTGCCGAACTTAGAGATGCCTCCATAGTGACCATTTTTAAAAAGGGAAACAAGGCTCAATGTGGAAACTAGAGAGGAATATACTTACTTTCTGTTGCGGGAAAGATACTTGCAAAAATATTATCAAATTGTTTAATCCCAACTGCCGAAGAGAACCTCCCAGAGACACAGTGTGGCGTTAGATCCAACCGAGGTACAGCAGACATGATTTTCAGTGCAAGACAAATGCGAGAGAAATCCAGGGAATAAAATCGCCCTCTATACATGGCCTTCATAGATTAAGTGAAAGCATTTGATTCGGTCAAGTGTGAAGCTCTTTGGAAGGTATTGGCGAATGTTGAGTGTCCGCAAAAGTACATCCAGATACTTCGCCTGCTGCATAATAACATAAATGCAACCGTTCTAAGCAACGATGGATAAGAAGTGTCTTTTAAAATAATTACAGGCGTTAAACGGTGCTGTGTTAGTGCACCAACTTCATTTTCTCTATTTATAGGATCCATACTTCACCTTGTCAATGGGTCACTTGGCGGCAGGAGTGGAAATCCTGTACAGACGGCTTATTCGACCTAAACAGATTACGAGCCAAGACGAAAGTATCGACGACGTCAATAATAGAACTTCAATATGCGGATGATAACGTCGTGATCGCCAATACAGAGGAAGATCTTCAGGCAATTATCAATGCATTCAACCAGGCATACAGGATAATTGGTCTAGAGGTCAGCTTTGAGAAGACCCAGATTCTGCACCAACCCGCACCGGATACTAATCCCCCATCCCCAAATATAACTATAAATAACCATTCTTTGCAGGACGTAGTACACTACCCATATCTTAGGAGCCATCTGTCAGTGAATGCAACCATTGATGCTGAAATCCAACATCGCTTAAAGTCTGCTAGCCCGGCGTTCGGACGACTGCTAGGGAGAGTCTTCAACAATCACGACATCAGTGCTGAGACCAAACTTCGCGTCTACAATGCAGTTGTAATACCAACACCCACATATGGCTGCGAAACATGGACCACCTACAAAGCCTAAAAAAATACCACCAGCGATGCCTAAGAAGGATCCTACGGAATAAATGGCAAGACTGACGAACGAATATTAGTGTTATAGAGGAGGCCAAAACAACTAGCATGGATCCCCTCCTCATCAAGCATTCACTTCGCTGGATAGGTCACCTCGTCCGCATGCTCGAAACACGTCTTCCACGACAGATTCTCTACAGTCCACTGAAAGAAGGAAAACTAAATCAAGGGGTTCAACAAAACCACTATAAAGATGTTGTGATATACTTGGATATCTTGAGTTAAGGTTCGCCAGTATCAACTACATGCCAAGAAGTTAAGCAACCAGTTCTATCAAAAGTCTTTATTGAACTAACTTAATTAAATTGATACAGTTTTCATGAAGGCAAGATGTTTCTAATTTTAAGCACAATTATCTAATAATAAATATTTAATATTTACAACTACTATTACCTTACGTGATATTTGAGGGTTATATCTGCTAAATACAAGGTTGCCCTGGATCCTATAACATTGAACTAATTACAATATTTCTAACCTGAATCCAGCACACCTTCCCTGCAAAAATCGAAAAAAAAAAATTCGAAGAACTTTTTTTTTATGATATGTGTAGTTTCAACATTTTAACACAAAGTATCAACTTTTAAAAAAGCACTAATATCTTATTACTACAGTATAATACAAAATATGTACAAAAGTAGCTCATACAATTAAATTAAATTAAAATTCTGTTAATACCTGTACTGGCCAATACAATAAAATATATACTAAATTACAATTACCTTTCTACTAAAAAGAAAACAATTAATTTCAGCTAAGATAAGGTTTAACAATATTCTTATGCATCTCCTTAGGTTTATTGTTCACATTTAAAACTAGGTTTGCTCCTCTTACATCTAAAATTTCATAAGGACCCTTAAATAGCGGGTCAAGTTTATTTTCCAAGCTTTTATTTTCTACAAGAACCATATCTCCAACACTATACTTATAATTTTTACAGTTTTTATTAGAATTTCCTTGAATACGCTTAGTTTTTGAAACAATTAAGTTATTTCCTGCATCGTTCCATGCCGTCTGTAGCCTAAATTTCAGTTCAAATGGGTAGTCATCAAAATTATAAATAGGATCGATTTGGCTTTTAATGTTCGAAGGAATTTTGCCTATTTTACCAAAAACAAGTTCATACGGTGTATATCGCGTTGATCTATTTACTGTTGTTATATGAAAAACACCAATACGGTACCCAATCGCTCCAATTTGTGTCATTATATTCTGCTAATTGCATACGCAGATACGCACCCAAATGTTTGTGTGAATTTTCAAGACCACCAAGCGTTTCATGATGGTACGCTGTAGAATTTAAATGCTGGATGTTAAGTAACCTACAAGCCTCTTTGAAGGTGCTAGCCATGAATTCCGTTCCTTGGTCCGTAAGGATTTGACAAGGTATCCCATATCGTAGTACAAAATTTTCTACAAAAGCTTTTGCAACCGTTCGAGCTTCTTTGTCAGGCAGTGGATATCCTTCTACAAATTTTGTCAGATCACACTGAAGTGTCAAAATATATTTTTTATTTTGGTTATCCACAGGGAGAGGGCCTACCAAATCTAACACTATCTTTTCGAATGCAGATTTGGCTGTGCTTGTAATCACCATAGAATTTTCTTAGGGTTTGAATGTTTATATCTCTGACAGCTATCACATTTCGCAACAAAATGACAAACGTCTTTCTTGAGATCTGGCCAAAAATATTGTCGTTTTATATTGTACATGCGTTGTACACCCGCATGTCCTCCTGTCGGAAGCGTGTGAAAATCATTCAAAATTATATGCCTTAGCTTTTTGTCTTCTATGCTTTCCACGTCTTTAACAACATTTATCTTTATAGACATTCCTAATAATTGAGGTTTATACTTATTTATTGATTTTAAAAATTTAGCGCTTTCTGTGTTCCTTATCACATATGTTTCCGGAATATTTTTTTCTGTGCACAATGTGTCCAGATGCCTCAACGATGTACCTAAGTCATACGCTGATCGGTTGTTCTGGATAAAATAAATAATTTTTGAGCTCTCATTGTATACAAAATCATTGAAATAGTGAAGGTCTTTATTACATAAGCCTAGCTTTTTTAGTTTTGCAAATTCTTCCTCCAATATAAGTCTTAATTCCACTGTGTCAATGGGCTGTTTTAAGATCTCGACTACAACAGGGTGATCAAGCCTATTTTCATCATGAATCTGTGTATTTATGTCATTTGGCATACTCATCGCTTTGTTTCTTACCTGCGCTCTAGTCATTACTTTTATACTCTCGCATATCTTTCCCGTCATTTCTTTCAACTCATCCGACTCTATAACTATACGCGATAGTGCGTCTGCTGTGACATTTTCAGAACTTTTGACATAGTGTACTGAGAAATCATACTCCTCCAGCACTAATCTAAATTTTGTTAGTCTACTTGATGGATTCACCATATTGAACAAATAGATTAGAGGGCGATGATCTGTCAATATTTTAAACTTCCTACCAAACAAATAGGGTCGAAAATGCTTCACTGCCCAAACGATGGCCAGTAACTCCTTTTCGATTGTGCAATAATTTTTCTCTGCTTTATTTAATGCCCTTGAAGCGTAGGCAACGGGTCTGTCATTTGAGTTCGATAAAACCGCGCCTACTGCAAAGCCACTTGCATCCGTTCTAAGAACGAACACGTTTTCTTCTGAAAAATCTGGGTATTGTAATATAGGTGAATTCACTAAAGTCTATTTTAAGACTTCGAAAGCCTGCTCGCATTCCTTAGTCCATTCAAAAGTTTTTCCTTTACGACTTAAATTATTCAGCGGTTGCGCTATCTCAGCAAAATTTCTGATGAACTTCCTGTAATAGTTAGCGAATGCGACAAATCGCTTTACTTCCTCCGTACTTTTTGGAATCGGATAGTGGGACATAGCTCCAATTTTATCTGGATCTGGTGAAACTCCCTCTGCGGAGATAACATGTCCTAGATAAAGAATTTCCTTTTTTAAAAATTCGCATTTCTTGGGGTTAAGTTTCAAGTTAGCTTCCCTGAGCTTTTGAAAAACTTTTATCAAGTTCCTATTGTGATTCTGCAACGCGTTGCCAAAGACAATCAAATCGTCCAAATATATGAAGCATGCGTCATAATTTAATCCGGACATCGCAACCGTCATGAGTCGTGAAAATGCACTTGGGCTAATTTTTAGACCCATAGGTAATCTCTTCATCTGGAATTGACCTCTATCGGTTGTAAAAGCAGTAACCGGTCGACTTTCTGGGTCTAATTCAACCTGATAATAACCTTGCGCCAAATCTAAATGAGAGAAATATATCGCTCCTGACAATGAATCCAAAATTTCGGAAATGTTCGGCAATGGAAATTTCTCGTCATCCTTTAGTTGCTTGTTCAGCATCCTATAATCTATAACCACACGGAAGGCTTTAACGCCACTATTATCAGTTTTTTTTGGCACAATCAGCAGTGGTGATGACCATTCCGATCTAGCTTCCTCAATAATATCGTTCTTTAACATTTTCCCGACCTGTCTATGTATTTCATCTTTTTGCGCATGATGTAGTCTGTACGGTTTGATATATACAGGATGTGCATCATTTTTCAGCCGTATTTTTTGACGGTAGATATTAGTTACTGTTAAAGGGTCTTCTTCCAAGTGAAAGATGTCAGCAAACTTTACGCATATTCTGTCAATCGAGTTCTTCTCCTCGCTATTACTTTCAGGTGTATTTATTAAATCAAGTATTTTTTCAACGCGCTCAACAGATGCATTATTTTTGCTTTGGCAAACTTCATAATCAGCCAATTTGTTAATTTTTGGCTAAAAATTCCTTATTCTAAATTCTCGCTCGTTTACATTCAATATTCTTACAGGCACTCTATTTTCCACTGGTTTGACTATGATGCTCGCTACAATCACTCCTTCGCATATTTCGTCATTCATTACAACACATTCATCTGTCTCATTCGTGTGACAATATTTAATTACTTCGCATCTGGGTGGTATAACTGTATAATAGTCACATTTAGATTGCAAAGGAACTGTTACTGTCGCATTTTGACTTTGCAAAGAGATAGAAAAATTTTCGTAATTGATTAAAGCTCCATGCAAAGAAAGAAAATCAGCTCCTAGCACACCGTGAATATAAGAATCAAACTTCCTAACAACAACAAAATCATTGCAAAATATTTCATTCATAATAGTGAATAATAAATTAGTTTAGCCTAGTGATAAGGTAGAGCCATTCCTTGTATTTTAATTTTTCTTTTTGTGTCTATAACGTGATTATCTAAATATTCTGCAAAAATACAAGACATACTCGCTCCTGTGTCGATTAAAAATAACAACTCGCTCGCTCCGTACTTAACACATACATAGTTCAACGCATTCATATTAAAATTGCATGATTTTTCGTATGGTTTATTTCCGCATGGTACGAAAAAACTGCTGCTGAGGATTGTTTTGGTCTATATTATTGTTGCCGGTATTTTCGGTCTGGTCAGCGAAATAGAATCGTCGATTGCCTCCTTGATTACGACCTCGACCGGAGGCGAACCCCCGACCTTGACTCCGATTACCCACTAGGTTGGATTGTCTATTACCATTATTATTATTATTCCTAAAATGATTGCTGTAACTATTATTAAAATTTCCTCGAGAACTCTCTGCTCCTCCATTGAATCTGCCACGGGTTCCTCGATTGTTATATGATTTATGGAAGTTTTTTCTACCTCTCATATGAAATACATTGCTACCTGAAGAGGTATAGGAACCTCTGCTTAGCTCCTCTTCTTTGGCTCCCATAACTGCGTCTTTCAGCGTTCGGTAGTTCCTAGCTTTTATAATTGTTTTTAGGTCGTTATTCCTAAGACCATTTGTGAAAGCATTTATTGCAATCTTTTCATTTATACCTCGCAACACATTTAATGCGGTTTCGTCATTATCGGGTTGCGCTATTGTTAAGTCAAGTAAAAGCGTCTCAACTTTTTTCGCATATTCATCAATACTCTTGCTGTCTTGTCTCACACAATGCAATTGGGTAGATACCACTGCTAAGGATTTTTTGGATATAAGGCATTTTTTCATATCCTTTACTAAATCGTCAACACTGTCATATGCACTGTTTAACCGTAATTTAGCGTTTTGTGTTAATTTAGCTTTAAGAATGTATTTAATTAATAATGACTTCCCATTATTATCTATAAGTTCGCTATATATATAACTCAATTGCATCAATCAACTGTTTTGTTGCTTCTTCATTGCCGTCCGTGGAAGGCAATAAAGATGCAGCGGTCCTCAAATCAAATTTCTCAGACATAGTTTCCTGAACGCTATTACTATTATCTACTTGAACACTTTGCTTTTCCTCGCTTAAATTTTTTAGCCTACCGTTGAGGGAATTGCGTGATTTACTAAGATATGTATTAATAGCCTGAATATATTCTGAAAATGTTTGCTTTAATGTTGGGTCAGCTATAGCCTCCGGCTGGACCTCTTTTTGTAAATTAATAAATTTTTTCTCTAATTTTTCTACCTCCAAAATTAACTTATTTATCCTATCTAAATTTTCGCGACGCTCTTTAGGTTCTTTTCTAACAATATCCTACAATTTACAAGAACTTTCGTAAATGTCTTTAAGTGTCTAACCATAACAACAAAACAACAACAAAAATAAAATGAAGAAAATATTAATACGTTATGACTTACATCACATTAATCCTACGTGCTTGCCTAAAGTCTTGCCCTTCTTGCCAACCAGATAATTAGATCAAAACCTTGCGTTGTATTTCCCAATATTCAACTAGATGTCCTCTGGTTCCCGGGCTGCTGCTCTCAAAACTATGCTTCTGGACAGATTTTTCTTCAAGTTTCTGCGGTACGTCTGTTTAAGCTTCATAAGAACCAACAATATAACTGTTATGGTAAGGATGTATAACATCACTCTAATGTCTTGGGGCATCTGAATTGATTCCTGTTCTACTATAAAATTTGACTTAACGACACCCGAATCGGTGATTTCTGCGTGTTTTGAACTTGATTTCCCCATAGCTTTTTAAGTGTCGCGCTCACTTTCACTAAAATCACACGCGTAACTTTCGAATATCATCCGTATATATTTTTTTAAATTTAATTTGAACTTAACTACTGACTATTTAAAGCTTCTCAACATGTAACTGGCAGGATCGCCATGTGATATACTTGGATATCTTGAGTTAAGGTTCGCCAGTATCAACTACATGCCAAGAAGTTAAGCAACCAGTTCTATCAAAAGTCTTTATTGAACTAACTTATTTAAATTGATACAGTTTTCATGAAGGCAAGATGTTTCTAATTTTAAGCACAATTATCTAATAATAAATATTTAATATTTACAACTACTATTACCTTACGTGATATTTGAGGGTTATATCTGCTAAATAACAAGGTTGCCCTGGATCCTATAACATTGAACTAATTACAATATTTCTAACCTGAATCCAGCACAATGTTCTAAAGGAAATTATGGCAAAGTGCCGCATCGATACCAGCCACTGGGAGACGAGGGCAAATGGAGTAGTCCACGACGAAACACAAACTTTTGAAGATCAGCGACGCAGACACAACCCCGAAAAGACGGACCGCAGGAAGAAGCGAGAGATGAGAGGAAGTGACCATGCTGCTAGAGACTGGGTGCGCCACGACTGGAAAAGTGTTCGGCTCCAGAATTGGTTCATATAGCCATCAGAAAACGCACAATCGATGAAGATAATCATACTCAGTATCGAGTGATTGGCTATGATGATGACATCCTATTAATTTTTGACTGTATAATTTCGGCATACAAGATGCCGTTAGTCTCTCTAGGATGAAGAACCTGGGAAGTGCCCTTTGCTACAGTTGGACGACATTCCAGCACTGGAACCGCTAGATATCCTAAAATTCCTAAACGACCTAGGACTGGAGGGGCAGAAGGAGGGGTACAACCTTGGTCGCAGTGCAATTCACACCTCCAACACAAAAGTAACTTGTGTCAAAGCAGTAATTTACTAGGTCAATTAAGTATTTTCTAGGAATATCTGTGTACTTGGAAATAAATTTGTGTTTAGAGTTAATAATATCCAAGACTATTTTCTTTGGTATGTTTGTGAACAGACTAATTACATCTAAAGACACATGTCTTTCAGGTACTACATGTTCTTTTATCACCTCTGCGGAATGAAAAGAGTCTTTTACATTAAAGTGAAATGTTCTTGTTAAGGGATTGAGTATTTTGTGTAGATACTTAGCTATGTTGTATCCCAGTGAGTTGAGACAGCTAACTACAGGCCTAAGATGTAAACCAGGCTTATGTGTCTTTCTCAAACAGTAAAGTTTTGGGGAAACTGAGTTGTGACGTTCCAATTCTTTTTCCTCTCTAATGCTGATCAGGTTCTGTATTCTTAGCTCTATACCCATTTTGGATGCCACGCGCCTTTTTTGGGCCCTTTAACTATATTTAATATCAATATTTAGTCAAAAATATCATTATAGTTTACGTTTGTATAATTTTATTTGACGTGTCCCGCATAAATAGAAAAAGAAAGCTTATTTGTAATAAATACAAGTTGGAAAGTAATAAATAATGACATGCGCGCGCAACTCGTGGCTGCACTGTAGCCAGATTGTATTGTTGCAGAACAAATATATAGACAACACAAATCGAACATTATAACATTGAAGAACTGATATCTTTTCAAATGTTTAACAACGGCTTGAATCAGACAAAAGAAGAGCTTTAAAGTGTATGTTAACATCGTTTGCACTTTTATTTTGATAAATGTTTCATCCGGCAACATCGCACAATTAAATTGCATCGGAATATGTCAACTAAAGGGTGTTTTTTTTAGAGGTATAGAACTTTGAACTGGAATAAAACTCATAAAAATCATGTAAACGGCCATGATATTGACTTTATTAGAAAGTTAATTTCATGCCATTAGTGCTTAAAAATGATTTGGGGCATATGAGTGCCGCGACTGGCTCGAACGAAGCTCAGTCTGGGAGTCCACTTTTGGACCACTTTTTCGAATATCTGAGAACGTTAATCGGCAATAACACGGCAAATGTTGGCTTCCAGCCGATTCCACGTTGTTGGTTTATTACCGTAGACTAGCGACTTCACATATCTCCACAGAATTGAATCCATAGGTGTGAGATCACACCTCCGTGGAGGCCAATTCACAAGTTCATTGCGCGAAATTATACGGTCATCGAATGTTTCCTGAAATAAGTTGATTGTGTCACGCGCTGTGTGGCATGTTGCACCATCTTGTTGGAACCAGAACTCTTCCACACTAACGCCATTCAACTGGGGAACAAGAAAGTCAGTAATCAAGAATCGATACCGCTCTCCATTGACTATCGCCTTCTGGCTGCCATCATTTTTAAAGAAATATGGGCCAATGATTCCACTAACCCAACAAGCACACCAAACAGTTTTTCTGGATTATGAATCAGAGTATGCGTAGTGCAAAAACGAGTCATGTTTGTCCGAATAACTTGCTGGGATGGACGATTAGGTCGACCGTAAAATGGACGTAACGCACATAGCGGAGTTTCGCGAAATGAATCACGATTTTCGAAGTAAATTTGTACAATTTGCAAGCGTTGCTCTGGCGTAAGTCTTTTCATAATGAAATGGCAAGATATAATGAACAGAAATGAGCTGTCACCTGTCAAATTTACTGTCACTAGGAACAGTGTTACTAGGTAGAAAAACAAACCTTTAAAAAAAACACCCTTTATAATCCAACATAACCTTAAACGACACTGTGGTAAGTTCAAAATACGAAAAGTATCAATTTGCTCTCTGTCGAATTACACGTTACAAAGAGAGAAGAAACGAATACGAATATGACGCAAGCCCGTAACAAACTCGATTCTCATTGGACGCTCACCTGCAACCCACGAGTTGCGCGCGCACACCAGGTATTACGAGACACGTCAATTTCAATTTATTCAAAATACAATAAACAATGTAACAGTTCAAAATATACTTAATTCTCTTATCAAAAGAATATCACAATTTTTTCTTTTATACATACCGAGTGCCCACGAGATTATTTTCCGGCCGCCATTTTTTTATTTGTCTATCGATATCAATGAAACTTGGTAGGGTTGATATTCTAACCAAACGACATTTTTATGCACAAGTTTTCTAGACTTTCGGTTCCACCGGAAATGACCGGAACTTTTGATTTTTAAATCGCACACCCTGTATATTTTTTATTTTTCGGATTCTAGAGATCGTTTTATGGCCTAATGCACTACTTTTGAATAGAATTTTGTACAAATTTTATTTTTAAATTAAATTTTAATTTTTCAACTAGAGTGCCATGATCATCCTAAAATGACTCTACATACTTTACTTAATTCCAGAAAAATACAAACTCAATTTTATCTTTGTAAAGAGGGCTGTAAACTTCATTATTTTAGTATTTTTGCCTTAACTCGAAAACTGGAATAGAAACATATCACTTTCATAACATTACTAAATGCAGTATTTAAAAGCGAATCCAACGATATAATACACTACGACATTTTTCTTAATTATCGATCAAATATTTTTGTTTTATTATATATATATATATATATATATATATATATATATATATATATATATATATATATATATATATATATATATATATATATATATATATATATATAGTACAACGGTCGAAATTTGATCGTGGCGCCATCTTCGACCGTTGTACTATGTATATATTGCCTACAGGCACGAAACTTGGTTTGGTTTTCTTCGCTTTTCCTAGCCATACTGATGAGACCTGATAGGTCGAAACGCATCTATGGATGGAAAAGCATGGAAAATCAAACCAAATATTTTCTTATTTATATATATATATATATATATATATATATATATATATATATATATATATATATATTTATTTATTTTTTCTACTTAAAATTCAATTTGAAAACGAAATTTGGACAAAACCTGATTTAAAAGTGGTACATTAGGACGTAAAACGATCTGTAGAATCCGAAAAACAAAAAATATACAGGGTGTGCCATTTAAAAATAAAAAGGACCGGTCATTTCCGGTGGAACCGGAAGTTAGGAAAACCAAAAAATGGCAGCCGGAAAGTAATCTCGTGGGCACGCGATATATGGTAGTACAGGGAAATTTTTTATATTTTCCCACCCCCTTAACTTTTTTGTGCCACTGTTTATGAAAAAATGTAAATAGGAAAAGTGTATAGGTTAAAAAATAGTTTCCAGAAAACATAGTTTTGTTCATACAGGGTGTTGCAAAAACTTTGAAAAACAAAAAACAAAAAACAATAAACAAAAAAAATTGATGGGGCACCCTGCATATTATTGAATATTCGGATTGTACGTCAAATTCTGAGCGGATTTCATTGTGATATACACTATACCTAAGTTCAACTGTTTTGGAAATATTTACAGTTGAAATTTGACTTTTTTGCAACTTTGACAGGCTGTAAAACCTAAACGGTTAATTTTACAGCAAAACGGATTTTACATTCATGTCCTAGATTTTCATAAACTATCATTTGACACCAGCTTTGAATTTAATCCATAATTCAAAATTTCAATTAAATTCAATCTCCGGTTAAACTCTTAGGTATGTATATCACATGAAATCTGCTCAGTATTTTACGTAGAAACCGAATATTCAATAATCCCATTAAAAAAAAAATATATATTTTTTAGTTTTTTAAACTTTGTGCAATACCCTGTATGAATAAAACTATGTTTTCTGAGAACTATTTTTCAAGCTATACACCTTTAATATTTACATTTTTTTATACACAGAGGCACAAAAAAGTTGAGGGTGGGGGGGGCCGGGGGGTGGGAACGTGGGAAAATATAAAAAATACCTGCTTATTGTGAAGGAATATAGTATCTCAGACTTATTCAAAAGAAGAAACTCAATACATCGGTTAACATAGATATCAAAATATCAAAATTTACAGTTCTATACTGCATCAAAAGCCAAAATCAATAACCAAAATCAATAGCCACCATCAAATTACAACCGAAAGGCAATCAGAACCACCCAATCATAAACAAACAGTTCAAATAATCTTAAAAGCCTGAGAGAAAATATTACTATTCGAAAGAATATATTTTTTATGTGTGCGAAGGACACTTTCTAGAGATATTTTCATAACATAAAAAATTCCAGTGCCCCCCCCCTGGATCCTGGATCCGCCACTGCCTTGTAAGTAGGAGGCCAAACTTTGGTCCAAACCAAGGATGGTTTGCACTTCTTCAGGTAACTGGACACCGGTATAGTTGTAGAATTAGTTTTGACCAACTTTCAAGCATATTTCATTTTGTGTCTGTGCCAAGGATATAAGTTTTTTTATGTTGATTTCTTTAGTTTTGAGAAATTATTATATCTGTTATTATTTCCATTTAAACACTATAAATAGGTTTCATCTGGGATAAGTTTTCGTAGTTCAGCCTTGATAAGTTCGATGGCGTCAGTTGTGGTTCTTAATTTCCATATCGTAATGTCAATTTCTAAGTTTAGTAGAGTTTTTTTTGAGCTTCCGTAGAATTTAATTAGCCCTTTTTTGGTAAGGGTATTTCTCAGAGTTAAGTGGGTACATGCATTTTATGCTTCCATTCAGGTGCTTTGGAAGAATGTCACTTGGTCTGCATTTTATGTACAATTTGAAAGGGAATGTTTACAAATTATTTTAAAGTAAGGAAAGAAATTGTTAATTCGTTTCAGAAAGAAAGTTTTGTCATAATTAAAAATGTTTTGCATGGCATTCAAACTGAATTTAAAATAATACAATATAAAATTGAAAAGCTTCAAAAGATCTGAACACTGAACTTATTATTCAATGTCAAAAATAATCAATCCCTTAACATCAATAACATTTCACTTTAATATGGTTCGAATAATTGGGAAACAGTCAGTATCGTATCAATATAGATTTATTACTCTTTAACAAGTGCCTAGCTTTCGAAGCCTTTCGCTTCTTCTTCAGGGCTATAATAATATAATATAAAATAAATAAAAAATGAATATAATAACAATTAGAAATTAAATAAAAATTGTTATAAACTTTTTTAGAACATACCTTGTAGTGAGTCTATCGATTTCTCTGTTTTTTTTTTTAATATTTTCTCATTTATGATATAATATAGATGTTTGTAAAAAATTTAATATAAATGTATAATGAAAATTATTTCAAAAAATGTAAAATATGGTATAATTTTTTTTGAAAATTTTGATTTATGATTGATAGACTTGACAATATGACGAAGGTAATAAACCGGTATTGATTAATATACATTAGGAAGTTTTTTTGTCCAGAGATAACAAATAGGAATATATTATGCTCAAATTACTAATTTCTGTTCTTTCATTAATTGAATTTTTCTGTTTTTGTATTTCCGTTATTTCTAAAAATAATCTTTTATTTAAATTCTTTTCTGTTTGTAAAATTTTAATGTTATCGTAATTAGGTTGATGTCCAGTATCAAATGAATGTTTAGCTATAGCACTCGTTTCCTTTTGCAATCGTATATCACTTTTGTGTCCAGACATTCTGTTTTTTATGGTTTGTGATGTTTGACCTATGTAGATCTTATCACAATTTGTGCAAGGTAATTCATAAATAACATTAGTTTTTAATTCTATTGGATCTTTATCTTTTAGTTTTGTATTTAAATTACCAATAGTTTTTATGATTTTAAAAGAAATTTTGACAGATTCATTTTTGAAAAGATAGGCAATTTTTTCTGAAAGTGTTTTTATGTATGGTATTTAAGCATAATAAATTCTTGGTTGTTGATTATTTTGAATATTAATAGAATTATTTTGTATTGTTAGCCCGTTCGATGATTGGTTATTATTATTATCATTAATAATATTGTGGTTGAAAATAATTTTATTTAATAATGCATTTGGATATGAATTTTTTAATAAAATCTGTTTTAATTTTTTAAAGTTTAATTCTTTTAATGATGGATGAACTAATTTCTCAATTCTGTTTTTAAGTGTCAAGATGAGATTAATTTTGTGTCTATAACTATGATATGAGTTAAAATTAATATATCTTCCAGAATTTGTTGCTTTATTATACCAATCCGTTATTAGAGTTTGGTTATTCCGTATAATTTTTGTATCTAAAAATGGAATTCTAGTTATTTTCAATTTCGATAGTAAATTGGATTGAATTATTGTAATTGTTAAATATATCCAAAATTTCTTGGTGTTTATCAAAAGGAACTGCACAAACAATATCATCAACATATTTTTTTAAAAAAGGTATCTCAAAAGAAAGTGTTGGTAAACAGTGTTCAATAAGATCATCTAGAACATATTGAGCTATTATTGGAGAAATACTGCTACCCATTGGTGTACCTAATATTTGCTTGTAAAATGAGTTGTTAAATTTTAAATAATTGGTATTGAAAATAAATTGAATGATTTCTAAAAATTTTTGTTTGTGTGATTTTACAATAATTTTGAATGTCATCCCATCTTTCAATTATACTATCGTTTACTAAATTAATTAGTATATTACTAAAGAGAGAAATAGCATCCAAACTTATCAAAATAAAATTTTCAGGAATTTGTTTGTCATTTATAAATTCAGAAAATTTAAATGAATCTTTTATGTAAAAATCATTATGAGTATTATCGGATCTTTTCAAAATATTATTCATAATTGGATGCTATTTCTCTCTTTAGTAATATACCAATTAATTTAGTAATAGATAGTATAATTAAAAGGTGGGATGACATTCAAAATTATTGTAAAATCACACAAACAAAATTTTTAGAAATCATTCAATTTATTTTCAATACCAATTATTTAAAATTTAACAACTCATTTTACAAGCAAATATTAAGTACACCAATGGGTAGCAGTATTTCGCCAATAATAGCTCAATATGTTCTAGATGATCTTATTGAACACTGTTTACCAATACTTTCTTTTGAGGTACCTTTTTAAAAAAAATATGTTGATGATATTGTTTGTGCAGTTCCTTTTAATAAACACCAAGAAATTTTGGATATATTTAACAATTACAATACTTCAATCCAGTTTACTATCGAAATTGAAAATAACTATAGTATTCCATTTTTAGATACAAAAATTATACGGAATAAACAAACTCTAATAACGGATTGGTATATTAAAGCAACAAATTCTGGAAGATATATTAATTTTAACTCATTTCATAGTTATAGACACAAAATTAATCTCATCTTGACACTTAAAAACAGAATTGAGAAATTAGTTCATCCATCATTAAAAGAATTAAACTTTAAAAAATTAAAACAGATTTTATTAAAAAATTCATATCCTAATGCATTATTAAATAAAATAATTTTCAACAACAATATTATTAATGATAATAATAATAACCAATCATCGAACTGGCTAACAATACAAAATAGTTCTATTAATATTCAAAATAATCAACAACCAAGAATTTATTATGCTTCAATACTATACATAAAAACCCTTTCAGAAAAAATTGCCTATCTTTTCAAAAATGAATCTGTCAAAATTTCTTTTAAAATCATAAAAACTATTGGTAATTTAAATACAAAACTAAAAGATAAATATCCAATAGAATTAAAAACTAATGTTGTTTATAAATTACCTTGCACAAATTGTGATAAGATCTACATGGGTCAAACATCACAAACCATAAAAAACAGAATGTCTGGACACAAAAGTGATATACGATTGTAAAAAGAAACGAGTGCTATAGCTAAACATTAATTTGATACTGGACATCGACCTTATTACGATAACATTAAAATTTTACAAACAGAAAAGAATTTAAATAAAAGATTATTTTTAGAAATGACGGAAATACAAAAACAGAAAAATTCAATTAATGAAAGAACAGAAATTAGTAATTTGAGCATAATATACTCCTATTTGTTATCTCTGCACAAAAAAACTTCCTAATGTATATTAATCAATACCGGTTTATTACCTTCGTCATATTGTCAAGTCTATCAATCATAAATCAAAATTTTCAAAAAAAATTATACCATATTTTACATTTTCTGAAATAATTTTCATTATGCATTTATATTAAATTTTTTACAAACATCTATATCATATCATAAATGAAAAAACATAAAAAAAAACAGAGAAATCGATAGACTCACTACAAGGTATGTTCTGAAAAAGTTTATAACAATTTTTATTTAAATAAAGAATGAAGGCTTTCACGGCCGGTCAAATCTAGCAAAAAAGTTTTTTCCGGGCTATAATGCCGTGGTGCATTAGTATTTCTACCTAACGTTTCGTCTACTGCTGCGGTAGACATCTTCAGAGGCGGTGTGGTAGAGGACGAAGTGTTCTCTTCCGTGTTTCTCCGATGACTGAATTCGACGTTGAGGGAACTGCGTTATTTATATCCAGGGTTGTGGGCGTGGCTTGGATTACGGTATTTTCCTTGTCTCGTTCTCGGAAAGGAAGGGTCTTTGTTTTTCGGAGAACTGGCAACCAGCTTTTATTGAGGTTCATGCCCTCTTCTTTTCTGTTGAAGTTGTTGTGGTGTTTCTGTATCTCTATGGCTTCTCTGTGGAGCCTGGTGTAGAAATGTTTGGTTCTATCCAATGTTTGAGTCTGGTCGAAACGAACGACATGGTTTGTTTGTGTAAGCACGTGTTCGGCGATTGCTGATCTATCTATTTGTCCTTGCTGACAGTTTCTTTTGTGCTCTTTGACCCTGGTGCTGATAGAGCGTTTGGTTGTTCCTACATAGACAGATCCACAAGAGCAGGGAATTCTATAGACGCCAGCCGATTCAAGAGGTGCCCTAGGATCCTTGGCCGATCTTAGACTTTGCTGAATTGTTCTTGTGGACTTGTAGATAGGCTTAACGTTGTGTCTTTCTAGCGTTCGTCCTATGCGATCTGTGACATTTTTGATATAGGGAAGAAAGGCTCTCCCTGCCACCTGTGCTGGTTCCTTGTTAGTTGTGCGCTGCTGCTTCGGTCTTATGGCTCTATTTATCTCCTGCTTGTTGCATCTCGTCCTGAAGGTATCTGGGTTCACGAATCCGGATTGCTCTGTCAGATAGAGTTTTAATGACTCCTCTCTTTTGCCTAGGATGGTGATTAGATTCCTTGTTGAGGTATCTGTCCGTATGTGTCGGCTTCCTGTACACTCTGTGTCCCAGTTTACCTGAGGGTAATCTTTCTAAGAGGACGTCGAGGAATGCAATTTTGTTATCCTTCTCAACTTCCATCGTAAACTGTATCCTGGGTTCTATCGAGTTTAGATGATTAAGGAAGTTTTCGAGCTCTGCCTCTCCATGGTTCCAAACAACAAATGTGTCATCTACATAGCGAAACCAACAAGTAGGTTTCTTTGTAGCCGTTCGTAGTGCCATTTGTTCGAAGTGTTCCATGTAAAAGTTGGCGATAACCGGGCTGAGTGGACTTCCCATTGCGACTCCATCTGTCTGCTCAAAGAATTCATTTTGCCATTGAAAGTACGTAGTCGTCAGACAGTGGTGAAATAAGTTGTTGATTTCTTCCGGAAAAACATCTTTCAGATACTCTAAGGCCTGATTTACTGGTACCTTAGTAAACAATGAGACGACATCAAAACTAACCAGAATGTCGTTTGGTAATAGAGTGATATCACTGATCTTTTTGATGAAATGAGTTGAGTCCTTGACATAAGAGCTGGATTGGCCAATCCGTGGTTGAAGGAGGGTGGTGAGGTATTTGGCTATGCTGTATGTGGGCGAATCTATTGCACTTACAATGGGCCTGAGTGGGTTGCCTGTTTTGTGAATCTTAGGAAGCCCATATATTCTAGGTGGTAAGGCCTCAGATTTGATGAGTTTCCTTATGTTTTCCGGCTCCAACGGTAGTGCTCGGATGAGTTGATTGGTTTTTCGCAATATAGAAGCAGTGGGATTACGTTTCAGCTTTCTGTAGGTGGAGGGGTCTAGAAGTTCGGAGATTTTCGAGTCATAGTCAGTCACGTTCATGATTACCGTTGCGTTTCCTTTATCCGCAGGCAGGACTAGTATGTTCTCGTCTGTATTCAGGCTGCGAATAGCTTTCCTTTCCTCGTATGTCAGGTTGCACTTTGGAGGTTTCGCAAGTCGTAGAATCCTAGAGGTTTCATTGCGTATTTCCTCCGCAGTGGTTTGAGGTAATGTGCGTATGCTGGCTTCCACATTTGCTATGATGTCTTCGTATGGCAGGTCTTTCGGTGTTATCGCAAAATTGCCGCCTTTTCTCAGAACACTGGTTTCCGAATCAGTCAGAACGCGTTGGGTCAGGTTGACAACTGTGCGATCATTGCCTGTGGGTTTCGTAGTGTTTACTGGCTTCAAGGAGTTAAACTTGTTTACCAGTTTCTTGGTTGTTTTCGCTAGTGTGGCTTCCATCACGTCATACGTCATCCGGTCAACTTTGTCCCAGTCACTCCAGTGCATGCTGTTGGATAACCTTTGGTTTATCGATAGAAGATCCTTGTCCATAGCTGCTAGGTCTTTCCTGGTTTGGTGGATCCGTTCCCGAAGCAAGGCTCGTTCCGCCCGTTCAAAAATTCTGTTAGATTGGAAGGAATTAAAAATTCTTCGAATCTTCAGGAATTTCGGAACGACTTTCGAGTCTCTACACCTTTGGAGAAAAGCAAGGGAGCCTAGAGAATGGGCCTTTTTCTTGCGTAAGTTTTCCAAGCGTCGAATAAGTCGTGGTACTTCCTCCCCGTAGAGGCGTTTGAATAAAGAATGAAGGCTTTCACGGCCGGTCAAATCTAGCAAAAAAGTTTTTTCCGGGCTATAATGCCGTGGTCCATTAGTATTTCTACCTAACGTTTCGTCTACTGCTGCGGTAGACATCTTCAGAGGCGGTGTGGTAGAGGACGAAGTGTTCTCTTCCGTGTTTCTCCGATGACTGAATTCGACGTTCAGGGAACTGCGTTATTTATATCCAGGGTTGTGGGCGTGGCTTGGATTACGGTATTTTCCTTGTCTCGTTCTCGGAAAGGAAGGGTCTTTGTTTTTCGGAGAACTGGCAACCAGCTTTTATTGAGGTTCATGCCCTCTTCTTTTTTTTTTTTTTTTTTTTTCGCCGAACACGTGCTTACACAAACAAACCATGTCGTTCGTTTCGACCAGACTCAAACATTGGATAGAACCAAACATTTCTACACCAGGCTCCACAGAGAAGCCATAGAAATACAGAAACACCACAACAACTTCAACAGAAAAGAAGAGGGCATGAACCTCAATAAAAGCTGGTTGCCAGTTCTCCGAAAAACAAAGACCCTTCCTTTCCGAGAACGAGACAAGGAAAATACCGTAATCCAAGCCACGCCCAAAACCCTGGATATAAATAACGCAGTTCCCTCAACGTAGAATTCAGTCATCGGAGAAACACGGAAGAGAACACTTCGTCCTCTACCACACCGCCTTTGAAGATGTCTACCGCAGCAGTAGACGAAACGTTAGGTAGAAATACTAATGGACCACGGCATTATAGCCCGGAAAAAACTTTTTTGCTAGATTTGACCGGCCGTGAAAGCCTTCATTCTTTATTCAAACGCCTCTACGGGGAGGAAGTACCACGACTTATTCGACGCTTGGAAAACTTACGCAAGAAAAAGGCCCATTCTCTAGGCTCCCTTGCTTTTCTCCAAAGGTGTAGAGACTCGAAAGTCGTTCCGAAATTCCTGAAGATTCGAAGAATTTTTAATTCCTTCCAATCTAACAGAATTTTTGAACGGGCGGAACGAGCCTTGCTTCGGGAACGGATCCACCAAACCAGGAAAGACCTAGCAGCTATGGACAAGGATCTTCTATCGATAAACCAAAGGTTATCCAACAGCATGCACTGGAGTGACTGGGACAAAGTTGACCGGATGACGTATGACGTGATGGAAGCCACACTAGCGAAAACAACCAAGAAACTGGTAAACAAGTTTAACTCCTTGAAGCCAGTAAACACTACGAAACCCACAGGCAATGATCGCACAGTTGTCAACCTGACCCAACGCGTTCTGACTGATTCGGAAACCAGTGTTCTGAGAAAAGGCGGCAATTTTGCGATAACACCGAAAGACCTGCCATACGAAGACATCATAGCAAATGTGGAAGCCAGCATACGCACATTACCTCAAACCACTGCGGAGGAAATACGCAATGAAACCTCTAGGATTCTACGACTTGCGAAACCTCCAAAGTGCAACCTGACATACGAGGAAAGGAAAGCTATTCGCAGCCTGAATACAGACGAGAACATACTAGTCCTGCCTGCGGATAAAGGAAACGCAACGGTAATCATGAACGTGACTGACTATGAATCGAAAATCTCCGAACTTCTAGACCCCTCTACCTACAGGAAGCTGAAACGTAATCCCACTGCTTCTATATTGCGAAAAACCAATCAACTCATCCGAGCACTACCGTTGGAGCCGGAAAACATAAGGAAACTCATCAAATCTGAGGCCTTACCACCTAGAATATATGGGCTTCCTAAGATTCACAAAACAGGCAACCCATTCAGGCCCATTGTAAGTGCAATAGATTCGCCCACATACAGCATAGCCAAATACCTCACCATCCTCCTTCAACCACGGATTGGCCAATCCAGCTCTTATGTCAAGGACTCAACTCATTTCATCAAAAAGATCAGTGATATCACTCTATTACCAAACGACATTCTGGTTAGTTTTGATGTCGTCTCATTGTTTACTAAGGTACCAGTAAATCAGGCCTTAGAGTATCTGAAAGATGTTTTTCCGGAAGAAATCAACAACTTATTTCACCACTGTCTGACGACTACGTACTTTCAATGGCAAAATGAATTCTTTGAGCAGACAGATGGAGTCGCAATGGGAAGTCCACTCAGCCCGGTTATCGCCAAATTTTACATGGAACACTTCGAACAAATGGCACTACGAACGGCTACAAAGAAACCTACTTGTTGGTTTCGCTATGTAGATGACACATTTGTTGTTTGGAACCATGGAGAGGCAGAGCTCGAAAACTTCCTTAATCATCTAAACTCGATAGAACCCAGGATACAGTTTACGATGGAAGTTGAGAAGGATAACAAAATTGCATTCCTCGACAGCCTCTTAGAAAGATTACCCTCAGGTAAACTGGGACACAGAGTGTACAGGAAGCCGACACATACGGACAGATACCTCAACAAGGAATCTAATCACCATCCTAGGCAAAAGAGAGGAGTCATCAAAACTCTATCTGACAGAGCAATCCGGATTTGTGAACCCAGATACCTTCAGGACGAGATGCAACACCTAAAATCGGCACTTGAAGGAAATGGGTACTCCAAGCAGGAGATAAATAGAACCATAAGACCGAAGCAGCAGCGCACAACTAACAAGGAACCAGCACAGGTGGCAGGGAGAGCCTTTCTTCCCTATATCAAAAGTGTCACAGATCGCATAGGACGAACGCTAGAAAGACACAACGTTAAGCCTATCTACAAGCCCACAAGAACAATTCAGCAAAGTCTAAGATCGGCCAAGGATCCTAGGGCACCTCTTGAATCGGCTGGCGTCTATAGAATTCCCTGCTCTTGTGGATCTGTCTATGTAGGAACAACCAAACGCTCTATCAGCACCAGGGTCAAAGAGCACAAAAGAAACTGTCAGCAAGGATAAATAGATAGATCAGCAATCGCCGAACACGTGCTTACACAAACAAACCATGTCGTTCGTTTCGACCAGACTCAAACATTGGATAGAACCAAACATTTCTACACCAGGCTCCACAGAGAAGCCATAGAGATACAGAAACACCACAACAACTTCAACAGAAAAGAAGAGGGCATGAACCTCAATAAAAGCTGGTTGCCAGTTCTCCGAAAAACAAAGACCCTTCCTTTCCGAGAACGAGACAAGGAAAATACCGTAATCCAGGCCACGCCCACAACCCTGGATATAAATAACGCAGTTCCCTCAACGTCGAATTCAGTCATCGGAGAAACACGGAAGAGAACACTTCGTCCTCTACCACACCGCCTCTGAAGATGTCTACCGCAGCAGTAGACGAAACGTTAGGTAGAAATACTAATGGACCACGGCATTATAGCCCGGAAAAAACTTTTTTGCTTAATTTTTATTTAATTTCTAATTTATATTATATTCATTTTTTATTTATTTTATATTATATTATTATAGCCCTGAAGAAGAAGCGAAAGGCTTCGAAAGCTAGGCACCTGATAAATCTATATTGATACGATACTGACTGTTTCCCAATTATTCGAACCATATCAATCATCAACGGTCATGATCCATAAAATAAATTTCACTTTAATATAGAAGACTTTTCCATTTCGCAGAGGTAATAAAAGAACATGTAGTACCTGAAGGACATGTCCTAGTGTCCCTGGATGTAATTGGTCTGTTCACAAACATACCAAAGAAAATAGTCTTAGATATTATTTACTCTGAATACGGATTTATTTCCAACTACAAAGATATTCCTAAAAAATACTTAATTGACCTATGAAATTACTGCTTTGACACAAGTTACTTTTCCTATGATGGTAATATTTACTTACAAAAAAAAGGGTCAGCTATGGGGAATCCTGCGTCACCAATTTTAGCTAATCTAGTCATGAATCATCTCATCACTGAAGTTTTAAAAAGTCTACACTTCCATGTCCCATTCATATTTGTGTATGTTTATGATGTATTAGCTCCTCAAGACCAACTGAATGTACTACTAGACACCTTCAACAGCTTCCACCCATCACTCCAATATACGATGGAGATAGAAAATGGGAACAAAATCTGTTTCCTGGATATGGAGATCCATCGCAAATCTAATGGTACCCTTATCACAAATTGGTATTCAAAACCCACTAGTTCTGGTAGGATTTTAAATTATTTATCAAACCATCCTCTCTCCAACAAAATAGGAATCATAAATGGATTTTTACACCGAGCCATCAATCTAAGCCAGAATTTCACACCACTAACATCGAAAAAGTCAAAAAACAATTAATGAACAACAGTTATCCTCTAAGCTTCATAAACAGAAACATAAATATTTAGATTTACAACAAAAACTAAAAGTAACACTAAAACTCAACAAAAATAATTCAAATTTCCTTATATTGATGGACTCTCTCAAAAAATAGGCAGATATCTTCAACAATTCGGAGCTAAAATTAGCTTTTTACAATCCAAAAACCTCTAGCTCTTTTTTTACACGACTTAAAGATAGAGTACCAGAAGGAAAAAGAAGCTCAGCACTTTACAAAATACCTTGTAACTGCGGCAAATACTATATTCGCGAGACAATGCAGTATCTCGACTAAAGAGTTCAACAACACAGGTATGATTGTCGTAATGTTAGAATGTACAATAAAGACAAGACTGCACTGTCAAAACATCATTTTGAAACAGGCCACCTTTTCAAATTTGATGAAGTTAAAATGGTAGACTCTGAACCTCAGATTTATAAGTGAAGTTGAGCGAGATGATTCACATAAATTTAAACAATACAGTAAATATCAAAATTGACACAACAGACAGACTGAGTGGAGTTTATAATACCATACTAGGAAGCTATAAAAATGTCTACGACATTAAATAATAAGTTCCTTAGTTACTAATTGTAGGGAACTTTAATCACAATTAGTATTGTTTGCCCAGCGGATCTGAGTCTACGGAAGGAATTCGGACCTAAATGTGCCATGTTGTCACGTTTAATTATAAAAAAGCGAAAATACTAGGCATGTAGTAAAGTTCATTTGAAAATCCATTTTTTAATAACAAAATATAGATACCAATAAAACGATAAATATTTCAACGTGGTTGTTAGATCTATTCTTATTCTAATAACTGATTTCTTCAATTTTATCCATTGTGAAAAATGATAAATTTTGTAAAGATACCGTTAGTTTTTGACAATTTGGCAAGCATCCGGCCTGGATGAACCTGATTGG
The DNA here is from genome assembly GCA_917834065.1 of Ceutorhynchus assimilis. NCBI lineage: Eukaryota > Metazoa > Arthropoda > Insecta > Coleoptera > Curculionidae > Ceutorhynchus > Ceutorhynchus assimilis. The sequence goes on from OU892277.1 coordinate 63,814,883, forward strand.
TGGAGTTTTTGGCAGGATGGCCGTTGCCACGGTGAATCATGCCGTTGTCAATAAGCTAACGTCACCTTACGTCTCGCTATTGGCCAAGGCTTCCGTCATTTTATCCTCCCATCTTGGAATATTGATTTATATTGAAATATCCAGTGGCGGGGGTTTGGTCATTGGCGGTTTTCGTGTAGGAGTTGCAATACGATAACACTTCCAAAAAATTCCGCACGCAGCTGCGTATTTTATGAATGAAATCAACCATTTTTTTTTACAACTGCATTCCCCTTACCGTTGCCCCGTAGACACAGAGTCGCTGGGCAGACATTAGCCTCCTTTTAATTTCAAATCTGTCTGTATGTTTTCCTTGTTGGTACTGGTTACATCGGTTTGTTATTTAAGTTTAGTGTTTAGATATTTTAAAGCTTTTTAATTTTATATTGTATTATTTTGAATTCAGTTTGAAGGCCATGCAAAACATTTTTAATAATGACAAAAGTTTCTTTCTGAAACAAATTAACAATTTCTTTCTTAACTTCAAAATAATTTGTAAACGTTCCCTTTCAAATGGTTTTTGTTCAGGAGTCCCATCAGTCATCACCCATCACTAAAAGAAATTTCGATGGTCAAAATGTTTAATTAGCCCATCACTGCTACTAATATAACCTCACAAAATCAGCTGTGAAAATCAGTTAGCTAAACATTCAAATTCAAAATAAAGAATTTTTTGGAAAAATTGACTGCTATCCCTAAAATATGTTGAGAAGTGCCTTTGTCCATCCTCAACGGACTCCAGTAACAATAGTTTAAGTAAGTACTGAAATAAACAATTTATTTTATTTATTTTTTCGCTTAAAAAGTGTAATTTACTCACAATAGTATATTTATTGTTGTACTAAGTGCCTGTATTTCCAGTTTCCAGGGCTTGATAAAGAAAAAATATATTCCGAAACGTTGCCGAAAGCTTGATAGTTTCTTTTTTTTTTGTCCTGTCCTCTAACCCACGAAAGTAAAGCATATCTTTACAAGGACACGAAATGATCGCAGTAAATAGAGATTATAAAAAATTATAGGAAGGAACCTGAGTCGTCTTATCAAGAGCGGGGTCTCTCACGAAACCGCCCTGAATGAGGTGATCGGAAAGCGGGCGACTAAAATTCAGCAACCAGAGGGGGATAAATCAAACTCCGGAGCTGCAAGAAAACGCCTGCGATCTGAACCTAGCACCCTGGAACAGGCAAGTAAATGTGCCAGGGTTGGTGCTCCAAGCTTCATGGCCCTCGCTGGAGTTACTAGGGTGGGACTCATCCCCTTGATTACCCCAGCGCAGTCTCAACCAGCAACTAGCTGACTAGCCTGCAACAGGCCGTCCTAGAGGCGGTGCAGAACATGCCAGAAGGCGGTCCGCAAGTACGATTCCAGGGCTGCACTAATCGCCCAGGATGGTTGCAGATAAACTGTGCCGACGACAGTAGTCTGGTCTGGCTGGAGGGCGCGACAAAGCACCTCACGTCTGTGTGGCGTTCCTCCCCGACGATAAGGACGTTCAACGCCTTGCGTCAGAGGAGGTGCTACTCAGGCTGAGGAAGATGAACTATGGCCTGAACACCCGAGTGTGAATAATCCTACATCGGGAAAGCTCAGGCCCGGGTCAGACATGGACCTTTGGCGTCGACGACGGATCCCTAGAGGAGTTGAGGTCAATGCTCTTCAGGCCTTACTTTGGCTTCGGCCAGGTAAGGTTTTGTCTCAAGGCCAAGGCTTCTCAAGATGATTCTGGGGAGAAACAGGGGGTGAGCAACCCTCCTCTCAAGGAATCAGCTGCGGCGGGACCTTCTAGCGGCAAACCAACACCGGACGGTGAAAGACCACTGACTGAGCAGGCTGAAATACCCGGGAAGGGTAAATCCATCCCGGGCAAAAACTGGAAAAAGATACCGGCAAGGGAGGAAAGACGGGACCCAGAGGCCCTGACAGACCTCTTGGCGAGGGCCTACCACAGACAGGCCAGTAAAATAGCCTCGTCAATAAAAATACTGCAGGCAAACCTGCAGCACTCAAGAACGGCCTCGTCCGTTCTTACTAAGGTCTTTAATGAGGAGCTGATAGATAAAGCCCTCATTCAAGAACCTTGGACATCAAACGCGAACCGAGTAACTGGACTGGGGAACACCTCTGGTGAGGTAGTAGAACATGCTTACGGGATAGGACCGAGAGCATGCATAGTTGCCAGAAGCAACATTAACTACTTTGTAATTCACAATTTTTGCAACGAGGCCACTACCACAATCCACTCGACCATCCATGTGATCTTCCCGGAGAAGAGCGGGACGGAATTACTCGCCTGCTCAGCCTACTTCCCCGGGGACAGAGACGCAGAATCCCCTCCTCCCAGAATTGTGGCAGAACTAATTCCTCACTGCAAGAGGAGGAACATTCAACTGGTGCTAGGGTGCGATGCCAACGCCCACCATACAGCTTGAGGAAGCACCGATATCAACAACAGAGGTGAGTCCTCATTAAACTTTTTATTAGGAGAGGGGCTTACCATAAACAATTTAGGCTCAGAGAGAACCTTTCAAAATAGACAGGAAAAAGGTACTAGACTTGACCATTAGCTCAAAACTGTCCATTAAGGGTTAAAAAAGATAACAGAAGTACACCTTGGTGGAACAATAGCCTAAATAAATTGAGGAAAGAAGTTCGGAAATTGCTTAACAGAGACAAAAGAACAGGTAACTGGGAAACCTACAGAGTTGCTCTAAAGAATATCAACAAAGTGATAAGAAAGGCAAAAACAGAATCTTGGAGGAAGCTATGCGAGGGCATAATAGATGTGCCTAGCAGCGCGCGAATCCACAAGATCCTGTCAAAAGAGCGTGTGCAGGAGATAGGGACGATAAAATGCGCAGATGGGTCCTACACACAATCTAGAAAAGGAACGTAAGAGATTCTCGCAGAGAACCACTTCCCAGAAAGTATAGTGATGAATGGCCTCTAGGATGCCCAACCCAGTGATGGGATTTAACGACCCGGAAGAGAAGACTGGTTGATGGCCGACAAAATAATCACAGCAGCGGCCATAAAGGGGGTGGTCCTATCATTCCAACCTTTTAAATCGCCTGGGGAAGACGGCATTTCCCCTGCTCTGCTACAGAACGGACTTGAGATCCTGCTTCCATTCTCAATAAGACTCTTCAGAGCCAGTCTGGTGTGGAACCATATAACACCAAGCTGGACAGCTACCAAGGTGATCTTTTTTTTTATTATTATTATATGGCATTTATTGTCATTTAGTACAATATAGATTTTACAATCATTTTATAATTTGACAATAAATACAGAATTTCTATCCCACAAGAGAAACCTCGCACGTGGAGAAAATATTACTATAATACATCTACTTTAAAAATAATTCTATGCTACATTACCTAATCTAAAAATGTTTCATAAATGAAATTGTAAATATAAGCTATATACCTATCGTATAAAAAAATATATGCTAACTACTAATTACTAATTGGACGGATAATGTCCAATTGCTCAGTTATTCTTGACATCAACAATGTTGTGAATTTCTTCTCTTGATATTCCTGTTATAAAGAATATTTTCAATTTTCTTTTAAAAGTGAGCAAAGAGATGTTTTGGAGGAGAATGTTAGAGATTTTTTCAAAAACTTTGGGCGCTACGTAAAGAAAGCAACGCTGACCTATGGCCTTAGATACTCTAGGCCTAGGACGATTTTGGTTCATGCGGCTTCTTGTTTCATATCAATGCTCAATATTTGTGATTGGAATTTTATTAAGGAAGAGTCCAATTGCTATTTTTTTGAAATAAAGTTGCCTTATGTCAAGCATTTCCGTTTCGTTGTATAATAAATTGGTAGGATATAGTCTGTCTTTTTTGAAAATTATTTTGAGAAGCCACTTTTGGGAGATATTAAGTACTTCTCAATGCTTGTTTGTTACAGCACCCCAAGATAAAATACCATAATTTAAATGTGATTGTGCAAGGGCATAATACAATACCCTCAACTGCTCTAAGTTAAATATCTTCGTATAAAAACGGAATTTGTGCAAAAGTGATCTTATTTTTTTCGAGATATATTCCGTGTGGTGGTTCCATCTTAAATGACAATCTACAAAAACACCTAAGTATTTATAGTTTTTACAGCTGTTGATTTGAATAAGTTTTGAGTCGACTAAAACTTGTATTGATTGGTATGGGGGTAGTGTGTTACTGTAACTACTAAATGGTACAAAAGTTGTTTTAGTGAAGTTTATTGTAAGCATATTATTGTTAAACCACCTAATGTATTTTACAAAATTTTGTATTATTTTCTCTCGGAGCTGCTCCCATGTTTCAGCCTTATAATAGAAGGCAGCGTCGTCCGCAAAGGCCGCCGCCTCAGCATCTCCCATAACTTTAAAAAGGTCGTTTACGTATATAATAAAAAGGAGAGGGCCAAGAACCGTTCCCTGTGGGTCGCCGCACTCTACTTCCAAGGGATCACTGAGAACGTCATTCACCTCAACTCGTTGCTTTCTGTAACTCAGGTAGCTTACCATATGTTTCAAATCTTTGTCTGCAAAGCCAATGTTCTGCAACTTTTTCACCATTAAAGTATGCGAAATAGTATCAAATGCTTTTGCAAGATCAATGAAGATGCAAATAGATGGGACAGCATTGTCGAGTGAATTATTTACTTTTGTAACAAAGTCCGATATTGCATCCTCAGTTGATCTTGATTTCCTAAAGCCATACTGTTTTTTAGAAAGAAGTTTGTTTACTTCTAAATGTTCCACAATTTGTTTTTTAAGTATTTTCTCGAAAATTTTCGATAAGTTACTTATCAGAGATATAGGTCTGTAATTCGCAACTTCGGACTTTTTACCTGATTTGTACAGTGGCTTAACAATAGCTTCCTTAAAAAGGGAAGGGTATTCTCCATGCGTGATTGATTTATTAATAATATGTGCCAGAGGAACTTTAATAATTTCTGCAATTTCTTTTAAAATTTCTGAAGTCAATCCATCAGGTACTGGTGCTTTTTTTTGTTTAAGGGAGTTTATAACTTCCAATACTTCTATTGGAGATGTATGTTTTATCTTAATTTTTGTGTTCATTTGGTTTCTTCAAATATTGCGTTTTTGTCTATTGTGATATTTTTAGAAAGATTTTTACCGACGTTACAAAAGTAGTCGTTAAAGATATTAGCCATACCCACGTTACTCTCTATAACCTCGTTATTGTTAGTGTTTTTAATTTTTTTTACAGTATTCGTTTTTGTTGTCATTTTATTGTTAATATTTTTAAGGCAATTCCACAATTTATTTTTATAATTTTTATTTTGTTCAAGTTGGTTTTTATAAAAATTAATTTTTGCTAGTTTTAGTAAGTCAGTCAAATTGTTCCTATATACTTTAAATTCTTCTTTTAGTTTTGCATTTTCTGGATTTTTTTGAAGTTTCTTGTATAATATATTTTTTTTCTCAGTAGATTTTATAAGGCCAGATGTTATCCAGTCTTTTGTTTGAATTTCGTCTCTGATAAGTTTTTTTGTTTGGGTACTAGACTGCACAGCTTTTTTTTAAATGTTTAAAAACGTTAAAACCGAGCCGTTAACTGTTCGTTGATCATATACTATATTCCAGTCAACTGCCCTAATTTTACTATTCAATCGATTTTTGTCCAAGTATTGTTTGTACCTTTTTTTGTGACACTTAGTATCCGTTAAATTAAAACAAGTTTCTATTTGTAGTATTTGAGAATAATGATCAGATATAGTGGAGTGGAAACACAAAGCATTTATTGGTTTATTCTGGCTCTTGAAAAAGATATGGTCTATGCATGTTTCTCTATTTATAGATTTTCTTGTTGTAGCATTAATAGTTAACAAGAAGCCCCATTCTTCCAAAATATTCAAGTATTCGTTTCTGTATGCTGTTGTTTCGAATAAGTCTATATTAATGTCGCCCAAAAATAAATCATAGTCGAACTTGTCTCTCTGCAATTCACCTAGGTATCTGTAAAGACAATGGTTAAAATCCATCACGTCGGTAGAAGGTGACCTGTAAAAAGCGATTAGACGTAGTTGTCTACTTTCCTTTCTTATAATTAATTCAATTAATTTCGTATGGCAAAAGTCAACAACTTCATATGTAAAGTCCAGGTCCTGCAAAACGTACACAATGACCCCATCATTTTTGTTAAAATCTCCGTAATTATATATCATTTTATAGCCGTTTATCTCTAAGAGTGAAAGAGCTTGGAGTTGATTTGTTTCGGACAATATTATGCAGTCGAATTGTCTATTTAATGAAGACAATGTGACTTTCAATTCATTGCAATGTTTTGTTAAACTAGAGATATTGTTATGAAAAATCTCAAACGTTCTTTTTCTTTCAGTCTTTGATAATATGTATTTACAGTCTTTAGCAGTCTTACAAATTTGTGTTTCTATATTATTCAACTCAAAATCCTGGATATATTGATCCATTATTAATTACCTTACCCTCAAAATAGATATTGTCTGCTTACTCAACTACAAGAAGAAAAAAAAAACAAAAACACCAAAATTACTCTATTCAGCTCAAGTCAAGATTTCACAAACGCAATTAATAAAAGCTGGAATAAATTTAATTTATTAGACAGTTTTAACAAAATTATTTAAAAATATGAAGAAGATACAAATTTTGGGAAAATAAGAAAATAAAAAAATAAGAGAAGAAAAAAAAAAAAAAAAATAAAATGTACGGTTTATCGCTGTTTTTTGGTTGATCTTGTACTTCGTGGACTGAGGGTTTTGCTTTTCTTCTTTTTTTTTCCTGTTCTCTTTGGGTACTGTAGTTTTGTGTCCGTCCAATGTACTGTCTTCTGATTTTTCTGTCGCCTCTGTATCGCTAGTATTGGAATCGGAGTCTGTCTGGTGTAGATCCTCTGCAGTATAGATTTTACCGTCAATTTGTAGTTTCAGGCCCGTAAGTTTAACCTGCTTGTTCTCCTCTTTATCCTTTTTAAAGTGCTGCCTCAGGATTTTTAGTTCATTTCTGTCTTCTTCGCAAAGATCATTTGATATTGCATATCCTGTATCTTTTAAACCTCTGAGTTTATCGGCGTTTTTAAACAATTCAGACTTTTTTAGATAAGATATGAACTCAATAAGTACTGGAGAAGATTTTCCTTTTCCAAGTCTATAGATATTGTTAATGTCACTTGGTTTGATATTTAAGGAGAGCAATTCATTTAGCTTGTCAATTGCATTTTTAATTAAATTTTTTTTTTTTTTTTGAAGTCCAAAAAGCAAAATGTTATTTCTTCGGATTTTTCTTTCCAAGACTACGTTTTTTTGCTCTAACTTCTTTATTTTTTTTGTGGAATTATCAAGCTGTTTGGTGATATTTGACTCGCTAGCCTGAATCTGCTTGGTTAACTTCTGTGTTTGCTCTTTATTTTGCTCCGAGAGCAATTTATACATATCCGCAAATGACGTTGGGTCCCCCATTAATGTTTCTGCGATGTATTTAGACCTTGGGGATCAATCGAGCAGCACTTACTTGCTTAGCGTATTGAAGGAAACTAAGTACCGATTGGTACCGAGCTCCGCATATCAATTTTGTGTGGAACCACGCTGTCTGTTGGTAGAAGTGGGTGTCGTGGGTGTGTCTACAGATTTGGTACTTGATTGTAGCTCTTATGTTATCAGTAGATTTCACGTTTTGTATGTTTATCAAGATTTTCTTGCGTAGAAAATGATTTTTCCACCTACCTTTTTTACAAGTTCGGTAGAGCTTTTTCAAGCTGTTCTGCTGGTATCACAAAAATTAATTAAAACTCTGTATAAACTGGGTAAAAAGCAATTTGAAATGGCAAGAAACTTTACACACACAACTAATTCGGCGGCGGAACAACAATCTGATCTATATCCCTAAAGCGGGGCGCAAAGAACTCACACCCCAATCATTCAGACCAATAAGTCTGACATCGTTCCTCCTGAAAACTTCAGAAATGGTGATGGATGAAGGGATTAAGGGGTAGGCGCTCAGGACTAACCTCCTTAGTACCCATCAATATGCCTATCAGGCAGGAAAGAGCTGGCTCTTAGTAACTTCGTCGCTAACATAGACGACCCTCTGGAACGTAAGAGCATTGCACTTGCTGCCTTCTTGGACATAGAGGGAGCTTTCAACAATGCGATGCGAAGCTCTCTCTACGAGGCAACAAAATCTAGAGGCATCGACCCGCTAATTTGTAACTGAATGCTGAACGGTAGAGTGATAACGACTTCTCTACAGGAGGAAATGGTCAAGTTCAGGGGCTGTCCGCAGGGAAGGGTACTCTCTCCGCTTCTGTGGTCGAGGTTTAAGCATAATATGCGGACGATCTATGGTCTATTTTTTCCCAAGATAGATTTTGACATTGTCAACTTTGAAGCATAAACAATAAATACCTCTTGGCCCTGTTTGGTCGCAAAATGAGGTGTCCCTGCAGGTTGACATCAGTTTTACAATGCATGCCGTGCAAATGGCATCTTGCGACCAATAAGTGGCATTGTTTATGTTTCAAAGTTGACAATGTCAAAATCTATAATGGGAAAAAATAGACTGTAGGTATAATAGCCAAGGGTGGTTCTAGGACGAGGGTCTCAGCTGCACTCCAAGAGGTGCTAGACTGCGTGCTTGATTGGTGTGAGAGAGGGAAAATTTTTATTTATTTATTTAATAATATCAGGAATTCCAACAGACCGAGGTCCAAAACGGCATTCACAAAATAACAAATAATAAACAAGGCGAATACTAAAACTAAAAAACTAGAAAGTTAACTTAAAATGGAAATTTTCGATTAATAATAATTATTATTATGTTTACTTCGCACCGCAATATAGAAGAAAAAAATTCATATTCTCCCTATCTAGCTTTTTTTTGTTTAAATTATTCTCTGAAGATAAACTTTTTTGATATTGGTTTTAAAGGAAGTGAGTGAGGAGTTAAAAAGATCGATGTTTTGAAAATTGTTATTGTAGGTTCTAGTAATTCGAGAGATTGGTGAATTACGAGTATAATTAGCGGAAAAATTTGGCTCTGTGAAAAGCTGATGGTTTCGACAGTTCCTTATAGACTGCATTGAAGCTTATGAGTGACAATAATTCTGATGATTCTACCAGATTAAATTTTATTAAAAAAAAAGATCTGTTCATTTTGTTCGTGTCTGTCTTTTATTTCCACAAATTTCTGCGACTGCTTCAAGAAATCAGTACTGACCGTATTGTCATAGACTCCCGTACTTCTGTAGTGCAGATATCTGAGAAAATTATTTTGTACAATTTCTAGCCTTTTAGCATGTACATCATATTGTGGTAACCAAACAACCGATCCATACCTCAATTTGCAATATACAAATAAAAATTCGTCCAAAATGTTAGCAAGTGAAAATATTTATTCTTCTAGGACCTGATGGCAGCAAATATCAAGAAATTGAGGGAACAATTGTTTTATAGGTTTACAAAAAAGGGAATTTTATTTTGTTTTTCTTGAATTGAGATTGAATTTCTTTATTATAAGAATTGAGAATACTAAGTATATTATGTTTTTTGTCCCTAGGTAATGCACAGATTGAATAATCTAGATATTTTTTAATGTCAGTTTGAAAGGTAATAGTGGTAGACATGTACTTAGAAGATCATTCATCCAATCCCAATGGGTAAATGATGAAGGCTTTCACGGCCGGTCAAATCTAGTAAGAAAGTTTTTTTCCAGGCTATAATGTCGTGGTCGAATGATTATTCTACCTAACGTTTCGTCTACTGCTGCGGTAGACATCTTCAGAGGCGGTGTGGTAGAGGACGAAGTGTTCTCTTCCGTGTTCCTCCGATGACCAGTGTTGTTCCTGGGACAACAAGGTTAGGTGCTGATTTCAGCGTTGCCAAGGTGCTGATTTGGACAAAAACGTCAAAAACGTCAAATTCAATATTTTAGAAAATAACAGTATATTGAAAAAAAAAAAACAGTGTAAATAAATTGGGTAGATATATTTTATTTTAGGAAACAAAATAAATAAAAAAATAAAAAACAATTCTGTTGTACAATTATTCTAACTTAACATATATAACAAAACAAAAACATACTACCAGGTACCTAACCTCACATTTATGGCCTACTTCCTACTCCAACTCATCATTTGTTTCTTCGGCAGCTAAAAATGTGGATTCCGTAAAATTTAGACAACCAACTGGCGGACTCCAGCTGTCAATGCCATTAGTACAGTGTTTTATATAATCCTTCACAATAATTATTGCCGCACATGTTTTTTATCTGTAAACGATTCCGAAATTTATTCTTATTTAAGGATAATTGAGAAAACCCTCGTTCTGCTGCTGCAGAAGAATGGGGTAATGTTAGTATTACTTCTACAACTTTTGCTAAATTCGGGAACATTCGCTCATTTAATGCATTTTTCATGTTTAATACGGAACCCCAAAATTCGGCAACATCATTATTGAAACTTGAGAGGTTTTGTTCACCCAATAACTGCCATTCGGTATTTACAGCTTCTATATCACATTGCACCTGTGGAAACAAATTTATAAAATTTGCTATTGAGCGAACATTTTGATGTGATTTTACAGCTGCAGGAGCAAAATTTGCAGCAAAAATCAAATATTTATCCTTGAAATCAAATCGACTAGAAATCTGACTAGTAATCTCTATATAAAACGCTAAAATATGTTTTTGGAAGTTTTCAATATCTTGTTTATTATGTGATCCCTTTTGACTTTCGGCAATTATGAAGACTTCTGTTTTTGCTCCACAATATATTTGATTTAAGTCAACATAATTACGTGAATGATTTAGCTGATTCACATGAATCAACTGTTCTTTATTCACTATTTCATGTTTTACATAATTTTTAAGAATAACTTTGTAAAGCGTAGTTAACCTTTCAAGCAATATTGGAAACTTTGAAGATCCTGATTGCAGTTCCAAGTTTACTTTAACTATAAGGTCCAATATCTATAACAGAAAAAGGATATACAACTTATAGACTGGATTCCGCAAAGCATTAAGTAGAGACTTAGCAGTTGGCAAGTTGTCCTCTAGTGCAGCACGTTGAAAAAACAGTGTTAAAGAGCTCCAATGTCCTAGCATTCGATCAGTCACAGCCTAAACAAATTACTATGACCAATTTTGAATAGTAAATAACCACCTAGTCTGGCTAGCATACAACATTTTGTGTGGCTTTTCCTCTACAAAAACTTGACATTCCTTTAATTCGGATTGTCTCTTACATGTGCGAAGTATGCATATATATCTCTTACAAATTGCTCGACAACATCTGGTAACCTTCTTGTTGCGGCTGAAGAGCATAAATGTAATGCATGGCATAGGCACACTTGAACGTAGATATGTGGAGCAATCTCCCTAAACCTAGCTTGTACTCCAGATATCCTTCCCATCATAGTGCTGGCACCATCGGAAGCAAATGCAATAATGTTGGTATACGGAATTTTATGTTCATCAAAGATTTTTTTCAATGATGTGAATATTGCCTCAGATGTTGTATCTTCTACTTTAATTAAATCTAAAATTCTCTCTTTTACACTGCCATTCTTCCAGTATCTCACAATTATTATTGATGATTTCTCTATGCTTATGTCCGTCATCTCGTCAATTATGACTGAAAACGCCATAGTTTTTAAATCCTGTATTAGTTCTTTTTGAAAATATGGCGCTAAAACTCGAACTACAAGTTGTGTTGCTTTCTTTCGTTTTATTTTCACTTCCTGGCATATTTCTGAATCTGGATATATACTTTTTTGAAATGAAGGTAAATAATCTAGTAGCAAGAATGGCAAATTATGAATGCACATAAAGGCAGCCATTTTTAATTCTGCTTTTTTTACTTGGTGCGATTTCATATCTTGTTTTTGGAAATATACATCAACTGGTTGGGTAGTTTTTGCTGCATGTGTTCGGTTTTTATGCGCAGGCTTCTCTTCGTGTCTTTTTAAGTGATACTTTGCACCACTTAATTTTGTAAGACAAATTTTGCAAAACAAATAATCTAACGACTCATCTAACCAGGGAAACTCCATAACCAGATTACTAGGTTTTAGCTTTGGCTTCCACACATTCCTTTTTTTCTGAATCTGGATAGGAGTAGTGTCAAGGTTTTCATCATTTTCCTCCTGCTCTTGCTCTGTATCAACATCGTCTCTGTTGTTGTTCAAAACTGGTATGGGCTCTGGTACACTTTATGGACACACGAATTTTGCAAAATTTTAAATTTCATGAGAAAGAGGGTCTTCTATAGAGTATTAAAAAAAAAAAAATGCGGATTATCCAGTACTTTTTGAGAAATCAATTATTTCTACTCTGTTTTGAGTTGATGCTTGTTCACGTTAAACTACCTATATTCTTTGTAAATTTTTTTCGTGAAACAAGGAGCAATCTAAGAAAAAAAAATATTATATATAAAATTTCAAGGTGTTTATTTAAAAAAGGGGTTTTCACGTTATTGTGGATTTACGTTTCCGAGGATCTTTTTTTGGAGATTTGGCGAGAGGAGCAAGCAATCCAAGAAAAAAAAAATTAAATTTCAAGGTGTTATATTTAAGGGTTTTCCCGTTTTTGGTGGATATACGTTTCCGAGGATCTTCTCTTTGAGACTTGGCGAGCGGAGCGAGCAATCCAAGAAAAAAAAAAAGAAAAAAAAATTAAATTTCAAGGCTATATTTACAAAAGGGGTTTTCACGTTTTTGGTGGATTCACGTTTCCGAGCATCTTCTATTTGAGATTTGGTGAGTAGAGCGAGCAATGGAAAACTCCTAAATTATTTAAATTTCAAGGTGTTATATTTAAAGGTTCTGGTGTACTATAAGTAGGTACCTGAAAACTAGACATTTTTTCTTTATAGACAGTTAAGTTTTATCTCAAAATAGTTTACGGAGACTAGCACGCAGTACAAAGATGGGTTAGTGGTTAGGTTGCATGTTTTTGATCAGTTTCAATACGGCACAGTAGTTACTGTTGGTTAGAGTGTACAAATTTCAATAGTTAAATAGGTATTATACGCTTTATCATTACTCAATAATGTTTTTTTCGAAAAATGGTTTGAACACTTAGCACTTCTTTCAGTTCGAATATCTACCACATGATGCTTTTCATGTTTATTGAATTTTTATCTGCTAACCAGAGCGATTGCGTGATATTAGGCTGATAAGAATAGATATTATATATTGATCTGTGTCAAAGGTTGAGAAGAGGATTCACTCAATATTTATAAAATCCAATTTATACCTGGTTATTTGCGCCAACATTTTTGAGCATAAAATAATAATTTGAGATCAAACTATAGAGAACAAGCATGATATATATTTGTGTGAAGGACCTTTACTAAACTGTTACCTTTTTCTCAAGTTTTTCTTTTTTCTTAGGGTTTTTTTTTTCTTGATGATTATTAATATGACAGGTTAGTTTCAGTAAGTTTGGATTTACTCTGTTTCGTTTAAAATGCCAACATACTAGAACTTATTACGAGCATGTGCCTAGCTGTTTGCTTTGGTTCCGATTAATTAGTTTTCAACAAAAAAAAAAGTAGGTACATGATCCTCAGATTTTTGGCTTTTAAACTAAACTATACTATACACCACTCCTCACTTTTTGAATTTTGAAATTTTTGCAAATATCGAGGTACTTATAGTGCACCAGCCCCTATTTAAAAAAAGGGTTTTTCTGGTTTTTGGTGGACTTACGTTTTCGAAAATATTCTCTTTGAGATCCGGCGAACGAAGCGACAGCATCGCGAATATCACATTTTCAACAATTTAAGTTGTTGTTTTTTTTAAATACTGGATAATCCGCATTTTTTATTGTTTTAATAAACTACTTGAAGTACCCTCTTCCTGATAAAATTCAGAAAAACGCCAATTTTGTGTGTCCGTGAAGTGTACCGGCACCCTGGTATGGCAATTTCCGAGACAATTTCATTTTCATTTATGTCAGCTTCTGTATCCAAAGTTATAGATTGGCTTCTAGGTGGGTTACTTGTAGAGAGTTTCGATCTAATCAACCACCTGAAAATCAAATTGGAATGTAAAAATAATCTTATAAGTTATTCTGCTTACTTGTCCATTATTCGATAAAATCCATCCACCACTAAATTTAAGATCGCAACCAGTCTCCAGTCTTCTTAACCCTCTAAAACAACACCCTCAACACCTACCCTACCACAATGGTCTACATTTTTGAAACCTACAAATAGCAAAAATCAAAATTCGTCTTTAAAGTTTTAGTAGTTGATTTATTATTATTAATTCAAATGTTTATTTTTAATACTTACGTTACGTTACGAAATTAAAAAAATACGATACACGCTCGAATCGGGCGGCACGGGCACGATGTAAATTGTAGAATAAATAAAAATAAACAAAAACAATATTTATTTACTTGCGCCCACTGTCAACAAAATGTCAATGGCTAAATGTCAACTACGAATGGGTGTGTTCAAAAATTACAGAATGAGTGCTCGAACTGCTCGACTGTTCGTTTTTCGTTCCGACCACACCTTGCTCCAACGGATCGGAGGCGGACAAGTGTCTAGTCTCCATCGTATCGTCAGGGAAGTTCTCGAAATTTATCGTATGGTTAAATGTGCTGATTTTCAGTTGAAATGTGCTGATGTGCTGGTAAAGGAGCAATTGTGCTGATTTCAGCATAATTGTGCTGGTAGGAACAACCCTGCCGATGACTGGATTCGACGTTGTTGGACCTGCGTTATTTATATCCAGGGTTATGGGCGTGGCTTGTATTACGCTATTTTCTTTTTCTCGTGCTCGGAAAAGAAGGGTCTTTGTTTTTCGGAGAACTGGCAACCAGCTTTTGTTGAGGTTCATGCCCTCTTCTTTTCTGTTGAAGTTGTTGTGGCGTTTCTGTATCTCTATGGCTTCTCTGTGGAGTCTGGTCTAAAAATGCTTGGTTCCATCCAATGCTTGAGTCTGGTCGATTTGAAACTGTCAGCAGGGACAGTTTCTTTTGTGCTCTTTGACCCTGGTGTTGATAGAGCGTTTGGTTGTTCCCACATAGACAGATACCCAAGAGCAAGAACTTTTATAGACGCCAGCCGTTTCAAGAGGTGCCCTAGGATCCTTGGTCGAACTTAGACTTTGCTGAATTGTTCTTGTGGGCGTGTAGATGGGCTTAATATTGTGTATTTCTAGCGTTCGTCCTATGCGATCTGTGACATTTTTGATGTAGGCAAGAAAGGCTCTCCCTGCCACCTGTGCTGGTTCCTTATTATTTGTTCGCTGTTGCTTCGGTCTCAACGCTCTATTTATCTCCTGCTTGGAGTACTCATTTCCTTCAAGTGCTGATTTTAGGTGATGCATGTCGTCCTGAAGTTATCTGGGTTCACAAATCCGGATTGCCCTGTGAGATAGAAATTTAATGACTCCTCTCTTTTGCCTAGGATGGTGATTAGATTCCTTGTTGAGGTATCTGTCCGTATGCGTCGGCTTCCTATATACTCTGTGTCCCAGTTTACTTGAGGGTAATCTTTCTAAGAGGACGTCCAGGAATGCAATTTTGTTGTTCTTCTCAACTTCCATCGTAAAATGTATCCTGGGTTCTGTTGAGTTTAGATGATTAATCATCGCAGCGTAATATAAGCCAAGCCCATAACCCATAGCGCAGGTTCAACCACGTCGAATCCAGTCATCGGAGGAACACGGAAGAGAACACCGCCTCTGAAGATGTCTACCGCAGCAATAGACGAAACGTTAGGTAGAAATATCACTCGACCACGGCATTATAGCCCGGAAAAAACTTTTTTACTAAATCCCGTTGGGGTTCCTTATATTTGTTTGTAAAAAGTATTATTAAATTTACAATAGATTGAATCAGAAATTTAATCAATAACTTTCAAAAAAATATCTTCTGGAATATTTGTCAGTTTTTTATATCTTCCCATCTAGAATTAATGCTTCGAACTACCAAATCTAAAGAACTAACATCACTGAATCAAGAAATAACATCAAGACTAGTTAATTCATTATTTTCAGGTAATTCCTCGTCTTTTATAAATTCTATGAAATTGAAAGTGTCTTTAACATAATATTCATCATTTACATTGTAAGCATTAGTAAGTAGGTATATAGTTATATATGAAGAAATTTTACTATTTGGAGAATTTATAGGGGCAATTATTGGTCTTAGACTAAGATTTGGCCTACGTATTTTTGGAAGCTCATAGAATTTTGGTGAAGTTTGGTTGTAAAATGTTAATGTCTTAGCAACCTCATCAGTGATATATTTTTTTGATTTCAATTAAGAAACAATCTTATTTGCTTGTTTTTTAAGAGTGGAAGTACGATCTCTATTTAAGTTTTTATATGAGTTTTCGTCAGATAGTATTTCAAGGCTTTTTTCGAAATTTAATTCTCTAGGTATTATCACAGTTACATTTCCTTTCAGATTTGGTTATAATTAAATTTGGATTTTCTTTCAAAAAGTTAGTAAATTGGTTGGTAATTTGTGCTCAGAAAATATATTTTTTGTCTTCATCAAATCCATATAAAATCGATTCTACATCAGCTAATATTCTTTCTATCGAAATATCATCAACTGGAGGAGATAGTGCAAGCTTGAAACCTAAGAATAAAAACTTTTTGACATCAAAAGGGATTTCAACATCACTAAGGTTGTTCAACCGATTATCTTTGATTAAACTAAAAACAGTAAACAATCTAGGTAAAAGACTTTTTCTTGAAATGGTGGAAATACAAAAGAATCTTGATAATTTAAACACAAAAAAAGAAATACAGAACTTGAGTTGCATATATTCCTACTTTTTAAAATTTAAAAATAATCAAAACTAATTTTGAAAATATTTTTACATACACCTTTTCAACAATCGCCACCAAATTTCACGTATAACATCTATAATTTGTTATAATTTTTACAACTGCAAAAAGCTTTGAAAAAATTTCTACTTGTATGTCCATTTTTACGAGAATTTCTATACAAATTTTTATATGGAAAATTTTAAAATAGTTTTTACTGGAATGTTTACTTTTGTTACTTATTCTAGTAAGTTATTGTTATATCATTATTTTATTTATTCTATATTAATACTCATTGTTTCAATAGCCTTGAAAAAGGAAATATACGTTTCCAAAAGCTCGGCCAAACAAGCAAAAAAGAGTTTTCTTTAATTTCCTGAAGAAAGTGACTGAATCCCTAATAAAATCGAAAATATGTATAAAGAATATAAAATTAGTTTACAAAGTAAAGTTTTTTTAAAAATTTAAAAACTAACCCAAACAAAACAAAATTTAAAAAATAGAATTTCTGGACATAAAGGTGATATCAGATAAAACGAAGACTCGTCAGCTATTATTGAATATTCTTTTTTAACAGGACGCAATATAAATTTCAATAATACTAAAATTTTACATCAACAAAAAAATGTAAACAAAAGGCTTTTCATTGAAATGGTTGAGATTAATAAAGAAAAAAATTCAATTAATAAAAGAACAGATATTCAAGATTTAAGTTCCATATATTCCTATATCTTAACAATTTGGAAAATAAACAAGTAATTACAACCTTTACCTTACCCAATAAAAACCAGAAATCAAAACCTTTAGAATTAAATATAGATAGCTTATTGAATTTATTTCAACAAAAAACTTTACATTGTAATATAATTTTATATTCTTTATACATATTTTATATTTATGCTATTTCTTTTTTAAAAAATCGTAAATATTCAATTGCCATCCAATAAAATTTTAAAGTTATACATAGCAGACTGCCGAAAAGACGTCTCCTACACATCGAACGGTGCACTCGAAGATATACGTTTTAAAAAATATGTACAGTGTGAAGAATGGCCTTGCGGATCTAAATCCGGAGGGCTCCATTGAATTCGTAATTGCAATTAAGAAAAAAAATATTTTCCGACTATATCGAATTATCGTAAAAAAGCTATTTTTTGTGTTTAACTCACGATTTTGACGCCATTTTTCAATATTTGTTCAAAAATATTGAACAAGTTGAAAGCCTAGTTATTGTAGATTTCACTCGCATGTGCAAAAAACAATTTTTTTTAAAAACTGAATTTGTTAGATTACGTAAAAGAAGGTTCGGTACCAAAACTGAAGTGAAATTTTCAGCATCGAGAATTTTGAACGGTTGAAGATAAATATATGATCAATCGACGAAAAATGTGCCTAAATGAGTGAGGAAGTTTTTGGTGAAAATAAATTTGCACTAGTGGTAACGGTTTCCGAGATACGATTTTTTTTGTGAAACGCCGATGCGCGCCAGCCGCTGCCGTTTCAACGGAGACCTACTCGGTCTAACCTATACTTCAATAACTCGTGTAAAAGAAATTAGGAGGCCATTCGATCACGACCTGTAGGAAATGGAAGAACTATTCAACTATTTATTCCGTTTTAATAATTGTTTCTTTAAAATATGGATATGGACGGAATATAACCGCCTTCTCAAGAATATCGTCATAATTACCGCTGGAATGGCAGAAAATACCTACACTAATTCACTATCTTAAATTTCAATTCATTAACAATAAACTTTAAGTAAAATCTGGTTTTTTATTAAAGATAAAAGTCAACATTACATAATGTTAGCAATACAATGTAACTCAAATTTTTGACTTGGGGTTTTGTTTTAAAAAAAAAACGACTTTACAAATTATATGGTATAGATACCTCATCAAATACTTCTAAAATACTGCCTGAACTACACTTTTCCCACCACAATAAGGCTTGCACTAGAATAATAGGCACCTTGCATCATTTTTTTTATTGCTGATTTCGTTTGTCAATGAAAAATGAGTCAACACGTGTTTTTTCTTTTTCTTGTTAGACAAAAATTAACGGAGATACAAAGCTTTGAAATGTGCTTATTTTTGGTATGCTATTACGTCACTCTATGCTGAGTATATCTATATATACAAAACTTAATCTTTGTAAAACTTTCGGAATAATCATATTTGGACAAAATAAAAAAATACGTATAGATTTTTTTTCGATTTTCTACAGTTTGCAATAAACAGTTATCAATTTAATTTTTCATGCAAGGTGCCTGCCATTATCCAATAATCCAATACTTGTCAAACCAACAGTACCATCAAATAATAATAGAGTCGGCCGATACCGACATATTTGTTCTGTCTCTCTACTTTATTACAAAGGTTATCCATTCAGGAAATATGGCTTCACAAATTTGACACATAATACCTTTGCACCACATCATAAAAGAATTATCTACGGATAAATCTTGTTCGAATGGATTTGAGTAACGATATAGAATTAAAGGCAAAAGGCACTTCTAGATTACCCCACGTCAATAATTTAACCCGTCATTACACGCGTCAAAAAACTTACGTCATTACACGCGTTCGGTCAAATCGACCGACTGCCCAAAAGTTTTTATAAATTATTAGCTTTTTTCGCGGAGACGATCCCAAATGTATCCTGAACGCTAAGGCATGACCTACGCAGGTTTACTAAACAATAGAGACGTGAAACTTTCAAATATTACCTGCGTAAGTCATGCCTTAGCGTTCAGGATACTTTTGAGATCGTTTCCGGGAAAAAAGTGTACAATAACTATAATTCCTAGAATTCATAATCATTACAAATTATATTATGCAGTACAGTTACCGTATTATCGATAGCCAAAAGTACTCCCAATATCAGAAAATGCCAATTTTGAACACAAATATTTCAGATACTCAGGCTCATGCGCCTAGTCAAAAGCACCGACTATGAAAACAACGAACTATACTTCAACCAAAAACCAAAATATTTTTGGGCCAATGGGTAGTGGAAAACCTGCATCAGGCATTCTTGGATGGACAAAACTGCCACCCTTGTACCAGTGGCGTAATTACTGATTTTATCATTGGTCGGCCTATTTGACCGACACGCGTGTACTCCCGGGTTAATGAGTTTCGAAAACGCAGCTAGATATTTTTTCAAAATTTTGTATGGTAGGCCATCATTTACAGGCGTTTCAAATAAACAATATGTCATGTGCACATCTATTTCATACCTGTAAATCTGATCTAAGGAATTTGCCACCCACAGAGGATGGCATTTCATTAGCAAAATCAGCATGTGCCTACTATTGTCTATTAAGAAAGGACTGCCTATGAAATAATTGTGGGGAAGAGTGCGATTTTAATCAATCCAGAAATTCCCAACCCAGTTAATTTTGGTTGGGATCTGAAAGATAATAAAATCAACCACAATAAGTATCCATACCGATGTAAGATTCGAAAATGGTGCTGCAAATGCAAACTCCAGATATGCACTAGAAACTAAACTGTAGTTGTTCAAAAGCAGGGCTGGATGGTATAAGAGGTAGCAATCTCTCTTCTAGAGGCGGGTTTTATTTAAATTGAAAATTTAGTTTTAGTTACCTATTAGGTTTTATAGAAATGCTGTCCCTATAGAATAAATAAGTACTGTCAAAGTTGGGCCGCGCTGGGGCCAGGGTACGGGCAAGGCGTCCGTTGAGATCAATGCGGCAGCGGCCGGCGCGCATCGTCGTTTCAAAAGAAAATCATATCTCGGAAACCATTATCCCTAGTCAAAATCTCTTTTCACCAAAAATTTCCTCACTCATTTAGGCACATTTTTCGTCGATTGATCATCAACCGTTCAAAAATTTTCTCGATGCTGGAATTTTCACTCCAGTTGTGGTATCGCACCTCCTTTTAAGTAATCTGACAAATTTAGTATAAAAAAAATAGTTTTTTGCATATACAGTTGAACTCTACAATGACTAGGCTTCCATTTGGTGCAAGAATTTTGGAAAAATATTGAAAAATAGCTTCACAATCGTGAGTTAAACACAAAAAATAGTATTTTTCGGATAATTTAAAAAAGTCGGAAAATATTTTTTTATTCTTAATTGCAATTACGAATTAAATGGAGCCCTCCGGATTTGCATCCGCAAGGTCATTCTCCATATTGTACATATTTTTAAAAAAGTATATCCTCGAGTACACAGTACGTGATCGAAGTCCGATGTGCTGATTCCCGACTGATATACAGTGTGTCGCGCTTAAGGATTGACCACCCTTCTAAAATTTTTATTTTTCAACCGCTTCATTTAATTTTTGTTTTGTCTTAAATCTACCCGAATTTGGTACTTATTTGGCTCATAGTTTTATTTCTGCGGCTGTACTGGTGTACATGGTGTCCACATTTATAGGCTAAAATTTCATCAAGTACTATTAGGGATTTTTTTAGAAAAAATCTGATAGTAAATTCTTGTTTAGAATGGTCTAAAAACCAAATGTACTAATTTTTGTTCCAATACGACAGAGGGTGATGGCAACAAATTTTCAAAATTTATTGGACCAAACCGCAAAAATGTCATATTTTGAGGCCTTGAGAACCACAAAACTTGATACAACATAGTTTTAGAACATCCTTGACCAAAACTTGTAGTAAGCTTGTCTCAAGATATGACATTTTTGTATTTGATCGAATAAAGAGTCTTATCTTATCTTATCTTATCTTGAAAAAATCCCTAATAGTTATTATTAAAATTTGAGCCTATAAATGTGGACATCCTGTACACCAGTACAGCCGCAGAAATGACATTATAAGTCTAATAAGTGCCAAATTCGAGTAGATGTAAGACAAAAAAAAATACATTGGATCGGTTGAAAAATAAAAATTTTAGAAGGGTGGTCAGTCCTTAAGCGGGACACACTGTAGATAGATAGATGTATTGGTGGAGGTGTGAAAGGGCCACATTTCTTATGGAAAATTGCTTTGGGCTGAATTTTCTAAAAATTTGATATGATACAGTTCTCGATGTTCTGACTAGAAGTTCTCACGGGCACAACTCAATCCCATGACTAGATTTTGAGCTATCGCTCTTCAAATTTAGCCCATTTTTTGAAGATGTTGATTTTCTTTTTTAAAAAATTTATATATCGTATATATTTCCTTTATAAGTACATTTAAGTTGATTGTTTTTGTTCTGGATTTTGGACCTTACGGTGTTTTTCTAAAATGTAGCACAAAAGTTTCTACAAGGCCTTACACACCTTAGAGTTAATCGCAAATAACTAGATTCGAACAATTGTGTAGAATTAAAAAAAAAAAACATCTAGATTTTGCTTTATTTTCACTATAATAATAATAATAATGAACATCATTGCCAAGGAGGAAGAGAAACGGAAGAAATATCAGGATCTTCTCTTTGACCTTCGCCGAATGTACCAGGCCTATACCGTGAAGCTAGTGGTTTTGGTGATTGGAGCTCTCGGAGGTGCACGACAAACACTGCTCTCAGCTCTCAAGACCTTGCCAGTCTGCCGTAATAAAGCAGAACACCTTGCTGGCACGATGCAGAAAGCAGTCATCCTGCGATCATTGCGTCTACTCAGAGCACACGATGTGGAATAACGTTTCCACTAACCTTGCGATTGGTGGGGAGTAGAACGGTGGAAGGAACACCAGGTCTACTTGCACCCGTGTGAGTAGTCGGAGCCGCGGGACCGTAAGTAAGGCCAACCCAAAAAAAAAAAAAAACTTTTAATAATAATAATAAAGATAAGAATCCAACAACATCTTACGCAAAATAAGCTAATACCAAACAAGCAGAAAGGCTGCATCCAAACAGTTACGGCTGTGAGGATCATCTGCTAACCAGCATGATGATAAACAAAAATTGCCGAGAAAAGCGGAAGAACCTAGCTATAGACTGGATTGATTACAAAATGGTATTTGACAGCGTGCCGCACAGCTGGTTGATAGAAGCACTCAACATATATAGAACAAACGCCACTCTTCTTTCGTTCATGACTGAATCAATGAGATCCTGGAAATCCGACTTCAACCTTAGAATGATCGATAAAACCGTGACAGTCAAGGACATACACATACGGAGTGGCATCTACCAGGGTGCCTCGTTATCTCCGTTGCTCTTCTGTATGGCCCTTTATCCCTTGAGCTCCATATTAAGCGACACAAAAACAGGATATACATGCAAGAATGAAAAACAAAGAATCCACCATCTACTGTACTTTGACGATCTCAAGCTTATCGCTAAATCAGATGGGGGAATTATTAGAACAAATGAAAAAAGTAAAATGCTTTAGCGACGATATCAAGATGGAATTCGGCCTGGACAAATGCGCAAAAGCAACATACCAAAAGGGGAAACTCGTAAGTTCAGAGAATATAAAAATCGACCGCGATACGACAATCAAAGCACTATATCAAAACGAAGCATAAAAATACCTAGGAAAAAAAGAACATGAGGGAGTAAAACACAAAACAATGAAAAATAACCTTACCAAAGAATACACCAGAAGAATAAGAAGCATACTGAAGTCAGAGCTAAATTCCAAAAACAAGATCTTAGCCATAACTCCCTAGCAGTACCCGTCATCCAGTACAGCTATGGAATATTAAAATGGACGCAGGCAGAATTGAAAAAATGGACACCAAAACAAGAAAACAGATGAACATGCAGGATGCATTACACCCAAGATCCGATGTCGACAGGCTTTATATCCCAAGAAAAGATGAGTTAATAGAACAAATTTAGAGTTTGAAATTTTAACCTGGCTAAGATTATTATAATAAAAACCGGCATGATCGTGGAGATTAGTAATGTGATCATGGGGATGTTTCCAACATTCTTAAAACACGTTTTAATATGCGAATCGATAGATTGCACTATGACTTTAATAGAAAAAATATTTTGCATGCTTTACCTCTGGTTTGCTACGTTTTTCAGGCTGTTGAAAGGGGCATTATTTTTGCATGCTCATGTTTTTACCGTCATCTCAATTGTCTAATCAGCAAAATGTTGTTACATACAGTGCTGCCAGCTTTTTTAACCTAACATTCGGCATTCAAACGTCAACTGTTGTATTGAAGGAATTTATCGATTTTTCCAACTTTATTTGTTAATTGTGTGAAGTTATAACAACTAAACAAAAAGCTGGAAAGGTGGCTTATAGTACTTCACTGAGGAAGGAAACTCCGTTTTTAGAGCTGCCGACTAACTCTTACAGTGGGGAGTGGGGTGGGTAATTGAATAACAAGCGCCACCTATTTTATTGCCCTTTTTTTGCCCTTCAGTTAAACGCAGTATCCTATATTCGAATAAAAAACAGGAAATCTTAAACAGCTAAACGGTACTGCACCTATCAAAGTAAAATTGACTTAAAAGATATCAAAAGAAACATCTCAATTCGATTCAATAAATGTAATCTGCTCTTAATTATTTCCTTTATAATTTAAAATAATCACCGGCGAAAATCGGCTGGTGAGAAAAAAACATCAAAATATAACTGATAAGCTGATAAGGCTTTGGTAAATATTTAAATATTGTTGGTTCTGGTTAACAAAAAAAAAACTACACAGTCGCCGAAACAAGCAAACTGAAACCACACTCTGAAAGTGTACTACTATATACTACTATATACGTATAATATATATAATATAGAGGGGGTTGAATTCAAATATGGCGATAGTTCGGTATGGTGGTACGTCCCTTAACTAATTGAAACTTGAGCCCAAGATACAAAATACCTTCGTAAATAGATCTATTTATACCTGGTGTACATAATTGAAAATAATTGACAGTGTAATAATTTGTGTGTGTGTGTGAATTATTAGGTGATTGAAATATACTAATAGGGAAGAACTTAATTAAAGCTGTAAACCTGAAGGGTTAGGAAATACTTTTTTTTAGCCCAGTAGAACTAACGTCTGCTGGTTATACAATCCGAAAATACCATGAAGCTGTTGGTGGTTAAATAAGGCTCCAGCTCCTAATGAGATGGAAAACCTACTGCCAGATGATTTATTAGGAGGCTTGGATGGTTCCTAAAGACAGCACTACAATTTTCAAACCTTGTTAATATTTACTGGGTGGTTCTAGTAGACGGTTAGAAGGGCGAGAGGATAACAAAGTCCGCAATGTTCTACGGGCGATCCACCAGTACCAGGATTGCTTGTCGGGAAAATAACGAATCTGCAAATAACTCAAGGCCTCTGTGATCGTTTAGCTTTGAGATAGGGTTTGATGCAGTCTGCCTGATAGGGTGTAAACACGGAGACAAAGGGGGAAACCATGAAAAAAACGCCTAAAAGAATGAGCAGTGTTCATTCTTGCTCGTAAAACTAAGGTATGTACGTTCTTAAATATTTTTTGGCAGTAAAGCCTCGAACTAAAATTCGAAAGTGAGAAAATAAAAATAAAGTCATAGAAAAGAACTTTCCAATGGAGAAATGACCTTTTTTGTGAAAACTCACAAAACTGGAACCAAAGTCTAGGTTTTTTTCCAACAATTTGACCATAAATCAGCAAATTAGTGCTTTGGTGCTTTTAAATTATTTGGGCCTGAACCCTTCAAAAATCGGTGACAAAGCTACGAGAAAAGCAAAAAGCTGCTGCTTTTTCTTCTCAACGAAATATGGTTCTGTCACAAATCGGCCATCCCTTTTTAATACCTTGGCGCAGGAATTTAGGTGCTAGAGAAAAGTTAGGGATTTTACAGTTTCGTGTTTATGGATTTAAATTTTCGAGCTGAAAATCAAACCGATGAGATCATTTATTAAATTCTCTAATTCTCTTCTAGGAAACCTGGAAGGAAAAATTGAACTTAATTAAAAATTATAAACTGATAAATCTTTATGATTTACGTTCTTAAACGACATCCGTCAACAAACAAAGTTCCAAATTTCCTTTTTATCTGTATCAATTTCGCGTTACCATTGTTTGAACAAAACCTAAACCCCAATTTGTTGTTAATGTTTTGTTGATTATTATTTATAAGGGAATTGGTATCCAATAATTTTAATTTCTTATTTTCAGATAATTGAGTTAAAATGACTGATGGTGAGGATATAACTGTGTTATTTATTGAAGTGTTGAGTAAGGTACGCTATATTTCGAATCCTAACCAGGCTACTTAATAGTGAATTTTATTTTAGGAATTACTCTTTATTTATAAATCCTAAAATATACAAGCTAAAGATAGGGTGAGGTCCCGTAAACTCAGTTTTCTGACAGATTCGGAAACAATTAAAGCTGGTGAATTTTGACCCGTAACAACATCTCCCTTCCATAAAAAAAAAAAATTCAAATTTTTCTACTTTAATAGGTGGGCCAATCAGAGGCAGTGATCAATACGAAACCTAACAAAGAAGATTGTTACCTATATCTAGTCTAACTAGTCGGAACTATTAAAACTAATATCTACCGAAATGAAATACTTACTTAAATACTGAGAAAAGCAAAAATGTGTGCCTAGTGTTAAAATTTGGTCCAATCTGAATTACTTAATGGGCTCATCGTCGGAGGGATGGGCTTTGAGATTCTTGGCGTGCCAATTACCTACAGTACGTCCATTTATTTATTTATTTATTTATTGGCGGGAAATCCCAGAATAGCATAAAGAACATCTATATGTATACAATAATTAGACGTTTAGACAACAAATTAAGTTGACAAAAAGAATTAAAAAAGAAAAACAAAGGACTATGGGAGAACCACCTACAGTGGCCAGGCTTCAACAGTGGCCATTCGCTAATAACTACTTTATCAACTATAAAGTAGTGCTGCCATCTTTACAGTATAAGGCTTATTACCCGTACTAAAGAATATTTGGGTTAGAAATGTAAGCAGTTCCATTTTGTGTGCGGTAGAGTGTGTATGTCCTTTTCTTATATCCAAACTTGCATATGCAGGTGGGTTTCAAATTTTCTCCGGAATGCTTTATAACATTCTTTATGTAATATTTTCATAATAATCTACTGCATGTGAAGAACGTTTTTCGCCTATAATATATTCTAAAATATTATGGTTTGCAATTTTTTTGAAAAAAAAAAAATCAGAAACGGGGTTTCTTCAACACTGGCCATGTTAATATTTCCCTACAGTGGCCACTACTTATGTTATAATATTAGTAGTGGCCACTGTTAAAATCGAGTTCATTTTTCAGCATTATGGAGAAACTAAAAAAAAATAGAAGCAATACTGGAAAAACACCTGCCGAAATTATAAAAAATGCTCTCTACCGCATATTTGAAGGTGGTTGGATTGTAAAACGGGCGGTTTTTGAATTTGAAATTCCGAGAACCACATTGAGACGCTACGTCACAAAATGTAAATATATGGGAGTTGACAAATATAAGCCAGAATCGGCGGAGAATGGCAACAAGATAAATAAAACATATTTTTCAAAACGTTCAAAGGTTTAATTGATTTGGAAAGCAGTGGCCATTGTTGGAATATGGGGTGGCCAGAGTAGCCTACCAGCTCCAACAGTGGCCACATTTTGGGAATTAAAAAAAAGGAGTGTAATTTTTTGTAAATATTTTCTTTCCATAATTCATATAGGGTGTCTTTTAGACAAATAATTGAAGTATCTAAAATAAATTTCTGAACAATAAATTGACCAAAAAAGTTACAGCAATAAAAGTAAAAATGTGGCCACTGTAGGTGGTTCTCCTCTACTCAACAACATGACAAGATGACAAACATTACTTACAATAAAATTATTTCTTATTACTAAATATCACATTAAACAATTAATAGGTACAGGAACTTTGTTCAAGGAGTTAAGCTATCTTTTAAAGTCTTCACGAGTACTGAAAAAGTCCAGGGTATTGAATTAGAGATTCTGGAACCTCTAGAGATAAAAGTATTCGAACCATAGTTAGTCCGGTGGATCTTTTCTGAGAAGATAGTGGCAGAGCGTGTGGTTATTGTTGGGGCATGAAGTCCAATTCTGGATGTAGGTATATGGTATCGTCGTGAGAGTTTGGTATTTTGAAAAATGTTAATAATTAACTTTTATTTCGTCTGGCGGCTAAGGGTTGCAGGTTGAAGTGTCGGTAGAGGTCATCATAGTTATAGATATCATTTTCGGGAGGAGGAATACCTGCCATGAAGGCCAAGTACCGTACAATTTACGCTGCTCCTGCTCCAAGGCGTTGATGTGGACAGAATATATAGGAGACCAAACCGAGGAGCAGTATTCCAGGATGGGCCTTATCATTGTGCAGTATAGAAACCTGATGGAAGAGATGCTAGTGAAGTCCCTCGAACACCTCTTAACAAATTGCAGCAGTTTCAGGGACCTGGTAGCGATATCCGAAATGTGGTTGGAGAAGCTTAACGTATTACCTATCAAAAATTACACGAAGATCACGTTTTTGGGACACTGTTTCAAGTGATTCATTGCTTATGTGGTAAACAAATTGTATGGGGCGTTGACTTTTGGAGAAAACCATAGCTTAACATTTAGAGGCAATAAGTTCCATGCCACTTGTGACACACCATTCGGAAATTCTATCCAAGTTAGATTGTAGTCCGGCACAGTCTTCGTGGGAGGAGACTCCGGCGAATATCTTTAAGTCATCGGCAAAACACAGAAACTCACTATCAATGAAACAAGAACCAATATCTGATCATGGTTCTTGAACGACATACGTCAACAAACAAAGTATCAAATTTCCTTTTCATGGCTACCAATTTTACGCTACCATGGTTTAAACAAAACCTTAAACCCAACTTGTTGTGTATGTTTTGTTGGTTATTATTTATAAGGGAATTGATATCTAATAATTTAAATTCCATATTTTCAGAGAAATGACTTAAAATGACTGATGGTGGGGATATAACTGTGTTATTTAATTAAGCATTGAGTAAGGTGAGTTATATTTCGAATCCTAACCAGGGTACTTAACAGTAAGTTTTATTTTAGGTATGTCCGAGGAATTACCCTTTATTTATAAATCCTAAAATAGACAAGCTAAAGATATGGTAAGGTCCTGTAAACTCAGTTTATTGACAGATTCGTGAACAATTGAAGCTGGTGAATTTTGACCCGTAACAATTGTTATTGATAATAATGGAAATAAATTTAAAATACTGATTTTTGCCATTGAAATACGCAAAGCAAATAACAAAAATAATGAATGTTTCAGATTATGTAACAAATGTCTGTATGTTTCTTGTAGATTTATAATATTACCTTGCATTTTTTGGGACTTACACCTCAATTGAAATTAGTACCAGAAGTTTCTTGATCTTGATACGAATTACTACAAGCTTTCTGATTAGAGCTATTTTACCTATCAGATTATTTTTATAAAATAAAATACTCGAATCGAGTTTTATTTTATTTTACTAAAATAATACTTGATTAGGCTCGGAGTTCTGACTTCTGGATTTTTTGCTGACGTTTCGGTACTAAATCTGCTACCGTTGTCGAAGCTTGGGGGATGGAACACCTAATAAATAAAAAAGGCAGAGAATTGTTCGTATTTTTCGTAAATTTGTTTGAATACTCGAATTTGAGTTTTCAAGCAATAATTACAAATTTGACTAATGTCGTGTCAGACTTTTGACAATAATCATATTTAGGAAATGGTGGTAGTTTGTGAAGGTGAGATTTTCAATTAATTTTCAATTTACCTTGGCTTACCTCTGATTCAAGCAAAGGAAGCTAAGTATTACTAAATGATGTTGAGCATGAAGCAACACATTCATCTTTATTTATTAAAATTAATGCGCTCTCTTTGATTTTACGTGATTTTGAAAAAGGTTCCTATGCCAGAATGCTAGAAGCATTTCAGTTAATTTGATGGTTATTGTCAAAAGCATGTTGGCATATGTTTGATTTGTTGAAGTCCCCGTTTTTTATGTAGTTCTTATGTTCTTTGATACGTTTTTGTAATGGCCTACGAGTTTCACCGATATAGAATTTATCACATTGATTACATAGAAGTTTATAAATTACGTTTTTAGTACGAGTAGTCTCATTATTTGGTTTTGTTTTTGTAATTTGTGATCTTATTGTATTTTGTGTTTTAAAAATGGTGCTTATATTGTCGTCTTTACTGATTCGTTTTATTTTGTCTGACATGCTTGGTATATAATGTAAGTAAAGATTGCTTATTGGTGGGTCTGCGTTTTGTTTAGGTTTTGGATTTTCGTAGTGTTGCAGGTCGCAAAAAATCTTGTCTTGCTCGGCTATTTCTTGTCTTGTCTTGCTAAGCAAGACAAGAAATTTCCAATTTCTTGTTCTTGCAAATTTCTTGCAAGCCTATTTATTGTTCTTGCTGCAAGACTCTTGCTATTTCTTGTTCTTGCTCCATAAACTACATAGATTTTAGATTTGTTATAGTCCTTTTTCAAAGAGGAAGTTAAGCTTCAAAATATAATTAAACTTTTTTGAAAATACTGGAACGTTTTTTATTATATTAGAAGATTACCTACATCAGACAAGTCGTCGAAATTAAATGTTTAGAAACTGTTTGATTTTCGAAAGTTTAGTCATTGGAACTTCAAGAAATATTTTTGATGAAGCGAAAACCTATTTAGTCGTGTTCAGCACACTTTTTTGTGAGCACTGAATGAAACTGAGTCGTCACGCTCGGCCATGTAACGCTCATTCGGGTACAGTCGGCTCGAATCGACTTCAGCGAGAGAGAGAAACAGTCATCACATTTTTGACGATAATCATTAATTTTTCCTTTCCTTGATCGTAATTTAATATAATACATTAGGTACTTTATGCATATATTGCGTACAAACTTTTTTCTACTATCAACAAAATAAATGCAAAAAATAAATTTAGACAAATACTTTACGCACTAGCGCGTAAAGTATTTTCACTTTACGCACTATAGCCTATTTCATTGCAGTTGATAGTTCAAATCGGGGTTTAGGACTAGTATGGGTTACACTATATACGGCTCTAACCCTGGATTTGAGCTATCGACTACAATGAAATAGACTATAGTGCGTGAACTAATTTACTAGAAAAAAACTCAATTGACAGTGTCGACATCTGTCATTGATATTACTTCATGCACTAGTGTGTGAAGTGAAATTTTACGTCTTATATAAAGTTTGGTATGTACATGAATAGGACGTTTCATTGAAGGAGTTACAAAAATTTTAAAAATCCTTAGTCTCTTAAAATACAACAAACAAAAAACATGCTGTCTCAACAAAATTTGTAAAAAATGATGTGTGCTCAAGACCACACGAGTCACGACAGAAGTGAAAACTTCAATTAGGCGAGATAAACAATATGAAATACACAAGAGCTTGTTGGTAGCCCCGAAACAATTTATATGCGACGTTGCAATTTTTGGCATTTTCATGTTTGGGCTGGAATCAGCGCCACGCCACGCCACCACAGTAGGGAACTTGCAAGTGAACTAAAATTTTCCAAATTTGTTTTAAATCGATAGTTTATACTGCACAATATTCATATGACCAGTTTTTATTTAACTGATATCGCCCTTCTCACACAAAAAAATAATACTTAATTTGAAATAAAAAAATTCCCGCCAAAACGATGCTTCCATGATGGCTACCTTTTTTGACGTCACGATTCTGTAAACAAACCTGTCAATAGGGAACTTGCAAGTGAAAAAAACTGACAAAAGCAGTCCTGTACAATATTCTTCATCCATTGCGACAATTTTCACAAAAAGCAAACTTTAACACACTTGAATAACACAAAAATAGCACTGCGTCAGCACAAGTTTGTTATCAGCGTATTTGTTGTTTACAAAATTTTAACGTCACAAGCGCTGTCATATTGAGATTTTGTGTTTCCGCGCCAAAGTTTTTGATTTGAATTTCAATTAGGCAATTCAAACCACGTGACTTTCAAGATGGCGTGGCGGCCACACATGGGCCAAAAAACAGAAAAAAATATCTAGAATCTGCTCGATTTATTAGTTTAGGTACCTAGTCAACAAATATTTTATTAAATAGTCCAAATTAAAGTTGCAAGCAAAACTCTAAGCAAAATAATTTGAAATACGCATAAAAACACATTCAAAACAAACTTGCTTTGGCCGCCACGCCATATTGAATTTCCCTATCTGACAATGGATTGAATTGCCTAATAATTTTTTTTCGTACAACGTATAAATTAAAATGGAAAAAAAGAAAACTATGTAATAACTGATCACTAGAAGTATCTAAAAAAAAATAATTTGAAAAATATGAAAATTCCCTGTTGTTTATTATTATCTCGGCCTTTTGAGTTTTGAGTGGACACAGAATATAATAACCTTTCATAATTTGATTATACTACTTATAATTGAATAAATTGAAAATTGAATAAAATTGAAACTACAAATTTTGTATTTTGAAGCACTGCCTTTTGGTTGGAGTGGAACTGGAAACTCGTTTGTTCTCCTACAGGGCGGAAATTTTTTTCATATCAAATTCAAAAAAAAATAGTTATTTTTCTAACGAGTGCAAGGATTACCATTTCTCGCAAGTGTTAAGCCTAGTACTCATAACAGCGAAATTCGCTCTTTTTTGACATTCCTTCGACAATTTGACGTTCTATGCGTGCAGTGCCGGCCCGAGACTACTTTTAGTGTGGAGCGAGATCTGACTTTGGCGCCCCTAGTTTAAATGTGATTCGCATACGCGAGTATGGATTTTGACCACTATCTAATTTAATAGGTTTGTTCCAACCCGCCAAAAAAATGTCCCAGAACGGTTTCGGAACCACTCTATATACGAATTTCGGTTTCTATGCAAAAATTTTAGGTTTTGCTCAGAATCCTGACGATAATATTACGGTTTCCTGCTGGGTTGGAACAAGCAAAAGCTCAATGCCTCTATTTATCTTACCAATTGAAAATTCAAAACATTTCTGTTCGTTGGTACAAAGTTCTCTTATTTCCTAACATTTAGTTCACATTCTTTGATGGGATCAATCAATAATCCACTTTGGTAATATCACTTATAACGCTTATAGCCATTTCCACCAACTAGTTATTTTCGGGAAGCCTTAAACGATAAGTATTCCCTAGACTGACAGTTTTCCATGCAGAAATGTCAGTTTAGGGAAAACTTATCGTAAAGCTACATCCTCAATCAATCTGGTAGCGAAGTGGCACTTTGGCACGCGTGCTGGGAAATTGATACCCATCCTCAATGCTGTCAATTTTCAGTCTGCTGTGCGTGTAGTACGGTCACATACCATGCGTTCGGTATTTTGATCTGTGTTCTCTGAGCATGAATTTACCGTTCATTTATTTAAAAAGTGAACTCGGTGCAGGCTCATTCACGTTCGTTTAATAACATTTCGAGCCTCTGATACAGCGTTTAACTGCTCGGTGCGCTCGCTGGTCACGTGATTACGACTCCGCTCTGCTCTTTGAGCAAAATACCGAACGCAAGGATAACCTAAATTATTTTTTACCGTACTGCGCATGACATAAGTCGGCACGCATCGAAAAAGATTGCAGCTTGCAAGCTTGCACTTCGAAGTCGGCGTGCATGCCAGCACGGAATTGAATTGAGGATGCCAACGTTAAATTACATTTTCCTAGCTTGCGTGCCGAAGTGCCACTTCGCTACCAAATTGATTGAGGATGGGCCTTAATAGTTTGTGGAAACGGCCATTAGGGCCGGTTTATTCACCTTCTGATAAACTGTCAGGTATGCAATCTGACCGATAAAAATGCAATCTCTAATTCCATTGGTTTTTTATTTGAATATAAATAAACCGGGCCTAATAAATATAAAAATCGAACAAACAAAATACGAAATTTTCGTGTGTTTGCATTAGCAAAATTATTTATGATCTCATATGACAATATCTGAGCTATAAAATTTTCAATGGACAGCAGGGCTAGATCTGAAGGTTTCTCTTCTGCTAGATTTGACCGCTAAGGTAAGTTTTAATTAACTTAAGCTTACTAACCGTTCACCTTTCGGCACTGTAACAGGAATGGTAACAAAAATACGGAGAGCTATCCAGATATAAGGAAACGTATCTTGCCAATTATTAAATGCTAACGCCTGAAGGACTGCTTTGGGGTGACTGTTATCACTATCCGAAATATCGTGATTAAATGATCGGGTAAGGGCGCCACCACACCCACGATCCGTGCGCGTCTCAAAAAAATGTCAGGACAGGTTATTCTCATACTAAGTAAGCACAAGCTTGCTCACAAGCAGAGAAGCAAAATATCGAAAAGCAGAGACAGAATTCAAAGCGAAAATATACTTTTCCCTTTTTTTTATTACCAAGGAACGAGTCGAAGGCGCCCCCCGAGGTCTGGCGCCTGGAGCGCTCGCTCAGTTCGCCTTATGGTAGGGCCGGCCCTGTATGCGTGAATCAAACGTCAAATTGTCGAAGCAATGTCGAAAAAGAGCGCATTTCGCGGTTATGAGTACTAGGCTTAAGGAACACAATTTTTATCAAGGGTGTGCGGAAAGATTAATCTTTGTGCATGCCAATATCATCTTAGTTTCAGGTGTCCAGAAAATGGCAGAGATTATCCTGTTTTCAATCCCTAGTAGGACTGCTTATTGAGCTGAAAGTGTTTGCCAACTGCTGTGTCAGCTGCATACTTCAACTCTTGGAGTAAAATGCATTATTCGAGTTTAAAGCACACAAAAAAATGAATTCCTAAACTCTAAAATCTTGTTAAAATCACCTTTTCTACATTTAAAATCGAATCGAATCGAAAAAATCAAATAACGAGGACAGTCTGAATCGCAAGTGTTCCATCGAGGTCTGCGGGTGACGTCATCACTATAAGCAGCTGTGGCGATGTCACTCGCAGACCCTGCCTGTTCAAGAATTGGTGATCGTAGGCCTTATTAGGATAAGCAATCCTGTTTACGATTGTTGTATAAAAATGTCGAAAATGCCAATAAAATCTAAATCTTTCTTCGCACAAACAAACAAGCATCTGCAAAAAGTTTTTTTCTGACCATTGAAAAATAAACAATTCTCGTCAAAAATCATTTTCTGTAACTTGAAAACATTACCTACATATTTTAAAAACTGCTGTTTTCATCACTCGTTGAACAATAGACATTGTCCGCACCTGTTAAGAAAATCTAACCCAAAAAAAATAATATACTTTGACGTCAATTTGGCAACGCAGCACTCCTTGCCTTAACCTTTTAGAATTGTTTTGGCGCTAGGACCAAGCTCTTGTATGAAATACAGGTATTTTTTATGCTCTATATCCAATGACCAGATTAATCTACCTTTGTATCAAAGATATGATGAATATTTTTGATTTAAATCTATGTGCTAAATATTTTTTAGATTATGCCTGTATGAAACATAACAATTTCTGGGTGGGCCAGCGAAAACGAAACAAGGTCGATATCTCGTATTCATCGTTAATGGAAAAAAATCGCTCGGACCCGTCGATTTTTATTCGGAGGGGGAAATCTTTTGCACATATTTTCAATGTTGTCACTTCAACCCTCTCGCGGGGGTAAGCGCCAACCCCTAAATCTTAAATGGCAGTAGGGGTCGAGCGATACCTCATTTCAAAGGTCATCGAATTCTCTTTTCAACGGTGCCTAGTTTTTTGAATTTACTAAGTTTTTTTTTTTTTCAAAAAGTATTTAAAATATGAATGTATTTATTGAATTTTATTGAGTGATAAAAAAACCTAGACTTAAACCTTGTAATTTCAAGTTGGATAGCACATGACTTTGAAAAAAAACACATAAAATTACTTCTTAAGTGAAAATTGTTATAACTACAAAATTGAAAGTGCTCAAAATGACTAAAACAGTACTAATTCCGTATATTTTTAAATGTTTTCTCAAAAACCACTGCATCAAATTCAAAAAAATAGGCACCGTTGCAAAGAGAATTCTATGACTTTTGAACTGAGGTATCGCTCGACCCCTACTGTCATTTAAGATTTAGGGGTTGGCGCTTACTCCCGCGAGAGGGTTGAAGTGACAACATTGAAAATATGTGCAAAAGATTTCCCCCTCCGAATAAAAATCGACGGGTCGGAGCGATTTTTTTTAATGAAAGATCAATACGAGATATCGACCTTGTTTCGTTTTCGCTGGCCCACCCAGAAATTGTTGTGTTTCATACAGGCATAATCTAAATAATATTTAGCACATAGATTTAAATCAAAAATATTCATCATATCTTTGATACAAAGGTAGATCAATCTGGGCATTGGATATAGAGCATAAAAAATACCTGTATTTCATATTGTTTATCTCGCCTAATTGAAGTTTTCACTTCTGTCGTGACTCGTGTGGTCTTGAGCACACATCATTTTTTACAAATTTTGTTGAGGCAGCATGTTTTTTGTTTGTTGTATTTTAAGAGACTAAGGATTTTTAAAATTTTTGTAACTCCTTCAATGAAACGTCCTATTCATGTACCAAACCTTATATAAGACGTAAAATTTCACTTCACACACTAGTGCAATTGAGTTTTTTTCTAGTAAATTAGTTCACGCACTATAGTCTATTTCATTGTAGTCGATAGCTCAAATCCAGGGTTAGAGCCGTATATAGTGATTGTGAAACCATTGTAACCCATACTAGTCCTAAACCTCGATTTGAACTATCAACTGCAATGAAATAGGCTATAGTGCGTAAAGTGAAAATA
Organism: Ceutorhynchus assimilis; assembly: GCA_917834065.1. NCBI lineage: Eukaryota > Metazoa > Arthropoda > Insecta > Coleoptera > Curculionidae > Ceutorhynchus > Ceutorhynchus assimilis. The sequence goes on from OU892277.1 coordinate 63,851,316, forward strand.
CTTTACGCGCTAGTGTGTAAAGTATTTGTCTAAATTTATTTTTTGCATGTATTTTGTTGATAGTAGAAAAAAGTTTGTACGAAATATATGTGTAAAGTACTTTTTTCACTCAAGTGATTGTCGCACTCGCCTTTGGTTCGAGCGTCAAAATTCACATTCGTAAAAAAAGGTTCACTTTACACACTTGTTGCATAAATAACTAATTTTTGTTAATTTTTTTTATTTATTTACAATAAATAATGTTATGCGAGTAGGTATAAGCAATGGTGTACTTTTCAAGTAATATTTATTAACTAATTAATATTATTTAAAATAAATTATGCAAGAAGTCTTGCTTCTTGCAAATTTCTTGCACAAGAAATCTTGTTCTTGCTCAAATAATTCTTCCATAATTTGCGAGATGCCACTGGTGAGAGGCTAATTTGAAACACCCGTTATATGGAAATATAGGGTGGTCCTCCGGGAATGACATCGATTGCTTATGGGAAAACTGTGAAAGGTAAAAATTTGAAAATTTGGCAACATAGCAATGTCGATGGGGGACATCCAGGTAAAATATTTTCAAGATGGCGGCATTTCCGGTCATACCGGAAGTTGATACCAACTCGGTTATTTTGAATAGAACACACCGTATATTAATGTATTTTTGGATTCTAAGGAAAATTCTAATTACATTTCATGTACGATGTCCTAATACCTAAGCCTAACCGTTTTTGACATATTTAAGTTTTTATGTAAAAAATTACGTTTGCAGACCCTAAAATAATTGTCAATTTTTCCTATAAGGAAGCCTTTATTCTTTGATTGAACCTTGATTCCTTGTTGAAAAGGACCTATTTTATTAGATTTTCATTATGTTTTGATAACTTTTAATACAGGGTGCTTAAAAAATAAGATTAAAAATAAAGTTGAGAAAACTTCCAAAAATCAATTTTTTCAAATGGAAACCCCAAAATTTTATAATTTTATCTTGTTAAGCATTAAAAATAAAGGTAAGTTTGTGTAAGGTTATCTATTCCGAAAATGTTTAGTTTTCGAAATATTGCCAATTTAATATTTTTATATGGCGATTTTGCTCTAAAAATAATAACTGAACGCACCCTTGCGCATGACAGAATGTCAAGCAGAACGTGCATGTCCTTGTCACAAAAATTGAAATAATTTTCGATAATAATCATGCCGGGAAGATTAAATTATACAAATGAAGATTATTTAAATTTATTTATTATTTATGGAGAATGTAATAAAGTTATTTCAAGAACATGTGATACATTTGCTAACCGATATTCGCAGAAACAGAAACCAAGTGAAAAAACTGTTAAAAGAATTTTAGAAAACTTCTAGAACTTTGGATCCGTCAAAGCTGAAGTACATAGAAATAAACCAGTTGTTAACAATGAAAAAAGTTACAAAAATTATTTTAATAAATGTTCAAATTGATGGCCTTGAACTTCGGCCTTCAAATGCTGTTCTGACTCGCCGCTTGCAGTCTTCCATGGTGGTTAATGCGGTGTTATAAACTCTATTTTTGACTGTTCCCCAAATGAAAAAGTGGAGTACTGTTAGGTCGGGGCAGCGAGGTGGCCAAAGATGTGGCCCATCGTTGGCTATCCATTGGTCATAAAACAAGTTTTGCAAATGGTTGTTGACTAAATGACCATTATGTGGAGGCGCCCCATCATGTTGATAAAATAGATTTCTATGGTCGGCTAGTGGCAAGTTGTCTAAATAGTTGACTTCAAAATTTCTAATGATGTTGAGATAGCGCTCACCTATAAGTGAAAGAATGGATTTTATATCTAGAAGGCTTCAAAAATAGGTATAGTTTTTCCAAAGTCACTTGGAACAAGGTAACAACTGGTGGCTGACTGGTCACTGAACATTCTCATAAGAAATGTACTGCCACTAGTCTGCCACCAGTTATGATCTACTTTTACCTTGTTCCAAGTGACTTTGGTAATACTATAGCTCACCATTTAGATTTTCTTGATAGAATTCTAGTGCCACGACCCCGTCATTTCTTATGGCACAATAAACGTTAAACTGCCACAATTCTTGAAAATTTAATTCTCTAAATAGATGTAGGTTTGAGTCGCTCCAATAATGCGAATTGTGTCGATTGAACATCCCGTTTTTTGTGAATTTAGCTTCGTCCGACCAAATAATATTATCCAAAAAAAACGCATTTTCTTGTGACCGAATTAACATGAAATCACAGAACTCCATTCTTCTTGGAAAATCAGTCTCTTTTAAATGTTGTACTGTAGATAATGCGTATGGATGAAACTTATGTTTCCATAAAATTCTTAGAACTGATGTTTTAGATAATCCTGATTCTAATGCTACTTGCCTTGTAGATATTGCTTAATTTACGGCAAAATATCCCAAAATTGCGATTTCAATATTTTCATTGTTAACAACTGGTTTATTTCTATGTACTTTAGCTTTGACGGATCCAAAGTTCTTGAAGTTTTCTAAAATTCTTTTAACAGTTTTTTCACTTGGTTTCTGTTTCTGCGGATATCGGTTCGCAAATGTATCACATGTTCTTGAAATAACTTTATTACATTCTCCATAAATAATAAATAAATTTAAATAATCTTCATTTGTATAATTTAATCTTCCCGGCATGATTATTATCGAAAATTATTTCAATTTTTGTGACAAGGACATCAAAATCAATCAAAATCAATTCTTTTATTTTGCCATATGTGAAAATTACAATAAAGTAAATATAATCTTAGATGTTGACAAAATAGGATCCTTTCACGATTATGAAACCGATAACAAAAAGACCACCCTGTATAGGTGGACCTTTGCGAAAAGATCCTAAATACATATTATTAAATAAACTAGGAAAACTTAACTAAAGATAAATGGAACTGAACGTACAGCTTACTTCACTTATAGTGGGTACAAAAAAAAAATAAAAATACCTAAAACCTACCTAAAACCGAACCGTACCTTGAGGAAATATGATAACATAAGATTGTCATTAAGATAATATGTATTGTGATATTGGACTTGCAGGGGCAACCGGGGTAACGAGCAGGCCAACAAACACTCGACACCGGGATAAAAAATTTAAAAAAACAAAAAAAAAAAATTCAAAAAAAAAAAAAAAAAAAAAACCGGATAGAACAAAAAAAAAAAAAAAAAAATACAAAGCTATAATCGTAGTTGATCTTGTAAAAGCATATTCTTTACAGTTTTTTTGAATGATAAAAGTGGCATTCTTTTAATTTCTGTTTGTAACCCATTCCACATTTTAACAGCCATATATGAAAATGACCGTTGGAAAGATGCGGTTCTGTGTCGCGGAATAATAAAATTTTGACAGTTTCTGGTTCTATGAGTCCTAGCCAAAGATGCAAACTTTTCTCTGAGATAAGGAGGTTTGCCAGTTTTTATTATTCTATACGCAAATGTATATATATGCTGTTTTCTTCGATGAGCCATATTAAGGACTTTATGTTGGTTAAGGTAAGGAGTTATGTGGTGTCTATGGAATTTTGTATGACAATCTCATGCAGCTGTTTTGTATTTTTTGTTTTGATTTTTTCATTAGCCAGGATATTGAGTCCCCATAGACAACATCACCATAGTCAAACAAAGAGAGGACAAGAGCATCACATAGGTAATATTTTTGTTTTGGTGGTAGATTATTTTTTAGTTTATATATATTTTTCAGTCGGATATAAGCTGTAGTTAATTTGTTTTTTACATGATACTGAAAGGATAAGTCATTATCAAAAATAACGCCTAAATTTTTTGCTTTTTGTACTACTGGAATTGTGTCGTCGTCTACTGTAATTTGTATGGTTTGTTCAATTTGTTCTCTAGCTATTTTATTTTTGTTTAGTATAAGAGTTTGCGACTTTGACGCATTTAGTTTTAAATTATGGTTTTTTGCATATGAAAAAATTCTCTTAAGGTCAGAATTCAAGTTTTCTTGGGTTTCTACAACGTTTTGGATATTTATAGGTATTTGAAGTTGGGAGTCATCAGCAAACTGTTTGAATCTACAAAATTTAACACAGCTGTTCATATCAGCAACATATAGGGCAAATAGTAAGGGCGAGAGAACTGATCCCTGAGGGACATGCACGTTCTGCTTGACATTCTGTCATGCGCAAGGGTGCGTTCAGTTATTATTTTTAGAGCAAAATCGCCATATAAAAATATTAAATTGGCAATATTTCGAAAACTAAACATTTTCGGAATAGATAACCTCACACAAACTTACCTTTATTTTTAATGCTTAACAAGATAAAATTATAAAATTTTGGGGTTTCCATTTGAAAAAATTGATTTTTGGAAGTTTTCTCAACTTTATTTTTAATCTTATTTTTTAAGCACCCTGTATTAAAAGTTATCAAAACATAATGAAAATCTAATAAAATAGGTCCTTTTCAACAAGGAATCAAGGTTCAATCAAAGAATAAAGGCTTCCTTATAGGAAAAATTGACAATTATTTTAGGGTCTCCAAACGTAATTTTTTACATAAAAACTTAAATATATCAAAAACGGTTAGACTTAGTTATAGGACATCGTACACGAAATGTATTTAGAATTTTCCTTAGAATCCAAAAATACATTAATATACGGGGTGTTCTATTTAAAATAACCGAGTTGGTATCAACTTCCGGTATGACCGGAAATGCCGCCATCTTCAAAATATTTTACCTGGATGTCCCCCATCGACATTGCTATGTTGCCAAATTTTCAAATTTTTACCTTTCACAGTTTTCCCATAAGCAATCGATGTCATTCCCGGAGGACCACCCTGTATAATAACGCTATCTATGGAGAATCTCTAGAAAATATTGACAAACGAGTGGACATACGAATATTAACCTATTGGAAAAATATCGATAATAAACAGGGAGCTGAATCACTAATTTTAAAAATTCAACGAAAACCTAATAGCAATTCACTTAGAAAGGGTAAAAGTAACAAACAATAAACCTGTTTAGGTTGGTTTTACAGTATTGGAACTATCAAAAACTGTAACATATAGTTTTTATTATCAATATATTAAACAAAAATATGGAGATAATGCAATTTTATTGTACACTGATACGGATAGTTTGATTTTACATTTTAAAGTAGATAATTTCTGTAAAGACATTCAAGAAAACTTAGAACGATTCGACACTTCTAATTATGATGAGAACAATATGTATAACATTACAAAAAATAAATCTGTAATAGGTCGTATGAAAGATGAATTTGCAGGTCAACGAATGTAAGTTTTTATGGAACAGATGCGAAAGCCTATTGCATTAATTTGCAAAATAGATCTGAGAAAAAAGCAAAAGGTTTAAAAAAATACGTAGTTTAAAATTCAATTAGCCAAGACGATTATAAAGAAATTCTGATGTCAAATTTAGAAAAATGAATATCTTCCATTCAAGTTTGCATAACATATACGCACAATTAAAAAATTAAAGTTGCTTTGTCTCCTAAAGATGATAAGCGTTATATTATTCAAAGAGTTTTCAGGACTTTGGCTTGGGGTTATAGAGACATTAATATATTAAGCGATGATAATATTTGTGACAACGAAGACGTTAATGGCGTAATTAAAGTGCTTCAAGGATTAGCTCGTGATTGCTATAAATTGTGATAATTATAGCAGCAGATTCATTTCAGAGTAATCATGCTACCGTAGGACTTTTGTTTCTTTCTGCATTTTTAAATAGTACTTTGTTTATACAAGTAAATTACAATGTAAGAGAGACGTTTATATTTTTATCAGCTAACAATGTAGAAAATGATACCTGGCCATCAACAGAGAAAAGAATGCATTATTTGAATAATGGGTTTTATTATTACAAACTTGGAAAAAATGTTGATAATTCTTCTAATGTTGATTACAAGATTTATTTTGTAGATAGAAACTATGTAGAAACAGAAGAATGGAACAAATTAAGTATACCGTGAGGACATAAAGTCCGTCGCCCCCTCTAACTTTTGAACCGCTCGGTATTTGGGAACGAAATTTGGAATGATGATATTGTCAACTAGCTGGTAAGGAAAGGAGGACCCGGTATTTAACCCTATTAATTTAATTGCCGATTCGATCGGATGTTTATTGCAATTCAGCAATAAATTGATATAAATTGCGCCGCGAGCCGCAGCAAAGGCAGACCTAAACCAGTGCAAGTACCTCTCGTTGGAAAAGCCCCTCTGGAATTAAGTCTCCCCAGTGCAAGTCGTTGTCCAGTGCAATTACCTCTCGTTGGGAGCGCCCCTCTGGACAAGGCATAAGGGTGACGATAAACTAACCTACAGTCCCCCAAGCAGCGTTGACGTGTGGCCCCCTATAAGGACTCCAGTGTTCGAAGGGTCATGCCTCTTATAGGATTAGCGTACATGTAAGGGCATATTTGGGAAAATATATATCTATATTTTTCTATAACCTGAGCGAGTTTCTCTCCATCAACCCCCAAAGCTACAAACCCCTCATGTCACCCCCGTAAAGCGGGCAGTTGTGACATATTTGGTGGAGGTGCCGTTTCGACACCCAGGCACCCCAGAAACAGCGGTACAGAAGAAATAACGCAGAATCTTGGAAAAAAAAAACAGGGCACAAAATAAGCTGCCGTTGCAGGGTTATTCATTTGGGGATTGACTAGGTTGTTATGGCTAGTGTGTGATTGTAACACTTCTGTGGACCTTGATGTGCTGAACAGAATCTTTTTTAAGAGTGGAGTAGGGTAAGAGTTGTCCTTGAAAATCTGGAACAGAATGTTGAAATTCTTGTTGTGAAAAGTTGTGTCTGAGATTCTTTGAACTCTATTCTTCATTTGTTTGACCAAATTAATTTTCATTGATTGTTTATGGTAAGACAGATAGTTAATGAATCTTCCTGAGCTACAAGGTTTACGGTACCAATCAATTGAGACGGAGTTGTTTGAGTTCCTGATGAATTTCGTATCCAGGAACGGGACAGAATTACCCTCATCCTCATTCTCCATTGTGAATTGTATAGGTTGATCAAAACTGTTCATGGCGACCATTATCTCTGTGACCTTATCTCTAGGAAGTGCTAGGATTATGTCATCAACATATTTTTTAATGAAATGTAAGTTAAAAGAGAGAGTGGGAATGACAGTGTCCAGCAGGTCGTCCATGACATAATTCGCTAAAATTGGAGAAATTGAAGCACCCATAGGAGTACCAAAAGTTTGTTTATAGAATCTGCCATCAAATGCAAAATATGTACTGTTGAAAAGGAAAGTGATCAACTCCAGGAAAGACTCCCTGCTGATGCCAGTGTGTAGTTCGATTCTGTGCCAATTTTTGTTAATCGATCTGAGGCAAGCTTGTAGATAGACATTGCTAAAAAGAGACACCACATCCAAACTGGCCAGAACATAATCATCCGGCAAGACGGTGTTGTTAAACAATCGTGAGACTTCGAAGGAATCAGAGACATAATATTGATTGTTTATATCATAGGCTTTTGTCAGTATATCAGTGACCAAAGAAGCCACATACTGTGTAGGTGCACCAATTGAGGCCACAATTGGTCTGACAGATAGTGTTGGTTTGTGAATTTTAGGTAACGCGTAGAACTTTGGAGCAACACCCTTATAGTTAGTAAGCTTTTTCTTGGTCGCTTCATCAATTTGGTTGGTGGTTTTTAACTTTTTAACAATATCATTGCACTTTCTCTGAATGGACAACGTAGGGTCTCTTGCAATTTCCTCATAAGAATTACTATCTTGAATTAGTTCATTAGAAAGTTGGAGGTAATGGTCTTTGTACATAATAACCGATACGTTACCTTTATCAGAGTTAGTCAGCACAATGTTAGGATTGTCTTTAAGGAACCTTTTAGACTTTTTGTATAAATTGTAGAGAACCGAATTACTGTGAGAGCTTTTGTGAACATGATTGGTGATAATGTTAGTGGCTTGTGCTGTTAAGATGTTCCTGTCTGAAGGACTGTTAGATTGTGAAATAATATGATCAACATCAGCCAAAATATTTTTGATAGGGACATCTCTGCCAACCTGTGGCTCAAGACAGAATTTAGGCCCCAGAGAGAGAAACCTTAAAATGTCCTCAGGAATACTTACATCAGTGAGATTTCGTATCCAGTTAGGTTTAGTATCAAGTTTATTATAAAGAGAATCATTTTTTAATTTTTGTAATTTGTTACAATTTTTTGCTTTTAGGTTATGAAAAAGTCTGTTGTAAGCCCTTTGCTGTCTGGCAGCGAAGTTGCTATAAATAGCTTCATTGGTTAAATTGATTATCTTGACTCTGAGAGTTGAGAGGGCCAATTCTAATTGACCTATAAGTTTGTGATTATTAGAAATCTCCAAATTTATCAACCTATTACCTAACCTACGTGTGTAGTCTGTGTTCGTGTGGATGTCCTGACGTTGTAAGAGGTGTTCCACTGGTCTGGTGGAAGCTATGATGTGACCAGGCCTCAACCCCAGCTTTCTGCACTGCAAAAGGAAACTTCTCCTGTTGCACTCTCTGGCCAACTTTCTCTTTGTACATGACCAAGTCTTAAGTTGTTCAACTGCCTCCCCGCCAAAGGAAGTCCTGATGGTCTGGTAGAACCCCATATCTTATGATAAGAAGAATGGACGTTGTTGCTGACAAGTACGAAGACAATTTTGGGAATCGATTTGGGGAATGCAGCAAAAATAAAGTGTACTCTTTAAAGTTTATCCGAGCTTTCGATAATGTTTATTATCATCTTCAGGGAACTATGGATCAATATACAAGTTAAAGACAATAAGACAATACTATAATGTAACTTACATCTTTGGTGAGATTATTAAAGATAAATGTTGTGTAATTGATCTGTTCCATCAGCATCGAGGACAGTGAGAACTTAATTATTAGTCATTAATACATAATAAGCTTGTTAAAAATTATTGAGAAAGGATGAAAGATTGTGTAAATGGGACAATACAACATATTAAAATATTAAATAGTTACAGAGAGAGACTTTTACAATATATCACCCTGGGTTTGAGGATCATCCATCAAATGTGTAATTTGGAATTATTATATTAAAAAATAATTTTCTTTTAAATTTAAATGTCAACCAGAACCAGCTGGCCGTCAAGATCACCTGTTGAATTAATGACTTAAGACATATGTCATTGTAAAGTTAGGTTAGGTATACAACGCTATGTTCCATTGAATGAACTGATACACATTCGATGTGACGTCACTAGCAGACCCACTCAACACAGCAAGACGCCAGGAGCAAGAGAATAGGATTAATTGAATCATTTGACATAATACTAAAAACCAATAAGCAAATAAATCATAGTAACACATTAAAGAGAATTTTCATTTAAATTGAGGTTAGGCCCTTTGTCTAGGTGTAACAGATAGGAATAAATCTCACTGAGGTGGTTAATATCAGATTTTTTGTTCATACAATTATCACTCTGAGAAATGAAAGCCATCTCTTTGAAGAGTCTCTTTGAGTAGTGGGATTCACTGGTTAAAACTCTCACAGAGTCATAGTCCATTTGGTGCTGGAGTGAATGTACATGATCAGCCAAAGCGCATCTTTCAGGGTGGAGTCTGCTATCGCTTTTATGGGAAACAATCCTGTCTTTCAGTTGCCTAGTTGTCTGGCCAATGTAAGTTTTGTCGCAAGAAGAACATGGAATGCAATACACCACGTCTGATTTTGCGAGAATCGGAACTTTGTCCTTTAGGTTAGAGTGAATGGACTTTATGGGTAAAACTGACCTATTGGCAATTTTAATGTTTGTGAAAGCTTTACTGAAAAAACTAGTCAGCTTGGGTGTAATGTCTCTAATATATGGTAGTGATGTGTACAAAACAAAAGGAACAGTGGCTCAACTCCGTCTCAATTGATTGGTACCGTAAACCTTGTAGCTCAGGAAGATTCATTAACTATCTGTCTTACCATAAACAATCAATGAAAATTAATTTGGTCAAACAAATGAAGAATAGAGTTCAAAGAATCTCAGACACAACTTTTCACAACAAGAATTTCAACATTCTGTTCCAGATTTTCAAGGACAACTCTTACCCTACTCCACTCTTAAAAAAGATTCTGTTCAGCACATCAAGGTCCACAGAAGTGTTACAATCACACACTAGCCATAACAACCTAGTCAATCCCCAAATGAATAACCCTGCAACGGCAGCTGATTCACCTCTGGGGTTGGCCCCTGCTGAGGCCACTGTTCCTTTTGTTTTGTACACATCACTACCATATATTAGAGACATTACACCCAAGCTGACTAGTTTTTTCAGTAAAGCTTTCACAAACATTAAAATTGCCAATAGGTCAGTTTTACCCATAAAGTCCATTCACTCTAACCTAAAGGACAAAGTTCCGATTCTCGCAAAATCAGACGTGGTGTATTGCATTCCATGTTCTTCTTGCGACAAAACTTACATTGGCCAGACAACTAGGCAACTGAAAGACAGGATTGTTTCCCATAAAAGCGATAGCAGACTCCACCCTGAAAGATGCGCTTTGGCTGATCATGTACATTCACTCCAGCACCAAATGGACTATGACTCTGTGAGAGTTTTAACCAGTGAATCCCACTACTCAAAGAGACTCTTCAAAGAGATGGCTTTCATTTCTCAGAGTGATAATTGTATGAACAAAAAATCTGATATTAACCACCTCAGTGAGATTTATTCCTATCTGTTACACCTAGACAAAGGGCCTAACCTCAATTTAAATGAAAATTCTCTTTAATGTGTTACTATGATTTATTTGCTTATTGGTTTTTAGTATTATGTCAAATGATTCAATTAATCCTATTCTGTTGCTCCTGGCGTCTTGCTGTGTTGAGTGGGTCTGCTAGTGACGTCACATCGAATGTGTATCAGTTCATTCAATGGAACATAGCGTTGTATACCTAACCTAACTTTACAATGACATATGTCTTAAGTCACTAATTCAACAGGTGATCTTGACGGCCAGCTGGTTCTGGTTGACATTTAAATTTAAAAGAAAATTATTTTTTAATATAATAATTCCAAATTACACATTTGATGGATGATCCTCAAACCCAGGGTGATATATTGTAAAAGTCTCTCTCTGTAACTATTTAATATTTTAATATGTTGTATTGTCCCATTTACACAATCTTTCATCCTTTCTCAATAATTTTTAACAAGCTTATTATGTATTAATGACTAATAATTAAGTTCTCACTGTCCTCGATGCTGATGGAACAGATCAATTACACAACATTTATCTTTAATAATCTCACCAAAGATGTAAGTTACATTATAGTATTGTCTTATTGTCTTTAACTTGTATATTGATCCATAGTTCCCTGAAGATGATAATAAACATTATCGAAAGCTCGGATAAACTTTAAAGAGTACACTTTATTTTTGCTGCATTCCCCAAATCGATTCCCAAAATTGTCTTCGTACTTGTCAGCAACAACGTCCATTCTTCTTATCATAAGATATGGGGTTCTACCAGACCATCAGGACTTCCTTTGGCGGGGAGGCAGTTGAACAACTTAAGACTTGGTCATGTACAAAGAGAAAGTTGGCCAGAGAGTGCAACAGGAGAAGTTTCCTTTTGCAGTGCAGAAAGCTGGGGTTGAGGCCTGGTCACATCATAGCTTCCACCAGACCAGTGGAACACCTCTTACAACGTCAGGACATCCACACGAACACAGACTACACACGTAGGTTAGGTAATAGGTTGATAAATTTGGAGATTTCTAATAATCACAAACTTATAGGTCAATTAGAATTGGCCCTCTCAACTCTCAGAGTCAAGATAATCAATTTAACCAATGAAGCTATTTATAGCAACTTCGCTGCCAGACAGCAAAGGGCTTACAACAGACTTTTTCATAACCTAAAAGCAAAAAATTGTAACAAATTACAAAAATTAAAAAATGATTCTCTTTATAATAAACTTGATACTAAACCTAACTGGATACGAAATCTCACTGATGTAAGTATTCCTGAGGACATTTTAAGGTTTCTCTCTCTGGGGCCTAAATTCTGTCTTGAGCCACAGGTTGGCAGAGATGTCCCTATCAAAAATATTTTGGCTGATGTTGATCATATTATTTCACAATCTAACAGTCCTTCAGACAGGAACATCTTAACAGCACAAGCCACTAACATTATCACCAATCATGTTCACAAAAGCTCTCACAGTAATTCGGTTCTCTACAATTTATACAAAAAGTCTAAAAGGTTCCTTAAAGACAATCCTAACATTGTGCTGACTAACTCTGATAAAGATAACGTATCGGTTATTATGTACAAAGACCATTACCTCCAACTTTCTAATGAACTAATTCAAGATAGTAATTCTTATGAGGAAATTGCAAGAGACCCTACGTTGTCCATTCAGAGAAAGTGCAATGATATTGTTAAAAAGTTAAAAACCACCAACCAAATTGATGAAGCGACCAAGAAAAAGCTTACTTACTATAAGGGTGTTGCTCCAAAGTTCTACGCGTTACCTAAAATTCACAAACCAACACTATCTGTCAGACCAATTGGGGCCTCAATTGGTGCACCTACACAGTATGTGGCTTCTTTGGTCACTGATATACTGACAAAAGCCTATGATATAAACAATCAATATTATGTCTCTGATTCCTTCGAAGTCTCACGATTGTTTAACAACACCGTCTTGCCGGATGATTATGTTCTGGCCAGTTTGGATGTGGTGTCTCTTTTTAGCAATGTCTATCTACAAGCTTGCCTCAGATCGATTAACAAAAATTGGCACAGAATCGAACTACACACTGGCATCAGCAGGGAGTCTTTCCTGGAGTTGATCACTTTCCTTTTCAACAGTACATATTTTGCATTTGATGGCAGATTCTATAAACAAACTTTTGGTACTCCTATGGGTGCTTCAATTTCTCCAATTTTAGCGAATTATGTCATGGACGACCTGCTGGACACTGTCATTCCCACTCTCTCTTTTAACTTACATTTCATTAAAAAATATGTTGATGACATAATCCTAGCACTTCCTAGAGATAAGGTCACAGAGATAATGGTCGCCATGAACAGTTTTGATCAACATATACAATTCACAATGGAGAATGAGGATGAGGGTAATTCTGTCCCGTTCCTGGATACGAAATTCATCAGGAACTCAAACAACTCCGTCTCAATTGATTGGTACCGTAAACCTTGTAGCTCAGGAAGATTCATTAACTATCTGTCTTACCATAAATAATCAATGAAAATTAATTTGGTCAAACAAATGAAGAATAGAGTTCAAAGAATCTCAGACACAACTTTTCACAACAAGAATTTCAACATTCTGTTCCAGATTTTCAAGGACAACTCTTACCCTACTCCACTCTTAAAAAAGATTCTGTTCAGCACATCAAGGTCCACAGAAGTGTTACAATCACACACTAGCCATAACAACCTAGTCAATCCCCAAATGAATAACCCTGCAACGGCAGCTGATTCACCTCTGGGGTTGGCCCCTGCTGAGGCCACTGTTCCTTTTGTTTTGTACACATCACTACCATATATTAGAGACATTACACCCAAGCTGACTAGTTTTTTCAGTAAAGCTTTCACAAACATTAAAATTGCCAATAGGTCAGTTTTACCCATAAAGTCCATTCACTCTAACCTAAAGGACAAAGTTCCGATTCTCGCAAAATCAGACGTGGTGTATTGCATTCCATGTTCTTCTTGCGACAAAACTTACATTGGCCAGACAACTAGGCAACTGAAAGACAGGATTGTTTCCCATAAAAGCGATAGCAGACTCCACCCTGAAAGATGCGCTTTGGCTGATCATGTACATTCACTCCAGCACCAAATGGACTATGACTCTGTGAGAGTTTTAACCAGTGAATCCCACTACTCAAAGAGACTCTTCAAAGAGATGGCTTTCATTTCTCAGAGTGATAATTGTATGAACAAAAAATCTGATATTAACCACCTCAGTGAGATTTATTCCTATCTGTTACACCTAGACAAAGGGCCTAACCTCAATTTAAATGAAAATTCTCTTTAATGTGTTACTATGATTTATTTGCTTATTGGTTTTTAGTATTATGTCAAATGATTCAATTAATCCTATTCTGTTGCTCCTGGCGTCTTGCTGTGTTGAGTGGGTCTGCTAGTGACATCACATCGAATGTGTATCAGTTCATTCAATGGAACATAGCGTTGTATACCTAACCTAACTTTACAATGACATATGTCTTAAGTCATTAATTCAACAGGTGATCTTGACGGCCAGCTGGTTCTGGTTGACATTTAAATTTAAAAGAAAATTATTTTTTAATATAATAATTCCAAATTACACATTTGATGGATGATCCTCAAACCCAGGGTGATATATTGTAAAAGTCTCTCTCTGTAACTATTTAATATTGTAATATGTTGTATTGTCCCATTTACACAATCTTTCATCCTTTCTCAATAATTTTTAACAAGCTTATTATGTATTAATGACTAATAATTAAGTTCTCACTGTCCTCGATGCTGATGGAACAGATCAATTACACAACATTGATCTTTAATAATCTCACCAAAGATGTAAGTTACATTATAGTATTGTCTTATTGTCTTTAACTTGTATATTGATCCATAGTTCCCTGAAGATGATAATAAACATTATCGAAAGCTCGGATAAACTTTAAAGAGTACACTTTATTTTTGCTGCATTCCCCAAATCGATTCCCAAAATTATATATATATATATATATATATATATATATATATATATATATAGGAAGAATGGACGTTGTTGCTGACAAGTACGAAGACAATTTTGGGAATCGATTTGGGGAATGCAGCAAAAATAAAGTGTACTCTTTAAAGTTTATCCGAGCTTTCGATAATGTTTATTATCATCTTCAGGGAACTATGGATCAATATACAAGTTAAAGACAATAAGACAATAATATAATGTAACTTACATCTTTGGTGAGATTATTAAAGATAAATGTTGTGTAATTGATCTGTTCCATCAGCATCGAGGACAGTGAGAACTTAATTATTAGTCATTAATACATAATAAGCTTGTTAAAAATTATTGAGAAAGGATGAAAGATTGTGTAAATGGGACAATACAACATATTAAAATATTAAATAGTTACAGAGAGAGACTTTTACAATATATCACCCTGGGTTTGAGGATCATCCATCAAATGTGTAATTTGGAATTATTATATTAAAAAATAATTTTCTTTTAAATTTAAATGTCAACCAGAACCAGCTGGCCGTCAAGATCACCTGTTGAATTAATGACTTAAGACATATGTCATTGTAAAGTTAGGTTAGGTATACAACGCTATGTTCCATTGAATGAACTGATATACATTCGATGTGACGTCACTAGCAGACCCACTCAACACAGCAAGACGCCAGGAGCAACAGAATAGGATTAATTGAATCATTTGACATAATACTAAAAAACCAATAAGCAAATAAATCATAGTAACACATTAAAGAGAATTTTCATTTAAATTGAGGTTAGGCCCTTTGTCTAGGTGTAACAGATAGGAATAAAACTTACATTGGCCAGACAACTAGGCAACTGAAAGACAGGATTGTTTCCCATAAAAGCGATAGCAGACTCCACCCTGAAAGATGCGCTTTGGCTGATCATGTACATTCACTCCAGCACCAAATGGACTATGACTCTGTGAGAGTTTTAACCAGTGAATCCCACTACTCAAAGAGACTCTTCAAAGAGATGGCTTTCATTTCTCAGAGTGATAATTGTATGAACAAAAAATCTGATATTAACCACCTCAGTGAGATTTATTCCTATCTGTTACACCTAGACAAAGGGCCTAACCTCAATTTAAATGAAAATTCTCTTTAATGTGTTACTATGATTTATTTGCTTATTGGTTTTTTAGTATTATGTCAAATGATTCAATTAATCCTATTCTGTTGCTCCTGGCGTCTTGCTGTGTTGAGTGGGTCTGCTAGTGACGTCACATCGAATGTATATCAGTTCATTCAATGGAACATAGCGTTGTATACCTAACCTAACTTTACAATGACATATGTCTTAAGTCATTAATTCAACAGGTGATCTTGACGGCCAGCTGGTTCTGGTTGACATTTAAATTTAAAAGAAAATTATTTTTTAATATAATAATTCCAAATTACACATTTGATGGATGATCCTCAAACCCAGGGTGATATATTGTAAAAGTCTCTCTCTGTAACTATTTAATATTTTAATATGTTGTATTGTCCCATTTACACAATCTTTCATCCTTTCTCAATAATTTTTAACAAGCTTATTATGTATTAATGACTAATAATTAAGTTCTCACTGTCCTCGATGCTGATGGAACAGATCAATTACACAACATTTATCTTTAATAATCTCACCAAAGATGTAAGTTACATTATATTATTGTCTTATTGTCTTTAACTTGTATATTGATCCATAGTTCCCTGAAGATGATAATAAACATTATCGAAAGCTCGGATAAACTTTAAAGAGTACACTTTATTTTTGCTGCATTCCCCAAATCGATTCCCAAAATTATATATATATATATATATATATATATATATATATATATATATATATATATATATATATATATATATATAATAATAAACAAATTAAAGTAATCCAAATGTATGGCCCAGAAAATTAGAATCAGACACGGCTACGCTGACGACGAATTGTTTATAAACTAGGCCACTAAAGTGCCACTAAGCACTAAAACCGAAAAAAAAAAATAGACGGCGACGCAAAGCAGAATTAGGAGATTCCGGATATAGTGGCGAAGGCGTTTTTAATTATAACATTTTTTATTGGTTTTTCCACTTTCGACGAACGTACTACAAATCAGGGAAAAGGCACTCTTAGTACGATCTTTAACAGTGGAAAATATACAGAAAAGACAAGGGAAAGATGAAGGGCGTTTTGATGAAAGACATAGAGAATTGGACTTTGAAGCTGAAGATAAAGTTAAGGTGTTTATCCCAATGAGAACAGTTGAAAGAAGTGAAAAGTTACTTTTAAGATGGTTTGGACCATATAAAGTACTTAGAATACATGGAGAAGTAAATTATGAAGCAGAAAAGATTGGAAGCAGAAAAAAGGATACGGTCCACGTGAGTAGGATGTTACCCTACTACGATTCATGGACAGAAGTTGCACCTATTGAAGAAAGGGCAGATGAGACAGATATAGCTGAAAACGCAGAATCTAAAGTTGATGAAAATGAAGACGACGTCATAATTCAACTATGTTATTATAGGAATAAGCACATTTTTTTTTTTTAAATATTATTTTATTTTTTGCATGCATATACAAAACCACCAACCAGGGACGGACTACAAAACAAATTCGAGAGAAGGCATTGTAATAGAAGGACCTAGCTCTGGACTGAGCAGGGGCTAGGAACTTCAAACCAGAAGAAACAAATAGGTATGCACCAAAAGTAGACAGACCACAGTACCATTTCCCCCACACTCACAAAAGAAATGATCAAGGATTACTTGGGCCGTGGGACCGCGCAAACCCACGACCCAGATGACCAAATCACGAGGAAGTACTTGGAGCCAGAACCAATCCATTTGAAAGAGAGAATACAGCACAATGAACAAGAAAGAAGTATAACAAACCAGGAAACGACACTTAGACCGTTAACACCCCACGATCTAGCTGACGTACCAAGAAGTATTTGGAACCAGAACAGACCCACAATACAGAAAACAGGACTGGACCAAAAGAAAAAAACCTATGGCTGAAGCGGTGAAGTTGATGAAATTTCTTAGTTGTAAGATATTTTTTTTGTAGTAACCTGAATAATCATGCACCCTCACCCATCCCACCATAAAAAAACTTTTGTTAATTTTAATTTAATTTATATTTTATAATTAGGCTATTATTGTAAAGAAGGGATATTTTTAGGATAAGGATATTAGGTGGTAGGTGGTAGACGCTTTTTACTCATTGGGCGTCGACCGGTGAGATACCACCATGCCAGAATTGAGTAGCGCTAAGTGGTATCACCACGTTCCGCTACTGCGCTGGCAGTCCGGTTCCAACAATGAGTAACAGATAGCATGATGGCGCCTCCAGGATCAAAATATTCCGGAGGTAAAATACCCGACCACTCGGATCTCCGGGCGTCGGGTGATCCTGGGGGTCCTTCATGCAAAGATATAAAGAGAAGATCAAAAACTCAACTCAGAATTGATTTTAGCAATATAAGAGGAATAAGTACAAATATGAATTCAGTTCACCAACATCTTGAAGAACAAAGACCTGACATTCTTGTTCTCACTGAAACTAAAATCAGTTCTGCAACACCTATTGTGAACTATCTTTATCCCGGCTATGACCTACACCACCGATTTCGACATAATTTTGGGATCTGTGTGTACATTAAAAATGACCTTTCATGTCATCGAGAGGAGAAGCTAGAACCAGCGAATCTTGATATCATATGGCTAAAATTCACTTCAAAGTCATCGACCAAGTTTATCTGCTGCCTCTACCGACCGCCATCTAACACCGAGTACCAAAACTTTTTCGCGACATTATCCGAAAGCTGTGATAGTATACAGTCAAACTATCCACAGGCGGAAATTGTCTTTTTAGGCGATTTCAAGGTCCACAATATACCCTGGCTGAAACACCACAACAAAACAGATAACGAAGGCAGAGAAGCAGAAGCTTTTGCCATAAGTTGTGGTCTAACGCAGCTTGTCGATGAACCTACCCGTATCTCAGAAAGGGGCGAATTTGCAGCGCTTTTAGACTTGTTCCTAACCACAAATCCTGACTCGTACACAATTCAAGTAGATGCTCCACTTGGTTCGTCCGATCATAAACTTATAATAACAAAGTGCGAAATGCTCATCCCACCAAGCCAACAACCACTTCCTCGTAAAATGTGGCACTATAAATCGGCAAAATGGAATGACCTAAAACAGTTTTACCTGGATTTTCCATGGCTAGAGGTTTGCTTTAAAACAGCTGATCCCACTATTTGCTGTAATGAAATAACACAAGTAATCTTATCTGGAATGGATGCATATATCCCACATACAACTAAACGTAGAGCTAATGCAAAACCTTGGTTCAACAGCCAGTGTCAAACGGCTGTACAGAAAAAACACAGAGCATATAACCTTTGGAAACGACAACAAACCGCTCAAAACCACACAGAATTTATAGAAGCCAGAAATAGTTGCAAAATTACTATTGACTCCGCTAAAGAAACATACAATCAAAGAATAAAAAACAGGTTGCTGAATTGTCCAAGTAGCTCTAGGTCCTTTTGGTCTCTTGCAAAAGCTGTTGGATCTAACTTCACCAAGTCATCCATACCACCACTTACAGATAAAAATAATCACTTAGCCACAACATCACAGGAAAAAGCCAACATGCTGGCCCAAATGTTTTCCTCCAACTCCAACCTAACAGTGCCAAACGGAAAAACTCCACCGTTCATTGAAAGGGTTTCCCATAGTATGCCAGAGGTACCCTTTTGTCACAGAGAAATACGAAAATCCCTTAAAAAGCTAGATAAAAAGAAAGCAATGGGTCCAGATGGCATTCCCGCAATAGTACTCAAAAATTGCGCCAACGAACTCACCCCAACTTTCGCAAAATTATTCAATTTGTCTTACAGGCAAGGAGTATATCCATCATCATGGAAGTCTGCCGCACTACAACCCATTCCAAAGAAAGGACAAAAGACAGATCCGTTAAACTATAGACCAATTGCTCTACTTCCGGTGATATCAAAAGTAATGGAAAGAGTTGTGAATAATCACCTAACCAAGTACTTGGAAAAGTACAAAATTATCAACGATAAGCAATACGGATTTCGAAAATATAGGTCAACTGGCGATTTACTTAGATACGTCACTCACTTATGGCAAAAAGCGATTGAGTTGCGGGGTGAAACAAGAACAATTGCCGTAGATATATCTAAAGCATTCGACAAAGTTTGGCATGAAAATCTGCTCAACAAGCTCAAAGCAATGGGATTATCGCCGAAACTTTGCACTTGGTTTGAAAGTTACCTAAAGGAGAGATCCATTTATATTGCACTGGATGGCCAGAACTCCAACTCTTACCAAATAAATGCTGGTGTGCCACAGGGAGCAATCCTTTCGCCAACTCTTTTTCTGATTTACATAAATGACCTCATAGATAAAACAGTAAATCCACTTTATTGCTTTGCAGACGATGGCAATGTAGTCTCCTTACTCATACCACCCACAGGTCTTTCCGCACGTGAATTTCATCATCTTAGACTAACTCAAATATCGCAGATAAATAACGACCTGGAGATAATAGAGGACTGGGGTAACAAAAACCTTGTACAGTTCAACGCACAGAAAACCCAAGCAGCTCTGTTTTCAAAAAAGAACAGCACCGGTGAGCCAAACATCATGCTATCTGGAAGTGCTGTCACATTACAGAGTCAGTTGAACATCTTGGGGGTTACTGCAGAGACCAACATGTCTTGGCACAATCACGTGGCAGATATTGCTAAAAGGGCGTCCCAAAAGCTGGGGGTGCTATTTCGTACAAGACATCTGTACACACCAAGCCAATTGCTGACACTCTACAAAGCCCAGATTCGACCAACTATGGAGTACTGCTCACATATATGGAGTGCAGCACCCAAACATACCTTAATGCTTTTGAACACCGTGCAAAAACGAGCTATCAAGCTGATCAGTGACCCTGCACTTACTCGTAACTTGGATGGTCTCGAACATCGCAGATCTGTGGGCGATTTATCTCTCTTCTACAGGTACTATCACGGAAAATGCTCTGAAGAGTTGGCACGTATGATTCCACCGAGAGTAGCGCCTACCAGGCGAACCCGTCAAACAGACGGTAACCATGAATTTACTGTCAAACTAGAGGCACCAAGAACCTCATTATATCAGAATTCATATCTCTGGAGAACAGCATCGCTGTGGAATAAACTCCCTGCGACGGTTTTCCCTGGAGGTTACAACCTGAACCGTTTCAAGACCAACATACACCGACATTTCCGCGCACTTGGCGCTTCTCGAGCGTGATAGGACATTTCCTTGCGAGTGCGCATATCCGTAAAAAAAAAAAAAAAAATTGTATTTTTTAACATTATTATGGTATTTGTATATATTTTGTTGTAAATGTCTCTTCCAAGCATTGGGGTCCAATGCTTCATGGAGGGGGGACATATGTCAACTAGCTGCTAAGGAAAGGAGGACCCGGTATTTAACCTTATTAATTTAATTGCCGATTCGATCGGATGTTTATTGCAATTCAGCAATAAATTGATATAAATTGCGCCGCGAGCCGCAGCAAAGGCAGACTCAAACCAGTGCAAGTACCTCTCGTTGAAAAAGCCCCTCTGGAATTAAGTCTTTCCAGTGCAAGTACCTCTCGTTGGGAAAGCCCCTCTGGGTATCTTCAGCCTTATCGTTGTCCAGTGCAATAACCTCTCGTTGGGAACGCCCCTCTGGACAAGGCATAAGGGTGACGATAAACTAACCTACAGTCCCCCAAGCAGCGTTGACGTGTGGCCCCCTATAAGGACTCCAATGTTCGAAGGGTCATGCCTCTTATAGGATTAGCGTACATGTAAGGGTATATTTGGGAAAAATATATATCTATATTTTTATATAA
Organism: Ceutorhynchus assimilis; assembly: GCA_917834065.1. Taxonomy (NCBI): domain Eukaryota; kingdom Metazoa; phylum Arthropoda; class Insecta; order Coleoptera; family Curculionidae; genus Ceutorhynchus; species Ceutorhynchus assimilis. The sequence continues at coordinate 63,872,942 of OU892277.1, forward strand.
CCTGAGTGAGTTTCTCTCCATCAACCCCCAAAGCTACAAACCCCCCATGTCACCCCCGTAAAGCGGGCAGTTGTGACAATATCTTAGCAAATTCTCCATTTTTTGAAAAACAAATGACAGCTGGGCGCAGTTTTGGAACGTTTTTTTTTGAATAGAAGGCGGTGTCGATTGATGTATCGTTTTAAGGGTCCCTTTATTCTTAATTTCATCCCCGATTCTGGAAACATTTGGTTAAGCGGTTTTCCAATGATGACGAAAAAAGAAAGGTTTGTTTTGGTCATAATATTTGTTTTTTAGTATGCTTGTTTTTTAAGTTACCAATGTCATTACATCATTATTTATTACTGAAAAAAAAACAATAATGAATAAACAACCGATACATTTTTTTTTAAATTTTTTTGTATGAGTGTTTATGACCAACCCCATGTTTTCTCGTCATCATTTGAAAACCGCTAAACCAAATGTTTTCAGAATCGGGGATTAAATTGAGAATAAAGTGACCTTAAAAACGATATATGACTCGACACGGCCTTCTATTTAAAAAAAAAAAAACTTTCCAAAACTGCGCCCAGCTGTCATTTTGACAGCTGCAGTCATTAGTTTTTCAAAAAATAAAGAATTTGCTCACATATCATCATTCCAAATTTCGTTGCAATATACCGAGCGGTTCAAAAGTTAGAGGAGGGGCGACGGACTTTATGTCCTCACTGTATATCAAACCATGTGAAAGTAATTTAGATGTAAGTCTAATAATTTTCTCTATTATGTCATTTCTATCATTTATTACTATATTATGTTATATTTTATATCATGTATATTTGTATTACAAATAAAAGTGTTTGAATTTTCATTTGTGTGTGATTTTCCCTTAACCAACTCATTCAAAATTTGTGTAAAAGGTAAAAAAAAGGAAAACTATACTATTCTCCACTATTCCTAATTATTATTTGCCACCTGATTTCTACACCCACCTCTTAAAATTTTTATCATTGTTACTACTTTGCCTTGCTGAAATGAAAAATGAAAAGTGTTACTATCATTCAGTTTCAAATTTTTGTCTGAGTATCAATAATAAAATGTTCCAAGCAACCAACTGCTATCAACAACTAAAAAAAATGAAAGAATTTGGTAAGAACCGAAATGGAACCATAATTGGAGAAAAAAAGTACTACATTAACAAATCAAAATCCATGTTGGTCAGCGTTGGATTTTCCTTGGAGAGAAAATATATTCCCGTTCTTAAGCTGGGAGGATACAAAAATACGCAAAATGTGATTTTTGATAAGGAACAATGGATATCCTTTATGAATAATCAAAAAAATTCCAAAGCTTTGTTTACTCTAAAAGTACGGGATGGCAGACTTTGTCAGCAAATGGCTATGAAATTCAATTTGTGTTAATTGGTGACACAAGGATAATCAAGATTACTCAAGATGGTGGAAACGAAATTTTTTTAGCTGGTGAAACTATAAATGAACTTATAAATTTGGTTAACTTGATAAGGTATCGTTTTGATCTACTTAAGAGTCAAGAATTCTTAAATAATTACAACAGAGTAATAAGCATGGTATCCAATAGAAATGGTGATGTAAACAAAAATGTATACGAGAATATTTCACCCTCAACTAACCCAAATAGTGAAAATGTTTCTTGTATTCTGGAAGTGTTAATTTTTAACTCTGATTGTATTATAGATGTGCAAACATATGTATGTAATGAATGTGTTAATAAATTGGAAAATTAAAAGTATTAATACCAACATATTGTTTGCCCAGCGGTTCTGAGTCTACGGAAGAAATTCGGACGTAAATGTGCGATGTTTCCACGTTTAATTATAAAAAAGCGAGAATACTAGGCATGAAGTATAGTTCATTTGAAAATCCATTTTTTAATAACAAAATGTAGATAACAATAAAACGCTAAATATTTCAACGTAGTTGTTAGATCTATGCTTATTTTAATAACTGATTTCTTCAATTTTGTCTATTGTAAAAAATAGAAATTTTCTAAAGAATTCATCAGCTTTTGACAATTTGGCAAGGATCCGGCCTGAATGAACCTGATTGGTAGAGTTTTTGGCAGGATTGTCGTAGCCACGGGGAACCATGCAATTGTCAGTGGGCTAACGTCATCTTACGTCTCACTATTGGCCAGGGCTCTTGTCATTTTATCCTCCCATCTTGGAATATCGATTTATATTGAAATATCCAGTGGCGGCGGTTTGGTCATTGTCAATTTTCGTGTACGAGTTGCAATACGATAACACTTCCAAAAAGTTCCGCACGCAGCTGGGTATTTTATGAATGAAATCAGTCATTTTTTTACAACTGCATTCCCCTTACCGTTGCCCCGTAGACACAGAGTCGCTGGGCAGACATTACCTACTCTTTATTACCTCTTTCCACTCTACAAGTAATATTTGAGCTTCAGGAGCTGTTTTGATATCATATAATTAGTAAAGATGTGGTTAGCTAATGTACAAGAAACACAAAATTTTCCATTATCATCTACCAAAATTTGTTCGGCCTCCTGTCTTTTTGTAAACCAACCTGCATTCTGTAGTTTTAGACTTTCATTAGTATTGTAGGAAAGATAACCTTCTAGAGTAGAATCTAATCCAACATTCTTCACAGAGTCTATAGTGACTCCGTTTCTCTAAAGAGGAAAGCAATACCGTTATTAACAAATCTTAAACCTTTTTGTATAGTTTCCTTCATTATTGACTAATTTTCCTTCAATGTAAAGTAAGCTTCCTGATGGTAAAGTAAATGTATCAAGCTCTTGAATGGGTATTCGTATTTCATCATTGTAATCCAGCTTTGAAGAGATAAATGGTTGGTAAGTGTGGAGTCCGGAACTAACAATTGAATTGTTCACGTAAATTTTTTCGTTAACATTTTAAATGTCCATTATATTAAAACTTCCTAAATCCTAAAGACGCGAGAAATTGATAATTTTCCCGTGTCAACCGGTTCACGTTTTCCTTGTGAATGAACTTGTTTTCAGATTTTTTTCTTTTATAAGATTTTTTAAAAATTAAAGGTAAAGAGTGGATCATGGAACTTCTCTTATACAGGGTGTCCCAGAATATGTGGGCAATCTCTCGGATTCAGATAGAACACAAAAAAATAACATGACAACTTCCTATAAAAAAAAAATGCCTACGGCCCCCCCTACGAAGTTACGTGCCCCTAAAGGACGCCTCTGAAAATAGGTTTTTTGTTGATAACTTTCAAAATACTTCGTGTAATTTTTTTTTCTTTTAATATGATGGATACTAGATAAGACCCCTTAAAATGGACCCTTTCAAACACACTTGGCCAATCTAGTCAGTCGAGACAAGAACATTTTTCATCAACTTTTAATTAATGCGTCTGCATCCACTAAAATTGACACTCTTTAAATTATATAACAGACGATAAAAACTGTAAAAAAATTATAAACAACATTACAGTTGCTTATCATCAATCAATCATGACAGTTGATAAATTCGGTCGTCATATTTCGAAACGTAATTCAATGAATAAAACGTCACTAGAAAATATCGATTTTTCTACCGTTGCTAGGGCTTCGCGAGACCACAAGACTAGTCTTGGTCTTGTCTTGGTCTTGGTAGCAAGACCAAGACCAAGACCGAGGATCATGAAAATATTGACGAAAATATAAAGCGCTTAGGCAGAACTTAAAATTTAAATGCACTACTACGAAAAAAAAAATACAGAGGATATCACATTTTTAAAGGAGCAATTAAACACAATTTTGACAAAAATTCCAAAACTAACATCGATACAACGTTCAAGTGGAGAAGAAGTACTTAAGCTCAAAATAGAAATGAATGACAGTAAAATGGATACTAAAGAAATTACTGACTTCAAAAATCAATTAAATCATATTTCATTGGACATTTCAAAATTGTCGTCTGTACAAAATTCAAAGATGGAAGGACAACTGAAACATACAACCGAACTTACTGAAAAAAATCGATTATTAGAGTGATTACTGACCTAGAAATTCAATTCAAGATTATTTCAATAAAAGTTTTAGATTTGGGAAAGAAAATTGATGAAATAAAAAATCTAAAGGTTGATGAAGACGTAAATTTCAAAATTGATCAAAAACTTGAACAAATCAGAAAAGATGGAACTAAGGATATTGAATTATTAAAAGAAAAATTGAATAAAATTTTATCACAAGTTTCAGAATTGTCTTCCACACAAATTTCAGGCAAAAAAGACATAGAACAGCTTAAAATTGATATTGATAACATTAAAATAAATACTAAAGAAATTACCGATTTCAAAAATCAATTTGATGAAATTTCAACAGAAATTTCCAAATTCTCCCTAATGCAAAATTCAAGAAAAGAAGAAATACTAAAACTTAAAAGTCAAATGACAAAAATACAACTGGTTACTATAATGGTTACCGACCTAGAAAATCATTTCAAGAATATTTCGAAGGAAATTTTACATTTAGGAAAAAAAATTGATGAAATAAAAAATCTAAAGATTGATGTGAGGACAAAAAATTGAAGCGTGTAATGAGAAAATAAATGAAATTATGGGTACTAAAATTAAAGAAATAATAATTGAAAATCTCAAAGCAGATTATGGCTGTTTTTGAAAAAGAACAAAAGATAGACGCTGTGTACGAAACTTCCGAGGAAATCTCAGCTATTTATCTTGAAAAAATAAAATTATAATACAAATTTTTTTTTTTTTTTTTTCTTTAATTTCTGGACCAATGCCTCGGAAGCGAATCGTTTCTGTACCTCGGAAACGAAACGTTTTCCGACCAATATTTATAGGAACTTTTTTTCTTACTTTGATGAGCTATAGCCACCCTCAAAGTTTGTAGCACTATTTCTGAAACACCCTGTATATTTATTTTTGAAGTTAAACTTAAAATTAAAAATGGATTAATAATTACATTTTAATATTAATAAGACTAAATAATCTAAAATAATAGTAATAATAATATCAAATATATGATAAATAATGAGCTTAAATAAGATCCATGAACTGTTTTTGTTGAACTTGCTTTTTAAAATTTTCTTCAATCAAATGCTTTCTACTATTAATAATACTCACAAGTTGTCTACAATACATTAGTTTTTTTGAATAAATTTCGATTTTTTCTAGTATTTGCTTTTCTGTTTGTTCTAAGTCATCAAGAAGGAAAGATTCCTCGGCTACTCTCATGGCTTCGGCGTTCATATCTTCGGTTTCAAGCATCTCATAATCGTTATTTTCTTCTTGTGTGTTGCATTCAGGACTTGAACTATCTATGTATAACTTCTATTTGGGCTCATTTTTCTTTTGGATATTGAGGGCTCAAAAATTTCTCGAGATCCTGATCGAAGTTAGGATCGGGAGACATTATGGATAGGATTGCTTCTTCAATCTCATCCTTTTGTTCCATTTTCTCGGTCCTATTAGATGTTCTGTTATAATTATTTTTTTGTTGGTTTTGTTGTTTCTCCTAAGATTATTATACACTTGCTATTATTATTACTATTATTTTTTTATCTATTTACACTTATTATTTAAACTTATTATAGTTTGAAACTTGATATATTTTGCAACCGAAGACTGGATGCAGCTGAAGACTGGAAGAGTTCTAGTCCGCTTTTATTAGAAAATTGTAACTTAAAAATGAGTATTTTATTTTCCATTGAATTTAAACAGGGTGTGTAAACTAAATGATAAAATTCCTCTAAAGAATTTTAGAAACGTAATTTGGTGTAAATTAATTTTATAATTTGCTTTGCGAATCTCAAAACCTATTCTATCAAAAAACAGATATATTTCTATGCATTAAGTGAGAATGTCTCACAGCTATGAAAATAAAAGTTTAATCTTGGAGAATAAAATTGATTTGTAAGTTATTGGAAAGTTTGACATGTCTAAAACCTCAATATACATATAACTTTGTCGATTGGTTATGGGATAGGTATTTCAATTACATTATTCAGTTATTCTGTGGTCAGTGCACTTTAGATTCTCATGATGTTTTGAAGATTATCTGGTTTTAATTAAAGTTTGCAAAGAAAATGCAATCATTTTTCAAACGACTTGGCTTTATTTAAAATATTCAGACATAATTGGATAAAATCATTTTATCACAATAATAAAATTTTGCTTGTGAATCTGGCGAACCATCAATGTGAGTTTTCCTGTCTGCTCTGTTGTGATGAATGAAGCATGGTAACTTAATTTGAAGGAGAACTATTTTTGTAACTTATTGGTAATTTACCCCATGCATCCAAAAGTTCAAAGGACTTTGCATGTTTCAATAAATAATCCAACGGAATTCTCAATAGTTCTTCGCTTGTAAAATCTGAGAGTAATTTTTCACCAATCATATGAGCTAGAACATTGTCTATAGAGGAACAACAATTGATTTTTGAGTTTTTTTCAGTGTTCGTGGTTGTCAATAACTCTACTCAACTACTATTTTTGCAATATAACTTTGATAGGGTCCTTTAATAATAACGGTCTGCTTTTAATTTTGAATCATTTCAAGAGCTTCTACATCCCATGGAGTTTAGAACACTATTGACGAATACAAATACAGGAATTGTTTAAATATTCTTTAGTTTTCAAGAAAGTGAAGGGATATGGAAAGAGGTACCTCTTCAGAGTAGAAGCTTTTTGACGTAGTAGAGGTGGGTATTGCTCTGATAGCTATGAGGTGGGTATTGGTCTGATAGCCGGGGGCACTCGAGCCTGGGAAGTTTTTCGAAACCGTGGGAAAATCTCTAGATCGGCGGGCCTTTGATCTGAAATTTTGGGAATTTGACCCGGGCCAATCCCAAAATTGACGAATACAAGTGGAAGAATTGGTTAAATATTCTTTAGTTTTCAAAAAAGTGGAGGGATATATAAAAGTGTCTCCTCAGGGTGGGAGCTTCACGGAATGGGGTTTACATTGGAGGTGGGTAGTGGTATGATGGCTGTGCTGAAGGGGGGTTTTTACGTGGTAGAGGTGGGTATTGGTCTGATAGCTGTGAAAAGAATTGGATCGGTATGCCAATACCATCCAAGGTGCCATCATGAAATCCTATAAGATGTCGAGCCCACTGAGGATTCCTTTTAAACTCTGGTAACACCTTTGCTTGGTGGTGTCAGGAACTGGAACACCTCAGGACAACGACAAGAAAAGCTTTCAATAAAGCTAAAAACACCAAAACTACCTGAGGACTGGAACCTTTATAGGTACCAGCTCAACCAGTATAAAAAAGTCGTACGACAAAAAAAAAATGGGATGCCTGGTGGACATACTGCACCGAAATAGAAAACTATGCGGAAGCGGCGAGACTTCAGAAAGCTCTTAATAAAGACCCATTTCGGGAAATTGGCATCCTGTGCAAGGACGATGGCACCTTCACTGCCAACCTTCAAGAAAGCACAGAGTTACTACTAGTAACCCACTTTCCTAACTCCACAACCACAATTGTGGAGGATCAGACGCAGATTACACACATAACCTCTGTGGCTGATTGGCAACTAGCGAATCGGATAATATGCGAGGAAAAAGTAGGTTGGGCAATTTCAGGCTTCTCCGCTTTCAAAGCACCAGGACCTGACGGCATCTATCTGGCCCTACTTCAGTGGGGTCTGGCGCCACTTTTGCCACCCCTGGTAGGGATGTGCAGGGCGTTCTTGGCGCTGAGATACATACTCCAGGCCTGGAGAGAAGTTAAAGTGGTGTTCCTACCCAAACCAGGGAGGATGGACTACACCACCCCCAGAGCATATCGCCCCATAAGCCTCTCATCATTTTCCCTAAAAACAAATGGCTATGCGAAAGGTACATAAGGGATGAAGTATTGTCAACCAATCCACTCCACCCTAATCAACATGAATACACCCCCGGGAGATCGACGACAGATACAGCCCTCCACCTGGTTGCTAGGCGATTGGAAAAATCGCTGGACAACAGAGAGTCTACTCTCGGGGTTTTAATCGACATTGAGGGGGCCTTTGACAAAACCACCTCTCAAAAAATTAGTCACTCGCTAACAGAAAGGAATACTCCGGATACTGTTACCCGATGGATATTCAATATGCTTTCCAAAAGAATTGTACAAATAAGTGTCCCGGACGTCAACAATAAAGGAATGGTCACAGGGAGGTGTGCTATCACCTCTCCTGTGGACAGCCTCATTGTCCGCCTAAACAATGACAACCAATACACAGTAGCTTACGCAGATGACGTAGTCATCTTGCATAGAGGAAAATTCGAGAACTCGCTCTGCGAACGCATGCAACATGCTCTCCGAATTAGAGAAAGATGGTGCACGGAATACACTCTGTCTATCAACCACAGAAGGACTGAAATGGTCCTATTCACAAGAAAGAGGAAACTGGTACTTCCAACAGCACCCAGACTCTTAAACACCGAACTCAGTTTTGCCGCCGAGGTCAAATATCTGAAAGTGCCACTCGATTGCAAATCAACATAGAACTCTCATATTGCTAAGAGAATACAGAAAGCATATATCGCCTATGAACCGGGGGTTATCTCCCATCGCGGGGCTATTTATTCGCACTTGCTGACGTTGGGTAAGGGTACGGACAATAATGATTCTTTGGCAGAATAGGTTGGTTGTTTTCGACTATGCTACTTGTTGGAGACGTGTTGTACGAGGGAGGATATCGAGTGTTGGTTTGTTTTGATATTTGGTATTATAATGGGTGTTTTCTAGGTTGTTGTGGTCCTTGTGTTACCTCCTTCTGAGTTAACAAAAGGGTCTAGGTGGACGAGCTCTGTACTCAAGTGACAGATGGGACGGTTTTCGGACGCATAGACTAACAGATACACCTTGAATTATGCCCCCAGCAGAAGTGGGATCTGCTGGAGGTAATGTTTAATTCTAGAAATACACTTAAACTGGCCCAGAAGTGAAGACTAAGGACAGAGTTGGGTTTTCTGGAGATTAACAGTCATTTTTTCATTCATCATTGTTCATATATTACAATTTTTCAGCCAAAAAGTCTTTCACGATGGATCTTGCTCTCATGTGACAGATGTGGTGGGTTTCCGGATGTGGAGACTGGAATCTACACCTTGAGTTTCACCCCCAGCAGAAGTGGGATCTGCTGGAGGTGACACTTAATTATGTTGATTTTGATGTGTTTTATACTTTGGATTATCAATGTTGGAACAGTCGCCAAAATGCACTGATCATTCAATTGGGACACCCACTCCATCTTCGAGCAAATTTCAACACTTTATTAACAACAATCAATACGCCATCTATCAATGAAAAGCTATAATAATTTAGCAACAATAGGTACAACAGTAACCTTTCAATGTTATTCCGACAGGTGGCATATCCGAATATGACATTCCTCATGGTAACAGGAAATAGGTTTTTTGAATTTTTGTCTTAGGTACTCTCCATTTTGTTTCGCACGTGAAAGGGAAGAAACGTCCCGAAATAAAATAGAATTAAGAATGTAATCTCTCTAATATTTTATAATTCTGATTAATGTTGTGTTTGTTTGAACAACTTAACATATATTTATTGTGACCAATAAGTGGAAGGATGTCTCCAATGTTGGCAAAGGTAGTCAAAAGTCCATTATGTGATTGACTCACTTTGCACACAGGGTAAATATTCCCTTAATTCAGTATTGCCTATTATTATCTAACATCTTATTTTCAAATTGTAGCCTTGAGAAAGAAAATAAACATTTTCGAAAGCTTGGCGTAGCAGAAAAGAGTTTTTTATTGCACTAGTCCCGAAGAAATAGGCTGATACCCCAAGAAATTAATAACTTTGTTTCGTTAACTAGTCAGCCAAGACTACCCTCTAACTATATATATATATATATATATATAACTAGCTGACCCGGCGAACTTCGTACCGCCTCTGGATTATTAAATATACCTATTAACTGTTGTGTTAACGTATCTATTAGCTGAATTAAATTCAGTTTTTTTCGATGGTGAATTTGGCTTTGGTTGAAGAAAATTAATGTTTACTCTCTGGATCAGAAGGCACCTAAAATTAAAATTTTACATCATCCTTTTTTAGGCAGCTTGTGGGCATTATTCTTGTAAAGTGTACCACCAAATAAATAAACTCAGGCACAGGAATGTTCAAAGAATCTAAAGAAAACAAAAAAAAATCTCTAGCGCAGCCCTATTTCACTCTATCTGCACTGCATGCACTGCACTACTCCATCTGTTCTACTCTATCTGCACTACTCTATCTGACCTACTCTTTCTGCACCACTCTATCTGATCGGAATAGTGGAATAGTTCTGTGCAGCATTGTTCTACTGTATCTGCAATGCCGAGCTTCGTTCCAGGTATCAGAGATGGCGCGGTATACAAAATACAAAATAAACTTGGTATCGGTTATAAGACATGACGCCGTATGCGGGCTTAGTAAATTTTTTTCATAAATAAATAAAATGAGTAATGAAATGACCACATTAATGACATGACAACATGCTGGTACTGTCAACGCTGAAAAAAGTTTGAATTTGACAGCAAAATGATGCTCCATTTATTGAATAATTAATTTATTACAAAAAATGTGATAAATGAAGAACCGCTCGACCGATTTTGTGCAATCTTCACATAAACCATCTAATAAATAGTCCGAACAAAGCCTAAACATTTGGTTTGGCTAGGTGAGTCCGCTCTTGAGTTATAAAATTACAACGAAAAGTGGCATTCATTTTTATATATATGTATATAGATAATAGAGGCACTAGACCGCAAAACGAAAAGCTCTCTTGGTTGGATCATATTTTTTTGAGAGAACAAATATGCAAATTGCGTCCCTATTCTTTTTGAGTCTGACGAACCATTATATCACTTTTTTGCAGATTATTTTTCCAATAGATAAAAACTTTAATAAACCAAACTATATAACGAAACGATTACTCGATGAAAAAATATTTTTGCAAAAACTGGAATTAGAAAAATGGGATTGTTCCTATCAAGAACCCGACATTGATACAGCGACAAAAAATTTTGTAGAAAAAATTGATAAGCACAGAAATGACTCCACAAAAACAGTTGAAAAACAAAAAGCATCAAAAACATCTCCTTGGATTACAAGATTAATATTCAAGTGAGTAAAAAAGAAAAACCAATTATTCAAATTAAAAAAATAAAATCCTACAGAACAAAACAACCCTATTTACGCAAGACATAGAAATGCAATAAATCTGGCGATAAGACAAACGTTTCCAAGTATAGACCGATTTCACTTATAACAAGTTTTGCTAAAGTTTTGGAAAAAATCATGAAACAAAGGATAAATGAATTTTTAGAGAATAACAAGGTTTTTTCTGATCAACAATTCGGTTTTAGAAAACAAAAGTCAACAGAAGATGCAATAGAATATCTTACCACACGCATATTTGAAAATCTGGAAGACAAACAACTATCTCTTGCGGTATTTTTAGACTTATCCAAAGCCTTCGACACAGTTAGACACACAGAACTTCTAAATAAACTTGACAAAAAAGGAATACGTGGAAAAGCATATAAACTTATTGAAGACTATCTCAAACAAAGACAACAAATAGTAAAACTACAGATACATCAAGTGATCCTAAAACCATTGAAAACGGTTTACCTCAAGGCACTGTTTTAGGGCCATTACCCTTTAACATATATCTGTATAGTCTTTTTGAGCTTGAAATTGGCGGCGAAGTTCTAAGTTTTGCTGATGACACCGCCATTTACATTACAGCTAACAACTGGGACCATCTTGAAATTGAAGCAGAAAAAGAAACATAAAAAATCATACTCTACCTTACAAAAATGAACTTAACAAATAACTACGAAAAAACTAAATTCCTACAATTTGCATCTTACACCAACAACCTTCCGGCATTTAACACATTGGACATGTTTACAAAAAAAAACTGTGATTGCTTACCGATCCCCATCGAAAAAACAATAAAAATGAAATATCTTGGAATATTTATCGACGCACACTAACGATGGGATGCAGAAACAAAATTCGTCACAAATAAAGTTCGATATTTATTACATACATTTAAAATTTGCTATACCATTTAAAAATGCTATACCAAGCTCTTGTAGAATCTCATAATAACATATGGAATTATCGCCTGGGGTGGTGCAATAAACAATCACTTGGATAGCCTTGAGAAAATTTAAAAGTGGTGCCTTAAAATCATTTATAATAAACCATATTGCTTCTCGTCAAACCTATTATTTGAGGATTCAAAAATCTTTGATACAAAAAAGCTGTTTACTCACTCAGTTATTTTCATAAATCAGATTTAATTTGAAGTAAAACATAGATATAACACACGACAAAACGAAGTGACCTTTAGAGTACCAAGAGTCGAAAAAACCATAACTCAGAGAAGTTATTATTTTTTGGGTACTAGATTCTATACCCGACTACCAGAAAATGTTGAAATCATTAAAAAATTGAAATTATTTAAAGAAAAAGTAAAACAATGGCTCACGCCAATGTCCAGATAAATCGTGCACAGCTGGATTGACTTGAGAAACATGTATTACATTCAAAATTAAATTACAAACAAGTTACAAGAGTGACAAGAATTCGACATAAAATTAAAAACACGAATATGTACTAAGTAAATATATCTAATTATGTAAATATTGTGTAAATCTGTGGTTAAGGGTTTATTAATAAATTCGAAAGTAGGTAGAATTTTATATGGAAATTTCAATTTTTTTGTTAAATCCATTTTGGAGAAACAAGTTATACCTACGTTTTGGGCAAACAAGCCATTGATGCTTTAAAATGCTTTCAAGATGTTTTTTTGCGACTCAGAGATGGAATAGGATTAGGAACTTTTGTAGGATTAAGAACACTTGTAATAAGTAGATGTTAAAAAAAATATATATGTATGTTTCTGATATCGTTCTTTATTAATTTCGAGCGTAAATTGCGAAGAGAGTAAAATATATCCTTATCAGATATTATGTCGAAATGAAAATGTTTCATGAACATTTGAGTATAGTTCAAAATTTGTCATCAATCATCAGTGGCGACGCGTGATTAGTAGTCTGGGAGGGGTAAATGGTACGGGGGGCTGAGGGAGCGCCCTCCAAAAACGCGCCGTAGGCGAAAGTTGTTGCAAATTTCAAGGTCATTCACTTTTCCAGAACAATTATTTCATTTGTGAGAAAAATAAAACAAAAATGTATTTTCTTGAATATATTATGTATTTTCTTTTTGGCATCGTGACGTTTCTCTTGATAATTCGATCCTGGGGGGGGGTCACCCCCCCCCGACGACGCGACGCCACTGTCAATCATTGCATTCATCATCTAGATCAGTGGAAAAGTACAGAGCATTCGGAAAACTTTCGAACAGGTTTCCATTTTTGTTTCCAAGTTGCGGTATGATATCCAATGTTCTATAGTGATATTCTATAAAATTTTCAAAAGTATCACTTTTCGAGTTTATATTGATATTTACATGCCGAGATAGTGCATCTGCATTTGAATTTAGTTTACCAGGTTTATACACACATCAAAACTGAATACGGGACAAGCCTAAAAACAAGTTTTTCTTTGGATAGATATTATTGATAAATATGAAAATAATATAATTTGTTCATTTGATATGTGGGTATTTTTCTGCGTTTTGTTTGTTTTTTCGGAACATTCCTTATCAGTCATAAAAAACGGTAGGTTTAAAAAATGAAAAATGTCCAGAATATTGCTGTGCGTTGGGCAGTGTGTTTAGACGTGCTAATTGATCGTGTTCGAATAAATTTTACGTGAACAAGATGTACCTTCACCATCTTGACCACGAAACACAATTGTGAGCTATTGATATGCTGCAAGGAGGTATGACAGTTAGGGCCACAGCAGAAGCTGTCAACAGCTCAAAAAGTGCAATTGGCCGCCTATGGCAACGGTATCAGGATACGGGGGATGTTCGGGCAAGATACAGGGGAGCTGCAAAAGCTTCATAACCAATCCATGACAGATTCATCCAAATGCAAGCTTTGAGAAACAGATCTATCACTGCCAACCAGATAAGAATGGAACTCCAAAATGTCCATCAGGTGGCTGTAAGTGACCAGACTATATGAAATAGACTTCATGGGTATGGACTTCATTCCAGAAGACCAGTACGGGTGCCTGTCCTTTCCAGAGGAAATCGAGCTAGGCATTTAGATTCGGCCCGGGAACACTTAGAATGGGATGACGAATATTGGAGGCGTCTCCTCTTCACGGACGAATCTAGATTTGGATTAAGGCCAGACTCGAGAAGAACAAGAGTTTAGAGAACAGCTGGAAATGTTAGTCGCTTAGAAACTATCCAGGAAGTCGATAGGTATCAAGGGGGTACTGTGATGGTCTGGGCGGAAATCAGTTTAGGCAATCGTTCGGAGCTCGTTTCTGTTGAAGGGTTTTTAACGGCAAATCAGTACCGTGAAGACATTTTGGAACCTAAAATTCTTCCATATGCAGCACAAGCGAAAAATGATTTCATCCTAATACAGGACAATGATCGAGCACATACTGCAAGGACACTAAGAACGTTTTTAGAAGAAAACAATATTGACGTTTTACCTTGGCTTGCGCAATCACCAGATCTGAATCCCATCGAGCATGCGTGGGATATGCTCCAGAGACATTAGCATAAAACTTAAGATTTGGAACAAGAAATGACTTGCTAAATTCTTTAGAAAAACAATGGCGTTTCATTCCCCAAGATGATCTGATCAACCTCATTAGAAGCATGAGAAACAGATGTAGAGCTACTATTACCAATCTAGGTGGCCATACTCTTTACTAAAGAGTTACACAATTTGCTTAAAATGCGTTTAATCTTATGAGAATTGAAATTTAGGTTTGGTGAAAAATACTCGTTTTTTACACTCTGTATATTTAATCGTTTGTCAGTATTTAGGTACAAATAAATCATATTTGTCTTATTGATTTTTGTTTATCATTTCTAAACTATATTTGATTTGTAAACCTCCTAAATATAAATCTAAAATATTGTCCCCTATTCAGTTTTGATGTGTGTATGAACAGGGTGACAATTTGAAAAATAACAATCGGGAACATTTATTAGACAAAAAATACTATCAGGAAGATCTCAAATACGTATCGGGGGATTGGAAGGGGAACCAAAATGAGGCACTTTTTGAGTCACTCCGCCTCTTCCCGTAGGCATGGAGGTAAGTAACACCCATTTGGCTCACGTTCGCAAATTTGAATGTAACACCCGATATCGCAACGAAGAGTTTTTTTATCGGGTGTTACTCACTTACTACCCTGGACTGGACAGATTTGCATTCATATAATGTTTAAAAGTAATGCCTTTATTAGATAGTATAGATATAATATTATTAGTTTTTTATGTTTCAAACTTTCTGTATTTTATTAATTCGCTCGTTAATTCTTACAGGTTCTTCCAGAATATATGGGCAATCTCTCGGATTCAGATAGAATACAAAAAAAATAACATGACATTTTCCTATAAAAAAAATTCCTAGGCCCCCACTACGAAGTTACGTGCCTCTAAAGGAAGCTTCTGACAATAGGTTTTTTGTTGATAACAACAATAATATTTTTAGATAGTTTCAACCTTGAACTAGAATAAAGGTACTCTTATTCGATGTCGAAAAAATGAGCTGGTTTCTAGAAAAATATGCTTTTGTTTATTAATGATTTTTTATTAAGTTAATGAAATATTATTCGACCCTCGATAATGCTTCAATATTAGCCCTTATTTCGCGACAGTAAAAATTAATCCATTCTACTAATATTTCCTCAGTGTCATTATTGTATTAAAGCTAGTCCGTCCCTGGCAAACTAGATTAGTCAAGTGTGTTTAGAAGGGTCCATTTTAAGGGGTCTTATCTAGTATCCATCATATTTGAAGAAAAGAAAAATTACACGAAGTATTTTGAAAGTTATCAACAAAAAACCTATTTTTAGAGGCGTCCTTTAGGGGCACGTAACTTCGTAGAGGGGGCCGTAGGAATTTTTTTTTATAGGAAGTTGTATAACGTATTTATTTTGGCAATTGCCTAATTATACTGCATACGGCTAGTCAGCATCAGTTCGGCGGCCATGGGTCTATGGGTTCCTTTTATACATCTTACCTTTGGGCGCCACCAAGTTAATTGTGACTTAACTAGGAAGATAACCTAATGATGTTTAAACAAAACCTGTGCAATTGGAGAGCTTATCAATAAAACAACTAATTAGGTACAATAATGTATCTGGCTTCTTTATTAAAAATAATAACAAAATATAGGGATAACCAGGAGGTTATTAAAAATGTGTCTAGAATAATGCTTGTACCAATTTATAAATATTTGATTATAAAAAAAATAAGAATGTAAATAATGTATAAAAATATTGATTTTAAGTGAACATGACTAAAAACCTTTTGGTATTTACATTTGTGCGTGATAAGAAAAATACAGTATGGGTTACACTTTACCATCAGGCAAATTAAACACAGAAAGGTGAAAGTTATAGTTAGGGCAACCTCAGGGTAAAATTCTAGAATTTTATTTAAGGGGCACTTACCGAACCTGATTTAGTATCAAGTGATTTACATAGGATTTGCCTAAATAGTAAAAGGTGTAACTTACATGGGATACAAGTGTTAGTTATCTTCAAATGTATGTGTAACTCCAGAAGTTTTGAAGGGGGATTATCTACAGGTTTGGTCTCACTGTAGATAGACTATGGTATGGTAAGTGAGTCATGAGTCCTATCCACGTTGTATCTGTTTAACGTAGAACTCGACGTGGTTCCACCAGAGTGCTACCAAGAGGGTTGCTGAAGGGAGGCTACCAAAGCCAACTAAGAGCAATCTAGATCTAGTCTAGAATTTCTTTCTACGAGCTGTCCAACTATAGCCTAAGACTGTCTAGCTACAGCCTAGCCCTAGGATTGTCCAACGATAGCCTAAGAGTAGGACCCTATAACGATGTTCGTATAAAAAAGCAAATCGAGCCCCAAATATTAGAAATAATCTTAACTCAAATTGAGGGATCCTCTAGACCAAAGGTGAAGTCTTAAACTTAAAAAAGCTGCTCGGAACAGTCCTATTGAAGAAACGAAACACGTGTTGTAGGTTAATAATCCTGAAGAAAATCTCAAAAACTCTCCGAAACAAAATCCAAAATGACCAAGGGACGACTCCAGACAATTATCAATAAGAAATTAGTCTAAACCTTGAGTTCCCTGGCACAAAATTCCAAAAAGTCTCGCCCAAAATCAAATAGGGCCGAGACCAACTTTTCGGTATCAAGTCTCAAGATCAAAAGGGCTGATTCTTCCTTTAGATTTCGGAAGAAGGCTTTCACTTGTCAAACTTCTAATTTTGACATTGAAGAAAATTATAGAAAAAAAGCGTGTTCAATTTCACTCCAAGAATACGAACTGAAAGTTTGGTTGTATAAAAATCACTGGTGAATATTAAAAAATGCCTATAGAACATATATCAAAAAGTAGAACAGGTCTAAAGAAAACGCCTAGACAAAACAGCTGTTCAATGACATGATGGAAATGAAAAATCAAAAAATAAACAACAATTATTATCATAACCTCAGATTATTTATTTATCAATTAGATTTGCAAACAGAGATGATGAAAAAAATCTCTCCTTTATATAAGATTCTAATCAATAACAGCGGGCCCTGCCGTACTGAATCAAACCTTCCTAGATCAATCAACAAAACTTGCAAACCTGCACAAAAAACTTTCAGTAGAAGGCAGTAATCAAGGTAACAAAATCTGGGCACAGAAAAGACAGCTGTTTATTCATTTATTTCATTGCAGTTCTATATAGAATCATATCTACTAGAGCAAAACACAGTAGCATATCAAACAAGAAATTGAAAATGCTACAAGTTGTCATGTTATTTTTTTGTGCTCTATCTGAATCCGAGAGATCGCCCACATATTCTGGGACACCCTGTATATCGTACACAATTGTTCTGAATCTTTCGTAGTCTATATTTGTTATGTTCTGTTAGAAAGGGTTCACAATCTGCATAATAGCAGTGTACTGAGACTAGCGACACTATTAACATGATTTTGGTATTAGTAGGAAGAAGATGTTTAAATTCATAGGTACAATAAAACCAGATGTCAAATTTTTGACATAACGCTTCCTAGATAAATAACTACCTAATTAATGATTGTCATTGTCATTAATTGTCATTTCAAACCATGAATTCATGTTAATAAATCTTGACATTTTTTCAGGTTTTAATATCATTTTTCGGGGACTATTTCACTAGAGTGTTTTACCCTGGCAAAATGTCATAGGAACAACCGGTTTCCTACTGACAAAACTTCTACCTGTTCCTACCTGGGCAAAACCAACATGATGGTTTTTCAGCGACAAAATTTTGTGTGGTTAAGTTAAAAAACTATTGAGTTTGACAAGTGTCACCTAAAGAAAATAAATTTTCCAAATGAAAATTTGGCTTGTTTTTCTCGTGAAATAGTGCAGCCGAATACCACTCAAGAAAAAATTATGTAGGCAAAATTATTCTCTTGGTTTTATTCAAGTTTGTTGCTTTTTGGTAATTTCGCTCATGAAATTTTGGACAAAACCACTCGCCTGACGGCTCGTGGTTTTGTCAAGCAACAAACTTTCATACCAGTCGAAAATTTTGCCAACAAATTTTTTTCTCTTGTGGTATTATATAAATGATAATACCACATAATACCACGAGCTTCAAAATTACGGAAAATTTTTCACGATTCTAGGAAGCGTTATGTCAAAAATTTGATTTTTCTCAAAAATGTTCCAATGAAACCTATTGAGATTTTTGACATTATATAAAGCAAAATAAGCTCTATCCAATCAATGAAAAAAAAGATGGCGTTCCCATTAACAAAAAAGATCAATGATGTCATATCTTTGAGAGGAATTTTTTTTTCCTATATCTCTGTGTAACTTTTCCCTACACGTCTTATACATATTTCCAAAATTTCAGCAAATTCCATCGAGCCGTTTTTTCAGAAAAATGCCAACACACACACATACACCCACACAGACGGAAATGTGCCACCTTGCCAAAAAGGCTTTAAATGATCCAAAACGTCAAGATTTAATGAAATTTTGACATGGTCAAAATCGGGCTATCACCATATAGCTTCCTATCTAGGAAGCTGAAAACAAAATTGACGTGTCTGAGCGATTTTTCAAAAATTCTACCGTTTTCAAAATAATGAATTTATGCGTGACTTTATGAACTCACTGTATAGGGTGGGCTCAAAAAAACCAGAATTTTGTTTTTGAGCTGTAACTACTTTTGTTGTTGAGCAATTTCCTTTTGTTTTGACTTGTTTCAAAGAAAATTGAATAGGCGAACGAATCAAAGCGATACTTTTGACATTTGAGAAAAATTCAAAATGGCGGACTTCTTCATAAATTACCCAACTTTGGATAGCGCTGGAACTTTTTTGTCACACCTTGTATAACTTTTTCTGATAAATTCTAAAAGTTCATCATTTTGCGAACACACCTTTACATATCCAAAACTAGGTAACTTTTGAAGAAGTTCGCCATTTTGAATTTTTCTCAAATTTTGAAAGTTTCACTTTGATACGTTAGCCTGTTCAATTCTCTTCCAAACAGGCCAAAACAATAGGAAATTGGTCAACAACAAAAAAATTACAGCTCAAAAACAAAATTCCGGTTTTTTTGAGCCCACCCTATACCTATATTATTAAATTCCTTGTTATTTTACAAAAAAAAAAAACAGATAAAAATAGGTAATATTCATTGTGTTATTTAAAAATGTGAAACGTGGCCTTGTTTTTGGATTTTTCGATGTTCTACAACTATACAAATAGTGAAAAAGATGTTCACCTAAGTTAAAATTAGTGTCTGAGGTTTTTCGAGAAATATTCACCCTTTTATTGTTTTTATCTGCTAAATTACGAACCCACAGTATAATTTATATTAATATACCAATATTAATTATATTTTGCGCTTATATACTCATGTTTTAATATTTCACTATCCTAAAATAATTATTTACAAGATGGTAATAGTAAATAGGCTTGATAACGAGGGTAAGTAACACCCAATAAAGCGCACATCCATGCAACCACGGGTGTTACATTTAAAAAACCGAACCGTTGTCGAACGGATCGCCGAATGCTAAACAGGGTGTTACTTACCTCCATGCTTCCCGTAGACGTGGTTACCCTAACTTATTTCTTTTTTAATGCGAACCTACATTGTGTTGCATATCGTTGGATAGCTCGTTGCTATCCCTTTACAGCCCTATAGAAAAATCTTAAATCGCACGATTAGTTTTTGAGATATGAGTGTTTAAAAGTAAGCACATTTTAAAAACTAGTAATTTTGACTATCTCTTAGACAAAAAAAATCTGTCATAAAAGTCTCGAGTACACATCGGCGAAACCAAATAAGGTATTTATTCTAATTCTATCTGCTTCTCCACGTTTCTAAAGAGGAATAAATAAACTTTCAAAGGAGTTATCACGCGGGGTAAGTTCTCATTTAAAAAAAATAAATAAAATTAGGAGCGGCTAGCCCCCAAGACAAGAGGGGTGGGGGCTAGGCAATAAACGCATTTGGTTTTCCCGATGTGTATTTGAGACTTTTATGACAGAATTCTTTTGTTTAGGAGATATTCAAAATTATTAGTTTTCAAAATATGCTTACTTTTAAACACCTATAACTCAAAAAATTATCGTTCGATTTAAGATTTTGCTAAAGGGCTGTAAAGGGTTATCAACGAGTTATCGAACGATGTGCAACACAAGGTAGGTTCGTATGTAAAAAAAATAAGTTAGGGTAGCTATCCCCTAAGGGGTGAGACTTAAGTGCCTCATTTTGGTTCCCCCTCCAATCCCCCGCAACGTATTTGAGATATTCCTGATAGTATTTTTCGTCCAAGAGATATTCTCGATTGCTACTTTTGAAATTGTCACCCTGTATACACCACATTATATTGGTACTCGTTGAGTTACAGATGCCATCGAATTAATCTACTGCCTGGGTCTTTGTAATTAAATACCCATATTAGAGGTTTGTTGTCTGTAACAACGGTAAATTCTCGCCCATACAAGTAGCATCGAAAATGTTTAGTACTCGAAATAACGAACAATAACTCTTTCTCCATTGTGGTATAATTTTGTTCACTAGTGTTTGGTGTACTGCTAGCATAAGCTACGGGTAAATCCTTGCCGATTTCCCCCTGACTCAAGACGGCACCAATCGTAAAGTTCGAGGCGTCCGTAGTTGAAATAAATTCCCTTGAAAAATCTGGATACTGGAGTAATGGTTCGGTCATTAGAACTGGTTCAAATACATCGAAGGATTCTTGGCATTCGGATGACCAATCAAAGGTGTTACGTGTCGAATTTTCAGTCAATCAAGTTAAGACATATTTCTGCTGCCTTTGGTTTTTTACTACTCTGTCATTACCTGATTTTGCCTAGCACTAAAGAAAAAAGGAACTACTAGTATAAAATCTTTAATATATATTTCACATAACAGTTACAATAATTATTCTCCATGAAGATATCCACAGCTTCTGGCGATCTCTGAAAATAAGATTGATTTGAGATAAGATAATATCGTATAAAGCAAAATAATTACCATCTTTTTGAGTTTCCACTATTTTGTTCTCTGTTCTGTGTTCTGTTCTAGGAATCAGGTAAATCAGCATTTGTTTTCCATATTTTTGTAGAGGTTTCCAGCCTAAAATAAGATAGTATTAGAATGGGAAAATGTAAACAAATATTAGTAGGGTTAGGAAATTGTTTAAATCAGACAATACACTAAAGTCAAATGTGGCACGAAAATTTGAATATTGAGTATTGCATGCGCAATAGGCATTAATTCAAACTGTCCAAAAATTAACGAAAAATTCCCTAGAACTCGATTCGTGTAACCAGAAATTTTACTGTTGAAGGAATTTTTCTTTTTCTAGAATCACGCAGAAGAGAAGCACGTTTATAGCTTTCTTCTGAGGCATTTTGCCAATTTAAGTGAATATTTGGGAAGTAAATTGAGTCTTAAACGGTGGCTATTATTTTTAAATAGCACCACAGCAAGTATTTGCTAATTTAAGAAGATTTCAGTACGTAAAAACCCAAATTCTAGAAAATAAGTTTGATTCGTGTCACGTGTTGAGTGTCGAAAAGGCCAATCCACATTGGTAAGTCCTTATTATTCATCATTTTATTTTGTATTATGATCCCCGTTAGAGTTTTATGCCCTCAAAAACGTAATTCATTGCCGTACTTACCTCAATTCTTGTTGAAATCGAGTTTTTATAGTGTGAACTCTCTCTTTTAGGCCTTTTTTTTGTATTGGGTAACGTTACATCCCTTTCTGCTGTTGCTGTCGTTATATTTACAAAGGCACCTGATTGCTGATGCTCAATCCTGAACCTGATAGATTGCTTGTGGAGCTTTTGGGGCCTGTGAATCTCAATCGTTCCCCACGAGGTTCCTAGTAGTATCATTCCATCAACTAACTACATAATCAGGTTTGCGTATTGTTGTGCCGTTTTGGGAACCATCTACCCCGTCTGTATTAAGGGTTTCACCATCTCCTTGGGAGTTGGAACCTTTCACCTGCAACCACTTGTACCTACTCTTCAATATTATAGCCAGCTGAATTACCTCTACCTGTCTTAAAAATTACCGTATAATACTTTAGGTTTAAATTAAGTTAATCTTACGTGTACTTACCATATTATTTTGATTTCCTGGAACATTCCAAATAGTCCAAATTAGTGTAAACACATACGTCTAACGTTCACCATCCGCAATTAGTGGATCTGTACGCCAGGTTAAAATGGATCCATTTACGACAGTATTTTTAGTATTTTGGTATTGATTCAAGGGGTGCGAACCGTACTTAATTATCACCCTTCATTTATTTGAACTTATTGAATGTATTTAGGAAATTAATTATAACTTTTAATCACCATAATGAACCAGAATGTAAGGTAAGGTTTGGACACTTCAAATACCACCCTCTTGGTTGGAATATTGTAGATTATATATTTAATTCACCTAACTATTTTAACCAAACTAATTTAAGTTTTTATATTGGTTATGCGTTGTAATTATGGCCAATTTTATCACAGTAATTTAAGTTTACTGATAGATTCTTTATTATTTTTAAAAGATATTAAATAAACAATTCAATTTTGGTGCTTATCAGCTGTTTGCTGCCATTTACATTATAAATGACTATTTTGGGCAAATAAAAATTATGCACCGGAGTGAATTTTTAAGTGCTTTCATTTCATTTTATTTCATGCATATTTAGGTTTTTGTAATGCTTCCATTTAGGATTGAGTGTTTCCTGTTTTTAGTTCATAATCGGTAGCTTCGTTTGACTGTAGGGAAGGAAAACAGGTGGCGCCTTTTGAGTTTACCCACACCACTCTCCGCTATTGAGAGTTAGTCGGACCCCCTAAAAACGAAGCTCCATTTGCTCGATTTTGGTTATTGGAGTACCTCAGCCACCTTTTTGTGTATTAATTTATTGTTAGGTTGCTCCAGTTTTGGAAACTATAACAAAGGGAATATTTTTCTTTAAAAGGTTCGTCAAAGGTTTAGCAAGTTTTACAAAATTATCAATAAATTTACGATAATAGCCAATTAAACCAAAAAAACTTTTCATTGATTTTTGATCTTTGGGTGTAGGAAAACTATGAATAACCCTAATCTTTTCAGGATTAGGTTTTACAAATGAAAATTATACGATTTTTCTGCTCAGGATTTAAGTGACCTGATCTAAGGTCGGGTCTACTATTTTTTTGATAATTGTACATAATAATTTTCATTTGGTAAGTCCTCTTAATAGGTTGAAATAGGCTCCAAATTAAAATCAATTATTCTTTTATTCAAAACAGTAGCAAAAGCTCTATTAGGATTTACTTTAGTAATTGATTTTTATAAGTAGATTCCTTTGGATATTTTTGATTATTAATCAATAGTGTGTTTATTTTAGTGGCATGCAGACGTTATAATTAAAAATTGATGAAAAAGTTTCTTGGCTCGACTGGGATTTGAGGACTCTCGCATTTCCAGTGCAACGCTCTAACCAATTGGTCACAACTAACAACTTGAAAATTGATGAAAGACTTGATCGACAAGGTGTTGCGCAAAAATTAACCCTCAAACTGTTTGAATAAAGAATTTGAATTAATAAACCCTAATAGGCCTAGGTACAGTAAGACACTTTTAAGGAATGCAGCCAGCGCAACAAAGTGCTCTCAGTGGTGTGGGAGTAGGTTCAATATTTAAAGTTAGCTTAATAGGGCGCCACTGGTTTACAAAATACAATCCGCGGACTTTAACCAGAAAGTCCCTGATCTCCAAAATCCCTATAAAAATGTACCTATCTATTTAATAAAATGGGGGGGGGAGGGTATGTTTAGAACTGCAAAGGCCAATATAAGGCAATATATAAAATGCCACAATATATAATATTATTAACTGTAAATGTCAAAATTACCAAAAGGTAGCAAGGACCAAGTTGTATTGGTCTTATAAAAGGCACTCTAATAAATTCAATATTAATTTACCAATGAAATGTTTAACCACCCTACTTCAATGGAAATAGAAGAGAACAAATAATTGATAAAGATGTTGATAATATTAATTAAAACCTGTGCACGCTTATACCATGGTATACCGGGGCGGGTTTGTACAAAATGTCACCTTAAATATAGTACATTAAAAATCATTGGTGCAGTACACCCATTGTAATAGTGTAGGCAGTAAAACAACCTTGGAAATATGCCAAGTTAGATATAAGAAATATCATTAATAATAATAATAAAATAATTAAAGAAATGTTAATAAATTAACGGATACATCACCCCCTTGTAGTCATCTCTGCAGTTTAAACACCCATTTACATAACTGCCTCCTGACAGCCTCACAGCCCTGACAACAGACCCATTAACTTCCATAGACTTCCCTTCTTAAATAGGGTAACTTTCGGTTCCAAGTTCAGTGTTGTATGTACTCTGACACCCTAACTTCGAGACTAGTAAACCCTCAAAAAGGAAAACCCAATGGTAAAGGTAAAATCTAATTCTGTGCTTCACACGACAAACCAACAAAATGGCGTAGACTTCGTTTCCAGAAAATTCTGTGTGGTTGGCTTACAAATACGGGGACTTACGACCAAATCCAAAGCTTTCACCCCAAAACCAATTTAAGCCAGCAACCACTTTGAGTTCCCAACGCCTCCAAAATCCCACAAAAAGGTGGATGTTCCTAGGAACGCAGCAAAAGGACCGTTGGTAGAATCTGCCAAGAAACTTATTGCTTGCTCAACGTGCGAATTTAAAAGAGAACGATTCCTTTTCAGCGATTTATTAGGTGAGCTCAATATGAAAAATTTTCTAGAATTCCAGTTTTTTTTTTTTTCAAGGTGCCCTCTAGTGCCAGATTTCCCGTCCTTACCAGGATAACGGAACAATCGGCTTGAAACGGCACAACCCAAATCACAATGATGACAAACGAAACCCAAAGCTGATATCAAATTTTCTCCCCCAACACCAATTAACACTAATTAATTACTTATAGTAGTTATTAATCAACATCTACCCAGTCTTCAGTCTAAAAACTATCAAAATGACCAGTGACTGTTTAGGGGTCACAACTACAGTGACTCTATTACCCACAGTGGTCAAGAAACGTCGGCAACAGTGCTGCCTGAAATGAATCCACAAGTTTCTTATAACCCCACTTATTCTGCGGGAAGTAAACAACCGGAAAATGTAAAAAATAGAGGAAATAAGGGTGGAAAATCGATTTAAAGGGTCCGAAAGTGATTTGTGATTTTGTAGAATGTTTAATAATGGAAAATATGAGATCCGTAAGTGTTGCCAATTGATATTTATTTGGAAGTAAACAAACCTTTTCATCGACCTTTAGGGCATTTTAGGCAACTTTCGAAAGCTAAATAAAGTGGATTCCCATCCTAACAGTAGGGCTTTATTATCCTAAAACTACCCTGTCCTCTGAATACGAAGAATTTACTCATTATTACCTTGAAAAATATACCCTTGTTCAACAACTCGATATTGTTTCGCATCCAACCAAAAAGGCAGAAATCTAGTAAAATTCAATGAGCAACCTATCAATTACTGAAAAATATTAGTCCCTAGGTATACAGTTTCATAAATACCCTCACAAATACCTGAATTAATTACCGAATTCATTCGAAATCTCAGTTACAACAAAGGTAGAAATGAAACAGGTCTTGGTATCTCAGTTGGTTAGAGCGTTGCACTGGAAATGCGAGAGTCCTGGGTTCAAATCCCAGTCGAGGCAAGAAAATTTTTCATCAATTTTTAACTATTACGTCTGCATGCCACTAAAATGAACACACTATAAATTATATAACAGACGATAAAAAGACTTCTAAAAAAATTATTAATGAAATTAGCATTATGTTATTTAATAGGGATTGAAAATTGCAGAGCGTTGAGGGATAAAGTTAGCTTCTTAAAGTCTATTTGTGAATTTTGAGATTGAATAAATTCAAGTCCGATCAGACCGTCATATGGAACTGTTGTTCCCTGATTCAGGATATGAAATTTAATATTCAACGTATGATTTTTAATTCTGAAAGGATTGATAGTACTGCCGAAAGTTTGTATAGGTGAATCAGGACTAATTCCATAAAGAGTAATTTTCTCGTCAGAAAGATAATTTGCGATCTCGGGATCCAGTTTTTCCACTTTAATTTAAGAATTACTTGTACCAGTCTCTACTAGAAATATCAGTTCTCTATTGCTATTAGTAGAGTGCTCCTTATAATATATTTTGACTTTTGTGGGCGCATCGGAGTTACAACCTGAAATTTTCACAGAATCAAGTTTTTTTTTTTTTTTTTACGGATATGCGCACTCGCAAGGAAATGTCCTTTATTATGGTAATTCAAAATCCCGAGGTAATACAAAATCAGAACGGTCAAAAGGGCAGTATATTTAAAAATTGAGATTATTGCATAAACGTAAAGAATATTAATTTATGACTGTTGTCATACACCTCGTAATGGTAGATTGATCGATAGAGCGGGTCAAAATTAGTGGAAAATAACCCTGACATCAATTCCAAATGGCCATTTTAAGCAGAAACAAAAATAAAAAGAAAATCATATTTTTGGCTCTGGAAAATTTTGAAAGTCTTGACATGGTTATGAACAATTGCCCATATATTTAGTAAATTTTGAGCGAATTAAATTAAATTATTATCCGTTCACAATCCGATGTCCACAGGCACAACCGTCTTTACGTATCCAGCCATGAACAAACATGTGGAAACACTGCATCATCAATGACTTGGTGGTAGGACCGTCGGTCGCGTCCTTGCAGTTTAATTTGGCAGTTTAACAAGGGTTATGGATAAAAAATTTAAATTTTTTTTTAATGTAAATGTTTTATTTATAGTGAAAAAGTACTTTTTATTGAGGCCCAGTTCGAGGACAAGTTCTAGCAATATCTTTACAAAACAGAACAAATATATATCATCGAGTAATCATCTAACTAATTATACAAAGAAGCAGAAACATACACCTAGGTAGGTCCTATATGAATTTAAATTTAAACATATGTGGTTGGATACCAAATTATACTTATTATAGTGATAAATAATCGTCTTCGCGAATAATGGCTGTTTCCGAAAAGTATAAAGCACAAACAACAGAATACTTTTATAGTGTCCAGTTATCCCTAGGGATTAATTTTAACAATTTTTCTCTTAAATCACCATCATTTGGAAATTTAAAGGTAGAAACAGCTGTTTTACTTTGTTTTAGGGTATTCTCATAATTGGATTTGCATCAATTGCATCTCGGGACACAGCACGTTTTCGGCATAATAAATTATTGAATTTAAAAATTTGAGGGTACGTAGGTACCAGTAAAACATAACTGTTCACTTTAAGCTTCGAAGCACAACGAATTTAGGTCCAGAAACTAACTATTATTGTTTACAACACACAAACCGGCACCGGCACTAATTTGAAGCAGAGAAATACGAAAAACTTGACATTGTATGACTGCTTATTAATAAAAACACACTAGAAATGGTTCCAACTAGTTAGTTATTGACTAACAACTGTCCCAATCTATAATTTAACTATATTTTCAGCTTATTTTAATGAAAAAAAAGATATAAAGTACAGTTTTAGAGGTTAAATATTCATCAGCTGTTACACGATTATGGAGATTGCAGACCACCAAGCAGTGTTGCCGCCTCTACGCTGTTCATGGCTGGATACGTAGAGAGGGTTGTGCCACAGGTATAGGTAAAATTTATCACCTTTCAATGCTATTTGATAGGGAAAGGTGATAAATTTACCTGCACCTGTGGACATGGGATTGTGAACAGGATATATATCGAGGGCTGAAACGCAGGACCTCGTAACTAACATTTTCGACGAAATCGGGTTTTTGATGTAGTTGTCTTCTTTTATGTGATTGCCATCTATTTTCGAAAGGACAAAATTCTACAAAAATTATTTATTTGTGAAAATAAACGAAAACAGTAACTCATAACTTACTGCGCTGGGTTTCCCGATGCATAACCTCGTACATACAACACTGTTGTTGGCACCATTTAGGCATTGTCAAGGTAAGTGCTTTTGAGAATTATTAGTATCAAAATATTATGAAAACTAATGTGTAGGGTTGAATTTTGCTATTAACTGTTTAATTAGACAATAATCTTTATTCTGGCACAATAATTTTCCGGATATGGAAATCATTTTAGGTGAAATTTCACATTTAATTACAGGTGTTAGATACGAGGTCCTGCTCCATAATATTTTCGTCAAGGAAGACCTCGTAACTACAACAATATTAAGTTTGGGCCATTTAAGACTAGTCAGGGTGAGTGGTTTTGTGAATAGTATGTGAATAATGTGAAATAACTAATGTGTAGGGTTAAATTTTGCTGATAATTATCAAGCTAAACAATAATCTTAATAGTCCCATAGTGAATTTCCTGGATTGCTGATGATTTTACGTGAAATTTTCCATTTCTAATTGCAGATGTTAGTTACGAGGTCATGTTCCCCATTGCTCTAGAGAAGATACGAGGTACTGCTGCCTAAAAATGTCTAGTCGCACGAAAAAAATTTTGGAATTGGCCAAACTAGCACATTCTAGCGAAAATAATACGGAAGAAAATGATTATTCTCTTCAAGAAATCAGTGAAATTGAACTATCAGGAAATATTTTTTTAAATGAAGCCTTATCTCCAGAAGATATTTCTAATATCATCAGAGAAGTCGAGAATGTCTTTGAAAACGATAATGCCAGCGATAATCCTGATAATAGTATTAATAGTGCTGAAAATCACAATCACAATGAACAATACCATCCCGGAATCGGAAATAATGAAACCATACACGAGGTAAACGAAATGGGAACACGACAACTAGATGAAGCCTTAAGTTCAGAAGATATAATTACTATTATCAATGAAGCCGAGATTGTCTTTGATATTAACGAAAATCCAAGCGATTGTCATAATAACAGTGCTGTTTTGTCAGACATAACAAACGTGGTTAGTTGGCAAAAAGAAAATCAAACTCACGATAAACAATCTCATCTCGTAAGTAATGATATCAAACAAAAGGTAAATAAAATTGAGACACGACAACATGGGGATGACATTAATATTGCGAATATTATCACAAAATCTGGAGAAGAAAATACAGAAGAACCCGTTGTTCTAGATTTAGCATGCAAAGCTCATAGACCAGAACAAACTGACGTTTATGACAATGATGACTACAGCCCAGAAAGTGAAACAGACAGCGAAGAAAGTATGGAAATCGATGAAGATGAAATACAGCTACAGGTCAATGTTATTGAAGATGAAACTGAGAATGAAAATGGAACAGTGAAGAGAAATGAAAAAAGAACAAATAAGAGGTTTATCAATAAGCAATTAAGAATGGCGGGAAAGCGGTATTTAGGGTTTAGAAAGCCCCGGAATCAAAGCAATACGTTTCATGATACAGCAAGAACAGAGAGAAAATTAGGTGCCAGGTGCAGCTGTAAACAAAAAGCCAAAGATCCAACAAGAAAATGTTTCAAGGTGACGGAATGAATGCGCCAAGCTATTTTTCAAAATTTTTGGTCTAACATGACGTGGGATCAACGAAAAGTGTACGTCAGTAATACTGCTAAAGTGACTGAAAAGGCTAGACCAAAAGAAGCAGAAAGCTCTCGACGAAATATAACCATCAAATATTTTTTGATTTGTGGAAATGAAGAAGTACCCGTGTGTAAAATCATGTACTCACACACTCTTTCTCTGGGAGAATGGACTATCAGATCATGGACAACCCAAAGCAATAATAGGATGAATAAGAGTACTCAGATAGAATTAAGTCAACGTAATCCAAGAAATGATTTGTTTAAAGAAGATCGAGATTTCCTCATAGAATTTCTCACTAGTTTAAACAAACTTCCCTCGCATTATTGCAGGAAGGATACTGATAAGCTTTATTTAGAACAAAATTTTCAATCTTTTGCTCAACTTCACAGGGTCTACGAAATTAAGTGCCAGGAGAATGAAAAAAAACCTTTATCTGCTAAGACATTAACAAAAATGGCTGAAGAAATGAATTTAGCGCTATTTCGTCCAAGGAAAGACCAATGCGATATCTGTTTCAAATACAAAAAAGGCAATTTATCTGAAATGGACTACAGTGAACATATTAACATGAAAAATAGCGCCCGAAAGGAGAAAGAAGAAGATAAAAAAAAGGCCTTAGAAGGACAGTGCAATGTTATTGTAATGGATGTTCAGTCTGTCAAGTTAGCACCACAGCTAAAAGCTAGCGCTCTTTATTACAGAACAAAATTATGCTGCCATAATTACACAATCTATAACCTTAAAGATAGACGAGCTACTTGTTACTGGTACGACGAGACTAACGCGGACGGTCAAGCATCTACCTACGCATCATTTCTTGTAGACTACCATCATTTACTCCGATGGGTGTACTGCTCAGAATCGCAATTGTGTAATATCTAACGCTTTAATTCACGTGTCAGAAAAATACAAAGTGTGTATAACCCAAAAGTATCTAGAAAAGGGTCACACTCAAATGGAGTGTGACTCTGTTCACAGTGCCATAGAGACCTCACTCAAAAATAAAGAGATTTACTTGCCCTGTCATTACCTACGGGTTACTAAAGAATCTCGTCAGAAGAATCCTTACATAGCCAAAAGCATGGACTATTCGTTTTT
The DNA here is from genome assembly GCA_917834065.1 of Ceutorhynchus assimilis. NCBI lineage: Eukaryota > Metazoa > Arthropoda > Insecta > Coleoptera > Curculionidae > Ceutorhynchus > Ceutorhynchus assimilis. The sequence continues at coordinate 63,904,204 of OU892277.1, forward strand.
CAAAAATTACGCTCATAAGGATTACTTGAAGTATAGTTCAATTCGGCCTAGCAGAACGGGTGGAGACAGCAATGTTGTTGATATACGTGTACTTCAGTATTATGAAGATAAAATTAGATTCAAGCTGAACTTTGAATCTGAATTTAAAGATTTACCAATCAGACCAAAGATCATACAGTTAGACAACGTCATATTTCCCCAACTTTTCAGGCAAAGGCTACCTATTTCAAGCATCAAATACTCGCACCTGCAAGCGATAAGCAAGTGATACCAAAAGACTGCTGGGGGTTTTATGACTCCCTTCCTCACAAATAGAATAATGGATTTTCTTTCATTTGTGAAAAAAACAAATACTTATTTATAATATCCTAAAAGTTTTTGAATGAATTTTTAAGTTTGTTTATTTATTTTAGCATTTTATTCAACTATAATGGATTTTCTTCTATTTGTGCAGAAAAACCAAATATTTTGTAATAGCTAGGATTAAGTTTTTTGAAGAATCTTTAAGTTTATTTAATTTGTTTTGCCATTTTGTTGAACTGGTAGTTAATAAAAATAATTATTTTTATTCCTATTTCAAATTCCTTATTTCCTCAATATTATTGCATAACCACGTAACTGACATACTTTTTACAACATTAACTCGTAAGTGACGGTTATTTCTGAAAATCCCTACTGAAGTTTTTTTTTCTCACTGCATTTATTTATTCGAAGTTTTTTCGAATAAAAAAATATCCCAACTTCGATAATTAATTCCCATTTATATTTTAAACAGTTTTTTGGTGCTCCTGCACATTTTACGATTTGTGAGATACGAGGTCCTGCGTTTCAGCCCTCGATATACCATTGGAAAGAGCATTAAATTCTCTATAAATGTGTGCAAAATTGAGTTTGATAGCTCAAATAGTTTTCGAGCAGTTGAGCCTCAAAATTGACTTGTAGTCCAAATTTTATCAAAAACTTCAAACTCAATTTGCGCAATAACTATAAATCTGGAAATATTGTAAATTACAGGCCATTTAGAGCTTGATAAAAGCTACAAATTCTGGAAATTTTAATGCAATTTGCTCAACCGATACCGAGTAATTGAGATTTTGAAATCAGAATTCAAAGGGGGTATGAAAATTTCGATTTTTTTATTTTTCAGTTTTGCTCAATTTTGACTTCATTAATCGATAAAGCGAGTGAAATTAGTGGAAAACCACCCTGACATCAATTCGACATGACCATTTTAAGCAGAAACAAAAAAAAAAAGAAAATCCTATTTTTGGCTCTGGAGAATTTCAAAATCTTGACATGGTCATGAACAATTGCCCATATCTTTGGTAAATTTTGAGCAAATTGAATTAAATTATAAACCATTGGAAAGAGCATTAAACTCTCTATAAATCAGTGCAAAATTGAGTTTGATAGCTCAAATAGTTTTAGAGCAATTGAGCCTCAAAATTGACTTTTAGTCCAAATTTTGTCACAAACTTCAAATTCAATTTGCTCAAAAACTATAATTCTGGGAATATTGTTAATTACAGGCCATTTAGAGCTCAATAAAAGTTACAAATGCAGAAAATTTTAATGCAATTTGCTCAAGGATTACCGAGCGATTGAGGTTTGATTGATTTGAATATTTTGAAATCAGAATTCGAAGGTATATAATACGTGAAAGGGTTTATTGTATTTCACAATTGGCGAGAGAGAGAGGGAGCTACGGAAAAAAGTGAGATCGAAGAGTACTGATGCAGCGCGAAAGCGTGCTGTCGCGGCTAGAAAAAAAAAGTCGATCGTGATCTTCAAATTCTCTTGAAAAGTTTTCTATTTTATCCCCTTTCCAGTGGTATGTTATACCTATGCCATAAAAACATTTTAACATCTTCACTAATTTGCTAAATTTGTGTATCGGAACACAGCAGGCTAATATTCGATATTTGGTGTGAAAACGTAAATAAGACCCTAATGGCAAGTAAATTTGTATTTGGTAGAACCATACCACAGTACATATAAAAATTAAAATAAAATTTGGAGGCTAGGCCAACAACTTTTTTTTAAATTTAAATTTAAATGGCGAATTTTGAGATTCAAAAAAATCAAATTAAGGAAAAAACCCGTGGGGTCAAGGATGAGTTTTTATGGCTGAAGAGTTAGCAAATGGCCCCCTCTTTCGGGCAGGTAAATTTGGCAAAAGATGCACCAAACACCCTGTATATTTGTTTAAAAATAATTTTTTCTTACACATATATAATCTAGATACATGGCGTGAACTTTTTGCAAGAGTAAAATTTTTTTATTTGAGCCTTTATTTCGGAGATAATGCGAGGTGAATGCAAAAATTTGTATATTTCAATCAGATTTTGCTCAGGTTTGAACAAAGATGTTTTAATTTTTAGATTTATTTTACCGTAAGGGCCAATGTATTCGGCTTGTTTGAAGCAGTAATAAAAAATATAATTTGAACAAAAATATAGATAAAATTGATATGAGAACAGTCATAAATTACTATTCTATACTTTCATGCAATAATCTCAATTTTTAAGCATACTGCCCTTTTGCCCGTTCTGAGTTTGTTTTACCTTGGGATTTGGAATTAACATAATAAAACCTTCATTCTGTGCAAGTTTCAGCTTGTAACCCCGACGCGCCTACAAAACTCATTTTTAGAAGGCTTTAACTGCATTGGGCGCTCTACTATATGCTTTGAATATTGCGATTCTAATTCAATAAATGTTGTTTTCTGAGAGAAGAATGTTTAATGCTCGAACACCATCAAATTCTTGATCGATTCCTCCAATGAGGTGTTCTCCATTGAAGGACGTTTGAAATTTAAGGAATTCAAATTAGTATTTTATGACTGAGGGTTATTCTGATTATATTGAATTGAATTAACATTAGCACCGTGATTATTAGATGGTTAATTATATGATCAATTTATGTTGGGAGCTTCATAACGGTAAGACGAACTTTGATTATGATGACGGATTTGATTTCGATTATGTGATGTATTATATTTTGATTGGAAGATGTGTTTCGAGGTTGATATGAATTTCGCAAGTTATATGGAATTGAGTTTCGATGTTGATCCGTGTTATGGTTATTGCTGGAATTAGAAAAAAGATTTTGAGAATTAAATCTTGCGTGATTTGAATTATTTTATTGTCTCTTCCTACATTTTTCGATATTATGATCATTCTTTTTGCAATATCGGGATGTTATTGTCTCAATACGTTCGTAAAAGTCGTTAACTGATTCACTATGATTTTGTTTGGAGCTTTTCAATTCCTACATTTACTGAACATAATGTTTTTTTATCTTGATAAACATTTTTTAATGTATAAGTTTAAATTTGTCCCAGTCTTCTACATTGTCCCAACCTTCTTGCATTTCCGGAAAAGCAAAAGAACAGCTATTTCTGGAAATGCGACATAAAATAAAATAAAGGAGAGGAATTTTTTGATCATCATTGGCTAGTTTATGTGCATTATTGCAATTGGCTAAAAATTGCCATAATTCGAAATGATTACCATCAAAGCCGTTTGGAATTAATCGGCATATAAACTCTATAGAATATCTTGAATCAAAGTTTTGGGAATTTGAGGGAATTCTGTCGATAATATTCTGAAATTTATCTTGAAACAAATTTTGTAGGTCTGTAGTGGATTGGTTCGGAGGATCAGGCAGTTTTATAAAAGGTCAGTATGTATAACAAATAAGATAACAAAACAAGCAACAAAGTATCATTACCAAAAAAAATCTGATGTTTTCAGCTATTTGTGGTTTCGGAAACATTCAAGAACTTGTCACAATTTCAACGTTTTAATAAAAACTTCTGGCTGAAATCCGACTTCGTATGTACCGACCGGGCCAATTTTTGTTGTGTTCCTAGTGACGTGTTGCCTCTAGGATTTAATACTCTTACTTGGAGCTTGGAGTAAATAAAATACAAGATTATAACATAAAATAACTACCATATCATAATGCAGTATCGATGCCAAGAATACAAGGACAGTAATGATGTTTTTCCTTAAGACTAGGTTTATATTTATATCTAAAAAGTACAAAGAAAGGTAATGATGTAAACCTATACTTTAATGGGGTTGTTTTCCAGTTTGTCATAAACAACCCTAATTTGGAGATACCGCTAATATCATGGAAGGATATTAGTCAAGTAGGTACCAATTTGGATGGTCCCATTATGCAAATAGCTAATTGCTGCGTCTATATTTGGGTTGTCTGTTTTATGAGACAACGGAATAGTTCATAATTTTTAGTAAATACAAATTATTATTAATGTAACGGGTGATTGTCTATAGTTTGCACCCACCCCTATCTCACCTCTTTGAAGAGATACCCAGAAATGTCGAGTGTGAAAGTTGTAGGTAATATCAGAAAGTTTTCAATGATGTTAGTTACAAGTATACAGAGTGTATCACAAAAGTGTGGCGAAGCAAAGTTATACTTTTTTAAATGGAAAACCCCGTATATTATTGTCCCATTGGATTAACCGTTCAAACTTGATTCCAAATAGACTAGGTTTTTTAGGTTTATTCCTTTTAGTCCAGGAGAAAATAGGACAAAAAGGGGTGGAATAATTGCATATTTTATTAAAAAAGGTGAAGTATAGAAACCACCAGCGAAATATAAAGGTAATTATTCATGTAAAAAATCCATTCTATTTCTTCAAAATGGGATATTTAGAGGCTGGACTAAAAAACCTAGTATATTTGCAATCAGGTTTGAAAGGCTAATCCAATGGGACAATAATATACGGGGTTTTCCATCAAAAAAAGTATAACTCTGCTTTGCCACACCCTGTATACTTGTCACTAACATCATTGAAAACTTTCTGATATCACATACAACTTTCACATTTGACATTTCTGGGTATCTCTTCAAACAGGTGAGATAGGCGTGGGTGCAAAATATAGACAATCCAATCACCCGGTACTAACGTTAATAACTTTAGACTTTGCTTCAGGTATACAACAACAACATAATTAAAAAGTAGGTGCCTAGTTGTTAATCGGAATTTTCCTTTTCACCATAACACAGGGCACACAGGTTATTTTATGCTAAGAACTGTTTCAAAATTTCTCACTTTTTCCCTCCTGTGGAATTGCCTTATAAAATTGTAAAATAATACAATTAACTTTTTCTGGTTCCATATTTTATTACTTAGAGTTAAAACAGGATGCTGTGTATTCAACAAAGTGAAAATTATGACTAATTAAAAAATCAATGTTACCCTTAACCCAAACTTAAACTAGGCACTATCAAAGGTGAGGACCAAACCTGGACGAACTAGAATATAGAATTTAGGCATCCAATTTTCAACACAAAGGAAACTGGACAAAGAAAGAATTTTTTTTTTTTATCTCAAAATAACTGGCTGCAATAAAATTAAGGAAATTAAGCATTTTAGAAAGTAAAATAATTTGAACTTAAACAATTTTTTTTAGGATGGCGTATTTATGAGTGTACAAAAGGAGCAACATTTTGGAACAATATATATTTTTTTAATTGTAATGAAAATCATTTGCAAATGTTGTGAAATTTTCCACAACATACTGTCCGCGTTGGAATGAAAGCTTAAGGAAACTACACGAAATAAATTAAAAAATAAATGAATATTAGAGGATATAATAAAAAGAAAAGAAATTTCGCGAACGGGTAAGGTTAGTGATGTTTTTCTTCAGAAATGGGAAGAGAGCAAATTTTAGAAGATCGGGTATAAAGTCCATTTTGTGTCCTTTATTTACCAACTCTTTCCCATCGACTCCTGGCATGACTTCATTTATTTTGGCTAAGGGCCGAAGAAGAGGGGGAGTGTTATTTTCCTTTAGCAGGACTATATCATTACCGGTCAAATTTTGAGAAGAGACAAATCATTTGGGTGTGTGTTGCAATCGGTTCCAAAATGTGTGTTGCATTTGGGAATATTTTTGATAAAAACTTAGTCCCTTTCCTGGCATGTCTCTCACATCCTTGTCAGGTTTACATCCTGTCAGGGTCGTGCCTCTCGAAAAATGACCAGGAGTGAGACATTTGCAATCTAAAGGGTCGGATGAAAGCACGCCGAGAGGTCCTGAGTTGAGACTAGCTTGTATCTGAGTTAGAATTGTGGTCAACTGTTCGAAAGAAAAATGAGTTTACCAAGGAGACGATTGAGGTGAAATTTGCACTCTTTATAATTGATTTCCAAATTCCTCCGGCCGAATGAATTTCCAGGTGGTTTGGTTAGTGGATAAAAACTTTGAAATTTTGTTTGAATTCTCTGTTTCTTCAAAAAATGTATAAAGATAAAATAGTTGATTCCTCAATCCCAAGAAATTGGTAGCATTATCGCTGAATATAATAGATGCGGGTTTCAACACTGAGAAAATCGCGTTAACTAGATGCGTGAATTATATTTTTTCAGTTACCATTACTAAAAAAATTGTTATTGCGACATAACTGTCAGTATTCGAAAGCATTTGGTCTTGCTCTGGCAGTCATTTTAACTTAGTTGCAATTCGTCACCACTAACCCTCGATTTCAGATAATTGAACATTTTGGTAGCCAACTATCATTGTAGTTGTAGCAACATGTTGTATTAACTAAGTTGTTGGGTTTCATAAAAAAGCAGATAAAAAATAACCGAAATAATTAGTTGAGCAAACTGAAATCTAATACTCGGTAGTAGAATGTTCGGGTTAATTCGGGAGATTCCGTTGGCCAATGGGAAGTCATGCTTTTGGAAAATTCGTGCCGATCTAGTTGGCCTATTCCGGCTTTGGCTTCATTCGGGTTCATTCCACATCGAGTGGCCGACTGCGAGCTTGATGTGATGATGCGGTGGGTAGGCACGCGCTCAAATCGTGAATCTTTAACAAAATCAAACAAAATGGACACCGCTGAGCAGCAGTGTATCAGTATAAATATGAAAAAGTTTTGTGCGAGTGGAATATGGCTCTTGTTTAAGTGCGTTTCAGGGTAAGAAGGTGAACGGTTATTATTTCCTTAAGTTTTATTCAGGGACAATAAAAAAATTATAAGAATAAAATATCATTTTGGTAAAAGATGTTGTTTTCTGACTGACTTAACGTGTTCGGTATACTTTTTTGAAGGTTTTTTTTTTAAAAAAAAAAGAGCTTCAAAGAATGGATGACGTTTATTTTTTTCTTTACTATGCATAACTTTTATGCGAGGAAGATAAAATTACTATTTGTTAGGTTAGGTTTCAGTAAAATAAAAAGTTCAATGTTATTCTTAGTTTTTAAAGTAGATTTTTAACGTGTGCTTAATTTGACAATATGTATTTAATTTGAATTGTTACCAGTATCGGTATCAGGCAGGGCCGTATCTAGACCAAAATTTTGGGGGGGGTTAGACAAAGTGGCAAAAAAAAATTGTTACACTAGTAATAAAAATAAAAAAAGAAATAAGTATTTAATAAGTGTTGTTTGTTTTTAAGTTGAATTTTTTGAATTTTATTATTTTTTGGGGGGGGGTTTGAACCCCCAAAACCCCCCCCTGGATACGGCGCTGGTATCAGGTTAGGTTTCAGTGAAATAAAAAGATCAATGTTATTTTTAGTTTCTAAAGTAGATTTTCAATGTGTGTTTAATTCAAGAATCTTTATTCAATTTACAATCTTACTAGTAAAATGTCTGTAATATACAACCATAGCTTTCCTTAGTAATAAATATGTTCCAAACATACGATTTAGTTCTTTATATTATTAACCGCTTCCTTTTTTTTAGCAAATCATATTAGCTACCACTACTAAGCATTCACTTGCCACGCTTTTTTGCTGATTAAAAAGTTTATTAAAAAAAAAATAAGAAAAAATTAAAAAAAAAAAAAATAAAAATAAATGAAGGGAGGACTTGAGATTGTAGGACTGAAGGTCGAAGTGCGTGCAAATTATGCCCTAGCTCAGAACTAAATAATTCGGAGAGTAGGGGTGGGTTTTAGTTTTGGGCGCCACCGACTCTGAACAGATGAGTCGGACTCTCCAGGATGGTATCTGGCTTCAGGTCCTTACACTTCAAATAATAATTAAGGAAAAAGAAAAATATTAGCAAAAACCAGGCTGTGTGCATAAAACCAAATAAAAGTCAAGAAATCAAGTGCTACAGTTGTTTATTTACCAAATGGCCGCAGTCCACAATGAACAATAATTTGAATAAAAAAAAGAATAATCAAGCAAATTAGCAATATTACCAAAGTGTGAAAACTATTTACTAATTTGCTATTTAATAAAATGAATTGTCATCATTTCAATTAATAAAATGACCTTGTAATGAAGCGTCAACTAACAAATACAGAAATGCTATACTTTTGAAATAATTGCTATAGTCATGAACAATTAAATTTAAATGCAAAAATGTTATTGAAACTCAATAACCAAATGAATAATAAAAAAAAAGGTATAAATAGAAAAGTTGTAAATATAAATTGAAGAGAAATAAAAAAAAATAAATGAATAATAAGTTGTTGGAGCGGTTATCTTACACTTATGTAACCAGAACTACCAGTAGGTTGACATAAATTCATCAGGTTATGTCTAGCTAAGTTACCTATTTAATAATTAATTTGCCACACTGGGGCAAGCAATGAATTACTCCCTGAAATACCGAAAGTGATCACTGTGGTGCACAAATAGGGACAGAATGTAAACAAACAATAATAATATATAGGTTAACTAAAACTAGTACGATACCAAAATGTTCCAGGTGATGGTAGTTCATACAATTAACCAGATTAGTCCTGGCTACTGGTTGTGGTTAAGTTGATTGAAGAGTAACCGTCCAATTACTTAGGCTGGTGTCTGATAGCCTTTTAGTTCAATTTCGGTTACCATTGAAGGTGTATTGTTGTAACCGTGAGGAAAAACTTGGTGGTAAAATAAAACCCCTCGTAAGAAAAACCCTAAGAGAAAAATTGTTATACACACTGTATTTGTAATTGAACCAATAGCGAAGCACTTCAGGAATAGATTGAATTAGAAAATGAAACTATAATGTAACTCAATTAGTTTCCAATAGCAAATTTACCTGATAAAAAGACTATAGCTCTTGAAAATTATTTTAATAGAAAAATTGAACAATAATGTATTAATTAATTAAATTAGATGGAATCATAATAAAGCTTTGATATTAATTAAGAAAAATGTGCCTCGAGTTTGCAAAAATTCAAGTAATAAGGTTATGTTTTTACCTGTTGGAAATAGGGTTTGTTTGCCTCGAAAATCTATGGAAATCTGGATCGAGGATTGAATATCCTAGAGTGAGTGAGAATACTCTACTCTTTAGGGCAGCTTTTAACTAAATTAAATTGAAAAAGTCAGAATCTACTGTGAAAAAAAAAACGTGTAAGCAACTTACCACATGGAGTTGTAAAAATCCGAATTAATCGGCGAAAATTATAACACTACGAAAACGTAAGGCAAAAAGGCAACTAAATATGTTATAATTTCAAATGAGAATTTAAGGTCGAAATCCCATAAGGGCGAAGACAATCTTCAAAAAGACCCTAATTCTCCAACGTCCAGATGTGAAAAGAAATGTGCTACACATTCGATTAATAGACTAACCCAAAGGGAGGAATTCAGACTCAGAGATGATTCAGAATAACGACAAACATCAAAAATTAATCGATAGAATTTTTACTTACCAAAAATTGCACACAACAATACAATACTAAAAACATTACTAATCGACCGCCGGTTGACAGAAATTATTGACAATCAAAAGTCAAAAAAAACCGAAAGCAAGGATAATGCAAAAAAATCTCAAAAGGCTATCGAACCAATGATCGACCCGGGGTTCACTAGAACTTGCACCGATATCAATAACTCAATAACCGACAGAGTAAGTACGAACGGAGTAGTTCTGTACATACACTTGAAAACGGGTCATTATGATTTCGGAACATAAGCCCACGAAATATTTTTGACAAATGAATTATTTTTGTTATGAAAACAGATTGTCGAATTTAAAATTGGAATCAAAATATTGATTTGTTTTGATTTTGAAATTGAATTAAAATATGGATTAAAATGAGGAAAAACCATTACAGCAAATAGAATTTGACCATTGAAAATTAGGAAATTTAAAGGATCTACAACCGTCGAGATTGTTGTTGAAATTTTATAGAGAGAAAATGTTGATAAATTTAAGGAAATCTTGAATATAAAATTGAAAGTAGGTAAGAATTAGTTGTGCAATTTTGGCCTGTTACACACTACAGACATCAGTTGATTCAACCCGGAATATTGATTCTGCTAACTAATAATATTGTGTGCCAGAGGTGGATTTCCTATGAAGCAGCAGAAGCAGTCTCTTCCAGCGTCAAATTTCAGAGGCGCCAAAAATTTGAAAATTCAAGCAACTGATTATTTCTTTAACCTATTTCGAAAGTTATATATAAATATACACGGTTTCCCACGAGGACGTTTTACCCAGGTGAGAACTTCGGAACGCGTCATTTATTGTATTTTTAGGATCTGGATAAATTTTTGTGCCGCTTCTACATAAATTAAATTACAAAATCGGCAATACCATATTAATTGTTAGAGGGCTTTGTTAAAGAAAATGATACTGATCATTGTACCCTCTGAAGGAGCGGACTTACCCCTTGATTTGAATTGAAAAAAATTATACAAAATTACAAAGTGGAACATTCGATGACGCATTCCGAAGTTATCACCTGGGTAAAACCTCGTGGGACTGGGACACCCTGTATATTTCGACAATTTGGTGAACTTTAACCAACTAATTTTTTGTAGTTTTTGGTTTTTCGATTGGAAAAGCCTTTTTTTAATACGTGAAATCACTCAAACACGGTAACTTTCGGTAAGTTTCCAAAAAATTTCGAGGTTGGAACTATTTTGTGATCTGTGATTTTGTCCATCTTCCTTGGCAAGAACGAAGGGCGCCAAAAATTTTTCTGCTTCTACCGCAAAATATCCTAAATCCGCCTCTGTTGTATGCAATAGGTATTTCTTGTTTGCTTCAACTAAAAATATTAGTTAAGTTAGCCAGACAATTTTTTGTTGCAGACCAAATATTGGTTATTTTCAAACAAATTCAGGTTTATACAACCAATCTATATAGTAAAGGCAACTGAAAAATATTGGTTGTTGCAGCCACTCCTAAAATGGGAATAACTAAGAGCCTATTTGGTACAACTATGAAGGTTATTCGATCACCAACTAACTTAAATTGGTTAGTATAACTACATGCCGGAGCTGTCCTCTATTTTATGCACACTTCTTAGTGACAATTACTAATTTTTTAGTTATAACAGCCTTTTCTTTATATCGGTGCACGGCGAGAGATCAAGCGTTTTAAAGTCGATAGAAATGCATCAGTTTACAAGCTGGAGACCAATTCGATATAAACTGCCTTTGTGGTCATGCAAACAAATACCGCGATACAACACTTCGTGACAGGTGCTCTTATAAGAAGTGACGATTTGACTAAGGATCGACAACCAAAATCAATGCCAACCTCTCCGAATGGACTAGCGGTAAGGACTCTATCTTTGGGCAGAATAGCCATAATTTGCTGGTTGGACTTTGCGCGAAATCTGTGATAAATTGTGCAATTTCTCATAATGATCTTTACTTTGCGTAAACCGTTAAGCGGCCAAAAGTTTGGTCGAATATTCGAGTATTTTGACGCCCTGAATGACCCAATCCGATATGATCTTGTTTGAATAAAAGCGTTACCACATGATTATCAGAAGTCAAAAGTATAGGGTGTTTCTGTCTATATGACACAATAGCGTTCTGTAACCGTCCACATACAAGACACCTTCACTATTCAAAAAGGGACTTAAGGATATAATTTGTTTTTTATTTTGCAAGTCCGATATTTCCTCCCAAAAATTTTGGGCTACATATTTGAAGTGCCAATATTTTTTTTGTGAATTAATTCAAGATAATATTTAGGCTAATGAATAAAATTAGGTTTCTACTTACATCAACGTTGACAAACTTAACAGGAAATGCATTAAAGGGTGGCGATTCTTTCGGTATGTACCGATAAAATTCTTCGTCATTCCAGTACCATTTTATCGAATACAATGCCACGTTTTCTAAGTCATACTCGCACGTTAATGTCACTGTATCTCCTGATTTGACGGCTTCTGGTACTTTTATCACCAACGATTTTAAGGATGAAGACTCTGCAATAATAAATAAATCAAATTTAGTTAAGGGGTGAATGTAAAAAGATCTCTATGAGTTTGCTAAAGTCCGAATATTCCTCAATTACGACTACTAACAAAAATTTGAGGAATATTATTCCAACTTTCTTATAAAGCGTTGCTAAAAAGACATTTCAACGGGCACATGGAACGTTGGGAACAACATACTATAATTATTTTCCTGCATTAGCAAAATGAGGTGTAGAAAACGTCACAGCTGTGTCACGCAGAAGGTTAAATCAAGACGTGATAGTGAAAGACAGGAACAAAAATTTTCTAGTGAAAACACCTCTAAAGGAAACCACTAAAAGCTGTACATAAACGGGCGCTAATTTGAGAGTTTCTTATTTTTATCTGTAAAAACAGCGATTGTTGCGGTATTTGCGATTGAACGGCATGCAGAGAAATATCAGAGAACGAATAATTCGTCTGATATTCCTTCTGCATGCTCCACTATTTCGTACCTTCGGCTGCCATTCAGCTCTATAGGACAAAGTTTTTATTTGTGTGAATTTTCTTCAGGAACATTTTAACTTCTTTAATACGTTTTCTTTTGATAAACAAATGAACTGATTTGATAGAATAGTTTTTGACTTTCCATTATTTTATTTCTGCTGGATTTGAATAAAAGCTACGCCAGTTCATTACTGGCACTCTGTTATATAAATTCTAATCTAAGTGGTGTAACAACACGGGTTTCACCACAAAAATCCGAACATAACGTCAATCTTGCATTCTGGACCCGAAGGTAGATGCGCCGAAAATAACGACGCAATCTGTCGAGAGTGGCGTGAAGTTGTGCAATTATTCAACAAGAATGAACTCGAAATTACAGGTTCGTGTAGTATGGAGTTTGCGTAGGGATTTGTTTATATAATATCGTTCAGATGTCGCTACGTATATTTAATTATGGTTCCGGTTTTGTGTACTGTGATGACGTCCTAACGGCCAGGGTCACGTGGGTGACGTCAGTGTGTATCGGTAGCGCCATCTAGCGTACATAATGTGAAGTTTGATGTGTCGTATTACAGGATGATGTGGTGGTAAATAAAGGAAATTCGTGAATCATCACGATGCCGGCGTTTGATGGGGGAATGGGCCTAACCCAGCTAAGCTCGTGCCACTGCTACTAGTGCCCCATTTCAGAGGGTCCCATTGCTACCACCCACTATTTGTTACCTATCATCCTACCATCTGTCACCTATCATCTGTCTGGCGCGCCATCTATATGAGTTAGAAAAAAAAACAAAAACTAACCTCAAAACAATTTTTTATCCAAATAATACATTTTTTAAGAATCAACGATTTCAAAAAGCGATATATGGTTTCGTTGTTTACCTGGAGTGGGGTGAGTTTACCTCCCAAGAATCTCTCTCCTACCCCCCCCCCCCCACCCAGTGAAAATTTTGAAGTTTTTTTATGCTCATTTTATTCTCCAAGTTTTGCTCCATGATCGACGAGTTTTGCTTTATTACGTGGAATGAGCTATAGAGATCCTAAGAATCTCGCCTAGCCGCCCCCCCCCCCTGCCACAGTGAAAATTTTAAAGTTTCTATATGCTCATTTTGTTCTCCAAGTTTTGCTCCAAGATCGACGAGTTTTGCTCCATTACCTGGAATGAGCTACAGAGAGCTCCCAAGAATCTCTGCTAGCCCTCCCCTCCAGTGAAATATCGAAGTTTTTTTATGCTCATTTTATTCTACAAGCTGTTTTGCTCTATGATCGGCGAGTTTTGCTGGATTAGCTGGAATGAGCTACATAGCTACCTGTAATGAGCTACATAGCTCCGAAGAATTTCTCCTAGCCCCCCAGTGATAATTTCGAAATTTTCATAGGCTCATTTTATTCTCTGAGTTTTGCTCTATTTTGCTCTATGATCGTTAAGTTTTACTCCATTATATTCGAATTCTAAGAACCAGTGCAAAACAAAATATTTCTATCATATTATAAATTTTTATTTTAAATTTAACCCAATGCCAGGGCTATATTTACTTATCTGGCCATGAAATAGGAAATCGTGATGCAACGCCGCATAGCTGTCTAATTGTCAATGTAGTGCAAGGATAATACACACTACTACAGGATTTCTTAACGGCCTCGTTTTTGGCATTCGCGGTCATATGGTGTAGCACCATTGCCGACGTCACTAACTAAGTCGTCAGCTGTTCGCCAGTGGTCGTAGTTTAGAATTTAAATTTATGATGAAAAATATTATTTAATTTTGATTAACATAATAAGCGAAGAGGAATAGGCAAACGGGATCTAAAAAAGAGTAGTTTTAGAATGTTAATTAATGTAGTTTACCAAGAATGCATTAGAGCAAAAGCCCGCGGAATCATAACCTGTTGTGCAAACACTCTACGTCAAGGCGAGAAACACGCTGCCTACGTCATCACTGGTGCTTTGACATGGTGAAGGGCTTGAGATTTGAACTACACAGGCTTTATGCAGATAGGCTATCCTGTGTGTTGAATCTTGAATGGAGTGTTCGACCAGGATCGAAAGCCGGCTTGTTTATTTTTGTTTCTACTTGACTTTTCTCGTTCAATCTTACATTTTCAGATTTTCACCATCCCCAGTTACTTGAGTGCTGATGGAGCCATGTACCTTTTCTTTATTATTTTCATATAGCATTTATTGTTATTAATCTTTCAATTTGTACATTTATGTAGTATCCTCAACAATAAATACATGGTTTTCCCACAAGAGAATCCTCGTACGTGGGAATATATACATATATACAACATAAGTATCCAATATCTAATCTAATTCTTATCTAACCCAATAAATACAATAAATTAATATATTTCCTGTATTACCTACCTATTAATATTTGAAAAAATAGGGTGTAGTTTCCAGTGTTAAGCTATTTAGCAAAAGGATGTTTATAGGTTAAATTTTATATCTTGGTCACAGATCACCTACATACAGATGCGAGAGAGCGGCGAATTCGTGGTTCAAGGTTAATTTGGGTGGACATAGGCTGGCCGAACCAATGCCGCATCAATAAATTTTGAACATATTTATTATATAAATGCGGAAGCTCAATAATATAATATTAATTCTTAAATTGGTTCACAAACAGCAAAAAAATATTTTTTTGTAATGCTTCATTTATTAAATACCCGCAAAAATATGTAAACACAACAGGCTGGAACACGATCATGCACTCAGCCACGTTTATTGTCCTGATGCGGGCGATCTGTGTCTATGCGTCCGGGGGCTGGCCCCCTTGCGAAGCCGCGGTTTCGTAGCAAAATCGATCGACGGCAAGGATACGTACTTAAGCATCTGTATGAGGTGATCTTTGTCTAGGTCAATGTGTGTCAATAGGAAAAAAATTATCTAAATCACTTTTTAGCGTTTCGTTGACGGATTTGGTAAGCTGCATAATAATTTTTCTTCATCATGCCTAATACTTGTTGTGCTCCCGGGTGTAAGACCAATTATAACAGCACTTTAAAAGGGGGACAATCTATGATATCAACTTTTGGCTTTTCAAAAGATAACATTCTAAGGGCTAAATGGGTAAAAGCTACTCATCTTGCTGAGTGTTGACCTACCCTATATTCTGTGGCGTGTGGGATTTATTTTCAGGAAACCGATAATATTAAAAAGTGTAACGAAGCTCCTAGAATTTTCGTTACTAATTCAATTTCCATTTATATTTATATCTATTTTTCCTTAACGCGTGACCTTCCGGCAAAGAGCGCTCCAGTACCGCGGTCCGCGTGCCGTCGATCGGGAATTCACGTGACTGCTCGGCTCACCTCACGACGCAGACTCTGATGCGGTGCCTCTCGCTTATAAAAAGCGCTACAAACCGACGAGCCGAGGAGTCGCTTCAGTGAAACGAAACCGACCAGACCTCTAGCCTGGAGACCAGCTAGCAGCCTGCCGGTAGCGATACCACCATAGCCGACTCCGCAGCGGACCGAACCGACAGCACCGCCGCAGCCAGCAGCTCGTAGCCCATGAGACTGCCACCGTCCGCCAGTCAACCATGGCGGCTTGAGCGCAGGTATTTTCTTGTTCGTTCCCGCGCAGGGTGGCACTATTCTCTCCTATGCCAAGGGGTTGGAGGCTGGTTCGTTATCGCGATATCTCTCACGCTTTCTGGGATCTACGATTTCCGTTTTCGCTATCCGCGCATGAGAGTAATGGGGCCGCTTACAGGGTGGCACCATTCTCTGCTATGCCGAGGGGTCGGGGCTATCGTGCTGGTTTATTACCGTGATATTCCTTACGCCTTCTGGGTTCTACAGTATCCGTCTTCGCCATTCACACGCGAGGGCAATGGGGCCACATGCTGGGCCTTTTACAGAGTGGCACCGTTTTTTTCTGCGCCGACGGATTGGGGGGCTATCATGCTGGTTCGTTACGGCGATACCGAACCGTACCGAATTTTGCCGGCTCTCGTACCGTATACCCTACCGTAACGCGTTACCGCATCCGCTACGTTCTACCGAAACACTCTCTAATCTCTCGTTGCCCCCTCATTCTTTCTTTGTTAGATTTCAGTTATTCCTTCCTGTTTAATTTATAATGAGGAATAAACATGTTATTCAGTTGATTGGAGTTTTTTTTTTCCTGCGCACGACCTCTGGTTTTTTTTCTCCACTGTAACAAGGTACCTGGTGCAAGTGGGGCCTTACCTACTATAATCCTGAGGATGGCGCCCGACATAACCGCTGGAAATCAACCGGAAGTCTTTTACTGATCATTGAGCTTGCCACAGCTGATCATCCAGAACAACACGTTACAAATTTGGCGCCCGAGCAGGGTCCGTTTTGCGTATGTCAATGAGACCAGCCTAGCGAGGAGACTACGTCATCATCCGTCCCCCGTTCTACCGAGTGGCCGTTTCTTTTGGTAACCGACCGTTGGGATAACTGATGCCGTACCGTTTCAACGGAACTTCCAGCTCGCATTGCGCCAAAAGATTGACTGCTCTATTTTGGACTGTTCTGTGCATGCCTACCGTCCGCCCCAGGGATGGTGAATTTCAACAAATACGGTTCGGCCGTAATTTTACCCATGAAAGATGGTTGTCTTTCTATCGTATTGAGCCGAAATCCCCATTTCTGACAAAATCGGTCAGCGCATGCGCAAACCAAAATTTCGAGTTGTATCTCGTTATCGACTAATCCGAGGTCGCTGATTTATAATAGCCGCTCCAATTTGATGAATACTCCACCTCTCCGCTGCTATTTTCTCACAGACCAGCTCCGCCGGCCCGGAGGTATAACAAGGTCCGTGTTTTTTAAACCTGCATACCGTCTTAGGGGGGAGACAGAGTGTGCGCAGCAATGCCAGACGCACATCCCCACCTCCGTTAGAGTGTATAAAATCTCTACAACACACATCTACTGAAGAGTCCCGACCGATCAAGCGAGGGAGCATCATCTACTAGAAAGATCCGACCAAGCCCTGGAAGGAGCAATACCTACTAAGAACCCCGACCGATCAAGCGAGGGAGCAACATCTGCTAGAGAGATCCGACCAAGCCCTCAAAGAAGCAACACCTACTAAGAGTCCTGACCGATCAAGAGAGGGAGCAACATCTACTAAATTGTTCCGACCGAGCCGTATCTAGAGGACCGATCCGATCAAACACAATCCGTATCCGACCGCCAGTGCAACCAAGCCCACAAATATTCGAAGGGGGAGCTAACCGCCGAAACTAGAATGACCGGAGGAACTGCCAATGCTGATCCACAGCCGTTCATTACGAGTACACCTGGCACTAGTAAAGTTACCGGACTACTACGATGCCGCCCACCGTATTTACTACCGTAACTGTCCATTCCGATCCTAACGACGTCCGAATCAGCTGGGTATATCTTCTAAGGAAAAATGATCTGGTAACAGTGTTAAATAAGTTTTGGTTGGATACGTCAAGGACCGAAGATATAAAAAAGAAGCGACTGGCCACGTACATCAAATCAGGGAAAGCCACACCGGCTCGGAACACCTAACCCTTTGTTTTTCCAACACCAATAACCACTAGTGGTAGCAGTGCTACCACTAGCACTACTTCGATACCCACGATAACCGTACAAGCACCCGTTTCTACTCCTGTAACATATTCATATGGAGTACCTGTGCCCTCAGTGGTACCATCGTTGCGAGTTCATAAGCGGAATATATATTTTGACGGACGTAGCGATCCTGTTACGTTTATTGAACAACTTCAGGAAATTCGCAAGTCCCAAAGCATCCTCATTGACCGACTACTACCGCACACATGCCTGAACTCTTGCAAGACGAGGGGGCACTCTGGTTCCGCAATAACCGTCCCCACTGGACTACATGGACCGAATTTTTAGAGAAATTCCGTAGCTTCGATTTCCGAATTAACTATGCCGCCGATTTGGAAAACGAGATCAGTCGCCGCCTTCAAAGACCAAATGAGCCTCCACACCAGTTCATAACTGACTTAGACTCATCAGTGGGCCGATCCTCGGGCCAGGGAGTAGATCTCCCCGATAGAACGAATGTTTTGTCCTTGTCAACGTAACCGAAAAGTAAATGCGAATGATAAAGACGAAAAATTTGTTCTCTCGGGGAGCTCTACTCCCTGGCCCGAGGATCGGCCACCAGAAGACATGGGAACATTTGTCAACGGAAAATTGTTCGAAAATAATTGTTCGAAAGAAAATTGTTCGAAAGAAAATTGTTCGAACGGAAAATTGTTCGAACGGAAAATTGTTCGAACGGAAAATTGTTCGAATGGAAAATTGTTCGAACGGAAAATTGTTCGAACGGAAAATTATTCGAATGGAAAATTATTCGAACAGTAAATTGTTTGAAGGGAAAATTATTCGAGCGGAAAATTATTCGAACAGTAAATTGTTCGAACGGAAAATTATTCGAACGGAAAATTGTTCGAAAATAATTGTTCGAAAGAAAATTGTTCGAACGGAAAATTTTTTTTTTTTTCCGAAAAATCAATAGTTTAACTGTGAATCGTAAATGAATCTATAGCCGAAGTTACCCAATTCCTTAATTATTAATAATTGTCGTTAATTCTTAATTCTTGGTTTTTTAAATTCAATATCAACATACAAGGACTAGCACGCATTAGGTGGACGGGTTAGTTTGCATATTTTTAGTTAGTTTGGGTTAGTTTGTATATTTTTGGTTAGTTTCGTCACAGCTCGTTTAATACTAGTTAAAAGCGTACTGCTTGAAAATAGGAACGCGAACCGCGCTTGGTTTTTTAAATTTAATACTAACATACAAGGACTAGCACGCATTACGTGGACGGGTTAGTTTGGTTTAGTTTGCATATTTTTGGTTAGTATCATTACAGTCCATTTAATACTGGTTAGAAGTGTACTGGTTGCCAAAAATATTTTCAAACCAAAGCACTGGCGTATCTAGCCCATGCGTCTGGGGGGGGTAATGACCCCATTTTTTTCCAGGTGCCACGCCCAAAAGCGTTTACTCTGAGCCTTCAAAACATTTTTTTTTCTACGAGAGTGAGGACAATTAAACAGTGCGGAAAATCGATTTTCTCGCACGGTGCGGTGAATTTTTTTCCGCACGGATATCGGTGCGGAAAAATATTTTCAAAAAAAAAAAACCATAAATTACTACAAATTATGTAGTGTAGGTATATGTACCTACTTTTTTCCGCACGTCTGTAGAAAAACTATTGTAGAGGGTGTTTGTTCGTAACTGGAACACTCAGTTGTTTTTTCATTATTGAAAATAAAGGGCATTTTTAAATTGGAAAATTTCTTGGTAAATTACAACGATCTTAATCGCTACAATGATATTTTTTTGTCACCATGGGTATACAGGGTGCGCCAATAAAAGTATTTTTTTTAAATAGAACACCCTGTATATTTTTGCATTTTTGAAATTCTTAGAAAATTAGCTTCACAAAAATATCAAACACTATTTGAATAACAAAAATATACAGGGCGTTCCATTTAAAAAAAATACCTTTTTAACGCACCCTGTACACCTATGACCACAAAAAAATATCGTTGTATCGCTTAAAGCTGCAATTTACCAAGAAAATTCCCAACTTAAACATGCATTTTATTTTCAATAATAAGAAAGTTACTGAGTGTTCCAGGTATGAACAAATACCCAGTACCTAATACATGAGGAAAATCTGTTTCCCGAACTCGGCTACTTCACCGAATTCCGCTACGCGTCTTTCGGTGAACGACAGACTCGTGTGGAAAAATTCATTTTCCGCACTTGTTAGGTACAATATATTCTGTACTACCAACAAAAACGAAACCGAACTCTGATAGCGAATTCCATTGGAATAAGGGTTAAAATCTATGGTTAGTGCGTACTGAGTGTATTCGTATCTTATTCTACCAGCTTGTATAAGAAAGAGATAAAAATACATTTTTCCTACGAGCGTGCGCAAAGTAGTACTTTTCCGCACGCATTTCCGAGCTCAAAGTTACACTTTTCCGCACTCAGTGCGGATACAGGCCTTATCCGCACTGAGTGCCGAAAAGTAATTATAATTGTCAAGCAACAATAAGTGCACCTGTCGACTTTGACACATGATGACAAATTTTTCCTCTGTTTCTATATCAGCCAACATCTATACAAACACCAAATATAAATTAACTTTGACACATTGTCAGATTTGTTCTCTATTTATATGCAAAAATCTACAAACTTTCTCATCAAATTTAAACGCTTCAAGATGAACAGCTCTGACGAGGATTTTCTGTTAGTTTTTTTTGTTATGTAATTTTTTGATAAATGCATAGGCTCCCTTCAAGTTAATTAAAAATAATTAAACAAATTATCGTTTTTTTTTAAATTTTTGTTATTACCTGCCTGATATGAAGCTCGTAGGAAAAATTTTGTTCCTAACACGTGCGCAAAGTGTCTTTTCCGCACGCAAACACGTATCCGCAAACACTTTGCGCACTTGTTAGGAAAATAACTATTTTTGCACCGATTTTACCAATGGAATTCGCTATGAGAATCGCCTAAAACTTTTTAATTATAGCGAATTCTATTGGTAGAATGAATACAAAAAATGTATTTATTTGCAATCATATATGTAATTTTGTCATTACTGACTTTTTAAAAATTTGGAAGTGACACTTTACCTGTGTCACTTCCCTCTTCGATTTCCCTTACCGATTTCCCTATTCGACTTCCCTCACCGATTTCCCTCACTCTAATTTATTTACCTTTGCTGGCAACAATGAGAACATGTCAGGTGAAAACGTCAAAGCAGTGAATGACACATTTTGGCATGTTTGTTTTATTTTTTTATTATTAAAAAAATTAAATGACTAATCATAATTAATGGTGTGCTTGCAAATAAAATAGTATACAAACCTCTGAGGAAAGTTTTCATTTCTGTCTCGAGATTAATAGTCAATCTCGACCCTTCGCGTCTCGATTGACTATATAAATCTCTCGACACTAATGAAACACTTCCCTACTCGGTATGTAATATACTATTATCTCTTTCTTGTGCAAGGTAGAGAAAGATACGAATACACTCAGTGTGCACTATCCCTTTGAATAGAATTCGCTATAAATGGCATGCAGGTAGTGCGGACACTGTACAAACTAGAAAACAAGTTAGGGCCAGTTGCTGAAAAGTGAAAATATAAAAAATAGATTTATTTGTAAGGTTACATTTTTTTCGTCCATCGCAACGATCTTGGGGGGGGGGGGGGTAATTACCCCCATTACCCCCCCCCCCCCCCCTTGTATACGCCGGTGAACCAAAGGTTGACGGCTGTGTGCACGCTTGGAAATGAGGAGGAATGAAAGTTGTGTATATTCGTGCAAATATTTAATTATTCAAAAATCAGTGCAGAGCGCTTTCGGCCTTAGGCCATCATCAGTGCTACCTGGAAGTAGAAGGGAGACTTAATCTTTGTAAAATGATATTAAAAGTATGAAGAGATTGATGAGTTAAACGAAGTAAAACTTGTCAATCTCAGAGTGGGGTCTTGCCTACTTACTTCGTCAGGTAATCAAGTGCAGAAAAATTCAATAAAATCGGGACGACACATTGGACAAGTACGTACGTAACAACAACACTTTAAAATTAGAATATTATATCACATTTTTTATATAAAGGAACTAAGTTTTTTTTTTTTTTTTTTTACGGATATGCGCACTCGCAAGGAAATGTCCTATCACGCTCGAGAAGCGGCAAGTGCGCGGAAATGTCGGTGTATGTTGGTCTTGAAACGGTTCAGGTTGTAACCTGCAGGAAAAACCGTCGCAGGGAGTTTATTCCACAGCGATGCTGTTCTCCAGAGATATGAGTTCTGATATAATGAGGTTCTTGGTGCCTCTAGTTTGACAGTAAATTCATGGTTACCGTCTGTTTGACGGGTTCGCCTGGTAGGCGCTACTCTCGGTGGAATCATACGTGCCAACTCTTCAGAGCATTTTCCGTGATAGTACCTGTAGAAGAGAGATAAATCGCCCACAGATCTGCGATGTTCGAGACCATCCAAGTTACGAGTAAGTGCGGGGTCATTGATCAGCTTGATAGCTCGTTTTTGCACG
This sequence comes from Ceutorhynchus assimilis, assembly GCA_917834065.1. Taxonomy (NCBI): domain Eukaryota; kingdom Metazoa; phylum Arthropoda; class Insecta; order Coleoptera; family Curculionidae; genus Ceutorhynchus; species Ceutorhynchus assimilis. The sequence goes on from OU892277.1 coordinate 63,926,914, forward strand.
GTGTTCAAAAGCATTAAGGTATGTTTGGGTGCTGCACTCCATATATGTGAGCAGTACTCCATAGTTGGTCGAATCTGGGCTTTCTAGAGTGTCAGCAATTGGCTTGGTGTGTACAGATGTCTTGTACGAAATAGCACCCCCAGCTTTTGGGACGCCCTTTTAGCAATATCTGCCACGTGACTGTGCCAAGACATGTTGGTCTCTGCAGTAACCCCCAAGATGTTCAACTGACTCTGTAATGTGACAGCACTTCCAGATAGCATGATGTTTGGCTCATCGGTGCTGGTCTTTTTTGAAAACAGAGCTGCTTGGGTTTTCTGCGCGTTGAACTGTACAAGGTTTTTGTTACCCCAGTCCTCTATTATCTCCAGGTCGTTATTTATCTGCGATATTTGAGTTAGTCTAAGATGATGGAATTCACGTGCGGAAAGACCTGTGGGTGGTATGAGTGAGGAGACTACATTGCCATCATCTGCAAAGCAATAAAGTGGATTTACTGTTTTATCTATAAGGTCATTTATGTAAATCAGAAAAAGAGTTGGCGAAAGGATTGCTCCCTGTGGCACACCAGCATTTATTTGGTAAGAGTTGGAGTTCTGGCCATCCAGTGCAACATAAATGAATCTGTCCTTTAGGTAACTTTCAAACCAAGTGCAAAGTTTCGGCGATAATCCCATTGCTTTGAGCTTGTTGAGCAGATTTTCATGCCAAACTTTGTCGAATGCTTTAGATATATCTAAGGCAATTGTTCTTGTTTCACCCCGCAACTCAATCGCTTTTTGCCATAAGTGAGTGACGTATGTAAGTAAATCGCCAGTTGACCTATATTTTCGAAATCCGTATTGCTTATCGTTGATAATTTTGTACTTTTCCAAGTACTTGGTTAGGTGATTGTTCACAACTCTTTCCATTACTTTTGATATCACCGGAAGTAGAGCAATTGGTCTATAGTTTAACGGATCTGTCTTTTTTCCTTTCTTTGGAATGGGTTGTACTGCGGCAGACTTCCATGATGATGGATATACTCCTTGCCTGTAAGACAAATTGAATAATTTTGCGAAAGTTGGGGTGAGTTCGTTGGCGCAATTTTTGAGTACTATTGCGGGAATGCCATCCGGACCCATTGCTTTGTTTGTATCTAGCTTTTTAAGGGATTTTCGTATTTCTCTGTGACAAAAGGGTACCTCTGGCATACTATGGGAAACCCTTTCAATGAACGGTGGAGTTTTTCCATTTGGCACTGTTAGGTTGGAGTTGAAGGAAAACATTTGGGCCAGCATATTGGCTTGTTCCTCTGATGTTGTGGCTAAGTGATTATTTTTATCTGTAAGTGGTGGTATGGATGACTTGGTGAAGTTAGATCCAACAGCTTTTGCAAGAGACCAAAAAGACCTAGAACTACTTGGACAATTCAGCAACCTGTTTTTTATTCTTTGATTGTATGTTTCTTTAGCGGAGTCAATAGTAATTTTGCAACTATTTCTGGCTTCTAAAAATTCTGTGTGGTTTTGAGCGGTTTGTTGTCGTTTCCAAAGGTTATATGCTCTGTGTTTTTTCTGTACAGCCGTTTTACACTGGCTGTTGAACCAAGGTTAAGACATTAAGTTAATTAGGTTAAGTTATAGACATTACTCTCACAATGCTGGCTTTAGGGTCCAATCTGTTGAACTATTAGAATTTTGGTCAATTGTGCCTTAATTTTTCGTAGTTTTTGAAATTAATCTTTATGTTAAATCCTAAATTTAAGATTTTTAGAATTTTTATTAGAAAAGCGTGTCGTTCGGAAACCAGAACCATAGAATAATATACGTAGACTAGAAGGCGAACTGCATGTTAAAAATCGGGCCCCTCCGATGGATCCAGGTTTTCTGTCGCGCGATTCCATTTGACCCCTGAGTACGAAAAACTAGACCGTGTTGCCAATTGCAGCACGTTGTCGTTATGTTTCCATCTTTGTAATTCCATTTTTATTTTTATTTCTACTTAGATGAAAAAAATGTACAAGACATATTATTGGCTAATTACAACATTTTTCACTGGGTCCAATAATTTTTATATCGAAAAATGTCATAAATTTGTCAAAATTCAGTTTTCATACTTTTTCACACATACCTCGCGATATCTCCGAAACTAATTGAGATAATTTCATTATTTTTTTTTTAATCTGAAGAGATTATGTTAATGAAAATCACTAAGATAACTTTGTTTTTCTGAAAAACTCGCTTTATTCGTAAAACTAGGTAAAACTTTAACTTACACTTTTTATGCAATACTTTTTTCAGTAAGCGAGAAACTTTTTTGTATCAAGGATTTCTGTCATACTATCAGGGAATGAAACAAAGCTAAAATATCAAGGAAGTTTTTGAAAAAAACCGCGATATTCCGCGATGCATAGTTTTCAAGATATCGTCACTTGAAGTTGAGAGTTTTACCGGCCGTCCACTACTCCGGGTAGCTGCGCAGCGCGCGTCTTTCGATTGCTTGTTTTTTGAGCCTGGGTGCATTTTCATGATATACATATTTGAGCAAATTAAAATTAATAAAATCTGTAACTTTGCTTTTAAATAATAATGGCATAAATATTTGCTTTTCACTGATTATTTTCATTGGAAATTGGATACGTGTTGTAATTAACCACAAAAAACAAGGGTTCGTTGTGTAAAATAATTAGCAAAAAAATGCATAGGGTATTTTTTTATAAACCCTATGTAAGAAAAAAAAAAAAAACACCAAAATATACACATTAAATTTAAAATCTTCTAAATCATCATGCGAAATCGCTTCGGGTTCAGGAGGGCAAATACGCAAGCTTACGACAGTTTGGATATTCGCAATCACTCCAACATTTTAATCATTGCAAATTTCTTTTTCCAAATTTCCTACTACATATACCTAGATATCATCTATTGATTAAAAAATATGTAGTTCTACCATGTCCCAACTGTATAATTAGACTTTGGGGAATTGCTGGTATTGTGCAGTAAACATGAATAAGCAATAGGTATAAGGACATTGATATCAACAGATTTTACCAGAATTGTGTTAACTGATTTAAGTTCTGTTAGCACATAAGGTAATAATCTGGTATTAGCTTCTTCTTGAGTACTATTTAATTTTCCCAAATGAAACAAAGTTCAGAATCCTGGAATCCACCTGTTATTAAGACTGTTGATTCATTTATTAGGTTTTTTTTATGGTCGGCATATGGCACACACACACACAAAAGGAAAGTCCTATATTACTTAACGAGTAGGGTGTTTGTGGAGGTGTCGATGGACATTGGTCTTGAAACGCTGTAGATTGTAGTTTTCGGGGAAGATGTGACTTTGAAGTGCATTCTAGAGCGAGGCGGCCCTCTAGAAAAATGAGTGACGAGTGTTTCTGTTTGGTGCAACTTTGGGCGAAATCAGAAGTGCTAGCTCCTCGGCTAGCTCGTTCGAACACCTTCCGTAATAGTATCGATAGTAAGTGATAGGTCCGCCACTTTTCACCGATGTTCAAGTCTTTGGAGGTCTTTGGTCAACTGCGGGTCATCGATAAGACGGACTGCTCCCTTTTGTATCGAGTCCAACGCCTTGAGCAAGTGTTTGCGGATACCGATCTCCATATACGTATATTAGGAGCAGTATTCCAAGGATGGTCTTATTCGGGCCTTATAGAGCAGCAAAAGCTGAAATGAGGTATCAACTTCCTTGATCTATAACGATTTTGGTGACGTTGTCACGCCAAGACATGTTATTTTCCACGTTGATGCCCAATACGTTTATGGATAAGAATGATATCTTGAAAACTATGCATCGCGGAGTATCGCGGTTTTTTTCAAAAAGTTCCTTGATGTCTTAGCTTTGTTTCATTCGCTGATAGTATGGCAGAAATCCTTAAGGGGATTGAATGCGCCAATTATATTTTCGATTCAGAAACTTGTATTTTTAAAAAACATTTATTTTATTAATTAAAATACAATAGTGACAATCGGAAAATATGTGGATCAAATTGCTACAGGGAGTGCCTGAAAACAAATGAACGCTCCTTACTGGAAAGCTCTGGCTTAAATAATAAATATTTGCTGATCCAAGCATTTTCCTTAGCAGGTGGCGGTACTACCAGTGCAGTACCGCTGATTAAGCAGTTTTATATATTTATTAGTATTAACATAGGCGTACGCTAATAATTAACATAGGAAAGGAGAATTATTAGTAGAAGGATAACATCGGGTCTTACAATATAACTCCTCCCTCCTTAAGTGGTTGCAAATTGGGATTGACTAACAATGTTGGGCAATTCAATCTGCACCTCAGTTTGGGTTTTATTACGTTTTCCTCTAAAATATAGAATAAGAATAATGGTTATGCAAATAGAACTTAATACTATGATTATAATATAGGTTGACACATTATTCGTTTTAAAATCTAACACTTTTAATGGGTCAGTCTTTAAATTGTTTGCTTCTTTAATCGCTGATTGAAGAGCTTCGTGGTCGACTGTTTTTAGTCTTACAGTTGTGGTATTCTCTAGAAGTTCAGGAATCTCGATGATGGGTAGTTCTAGTTCTAGGTTGAAGTTCTCATGCGTGTCTTCCAAAAATGTTCGATTATTAATTGTTATTGAACATTTACCTTTGGAAATTACGATTGGACTGGAAATGATTTCCATGTACTTCTTCTGGTCACATTGCAGCATTGCTGTCATATGTCGTTTTGGAATAACCAATATTTGATTATTGGGTATTTCTTCAATTGTCGATTCTTCATATTGAATTTTCGTGAATGGGCATAATTGTTGTTCACTAGATACAATGTCGTAAACACAGGGCTCATCTTGTTTCAATAGTTCCATTTTGCACAAATAAATGTCTTCAACATTTGGACATTTTTGTAAAGCGTTGTAATACGTGTCTGTGGTAAGTAAAAGGTAAGGATACTTAACACTAATTGTATAATTTTGGATGGGTATAGGATATAATTTATACAATATAAAAGGTTTAGGATTAATTATTGGTGTGAATATAGTAAAAATAATTAATTCCTTTTGAATAATTACATGAGAGGACATTGTCTCATAGTATTTAATTACGTTATCAAAGGGTATTTGTTCTCTCTCGGGTATATTTTTCAAGATCAAATATAACTCATGATGCTGCAGAATTGTATAGTGCATTATGCCTACGCGTGCAAAGCTTATTGCGTTTTGTATGTGGCTAATAATTTCTCGCAGCTTACTACTGTGCATATTTATATTTTCCGTGAAAATTGTTTTACAAATTTCTTTAATGTATTGATACGTGAATCGTGATTGACTTAGTTTCAATATTTACTTGTAATAAAGTAACAATTTCGTCTTTATTAGATCATTTGGTTAAATTTAAAGTATTGTTTAAATTATTTAAAGTTATTTCGAGAGTTTTAATACTGTTTCCAATAAGGGTAGTATTAATGTGGTAACATGCAGTGTTGTGTTGTGATGTAAGTGGTTCCTATAGAAATCGGTAAAATAGGATTTCTTAATGGAGGTAATTGATTTTCTCTAAATTTTGTGTTTGTTTTGATATTTATTTGTCATGAATTACATTATTTAGAGTTTCTAATGATTCGGCAAGATTATGAATATAATCTGTGGTTATCTTATTTTGTGAATTTTCAATAAGTATTGAATAATTTAAATCGCCTTTTATTACTTGGAAAGGTGTATAACCTGTAACACTATGTATGCTGTTATTATAATTCAAGATTGCAATTACCATTAAGTCATTAATGTTTTTATTAGGGCTTTGTAATTTCAAGCTTGTTAGACTTTCTCTAAGGGTAGAATGTAGTCTTTCTATTTGACTATTAGAATTAGGGTTTCGAGGTGTCGTATAATGGAATTCGATTTTATGTAAAGTACATAAATCTGTTACAATTGCGTTTTTAAATTCAGTTCCGTTATCGGAAGTAATTCTTTGTGGAATTCCATGGTCACTGAAATATCTTATTAATTGTGATGCAATCTCAACTGAAGTTTTGCTAATAATTGGGATAGCTTGTTCAAACTTCGAAAAGCTGTCAATAATTGTTAGGAATTTTTGATTCGAAACTACGTATGTATCAATATAAAGGTGTTCAAAGGGTTTTGAACCGATTGGAGTTGGTTTGAATATTATTTTATAGGGTTGCCTTTCATATTTTGTCTTATTACAAATTTCGCATGTTTTGACATATGCTTGAACGTCTTTTTCTAGATTAGGCCAATAATATCGTTTCTTTAAAGATGGAACATTTTCTGTAACTCCGCGATGAGATGTTTTAGTCTCATGGTATAGTTTAATTTTCTCTTGCTGTTCGTCAGTTTCAGTTATGTCTTCGACAAAGGAGTTGGAAATACACAACTTGAACGAATTCGCATTGAATGATGTACTTAGAACTCTAAGTATAATAGGTTCTAACGTTTTGTTGTGGAAATACATACAATACGTATTTGGTGGAAGATATTCCTTTATTAATTTAATAATTTGTTCCTCTAATGGGTCATTAGGTAAAAAGAATGTTATTCTTGTCTTGTTAGGAAATGGAATAATACTTTCTTTGCGAATAGCATTATTATTAGAGTATCTAAAAATGATTTGGTTAGCAAAAAGATTTACATGTTTCTTCGTATAAGGGGCTCCTAGAATAGGGTTTTCAAGAGAAGTGTGAAAAGTTTGATCGTCTTCGATTACTTTATTCTCAATTGTATCTTCTTGAATTAAATCTTTTTCAATTATATCTGTTTCAATTGGATTTTTCTTCGATCTTTTTGGAGGTATTATTACGTGAGATAAAATTTTAATCTTAGGTTTTTCTTTTTCTCTTTGTGGTGAATCTGCTGAACGAGTAGATTCGGACAATGGAATATCTTTATGTTCGTCATTTATTTTAATTCTTTTGCCTTTATTAATAGGTTTCTTTGCTTGTATATGAGGTTTAAAAATTTCAGTATCTTTGAAAAGTTTTTCAATAATCTCGTCATTATTTAGTGGTGTGTCTTTTAACATTGCTCCTAAAGTTTTATGAAACTTTTCATCGGAATTTGATTCTGTACTTGAATCTTATCTAGAAATAGCACTTAATTGTAAAGGAGGTCTTGATAATGCGTCTGCATTCATATTGAGTGTTCCTTTCTTGTATTTGATTTCATAATCATATTCTGCTAATTTTAATCTCCATCGGACTAATTTAGATCCGGGTTCTTTAACAGAGAATAACCATTGAAGTGGTTTATGGTCAGATAAAATTGTAAATTTCTGTCCAAATAAGTATGGTCTAAAGTATTTAGTTGCCCATACTATGGCTAGTAATTCTTTCTCAATTGTGGAATAATTACATTCCGCAGGGTTTAATGTACGACTTGCGTAAGCAATTGGTAAATCTGAACCTACTGGTCCTTGTGACAATACAGCGCCAATAGCATAATTTGATGCGTCTGTAGTTAATAAAAATGGTTTATTGAAATCAGGGTGTTGTAAAATAGGATCATTGATTAATAAGTTTTTACAAGTTTCAAAACTTTTTAGAAATTCAGAATCGTGAATTACTTTTTTATCCTTTTTTAAACAAATTGTCATTGGTTTTGTGATTTTAGCGAAGTTTTTTATAAACTTTCGATAATATCCTATCAATCCTAGAAATGATTTAATTTCTTTTACGGTTTTTGGGATTGGAAATTTCTTTATTGCTTCGATTTTCTTTGGGTTTGGTTTAATACCATTTGGGGTTATGACATGTCCCAAGAGTTCTACTGATTTCTTTAAAAATTCGGATTTGTCTAATTGAATTTTTAGATTAAATTGTTCTAATCTTTCAAATATCTTTTTAAGATTTGCAATATGTTCTTGAAGAGAAGTGGAAAATATTTTTTTTTTTTTTTTTTTTTTTACGGATATGCGCACTCGCAAGGAAATGTCCTATCACGCTCGAGAAGCGGCAAGTGCGCGGAAATGTCGGTGTATGTTGGTCTTGAAACGGTTCAGGTTGTAACCTGCAGGGAAAACCGTCGCAGGGAGTTTATTCCACAGCGATGCTGTTCTCCAGAGATATGAATTCTGATATAATGAGGTTCTTGGTGCCTCTAGTTTGACAGTAAATTCATGGTTACCGTCTGTTTGACGGGTTCGCCTGGTAGGTGCTACTCTCGGTGGAATCATACGTGCCAACTCTTCAGAGCATTTTCCGTGATAGTACCTGTAGAAGAGAGATAAATCGCCCACAGATCTGCGATGTTCGAGACCATCCAAGTTACGAGTAAGTGCGGGGTCATTGATCAGCTTGATAGCTCGTTTTTGCACGGTATTCAAAAGCATTAAGGTATGTTTGGGTGCTGCACTCCATATATGTGAGCAGTACTCCATAGTTGGTCGAATCTGGGCTTTGTAGAGTGTCAGCAATTGGCTTGGTGTGTACAGATGTCTTGTACGAAATAGCACCCCCAGCTTTTGGGAGGCCCTTTTAGCAATATCTGCCACGTGACTGTGCCAAGACATGTTGGTCTCTGCAGTAACCCCCAAGATGTTCAACTGACTCTGTAATGTGACAGCACTTCCAGATAGCATGATGTTTGGCTCACCGGTGCTGGTCTTTTTTGAAAACAGAGCTGCTTGGGTTTTCTGCGCGTTGAACTGTACAAGGTTTTTGTTACCCCAGTCCTCTATTATCTCCAGGTCGTTATTTATCTGCGATATTTGAGTTAGTCTAAGATGATGGAATTCACGTGCGGAAAGACCTGTGGGTGGTATGAGTGAGGAGACTACATTGCCATATAATAATATCATCCATGTAAACTAGACATATTTTGTTTTGTAAACCTATTAATACGTTGTCCATAACTCTTTGAAATGTGGCAGGGGCATTTTTTAAACCAAAGGGCATACGTTTAAATTCGCAATGTCCATTTTCTACATTGAAAGCTGTTTTGCTTATTGAGTTTGGATGCATTTCAACTTGGTGGAATCCAGAAGCTAAGTCTAGAGTAGTAAAATAATTACTTTTTCCAAGTCTGTCAAGAATGTCTGTTATGTTTGGTAATGGGTATCGATCGTCTATTGTTTTTTCATTGATTTTTCTATAATCTACGACCATTCGCCATTTCTTTATGCCTGAAGCATCTAACTTTTTAGGTACAATCCAGACAGGGGATGACCAGGGACTACATGATGGTCGAATAATGTTATCTTCTAACATTTTCTGGATTTGTTTATTCACTTCTTGTTTATGAATATGTGGGTATCTATACGTCTTTGTATGAACTGGGATTTCGTCTTTGGTCTTAATTTCGTGTTTAACTTGATTTGTGAATGATAGCTTATCATTTGGTTTGTGAAAGACTTTAGGGAACGAATTTATAAGTTTTTGTAAAGCTTTTACTTCTTCTGAGTTTAAATGATCAGTTCTTAAAAGGTTTAAAGACGTTTTTTTATAAGGTTTGTCTTTATAGTCATTAGTGTTTTGGGTAATTATCTGTTCTGCGTTAAACAATTGATAATTCTCTTCTTCAAAAGGTTCACATATTTCTTGAATATCATCAATATGACAATCTAATGTGAGTATTTTGTCTTTTAAATTATAAACATCAAGTGGTATTTTACCATTTTTAATTGTATTAATAGTTGATGGAATATAATAATTTTCATCTTCTACAATGTCAGTTATTATTTTAGATCCGTCTGGAATTCTTGTGAGAAATTCACATTTTTGAACTGGGTTAGGGGGAATTTCGATAGTTTGATTTTCAAAGTCACTTCTAAATTGAAATGGTATACATGTTTGATCATTTACAAGACACATATTTTCAAAATCGATAATAAGTTTGTTATCATATAGAGCTTTGATTCCTATAATTCCATCGAAATAATCATGAAATGAATACATGAGCATTTCTACTTCATTTATGTCATATTCTTGTAAAATTGGAATTTTAAGTTTTCCTTTAATTATTGTGGTTGTTCCTGTACTTGTGGAAAGTTTAGATTTTGTATTAGTTATGTACTGATTAAAGTATTCTTCAGCTATGGAAGGTCTTATTGGTGAGGCATGACTTCCGGTATCAATTAATAATTTACAAGGTGGAAATTGAATTTCTATAAAAGGTAATTGATTAATTTGGAATTCATTTAAAGTTAATGCTGATCCGAGGCTTTTAAACAAAAATTTTCGGATTCATCAATTTCTTGTTCATCAGGATTTTCAAAATCTTGACATTCAAATTCACTTTGATTTTCTTGGTATTAAAAAATCAAAAATTAAAGTCTTAAATTAAATTATTCAGTTTCGTAGGTTACTTGCTTAAAATTATTTTATTTGTATTTGGTCTCAATGCCAAAACAAATTGAAATTGAAAAATTTTTTATGATAAAAAAACTCAAAAAAAAAGAAATTTTTCAAAAGAACTTAATTATGAAACACCAGTTACAAAATACAATTTATAGGAAAAAGGGATTACTTACAAGGCACGATGCTTGAAACTGTAACACTTTAACTTTGTACGTTGATCTTGTTGCTTCTTTTCTTCAGTTAATTTTTTCAAAAAGTGGAACGAATTGGATTAAACTTTTTCAAAAATTCAATCTCTGGACTCTATAGCACTCTGAAGAACATCCGCACCGACTTGCGCCAATTATATTTTCGATTCAGAAACTTGTATTTTTAAAAAACATTTATTTTATTAATTAAAATAAAATAGTGACAATCGGAAAATATGTGGATCAAATTGCGACAGGGAGTGCCTGAAAACAAATGAACGCTCCTAACTGGAAAGCTCTGGCTTAAATAAAAAATATTCGCTGATCCAAGCATTTTCTTTAGCAGGTGGCGGTACTACCAGTGCAGTACCGCTGATTAAGCAGTTTTATATATTTATTAGTATTAACATAGGCGTACGCTAATAATTAACATAGGAAAGGAGAATTATTAGTATAAGGATAACATAGGGTCTTACAATATAACTCGCCTCAATGCCAAAATATTTTTTTCTGCGCGAAGTAACTAACGCAGTCTATCATTGTATTCTCCCTCCCCTATTAATACTTCTTAGGCCCAGTTGTACAATCGTGGTTCAAAACACAGTTCAGCTGAACTCGACTGGTACTTGAACTTCCCCATTTGATATGCATTGCTGTCAAAAATGATAGAATGGAAAGCTCAAGTACCAGTCGAGTTCAGTTAAACTTTGTTTTGAACCGAGATTGTACAACTGGGCCTTAGTGGGAATGAGATGAATGAAACAAGGAATGCATTGCGTTCTTAATTTCAACGTAACTTTTAACAGTTCAAGTTATATAAAATTTCGTTTTTGCATTCGATTTATAATATGGGGACGAATGGCGCTATCTTTTTAGAAATCCGGTAATAGAAACAAGTTCTCGAAAAATTACAGAAATGTAATTTAAACTGGAAAAAACCGAGAAAGTTAATCAATTTATGGTGTTTTTTCCACCCGCCCACACAGCGCCGGTTTGTGTGGGTAAGGCTAGATACTCTGGAAGGTCATCCAGGGAATCCCAGAGAGTTTAGAGGTTGTGGGAAAGCAAAAAAAAAAACTTTGGAAATTGTAGAATGTCAAGAAATCTTGACTTTTTTTTAGAAATCCAAGGCGTCAGGAAACCAGAAAAGATCTTATAGGCATGGAGAGTATAAAGTAGCAAACAATTTAAATATTTGAAATTTCAAAGGCTTTCATTAATGCCAATCTTATGTGTGTTAGTAATACAATAGCACAAACCAGAATCCCAAAAATTATCTAGTTTTTTTGTAGAAATTTAATTTTGTCGTTTTGTCTGTCTCTGTTATACCTGCAGCAAACCCTATGGCTCTTTCCTCCGCTTGTTTTGCGATACATTTTAAATCGCCGTCATGAACGATCCTGTTGGGAAATGGACTAAGAAATAAAAGAACTTGTTAATTATCGATATTCAATATATTTATTATATCGAACACAGCGTGGAAAGCAGAGCGTGTGAACTCATAGAAATAACTATACGAACTGACTCAACATCAAGACAAAGAATTACAAACCCTTTCTTAAGTAAACGATTCCTCATCTGTTTATCTTACATCTAAAAACCATTATAAACACATTCAGTCATCCATAGCTGCGATATAAATTAGCAAAGTATAGGCTAATAATCAAAGTTTAATTTATTAATTTTTGTTTCACTGATATAAATATCAGTTTATCCGACACGCCACCTCAAAAATTTGATCAATTATACTAAAAGTGTAATACAACTTAAACCTAGAATAACATAAATAGGCCTGCTTTCCTTATGTGTCTTTTCTGGGGAAAATTACGGTTCAGCATTTGCTGCTCGGGATTAGGGAAAACCCAGAAAAACCTTATCAAACCATTTAACTTATTTACTAAGCCTAATTCCATTCTAATTGCTCAAATTTCACTTGCATCAATGGTTTGGTAAACAATGTCTGCTAGTGGTTTATCTGTGGACAAATTAATATTTGATATTAATTACGATCAATTCAATATGATTTGATCTTTTGTGATTTGTTGGATTATTTGTAATACTTATTGAGGTCTATTGTTATCCTCCTAGGTCATAATTGACTCTGATATTTATATTTATGCATATTTTCTGCTAATGATTTTAACCAAAGAGCCTCTTCAAAAAGAAAAACATATATTCGGCTTCAGTAGATGATGCCGTTACTGACAACTGCCTTTTTGTATTCCAACATATCACAGAAATTTCAAACAGTTTAAATAAATATCCTGTTGTGCTTTTATATTGTTTATATTATCATCTCCAGCTTCCTAGTCAGGATTAATAGAATCACTCAAGAAAATGATACATTCACAAGTGAAATATTGTGTCAACTTCACATTGATTTTACCCTTAAGATATCTAAAGACCCTTTTCAAATATTGCCAAAACTCTTTATTATTCTTGTTTTAATACCTGCTCAAAATATTAACAGTGGTACTTAAATCAGGCTTGATATACATAACATAATATACATTAAAAGACGATTAGATACCGGCAAGGGCTATCACGTTTTTCTCCTGAATTTAAACCAATAAAATTCAGTTTACTAGGAAGTGGAGTGCTGACACAGCTGATGGCACAACAGTTATTCATATTAAATTTATGTAAAATAGTTTTCATGTACATTTGAACTGTACCTATATGAAAATTGATCAAGACTAATTTTGTTTTTGATTACCTTTCAATTTTATTACCCAAAAATAGTTTACTGTCTTTCAAATAAAACATAGAACAGATATTTGCCAAATCCCTTTTAAACTATTCAATGTATTATTATCTGCAGTGGCAAATACCATCTACAGAACTACATAAATAATTTTACATATTGCACCTTTGTCTAAGATATAAATACAGTGGTTAACTGATGAATTTTCAAACCCATTTTCTTTATGAACTTTTACTATTATTTCAAACCAACATCTAGTGGTTTGTTTTAGTCGATAGATACAAAACCTTACAAACTTGGTTAGGAGGTTTACTTGTCACACCTTGAGCCAGCCACCCTTCAGCCTTCAGGAACCTTCATAAAAATGGCTTCCTTCAATGACCTATCCGGGAAAGCTGTTTATGCATCCATATGATGTATTAAAAGGGTGAACTGATTAAAAAGGTTATTATAAACCAGAAACCTACGATTCTCGCCACCTGTGCAAAGGTTTCATTATAATCTACCAAGTAATGTTGACTAAAACCACGAGCAACTAAGTAAGCTTTGTATCTAAATGGTTTTCCAATTTCATCATTTTCAATGGAAAATATCCATTTATAATCCACTATATTTTTATATTCGGGTTTTGATACTAACGACCACGTTTTATTTACCAATAATGAGTGAATCAAATCATTTGGCAGATCTGTTTTAATCACAGATTTACTATACTCATTATTTAGTTTAATGAGTTTATTAGGGTTGACATTTACCTACTTTCCTTGATTGGTACTCATCTGATTTAGCTATATCAGATTTATTAATCAAACCACCGATCTTGACAAACTGGCACTTTCAGGGGAAAGGTTTTATTAGACTATCCAAGATGCTGTCGAACTCAAATTAAAATGTCCGCCAAGAGGAACACAAACCCTTTGTGTGCTTGTCAAAGTCACGTGTTTTGGATAGGCTAATTACCAAAGTGTTACATTCATTTTTTACACTTTTTCAGTTCAGTTCAGTTCAGTTTATTAATAACTACTGATCTTGACAAACAATCAGAGGAAACAGCTTTATCATCAAAGTGTTTTACATTCACTTTTTCATAATCACTATTACCTACTAATATTGACTTACTCGAAACCCTGATTGAAAATCACTGGATAGTTTATTTCTATCTACGTATAAACTCAACAAGTTGCATATACACACCATTTTCTCCAAAATTTTGTCAATAGTGCAAAACAAATTTATTAGATGCAATTTACTGGAGGATTTTAATTTAACTACTTTGGGAATCGTGATTATAGTGGAAACTGAATGAATATCATTTGGCAGATCTGTTTTAACCACAGATTTACTATAATCATTCATTACATAGTTTGAGAAGTTTGTGTGTTAACAGTTAGCTACTTTCTTGGATTGCTTGCTCATCTGATTTTGCTTTATCAGATTTATTAACCAGCAATCTTGGCAAACTGTCAAAGAAATCAGTTTCATCACCAAAGTGTTATGCATTCCCTTTTTCAAACTTATCATTAACTAACCACTGATATTGACAAAGAGTCAGAAAAATTGGCTCTATGACCAGAAACGTTAAACATTTACTTTTCAAGCTTATCAGTAACCACTGATCTTAACAAACAGTCAGATAAATCAGCTTTTACAATTAAAGTGTTCTATATTCACTTTTTTCAAGCTTGTTAGTAATTACTGATCTTGACAAATAGTCAGAGAAATCAGCTTTATCACCATAAGTGTTCTGCATTTACTTTTTCAAGTTTATGATTAACTACTCTTCTTGACAAATAGTCAGAATAATCAGCTTCATGACCATAAGTGTTCTGCATTTACTTTTTCAAGCTTATGATTAACTACTGTTCTTGACAAATAGTCAGAGGAATCAGCTTTTTAATCAAAGCGTTCTACATTCACTTTTTCAAGCTTATTATTAACTACTGATCTTGACAAATAGTCAGAGGAATCAGCTTTATGCAGATTATATTACTTTCCAGAAGAACTTGATGTGTTAGAGAGACAGAAGAGAAATTTGGTAGAAAATTACTAAAAAGTAAAAAAAAAAAATATTTTCTCGAATAAATGCGATACGTCATAGGTTTTGGGAAATCAGAAGCTCTTCAAATCGAAAATAAAAAATCCAAGGTCGTATTTACAAAAGTGGTAACGATGAAATTACATTTATTTTGAAATATCTCCTCAAATAAGCTCAGGAAAAATTGCAAATTTTGCGATTTTGCAAAAGTTTGTTTTTTTCCGGATATCTCGAAAAATGTTCGGAATTTTTCAAATGTCAATGTACCATTTCATTGAGCGCTAAATTCCGCAACTTTTTTCCCATTTAACCAAAATTGTGTCTCTTACCACCGTTTCCGAAATCCCCATGTAGTTACTTTTACGTGGGACGCCCTGTATTATAAAGAGAATTGGGCCAAGTACGGTACCCTGTGGAATTCCACGAGCTTCATGGTTAGACTTACCTATTACATTTTTCATCTTTACAGACTGTCTTCTATTTGACAAGTAGGGTTTAAATAATTGAGGCCCAAGCCCTCTGACACCAATGCTTTCCAATTTTTCTAACAATAGTTTATGGCTGACAGTGTCAAAGGCTTTTGCACCGGGTCGCCCTTGGTCCAATGAAGTATACATTTTTTGTGTTAAAAATGCAATTGCGTCAGCAGTATTTTTATTTTCAGTAAAACCAAATTGTTTATCTGACAGTAGTTTGTTTTTGGTTAAGAAATCTACTAACCTAGGTGGTAGACGCTTTTTACTCATTGGGCGTCGACCGGTGAGATACCACCATGCCAGAATTGAGTAGCGCTAAGTGGTATCACCACGTTCCGCTACTGCGCTGGCAGTCCGGTTCCAACAATGAGTAACAGATAGCATGATGGCGCCTCCAGGATCAAAATATTCCGGAGGTAAAATACCCGACCACTCGGATCTCCGGGCGTCGGGTGATCCTGGGGGTCCTTCATGCAAAGATATAACGAGAAGATCAAAAACTCAACTCAGAATTGATTTTAGCAATATAAGAGGAATAAGTACAAATATGAATTCAGTTCACCAACATCTTGAAGAACAAAGACCTGACATCCTTGTTCTCACTGAAACTAAAATCAGTTCTGCAACACCTATTGTGAACTATCTTTATCCCGGCTATGACCTACACCACCGATTTCGACATAATTTTGGGATCTGTGTGTACATTAAAAATGACCTTTCATGTCATCGAGAGGAGAAGCTAGAACCAGCGAACCTTGATATCATATGGCTAAAATTCACCTCGAAGTCATCGACCAAGTTTATCTGCTGCCTCTACCGACCGCCAAGTAACACCGATTACCAAAACTTTTTCGCGACATTATCCGAAAGCTGTGATAGTATACAGTCAAACTATCCACAGGCGGAAATTGTCTTTTTAGGCGATTTCAACGTCCACAATATACCCTGGCTGAAACACCACAACAAAACAGATAACGAAGGCAGAGAAGCAGAAGCTTTTGCCATAAGTTGTGGTCTAACGCAGCTTGTCGATGAACCTACCCGTATCTCAGAAAGGGGCGAATTTGCAGCGCTTTTAGACTTGTTCCTAACCACCAATCCTGACTCGTACACAATTCAAGTAGATGCTCCACTTGGTTCGTCCGATCATAAACTTATAATAACAAAGTGCGAAATGCTCATCCCACCAAGCCTACAACCACTTCCTCGTAAAATGTGGCACTATAAATCGGCAAAATGGAATGACCTAAAACAGTATTACCTGGATTTTCCATGGCAAGAGGTTTGCTTTAAAACAGCTGATCCCACTATTTGCTGTAATGAAATAACACAAGTAATCTTATCTGGAATGGACGCATATATCCCACATACAACTAAACGTAGAGCTAATGCAAAACCTTGGTTCAACAGCCAGTGTCAAACGGCTGTACAGAAAAAACACAGAGCATATAACCTTTGGAAACGACAACAAACCGCTCAAAACCACACAGAATTTATAGAAGCCAGAAATAGTTGCAAAATTACTATTGACTCCGCTAAAGAAACATACAATCAAAGAACAAAAAACAGGTTGCTGAATTGTCCAAGTAGTTCTAGGTCTTTTTGGTCTCTTGCAAAAGCTGTTGGATCTAACTTCACCAAGTCATCCATACCACCACTTACAGATAAAAATAATCACTTAGCCACAACATCAGAGGAAAAAGCCAATATGCTTGCCCAAATGTTTTCCTCCAACTCCAACCTAACAGTGCCAAACGGAAAAACTCCACCGTTCATTGAAAGGGTTTTCCATAGTATGCCAGAGGTACCCTTTTGTCACAGAGAAATACGAAAATTCCTAAAAAAGCTGGATACAAACAAAGCAATGGGTCCGGATGGCATTCCCGCAATAGTACTCAAAAATTGCGCCAACGAACTCACCCCAACTTTCGCAAAATTATTCAATTTGTCTTACAGGCAAGGAGTATATCCATCATCATGGAAGTCTGCCGCAGTACAACCCATTCCAAAGAAAGGAAAAAAGACAGATCCGTTAAACTATAGACCAATTGCTCTACTTCCGGTGATATCAAAAGTAATGGAAAGAGTTGTGAACAATCACCTAACCAAGTACTTGGAAAAGTACAAAATTATCAACGATAAGCAATACGGATTTCGAAAATATAGGTCAACTGGCGATTTACTTACATACGTCACTCACTTATGGCAAAAAGCGATTGAGTTGCGGGGTGAAACAAGAACAATTGCCTTAGATATATCTAAAGCATTCGACAAAGTTTGGCATGAAAATCTGCTCAACAAGCTCAAAGCAATGGGATTATCGCCGAAACTTTGCACTTGGTTTGAAAGTTACCTAAAGGATAGATCCATTTATGTTGCACTGGATGGCCAGAACTCCAACTCTTACCATATAAATGCTGGTGTGCCACAGGGAGCAATCCTTTCGCCAACTCTTTTCCTGATTTACATAAATGACCTCATAGATAAAACAGTAAATCCACTTTATTGCTTTGCAGACGATGGCAATGTAGTCTCCTCACTCATACCACCCACAGGTCTTTCCGCACGTGAATTCCATCATCTTAGACTAACTCAAATATCGCAGATAAATAACGACCTGGAGATAATAGAGGACTGGGGTAACAAAAACCTTGTACAGTTCAACTCGCAGAAAACCCAAGCAGCTCTGTTTTCAAAAAAGACCAGCACCGGTGAGCCAAACATCATGCTATCTGGAAGTGCTGTCACATTACAGAGTCAGTTGAACATCTTGGGGGTTACTGCAGAGACCAACATGTCTTGGCACAGTCACGTGGCAGATATTGCTAAAAGGGCCTCCCAAAAGCTGGGGGTGCTATTTCGTACAAGACATCTGTACACACCAAGCCAATTGCTGACACTCTACAAAGCCCAGATTCGACCAACTATGGAGTACTGCTCACATATATGGAGTGCAGCACCCAAACATACCTTAATGCTTTTGAATACCGTGCAAAAACGAGCTATCAAGCTGATCAATGACCCCGCACTTACTCGTAACTTGGATGGTCTCGAACATCGCAGATCTGTGGGCGATTTATCTCTCTTCTACAGGTACTATCACGGAAAATGCTCTGAAGAGTTGGCACGTATGATTCCACCGAGAGTAGCACCTACCAGGCGAACCCGTCAAACAGACGGTAACCATGACTGTCAAACTAGAGGCTCCAAGAACCTCATTATATCAGAATTCATATCTCTGGAGAACAGCATCGCTGTGGAATAAACTCCCTGCGACGGTTTTTCCTGCAGGTTACAACCTGAACCGTTTCAAGACCAACATACACCGACATTTCCGCGCACTTGCCGCTTCTCGAGCGTGATAGGACATTTCCTTGCGAGTGCGCATATCCGTAAAAAAAAAAAAAAAAAAAAAAAAACCTAACTTTAATTATTTTTTCGGAAATTTTTCCAACGTTAGAGATCAGGCTAATGGGGCAATAATTCTATACACAAGCTCAGGGGCTCAGACCAAAATTTTGGGGGGGGGGGGGGTTTAGACAAGTGGCAAAGAAAGTGGTTACACTAATAATAAAAATAAAAAAATAAATAGGTATTTAATAAGTGTTGTTTGTTTTTAAATTAAATTTATTTAATTTTGTTATTTTTTTTGGGGAGGGGGGGTTTGAACCCCCAAAACACCCCCCCCCCCCCAGATACGGCCCTGCACAAGCTTTATCTCCGGATTTATATATTGGAGTTATAGATGCCTTTTTTAAATGGTGCAGCCAACTGCCCGTCTGTATAACAAGATTAACCAGATAAGCAATAGGACCACTAATTTCATTCGCGATTTCTTTCAAAACCTTAGATGTGATTCCATCCAATCCAGGTCCGGCTTGTGATTTAAGTTGTCCTATTGTATTTTGTACCTACACTACTGTGGGCCAAATTTATTTGGAACTCAATTTGGCTCTGAATAACTTTTTTTTTTATTTGGCGGATTTTTGTGAAATTTTGTGTGAATATTAGGGCGGGCTTTCCTTAATTGTAAAAAAAATATCTAATCAAAATGTACAGGGGGAGCCAAGTAAAAAGCAGTATTTTGATTCGTTGCTTTTGAGTCTGTTGCAAAATTAAATTTTTCACTCTAAAACTACATAAATTATTTGAAAATATTAGGAAATTATCGGGAAAGAGGCTATAAAAAAATATTTCAAAAAACTTCAGGTTTTGTATTGAAAATGTATTTTTCTCGAAAACTTTGTTAAATAATATTACCATACAGCGTAATAGGGTTTTTTTTTAATAAAAAATTAACAGAGCGAAAATGTGATAGAAAAACGATTTTTCAATAGTTTTTCAAGAGCCTATTGTGAATATGACCTCCCTGATTATCTCCAACAGCTTGGAGTCTTCGTCGCCATTGTCCAATTGACTAATTTATAATTTCTTGACTATATTGGACAATGGCGCCGAAAACTGCAAGCTGTTTTAGATAATCAGGGAGGTCATATTCACAATTGGTTCTCGAAAAATTATTGAAAATCCTTTTTTTTTATTATATTTCCGTTCTGTTAATTTGTCATTCAATAAAACCCTATTACGCTTTATGGTAATGCTATTTAACAAAGTTTAGTTTTCTAAAAAAAATAGGGTTTTAATATAAAACATGAAGTTTTTCGAAACATTTTTTTATAGCCTCTTTTCCGATAATTTCCTTATATTTTCAAATAATTTATGTAGTTTTAGAGTGAAAAATTTAATTTTGCAACAGCCCCAAAGGCAACGAACGAATCAAAATACTGCTTCTTACTTGGCTCCCCCTGTATATTTTGATTAAATATTTTTTCTACAATTGAGGAAAGGCCCTTTTATTATTCACATAAAATTTCACAAAAATCCGCTAAATAAAAAAAAGTTATTCAGAGCCAAATTGGGTTTCAAATAAATTTGGCCCAAAGGTAGGTTTATTAACAGTCGCTGGCCATATCATCAATTTGGAAAGAAAATATAAAGATTTAAGTTTCCAGAAAACTAATTAAAAAAAATAAATGATTGAAAAATTCTATTGGCACATATGGTCAGCTTCTGTAAAAAATAAATAAATTCGATAAAATCAATTTGTACCTGTAAGAAATCGAAAGTTGAGTTATATAACGGTTAAATGGTATTTTGAGTGAATATTTCAGAAATGAAGAGTCTCGAGGAACTTTATTGTTTTCTTCCACCTGCATATTTTCCAGAATATTACCGGATATTTGTGTTGCCAATTTGTTTCCTATGGTAGAGTAGTGCTTGTTGAATATATTACATATATCCAAAGTATGTTGCGTTTCTATTCCGTTTGGTAACTGAATTTCATTTATTTCAATATTGAATTTTTTACTTTTGTTAACGTATTTTTTCATGGTCTCCCTTTTTTTATTGTTTTTATTATTTTGGATTTCTACCCTATATTAATTATTTTTTAGTTATGATATCAAGTTAGTTATTTTATTTTCGTGCACCTTAAATTGTCTTAGGGTATTTTCATCTTTAGTTCCTAACCACTGTCTATACCGGTTGTCCCACCGAAAACTGTCAATGGCCTATATCTCGAAAACGGTAATCGATAAAAAAATAAATAAAAACCGATATGGAGGGTTGGAAGGAAGAACCAAAACAAGGTACTTTTCAGCTCTCCCTGAACCACCCCTTTGGCAGTAGCCACCCTAACCTCAAAATATTATGTGTCACTATGAGTCATGTGATACCTTGTTTGAAAGTTTTTTCAATTCTCCAAATGGATCTGCAAAAAAAAAATTATCCAGATTTAAATGTGACTCTACTTTTGTTGAAAACCTCATTTGATCTGGTGGAACAGGTAAATGTTATTTAAAATCGATTTTATACAAAATAGGTAACATTATGAAGCAATTCGAAGGAATCATCAAGAATTTATATTTTTGAACCCCTTTCCCCTTACTGTACCTGACAGTGTTCAGCTCCCTAAGAGGACAAAGTTGTTAACTCGAAGCATGGGCTATTTTCTGACAATTTAAATTTGTATCTGGATATTTTTTTTTTGCAGATTCGTTAGGAGAATTAAAAAACCTTTCGAACAAGGTATCACATGACCCATGGTGCGATGTAAGATTTTGAGGTTAGGGTGGCTCCCGCCGGAGGGGTGGTTCGGGGAGAGCTGAAAAGTACCTTCTTTTGGTTCCCCCTTCCAGCCCTCCAAACGGGTTTTTATTTATTTTTTTATCGATTGCCGTTTTCAAGATATAGGCCATTAACATTTTCCGTTGGGACACCCGGTATAATTCATCCCTGTCCTCAATTGATTTTATTAGCCCAGCAGTCACCCACTCCTTTTTTTATTTTTAGGCCTGTATTTGATCTTGGCTGTAGAAATGTTCACTATGCGTTTAAATATTTTGATAAAATTTTCTGTTGCCAGATTTACGTCTTGGTATAAATATACAGTATTAAAGCTCTCAACAGTAGCCATTTGCTTTAATTTGCTATCATCTAATTTATTGTATTTGATAGTGGTTACTTCACAATTATTATTTTTTATTAAAAGAAGAGCCAACAGTGTAGAGCAGTGATCAGTTATTAGTGAATGAATAAAAGCTGTATCTATATTTTCGGCCTTCAAGAAGATGTGGTCCAAGCTTGAACTGCTGCCATTTACAGTTATAGTGGGCTTATTAATTAGTGATATGAACTCATTTTCGTGCAGTGTATTTAGGTAAATTTTCGAAAAAATTCCTGATCCATGATCCATGATCAAAAATTGCGGTTAAATTTAAAGTTGGTGTCAAATGATAGTTTATAAAAATCTAAGAAAAGAATGTAAGACAGGTTTTCCTCTCAAATTAACCGTTTAAGTTTTAGAGACTGTCAAAGTTGCAAAAAAGTCAATTTTCAACTATCAATATTTCCAAAACAGTTAAACTTAGGGATTAAAATTAAGTACCAAAATGTATGGAATTAAAAACCCTGCAAAATGATGTATCACTTGACCCGCCTTCCCATATAAGCTTTTCTAGGGGGTTGCTCTGGAGCCTAGGGGGTTGAAAGGGGGGAGGTGAATTTTATATGAAAAATCATCCCTCTTCAAATTATAGTTGACGTGTTTCAGGGATTTTCTCGAAAATTTTTTAACTCCGAGATAATAGGGGTGGTAAGTTTTAAAATGAACAGCCTGCATATTATGGATATATTATTTATTTGGTGTCTAAAAAAATAAGAAACTTTAAATTATTGCAATTCACCATGCCGCCACCATAAATTTATTTTTCCACCTTGCCTTCAGAAAAGAAAAAAAAATAAAAATTAGAGAATATAAAAAGATTGAACTACATAGGTATTCATGCAAAGAACGAAAAAAAAAGGCACTAGAGTTTTATTTATATTCTAGTTCTACCTCTTCAATAAAGTACTGCTTTTTTGAATTTACTATTTCATTAGAGCTCATCACCAGGATTGATAACACCTTCACGGCCATTTGAGTTGAAAAATACTCTCCCATTCTGCGTCCAAACATTCGTTATGCCATATTTCTCCACCGCTTTTTTCAATAAAAAACTTCGTGCCTTCGTTAAATCTTTTTTAATGACGTAGCCTGTTTTTTTAGCAGTTTTTTATTTTTGAATACATTGGATCTGTTTTTAAAAGATATAAAACGTACTAAAATTGGACGTGAGACATCTCGTTTATGCACTCCTATACGGTAACACCTGTCAATATCACATGCTTTAATATCAAGCTTCAACTTAATCTTGAAAATTTTCAGTAGCTGAAGTTCAGTTTGTTCTTGGTTTCATTCTCAGATTCCGGAATACCATAGACTCTCACATTATTTAATCTTGCCTGTTGTTCATTTTCATCTTGTCTAAATTCCAAATTACCAATTTTGTTACAGTTTTCGTTGACCGTCTCCATGAACACGCAAATTGCTTGATCCATCCTCGTAAATTTCTCATCCAGATGTTTGCTAATTGATTCTGTCTGCTGCTTACAAATCTTGGTTATCAAATCTTCAGATAAACCTGGGTCACTTTGCAAATTATTTCTTCTAGTAGTCGCCATTTTTATCGACAGTACTATGGAATTGCGGTTCAGGGTTAATTGTTAAGAAATACGGTTACATAGACACTGAACGAATTTAGCACAAAACTAAGAACAACAGTATCAAAAGCTAGGAATTTACACCTATGTATCCGAATTTCAATCTTTTTAAGATACTTTGACCGGCAAAAACTACGAAAAAGACTGAGCGAGGTGAAAAACACGTCTATGCACTATACATGATAAGACTAAATAAATTATTCGTAATGTTAAGAAACGGCTTTGAAAAAATGGTCCGAAAAACTTCAGGTTTTGTATTAAAAACGTATTTTTTTCGAAAACTTTGTTCAATAATATTACCATACAGCGTAATAGGGCTTCATTAAATAACAAATTAACAGAGCGAAAATATAATAAAAAAAGGATTTTTCAATAATTTTGCAAGAACCTATTGTGAATATGACCTCCCTGATTATCTACAACAGCTTGGAGTCTTCGGCTCCATTGTCCAATAAAATCAAGAAATTAGAAATAAGTCAAAAAAATGCCGAATTGAAGTGCATTTATTTTTGTTTTCTGATAAGCGATCCAGATTTTTCTATTAACAATTTTTAATAACCGAAATGAGCAAAATTGTTCTGGTTTTGTGTGATCCAGATTTTTCATTAACAATGTTAGATAATCCGAACCAGCAAAATTATATTTTAAGTACTGCAATTTAAGGACTAATTTAATAAACTTATCAAGCCAAAGCTGAACTTCCCCAGGATATAGAGTTTGAAGAACGGCACTTCGTAACTTTCTAGGTTCATTCCAACCTTATCTCGACGAAAGTTGTGTAAGAGCAATTTTACCACTAAAGCTAATGTTTTAACATAACTTTCTACATGTCTGATAATCCACAATGTTCGTGTCTAAACTAATCAAATTTTAGTTAGATTTGCTTTTTCAGGTACCTCTAATGTGTGCAAAACTTTGTAGTTTGAAGTACAGTAATTAAATAAAATTTCAAAACTTTGTATAAACCTCTAAATAGACAATAAGTTTTACTGTAATTGAAATCAATAGCTCGTATAAATTCTACAGGGTGTTGAACAACTTATCGAATTATTCAAATATTTTATTCCTACAGGTCAAAGAGGAGTCAAGTTTTTTTAGAAAATGATATATGAATGTTTGAAAATTATCATATTATTTAATCATGCTGAAAAATATTTTTGTTCAATAATTTACTTATTTCGACCTTTTGATTAACAAAATATTAAAATTTGTTTTTGAAATTCACCGATATTCACGTAAAACCACAGCGTTCAATATCAATAGGTTCTGTCAGCGATTTATCAACGGTGTTGGTTAAATAAAATTAAAAAAAACAGAAAATATCTCCGATTTTATGAAGAAACTCGAAAAGCCTAACTTTCTTATGCTATTTGCAATGAAAGGTGCCATTCTATTGCAGTTATTCCGATGTCCATCCAGTCTTTCCAGAATAAATCTTAGGGTTTTTGAATTGAAAAATTGAAGTTAGTGCGGGATTTGAACCCGCCACCATCGCAATGCTAGTACGAAGCTCTACCAACTGAGCTAACCAAACCACCTGGGGCCTGTTGCACAATGATTTACAAACTAATATTATACTTATACGTTGTAGTTTGTAAGATTTTGTTACACAATGACTGAGTTAGTAATTTGAATTAACAAGTTGTAGAATAAAAATTATTATTGTATTTTGTACTTATTTCAGAGTTAGTTATTGCACAATTAGTGGTTATAAAAAAATTAGTCTGTAAAAATTTTCATTTCACTAGTGAATGTCTACAACTCTAGGTTCACCTATAATTTAGTGATATCTCTATTAGTAAAAATACTTTCGAGGATTTTCTCCACACCACGCTCAAGAACATGTTAGAAAAAGTATTTTTTACTTCAAGTAGTGGAGAGGATGAGTTAGGAAATTGTCAGCCCCCGCGCCGCCGGAAAATTTTCGGCCAAAAATCAATTTTAGTTTTGAAATAAAGTGATAATCAAAAGAAGTAATACATCCAAATAATTAATTGCAAATATTACTACCATTGCCTATCACAAAGTTTCCAGTGTCAATAAAAAACATTGTAGTCGGGCTCAAACGACCTTTGGTTAGTAGTAAGAGGAGCTATATCCGATGTGTGAGCATGGAAATCTCAAGCTGGCGAGCTTCCAATTTACTTTTATAACTTTGTCCCTTTAGCAACTCAATTTGCAACATCTTTTTCTCGTCTTGCTCTTGGCCAGCTTGTTCCTCTGCATCGTTTCTATCACATTTCTTATCGCCTAGAATTGTCCATCTTAATGAGACATTATATTATGGCTGGTACAGTACCCATGCACCCATCTAAATAGATTTAATTTAAAATTAATCACATACCGACTATTTCTTTCAGTTCCACATTGTCATTCGTTTTTTCCATAATTTTCGATGGCCCGTCGAGTGTCTCCACAGTGTGGTATGAATTGTTTGTTTTTTTTTTTCATATACCTTGTGCGTCTCCACAGGTTCTGCCAGAGAATCTTCAGTTGGGTTCGTTCCAGCCTCGTGTTCATCATCTAACGATTCCGTAACACCAAGACCGAACAGCACTGGTGAATCTTCACGAATTATGTTAAAGACTTCTTCATCAACTTCGTTCAATTTACATTCCTTTCCTCCACCGGTTCCCGTTTTTTTACTACTATCCATTTTTCCCGAATAATAGATATACACGTAGCATAACCCATTATAATGATTCAAACATTTGTGAAAGTAGGTATATTACTCGAGTTGCCGTGTGTCTCAATCTTTATTAGCTGGCACCAAACCTAACGAAAGCGCGTGATTATTAATTGTTCTCCATTCTTCAGCCTTATCCTTTTTGGATCAAGTGTCACTTAATGCACCGAAGAGTGTCTCTTTCTTTTCCTTTATTCCCAAAACACATATTAATTTTCTTGGTTCGTCACGTTTACCTATTTCTTTATTTTCTGATTATTATTTTCATTTTTTATAAAACAAAATAATAATACGCAACTTTCAAGTAGTCGTTAAATTATGAGTGTAAACAGCTGACTTGTAGATTTCTGCAATATTACTAATAAAACCTATTGTATTTGACAAGTGTAGCTACCGTGCTAGGATAAGTCGCCTATATCTCTATTTTGCAACTTTCTTCCACGATGTGTTGAAATTTCCAAAGTACGCCAGGCGACGTAAGTAAAGTTGAACAAAGGAAATATTTTTTGTCGGTTAACGATACCGAAACTAATGTTTTTAAAGAACATTTTGTGAAAATTGATATCAAAAGAAGCATTAAAAATTGGAGCTAGTGCGGAATTTGAGCTCGCGACCATGGCAATGCTAAAACGAAGCTCTACCAACCCCCCTGGTAGATTTTCGGCGAATATACGGCTGCTTCGTTCTTCTCCCGCCGAAACCTTTTTGATGCAGTTGTTATATTTAGTGGGGGTACGGCTAGTAAGTAGTGTAATTTTACTTATTGTATGTTATTATTTTATTTTATTTTAGTATTTGTTTAAGAGATAGTCAAAACTACTAGCTTTATCCGATTGCTACTTCTCAAATTGTCACCCTGTATATTGTCGCGGTGGCGCCTTCGCCAAACAGTACAAAATCTAACTTGAAATCTAGAAAATACTGCTTTATCCGGGAAAAGAGAGTATCGCGTTTAATCTGGATTTAACAAGAATGGAATACAGATATATAAAGGTCGGTATTAGTTAGTAGTTTTTAGTTTAGGATTGGCTGTGATACGTTTTCGATAGTAATAAGTAATTACTGTTAAGGGTTAAGTTGTTTGGGTTAATTAGTGAAGTAATAGTGTCAGAGTGTGTAGTAACGTGGAATAAATTATCGTTGTGTTAATTGGACTTTGATTTTGGAAAACACGAACCCAAGATTTCTGTCACGCAAGCCAGAGCCGTGACATTGGTGTCAGAAGTGAGATATTATTCGAGGACTGCGAAGTGAAACCAAGGGAGATATCGGATTTGTGTTTGGAACTTCAATCAAAAACCAGAAGAGATATTTGAAGAGAATTTGAGGAAAATTCCAGAACATTATGTATATGCCTATTACGAGACAACAAGCAAAAATGGAAGAACAAAAAATTGAAGAACTTCTGCAGCTAAATATTGGAACTTCAAGAGACCAAACAACAACAAAAACAAAACAACACGAAGAAGCTAAACAACAACAAGAAAAACAAGGCGAAGAAGCTGAACGACAAGAAAAACAAGACGAAGAGGCCAGGCGACAAAAAGAAAAATAAGAAGAAGGAGCTAGGCGACAAAAAAAAAAAACAAGAAGAAGAAGCTAGACGACAACAAGGAGAGGCTAAACGACAAAAAGAAAAACAAGAAGAAGAAGCTAGACGACCACAAGAAGAGGCTCCGCCACAACAAGAACGGCAAGAAGCCATTGGACAACTGCAGAAAATATTTCAAATCATACAAGCATCTGTCGATAACCTGGAACAAAAGATCAAGGAAGTGAAAGCCGAAGTTAAAGAATATGTTCAAGAAGTTAAAGACGATGTTCAAGAAGTAAAAGACAATGTTCAAGAAGTTAAAGACAATGTTCAGCAATTAAGACAAGAAGTTGAGGACCAAGTTCAAGCACTTGAAGATAAGGTGGATACATTGGAAATACAGTCCATCAATCCAGGTAGAGCTAGAGCATTCTCTAGTATGAAGATAAAACCACAAACTTTTGACGGATGGAATGATCAAGAAAAAACTATAGCACTGATAGTGGCGCTACGAGGACTTGCCTTAGATCTTCTTCAGTCCATTCCTTCAATCTACCAACAGATTTACCAGCATCTATGTCAGACGTTAGAACTGCGCTTCGGAGACCATTACAGGCAAGAAGTATTTAGAAATCAAGTTAAATCGAGAATTAAAAAACCCGGCGAGAGTTTGCAAGAATTCGAATCGGAAGTTAAAAGGCTAGTGAGCTTGGCGTTTCCTACAGCTAAGGAAGACATGCAGGAATGGATGGCAGTATCTGCGTTTATCGATGGTCTCAGAGATTCCAAGATCCAGGAAAACCTGAGAATGTCTAAGTCCAGAAAAAGTAGCGAAGCCCTCCCATTGGGACTGGAAGCCATCTTTGGTGCCTCACGACCCAAAATACGAACAGTGTCCATTGAAGATCCAAAGGATAAACAATCGTCAAAAGAAGATGATAGCTTCAAGAATGTTATGAGTAAGTTCATGGAGAAAATGGAGAAACTCTTACTAGAAGGTAAACAAACGGGAAACGACTCCAGACAAACACCAACACCAAGAAACCGAGTAGAATGTTATTGGTGCTATAAGCTTGGACATATGCAATGGGATCGTAGAGTAAGGATGTCCTCTCCATCTAGGGATCGTTCCCAATGCTTTTCAAGATCTAGAGACGCAAGCCCTAATAACAGACAGGAACCAACCAGTACGGAGGGGCGGATGCTGGTTAGTAATGACGAAGCCCTTAGGGTTGTTCACATAAAAGCATTGGGCAGTCATTATAGAGGATAAAAATTCGCAGGACAAATTAATGGAGAATTTAAAACCATCACTTTTGAGACGGGCGCTGAGGTTTCCTTAATTAGGAGAACATTAGTCAAGTTTCGGGAAATACAATCACTTATTAGAAACTGTCACTACGAACAGTCACGGGCCAATCAGCAACAGTTCAAAGGGAAGCTATGGTTGATCTTACTTTTGGATCTACCACCTTTAGGCACAGAACATAAGTCGCCGATATAGAAGATGATTTTATTTCGGGAATGGATTTGATCGGCCAACATGGTTTCTCTTTTGATCCTTCCATGAACATCCTTAAATTTGGTAATGAAGAATTTGTCCTAACTACACAAGAAGAATCTCAAGCCGTTAAGATCCTGGCAATAAACCCAGTGAGGATTCCTGGAAGTACTGAGGAGATCATTTGCGGAAAATTGGAAGCAAACCCTGGGTGCGGCGTTGTACTAAAACATAATTTTATTAGAGATAAACCAGAAAAAATCTCGTTGGAAAGACTCTAGTAAGAAAAAATGGAGATATTATGATAAGAATCGCCAATGTTTCTTCTGAAACAGTAAAAAAAAGAAAGGAGATATTATTGGAACTCTCAAACCAGTTAGGCGAATATCGAACTGTGATCAGATAAACGACATTTTGTAAAACCGAAATTGGATACAGACACCTTGATGCAAACTTTGGGGAAATCATGGAAACACCTCGACACAGATAGACTTCAAGAAGCCAAAGATTTCATCTTGAAAGAAGCAGACGTATTTGTGATGAATAATCAAACCGGACGGACCAGTTTAATTCAACACAAAATTGATACTGGATTGGCATACCCAATTAGACGATCACCTCGACGTATGCCAGTAGCTAAATAACAGGAAGTGGAAAAAAAAATTGATATTATGCTTCAAGATGGAATTATTAAAGAGTCAAATAGTCCGTGGTCTGCGCCAGTAGCATTGGTTACGAAGAAAGGTGGAAGTCTTGGATTTTGTGTGAACTACCCTAAGCTTAATGACGTCACCAAGAAGGATAGCTTTCCTCTCCCGAGGATAAACTATACATTAACAACTCTATCGCGCTCCAAATCTCAACAAGCTGAAAGAAGTTTTTGACCGCTTCCGGAATGCCAACTTAAAACTAAATCCAAATAAGTGTTTCCAATTTCAAAAGAAAGTGGAATTTTCAGGTCACGTGGTATCTGAAGATGAAATACAAGTTATGGAAGGAAAGATAGATGTTGTCGGGGATTGGTCAAAATCACGCGACAAACATGAACTATGGAGCTAGCTTTCTAGGATTATGTCCTTATTATCGAAGATTTGTAGAAGGATTTGCTGATATAGCTGCTCCGCTTCATTGATTAACAGAAGAAAAATCAACATTCAATTGGACTCAAGAATGCGATTCAGCTTTTAGAAAATTAAGTGCAGCACATAATAAGCCCATTGTTGTCCTATCCCGATCAGACAGGAATGTTGATTTTGACACTGATGCGATCAGCACCAGTATTGGAGCTGTCCTTTCACAAATTCACAAGAGCATGTAGCATGTCGTAGAGTACTACAACAGAACCTTATCAAAGCCAGAACGGAATTATTGTGTCACCAGAAGAGAGTTGCTTGCCATAGTAAAAGCAGTCGACCATTTCCATAAGTATCTCTACGAACGTAAGTTTCTAATTCGAACAGATCACACGGCTTTAAAATGGCTTTTAGAAATGAAAACTCCCGAAGGACAGCTTGCTAGATTGATTGAGAAATTGCAGCAATACGATTTTCAAATTAAACATCGACCTGGAAACCTGCATAAAAATACTGACGCTATGTCTAGATGACCATGCCAAGAAGACTGCAAGCATTGTCAAAAAATCGATATGCATGAGAAAGACACTGGTCCAGCTGTGAGAAGAACGGGTCTTATCGTTGATGATAAATGGACTACCAAACAAAAAACGGCGAAACTTTGCATGAGGGTGAATATGGTCAAATAGCTTCCAGATAACCCCAACTATCACTCATTGAATAGGAATGTTCACAAAATAAAAAAATTCCGTTTAACCATCATCAAATTATTAAGCATCGTTTCATAAGTAAATCTACAAAATTTTACGAAAATCAGAAAATTCTTTCTATGAGAAAAACGGAGACGAAATATTGATATTCGTTTAATCGCACGAAACGCTGTCTGACGTCACAATGCGTAATGAGTTAGCACGCGCGAGTACAGTGGCGTTACTAGCTACTTGGATCAGCCTCTTGTGACGTTGCTTTTGCGATTTTTGTTGGCAATAAAGAATATTGATATTAATATTATTGTTATTATTATTATAGTTCGGTTTTAATTTGACGAGAGAGTCTGTTCAACGTTTAACAAGTATTTTGATATTGCTGCTATCTCCTTCATGTCGATCTCTGTGTTATAGGGTTTATCGAAATTAAGGTAGAAAAGGTACTATGGCTAAAATGAAGGAAGGTTTTCGAAAGGCCGATTCACATAATCTACCAACTGTGGACGTTATCTACTATTTTTTTGTTTATTTCGTTATCTACTATTGTATCAGAATGTTTGGTCTAGTGTCGACTTGAATCAGCTCCAGTCCATTGGTGTAGAAGTAAAACAGACGTTATTAGATGTGGGTATAGTTGCATTTGAACAATGATATATAGTTATTTACCTGTAACAAGGGCGGAAAGTTCTACTTTCTCGCACGCAACAGCATTTGCACGAACGATGAGCCAGCGGAATTCGTGCAAGCCGCAAGTGCGGAAAACATACTTTATGCTCGTGGCAGGCCCATTTTTTCTATGAGTGTGTGAAAAACGCGTCTTCACGCAACCATTTGCGTGCGGAAAGTAGCACATTTTCGCACCTCGTAGAAAAACACGCACGTAGATACCACGCTTTTCGACTCGGTTCAACTTTGTTTGAGTCTCCTATCATTACACAAACACAGATAATTGGAGTGAATGGAGCTGCTTGGGATAAAGCAACAGTCAGCAACACAATTAATCCAATGTAAACTTGTAAACAAATCTCGCCAACGCGCCAGCTGATTTTTCGTTCCGCACAGTGACGTCACAAGCGGTACTCTCGCCGCAGGGGGTCGTTTTGCTAGCCTCGCTAATTTCGTTTTTTTGTTTTCGATTTATCAGAAAAAATAAAGGTGTTGTAGATGTTTTAACGCTTAATACGTGTTTTGTGGACCTGAAACCACCACTTTTTATTACAATTGAAAAATACATGAAAATGAACATCCGTATTGAAAAGAAGATGACAGATTCGAAGTTTCGTCCCTGATCTGAATGTAGCTCTAGTCGCACACCATGACGACTAAAGACTTCGTCCACTAGCACCTGGGCAATAGTGATGGCTTCTTGATTGGGAATAGCGAAAACTTCTAGCCATTTACTGAAGTAATGCCATGATAACTAAGATGTATTTGGTACCACGCTCTGCCTCAGGGAACGATCCATCTACATCTACATCTATCGCTATTCTTTCAAATGGGAGACCGACGTTGTACTGTTTCATGAGCCCCGAGAACTTAGTTTAGGGCCTTCACTGGTAGCACAGATGTCGCATTTTTGGCACCAGCTTTTAACGCCTTCATGATAGTGAACCCAGTAAAAACGTTCCCGAATTATGTCCAAAGCCTTGTTAACTCCAAAATATGCCCCTGAAGTTCCGTCATGTAGTTCTTTTAATACATCTTCTACTCGATCTTTTGGAATAACTAGTTGGCTCTTAGCAGTTTTCCCATCGGCACTTTCCCACACTATTGTCGGTAAACCATTTTCTACGGCCAGAGAGTTCCACTGGGACCACAACGCCTTGTAAATCAAGCTCTTGTTCGACACTTCCCTCCATTCTGGGCATTCTGGCCTACCTTCATCATTTTCTTTAAGATGGAGAATTTGTCCGATGTCCTGGTCTGCCCCTTGATCTGCTCTCATTTGAAGGCCCTGTAACTTCTTCTCACCAAAGCAATTATTATTTAGTAGAGGAACAAAAACTGAATTTCCGAGTAATGGATAACTCTTGTAGCCAAAAATTGTGACAAATTTTTAAGATAAGTTGAAGGAAATTTCTTCAAAAAATAAACAAAATTATAGATAAGTGAGAGACAGTTCGGAAGCCGGGCATTAATCAGGTAGAGCTTCGAAACCTCTAACGTTGTTAATTTTTTAATATTTTTGATAATAGTGTCAAAAATGGAAATCATTAACTTTATAAAATCTATATTCGACCAAAATTATTTGATATAAACTGTCCTGATGTACACATTTAGGGTCAATTCTCATTTACGCTTCACTCAGCTCGGCGACGCGATACGACGCCGCGCTGCAAATTGTCGCTAGATAAATATTTCATTGTTTTAAATGAATAGATTCCCACCTACGCTGTACTACACTTTACGACGCGTCGCATTTAAACCAATGAAATATTTATCTAGCGACAATTTGCAGCGCGGCGTCGTGTCGCGTCGCCGAGCTGAGTGAATCGTAAGTGAGAATTGACCTGAAGAGTTAAACACCCACAGGACAAAACAAACTTCAATATTATTCTTTTCATCACGTCAATGCACCAGTTACCAATTTGATGTTTAGAAATGTTACTAAAATATTACCACTAAATGTAAAACATTTGTTGGGTTCAGCATGGATTCCTTTCGGAAATCATGCTGACAAGACAAAATATTGATTCGATGAGGAGAATAGATTTTCGAAGAGAAGTCAGTCAAGTTTCTGTCCTTCAAGCGGTAGGCGAATGTGACAGTGAATCTTAACTTAAAAAAAAATACGTCTACTATAGAAAAAAAAATGAATGTTGCAACCATGTATGCGCCGTCAAGTTTAGGGTTATACGGGGGCGCGCCACAGAAAATGAAAGTACCAAAACCGAAGAGGAGAGAAGAGAATAAGCGACTAGACTAGAGAGAAGACGCTTGTCTGTCATTATTCATTATTCAATTTTTATTTTTATTTTGTATTAAACTGATTATTCAATCCAATTTGTGATTAGTTTGTGTGTCATAAAGGATCATTCACAGGTCAGTTGATTAATTGTTTTTTGTTTTCGAGAGTTCAATTTATACAAGTATTATTTTTTCATTTTTAGTTTTTTTTTTGTTCGTTTATAATTTTTTTTATAACATGTGCATTGTTCATGTATTTAACAAAAATCGTTCCATGTTGTAAACAACACAAATAATGTACTGTCTTTTGTGCTGGGATTTTGATTTTTGGGGATTCAGAGCGTACATTAAGGCCTTGTTGAATATCATAGCAAACAAACTGAAATAATCAATCTATAGATATTGGCTCAAAAACAACTATAGCTGATAGCTTCCCGTATGGGACCTCAGTACCTGGTGAAACTGGCTAGCTAACCAAAAAACTTTTCAGTATTGAATATAGGTAGTAATGATTGAATGTGGTGGGTGGAATTAAAATTTTAGCGCAAAGGCAAAGGATGGTTCCTAATTTAAACTTTTATTGAATTTCTGAATCATTGACTCAAATTATTGATTATTGATTAGTGACTCACAATTATTGTTAAAATGACACAGTATGTTTCGATTTTTGAGGAATTGAGATCGAGGGTTTATCTGACGTGCTCTTTCCCTCTTAAATTCCAGGACGAGAACGGTACGATTTACTTTGATAATAAAGAAGAACTTTCACACATTTTTCGTTTCTTTTACATATCACAGCTTCCCTAATATTTGCTATGTCGGGCGCATGTCCAGTAAGTAAAATTGAGTAAGTTTCCACAACGTAGATCCTATTTGTTTTAAATTTCGTTTTTCAGAAGATTTGTTGTTTAATTTGTAATAAAAATTCGCACCATTCAATCTTACTGAACGAACATAACATACCCGGGTTATACTACAGCCCTATTAAATATGATTTTAACAATTTTCTAATTTTATTTACAAGGTGAGTATCTTAATACCAGGTTTCCGTCCGAGACATGCATTTATTTATTTAGCTATTAAGTATGTCAGTGATCACATTTTCTGTCTCTTTGGTATTTTTCATTTACATATCTGGGTAATTTATATAAACTATTTTCTTTAATTTTCGCGGTATTTTAGCGTGTGGTAGCATAAAATACAATGAGGAAATGATTTTTGCTAACTTAATTTTAATTTTGGTGTGGTTAAATGAGCACAGAAGGAGCATTAACTAGAAGCCGGGCGAATAAGGAGAAAGGCCGAGAAGTGTTTCTGATATAGAAATTTTCCAAAATTTCAAACCAGATCATAGAAGTTCTGAAATAGATCCTCTTGCACCAAGGCTATTGCTTGATAGGAGCCCAACTACAATAGGGTCGTTTCATGATTTTTTTTTATTTTTTCATTGAAGTAGGCACATCAAAATCTATTCTTGGTTTTTTTCCCGCATTTTTTAGAATAATATTAAAGGAGATATTTCAATTTGAAATTTTACTATTATTCGTTATTTTTTAAATTGTAATGACGTCACAAGGCGAGCTTGCGCACTGTTTTTTCTAAATTTAAGTTTGCATCACTGACAAAATTTCCTAGTTGTCTAGTTGGCTGCCGTGCCACTGGCCCATCTCCTGTCTTCTTTTAGAGGTTATGTCAGTTATTTTGTTTATTTTGATTCGCCTGTCTAGTCTGGTTGATTTATAAAATAAAAAATAAATACTTATTTCACCCGTTTATTTGTTCGGTTTATGTGAGAAGATGGATAGTGGATTTATTAGAGCCTCCAGCAAAAATTTACCTGAACTAAATTATGTAATGTTGCAAGAGCTTTTTGCCAAAAATACGGATTATTTAAGTGCAGAAATGAGAGCAGTCAAAACCTTAAGTTGGGTAGTGAAATATTGGCATAATTATTGTATTGGTTTAGCTTTGGCCCATTATTATATTACATTTTTAGTAGCAGGGTAACAGTTTTATAGTTTCATATATTTTTAGGTCAGCGAGAGCCAGTTATGGTGACGATGCTATTGGCTATGTGCATTAATGTGCAGTTGGAAAGAGACAGCAGAATATCCTCTGTTAGGAGCATCGCCAGATGGAATAAGCAAAGAATTTGTGATTGAAGTTTAATGTCCTAGCAAGAAGGAGACTGTGAAAAACTGCATTGAGGAAAATGGAAATACAATGACGAAATACATGTGCCAACTTCAGTTACAAATGTTATTGTGTAACAGGCAAAAAGGACTGTTTTGTGTGGCAAGTCCCAACAAATTTGGAGAGGATAATGAAAGACAATTTTTGAATTAGACTTAAACATTGAGTTAATTAAAGTAATTATTGAATCAGCTGAAGAATTTTGGGAGGAAAATGTATTTTCAGTCATTTTGAATAAAAATATATGATTGATTTGGGAGTCTGATAGTTTTCTTCTTTACATTATTTATGCATTAAAAGTACCCTTTTAATCCCCAGGATTAAATTTCACTTTATTTCCCAAGGGATTAACTTTTTACATCATTTCCCGTGGAGTAAATGGAACAGGGAATAAAAGGGTACTCCAAAGTTAAGGGAATAAAAAACACTTTAGTCCTGAGATGTATACACTATTTTTTGTACTTTAGAGAGATCAAAAGTACGAAAGTACCCTTTTAATTTTTAATCCCTAAAGTGCATAAAATAGTGTATACACACCTCAGGACTAAAGTGTTCTTTAATCCCTCAACAAATTATGGCCCTCACTTCGGGATTAAAAGTACCACTTTAGTCTCTAGGTGTATAATGTACTATTTTGGCAGTAAAAAAAGTAATAGGTATTTTTTTTTTATACAATATATTAAAAAAAGCATTTTTTTCTAACTTCGACAAAAAATTTATTTGATTAATGGTCCCTGCAAATTCACTATTCCACAAGCAATTATTATTAGTTTTTGCCACAAGCTGATGGTCAATGCAGGAATGTCCTTCGAGTATTGTAAATTCTCACAATCTTTGTATCACTCTTTCAATATGGATTCATAAGCTGGCAATTCTTTTATTCAGCTTCTTCACAAACTCTGATTCTGCCTAAATTAATATGTGGAACCACTTTTTTCTTCATAAGTAATTTGCAGTTTGTGATCCTAAACTGCATCTAGTTATCACAATCTTGTTCCATCTATAAACATAATATAATGTTTATATTTTTGAAATAATGTAAAACAGAAAATAGGTATTTATAAAATGAAATTTGCCAACTAAGTTTACTTACATTGAAATGATCTTCGCAGCAATAAATTCCACCAGAAATACTAGACAATACATTAACTCTTTCCACAGCTAAACACCAACTTCTTCTTTTTGTTCATTTTTGGGGACAGCTATAAAGATAAAGATTCTTCGAATTTAGATTACTGTTTTTACAAGAAGGCACAAAACATTTACGAAAATCCATAGCCAAATAGTGAACAGTAGGTAGGACTTAGGTGGGTACACTGAAACTGAAATGCATGCGCTATTGGAGACTTTAATAACATCAAATAATGAGAAATAATGACTTACCTTGAATTTATTACACGTTTCTTTTAAATATTTTTTTTCAAACCTCGGAAAAACCGTTGAAAAACTCAAAAAATAATGAAAATATAACAACGGTCAACGACATTCCAAAATAATAACAAAACAACATAACCTCACAAAATTGCATATGTTGATGGATTTGTTTACAACTGCTTTGCGCATGCCCGCCTAGTGACGTCATGGGAGAAAGAGACCAACAATTCGACAAGGACAAAAAATGTTTAAATTTTAAATTAATTTAACCCTTAATTGATCGCGCTGGCGTAAAAAGTACGCCAAACGAGTTCAAACACGTGACATATTGAAACTAGCGATTGGCCGTGTGATCGCCTATGTAACCTACCACCATAGTGTCTTGTATACACTGGAAAAGTGGCGATCCTGTTGGTTTCCATTTCGCTTCCCTGCAGGGTGCTGCTTTGAATAATGTACTGATTGGCGTACAAGATACGCCAAAGCGATCGTTTATGATTTTTATTTTTATAATGGTTTATAATACTGTTTTCGCCTAAACTGTAACATTTATGTGGTTGGGATTGAAAATGTAAGTGTTATGTGTTTTGCTATGTCCATTTAGCGAAAGGATCCCAGAAAATGAAGTTTGTTCGATCGTCATTATTTTTTTATTTCTTATAAATAAAATGCTTTTTATTTTATTGCGACACATTATATCTTATATTTTATGTGTTAATAAATCAATACTTGAAGTTACTAAGTGTGCAAAACCACATAATGGAAGATAAATAACTTGATAATTAGTGGACTGTATAATTAGGTGGACTGGATGATCGACTGGATAGGGAACTAAAACACACGCGCTTTTCACTGACTCTATATTTACAACAATTTACACAATATTTACACTATTTACAATTACTACTACAAGATGACAAGAAGCCAGAGCTTGCTTAGATGCCCAACAGGGCAGAGCTAGATTATAAAATTTATTAAAATGTGAAAAGGTTTCTGGATGCTTGTTAACGTGGACAAGCTCCAAGCTACACTGCTGCAATGACAAAAATGGCGCGCAATATATTGACAGACATGACAAAATAGACATGACGACAACGCTGCAGTGTTGCAAACTTTATATGTATAAAAATATTTTGCCATCAAAAAGAGATAGCATGATTGTTGGAACATGTTTCCAACATGCTGGGGGGCCTAGAGTTTCACATGAAACCAAGGTAAAATTTTCCAGCAAAAAAAAATAAAAAAATTAAAGAGAAAGTAAGCAACCCTTTTTTTTAAAAAAAGGTATGATTTCAATGATGATCCAGTAAACGAAAACTTAACTAACAATTAAAGCTAAAAACATTTCTGGAACACATAGTATGACATTATGTATGTATATACGAGTATAGCTAATTGAATATAAATATAAATCTAAATGTTTTACAAATATATGTACAGAATTTTGTGAATAATTTTCAAAAATATTATTAACAATTATTGTCATCAATCGGTAACACTGCAATCTTGGTAACCGATCTGAGATAAATACCTTTTTTGGTTTTCACTTCGACAACCCTTACTTTGCCATCCTTTCCAGGTATTGCTTTAACTATTCTTGCCATTGGCCACTTATAAGAAGGTACATTATCCTCTTTTAAAATGACTAACAAGCCCTCCCTAAGGTTAGGCATCTCATCACAGGCATCTCATCACGCCATTTTGGCCTATTTTGGAGTTGCGTTAGATAGTCGTGATACCACTTTTTCCAAAAATGCTGCTGCATCTGGACACACAATTTCCAAAACTTAAGTCGACCTTGGGGAATTTCCGTCAAATCAGGGTCAGGAAAGCTTGTGATAGGCGCACCTATCAAAAAATGACCAGGGGTCAAATAGTCCAAATCTGAAGGATCTTGTGACAAGGCTACAAGTGGTCGGGAATTTAAAATTCCTTCTACTTGGACAATAAGAGTATTAAATTGTTCATAGGTAAGCTCATTGCTACCTATGACTCGCTTGATGTGAAATTTTGCCGATTTTACTCCAGCTTCCCATAAACCACCGAAAACTGGAGAATAGCTCGGTATAAAATTAAATGTAATTTTTTCCTGAAGGGAATAATTTTCAATTTTTTCTGTTTCGTTATAAAACTCTTTGATTTTATTCTCGGCTCCTTTAAACGTGGAACCATTGTCGCAGAAAATATTTGCGGACTTCCCCCTCCGCGAAATAAAACGCTTCAGAGCAGCTAGAAAATTTTCGGTTGTCAGGTCTGAAAGCAGTTCCATATGAATTGCTTTGACTGAAAAGCACACAAAAAGTGCTATGTATGCCTTGGAACTTACGGATTTTCTAATTCGAGATTGCTTAGCGAGGAAGGGACCGCAAAAATCTACCCCGACATTTTGAAACACTCTGGCTGAACAGACTCTTTTTTCCGGCAAGGAACCCATTAATTGAGTGGAACATTTTGCTTTGAATTTAAAGCAAATCACACATTTGTGTAGCTCTTTTTTAATTAATCTTATTCCATTTATGAGCCAATAATTGAGGTTTAGGGAACCTAAAACTTGTCTTGGTCCAGCGTGCAACAAAGTTGAATGTTCTTGTATTATAATTAATTTGGTGATGTGACTTTCCTTGGGCAAGATCACAGGATGTTTCTGATTATATGGAATGTTTGAATTATGTAACCTTCCACCCACTCGCAATAATCCATTGCCATCTAGGGACGGCGACAAAGAGTTTAATGAGGATTTTAAAGGGGTATTGGAAAGTAAAGATTTAATGTCATTAGAAAAGTAAAAGTCTTGCTCACATTTTATGATTACTCTAAGACTGTGTTCCAGTTCTGAAAGCTTCAAACTTCCCTCAAGTTTTTCACCAGAATTTTTTCCAGAATTGTGAACAAATCTAAGTATATAGGCAAAAACTCTTTGAAGTCTTCTAAGGGATGAAAAATCTTCAAAAAATGAATTTGGCTTTGTTTTTTCCATCAAAGGTAGGTATCTCGATTGGGGGCAATTTAGCAGCAGAAATAAAATTATTACTTTGAGTAGGTGGAATTGAAACCGATTGAGCAATATTAGTTGCTAAATTACTAGTATTAGCTGGTCCTGGTAAATTAGATTTAGGTAAACAATTTTTAATACTTACAATGACATCATAAAAAAGAGTTTCTACATCATCAATTGAATCATCATAGTTACCATCAAGGCACAGAATTTCAACTTGAATGTCTTTAAGCTTTTGAAAACTGTCCTGCAATATTTCCTTCCGAACTAAAAATTGGTCGGTTTTATACTCACTGTCAGGATCAGATTTGTGAT
Organism: Ceutorhynchus assimilis; assembly: GCA_917834065.1. NCBI lineage: Eukaryota > Metazoa > Arthropoda > Insecta > Coleoptera > Curculionidae > Ceutorhynchus > Ceutorhynchus assimilis. The sequence goes on from OU892277.1 coordinate 63,967,982, forward strand.
CGGAAATATAACGACTTATTCTAACCATGGAGTCGATTGCTTGCTTTTTCTTTGACAATAATTTATCAATTTGCTTTTTGGTAGCCATATTTACAAAGTTTACAATCAAAAAAATAAGAAAATATCAAAAGAAATCTATAAACAAAATTTAAAATTACCTAATAAATTAGATTTTTTTTTTAAAAACTACTTAACAAAACGAAAAACGGATAATTGTTCATCCTTTAAATAAATAATGAAAAAATAGCAATAATTAATGCGAAAAATTCAGTTTTTCAAAAATAATGCAAATTCACTCAAATTCACTGCAAAAATCCAAAATACACAAACAACAAACAACAAAACGTAAACAAATGTTTGACATTTAATTTGAGGTTAAGCTGTCGGGGTGCTGAACTCTCACTTTCATGTTCGTTGCTCCGGGGCTGTACTTCATTGCACCAAGCAAGGATACTGCACCCGGGGTGACTTGGGTTGAACCAGACGAGAAAAAGAAGCACCCTTTTGAATTTGACAAGTGAAGTTTGTTTGCTCCGCCCCACTCTACTTACGCACTTCCGGTTCCGGCGGAAACCTTCGCTGGTGGCACGTGGAACCCAACGTTGTTTGAGACACGTGCAGACTGCACAGTGGATGATTGATTTTTTGCATCACATGGCGCCAAAAATCACGATGGAACAATCAATAACCACTAAAAAGGCACTTTTTGAGGGTTTTTAAAGCACTTTTAGGTTCCGAACTATCCAGTATCCGGCTCGAACTGGCCAAAATTATGTGCAAAACCACATAATGGAAGATAAATAACTTGATAATTAGTGGACTGTATAATTAGGTGGACTGGATGATCGACTGGATAGGGAACTAAAACACACGCGCTTTTCACTGACACTATATTTACAACAATTTACACAATATTTACACTATTTACAATTACTACTACAAGATGACAAGAAGCCAGAGCTTGCTTAGATGCCCAACAGGGCAGAGCTAGATTATAAAATTTATTAAAATGTGAAAAGGTTTCTGGATGCTTGTTAACGTGGACAAGCTCCAAGCTACACTGCTGCAATGACAAAAATGGCGCGCAATATATTGACAGACATGACAAAATAGACATGACGACAACGCTGCAGTGTTGCAAACTTTATATGTATAAAAATATTTTGCCATCAAAAAGAGATAGCATGATTGTTGGAACATGTTTCCAACACTAAGGATTCCACATTACTTTAAAGGTATCAACATTCATCCCGATTATGAAAAGAAATTTTTATTTAAGTGGCGTACAAAGTACGCCAAGCGACCAGTTATGTGAAATAAAATCTAGCGACCAGATAAGGGTTAAATAATCCAGGAAACAATTTTCAATAAAACCAATATGACATGGCCAAGTTTTAGGCCTCACTATATCGAAAAATAATGGTCAGTATAATTTTAATAATAGGAGGTAACGACCCTATTAAAAAGCCATTCGCCAGTCGAAACGCAATTCGTTTTCGAAAAATAAGCAAATTCTAAAAATCCACGTGGAAACGCACAAATTATTGAATAACGTAAACCAAACCCCAACACAGCCAAGAATTCTTCGGGAAACACTGCCGGATTACAAGAAACTGATACTGAATCAAAAAATAAAGAAGCAGCAAATGTAAATACCCACAATAATATCGCTAATAATACCACTCTGGAAAAAGTGCTTGCTGACGCAAAAACTCCATCAGTTCCAAAATATATAACACCTCCTAGTTTTGATCGAAGCGTGGACTGGCCCGTAGCATTTTTATTAAAATACGAAAAAACAGCAATCTGTAATGGGTGGACAGATGCATTTAAAATTTCATATCTTGGAAATTTTTTGTAGGGCCCAGCTTCATACTAGTTTAGTGCCTACATAACGGAGGCAACTAATAAAAATAACACATGGGAGAAAATGAAAAAGGACTTCGTCACAGAGTTTGGTGGAGAACAGCCGTTACGGAAGTTAAAATTTAAACTTACTTCACGTAAACGACAGGCGAATGAAGACATCAAAACCTACTACTATGACCTGCTCACTATTGGCTCACGAGGTGGATGCTAACATGCCCTTCGATACATTCAGAGAATATTTCAAAAATGCATTAAACCCGTCATTTTATGAAACCTACTATCTAATGAGCGATAGAAGCATGACTAACAACTCCCTGAAGACTTTGATTTTAAAACCAAGCGAAGTTCGAGAAAGAGCCTTAGTTAGAAAGATGACGTCACATACGTCACTATTAGCAATTACTGATGACCAGCAGAGTGACCACCAAGAAAAGTGTAGGTCCAAATATCAATCAGGATATGAACAACGAGGAAATGGGAATAGGAATGACAACAATCAGAATTATAGAGGCAACATTCAAAGAAACGCTTATAGAGGAAATAACTCCTATAGGGGTACACACAAAAATGACTACCAAGGCAACAGCAACTATCACAATCAGAATTACACTCGGACTTATATACAAAATAGCCACCAACGTTACAATCAAAATAATAACCAATCTTTCAATCGAGGGTAATCAGGAAGTTTTGGAAGAGGCTGATTTCGAGGGGGGCGACAACAGAACGGCAGAAACGAATTACCCAACACCAGATACAGCGATGGCAAACCACGCTGCTACGATTGCAATAGATTTGGACACTACTCTTGTGGTAATGAAAACAGAGATAGGCGAAATTCCGAGGGACCGATCGCCAAGCCCAAACGGTCGCGAACGGCTCAATTAGATTGCCCAAGAAGTTGTCCTCAAAACTGGGGATCCAAAACATAATATTTTTTTTTTAAATCGAAGGTATGGTTAACGGAAATAAGATTAACCCGGGAGCACACGCGCCAAAAAAATTAGGTCGTTACACGCGTTCGGTCAAATCGACCGAATGCCCAGTTTAGAGTTCCTGTTATAAGTTGAATTAAATTGAATAAAACCAACATCCCAGCCAGAATAGTGAGTAAATAAAACTTTTACTGACCTGTGAGCAGGTCAGCTTTTGATTGGTTATCAGTAGGTATATACTTTATTTTCAGTTATCAAAAATGAACAATAGTAACCTAAATATAAAACTAAAAAACTTTTTCATGAACCTAACGCTACAATGATATGTAATGTATTTATCCACTCTTTTTTTGGAGCTTTATTGCTGACTTTCCTTACATTCTAAACAGACTGGAGAAGTATGTTCTCGGCATATGTACTTTTGGCACTGTACGCACTGGGTCTTTGTTTTTCCGCTCTTCTTCGTTGAGCAAAAGTGGCACCTGCCTGCAAAACTATGTTGGTGAGTTCCCACGGGCTCTTCAGAGTCTCCTACAATTTCTTTTATGCGAGTCCTCATAGTTATTGACAACATAACTATTTCTCTGCGACGTTCAAGTGGGGGTGTAAGGAGAGTTATGGCTAAGGATTTCGACGAATTATAGGAGTATTGTTGTTTTTCTCAATGACGATTTGACTATTTATTCCAGGCCATCGACAACTTGTTCGTGACACAGAATAAGTTCCTTTCACCTCGTCAACAACGTCAACACCCCCCTTTGTTGCACTGTAAAATGTAAAAATGCTTGGCTTGCAGGCTGTTGAAGGTTGTGGTATCCACTTTCTGGATCGATCTCATCTGTGAAATGCATTATTCACAATACCGTGACTATTTTATTTTGCTTGGGCTTGTAAGACACAAAAGTCAAGTCTTCTGTAAAACCAAAGATGCTTGAATTAACTTTACGCTCCCTTATCTTTGCAGTAAAAATGTCAGGAATTTCCCTTTTGTTCTTTCGAATTGGCCTGTCATTGTTAGTTTGTGTTTTTTCTATAAGGCTAAAGGAATCGATGTAAACCAATTATAAAAGTTTACATTTCTCCCAGTTCCAGAAATTGGCTGCACTAACCTTTGGGCGACTGCAGAGGCGCTATTATCGATTTTATAGGGACCGTCAGGTTGAGTCCCAACATACACCTCCAGATTATAGGTATAAAATTATTTAGAATCGACGAGAGCTAAAATTTTTATTCCGTACTTTGCAGGTTTATTCGGTATATATTGCCGAAATCCACATCTGCCGCGAAATGCCTCCAGCTTTTCATCAATCGTGACCGATTCACTTACAGCATAATTGGCTTTGAATCGTTCAATAAATCCATCAAAAAACTGCCTTATAGCAGCTAACTTATCATACTTTTTCCGTTCTTCTCTATCATCAAGGTCGTCAAAGCGGAGTGCCCTCAAGAATAATTGAAATCGAATAATTCCCATTGTCAGATGAAAAATTTCTACGCCGGTTGCATCCTGTGCCCATAGATCTCTCAAATGTAGATGTGGTGAACGCAAGACTCCAGCCAATTAGAGGACCCCAATAAGTGCTTTGATTTCTTCCATATTTGTATCTACTAGAGCATCTCTCTCTCCCCTATAATTTGTCCACAGCTTTTGAAGATATTAGTTTGTGTATTCCACTATTCCTTCTATGACAAAATCGGGAAAATACAATTGCCAAGCATCTAGAATCGTTTTTGCTTCTTTCGCTCCTCCAATTACTCCAAAGGACTGAGTCACTATATTCCTACTTCGAGCCTTCACGCAGCTACGACAAATTTACTCCACAACGTCTTTTTGTCCCGTCCCAAATAACACAGCTACCTTGTAACACAAACGAAGAGTCAGAGGTCGAATGCTCTTCAATCTACAGCAAGATGAATACGCCCTTAATCTCCAAAATTCCCATGGAAGGAACAATAAATAAACTTTCTGAGATGGAGGAAGAAATGGCCCAAACGAATATCGAAAACCCATCAGAAACGGGATACTGAAATAGATATAAATTAGCCACTCGCCTTGGGCGAGCCCTGTTGTTTTGGTTGAAAAGAAAAACGGGTTGACAAGATTTTGTGTTAATTATATAAAATTGAAAGGAAATCAAACTAAAACATTCCAAATATATATGACATTTTAACCTATTTGGGAAAAGCAAAGTACTTTTCATCTTTGGGTTTTGGCAGGTGAAAATGAAAGAAGACTCAAAACCATTGACGCGTTTCAACCCCTGGGACATGGTTTAATGGAATTTAATGTTATGAGTTTTGGCCTTTGTAATGCTCCCGCAACGTTTCAGCAGTTGGCAGATAAAGTTTTTAGAGATCTCAAATGGAACGAGATTCTTATATTTATTTATTTATTTATTTACTTATTTATTCCATAATAACAAGTACAGGGTGTTTCAGATTCGAGCCACATCATTGGGATCTCGGAAACGGTAAGATATACAGAGTTGGTTAAATGGGGGCAAAGTTGCGTAATTTGATGCTTAACAAAATGCCGCTTTGATATTTAGGATATTCCGGATACTTCCGGAGATATCCGGAAAAAAACGAAATTTTGCAAAATTGTTTTTATTTTTTCCTGACTTTATTTGGAGTGATATTCCAAAATAAATGTCACTTCATCATTGCTACCTTTTCTCTCCTACAAGATGCTACCATCAAATTTGAAATCTGACGTTTCGTCTTTGGGCCACCATAATCAACTTAATTTTTTTAAATACGGACCCTTATTTTTTATTTTAGATTTCACAAACTTCTGATGTCCCAAAACTAATGACGTATTGCACTTATTCAAAAAATTTATATTATTGGTACTTTCCATAAGAACCAAATGTGTTAGAGAGAGACAGAGAGGAGAATTTTGGTAGGAAATTACTAAAAAATAGAAAAAATATTTTTTCGAATAAATGCGATACGTCATAGGTTTTGGGACATCAAAAGCACTAAAAATCTGAAATAAAAAATCCAGGGTCGTATTTAAAAAAATAGAGTTGATGATGGTGGCCTAAAGACGAAACATCAGATTATAAATTTGATGGTAGCATCTTGTCGGGGAGAAAAAGTGGCTATGATGATGTGATATTTTTTTTTGGAATATCACTTCAAATAAAGTCAGAAAAAAATAAAAACAATTTTGCAAAATTTCGGTTTTTTCCGGATATCTCCGGAAGTATTCGGAATATCCTAAATATCAAAGCGGCATTTTGTCAAGCATCAAATTACGCAACTTTGCCCCCATTTAACCAACCCTGTATATTTTACTTTGTGGCTCGAATTTGAAACACCCGATACATATTGCAAAAAAAATATTCTAATGATAATTTTCCACTTTTCAAAATGAAATAATTAAGGGAGTATATTTAGGACAACCGGTATCGACGAGTCTTGGGAGTCTTATTCTTCCATATAGCCCCATGAATAAACTAGTAGAATAACTGATATTACGTATACATATAGTGAAACATTTTAGGTGTTTAGGTCTTCCCATTTACTTATAACACTAAATACCCACTATAATTTATACAAAACTGATAGGTACAGGGTATTTGATTATATTTGGCACCATACCTACAGCCTTTACTATTTAAGATAGAAGAAAATTGTAAATACAAAACTTGACAGTTTTTTTCTATATTTTCTGTTAACGTTATCAGAAAAAACAAAATCGCATCGGAAAATGGAGAAACGTAGACAACTTCGACTTTTTTAAATGGAACACCCTGTATATATTGCGATAAAATGAAAGACCTTTTTTTCCTGATTACAAATATATATATGTTGACCACATTTGCGTCAGCCATTTTTGACATATCTTAGCTTAAATTATAACTAAATTACAAAGAAATTTTATAAAGATAGAGATCCTTATGGAACTTCTCTGCAAATTCTTTATAATTTAACCTGAGATATGTCAAAAATTGCTCACGCAAATGTTATCAATATATATATATATATAGCCCTTCAACACGACCGATACCCCAAGAAACTCCCATTGTTTATATATATATATATATATTTGGAATTAGAAATAATAGATCTTTCATTTTATCGCATAATATACAGGGTGTTCCATTAAAAAAGTCGAAGTTGCTTACGTTTCTCCATTTTCCGATGCGATTTTGTTTTTTCTGATAACGTTATCAGAAAATATAGAAAAAAACTGTCAAGTTTTGTATTTAAATTTTTTTTCTATCTTAAATAGTAAATGCTGTAAGTATGGTGCCAAATATAATCAAATACCCTGTACAAATAAAATAAATGAAGAAGAAGAGAAAAAATAATAATAATTTACAATTTCACCCCAAAACAGTATCGACATAAGCAAAGGCAATGAGTTTCAAACATTAAAGTTAACCCTTAAATATATTTATTCCCTGAGTGAGCAAATCAGCCGGCAACGACTTAAGACATTTGCAAATCGTATATGAAAAAACCCTCCGAAATATTGCTGTATGGTGTCGTAGAATAGTTAATAAGTAGTTTCGACGTATGTTGATGTTATGTATGTCCGATCCAAAGGTTATTTTACGATGAAGATAATTGGGTTTGCGCATCAAAAGAACTTTCAAATAAAGAGTACAGCAATGTAAGAATCTTCTTTTATACATAGGCAGCCAAGACAACTCGATCATCCTTGAAGATACTGACGTACTTCCTCTCAAGCTAGAAATAAAACGTACACAGCAGTTTTGAACTCTTTGTATCCTCTGACGTTGAACTTGGGTTAAGCAAGGTCCATATACTTCAGCTGGATTTAAATGCGATAAGACACGCGCTTCGCATAAAGTTTTTTTTTGTTTTTATATTCAAAAGTTTTCTGTTTTTAAACAACAACTTCAAATTCACAAACGATTTTTTTATTAATTTTTTTGACTTGTGCCTCAAATCTTAAATCAGGGTCCAGACATAAGCCGAGATCTCAAGTCAGTCAAGGAAAGCTTCATATTATTTAGTCGTACATCATTAGTATTTTAAACCCGCTCCCTAGCTACTTTTGGACCAAACAGCACGACCTATGACTTATCCGGATTCAAGCTCAAACACATTATAATTAGACGACATCATAATCTTTTCAGAAACCTTGGATGAACATCTCAAAAAATTGAGGAAGATCTTCACAAGACTCAGAGATGCAGGGCTCACATTGAAGCCAGCGAAATGTGAATATTTCGATGAAAAAATCAATTTGTTAGGGTACTGCGTAACCAAAGACGGAATTTTACCAGATGAAAACAAACTAGTGTCAGTAAGAAATTTTCTCACACCAAAAACTGTTTAAGATATTCAAAGTTTCATTGGCCTGTGCAATTATCGCAAATTCATTGAAAACTTGTCAAAAATAGCACAAATCTTACATAGGGCAATCAGAAAGGCGACAGGATTCGTGTGGGGCGAAGCTCAAAAGAATACATTCAGCCACCTTAAGAATGAACTGATCACAGCCCCTGTCTTAAACCACTATGATTCCGAAAAGTGCTGCGAACTACGAGTCGACGTTTGCGGGGTATCGGTGCTGTTTTATTACAAGAGGGAGACCACAAAAAACCGCACCTTATTGGGATTTCAAGATAAGCGGTACTCTGGCGGCAAATTACGGAACTAGTTTCTAGTACGTTGTCATATTATGTTATTCTATTGTTTACCATTGTATTTGTGTGAATATTTTTGAGGTGTTTTTGAGTTTTTAAAGCACGTTGGTGAATTATTAGGTCTAAAAGAAGAAAAGCCTGGATTTTGAAACTTCGTATTGGCACCAAATTCATGAAAGTGTATTTCTCTGCATTTCAAGCAAGAAGTTTGTGTTAAGGTAAACAAGCAATGAATATTTTTGTGCCCTAGCTTCCTTTTAGGCCTGCTCTCAGGCATTGATTAAGTACCTATTATCTATTTTTAAAATGTTTTGTTTTAAAATATTGACTGTTTTTATTATTCACAGGTTAGAGTACAGGTAGAAGTCGGATATTGAAAAAAACAGCTGTACCATCCCAGAATTTGCCCTCTTCTACAATGATCCATCAATCCAGCCAAAAAACAGATTGCATGTGTGCTGAAAGACTTGCCAAAAGAAAAAGAAATCAAGATTCTAGTGAGAGCGATACAAGTAATGAATGTAGTGATACTTGTTATCAAGTATTAAACTCTTCTGAGACAGACATACAGATGGACAAGCAAACAGCAGAAAGTGTCAAGTTTTTATTAAATTCTAATTACCAGTATTATAAGCAGGTTTGTGGTCAAGTTATTTGACTTTGTTAATTCAATTTTTATCTATCTATAAATAAAAATAAAGAGTTATTAATGAAATATTTATTTATTGCACATACAAGTTATTCATATACAGACATTATAAGGGACATATCTGCCTTGACCCTTCTGGCACTGTCCTATTGTGGAAAGTTTCTTAAAAAAAATATAAGAAAAAGATCCGTTTAGGCTGTTGTATGGATATGACCATTTCAGGTCAGGTAAACGAAATAGATTATATTGAATTGTGGCCTGCATCAAGAGCCATGAACACAAGACAAACATTCAAGCTAATGTAAATCATATGTAAATTACGTTAAAAACAAAAGTGAGGTTATAAATCAATGTACTAGAAAGAAGTTGAGCTATTTGACACCGCGGCGCTACGATCTTAATTTGAAATCCCAATAGCCTACCCAAGTAGGAGCTTATCTACGGCCGAACAAAATTATACGATAACGGAATTGGAGGGTTTGGCAGCTGTTTAGACTTTAAGTGACCTCAGGCACCTGATCTTTGGGAAACCAGTAAAGATTGTTACAGATCACCACGCTTTGTGCTGGCTGAGGTCGATTGAGGATCCAACAGGAAGGCTTGCTAGATGATCAATAAAACTGTCCGAATTCGATTACACTATCGCCCATAAAAATGGAATTGCACATAGAGATCCGGATTGTATAAGTCGCTATCCAGTTTTAGAACCCCAATCTGGAGAAAATCACGATGTGGTTCCCCCATTTATTTACGGTGGAGCCCATAAATTCACTGCCAGATTTATCTAAGTTTCAAAAAGAAGATATGAAAATAAGAGAGTTTTTCGAGGCATTGGAGAATCCAGAGACAGCTGGAATAGCCGTCAGAAGGAGCGCAAAAAATTACAGAATCATCCATGACACCCTCTACAAAATCAACGGAAACTGCACTGGTAGAGAAAACCTTCTCAGAATCATTGAGCGGATACCTGGGCAGTTGGGCACGGCAAAACACTTCACAAGATTAGGCAAAGATTTTATTGGGAAAAACTCCAAAAGACGTGGAAATGTTCGTCGAAGGCTGCCCTGATTATCAAGCCCGTAAAAGCCAGCAAAACAAAAAACCTATAGGACTGCTTCATCCAATCCCAGTGGGTACTCCCTTCGGAAAAGTAGGAATATACCTATTAGGCTCATTTCGGAAAAGTAGCAATGGAAAGACCATGATAGTTGTCGCCACAGACTATGCCACACGATCGGCAAAAACAGAAGCGTTACCTAGCGGAAAAGCCGGTCCAGTAGCCAAATTTATTCTGAAAAAAATGTATTACCCGTCATAGAGCACCCAAACATATCCTAAGTGACAGGGGAAAAGTATTCCAGTCTGAACTTGTCAAAGAATTGTTGAAAAGAACGGGAACAGCGAGCCGGTTTACGACCACTTATCATCTCGCCACTAATGGACTGACGGGGAGGCTAAACAGAATTCTAGCAAACATGATTTCAATGTATACCAATGCAAACCAAACCAACTATGATCAGTACCTTCCCCATGTGACTTTCGCGTACAACTCAACTAAACAAGATGCTACAAACTTTGCGCCATTTATGTTAGTTTATGGTAGAGAATCCATTTTGCCGATGGAAGCAACCCTAATGCCACCCCCGAACAATATTGTAACGGCGTCCGCCAGGCTGTCAAGAATCCTAGGCATCCGCCAGTCTGTCGAATATCCTAGAATCTAGTGAATTATTTTACTTCAATCGGGAAAATAAGATTATGGCGTTTATTCTAGATTATATATGAATAGATTTGGGGATAAATAAAGGCCGGTGGAAAAGTAGGAAGAAGCCAAAAGCTGCTCCTGAGATAGTTTGACCCCTACTATATTACAAAGAAAGTTATCGACGTCGACTACGAAATTCAAAAGGGGAAATTCAGTGGTGCAAAAAGAGACGTAGTACATGTCAGTAGAATATTACCCTACTACGATCCTTGGACTCGGGAATTCCCACCTAAGTACATGTTGATACCTTTATCTTCTCTTTTATTTATAATAAACATATTCTATATATTCTGTTAGACAAATAAGTGAACATACCTAACGGGTGAGTAAATAGGAAGTATGACCCGAGTACTCACGCTAAAACCCAATTATATTAGATCTATGATAAAATAAAGCAGGACACAATAAGTTTAAATTTTAGGTTCCCTTAGTAATTATAATCATGGAGGTTAAAAAACAATTTTACTAATAAGCATAAGGTATAACAGGACTAGTCTTGCTAGCAGGATTTTGTTGCTGCATATTGGCGCCATAATGGCAATGGAGGAATAGTATATTGTCAACCCTACATGGGACCACGGGCTACAACCAAATTCAATACACTGAACCACGGGTTAAAACGAATAACTGCAACTAAGCAAGAAAACACAACCAGACTAATCAACCTAATTATAGTCAGCAAATATTGGATATAAAAGCCATGGGCCACACTATGGCAAATCAGTCGTGTCTCAGCGCTTTTCTGTATAAGTACGTGTTTAGACACGTCTCAAAGTCGGCAGCTATCTGGCAGAATAGGGATTGCGTATCGTATCTCTGTCTGGGCAGATTTTATCTGACGACCCAGACTGTGTAAGTCGTGTCTCAGCGCTTTTCTGTATCAGTAGGCGTTTAGATACGCCTCAAAGTTGGGAGCTATCTGGCCAAATAGGGATTGCGTATCGTATCTCTGCCCGAGTAGATTTCATCTGACGACCCAGACTCTGCTCTGCAGTACAGGCTTCCTAGCTTCTATTGTAGGGTTGGTTTGGTTTTCTTAGCAGCCGCTGACCACAAAGATCAAGCTTGGGCTTATGCCCGACAGATTCGCTCAGGTGCTCTTAGATCCTTTTCAGCCCGAAGGGACGTGCTGGATTGGGATGGTAACAATATGGTAATACTTGTGTTTCTACTCTAAATGTAATATCTATCCTAACATTAAATATGTTATATTTATCTTGAGTTATTCTGGTGTTCCCTTTCCCTTCCCGTTCTGCTTTTCAGGGTGAATAGTTGAGCTACGTAGCGGAGCTATTTTCCCGATTAAAGTAAAATAATTCACTAGATTCTAGGATATTTGACAGCCTGGCAGATGCCTAGGATTCTTGACAGCCTGGCGGACGCCGTTAGAATATTGTTCGGGGGTGGCATTAGGGTTGCTTCCATCGGGAAAATGGATTCTCTACCATAAACTAACATAAATGGTGAAAATTTTGTAGTATCTTGTTTAGTTGAGTTGTAGGCGAAAGTAACATGGGGGAGGTACTGATCCTAGTTGGTTTGGTTTGTATTGGTAAACATTGAAATCATGTTTGCTAGAGTTCTGTTTAGCCTTCCCGTCAGTCCATTATAGACCGTCAGATAGTGACATATTTAGATGCCCCATTTTCGCATATAAGCCTCGAAGAGGGATGAAAAGTACATCGATTTTTAGTAGGATGAAGGTATTTTCACGGGTGGCTCCTGGGGATGACATATGGAAAATTGGATTTTCCATAACCGAAATCAAAGTCGCCCTGGTGCCTATATTTTCTCGCAAGCCGTATTCACCAAAGGAATAAATAATAAATCCTGGCTTCGTGAAAACAAAGAAGGAGGTGTTCAAGGTGACTAAAGGTTTGAAATAAGGGCCTAATGTTGTAAGGAAAAATCGAGAATTTGGGCGATTTTTCCACACAAGCCCATCGGAAGGATGAAAATCTACAAAGTTGGTAACAAGAAAACATATTGGCTTGAATGTCGCGAATGGAAAAGTACATTTTAGGGTAACATAAGTAAAATCGAATTTTCCATATGTTATCCCCAGGGGCCACTCGTGAAAATACCTTCATCCTACTCAAAATCGATGTACTTTTCAACCCTCTTCGAGGCTTGTATGCGAAAATGGGGCACCTAAATATGTCACTATCTGACGGTCTATTAGTGACGAGATGATAAGTAGTCGTAAACCGGCTCGGATATGTTTGGGTGCTCTATGACGAGTAATAAATTTTTTTCAAAATAAATTTGGCTACTGGACCACCGGCTTTTCCGCTAGGTAACGCTTCTGTTTCTGCCGATCGTGTGGCATAGTCTGTGGCGACAACTATCATGCATGGTCTTTCCATTGCTACTTTTTCGAAATGAGCCTAATAGGTCTATTCCTACTCTTCCGAAGAGAGTACCCACTGGGATTGGATGAAGCAGTCCTATAGGTTTTTTGTTTTGCTGGCTTTTACGGGCTTGATAATCAGGGCAGCCTTCGACAAACTTTTCCACGTGTCTGGCCGTAGCAGATGCGAATCGATTTCATCTCAATGTACGCATGCTCGCACATTTCCAGCAGATTGACGATACCTACGCGGATCGACGCGACGTTGGGACACAAGTTCGGATTCGGAATAATTTAATAAATTCAAAATTATTGTGGTAAATATCAAAACAATGGCGATATTGAGGGAGAATTCCATTATAGCTTATTTTTATCAAAAGCAAATATATTTTAGCTTAAAGTTTTTATTAGCTACCTACCTACTAAAAATTGTTTTCAAAATATAGATTCTGAAATAGGTAGATATAGCTCTATATCTCTTCAAGCTAGAAGAAAAAACTGAATACCGCTGATAGATTATTTTTTATGATAATTACGCACGGTGTTTCCTAAACTCGGTTAGTAACTTCAGGAGGTGTGATTCGTTAAGTATATTTCGTGTACGGAGTTGTCCCATTTTTAATTCGGTTATAGCTAGCTAAAGGGTTAGTTAAAAAAAAATATATATATATTTTTTTATTATTTTTTTTTAATGGCGTTTACCCGATTTAGCTGAAATTTAATACCTACTCTCATTTATAATGGATAAGGGGCTAATTTAGTTCTAACTAAAGTGAAATTATTATGTCTCAAAGAAGTTCCAGCAGATTTCAAAGTTTGACCAAACTTAGCTATGTCCGCCATTCTGTTTTATCAAAAAATATCAAAAATATGAGGATGACGATCAGTCTTGATCAATTCCCTCTCAAATAAGACCAAAATCAATGAAATCGGCGCATAAATAAAAAAGCTATTATACGAAAGCCAAATTCCGTTTTTTTTTGACAACCCTATATAATTCATAGCCCTATGGGTCTCACAGCGACACCTTATTCCTAATCTGGAGTATTATTTTATCTTTACTCATAATTTACATTCTTTGTCAAGTAAACAGAGCAGCAGTAGGAATACTTTTATTTCCAAATGTGCACAGTCAATCACATAATGTCTGCCCAGCGAATCTGTGCCTACGGGGCAACGGTAAGGGGAATGCAGTTGTAAAAAAAAATGGCTGATTTCATTCATAAAATACCCAGCTGCGTGCGGAACTTTTTGGAAGTATAATATTGTATTGCAACTCGTACACGAAAATTGACAATGACCAAATCCCCACCACTGGATATTTCAATATAAATCGATATTCCCAAGATGGGAGGATATAATGACAGGGGCCCTGGCCAATAGGCAGACGTAAGGTGACGTTAGCTCACTGACAACCGCATGGTACCCCGTGGCAACGGCGATTCTGCCAAAAACTCTACCAATCAGGCTCATCCAGGCTGAATGCTTGCCAAATTGACAAAAGCTGATGGTATCTTCGGAAAATGTTCATTTTTTATATTAGACAAAATTGAAGAAATCAATTATTAAAATAAGAATAGATCTAACAACCACGATAGAATCTTTAGCGTTTCATTATTATCTATATTTTGTTATTAAAAAATGGATTTTCACATGAACTATACTTCATGCCTAGTGTTTTTGCTTTCTTATAATTAAACATGGCAACATCGCACATTTACGTCCGAATTCCTTCCGTAGACTCAGAACCGCTGGGCAGACAATACGTTTCAACCCGAAAACTCCACAGCTCACAATGTACTACTTGGATTGATTTTGATATTTCTTATAATTTTTATCTTATATTTGACAACTCGCTTCATTTATATGCTTTCCCTAAACAATAGAAACACGAGAAACGAATACCCAAAAGAACGTGATCAAGAAGATTCAGAAGAACCGTACCCCGCTATTCCTATGGAATTCATAAAGCTTTCATGCAAGTCTAAGAAGGACAAAATATTAAAATATAATTTGGAGTCATTGGACTCAAAAAGCATCCCATCCCTATCGCCTGGGGAAAAAATAAACGCAAACGTTGAGTGCGTAGAAATAATTTAAGAAAGTAATTTTACCAATTTTTAGTTTTTCAGGTCAGTAGTTATTTTATGCTCTAGATGACCTGGGATAACTAGAAATATCAAATGGCTTGTCTTAAAGCCCCTCAGTAATTCTAGTTATGGCCAGTGCATTTTTACTCTGTTATCTAACCCAGATTATATAAAAGTCGACATAAATAATAATGCAGGTCTGGATATCACTGTAAATTGCGTATCTGCATTAGCAGATATGCAAAGATATGCATAGAATTACTGTTTATCAATTAATCGTTAAAACCCGGCATTACAGGCGTTCGGTCAAATCGACCGACTGCCCAAAAGTTTATATGAATGATTAGCTTTTTTCGCAGAGACAAGCCCAAACGTATCCTGAACGCTAAGGCATGACCTACGCAGGTTTACTAATCAATAGAGACATGAAACTTTCAAATATTACCTGCGTAAGTCATGCCTTAGCGTTCAGGATACGTTTGGGATCATTTCCGCGGAAAAAGTGTACAAGAACTATAATTCCTAGAATTCATAATCATTACAAAGGAAATTATATTATGCAGTACAGTTACCGTATTATCGACGGTCAAAAGTTATCCCAATATCAGAAAATGCCAATTTTGAACACAAATATTTTAGATACTCAGGTTCACGCGCCTAGTCAAAAGCACCGACTATGAATACAACGAACTATACTTCAACAAAAAACCAAAATATTTTTGGAGCAATGGGTAGTGAAAAATCTGCATTCCTGGATGGACAAAACTGCCACCCTTGTACCAGTGGCGTAATTACTGATTTTATCAATGATCCGTCTTTTTGACCGCCACGCGTGTACTTCCGGGTTAAAATTCAGATTATATTTTTCTCACGTAATCCCCTAATAATAATTAATAGTAGTATAATAGTAATAATTCCCCTGATATAATTATCAGTTTTTGTTTTTGGGGATTATGTAAGAAAAATAATCAGAAATGAATTTGAATTATACCGATTAATAATTAAACCTCGAGGTGTAATAAATCATATGTATGATAAATGTAATTACATACATACTTTAAAATGGTAGGTAGGAGATAGAGGGCATACAATTTTGATACGAATGCTTATGAAATCCTACAATTTACATATTATTCTACTAAGGGTCTATGATCACATAAGTACTGGGAAAGTACACACACAAAAAAAAAGGACTGGCGATTTTCAGTTCCTGTCCAATTTTTTCATGCAGTCACTTCGCATTTCACTTGCGCTCAATTTTATAATATTAAATAAATAAATTTAGATTAAGTTGAAGTTCTAGGAGCATATACTTACGCTCTGCTCTTCTTTTTAATGTATTTTTAAAGACGGCATGTCGAAGCCATAGGCAGTCACACCAAACCCAAAACGCCCTAAGAAAATCATGACCCAACACAATCTACGCGCATGGATCACCGAATTATGTGAACGACTCCACTGTAGCCATTTGCACTCGCACAATGTCAATGATTCACACCGACAACCCTTCGTCATAGCCTTTGTACCAAGAACCCCACGCCCTTGTGAACTGATGAACACCGAAAACCAGTCCGAAGAAAGCTCTCCAGGACTCGCTGAACGACACGCAAGATTAAAGAAAAGGGCACTACACTAAGTCGCCACAAGCGATGCTCGTCCCAAAACTAAGCTATATTCGTCATTCTACAGTAAAATCAATATTGCAAACTTGCAATTTGATGACTGCATGCTTCTGAAATTTCAACTCAGAAATTTTACACCATTCGTCGAATGTTTTATAACGCATGCAACTCTACGTAAGCAAGCAATAAGTTGGTGTTGGAAATCGGAACCTAGCAACAAAAGGTTCTTTTCAAAAACAAGAAGACGGGACAGATGGTTATTGGTTACTCAACAAGGTGAAGGGTTCTAGGTCAAGGTTGGTCTAGCGAACTTCACCAAGCACGGCCCTGACAGGAACCAGCAGCTGCCAGACTACTAAGGAAATGGGATATGTGTATATGGCAATCATGACTTAAAGTGTGCAGTACCAGCGTTTTCAGGCTTGTGAGCTACGACAGATCCAGGCTTCCTCGGAAAAAGTGGATAAAATTTGTGAAACTTTGAGTTTTTTAAATGTACTTATTGTTTTAATATCCAGTTTAAAGTCCAGCTTTCCGTAGCCGAGGGAGAATGTCAAAAGTGGAAATAATTAACTTCATAAAATCTATATTCGACAAAAATTATTTGATATTAGCTGTCCTGATTTACACATTTAAGAGTAAACAACCACAGGACAAAACAAACTTTAATATTATCCTTTTCATCACGTCAATGCTCCAGTTCCCAATTTGATGTTTAGAAATGTTACTAAAATATTACCACTAAATGTAAAACATTTGTTGGGTTCAGCATGGATTCCTTTCGGAAGTCATGCTGACAAGACAAAACATTGATTCAATGAGGAGAATAGATTCTCGAAGAGAAGTTAGTCAAGTTTCGGTCCGTCAAGCGGTAGGCAGAAAAGTCCCGGAAAAGTGTGTCCCGAAAAAGCGTTCGTATCAATAAAGTTCTCATGGCGAATATAATGTAAGTAAATTCTTTTTATTATTGGCAACCCGGCGGAAATCTGTTATCCCATCTTAGTCTTACGAAATGTCTTTTAGAATATCAATCGAATTGTAACTTAAATGTTTTAACTAATTTATTCAATTAATACACCTGTGTCCTGTTTTGATCATGCTGTTTTATTTTTCATCAAAGAAAGCAGAGATCCTTCTAGGTACAAGGGCAAGATAAAGCCCTGGTTGCACTCTGATAACTTAGGGTGTGACAATAGTTATCATTAGGCCAAGAAGTAGGTCTTTTTGTGCTGAGCTCAACGTTTGAATTGAGCAAAGTACCTGCCGAATAGCATATAACATATTATCTCTAAAGTACTGCAATTATTCCTTTCACAACTAAATCTTTTCTTCATTCATCCACTTTGGGAAAGATAAAAAGCTGCCACTATAATTTAAGACGTATGTCAAATCTGTTTACTTTATTTTCAAATCAAATTTAGGTCACACACATTCCACTCCTTCGAACAAGGACGTCTGTGTTAACGATCAGACACTGCAACTTGATTATCCGTATTTATTTATGCTTTCACTTTATGCAATAATTTAATCCATAATATTGAACAAAAAAATTAAACCAAACAATTCAGTGCAAATTATAAATAAATTATGTTCTTGGAGTTTAATCCTGAACTTGGTCGTTGAAGCTGCTATATGGCGAGAAGAAAAAGCAACATTAATTACAAAAAAATAATGGCGCTGATTGACGCTCTGCCTATAGCGTGAAAAAAAAAAAAAAAAAAAAACGGAAAAAATATTCATACAATTCTTCTCAGTCCTAGGTACATAATGGAACACTTCTGTGTTAACTGTTGACGATACTGAAGTTCAAATTGAAGGCGGCTTGAAGATCAAATTTGTTATTAAAATATTGTCTATTATTACAAGATGACATAACATCTATGAAACAATGAACACATATATGACATCAAAAGGCATAGAACATCAAGTCACTGACTGTCCGATATACACCAGAGTAGAATGGGGTGGCAAAACGGACAAATCGAACCAGAGTAGGAACAGAGTCAGTTACAGGAAGCTAATCTTGAACAAAAGATGTGGCAGAAGATGTCAATACAGATAATACAGCTACTCACCTGAAAAATTGTTTCCACACGACGCTGTTAAGGATGTAGACAGAAGAAAAATGGGTCGGGGCAAAAGATCTAGAGATCTGCAGATAAATTCCCAAACAAGGGCTGACATACCCTTGACATCACGTGGGTTATGCCTGGATAAAACTCTTTTACAACTAACGTTGCCAACGGAAATTTAGATCAGTTGATATAATTCATTGCCGGTCGAGGTATTTGCCCTCGGAGTAGTTTCTAGCTCATCGACGATGTTCAATAATGCTAGAAAAGAGACCTAATGAGCCTTTGATCTTCTGATGAGTCCAAGCAAGGAGTCTTGCATCCGCAGATCAGCGGATAAATTCACAAAAAAGGACTGTGTTGTCCTTGACTTCTCGTTGGTTAATACCTAGAATAGTTATTTTTGTATCAAGGGCGCGAAATGCTACTGAAGTGCAAACAAATTTTTTTGCGACGTTTTCATAGAAAACTTTTCATTGAAATCTGGTATTTTTTTGTTTTTTTTGCCAATTTTTAGAGTTTTCTATGAGATTTGGTTAGAAGGTGAAATTTTTCATTTTGCGGTGCTCCCCGCGGTGCTCGACTATTTTTTTAACTCGGCTGCGCCTCGTTAAAAAAATCAGATCTCGATCACCAAAGTATTTCGCGCCCGAGTTGCAAACAATATTTTTTCTACAACTCCATTTAAATATCAATCATTCGAAGCCAAAATTGCATTTTCAATCTAGTCGGTGAATTTTAAATTATTTTTGATTTCCTGACAGGTATGTGTCACCATGACACCCAGTGTGCGAACTAGCTATTTCGCGCACACCTGCGCGAACTAGCTATTTCGCGCACACCTGCGCGAAATAGCTAGTTCGCGCACGGCGTCATGGGAACGTTAAAAAAATCAATACCTGGGAAAAAAAAGTGCCACTTCGCAAACTGTCATGAGTGTGCGAACATCATCATTTTTTGACAGTTGTAGAAAATAGTTATTTTTGTATCTAGTGCGCGAAATGCTACTTTGGTGATCGAGATCTGATTTTTTTAACGAGGCGCAGCCGAGTTAAAAAAATAGTCGAGATCACCAAAGTATTTCGCGCCCGAGTTGCAAATAGTATTTTTTCTACAACTGCATTTAAATATCGATCATTTGAAGGCAAAATTGGATTTTCAATCACAGGTAGGTGAATTTTAATTATTTTTAGTTTCCTGACAAGTATGTGTCACCATGACTCCAGTGTGCGAACTAGCTATTTCGCGCACTAGGGTGCGAAATAGCTAGTTCGCACACTGGAGTCATGGGAACGTTAAACAATCAATACCTGGGAAAAAAAGTGTCACTTCGCAAACTGCAATGAGTGTGCGAACATCATCATTTTTTGACAGTTGTAGAAAAAAACCATTTTACAACTTACGTTGCAAACAGAAATTTAGACATGTTAGTGCAATTCAATGCCGGTAGGGTTATTTGCTCTCGGAGTAATCGTTTCTACGTTGCAAACAGAAATTTAGACATGTTAGTGCAATTCAATGCCGGTAGGGTTATTTGCTCTCGGAGTAATCGTTTCTAGCTCGTTAACAATGTTCAATATTGCTCGAACAGAGCTAATAAGCCTATGTCCTTCCGATGAGTCCAAATAAGTACGAAACGCGTGAAGGGCTGTCTAGGGAATCTTGCATTCGCAGATCACCGGATAAATTCCCAAACAAGGACTGTGTTTTCCGTGACTTCACGTTGGTTAATACCTGGAAAATCTTTTTACAGCTTACGTTGCCAACGCAAACTAAGACCTATTAGTGAAATTCAATGCCGGTAGGAGTATTTGCCCTCGGAGTAGTGGTTTCTAGCTCGTCGAAAATATTCAATATTTCTAGGGAGCTAATATGCATATGTCCTTCTGATGAGTCCAAATAAGGACACAACGCGTAAGCGACTGGCTATGAAATCTCGCATCCTCAGATCAGCGGCTAAAGTCCCGAACAAGAACTGTGATGTCCTTGACTTCACGTTGGTTGATACCCGAAAAAACAACACAGTTTTTACAACTTACGTTGCTGAAGGAAATTTATACCAGTTTGATTCAATGCCGGTAGGGGTATTTGCTCTCGGAATACTTTCTAGCTTGATTTATACCTGAAGAAACATTTCTACAAATATATATATATATATATATATATATATATATATATATATATTATATATATATATATATATATATATATATATATATATATATATATATATATATATATATATATATATTTATATATATATATATATATATATATATATATATATATATATATATATATATATATATATATATATATTATATATATATATATATATATATATATATATATATATATATATAAGAAGAATGGACGTTGTTGCTGACAAGTACGAAGACAATTTTGGGAATCGATTTGGGGAATGCAGCAAAAATAAAGTGTACTCTTTAAAGTTTATCCGAGCTTTCGATAATGTTTATTATCATCTTCAGGGAAACTATGGATCAATATACAAGTTAAAGACAATAAGACAATACTATAATGTAACTTACATCTTTGGTGAGATTATTAAAGATAAAATGTTGTGTAATTGATCTGTTCCATCAGCATCGAGGACAGTGAGAACTTAATTATTAGTCATTAATACATAATAAGCTTGTTAAAAATTATTGAGAAAGGATGAAAGATTGTGTAAATGGGACAATACAACATATTAAAATATTAAATAGTCTCTTGTAAAAGTCTCTCTCTGTAACTATTTAGTATTTTAATATGTTGTCTTGTCCCATTTACACAATCTTTCATCCTTTCTCAATAATTTTTAACAAGCTTATTATGTAATAATGACTAATAATTAAGTTCTCACTGTCCTCGATGCTGATGGAACAGATCAATTACACAACATTTATCTTTAATAATCTCACCAAAGATGTAGGTTACATTATAGTATTGTCTTATTGTCTTTAACTTGTATATTGATCCATAGTTTCCCTGAAGATGATAATAAACATTATCGAAAGCTCGGATAAACTTTAAAG
Organism: Ceutorhynchus assimilis; assembly: GCA_917834065.1. NCBI lineage: Eukaryota > Metazoa > Arthropoda > Insecta > Coleoptera > Curculionidae > Ceutorhynchus > Ceutorhynchus assimilis. Next base: position 63,989,999 of record OU892277.1, read on the forward strand.
AGTACACTTTATTTTTGCTGCATTCCCCAAATCGATATATATATATATATATATATATATATATATATATATATATATATATATATATATATATATATATATATATATATATAGATATATTCAAATATGATTAGTACAATTATTGTTCTCTTAGCGAAGACAATATTTTTATGAATTTTTCCTACTAGGTACATATTTTATTTTGCCACTGTACCGAATAAATAAACTAGAACTATGTTAATACAGTAGACTCGCGCTAGTGTAAACACGGAAAAACCGGACGTGTTCATATTATCGAGATATTCACACCATTGAAGGTCTACTTAAAAATGCAAAATACTCTCAGCAATAGTCTCTAAACTTGAAATTCAAGAAAAATTATTACAATAGGAACTGGCAAACATATCCATTAGGTAAATTTTTCCAGTTTATCGATTAAAGGGAGATATAATTTTTGTCTGAATGGTTCTAGCTGACCATTGGATTACTACCTACTTTGTCTTGAAAGTTTCTTAGGCGACACAATAACGCCAATACAGTGTCATTACTTAAGTGTGCAACATATCGGATTTTTTTTTAGTAATAGCACAATCAAAATACAAACAAGGCCAAAAGTTGGTGCATGTCTGATAATCATATTAGGTGCACTTAGAATGGTTGCAAGTCAAACAGCATACAGGGTAGCTCAAAAAATATCAAAATTGTAGTATTATTTACTTAAATAAAATAAAACTTTTGCACTTTAAGGAGAGTTTTTTTAATATGGCTATTATCATTAGTAATGTTTTAACTTGTTAAAAAAAAAGTTGCGACATTTTAAAGTTGTGTTGAATAGCATTGCAACAAACATGAATTTTGTGATTCCATAAAAAATTAAAAATCTAAGTTAATTTCACAAATATGCTTGAATTTGAACAAAGTTATGTAAGATTGATTTGATTTTAATTAATTTTTGAAAGTATTAAGGGCGGAAATAAAAAATAGAAAAAATATAGAAATTATAAATTTTTTTCGAGGGAAAATAAAAAAAATCTTAGGAGGCTATGTTTTGGTATTTAACGAGGTATTTAGGCATAACTTTTAATTCCAAACAACTTTCCTCTATAACATTTTGCTGAATTTTCTAAAATAAGGGTACTTTACACTACAGCTTTGATATTGTTTGAGCTACCCTGTATGCTGTTTGACTTGCAACCATTCTAAGTGCACCTAATATGATTATCAGACATGCACCAACTTTTGGCCTTGTTTGTATTTGGGTAGTACTATTACTAAAAAAAATCCCCATATGTTGCAAACTTAAAAAATCACACTGTATATGCTCTTGCCTTGCTGGCAATCTTCTAGAATTTTTGACTTCTGATAAGGTCGAACTATTCTCACAAAAGTCCCTGACAGTTTGCAAACTGTCAGTAACAATCGCTCAGCTAAGTTAATTTATTTTGGAAGGACGGCATTGAAAACATGCATGGGCGATGCATTCTGACAGTTTGCAAACTGTCAGAGACTCTTGTGAAAACAGAACCATTGTGTCTTCCGCCATTCTCCAAAACTGATTAACCACAACAAAGAACGAACTAAAAACTTAAAGACTTTTGAAAGTGCTCTTGACGCGCTGCCACTTGTGTATTTCACATTAGCGTGAATGCAGTAACTCAACATATCTGTGCATTCCTTGTCTCGAAAGATTCGGGGAACCCCAGAATTGGACAAAACAGCCGATGAAAACAACAAGTAGGCAGAAAACTCTTAAATTTTTGGTCAAACACATTGTTCATACTACCGAGATTCTCAAAAGTTCACACTACAGAATATATAATGTATTTCATTCTGGCTGTTCATACTACTTGGAGGTTCACAGAAGCCTGTGTTCACACTAGCGCGAGTCTACTGTATATATAAAAATATCCATCTCATTGAAGTTCAAGCGGTTCCTTCGTTTACAACACTACAATGTTTCTAAATTTGAGAAAAATACAGGGTTTTTGGCGGAAGGTTAGCTAAACTTGGTGGGCGTATAAATAGGCCCATTTCGAAGATATTTTATTAATACACTTGTGGCCTTTTGTTCCCCTTTTTTTTTATCATTGCTTTCGTATTGTTCTCAAGAATTTTCAAAAATGGACCTTTTAACTTCTGTAACTTTTTTTAAAATGTTTATGAAAATGTTTTTTTCTGTGTTTTTGGTCTGTAGGGTATCGTTGATCTTGATAAAAGTTACAGAAGTTAAAAGGTCAATTTTTGAAAATTCTTGAGAATAATACAAAAGCAATGATATGAAAAAAACGGGGACCTTAAGGGCACTAGTGTATTAATAAAATATCTTCGAAATGGGCCTATCTATCCACCTACCCAGTTTGGCTAACCCTCCGCCAAACACCCTATGTATTGCAATACCTTTACTAAAGAGAAGCAGCCCAAGATTGTACATTTTATCCCTTGTAGTTTATTATATCTTAGCAAATAGGACTGCCTAATTTACATAGCACCAAAATACCATAACAAAACATTGGCTACACTACAATTCGTGCCGCGATTGCTACTTTATTACTTTCTGCGCGGCGATCTGAATATTTTGCCACGAATTTGCATACAAAACAATGTTATCGCACAAATCAATGACCAGGCGGCAAAACCAGAACATTGGGACCTGCATTTGACAATTTTATTAGCAATTAACCGTTCTGCCGGGCCCGGGCCGCAATGGAGTTCTAGGATTTTTAAGCGCAATAAATAAGGGACTCAGGGTCAAGTTCAACTGAAGGCAGACCTAATTAATTTACTTCAATATCCAAAAGAATAACATTATAAGCCTGATCGTTTAAATATAAATACGACCAAAATTCACCGTCAGTGGAAGTTTACAATTTCTTTGCTTTTTTTGTGAGGTGCTTGTATACTATAATACTCTTCAACTGGTGCAATGTGTTTTCCAGTCTTACTAATTATAGCAAACAAATCATGGTAAAGCTCTTCTCATGTTTTCTATTATTCGTTTACTTAATATTCATCATATTTTATAGACCTGGTTTTCACAATGAAAATACTCTCACGAAAGTACATGCATGAATACTGTCTTCATAAAGATCTCATGAGAGTGCGATCTACGAGAGTAGAGAATATTGTAACAGAAGCGATAACTAGTAAGACAGCTGACACTGGGCTAATTCTAGTGGTGGGTGCTATAGCCATAGAAGGAACAAGTGATGATATGTACTGCTGATATTTTCTTCCTAATAGTCTAAGATCATAATAGGAAAGGATCTGCACCCATCTGTTTATTGGGTGAAAATTATTTTATATCAAAGTTAGTATGTTAAAAAATATATCAGGTGTGGGTTGGCTAAAAAATTCCTGGCCAGACTATTATTAATAAATAATTCAAACATTATAATTGTTAAAGGCATTGCACTCATTTGTTTAACGAACAAATTCCATACTAATCGAAAGTATAGGGCCTAAAGAATATAAAAACGTTGGAATATCTATTTTTTTCCTGGCATAACTATCGGGTTGGCAGGTTTTAACAGGTGAGTCGATACTAGTAATTCACACCCATGTGTTTAATAAATAAATCTTATATCAAAAAAAAAGTTATTTTATTGCGAACACGATGATATAGGGTTGTCTACGAAAAATCTGGCCTGAATGACGGTTGGCGAGCTTTGAAAAGCGAAATTTTGGTGCGGATGGAAATATGCGACAGAGGGTGTAAGATTTATACATTAAACAGATGGGTGTAAATTACTAGTATCGACTCACCTGTTCAAACCTGCCAACCCAATAGTTATACCAGGAAAAAAATAGACAATCCAACGTTTCTATATTCTTTAGGCCCTATACTTTCGATTAGTATGAAATTTGTTCGTTAAACAAATGAGTGCAATGCCTTTGACAATTATAATTTTTGAATTATTTATTAAAAATAGTCTGGCCAGGAATTTTTTAGCCAACCCACACCTGATATATTTTTTAACATACTAACTTTGATTTAAAATAATTTTTACCCAATAAACAGATGGGTGCAGATCCTTTCCTATTCGGATCTTCCACTATAAGCTTTTCAGTTCAAGAGAGCCTAAATAATTATAGTAAAATAACTTTATTATGGTCTCCCTCACTCCCTCCGCTCATTTCTTCCGCTCAAGTCGCTAGTTTCTACGTCAGCATAAGTACCTTCTACATAGAGTAAAAATAATGTTTTTTAATTCCATTATTACAAATGCAGGTGAAAATGAATGAAATGTGTGAATAAGATGAAGAATTATTTGATGAAACATGTCATGTTTAATGTGGTGTACTGCTCTAGGGGTTATTCTTTGAAGTAAAGTAGTTCAATAGTTTTCTTTTATTTTTCTAATTAAGTCTCTCTTATTTCTTGGCTTTGTTAATTTTCTATCTTTGAAGGTGAGGTTCAATTTATATTTTTTTTTTGTTCACTTCTTTTCAGAATCTTATTTTTTAGTTTGCTCGATTAACTAAACCTGAGTGGGAGGGGGCAGGTATCTGTGACAGCCCACTTTTTTGAGATTAATAATGTTGTAACCTATTCAAAATAACTTTGATATCATCGGGGTCTGGGAAACCGCACTAAAAGGATACATTATAAGCGATACTGTTCATATTAACGAATACAATTTGATAAGAGAGAATCGAGTTGGCAGAGGAGAGGTGGCTTTTTACGTTGTTAATATTTTCGCCAATAGACTCGCCAAATAACAATGAACTAAACTACTCAACAATAGGTTCGTTCCAAGCATAAATTTCACCAATTTTTGAGACGCGACAACTTTTTAATAAATTAACGGAAAAATATGCCGTTTTCACCATTTTTGAAAGCAATTCCTTGTTAATAATCTGCTTTACACAAGAAAATATAGAATTTTAGTGTTTTTTGTATACAGGGTATGGTGATGTAGGAAGTGCGGTAAAAATACAAAATTTTTGTTGCCATCCAATTTCTACAATTATTTTTATTTATTTTTTCTATGCACACCCGAATGATTATGTTATTATATTATGTTCATCCCTCGAAACGTTTTTGGATTTTTTCCTATATCTTTTTCTGTTTATAAAATAATGCAAATTTAGTGTTATAATGACACGCAGAGCTTTAAACCCTTTGTGAACAAATTTAAGCAGTTACTTTTAGGATCCGCTAGTTTAAAATTACTTGCTATGATCACAATTAGAACTAACTGACGTAAAAAAGCTTCATACAAAATATACAGGGTGTGCGAGGATACTTTTACTACCTACCTTTATTAAATTTCGAAATTCAAAGGAGACTACACATTCACTGGGTGATTGATTTGGGGACACCCTGTATACAAGTAAAAATTCGTCCAAAATGTTAGTAATTAATTCCTTCAGGACCTGTTGATGGCAGCAAAGATCAAGAAACTGAGGAAACAATTGTTTTATAGGTTTACAAATTAGATGTAACTTTCTGAAAAAATTGATGACAAAAAAAACCTCGAAAATGTTTTTTGGAATTACATTGCAGAAGTGATATAAAGCCTTTAAAGTAAGTCAAAATTTATTTTTCGTCCTTGATACTTTCTTTCCTGTAGTAAATGGCAAAATTATGGAAAACTTGAAATTTCGAGTTTAAAGTATCCTCACATGGCAAGTAAATTTAAACTAGCGGATACTACAAGTAACTTTAAATTTGTTCACGATGGGTTTGAAGCTCTGGGTGTCATTATGATACTAAAGGACCTCGCACACCTTATATGGGATTTTGGCGATCGGTCGATTTTTTTTTTTTCAATTTTGATATGTTGTATAGGATTTAATTCTTAACAACCTTCAAATGGGACGAAATCTTGTAGGTAACACGGTCTTTGAGATATGAGCGTTGAAAGATGAACTGTTTTGCGACTTTTTGTGTGGAGAATATACGAAATACTGGTGCTACTGGTGTTTATCAGTCAAAATATTGACAAGTTCACATATTTTACGTCACGAACACCCATTTGCACCGACTTTTTCTTATGGGACCCTTAAGCTAATTGTCCCTTAAAGCATCATTAGCGATTTTGACGCTTTGTACCTGGTTTGAGTTGAGCTACACGAATTTTCAGACGCTTCTGGTGCTTTACTTTTAGCACAGCTCTATTCCAAAACTACATCATCTTCAACCCTAAACTATGAAAATATTTATTTTTGGTGTGATTCCACGGTAGCCCTCTCATGGATTCGTTCCTCACCACATAATTTCGAAGTATTTGTTGGAAATCGAGTTTCGTAAATTCAGAAGCCCTTTCTGAATCATGGAGATATGTTCCAACTGCTGAGAATCCAGCTGACTTTCCTGCACGGGGCATGTCACCAAAAATTCTACTTGCAATCAATTCCTGGTTCCATGGCCCTAATTGGTTATATTCATCTTCATCAAAAAGGCCAAATGACATTACTATACACAATTCAGTACCAATTTCATAATTTCCAGAGTGTCGAAAAAATACTCACGCTTTGGTTCATGGCAAAATAGATTCTTATAATTTGCTATTTCCTCTTTCAAGATTTTCTTCCTTCCAACGGGTGAAAGATGTAATGGCTTACTGTTCACGATTTTTGAGAAATTGTAAGGCTACTAACATTCAAATAGACAATCGACAAATATTAACTTCGGACGAATTGCGTGAAGCTTCCCATAAATTAATTATGCTAGCTCAGCGTGAGCCATTCTCTGCTGAAATAAAAGAACTTATCAAATCTGGAAGTGTTAGCAACAAAAGTCATCTCAATAATTCAACTCCATTTTTGAAAGATGACATCATAAGGGTAAATGGTTGCCTGAAAAACTCGAATTATTCATTCGACAAAAAACATCCTGCTCTTTTGCCTCATAAGCATCATTCAACGGATCTTATTTTAAAAAATATACATAATCAGAACTATCATTGTAGTCTTCAACTACTTTTGTTCAAGACTCGTGAACACTTTTGGCCAGTTTCGGAAAAAAGTGTCGCTAAGCGCATTGTGCGGCAATGTAAAGTATGTTTCCGTTTTAAGCCAAAGTTCATTTAACCAATTATGGGTAATTTTCCAGAATATCTGCGAGACCCCCTTTTTCAGACGTGGGTGTGTATGACGCAAGTCCATTTCAATACAAAGATAGGAAGGGTCGTGGTGCAAAAACAAAGAAAAAATTCTCTGTCTTTTTATTTATTTAACAGTAAAAGCGGTTCATCTTGAACTGGTGACAGATTTGAGCCCTGCAATTTTTCTTGAAGCCTTTCACCGTAAAGGCAAACCATCCAATGTATATTCTGATAATGACAGCAATTTTTCAGGTGCGAATAATCGGTTAAAAGAATTGGGGCAATTTTTAAAATCTAATAAAAGTGTTACTATTCAATAACTTAACGGCTTATTCCGCACATCTAGGTGGTATATGGGAGGCGGGAATTGAGTCCGCTAAAGGACATTTGTTCAAAGTGGTGACATCTATTTTCACATTCGAAAGTTTTTACACCATCATTTCACAAATAGGAAGTTTATTAAATTCTAGACCTTTGACGCCGATGTCTGCCGATCCGAACGATTTAGCTGTTCTTACGCCGTCTGTATCACTTCCTTACCCTGACCTTATGAGTATCTCATTTTGAACAATTAGAAAAAATGAAGCAACTGTTCTGGAAAAGGTGGTGCAACGAATATGTTACTCAATTGCAACAGTGACAGAAATGGAGACAAAATACTCGAAATCTTTCGGTTGGTGAAATGGTGTTAATTCATGACAATTATTTGCCTCCATATAAATGGCATCTTGGGCGCATCTGTGACGTTCATTCAGAGGTGATTTTTTTGAAATCGTTCGCAAATATCAGCGTGCACGAAAATTTGCATCAATTTGTTCGTATACGCAACTTGCTATGTGCGAAAAGCTTTATTTGAAATTGACATTGGGATGTGTGCATCTCTACCTGCGTGCACGCAAAAGATGCACTCGCTCGCTGCGTTACCAGTTCTCTTTTTACAAAATATTAAAAATCTACCAATAAAAATAGTTGGATTTTTGAATTTTATGATATTTTGGCTGACACTAATGTATACTTTACGATGACATTTATTTATTATGATTTTTTTTGATGTTCTGAGGTTAGAATTTTTTAAAATAAGTTACGTGTTTCTTTATTACCAAATACCAATTAACCACAAAAAAATTAATACTATTTCATCAATAAGCCATTGTCCAAAAATTATGATGTTTGCACTCTGATGACAATTTGCGAAGTGACACTTTTTTCCCAGGTATTTATTATTCACAACCAACTGGTATGACATAAAAGTTTGTATGCACCACGGGGGTACAGGCCAACTGGGCACCAAACTCTTGAGGTCATAAACGTAGACCGGCCAACTCGACACCATCAAACGCAGGTAGTTTTCAAAGAGCCCCTAAGAGATAGGCCAACTGAGCACTCTATTGTCTAGAGGATAGGTCAACTGAGCACTCTATTGCTTAGGGGATTAATTTTGGCATAGGTATTTTATGCCCCAAAATTGACAATTACATCTCAGAAAATTCAGCATTTCCTCCTTCGATGAGGGCTTCAAAGAGCAGTAATCTATTTTCAACAACTAACCCCTGCGAGTCACTTCATTCTCATTGCGCATTCTAATAGAGACCACCATTATTGAATATCAATGCTTGATTTATGTAAAAATTCAAAGTATTGATACCATTATTATTGTTAAAACTAAAAAAGTTAAACAAGCAGAATGTTTCTTAAATCAATAAATCCTGGCACTCGATAATAATGAATTAACCGAGTACGATTTTGTTAAATTAGTTTCACATATGTAGATACAAAATATAAAATAGTATATTACAATCCGAGACGGAAAATACTTCATTGCTGGTCGAGAGGTTATTATAGTTTATCGAGACGCGAAGCGTCGAGATAAACTCAACCTCGAGACAGAAATGAAGTTTTCCGTCGAGGTTTGTATACTTTTTTATTTTCAACCCTTAATTTTCTGATGCAAAAACTAAAGATTCTGTTATAAGAAATTTTCATATAGTGTAAAACTGGCCTTAGAAAAAAATATTTCACTTTTTTTGTCAATGTCATCAATTTTGACGATCTCAAAGGCCCTGTAAAGGCCAAAACAAAAGACGAAACCACAGGAAACCGCAAAATCAACAACCATAGATAAGATCAACAACGCCTTAACGACGGTAGTTTTCGCTCAGTATTTTTGCGGAAATAATAGATTTTCACTAGATTTCTCCCCGTTCTCCCCAAAGAAATGATTTCGGAAAGTGAAGATGAAGCGATGGATTGTACCCCACCTGAATTAAAAGAAGCAGCAGACAGGATTGGAGAGAGTTTGCTTCCAGCAAAAAGCAAATTTCGGTACGAAAAGGCTTTTCAAATATTCGAAGCATGGTGTAGCCAGAAAGGAACGAGAAATACTGCCTCGGAGACCGTTTTGTTGGCGTATTTTGGCGAATTATCTAAGGAAAAGAAGCCTTCGACTTTATGGTCGACTTACAGTATGTTGAAAACCATGATTAAATTGAAAGAGAAAGTTGATATCTCCAATTACGCAAAACTTATAGCTTTTTTGAAGCGGCAAAATCTGGGCTTTCAGCCGAAAAAGTCGAGCGTTTTTTCCAGAGAAAACATTAACGAGTTCCTCACGAAGGCAGCTGAAGAATTCATTAGCATCAAGGTAGGTTTTCAAAAAATATACAAAGAAGATAAAAATGCGAAAATCAAAATGATTTTCTGTATGCTATAGCTAGGTTACCCATTTTATTTTTATCTGGTTTCAGGTAGCGCTAATTGTTGGTGTGTCGGGTGCATGTAGGAGCGATGAACTAGTCAAGATGAAAATGGAGCACGTCAACGTTTTGGAAGGAAAGATCGCTATAGAAATTCCACACACAAAAACTTACACAAGTCGATCGTTTATCATAAGCGATCCAGATTGGGTTGCTATTTTCCACAAATACCTCACTTTGCGGAAAAATTTGAAAAATGACAGGTTATTTGTTCAATGGCGAAATGGGAAATTACATAACCAAGCAATTGGCTATCATTCAATCTCAAAATTTCCACATAAAATAGCTGCTTTTTTGAAGCTTCCAAAAATTGAAACTTTTACAGGGCATGCTTTTCGTCGTACTTCCGCAACCTTATTGGTTGACAACGGGGCCGATCTATTGCAACTCAAAAGACTGGGAGGGTGGAAATCGAGCACGGTTGCTGAAGGCTACATAGAGGCATCTTTGGAGAACAAAAGTAAGACTGCTCTGATGCTATCCTCTACTTCCAAAGGTATTCAGTTGTCCAGTGCATCCACAAGTACATCACATGCGGAAACTCATCCGCAAGCGCAAGAGATAATAGTTCCAAACGAAACACAATTCCAACAGGATGGTCTCAAGATTTCCATTATAAACAACAATGCTAATTTAACAATTAATGTAAATAAGTGAATAGATTTAATTAGTTCCATGTAATACATGTGGTTTTATTATTATATGTGAGAGCTGTATGAAAATTATCAATTTGGAACGAGCAGGGAAATGGGGACGGAAAAGCATTTGCCGTCCCGGACGGAAAATGCTTTTCCGTCCTAGGCAGGCATATGCATTACCGTCCCGATAAATGTCAAAGTCCAGAAATGTGACACTTTCAAGATTTTGAAAAACCTGCAATGTCAACATTACATATGTGGTTGAAAATAAAAACTTTTAAACGAATATTACCGCTTTTTTTGTTTGTACAACAATAACAAGGCAATAGCATAGACTTTGTGATAGTAGGTATATAGTATAGGTATATGTCATGAGGCTCATAACACTAGTTGTGTTATGGACTAGCTTATGAATTCATAACACAACTAGTGGTTTTTTTTTTTTTTTTTTTTTACGGATATGCGCACTCGCAAGGAAATGTCCTATCACGCTCGAGAAGCGGCAAGTGCGCGGAAATGTCGGTGTATGTTGGTCTTGAAACGGTTCAGGTTGTAACCTGCAGGGAAAACCGTCGCAGGGAGTTTATTCCACAGCGATGCTGTTCTCCAGAGATATGAATTCTGATATAATGAGGTTCTTGGTGCCTCTAGTTTGACAGTAAATTCATGGTTACCGTCTGTTTGACGGGTTCGCCTGGTAGGTGCTACTCTCGGTGGAATCATACGTGCCAACTCTTCAGAGCATTTTCCGTGATAGTACCTGTAGAAGAGAGATAAATCGCCCACAGATCTGCGATGTTCGAGACCATCCAAGTTACGAGTAAGTGCGGGGTCATTGATCAGCTTGATAGCTCGTTTTTGCACGGTATTCAAAAGCATTAAGGTATGTTTGGGTGCTGCACTCCATATATGTGAGCAGTACTCCATAGTTGGTCGAATCTGGGCTTTGTAGAGTGTCAGCAATTGGCTTGGTGTGTACAGATGTCTTGTACGAAATAGCACCCCCAGCTTTTGGGAGGCCCTTTTAGCAATATCTGCCACGTGACTGTGCCAAGACATGTTGGTCTCTGCAGTAACCCCCAAGATGTTCAACTGACTCTGTAATGTGACAGCACTTCCAGATAGCATGATGTTTGGCTCACCGGTGCTGGTCTTTTTTGAAAACAGAGCTGCTTGGGTTTTCTGCGCGTTGAACTGTACAAGGTTTTTGTTACCCCAGTCCTCTATTATCTCCAGGTCGTTATTTATCTGCGATATTTGAGTTAGTCTAAGATGATGGAATTCACGTGCGGAAAGACCTGTGGGTGGTATGAGTGAGGAGACTACATTGCCATCGTCTGCAAAGCAATAAAGTGGATTTACTGTTTTATCTATGAGGTCATTTATGTAAATCAGGAAAAGAGTTGGCGAAAGGATTGCTCCCTGTGGCACACCAGCATTTATTTGGTAAGAGTTGGAGTTCTGGCCATCCAGTGCAACATAAATGGATCTGTCCTTTAGGTAACTTTCAAACCAAGTGCAAAGTTTCGGCGATAATCCCATTGCTTTGAGCTTGTTGAGCAGATTTTCATGCCAAACTTTGTCGAATGCTTTAGATATATCTAAGGCAATTGTTCTTGTTTCACCCCGCAACTCAATCGCTTTTTGCCATAAGTGAGTGACGTATGTAAGTAAATCGCCAGTTGACCTATATTTTCGAAATCCGTATTGCTTATCGTTGATAATTTTGTACTTTTCCAAGTACTTGGTTAGGTGATTGTTCACAACTCTTTCCATTACTTTTGATATCACCGGAAGTAGAGCAATTGGTCTATAGTTTAACGGATCTGTCTTTTTTCCTTTCTTTGGAATGGGTTGTACTGCGGCAGACTTCCATGATGATGGATATACTCCTTGCCTGTAAGACAAATTGAATAATTTAGCGAAAGTTGGGGTGAGTTCGTTGGCGCAATTTTTGAGTACTATTGCGGGAATGCCATCCGGACCCATTGCTTTGTTTGTATCCAGCTTTTTTAGGAATTTTCGTATTTCTCTGTGACAAAAGTGTACCTCTGGCATACTATGGGAAACCCTTTCAATGAACGGTGGAGTTTTTCCGTTTGGCACTGTCAGGTTGGAGTTGGAGGAAAACATTTGGGCAAGCATATTGGCTTTTTCCTCTGATGTTGTGGCTAAGTGATTATTTTTATCTGTAAGTGGTGGTATGGATGACTTGGTGAAGTTAGATCCAACAGCTTTTGCAAGAGACCAAAAAGACCTAGAACTACTTGGACAATTCAGCAACCTGTTTTTTATTCTTTGATTGTATGTTTCTTTAGCGGAGTCAATAGTAATTTTGCAACTATTTCTGGCTTCTATAAATTCTGTGTGGTTTTGAGCGGTTTGTTGTCGTTTCCAAAGGTTATATGCTCTGTGTTTTTTCTGTACAGCCGTTTGACACTGGCTGTTGAACCAAGGTTTTGCATTAGCTCTACGTTTAGTTGTATGTGGGATATATGCGTCCATTCCAGATAAGATTACTTGTGTTATTTCATTACAGCAAATAGTGGGATCAGCTGTTTTAAAGCAAACCTCTTGCCATGGAAAATCCAGGTAATACTGTTTTAGGTCATTCCATTTTGCCGATTTATAGTGCCACATTTTACGAGGAAGTGGTTGTAGGCTTAGTGGTGTTATGGACAAGGTTATGAATTCATTACACGACTATTTTTGGTGATTTGACAAATGTCCAAGGTAAACCTGTAAAGGTAAAATGAAGGTATACAACGACTAATACCAATTTCATAATTTCCAGAGTGTCGAAAAAATACTCACGCTTTGGTTCATGGCAAAATAGATTCTTATAATTTGCTATTTCCTCTTTCAAGATTTTCTTCCTTCCAACGGGTGAAAGATGTAATGGCTTACTGTTCACGATTTTTGAGAAATTGTAAGGCTACTAACATTCAAATAGACAATCGACAAATATTAACTTCGGACGAATTGCGTGAAGCTTCCCATAAATTAATTATGCTAGCTCAGCGTGAGCCATTCTCTGCTGAAATAAAAGAACTTATCAAATCTGGAAGTGTTAGCAACAAAAGTCATCTCAATAATTCAACTCCATTTTTGAAAGATGACATCATAAGGGTAAATGGTTGCCTGAAAAACTCGAATTATTCATTCGACAAAAAACATCCTGCTCTTTTGCCTCATAAGCATCATTCAACGGATCTTATTTTAAAAAATATACATAATCAGAACTATCATTGTAGTCTTCAACTACTTTTGTTCAAGACTCGTGAACACTTTTGGCCAGTTTCGGAAAAAAGTGTCGCTAAGCGCATTGTGCGGCAATGTAAAGTATGTTTCCGTTTTAAGCCAAAGTTCATTTAACCAATTATGGGTAATTTTCCAGAATATCTGCGAGACCCCCTTTTTCAGACGTGGGTGTGTATGACGCAAGTCCATTTCAATACAAAGATAGGAAGGGTCGTGGTGCAAAAACAAAGAAAAAATTCTCTGTCTTTTTATTTATTTAACAGTAAAAGCGGTTCATCTTGAACTGGTGACAGATTTGAGCCCTGCAATTTTTCTTGAAGCCTTTCACCGTAGAGGCAAACCATCCAATGTATATTCTGATAATGACAGCAATTTTTCAGGTGCGAATAATCGGTTAAAAGAATTGGGGCAATTTTTAAAATCTAATAAAAGTGTTACTATTCAATAACTTAACGGCTTATTCCGCACATCTAGGTGGTATATGGGAGGCGGGAATTGAGTCCGCTAAAGGACATTTGTTCAAAGTGGTGACATCTATTTTCACATTCGAAAGTTTTTACACCATCATTTCACAAATAGGAAGTTTATTAAATTCTAGACCTTTGACGCCGATGTCTGCCGATCCGAACGATTTAGCTGTTCTTACGCCGTCTGTATCACTTCCTTACCCTGACCTTATGAGTATCTCATTTTGAACAATTAGAAAAAATGAAGCAAATGTTCTGGAAAAGGTGGTGCAACGAATATGTTACTCAATTGCAACAGTGACAGAAATGGAGACAAAATACTCGAAATCTTTCGGTTGGTGAAATGGTGTTAATTCATGACAATTATTTGCCTCCATATAAATGGCATCTTGGGCGCATCTGTGACGTTCATTCAGAGGTGATTTTTTTGAAATCGTTCGCAAATATCAGCGTGCACGAAAATTTGCATCAATTTGTTCGTATACGCAACTTGCTATGTGCGAAAAGCTTTATTTGAAATTGACATTGGGATGTGTGCATCTCTACCTGCGTGCACGCAAAAGATGCACTCGCTCGCTGCGTTACCAGTTCTCTTTTTACAAAATATTAAAAATCTACCAATAAAAATAGTTGGATTTTTGAATTTTATGATATTTTGGCTGACACTAATGTATACTTTACGATGACATTTATTTATTATGATTTTTTTTGATGTTCTGAGGTTAGAATTTTTTAAAATAAGTTTCGTGTTTCTTTATTACCAAATACCAATTAACCACAAAAAAATTAATACTATTTCACCAATAAGCCATTGTCCAAAAATTATGATGTTTGCACTCTGATGACAATTTGCGAAGTGACACTTTTTTCCCAGGTATTTATTATTCACAACCAACTGGTATGACATAAAAGTTTGTATGCACCACGGGGGTACAGGCCAACTGGGCACCAAACTCTTGAGGTCATAAACGTAGACCGGCCAACTCGACACCATCAAACGCAGGTAGTTTTCAAAGAGCCCCTAAGAGATAGGCCAACTGAGCACTCTATTGTCTAGAGGATAGGTCAACTGAGCACTCTATTGCTTAGGGGATTAATTTTGGCATAGGTATTTTATGCCCCAAAATTGACAATTACATCTCAGAAAATTCAGCATTTCCTCCTTCGATGAGGGCTTCAAAGAGCAGTAATCTATTTTCAACAACTAACCCCTGCGAGTCACTTCATTCTCATTGCGCATTCTAATAGAGACCACCATTATTGAATATCAATGCTTGATTTATGTAAAAATTCAAAGTATTGATACCATTATTATTGTTAAAACTAAAAAAGTTAAACAAGCAGAATGTTTCTTAAATCAATAAATCCTGGCACTCGATAATAATGAATTAACCGAGTACGATTTTGTTAAATTAGTTTCACATATGTAGATACAAAATATAAAAAAACTTTTAAACGAATATTACCGCTTTTTTTGTTTGTACAAGAATAACAAGGCAATAGCATAGACTTTGTGATAGTAGGTATATAGTATAGGTATATGTCATGAGGCTCATAACACTAGTTGTGTTATGGACTAGCTTATGAATTCATAACACAACTAGTGGTGTTATGGACAAGGTTATGAATTCATTACACGACTATTTTTGGTGATTTGACAAATGTCCAAGGTAAACCTGTAAAGGTAAAATGAAGGTATACAACGACTAATAAACGAAAATGATTGAAAAAAAGTTCTTATTTTTCGCTTTGTAGATAAAAATTTGTACATCACACGTGCGTTTAAACATGACTACAAAACTCGTGTGATTAGAACGACTCGGTCTACGACCTCGTCGTTCTAATCTTTCACACTCGTTATTGTAATCATGTTCATAAACGCACTTGTAATGTTAATAACTATGAAAAATTATTCATTTAAAATAAAGCTTTTTAAGATTAATTATTATGTGAGTTTTATCATCCAAACGTTTTCTAGAAACCTTCAGTTGGCGAGTTCAATAAAGTGGCGAGTTGGCCCAGGTAAAGTGTCGAATTGGCCGGTCTCTATTTAGTCTTGGTGTCCAGTTGGCCGGTCAGTCAAGGGCTTAAATTTTACCTAGGTACAATAAAGTGCCGAGTTGGCGTCCGTCCCACCACGGGTACTAATAGATATCCCTCGGGCGACCTACGAACCCTCGGGCCAGAGGCCCTCGGCTCTGTAAGACTGTCGCCCTCAGGGCATAATTATCTACTTGGTACCCTTGATACATAAAATATAGAATTCATGAAGAAGAATTAGTCATACAAATTCAGTTCGATGTTCCAGAGATCATTTATTTAAAATAACAGCTTCTCCCCCGCGGTTTCACCAGCCGTTGAATTTAGAAGAAATTGGACTATCCATAAATAATTTAGAATACTTCAGTGGTACTTCGCATCAGAGAATATTTTCAAACAACAATAATAATAATAATAATATATCTAAAAACAATGTAGATAAGCAGTGGCGGCTCGTGACAAGCATGTCAGGGGGGGCTCATAGAGAAAAATGTTTGAATATTTGTCTAAATTCTGTTTTTCCTGTAGATAGAAAAAAGAGCTCCGCAAACGCAGATGCGGAGGAAAAAAGGCTTCTTGTTCAGTTTGTCAGAGGACGCCCCAACTTTTGCCAAAGAGTCAAGTAAAAAAATGTGGCAAGAAACCTCAGCGGTATTAAATACGGTGCCTGGTGGCAGATGCTCTTCTTGTCGCCACCATATAGCCCTCTATAAGATCATATAAGTCTTCAGAAGTAGCTTTATTTACCCGAAACTCTTTTACGAAAGCCCGGCCACTGAGGACGAAGGCATAATATCGCGGCCTTACTGCGAGGTTTTCGTTAAAAGCCTTAGCTAGTTCGACGAGCCCGCACATTGTTGTTAATAACGTTATTAAAATTCATATTTATAAAAATCACCATAATATTCGAACTTATTTGAGTGAACTATCAAAATCAAGATAAATTAAAAAATCGAGGACATAACTTGCGCTTGCGTGAGTTGGAGTTGCGGTATACCCCCATGCGCAAAAGTTGCGAGTGGTACAAAGTCATATCGCTCTCAGTGCATTTAAAATAAGCCATGCACCAATTTTCCATCGCAAATCACGTCATTTGCGTGTACGCAAACTTGCATTAATTTTAAATAAAGCCCCCAGAAACTGATGGAATTGTCCGCGTAGCGTCCGTGAAAACTGCGAACGGTGTGATTGAACGCGCAGTGGTAAAATTAGCACCACTTCCAATTGACTGATTTTAGGTTTGGCGATACAATTATTGATGTTTCGATACTGGCATTGAGGCCATTTAAGTAATTTAAGTTTTTCAGTTTTATTCAATTTGAAAGATCCCTTACAATGCTGGGGGCCGCCATGTTGGGATTTATTTAACCCTTAACCCTTTCAAGCCGGATTTTTTAACTCCGAATTGGTGGCAAATTTTTGTATTTATTTTTTTAAGGCGTTTTTATCTGCTAAAAAAAAAGTCGAATGCCATTTTTTTTTTCAAATTTGAAAGAAATTTTTTTGGGACGTATTTGTCTCAAAACTGCCAAACAGACTTCTTCAATGGGACATATTTAACCCAACAGACCTAAAACCACTATAATCAACTGATAGACAATGCTAAAACTCGCATTCACGACGTTGTCAAACGTAAAATAGTGCTCAACACATGCGGAAGATCGCGTAGGACTGAATTATTTATATTACACATAAAATGGGACTCAATTAAACCACCAGACTTTCTGAGAGTGATAGTGGGATACATATGTCCCGATATACTCGAAAGAGTTAAGTGCATACGTGGGAGCTTGAAACTTTGGTACATACGTGAGTGTCCGCAGCACCCCACATCATTATGCTGTATTTTTGTATAACAAAATAACACTATTAGTTTTAGTTACATTTTTATTATTTTTTCTTATAGATACTAGTATAATAAACAACCAAAATAAACTTTTAAGTTCAAAAATCCAAAAAATATTTGAAGCAAACAAAAATGATAATAACACATGCTAGAACATATAAATAAGTTAGGTAGTATTCCTCCGATCAGTCTGGATCTTCATCAAATGTTTCAGCAAGACATTGTTCGCAAACATTTTTCATATGTTTTAGGCACTTTTTTCGCGGAATTTCTCACAAAAATATTTTGTCTTTATAATTTTGCTCCTTGGGCACACCGAGCAAATGTTGATAAACACGTGGGGGTCTAATAACAAACTATCGATTTTTTTTTATGGTATTGTGCATCACGGCGACTTTGCGTCTACTAACCGTCCGACTTGTCCTCGAAAGGTACCTGCAATTTAAGCGATGGTACCAAACCTGTTGAAAAGCTGAGGGCAAAAGAAAACTTTTGGGGTCTTCTGTACCCCCATGTGTGCACTTAAGGGTTAAATTCAATCAATAAAATATTGACATTTCAAATAATCACATATTAGCAATGACTAGTTCAACTTTTTTTGGTACTCTAGCTTTGAAATTATTTTGAAAGATAATAGAAAAAGCCGAGGCTTTTTCAATAAGCAGTCCACTCAAATTCATTCTTTTTCAATGCGCAAATTCTGCAAGCGCTGCAAGTGCTGACTCGGAAAAGCGATACTGATAAGGTTCATATTATCACTATAATCAGTCACAAGTGCAACTGTTTAATCGACATACCGACCATTTTTCAGGACTTCAAAATCCAAGACAAAATCAGCAAGTGCGCCCTCAAGGTAGATAATCTTTCAATGTGTGGATAGTGATACTGCATAATAAAATTATCGGACCTTCCTTCATTGATGGCAACCTAACGTCTCAAAATCAAAAATAAAATAAATCAAAAATGAATATAAAATAAATAACAACCCTATTAATTATTAGCGGTCGTTATCCAGAAAAATGAATAGTTTCATTTATTTAACAATAAATACAAAAGATGTTAGGATAACCTTTTACAGTTTTACCATCTATTTTCTCTTTTAAAAAACGTTGCTATTTATTTTTCTTGATGTTCAATTGTTAACATAAAAATGCTAAGATAATAAACCTTTGACAAAAAACAAAAACAATAGAGTCTAGTTGACAAACAAATTTCTTTAAAGGTTATAGAAAAATATGTTCAGGAATAAAAAATATATTCCGTCATTGACAATATGTTCAGTATACTGAACAACGAGTCATACAAGAGTTATGGTGATAACAAGATGTAGCTCCAGCACATAATACGCAAAATATTACCTGGCTATTGAACCAATTGTTTCCTAATCAATGGACGGGTAATCGGGGATAACTCGTTGGTCCGGATTTAAACCCTTCATACTATTTTTTATGGGGTTACGCAAAAAATAGACTATACATACGCGAAACGTTATTATTGTCTATAAAACATACGCCAAACGTTATTATTGTCTTGAGACAAAACTTAATAAGAGAGGTGAAAATCGATTTTAGAACTACAAGAACCTTGCCAGAAATTAAGAAATTTGATTATATCCAATCTTTTAAATAAAATTGGCATGCGGATTGAAACTCGGCATCTTCTTCAAAAATGATGGAAATAATTTTGCCTGAGGATCAATATTTTCGATCAAAACGTCGGAATTTCAAAACGTGTTGCATATGGCGTATTTAAGAATGTCAAAATCAAACAAATTATGTAAAAAAATCCAGGTCCAGTCTAATTTTCTTACACTCGTATGCGATTCGCTTATTTTATATTTTATTACATATTGTAATGTGATCTATTGGCCGGCTTTGTATCAACAAGAACAATATTCAATACAAAAACTTCAACATGCCTGTATACGTTTTTCTCATAATTTGCGTAAGTTTGACCACATTCCAGACTGTTTTACAGATTCTCATTGGCTAAATTTGGACGAACGGTTTCAGGTACATATGGCTTGTTTAGTATACAAAATTAATCGAACCGAACAACTTTCATATCTTTTTCAAAAATTATCAAAGAGAAATGATAATACAAGACCGTATTTCGACATCGTCATCTCTTTACAGAGTCCCCAGGCTTTGTTTAAACGATCATTTTCCTTCCATTCTGTAAGCATTTATAACAGTATCCCTGAAGTCTTCAAATTGTCTTTCAGTATTAAATCATTCAAATGTAAATTATGTGACTACGTTTTGCAAAAGCGTGTGTTACAATGTTTTGATTAATTAATTATCTATCTGCTTAATTCATTCATTAAATATTTCTTTGTTTTTTTATTCATAACATATTTTCTTAAGTTTTGTAATAAACTTTTTTTGGTTTATATTCAAATTAATTTAAAAACTTGTTGATGGTTGCGTGGAAGAGCCTTAATTTGAACGTCGCCATCATGTAAAAAATATTGTGTCAATTTTTTTTTTTGAAATAATGAATAACGACATTTTGTATTGTATAAGTGAGAACTAAACCACCTGAGGACAACACCCCTAAATGCATCGATTTCAAGCTTGCGTGGTTGGCAGCCCCTAATACTAATACTAAGTTTGTGGTAAACCCGTTCCAGGATACTGAAAATGGTATCATTCATATTTTTTGAGGATTGAGTCCGACCTGATTGGGAGACAATAGCCCACTTTGCTCCAGAAAAACCACCCTTCGCTCCTTGATTAGCATTTCAATTATCTTCCTTGGCGTCGGCAGCATTGATATGAGTCGATAGTTAGAAGGCAACTTCTTCTCTCCTCCCTAAAAAATTTGGATAGCTGTTGCTCTTTTCGAAAAGTTTGGGAAATTACCCGTTCCCAATGAATTATTTATGGCCTTTGCCAAAACATTTGGGACAAGGTCTGGAGGGGCAAGAAAGATTTCAAAAGATATATTGTTCCAACCTGATGAGGTTTTATTTTTCATGCGCAATTTTATTTTTTTTTTTAATTCTTCTGCCGTAACTAGATTGGAAAAAAAAGAGTTAGGAACCAGGAACTTGCTCACGTAGATCAATGATAAGGGATCAGGAATTGTTTTCTGTGAGATGTTTCCCTCCAGAAGTCTTGCAATATCGCCAGTGACAATGGTTCTACTATCACAATCAGCATCTTTTACTGCCCGATTTGAAGCAATGTGGTTGCAATGCGGTTTGTTTTGGGACTCCCAGATCGTCGGTAGTTTTTCTGGTGCTTGAAGTTGGATGGATTGGAAAGTAAACCTAAGCCGCAGAAACAATCAGAACTATTTTTTGGAAGATTTCAAAATCGTAATCTTTTTAATTTAGCAGTTACGATTGTGATGTGATTTGATTTTCTCGCTAAGGAAACTATACTATATCCATGGAACCAAAAAAGCGGGCCAAAACACTTTCCGTGCGTGATCGAAGCATGATCGGCACGTGGCTTTGCATCTATTGGGCTAAAATAAACAAACCCCTCACGCTGGCCAATCGGATTTACCTGCAATCTGTAGGGGACTTCCAAGGTAGGGGAACTTATTGCTTTTGGCCTAATCGTTACAGGGTCGGAATGGTCATTTACGCACATAATAGAGTAGTATTACGTCTTCCCCCTTATCACTGCGAGCTCAACCCAATAGAGCTTATTTGGGCGGACATAAAAAACTATGTTGCAAACAAAAATGTTACTTTTAAATTTTGCGATCTTAAAAATATTTTCAGTGAAGCTGTTTTGTCTATCGCTGCTGAAAAATGGAATAATTGCGTAGGACATGTAAAAGATAAGGTAGAAGTGAAAATGTTAGAATTAGATCACATAGTTGATGAATTAGTTGATAGAAATCCGATAATAATTAATCCTAATGAATCTTCTAGCAGTTCTTCGGATTCTGAGTAACTGGACTAAAATGAAAAAAGTATTTATTATTTTATCATTATTTTTTATTATTTTTGCGCTAGTATTAAATAAACATAATTTTGAAATCGAAAACTGTTAACCCGTTTGTCAATTGTCCTCCTAAAATAGAAATGTCCCCATTTTTTTGTACTTCATTAAATGTTATATGTATATACAAAATGGTTTTTGTTTTTCTTTATTAGTTAACCTTTGAGTAATTTTTCCATACCTAGTCGCATATCAGGTATTTAATAAAATTTGATAAAATTTCGATGGTCCCTAAGTGCGAGTGCGACTCTGTACAAGCAAATCTGCCCAGGCCTCACCTGAGGGATCACGTGCACTATGCATGACAATGTTTTGGTGCACTCCGTAGCTTCGTTGGATTTAGATTAGACCCGATTGAGGTAGGTACTCGAAATTTTAACATTTTCTGCAATAAATCGAGAACGGTTGGGGGGCAGCGATGCGGTTTTCAATAAGAAAATAGTGCCTCTCCATTCAACTTTTTTCCAGAAGTCACAAAAATTTGTAATTCTTGCAGATAACGCTCCCTAGATTATTCGTTCTAAACTAAACAGTTCAACAAAAAATGACTTTGTAAAGATCAAAAGACTCTTTCGAAGGAGACAAAAATAATAAAATTGGTTGAACAATTCAGGTTATATTAGGATGTAAATATTGAAAAATCTTTAGGCCATAACGCGAGATTTATCTCCGTAGCCTTATCCGGGCACCCTGTATTTGGATTAGGTTATTTATTAAAATGTTTCAAATCAAAACAAACCCTTAAATAACCTAAATTATCTCAATGCCCTTTATCCATCATGGATGGATTTGTTCGCAGCCATCCATAAAACCTATTTTATTTCGCACTTAATTTAGGAAAGACAATCTATAAAGTCACAACGGATTCCTGTTGATATACTACTATCTCCGACAGAAATCCAATCAACTTTAGCCAGAGCTCTATTTGTGTGTCCAGTCCGTCTGACAACGCCATAAAAGACTTTTGACGTCGAATATACTTCATTGCGAGACACAGAACCTTTTATTTGGGTTTTATGTTCAGTGGTCAGGGCTGAAAATCAGCATTTTTGTTACAATGGAATCTGATGTTATTTTATAAAAAAATAGGTTTTGTTATATATTATGTTTTTTTGCCATTATTTTTATTTTCATATATATACGAAGGTATTTATCCTAGTCCCCTTCTTATTCAATTTCTATTTTTTAATTAGGTAGCAAGTTTGTAGTGCCTCTATATATTAAGAAGGGCACAAACACCCGGAACTAAGTGTAAATAATCAGTAAGCACTCGAATATCATAGAGTAAACTCCTGCACTGTTTGCAAAATGTATGAACAAGTATCGCAGCTGATTGCATATTGCAATCGATTCCTTCAGCATGAATTTATTTAACAAATATATTAACTTCACGATTGCGAACCAAATTTCAAAAGGCTCCACTCCGAGGTTTATTCTTTAACATCATATTCATATTAAAACGAATATTTAACTTTCGTTCTTGCGTTTCTTCTCCAAATATTACTACTTATATAATTTTTCTCGAAATTTTGTAGCTTATCAACCACTTTCCATTCTGCTTTTACCTTTTCCAAATGAAATGCGTTTCTTCGAAGTCGCGGTCCGGTCTTGCTCTGTCATATACTCAAGACTCTTCCCAGGGCCGTATCTAGACCAAAATTTTGGGGTGGGGGGTTAGACAAAGTGGCAAAAAAAAATTGTTGCACTACTATTAAAAATTAAAAAAAAGTATTTATTAAGTGTTGTTTGTTTTTAAGTTGAATTTTTTGAATTTTATTATTTTTTGGGGGGGGGGGGTTTGAACCCCCAAAACCCCCCCCCTAGATACGGCCCTGACTCTTCCATGTTTTTCCACAACCGTATGAGGAGTAGAGTTGAATTAGGGCGTAAGTTTATTAGTTTGACATTTTTATGTATTATTTATTTATAGTTCATACCAAATAAACTAATAGTCGGGTTGTCAAGCTCGGCCGGCACAGCGTTGCCGTCTCTTGCATATTTTCCTTTGGTCAAAATATTTTCAGAAACAATAATGGATTATATTATAATATAATGCAAACATTTATTACCTAAATTATAAACATTATTTCAAAGCTTGGTTTAATAGATATTTAATAACAACTCATTTGTCAATCATCACATAAAATATAATAGTAACGCTCAGTACCTTTTTTATTTACAGCCACTCTAAATACTATAAATAATTGAATATTATGAATATTTGAACCATCAAGAATATTTTCAATTATTCTGGATCACTAAAATCGCTAGAATCGCTAGTCTTCATCAACATTGATGATAAGTGGAAGAACCTCTTGCCTGTCCATTACTTGTTCCCTGTTATACCACTCGTCAATTATTCCTTCTGTACGTCTTACAGAATTTTTCCACATTTCAGGGGTAACAGTTTCCAGTGTCTCTCGCCACATTTTTAAACAAGCATCTTGAGTATAACTATCTGTGCCAATATGTCGGTTATGATAGTTTTTTGCAATTCCCCAAATAAGTTCAATCGGGTTAAAAGTACAGTGGTATGGAAGTAGTCATGAAACTTTATGTCCATATTGTTCTGCAAAGTCATCTACCATATACTTTTTTGTTGGTTTATTTCTGAAAAAGCAATACTTGAGAAGTTAAGCATAAAATGCATACAATTTCGATATTGTAGTTACTAACCGTGCAACAATGGTCACAAGTTCAGATTTTAATGCTGTATTTGGATACTCAACTTTCTGTTCGGTTAATCATTTTTGAATTTCAGCCTTAGTAGATGAACTATTAGGTGTCTTCGTTTATAACATGCTGTGGTAAGGAGCATCGTCTATAACAATAACTGATGCTTCACTCAAGTTATTCAACAGCTGATTTTCGAATCAACGTAAAAAGTTTTGCTGATTCATTTCCCCATGATAGTCGTTCGTTAAGTTGAGTTTTCGATGAAAATACGAGCGATGCACCTTCAATGAATCCATTTCCCTTGCCAGCATAAAGTATGATATATCCAAAAAAAAGCATTTTATTTGTACATATAATACAACTGCTCTGTATTCATCTTTTACCATCAACTTTGGTAGTTTTAACACTTCGCTTGTTGTTGTCTTGTCACGAGCGGTTAATAGTACCATTTTGAAAAATCCAAGTCTCGTCCAAGAAAATAAACTAGTACAAAGCCTCCTATTTCAGTCTTAGATAAGACCTCAGAAATGATATGCGTTTAACAGCAATATTAGGAAGTTCCATGAGCCCTCGTCTTGGGTCATCTTTTTTCCATTTGAAGCCTATTTCTTCTAACATTCGACTCAATGACATGCGACTGCCATCAAATAATTGCTTCGCTTTCAATTGCTCCCATATTATACAAGATAATGTTACATGTTGTCCTACAAGAAGAAAGAAGGCGATTCATAGATATCTATGTACCTTTGTCTCAAACGATTTACTTTTTGTATACATGTCGTAAATAGTGTTACGTATAGCACTGCTATCGAGCTTTGAGAGATCACCGACTCTCTTCGAAGTGCATCGCTTCTTAGAAGGCGATTTCAAAACTTCGTTATTTTTGACTGCCTTTGAAATAGCACAGACAGTGGACATACTGAAGTTCAAAGCCTCTGCTACGCGCTAAAAATGAAAGAAAATAAAGTTCAAATTGAAAACTCCTATTTGGTCCCACGACATCAACGACTTGTAAACTCACCTTCCTAACAGTATTTAAGGGACATAAAGGGTCATTATTATCGCGTTCTCGTTCGAAATATTGTAACAAGGATGCGATTAGTTCTTTGCAACGGCTGTTAAGCTGCTTCGGCATCTTCTACACTTCGCACTACAAGCTGCTTTGAAAAACTAGCTTACAATTAATAGCACTTGAACCAAAAACTCGTAAACTGTCAAAACGCAATCAAAATTCAAAATGTCAAGAATTTAATTTGGCAACATTACATTTTTTGAAGTGATGTTACCAACTGAATGGCCAGCGGGAAATTCAAATTCCAATTAAGTCAATCCGACGCCAAATATTTTCACGGTTGGCGATAACGATTTTAAAAATGGCATCCTCGATGTCACAACTATAAGTTTATTTGGTATGAACTATATCTCTAATTCTTAATTGTCCTACATTGATATTGATAGAAGAAGAAGTTCTTCTATCGCTGTAGTTTTTCTTATTCATTTATATTTGATTGAGACTCAGCTAGATTAGGCTTTTTTCGAAACTGAATTTGAATGGTTACTGAATAAAATTATGTTAGAATTTTCTGCCTCATACAATCCGTTGAAAAAATATCTGATCTTTTCGGAACTAATAAATTTGCATTTATATGTTTGTCTTCGTGAACGCAATAGGAATCTCTCAAACTTCCCATTTTGCAAATAATAACAAAAAAAACTGCAAAATAAGTAGAACATTTTTTTTTATTCAATTATGAGCACGGAAAGTCAAAAAAGGTGAGTCGAACTCTAAATGCAGTTCGGAAACAAACTAAAATTTCTAAAACAAAAAAAAATATACTGTTGGTGCATGGGATTCTGGGTTTCGGTGAAAATCTGTGAAATTTTAAAATTTTGTGTAAATCAACGTACTGATGAAAGTCCAAATGGCAAAAATTTCGTAACCCCCATAGTATGCCTTTTATAGGCTCTCCTATTCCAGACCCTTTCTAATTGATTGATTTGATTAGTATTATGGTGTATTTGTATTTGTTTTTTACAGCTTGTTAGGTTAAGTTTGTATTAGGGCCAGGTAGTTCAAAGTCCAATGTATCTTTCTCATTATTTAAATGCAGCTAAGCGAATTTTTGAGTATTGCTATGGATTTGGAGGATGCGCAGGTATTGCCATTTTTGCGATAAGTCGGCTCCCCATTTCATTCTGTTCAACAATTGGAATAAACAAACATACTCAAACAAACAAGCTGTAGAAAACAAATACAAATACACCAAAATGAAAAAACAAATCAATCAATGAACGTTCTGTATGGATTAGGAACAGTCCAGAATAGGAGAGCCTACAAAAGGCATACTATTGGCCTATTGGGGTTACGAAGTTTTTTCCATTTGGAATTTTAATCAGCACGTTAATTTATGAAAAATTTAAAAATTTCACAGATTTTCACCGTAACCCAACATACACTCCAGATACATTTCAATAATAAAAACTGTATAATATAATTTGATAAGAGATCCATGGAAAAAAACAAGTAATTTCCTATTTTTAGATGCTTTTGCTCTAAATTTCGCAGACAGCTCTAAAACATCGTTCCAATCACTTTTTTCAAATAATTTTTTCCGATATTTTGCCATCTAACCCCACTTTTCGCGTTTCCATATCTAGATTTTCGAATTTTCCGCCACAACAGTGATCACGTGACCAATGTCAAAAATGTACTTTTAGGTTATCGGATATGCAGGATCGATCGCACATGAGAAAAAATTCCATATCCTACAATTAAAAAAATTCTCATGTGTAGCGAACATTATGGGGGACACTGTATTTATGCGACAGAGTCGGCCGTTTAATCTAATATAAAGAAGTTATGATCTTTTGAAAATAACCAAAGAAAAAATAATACTTTTTCAAATGAGCTTGAAAAGCTAGGTGAGCTTTCTACCCTTGATACCAATAAGGGTCCTGGACTAGACGGGGTCCCTCCTCTATTCCTAAAAAAAATGCAGCTTCAATCTTTCTAGAACTTTGTATCTTATCTTTAACT
Source organism: Ceutorhynchus assimilis (assembly GCA_917834065.1). Lineage (NCBI taxonomy): Eukaryota > Metazoa > Arthropoda > Insecta > Coleoptera > Curculionidae > Ceutorhynchus > Ceutorhynchus assimilis. Next base: position 64,017,725 of record OU892277.1, read on the forward strand.
TTTCCCTCAAACTAGAGTTTTTCCCGAATATTGGAAAGAGAATATTCTAAAGCCCATTTTCAAATCTGGCGACAAAACGCCAGTAACCAATAATCGGCCTATAAGTATAATCAGTACTATCCCTGCAATATCTGAGAGCTTGGTATGTGATTTCCTGACACCCTTAATTGAGCCACAATTAATTAAAGAGCAGTTTGGTTTTAGATCAGGCAAATCTACCGAGTTGAATTACCTAACGCAAACCGACCTGGAGAATGGTTGTCAGGTAGATTCAATTTACAGTGACTTCTCTAAGGTTTTTGATAGAGTCTCCCATAACATGTTGCTGAACAAACTGGAGTTTGTGAGGATTGATGAACCAATGACGTCATGGTTTCGTATTTACTTGTCTGGTCGCAAGCAGCTTGTCAAAATTTGTAATTTTCTTTTTAAGACAATAGAGCTTACATCTGGGGTGTCACAGGGATCGCACCTTGGCCCGCTTCTATTTAACGTTTATATAAATGACATTCTTTTTTTTTTTTTTTTTTTTTTTTACGGATATGCGCACTCGCAAGGAAATGTCCTATCACGCTCGAGAAGCGGCAATTCACGAATGTTTTGCTTCTTGCCGTTCTCTGCTAATTGCTGATGACCTCAAACTTGGCTGTGTAATTAAATCCCATGCTAATTGCGACAAAACTTCAATATAATCCCAACAACTTGCTGAATTGGTGTAGTAGAAACGGAATGGATCTTAACCCGTCTAAATACATGGTCATCGCCTTTTCTCGTGCAAGAGATCCATTGAAATTCATATACAAAATCGGACAACATCCCCGTATCAAGCATCTGGGAGTCACTCTGGACACACATCTTCACTTTACCCATCACTCAAATAATGCTGTCAATAAAGCTTTTCAGATGCTTGGATCCATTAGGAGGTGCAACCAAGATTTTATAAATTAAATAATTGGTGAAAAAAAATCTTACATAAAAAAACAAAATCGACGTGTCCGACCATTTTTTCGAAAAGTCCCTCATTTATTTATTATCGAATTTATTCCATTTGGCTGATACACACTGTAGACACCCTCACATTGGGTGCATGGTCATTTTTTGAGGTTCCTCTTTATCTTTGATTCTGCTGAATAAGGATCGTATTGTTTATGTTTGTTGATTGGCTATTTTAATAGTTGGTTCTATTTTAGAAAGTTTAAAAATATTGCTGTTCATATCTTTAATGTAAGGTAGAGAGAAGTAGGAAATTTGGTTTTCTGTTGACAAAGTTGACCTATTCGGTGTTATTTGTTATTTGATTATTAATGTTGTCATGGGTGGTTACTTGAGTAGTGCTGTAAATAAGTTCTCTTAATAGTTTTTTGGGATATGAGTTGGTTAGTAAAATATTATATAACTTATTGAAATTTTGGATTTTAAGTGACTGGTGAATTATTTTTTCTCCGCGTGCTTCCAATGCGAGTATGAAATTTATTTTCATTTTGTAGGTGTGGTTGAAAAATTAATTTATGTACATTCCAGAGCTGGTTGTTTTAACGTATCAAACCGGTCTGATTTGGGTGTCATCGCTTCTAATGAGTTTTGTGTCTTAAAATGGTATACTTTTATTAGTTTCATGTTAAATTGTGAACTGTATGTGTTTGTTATAAGCATTAAACACTTGTAGGATCTCATTACTGCATGCCCTGGGGATAGAATTTATTACGTCATCGACAAACTTTTTTTAAAAAAGGTGGTTTGAAGAAAAGTTTAGGGATGCACTCTTCCAGCAAATCATCCATGACAAACTGTGATATTATTGGTGAAAATGTGGCTCCCATAGGTGTGCCTAATATTGTGTGAAAAATAAACCGAACTATTTCCAAAAAATTATTCAGCTCTAAGTTGGTATAATAAGTTATTATTTCCCACTGTTTATCAGCGCTATTTATTATTAGTTCGTATAGGATATTGCTGTACAACGAAACTACATCAAGACTGATTATTACGTAATTTCTTGAGAGTTCTTTTTCATTAATAAATTCAGAAATTTCAAAGGTGTCCTTCATATAATAGTCATTGTTGCTGCTCTATGCATTTGTTAAAATATCTCTCAATAGGTTCGCTAATTTACTATAAGGTGCGTTGATTGAAGAAATGATAGGTCTTATTGTTAGTTTAGGTTTATGTATTTTAGGTGAACCATAGAATTTTGGTGAAATTTGGTTATAAATTGTGAGCTTTTTTGCTATTTCTTCACTCTACCGCCCTTGCTTTTGTAATTTACTTACTAGCTTGTTAGCTTTTCATTGAAAACTTGATGTTGGATCAAGTAAAGTGTTGTGTGCGTGTTAGATTTTTCCATGTACATTTCTTCTGTTTTTTTTTTGTACTGGTTTTCTCAAGTAATTAGTTAGAATATTGGTGAGTTCAGCTCTGGCGGCATTTTTAATATTATTAGGTAGCACAAGTTGTTTTTTGGAAAACAGTCTTTCAGAAGTGAACTAAGCTCTTCCGCAACTAATGGGCGGGCACCTCGGCAGGCACTTTTTGGAATTCGTTCTAAGACTGGTAATGATGATTTCAGGAAGCTTAAAAAAACATTTACAGCATTCGAATCATACGAGATATCCTCTGGACAATCATGAATATTTCTTGTGCTTTGATTCAAATTGTTGGTTGAGATTGCTTTTACTTGTATAGAACTTGTCACATTCATTTCACTTGTTTCTTGATAAATTTAGAGATAGGTCAAAGCAAGAAATAACATCGGATCTACATAGAGAATCTTGTGAACAATTTTACGGTTGTGAATATTTAAACCAGTCTTATTTTTTAAAATTTTACCGCATGCTAAACAATAGATTTCTTGCAATGACTCGACTGAATTGTAATGACCAGAGTCATAAAAAGTTACAAAAATTGACGAGTTATATTCATGTCTGCGAGAAAAAGTTTTCTCTTCGAATTTTCTATTGAAATATACACGTTAAAATTAATTTTAAAAATTTCTGAAATCGCCAAACATTCAAAATGAGTACCAAAACTCAAAAGTACCTAATTTAGACATCCTGGATCCATATTTTTCTTTGCTTCTCACATTAGCATGAAAATTTTAAAAAACTTGCCAATTTTCTAGAATGTATTGAACAGCTTGCTTTCTTACTTTTGGATGATTATCTTGGCTTACGAAAACAAATTTGCTTACAGAACGAAAAAGATAGTTTCCATCTCCTTGGGTCGAAATAATTTCGCAAACATTGTGGTTGATTACCATTATCATTCGTGGGGATTTTCTTTTCTTCGAACGTTTTTTAAAATACCAGCTGCCTTCACCTTTTCTTTCATGTAGTAGTGGCAATCCATAAAAGTGAGGATTAATTTGCGGTCTTCGCCGTTCCAGTACCTTCCTATAATGTAGTGTACTACCGAATGTCATAAGTGTTATGTGCTAAATATTTTATTGAACAGCTTGGTGATAGTCTCGGGTCGGGTGGACTTGGTGCTACTGCTGGCGATTTGCTGATGGTGGTGTTTCAGAATATTTCCACCTTCGTTAAGTCTGTTGTAAGTTCAATATAGATGTACAATTATTAGCTTTCTTATGAAATTTGTACCATTATGAAAAAGATTAACCTCGAGTGCTTATGTTATTGGAGAAAGTAGACTGATACCGAGAAAAATGTTGATGATGAGGACGCTGAGGCAGAGGAAGACAATATCGAAGAACGATCGTGGGAGCAAGATGGTGAAGATAAACCAGAAGCAGAACCAAGTGCAAAAATTCTTCAAATTCCTACTTTCATTGGAAAGGATGGTTCTGTCTGAAAAGAAAAAACATCGCCCAAATCGAAAAATCTATTTGTTTATCACATACTGTTTTTATGTGTCCCATTTGTAAGCTAATTTTATACGAAATATGTTTAGTAGATTATAGCTAAAAAAAAAATTAGTTTGAGAGTATCTTTCAAGTCTTTACTAATATATTTCAATTTCTTTTTTTTTTGTATTTTTATTGTTTACTGTTTATGGACCTTTTCTAATTCTGTCAATTTTTGACACTCCTGAACACAAATTATTTCTGTTATTATCACATGTAACAATCTCCAAAATGAAAAATAATAGTCCTATTCTAAATATTTCATTTATTTTCAATATTCACGATTTTTTAAGATTAAGGGTCTTTCAGACTTGGCGCCACTAGTATTGAAAAGAGGCGCCACCGTGTACAGTGCAGGGTGAAAAATAAAGGTATTTTTACCAATGTCGGAGTTTATTTTGAAAATCCTTCCCCTATCACTAAGTCTTCACTGTGTATTTACCCAACACAACAAACGTGTGAGTTTAATCTATATTAAATCTATATCCCGTTCTTTGGACAACGCGAATTCCCATTTAGCCAATTTTGTTATTTTGGCAGTCAAATATTTCTGTTGCTGATTTTTGGCTAATAATTAATTTTCTGTTTCCTTTTCTCTCTTGAACTCGTGCTTTCCTGAAAGTCGATTCAGGTGAACCTGCTCGTACCGTTTTATTTTGCTGAATTATCCTGATTTTATAATTATTGTTTTGTCTTTAACGTGATGGCGGTTCAAATTAGCTGTTTGGGATATTCTCCCGAGAGCTAGAAGAAAGAGGCTTTGCCAAATTCGACGAAAGCAGCACTTTGCTTCTCCACAACCCAAGTCGAAACTAATGAAACCATTAAAACAATAGGGTAAAATTTGGGACGATCGATGGATGGGCAGCTACACAGAAGTGCAAATTGCTTTTTCTTCACAAATTTGAATTTTGACATTAATGTTTCAGACCGTTGGTCGCATTTTTTCAGCTAATAAACACCTGGCATCCTATTTAAGATCAATTTAAATCAATTAAATCAATGTTTGTCAATTTGAGAAATATTTGGAATTTTTCGTATTTTTTCGGAACTGAGCTGTCTTTTATTAATGCTTTATCGTCACAGAGTGTTAGCGACTGATTTTCCGGACATAACTTTGTTTGGAGCTGCGATAGTACACCAGAGTAAATTTTTACAGCTGTTACTAATACAACTGTAGTTAGTCTATGGTTGCTCTCCGCTATTATTGCCAATCCAACAAGAATGGCCTAGAATCAGATAACATCCTAACAAATTTGGACTAGATTTTCTTACCTGTTGAACAGGAGTGTCAATCTATACCAAGATTTTATAGCTCAGCTTCACCTTCGCCTTACTGCTTCTAACGATTTTGTGGAAAGGGTATTTAAATTCCTGGAAAGGTTTTTCAAATTTCTGAATCGTTATTACATTACTATAAATAAGCTAAGTCTGTTTACCTTATATTGTTTTGTTATGACTAACAAAATTTGTTAAATGGAACAAAAAATTAGCAAGAATTCTAAAAATGGAAAATTTTAGTATAATACTTTCAGAGAATCTGTGCCAACTTTCCAGACATTCATTCAGCGACATAAAAGCTTTTTCCGAAAATAAATTCCTTCGTCATCCTAATCCATTATCTGACAAAAACACTGTTTGTAAGATTCCTGATCCCATTGTGACTAAAATGCTGTTCTTCATCCTTGACCACACTGCATGCATCCAAATATCCAAAGCGATGTTGAAAAGAAAATGAAAGAATCAATGTTTCCAAGTCGTCGGAATTCTTTTGTGCTACTTTAAGTTGATTGGATCCTATCCCGGATAGTAAAATATAAATGTCTTTGTGGCAATGAATTTCAGAAGTAGTTGTCAAAAATATTTTCATTTGCATCCAGTTTAGCAATTTGATTGTAAAAAATTTATTGCGGAATGTAAAAGATATGTTCTGGTCATTTATAAATATAAGCCATTTTTGAAAATTAATGCTTTCTTCAGTTTATTGCTACATAATAATTATGATCCATTAAGGACGTCTGTAAAAATGATTTTTTGTACAGGGAGTCCTTAGATAAACTGACACATTTTGCAGGTAAATATCTCGAAAAGGAGAGAAGATAACGGGATGCGGTTTATTCTGGGAGAATAAGGATTTTTTTAAGTTTTTTTTCATGGTATTGGCAAATCCTGAAATTTGGTTTTACAGACATTCGATTGTTTGAAATAATTACATACTGCCTTATTCTTGATGAAATACCGGTGTTCACGAAAATTTGCGTTAGGTTTTCGAAAGTTCAAAGAGCAGCGGGACTGTAGCGCTAAATTCAATTTTGCCGCACAAATATTAATGGACATAAACCCGAGCCATACAAAGACAATGGAGGATTGGCACTTACTTGGTTTATGCTGGTTTTCGTCGATCCAGAGGAGCTCCTCGTGTCCAGAAAGTCTGCTTCTCAGCGACACACCGATACAACACAGTCTTAGAAATAAAAATAAGGAATTTTTGCCTTGAATTCGATAGGTTTTTTTGATTTTGATAACGACCGAAAAAGCGGACGTGGTTTTAGAGACACGGCTTCGTACTGTCTCCTTCCTTCTCATAAATCACATATTTTTCACATACGCCGAGTCTGCGCGAGCGGTGCCAATTTTGATTTGAACTTGTATGGCTTTTAACGGTTTTTTCTTTCGTATTTTTGAATAAATATATAAAATAACAAAGTTGCATGAACATTAACCGCCCACTTAAAACGGAGTTTTACGTTGAATAAATGAGAGAAAAAAATATATATAATACTAATAATAAAATAGAATAAAATAGAATAAAACTACAAAAACAAAACACAACACACAGAGATTGCTTATCTGAGTTTAACGTGAATCTCATAACAAAGGGCACAACTTTACCACTGGACGAGTAAGGAGCCCGTGCTGTGTTTTTACTGTAGCAATTCTAACGTGACCATCCGGACCAGGATGCACGGTTACTATTCTTCCCAGTGACCAGTGCAATGGTGGTCTGGATTCATCCTTGATTAACACCAAAGCGCCAAGCTTAATTTCGACGGAAGGATCGGACCACTTGCAACGTTGTTGCAAGGTGTTAAGGTACTCGATTTTCCAACGCTTCCAAAAATCTGAATGAAGGCGTTGAACAAGTTGCCAACGATTTAAAGTGTTTAGTTTTAGGGAAGAAAGGTCCGGATCAGGACAAGAATTTAATGGTTCTGTGGTCAGAAAATGACCAGGTGTCAGTGGTGACAGGTCATTTGGGTCTGAACTCTGTTCCCAGAGAGGTCTCGAGTTGAGAAGAGCCTCTATTTGTGAGAGAAGGGTATAGAGTTCTTCGAAAGTTAAGATTTGGTTGCCAATTACGCGATATAAATGAGTTTTGACAGATTTGACTCCCGCTTCCGCTAAGCCATTTAGGTGGGGAGCCCCAGGACTATTCAGGTGCCACTTTATGTTCAGACTTTCCGCAGCTAATCTTGACAGGTTTTGGAGTTCTTTTATAGCTCCGACAAAATTGGTTCCTTGATCACTTACGATTTGAACGCAAGTGCCACGTCTAGCTACAAAGCGTCGTAACGCTGCAATGCAAGCTTTCGTAGTCAAGCTTGAAACTAACTCGATGTGGATAGCTTTGACACAAGTGTCGACAAACACCGCAATATACGATTTCGTGACTTGCGCTCCACGACGTCTTTGACCTACAAAGGATTTTATTGGACCAGCATAGTCCAGACAAACGTGGGAGAAACACTTCAGCTGGGAAGTTCTGAAATCGGGTAGATCTGCCATATATGGTGTGTATGATTTAGGTTTTAAACGAGCGCATCGAATGCATTGGGATAAGACCTTTTGAATTGCTTTACGCGCAGATATGATCCAAAATTTTTGGCGAATAAGATACTGCACTGTATTAAGCCCAGGGTGCAGATTTTCGATATGAGTTTGAGTTATGATTAAATTGGTAAGATGATGAATTTTGGGTAATAATAAGGGATGTTTCGCCTCAAAAGAGAGCTGAGAATGCCTTAATCTACCGCCCACTCTGACTAAACCCGACTCATCTAAAAACGGTGCGAGCTTGCGGTATTCATTATTTTGTATTTTCGAAATTATGTCTGGAAAACACTCTTCTTGGACCCTTTTGACTAAAACAAGCAAGGCTTTGTGCAATTCGAAAGCTGCAAAGGGTCCCAAGATTGGATTTTTCAGGTTTTTTCGATTATGAATAAGTCTTAGAAAATGGCAAATAATTTTTTGAATTAGGGTTAGGTTAGAAAACTTACTTATTAGATTGTCGAAAAAGTTTGGAGTATGCGATTCTGCCATTAATACGGTATTGTTAAGTGGCTTTTCCTCTTTTATGACTTCATCAGGTGCTTCCTCGGAAAATTCCTCTACGAATTTCTTTATTTTCCACTCGGAAGTTGGCAGGATTACCCAAGGCGGACCATGGAACCATAGAGGATGATTTATTAGACTGTTTGGGGTTAGACCTCTGCTGGCACAATCAGCCGGGTTTTCGAGTGAAGGAATATGGTACCAAGGAACTTGAATGGTTTCTTGAATGTGACTGACGCGGTTCGCTACAAAAGTTTTCCACTTGTGAGGAGATGAGGTAACCCAATGCAGCGCAACACGTGAGTCCGAAAATGCAAGAATTTCATCGATTAGGATCAGCGAAGAATAAGTTCGGATAACTAATTCGAGCAAATCAGCTAGCAGGGTGGCTCCAAGAAGCTCCAAACGAGGAATGGATTTAGTATGAAGGGGAGCAACTCGTGATTTCCCAACGACTAGTGATGATTTGATAATATTGTTAGGTAGCTCAACACGAATGTACACGCAACAGGCATATCCTAGTTCTGATGCGTCACAGAAACCTAACAATTGACAACGTTGAATTTTATTTGGAAAAATGTGTCTAGGTAGACAGATACTCGAAAGATTATTTAATTGATTACTAAATTGCTTCCAAAGGGTAGTGATCGATTCAGGGGGTGTTTCATCCCAGTCAATATTGCATAACCAAAGCTTCTGCATTATAACTTTCGCGAAAAATGAGACCGGAGATAAGAAGCCGAGAGGATCCCAAATTTTTGCAATAGCGGATAGAATGCTTCTTTTAGTGCAAGTTTTTTCGGATGGGGTGCATGAGTAGGTGAATGTGTCGGTTGAAGGGTGCCATTGAAGGCCCAGAACCTTGATAGAGGCGGAGTTATCATTCTCGAAAGTTATTGGGATTTGGCAATCCGATGGGGACAAATGAGAGATGAGTTTAGGGTTATTTGATGCCCATTTACGGAGTTCAAATTTTCCTAATTTAAGCAAGGTGATTAGATCTCTCTGAAGCGATAAAGCGCCCTCTAGGGAGCTAGATCCGCAGCAAATATCGTCCATGAAAATGTTGTTAAGCAATACTTGGGAAGCTTCAGGAAATGTTTGACTTTCACGAGTGGCGAGTTCTCTAAGGGTTCTAATTGCTAAATAAGGACTTGAACTTATACCAAACGTAACAGTATTCAACCGGTATTCCTGTAAGGGTTCGCTGGGATGAAAGCGCCAAAGTAGTCTTTGGTAATCTCTATGAATTGGGTTTAGTTGGATTTGCAAAAAATGTTGCTTGATATCAGCTAGAAGCACGACAGAATAGAATCTAAATTTGAGTAGAATTTCACAAATATCATTTTGCAATTTAGGTCCCGTTAAAAGGGTTTCGTTTAGGCTTGTGCCGTTTGATCCTTTAACAGAGGGGTTAAAAACCACCCGGAGTTTTGTGGTTCATTTATCCAGACGAAGCACTCCATGATGCGGTAAATAGCAGCATAGATTTGGCCTAGATTCGGTTTTTGGGATTAAAGACATATGACCGTTTTTGAGGTATTCGCTCATAAAATCAGCATACAAGCTATAAAGACTAGGATTTTTTAAGAGTCGAGATTCCAGCGACATGAATAAACGATAGGCTATTGAATAGGTATCTCTAAGGTTAGGAGGGTCGATGTGACGAAATGGTAAATTGACTGCAAAACGACCAGATGTATCCCTGGTGGTTGTCTTTTGGTAAATTTCTTCACACCTTTTTTCTTCGGGCGATAGAAAAGTTTTGGGTTTGATTGCCTCTAATTCCCAGAATTTTCGGATACTTGAATCGAGAGATTGCTCACATGAGATGAAATATGAGCTGACATGGGGTTGAATATCTATATTTTGGGTTTGTCCCAAGAATACCCATCCAAAGATGGTTTCAAAGGCAGAAGGTTGACCTGGTGGTCCTTGAATCCTCCCTGTCCGAAGAATTTCGGTGAATATTTGTGCTCCTAATAGCAAGTCTATGGGAGCAGGAATGTTGAATTGGTCATCAGCAAGCTTTAAGTTGGAAATGTGACTCCAAGTTGAAAAATCAATTTGCATTGAAGGCATATTTGCACAAAGTTTTGGCAGGATGAAATTTTGAATATGAAAGGTAGGTTGGGTTTGACCTAAAGGTCGAATGGTGCAAGTAGCTACGCCATTTGTAGATGACGAGGATTGATTTATACCTAAAACCGGAATTGCATTTTTATTTCTTCGAATGCCTAGGCGATTAATACAAGAATCGCTAATTAAATTAATTTGGCTACCACTATCCAGAAGGGCTCTAACTGTTTGGTAATTGCCTCGAACATCGAGAACTTCGAGCTTTATGGTTGCCAAAAGTACTGTGGTTAGTGTCGACGGCGAAGTACAAAGATTGTTTGGATTAGGATCGATCGCGATGAGACTCATATTTCTTTGGATTTCATTTGGATTTGCTTCGCTTTGACTTGAATGTTCTTGGATTGCATTAAAATTGCCTTGGTTTAAATTGGGATTCGTTTGGATTAGACTTGTATTCGCTAGGAATTGATTCGACACTTGGTTTTGATTCAAGGTAGAGTTTGGATTCGAGTAAACTAAATTGGAATTGTTCGAGTTTGAATTTGGGTTTGACGATATTTCAATGGATTGATTATAGGTTGGGTTTGGATTTTGGCGATAAGAATCAGTTATTTGGGGTAGGTGCAATAATGTGTGGTGTCTGTGTCGGCAAATTTTACAGTTGAAGGTACTTGTGCATTCTTGTAAATAGTGATTTGCGCGCAGACAGTTCGCACATGCGTTTTGTTGTTTCACGTAGTTGAAACGTTCCGAAGGTGTTTTTGTTATAAATACTCCACATTGAGATAATGGGTGATATAAGTTGTTGCAAAGTTTGCATTTAGTTGAATTTTGATTTAATTGGGGTTGATTATTAGTTGGTTTATAGGCTGGAGCTGGTGTTCGTACCAACAAATTGGAAGGTGTATTCGATTTGTACTGGTTTTGGGAATAGGAATTATTCTTTTTGAACTGATAGTTTGAATTGTTATTTTTTGGAATTTGTTTTGATGTCGAGGGTTGCATATTTTCGCTTTGTGGGATAGTTTGCATTGTTTCTAGGGCTTTGCACTGATTAGTAAGAAATTGGATCAGATTTTGGTAGGTTGGAATTTCGGTAGTGCTAAACTTTAACTCGAAAGCGGTTCTTGTAGAAGTATCAATTTTTGACAATAAAATAGAAAATAAACAAAAACACCATGTATCCACCGGGAAGCCTAGATTCTTGAGTGCTGCAATATTCTCCACGAACGTGTCTACTAGCGATCTGAGATCTTTTGGTGCATTATTTTTTATTGAATTTGCATTATAAATTGAGTTCCAATAAGTGCTAGCCAAAAGTCGTTTGTTTTGATACCTTTCGGTTAGTGCATTCCATGCAATGTCGTAATTGCTGGATGTTAATTTGATTGAGTTAAGAATATTTAATGGTTCGCCCTCTAAACATGAAAGTAAATGTTGAAATTTTTTGATATCTGAATAGTTTGTATTATCGTGAACAAGTGACGTAAAAACATCAAAAAACGTTGGCCATTTCTTGAGGTTTCCGTTGAAGGTCGGTATTTTTAATGGTTCTAGTTCATCTCTATATGAATTATTGTTTACAATCGAGGGGGTGAAACCGGAATAATTTGCGCTAGGAAACATCGTAGAAAATATTGCCCTTGTTTGGTGATAAAATGAGTCAGTATCTTTTCGAATTTTATCTTGAGCATCAAATTCTGCGTCGCTATCTCCAAGAAGACCGATAATCTCATTATGAATGGTTTTAAACTGATCATAGTGATCGTCTAGTGATTCATAGGACGCTTTAAAAACTAGCTTTACAGTATCATCGCTTTGAGATTTAATTGCTAAGTTGAAAGTTTCTATAATACGAGCGAGTGATACTTTTCGTTGGTTTGTCAACTTTTTTGTTGCCATTTTGTACAATTATAAATATAAATAAATTAAGTTGAAAACTCTGAGTAGATTGTTTATTTGCTAAGAATTGATTTTTTCCTTTTGAATATAGAAATAAAAATTATTACCTTTTAGCTATTATTAATCCCAAACAAATGCACAAAAGTACACCCAAAAACACATCACTAATTCTTCCTTAATTTGTTTTACGTACGCGATAACCGAATAAAAGATTTGAATTGTTGAATTATTGAATTATTTATGCACCTTTGATTCTAATAAGCAAAGCAAGCCCCTGTGTTGAATTTATTCTTGCGAAAAACAAAATAAATGGAATCTCGTTTTTCTTACTAAAGGAATTTAAAGGTAAACGTAAACAAACTGTGTACCGAAAATTGGATAGAGTGAGACCTGAGTTGAAAAGAGCGCGGACGAATCGGACAGCGCGGACGACACCTAGCTTGAACCTTGACTATTTGAGATTTGAAAATGACGATAAAAATTGAAATAATATTCGCGAGACCAAAATTATTTCTTTTTTGAAATTAATCCGGCTCGAAGGACCAAATAATGTTCACGAAAATTTGCGTTAGGTTTTCGAAAGTTTAAAGAGCAGCGGGACTGTAGCGCTAAATTCAATTTTGCCGCACAAATATTAATGGACATAAACCCGAGCCATACAAAGACAATGGAGGATTGGCACTTACTTGGTTTATGCTGGTTTTCGTCGATCCAGAGGAGCTCCTCGTGTCCAGAAAGTCTGCTTCTCAGCGACACACCGATACAACACAGTCTTAGAAATAAAAATAAGGAATTTTTGCCTTGAATTCGATAGGTTTTTTTGATTTTGATAACGACCGAAAAAGCGGACGTGGTTTTAGAGACACGGCTTCGTACTGTCTCCTTCCTTCTCATAAATCACATATTTTTCACATACGCCGAGTCTGCGCGAGCGGTGCCAATTTTGATTTGAACTTGTATGGCTTTTAACGGTTTTTTCTTTCGTATTTTTGAATAAATATATAAAATAACAAAGTTGCATGAACAACCGGTATATTTTGTCATCGTCAGAAAGCGTGACTTTTCTACCTCACGAAAATGTATTATTTTTCTCAATTATCATGAAATTGAATCGTAAAAGTTGCACTTTGTTGAAGAGTGTACCATCGATTGGCGAAAAAATGATAAGAATTAATTTGTGTTTTATAGGCGCACTTGCATTATTAATTAATTTGTGTTTATTACTTGTATTATTAGTTAACTATGCGCTAATTAGTTAATAAAAGTATTAAACACAAATTAATTCAAAAATTTTTTTTTTGGTTAGCCGATGGTATTCTCTTCGACAAATTGCAATTTTTACGATGCAAGTTCAAGATAATTAAGAAACATTATACATTTTTTGTAAAGTAGAAAAATCAGGCTTTCTGACGATGACAAAATATACAGGGTGTTTCATCAAAAATAAGGTAGTCATTTTATTTCAAAAAATCGCATGTCGGTAAAACCAAATTTCAGCAAATTTAAGGATTCGGCAAAAATATGGAAAAAAAAACTTTAAAAAATCCTTATCCTCCCAGGAAAAACCGCATCTCGTTATCTTTTCCCGTTTCCGAAATATTTACCTACAAAATGTGTCAGTTAATCTACACCCTGTACTAAGATAGGCACCAAATATTGGAGAAAAAAAATATGTTCAATTGTTTTTTTAAATATATGGATTTTTATGAGAAATCAATCGCAATCTTATTCTAAATTTCTCCCTTGTCAGAAAATTCTCTTGCTCCAGCTGCTAAAGCGAAAAGTTTTTGATTTGTATTTACCATGGTTTTTTTAAGCTTCATACTTCATGCTTATGCAGCATGGATGACGTTGGTTCTCTCTTTCGCCATCCCTGATAAAGTTGTAAGTATGTGTTAATTTCAGTTCGTAATATATTGTCACAGCTCTGGCGTGCGTGACAAAAATCTTGGGTTGGTTTCGTTTATTCCAAAATCAATGTCCAATTAACACAGCAATAATTTATTCCACTTAACTATACACTCTGACACTAATTACTTTAATAACTAACTTAACAATTAAACTCTTACAACTCGCAACAATAATCACTATTTAAATCGTATCACAGTCAAACTGAAACTTAAACTTACAAGCTTAAACCCGTCCTTATATGTATTTAGCCGTAATTTATTCCTGTAAATTCCAAAAGATCGACCTTGTTCCCGAACATCAACGTAAAATCTCGAATTTGCTATCTAATTCTGTACAGGATTCTTGAAACACTGCCTTCCTCTTAAGGTTGATCGTCCCGATCAACTTCACGCCCATGATATTTCGTTAACCTGTCCAGATGTACAACTTTCATCTTACTCCTGGTCTTGCGTTGGACTCCATAAACCAAATCATTGATCCTCTTGATTATTTTGTAGGGTCATTCCCATGCTGAAGACAATTTCGGCGATACTCCTTTCTTTCTAGCTGGATTATACAGCCGCACCAAATCACCTTCTTGAAATCCGGCTGAATTGGCTTTCAAGTCGTATCTAGTCTTCATTCGGTCACTGGCCAGCTGAATATGCTTCCGAGCAAAATCATGGATACCCAGAAGTCGTGCCCTTACTTCGTCGGCATAATCTTGGATTTCTTTTCGTTCTTCTTCAGGTATCCCAAACATCAGATCGCAGGGTAACCTGAGTTCTCTTCCACGATTCTGGCTGGACTTTCACCTGTTGACTCGTGAACAGCTGCTCTGTAAGCCATCAAAAATAGAGGCAAATGCTTTTCCCAATCTCGCTGGTTCCTTGCGACCACTCTTGTCAGATATTCCTCTATGGTCTTATTGAATCGTTCCACCATGCCATCAGATTGAGGGTGTCGTCCTTGTCTTACGAATGCCCATGATCTCACAAATTTTCTTAAATATGGCAGATTCAAAGTTTCGTCCCTGATCTGAATGCAACTCTAGTGGCACACCATGACGACTGAAAACTTCGCCCACTAGCACCTGGGCAATAGTGATGGCTTCTTGATTGGGAATAGCGAAAACTTCTGGCGATTTACTGAAGTAATCCATGATAACTAAGATGTATTTGTTACCACGCTCTGACTCTGGGAACGGTCCGGCTACATCTATCGCTATTCTTTCAAATGGAAGACCGACGTTGTACTGTTTCATGGGCCACCGAGATCTTAGTTTAGAGCCTTTACTGGTAGCACAGATGTCGCATTTTCGGCACCAGCTTTTAACGTCTTCATGAACCCAGTAAAAACGTTCCCGAATTTTGTCAAAAGTCTTGTTAACTCCGAAATGTGCCCCTGAAGTTCCGTCGTGTATTTCTTTTAATGCATCTTCCACTCGGTCTTTTGGGATAACCAGTTGGCTCTTAGTGGATTTCCCATCCGCACTTTCCCAAAATCTTCTGAGCAAACCATTTTCTACAGCCAGAGAGTTCCACTGGGCCCACAACGCCTTGCAAATCAAGCTCTTATTCGACACTTCCCTCCATTCTGGCCTACATTCATCATTTTCTTTAAGATTTTGCCCGATGTCCTGGTCTGCCTCCTGATCTTCTCTCATTTGTTTGGTAGTCCACTTATCATCAACGATCAGGCCCGTTCTTCTCACAGCTGGACTAGTGTTTTCCTCATGTATATCGATTCTTTGACAATGCTTGCAATCTTCTTTACATGGCCGTCTAGACAGAGCGTCAGCATTTTTATGCAGGTTTCCAGGTCGATGTTTATTTTGGAAATCGTTTTGCTGCAATTTCTCAATCCATCTAGCAAGCTGTCCTTCAGGGGGTTTCATGTCTAAAAGCCATTTTAGAGCTGCGTGATCTGTTCGAATTAGAAACTTGCGTCCGTAGAGATACTTATAAAAATGGTCGACTGCTTTCACTATGGCAAGCAACTTTCTTCTGGTAACACAATAATTTCTTTCCGGCTTTGATAAGGTCTGCTGTAGTACTCCACGACATGTTCTTGTGAATTTTGGATTTGTGAAAGGACAGCTTCAACACTGGTGTTACTTGCATCTGTGTCCAAAATCAACATGCCTTTCTGATCGGGATAGGACAACACTGGACTCGTACATAATGCTCCTTTCAATTTTCTGAAAGCGCAGTCGCATTCTTGGATCCAATTAAATGTTGATTTTTTTTCCGTTAATCGATGAAGCGGAGCAGCTATATTGGCGAAACCTTCCACAAATCTTCGATAATAAGAACATAATCCCAGAAAACTCCTTAGTTCATGTTTGTCGCGTGGCTTTGGCCAATCCCTGACAGCATCTATCTTCCCTTCCATAACTTGTATGCCATCTTCAGTTACCACGTGACCTAAGAATTCCCCTTTCTTTTGAAATAGAAAACACTTGTTTGGATTGAGTTTCAAGTTGGCATTCCGGAAGCGGTCAAAAACTTCTTTCAGGTTATTGAGATGTTCTTGGAACGAATTTCCCATGATCAGACATCATCCAAATATACCAGGCAAGTTCTCCATGTAAGGCCTCGCAAAACAAGATGCATCAGTCGCTCAAACGTAGCTGGAGAATTACACAATCCGAAAGGCATTACATTAAACTGGTATAGCCCGCTTCCGGTACTGAAGGCAGTTTTCTCTTTCATCATGTATTGCCACTTGCCAGTATCCACTTTTGAGATCCAAGGTGGAAAACCATTTGGAGCCTGATAGAGTTGTTAATGTATCGTCTATTCTCGGGAGAAGGAAGCTGTCCTTCTTGGTGACGTCTTTAAGCTTTCGGTAGTCCACACAAAATCTAAGACTCCCATCTTTCTTTGTAACTAAAATAACTGGCGCAGACCATGGACTATTTGACTCTTCAATGATTCCCTCTTGAAGCATTTTATCAATTTGGTTTTTTACTTCCTGTTGCTTAGCTACTGGCATACATCGTGGTGGTTGTCTAATTGGGTGTGCAAATCCAGTATCAATTTTGTGTTGAATTAAGCTGGTCCGTCCGGTTTGATTGTCCATCACAAATACGTCTGCTTCTTTCAAGATGAAATCTGTGGCTTCTTGAAGTCTTTCCGGATTGAGATGTTTCCATGATTTCGCCAAAGTCTGCATCAAGGTATCTGTATCCAATTTGGATTTCACAAAATGGCGCTTATCTGGTAGGTCACAGTTCAATATTTGCTTAACTGGTTCAAGAGTTCCAATAATGTCTCCTTCTTTTATTCTTACTGTTTCGGAAGAAACATTGGCAATTCTTATCATAATGTCTCCATTTGTTCTTACAAGAGTCTTTCCAACAAGAAATTTTCCTGGTTTATCTCCAATAAAATTATGTGTTAGTCCAAGGCAGCACCCAGGGTTTGTTTCTTATTTCCCGCAAATGATCTTCTCAATACTTCCAGAAATCCTCACTGGGGTTGTGGCCAAGATCTTAATGGCTTCGGATTCTTCTTGTGTTGTTAGGACAATTTCTTCGTTACCAAATTTAAGGATGTTCATGGAAGGATCAAAAAACAAACCATGTCGGCCGATCAAATCCATTCCCAAAATAAAATCATCTTCTATATCGGCGACTAATGTTCTGTGCCTGAAGGTGGTAGATCCAAAAGTAAGCTCAACCATAGCTTCTCCTTGAATTGGTGCTGAATCGCCCGTGACTGTTCGTAGTGACAGGTTTCTAGTGAGCGGTTGGATTGCCCGAGACTTGACTAATGTTCTTCTAATTATGGAAACTTCAGCGCCCGTATCAAAAGTGATGGTTTTCAATTCTCCATTAATTTGTCCCTCGAATTTTAATCCTTTATAATGACTGCCCAATGATTTTATGTTAACAACCCTGGGGGCTTCGTCATTACTAACCAGCATTCGCCCCTCCATACTGGTTAGTTCTCGTTTCCCTGTCTGCTATAAGGGCTAGCGTCTCTTGATCTCGAAAAGCGTTGGAAACGATTCCTTGATGGAGAGGACATTCTTACTCTACAATCTCGTTGAATGTGTCCAACCTTATGGCACCGATAACATTCTAATCGGTTTCTTGATGTTGGTGTTTGTCTGGAGTCGTTTCCTGTTTTTCTGTCTTCTCGTAATATTTTCTGTATTTCCTCCATGAAACTACTCATAACGTTCTCGAAACTGCCATCCTCTTTTGATGATTGTTTTTCCTTTGGGTCCTCGATGGACACTGCTCGTATTCTGGGTCGTGAGGCGCCAAAGATTGCCTCCAGTTCTAATGCTCGGACAAGGGCTTCGCTACTTTGTCTGAACTTAGATATTCTCAAGTTCTCCTGGATTTTGGAATCTCTGCTAACATCAATGAACGCAGATACTGCCATCCATTCTTGCATGTCTTCCCCAGCTGCAGGAAACGCCAAACTTACTAGCCTTTTAACTTCTGATTCTAATTCTTGTAAACTCTCGCCGGGTTTTTGAATTCTTAATTTGACTTGAGTTCTAAATACTTCTTGCCTGTAATGGATCTCCGAAGCGCAATTCTAACGTCTGACTTAGATGCTGGTAATTTTGTTGGTAGACTGAAGAAGGTCTAAGGCAGGTCCTCGTAGCGCCACTATTAGTGCTGTAGCTTTTTCTTGGTCGTTCCATCCGTTGGTATTTCCAGCAGCTTCAAATTGTCGGATATACATGGTCCAGGATGTAGAACTGTCAAAAGTTGGTGGTTTTATCTTCATACCAGAGAATGCCCCAACACTAACTGGATTAATGGACTGTATTTCTAATTTATTCACCTTATCTTCAAGTGCTTGAACTGCTTGAACTTGGTCCTCAACTTCTTGTCTTAATTGCTGGATATCGTCTTTAACTTCTTGAACATCGGTTTTGACTTCAGCTTTTACTTCCTGAACGTCGTGTTTAACTTCTTGCACATCGTCTTTAACTTGTTCAATCTTCTGGTCTAGGTTAGCGACAGTTCCTTGTATGGTTTGGAATATTTTCTGCAGTTTTCCAAGGTCTTCTTGCCGTTCTTGTTGTCGCCTAGCTTCTTCTTGTTGTCGCCTAGCCTCTTCTTGTTGTCGCCTAGCTTCTTCGTCTTGTTTTTCTTGTTGTCGTCTGGCTTCTTGAAGTTCCAACATTTTGCGCATAAGTTCTTCAACTTTTTGTTCGTCCATTTTTGCTTGTTGTCTTGTGATAGGCATATAAAGAATGTTCTAGAATTTCCCTCGAACTTTCTTCAAATATCTTTTCTGGTCTTTGCTCGAAGTTCCAAACACGCCGGTGAAGTAATAAATTGGATAACTTGCTTTATTCTAGAATAGAATGTTCTAGAATTTTCTTGAAATTTCTTTTCTAGATGTCGATTGATACAGCAAACACGCCGTTCGATATCTCCCTTGGTTTCCAAATAGAATGTTCTAGAATTTTCCCGAAACTCCTCGAAAAACTTTTTCTGAATGGCGATTGATGTCCCGAATACGTCGGAGAAGTCACAAATTCGATATCTCCCTCAGTTTCCAAATAGAATTTTCTAGAACTCACTCGAAGATTCACTATCACAGTCAAAATCGGGTATAGAGTCACTTCCGGGGTAATTTACACGATCCGTTAAGTCTCTTTTTGTGATTGTCACTGTTTGCACTGACTAACTGTCCCAGTGTTCACTTAGTGTTCAGTTTTTACACTACACTAGTGTCCCCGCAGTTCCGTAATTGGATTTCACTCTGCAGTCCTTTATATCCCACTTCTGACACCAATTGTCACGGCTCTGGTGTGCGTGACAGAAATCTTGGGTTCGTTTCGTTTATTCCAAAATCAAAGTCCAATTAACACAGCAATAATTTATTCCACTTAGCTATACGCTCTGACACTTATTACTTTAATAACAAACTCAACAATTAAACTTTTACAACTCGCAACAATAATCACTATTTAAATCGTATCACAGTCAAACTGAAACTTAAACTTACAAGCTAAAACCCGTCCCTATATATAGCAGTAATTCCTGTAAATTCCAGAAGAACCGCGATCGACCTTGTTCCCGAACATCAACGTAAAATCTCGAATTCGCTATCCAATTCTGTACAGGATTCTTGACACACTGGCGGCCGTTACAATATATTGTATATTGTATCGTTTTAACAATTTCACTGAGGCCTTTCTGTCATAATTGTACTTAAATTTGTCATCAAGTCGGATTTGATAGCTGGCTCATTGCTTTGTAGTCAATTGGAACAAGGCGGAGCAGGAATGCTTGAATGTACATAATTACAATTATTGAGGATATAGGCAATGAAAAATTTTGAAATGTGGTTTTTTATATATTATTCATTTATCCATGCAATTTACAGAATAGGGTTCCAATAACGTATTACAATATTAGGTTCTTAAATTCTTAAAATTTAATGACTTGAATAGAAAATAAGTTGAACTTTGTGAAATTATTAACTTACATTATTTCTCACAGCCCGCACTGACAATTAAAATAATTCAATACTACTGCAAATGCTGCATGTACTAACATAGGTATGGTGTAAACAGATGTTGAATGTTCGAAAATTTTTTTTGGGAGTCTAGGCAGGTTAGATTCTGTTTCTATCACCCTATGTAGTTCGAAATATACAGAACACTAATGCAAATATTTAGCTTTACACAATAAGAAATGCGCATGTTCAAGTTAACGCTTTCTACTCTATAAAATAGGCATGGTTTTTCAAATAAATTACTAAAAATAAATGAAATTTGTTAATCATGACTGTTCAATATTATTCATTGTTAAGGTTCGAACAAACTACTACCGTATAGGAAAACTAGTGAGTAGCGTAAAAAACCTAATAGGTATAGACGTCATACATGTCTGTACAGCTTTCACTTATCACATGTAATAATTATTGTAATGTAACAATTATATTTTCACCCTTCATAAAATACAGGGTGGCCCATCGAAAACGAAGAAACTTTGTTTTTGAGGGGGATATTTAGAAGGCGTATAAGCCAGCCCCCATCTGCAATCTCTTGGGCAGGGTGGAACTCACCCCTAAAATCTTAAATTGTAAGGGGGGTTAAGTTGCTCGTTTGAAAGGTCTCCCGATTCTCTTTACAATGATATCTAGTTTATGACATTACATTTCATTATGACGCTCAAAAATTAACTTTTATTTCTGTTATTAGGAAGAGTGATTTACAGTATTAAAGATACTTAAACACATACAACAGTCCACATATTACAACAGTGGTAAGTTATCATTTAAAAATATCAATTACGACTGACAAGCATAAAATTTCCTTAATAGTAAATAATCCAACTATTTCACTGAAAAAAATAGAATAACAGACAGTGGTTGCGGTATGTCTGGAATTAGTGGACAATGACACAATTTATAATCCATTTAAAATGTTACAGTAAATATTACTCAAGTTACTGGTATCAGACTTATAATTTATTGCATTTTTACAATTCTTAATGTGATACATTTCCGAAAACAAGCGACCCTTATAGTTGCTTTCATGCTCCAATCAGTCGTATGAATAAAGTGTATCAAATGCTTTTACTCTACCTCTGTCTCTTTTTGCTGCATTAAAGCTGAATATGTTTATCTCGAAAAACTTAAGCAAAGGCATTTGCTTCTGTTTTATTCATATGAGCCAATAATAATTATGTATACCTCGCACAGAAATAAACTATCCAATCTAAATTTAACCTATAAAAGAACCAAATATTTTCTACAAGATCACCCTTAAGGCCCATTTATAAACTTGACGTTACGATTCCGTTACCGTTTGCGCCTACAGACGGGCTCGCCGTTAGCCCCGCCGTCCGAAGCCACAAAAATTGGACCATTTATAAACTTGCCGTCTGACGTTCTCAAAAAGTAAATAATAAACATAACCTCTGTTGTGCGTGTGCCCTCATTTTGCTATTTTGTAAGTGATTTGGACGATTTTAGACGATTTGAACGAGACGAACTAACCCAAACAATATTTAAAATTCGCAAAATCAAAATAATCTCTCCCCTCTCCCACCTCAGCACGATGACATTTGTGGTAAATATCACATGACTGGTGAAAATCCGATCTGATTGGCTCTCTCAAACTGTAGCATGACTTGCTACAGACGCCGGCGACGGAAAAGATGAAATTGGTTTATGTCTAACGGAATGAAACGGTAGAGCTAACGGCGGACGGTGAGGCCGACGGCGAATATAAACGATCTTATGGAATCCTATATTTTGATGTTCACGACGGCAGGCGCAAACAGTAACGGAATCGTAACGTAAGTTTATAAATGGGCCTTTTATCTGTACAGCGTGCTTCAAATTTCAGCCACATCATTCGGATCTCGGAAACGATGAGAGATACAGGGTTGTTAAATCAGGGCAAATTTGCGTAATTTGATGCTGTGATATTTAGGATATTCGGGATACTTCCGAGGATATCCGGAAACAACCGAAATTTTGCAAAAATTGTTTTTATTTATTTTTTCCTGACTTTATTTAAAGTGATATTTAAGAAAAAAATGTCACTTTATCATGGCCAATTTTTCTCGCCTACAAGATGGCGTTATCAAATTTTCAATCCGACATTTCGTTCTAGTGCAATCATCATCAACTTTATTTTTTTAAATGCGGACCTGGATTTTTTTTTTTTCATTTCAACTACTTTTTTTATTCTAAGAAAAATGGCATATTACATATTTTAATTTTTCATTGTTTTGACGTCAGGAATTGACTTAAAAAAAAAAAGTTAATACTGTCCTGTTTTCAACAAAAATTAGGTAATAAATTAATAACTTGGTATAATAAATTGTGTTCAATATACCTTCTGTAAAAAATTTAAATATGTAATAATAATAAACTACCTATATCTAATTGATAAATTACTATTTTGAATGTCACAAAATTAAATTTAATGCTGAGGAAAAGTAATTTTTTAGGTTTTTAAAGCAGATATTAAAATAAATGACCCTGCACCTCAATACATTTCTGTAACCTTCTACGTAAAGTTACCGACACCGCCCGCTGGATTAGGATTTCACAGAATAAAAAGTCTAAGAAAAATGGCATAAGTATACTTATTTATTACGTTTTAATTCTCCATTGTTTCGACGTCAAAAATTGACACGAACGCCTGAAATGATGAAAGTTTATCACTTCTTTGGGTTGCCCTACAGCTGCTCAGACAAAGGTTTAGGAGGCAATGGGCGTGGGTTATCTTTATTTGATGTTGTTTTTATTGGGCGCCAGGCCTACAATATGACAATTAAAATAAAACCAAAAATTTAAAACAATGTAAATAACTATTTATTTAAATAGAATTAATTCATTAATTAATTGAAGCAATTAATTTAAAGCAATTTGCAGTTAATTGCAAAATACACAATAATCAGGATTAGCAACAAGTTGCTAACCTACTTTATTACATAAGACGTGAAATACAAAGTTCAAATTCTTACACGCAATTGAGTTGATATGTAAGAAGAACGAACAAATTAGATTTTACAGTGAATCTGCGTCACCTAAATCTAACAAAAGTCTCTAATACAAGTTAAATTCTTACATACAATGAGGATGTTATGTAAGACTTAAGAAAATATTCACTGACGTAACCTGAACATAACTTTGAGAAACGACAGTTTTGGTTGTAACGAAACTCTTTAGGATTAACAACAATGCACGATGGAGACCAAGGCCGACTTACAAGTTGTTAACCTACTATCCGGTCGGTACGGTAAGTTAAGTTTTGTGTCCAGTGAACCTGATACATAAACAAAATAAGCTTTCTAGAATCTCATCTAGAAAGTTTCAAAAACAAGTGATATTCCTACATACAATGAAGTTGCTATGTAAGACTGAAAATATTGAGCAAAACTTCGATAAATAAGGAAAAATAAAAAAATCAAACTGTAAATAATATAAACGTTGAAGTTTGCCTTCCGATGCAATTAATTAATAATTGGCTTGTTCATACATATAGCTTCAACTACGCTCACGGAAAACAATTACTTCAAAAATAAAAATAATGAAAATGAGAAAACTTGAAGATTGCCTTGCAATGCAATTATAAAAATTGGCCTTGTTCAATAACCTGGTTATACAGTGACCGCCAAAAAGTTTGCAACAAATGGGAAAATATTTTATTATTAAGATATCAAAGAGAATGTTACGGTGAATCAATTCAGCATACCCATCAACAAAACACTTTGACAGATGTCATGTGACAACATTTATGGCGGGAAATTTGAAAAGTTCGCCTTGAATATGTAAAAAGTGGAGTTAGATGACCAGAAATCGAAAAATTGTAGAGAGAAAAATGGTTCAGAATGCGATTTTACGTCTATGTGTAAATTTTTAAAAAGGTACAAGGATTTTTAATAAATATCAATTTTTTGACCTGTTTACTGGTAATTTGAAAAATTTCAAAAACTTTTCGCTTGGTTCACATAATTCAAAGTGAAACTAACAAAAAAAAAACCCAGTGCAATCATTCTGCTTAATTGTCCCGCGGAAAATTGTAAAAAACCAAAAATTAATTTTCAGACCACTCTGGTCTTGTTGCAATGACCTACAGAAAACAAAAATTTGAAATAACAAATTTGGAAAATATCATAAAATCGTTCTAAATGATCCAATACCTCTTTTTTAAATTCAATCAAACCAATATTTTTGCGAAAAGTTTTTGATATTCTTCAAATTACCAGAAAACAGACCCAAAAATTGATATTTATTAAAAATCCTTGTACCTTTCCAAAAATTGACAAATGGACGTAAAATTGAATCCTGAACCACTTTTCTCTCTACAATTTTTTCATTTCTGGTCATCTAATCCCACTTTTTACATATTTAAGGCGAACTTTTTAAATTTCCCGCCATAACTGTGGTCACATGAGATCTGTCACAGTGCTTTTTTTTGTTGATAGGTATGCTGAATTGATCCCACGTAACATCCTTTTTGATATCTTAATAATAAAATATTTTCCCATTGGTTGCAAACTTTTTGGCGGTCACTGTATAATAACCTCCAGTAACGCTCTTACAAAACAATTACCTACTTAAAAAAAAATAAAATAAAAGAAATGGAAATGTTTTAAAAAACGTGAAGTTTTACCATTCGATGCAATTAATGAATAATTGGCATATTCATATTGCTTCGACTACGCTCTCGCAGAACAAATACTTCCAAAAAAAATAAAATAATGAAAATAATGAAAACTTGAAGTTTGCTTTTCGATGCAATTAATAAATTGGCATATTCATATAGCTTCAGCTACGCTCTCTCAAAGCAAATACTTCACAAAATGAACTAATGAAAATGATATAATATTAAAGAAATGAAATTAATAAAAACTTAAAGTTTTCCCAAAGTCAGCCCAAAGTCATACAGTGAATTTCAATAAATTGATGAATAATATTATTTTAATATTATTCAACCTCACCAAAGATGTAAGTGAAAAAAAGTTCCTATTTGCAATAACGTTGTTTTCTCATAAGGATTTTTTTTTCTTTTTGTAGTCTCCCTGAAGATGAAAATAAACCTTTCCGAAAGCTTGAAACGCCTTTAAAGAGTACACTTTAAATTTTTGCTGCTATCCCCAATAAATCAACACTAGTTATTCCCACTAGTCAGCAACGATTACGTATATAAATAAATATATTGAAAAAGTGAAATTGATAGGGTTGCAGCCAAGTTTTGAATTCTTCTATATCTTTAAAGGCATGAATAAGAGTCTCTTTTTACCTGTGAAAGCTTTCGGTAAATTTTATTACCTTCTTCAGTCACTACAAAATAGTTGTTAAATAACTAATAATAAGCTAATAAATTAAAAATTAAAAAACTTACAATAATTGAGGTTATTAGGTTGCTTACTCTCTGCTTCGATAAGGAAAATATTGGACATAATAACATGTGAAAAGAATAAAATAATATAAAGATAAAATGTATGTAAAATGATGCTAAATTTGTTTTTTTTTTGTTTGATTGACAATAAATTTTTATCAGGTAAGACTTCAATTGATCATATTAGTTAGGTTAGAATCGCAAATTGGCGCGGGTTCCTAGTTCAAAAATTAATACATTAATGTCTTATGGGGACTCAATTTTAAAAGCGTCTGTAGACGTGATAGAACGTTTGTTAGGGAAGTGAGTGGTATAAATAGTTTTTTTAATATGTTAATTAACTGAGAGAGTGTTTGAAAGTTGAATAAACATTGTTAAAATAAAAATATTACCAATTTAAGAAGCCGATATTTGTATAAAATACGTATGTCGTTGCTTGATCCATAAGTATATATGAGTACCTAATTATAATAAAATAAAAGTTTACCTACATACTTGGTTAGTAAATGTACTTCAATAATCCAAAAAAAATGAAAAATAAATGACTGAACAAGTGATAAATAAATAAATAAACAATTCACCAACAATCATAACACAACACACAACCTCACTTTCTCTCAGCTGGTTTTAGACCCGACGTACGTCCACCGAAAACAGACACTTTTAATTAAAATCATTTGTATTTTTAATTCATAGGTCTAAAAAACTAATTAGAGCATGAATTATAGAGAAATATGTTCAAAGTTTGATGTACAATAGGTTCCAATACTAAGAAATGCCCAGAACCCAAGATATTCCCGTCTGAAAATCACTCTTTTGAATCCCCCATAAGAAATACATTGCTGTCAAATTTGTTGAAATGTGTTTAGGAACCCATTTTAAATTTCGCGCCCGATTTTTCCTAACCTAACTAATATGGTCAATTGAGAAAAATAAGGAGGATCAGAAATTTAAGAATTTATCGAGGAATTTATGTTTGTATCTAAAAGTAAAATTTTTTTTTTTTGGTTTAAATATAATATATATCAATTGATTCTATTGTTAATATCTAATAAATTACAATAAAACATATTCAAATTTTGAATATCTAATAATAAAATAATTGATACTTGTCATAAGTTCGAACTGACAACAATTAAAAGAAAAAAAAATTTAAAAAAATACTAAAATAAGAACCACAACAAGATAAACTGCGCATTATAAAAGAATCTTCTAATTCAAAACATTACAGTAAATATTACTTAAATTATCAATATCAGATCTGGAATTAACTACGTTAGGGTTATTATTAATATGAACCATTTCTAGGAACAAACGCTTTTTATATTTATTTTGTTGGTCGAGAATCTCTATGTTATTAAAGTCGAAATTATGGTTCAAGTCCTGAAAATGACGAGCCAAAGCACAAGATCTTTTGCCGATCCGACTGCCACTCTTATGTTGCGTGATTCTTTGCTTCAAAGTCCGCTTAGTCTGTCCAATATAGCATTTATTGCACTGTGCCCAGGGTATCTTATAAATTACATTACAATTCTGCCATAGGGGGGGTTTTATCTTTTGTTTTTGTGAATATTCTTCCTATTGTTTTTGAATTATATTTAGCAATCCTTATGTTTTGGAATTCCCTAAAATGCTTAATGACATTGTTAGTCAGACCTGGTACATATGAAAGTTTTTGTCAGTCAAGTTTACTGGAACATGATCATCAGTAGGGCCATCGTATATAGTTGTGCGATATATAAGAGTGTTAAGTACTTTTTTGGGGTAGCCATTATTGAGAAACATTTGTTCCAACTTTTTCAAATTTTCTTTCAAAAATCTATCATCGGAAATATGAGTAACTCTATTTTTTATAGCTACCGTGTTGTACTTCTGGTTTATGGGGTGATTTGAAAAGTAGTTTATATATCTTCCCGAAGATGTGGGTTTTTGATACCAGTCTAAAACTTTATTATTATTAGTTGACCTAATTACCAATGTGTCAAGGAAGGGAACACTATTGTTGGTTTCAGTTTCAATCGTAAACTGTATGTGTGGGTCGGTAGAGTTGAAAATGTTTAAAGCATTGTTAGATTCTATTTCTGGAATTGCTGTGACTAGATCATCAACGTATTTGAACAAGAAAGGAACATCAAATGGAAGTTCTGATAGTATTTTATCTAGAACAAAATCCATGACAATTTGAGCCAAAATCGGGCTGATAGGAGAGCCCATAAAGGTACCAAATATCTGTTGATAATAATTGTTATTAAATGCAAAATAGCAATAATTGCATATAAAATTAATTAATCTGAAGAAACTGTGTCTCGATAGTGTGGTGTATTTTTCTATGGTATCCCAATAGGTCTCTAGAAGCTCTAAGATAAGTTGAATTGGAATATTTGTGAAAAAGGATACTACATCGAAAGAAACCAAAACATAGCCTTGAGGTAGTGAAACATTTTGAAAATAATTAACAAATGAAAAGGTATCACGTACATTATAAGTTGTTCTGTCTGCGAGAGCGTTGGTTAAAATATCTGACAAAAACTTTGACAGATTATAACATGCAGATCCTACGTACGAAATTATTGGCCTAAGTGGTGTATTTGGTTTATGTATCTCAGGTAAGCAATACAGCTTGGAGATTCCAGAGTTGTAAACAGTTAACAATTTGGCGGTATTGTCATAAATCTGATTTTGAGATTTAAGTGATTTTATTAACTCATTTAATGTTCTCTGTATGTGTGATGTGGGGTCTCTACCTATTTTTTAATAGGTGTTATTGTCATCAAGTAAAGAATTTACCTTAAAAATATAGTCAATTTTATTTATGGCGACTGTGCAGCCCCCTTTATCTGCTTGCAAAATATATAAATCAGGATTGCTTTTGAGAAATTTTTGAGTTTTTATATAAAAATTCTGAATGTTCGAAATTTTTTCTCTGTTGGATCTTGTTATAGAATTAGATAAGTTATTAGTGATTTGTGCCCTTAGAATGTTTCTATTGTGTTCCGGTATTTCCTGAATAATATCTTCGATATCTGCTAAAAATAAATTGGTATTAAATTGTTTGCTAGTTGGGGGAATGCCAAACTTTGGACCCAATGTCAAAAAATCCGCAACATCATCAGGTATGACAATGTCTGAGATATTATTAAACCATCTTTCATTATTGTTAAACAATCTGTCCCTTCTTGAATTATTTTCCCTCAATTTATCGAAATTTCTAATATTTGAATTCCTAACTTTGTTGAATCTTCTATTATACGATAACTCTAACCTATGGGAGTATTCAAAAAAATGTGATTGGGAAGAATATCCTTTAGTTGTTCTTTAAAATATGAAATTCTTGTATTTAAACTTTTTAATGGTGTCATAACATACCTTAATTTCTAAATTTAAATTCTTTCTACTTAGCCTACCTATATGTCTTTGCATCTCATTCAATATATTACAGTTATTCGTTTCTAAAATGTTGTTCATAGTTTTTGTGGCATCCAATATGTGTCTTCAACTTCATCAGGAGAGAAACAACAAAATGAATGAAGCTATTAGCATAAAATAATTAAATAATAAAATAGACTACTCACAAGCTTGGAGTCATTCAAAGGTTGTTGACACAACAGAATTAAAACAATGTAAAACACATACAACATCAATACATTAACCCGGGATCGGTCGTGGTGTTAGAAAAAATCTAACGTTTTTAGTATTTCGATAATAAAACTTGAAATATTGGCTTAAGATTATTCCCTCTCCCGAAGTGCCTGGAGGAGGTCCTATCAACCTGTTAGAAAAAATGTAACTAAGCGACCAACTAAGTTTGAAATTTTTTGTGATTCGTATATTTTTTAATGGCTTAGTTTATGTTTATGGTAAGTTTCGTTTAAATTTTGTTTATGTGTTACTGCTATTTTTTCCCCATTTTATTTTTTGAGCTAATAATTACGCAAGCATGGACAAGACAGAAGAGTAAGAAAAGCTAATGAAAGGGTTTGAAGAAGTTCCGTCTGATTTGGAAGAACCCCTGCATTCTGACAAGGATCTTAGCGACGCTTCGTCTGAACACATTTTGCATATTACCGATACTGAACAAGGGGAAAGTGATACTGACAATGTTCCGAACGATGTTCCCATTGTTCAACATTTTTCGTTAAACAAATGCACATAATAAATTCTAATTGTTTTATTTCATAAAAAGGAAAACCAAGAATTAATTACATTTATCAAATAAGAAGTTTAAGCTTGGATTCGAATATAAGCTGTTCTACCTCTAGTCGGGGCGGTCAGTCGAATAATCTTGCAAATTGTGCTAAAAGCATGAAATTTGGTACAGATGATTTTTTTACAATTATAAGTGATTTGACCCGCATGACCCCCTTGTTGGACCCATAGGAGCAAGATGGCGACCATTTGCAAAATGGCGGCTATCAAGAGGTTAAAATTGGTAATTGTGAATCGATTTCAGCAAAATTGTTGTCGTTTTCGAATAATGTTTGATCGGAAAATGTAAGAAAATATATAATTAATGGCCATCTCCACCAAACTATACCTAAGCTTTGATTAACTATGAAGCCCTCAAAAGTTAAGGGACACTCGAATATAATTTCGTTCCACCATAGTTTTTGAGTGCAAGCTTAGCTAAGTGTCGTAAAGCTTTGGCAACATTGCATTTCAAGTGGAAGATTTGGGTAATTTTTGTTCCCGCTAATTTTTATAAGATTATAATTATTAATAATATTAATAATACTCAGTTAAGCTTATCTTAATGAGACTAGGTTAGACTGGTGGTAAGCGGCAGTTAACGTTAAGTAAACTTAAATTTGCATTGGTGGAAACGGCCATGAGTGATTGAAATTTGAATAATACAGGGTGTCCTAGCCGAGAGTGGCCCATTTCAAATGCTCATAACTTTTGAACCAAGTATGCTAGCCACCTGCGGTTTGCGTCATTCGACTTCTCTTGGCCTGAAGTTTTTTTTTTGGTTAGTTGCTCATTTTTTTGATACTCATACCGGGCCAGTAAAGAAAATACAGTTTTTCAACATCGAAATTCTCCACTATTTTCAATGGAACACCCTGTATATTACAATGTCAAAAAAACGAGTCATGTTCAAGGTATCCATGTACCAATAAACATCGTCCTTGAAACTTAAAGTTTCAGCCGTAAAAAAATTAAATCGATATCCTAGGGTATTTTTGCAAACGCATTTTTTATTAGCATATTCACAAAGCTTCGAAATTATCTTTGTCTGATAAAAAGGTAATAATCTGGATAAAATTGTAAAAAGAGATGTATATGTTGGCCATTTTGCTCCATGCATATAACTCCATAAGGAGTCGGATCAGTAAATGATTGAAGGAATTATGTAACATTTTCTGAGGAATCGTTTCAATGACATTACGAATGTTCCGCTTAAGATCATCCAGGCTATTTAGCAAAGGATTATACTATCCTTGATATAACCCCAGAAAAAAAGTATGGAAGTTTCGGGCGTGTTTGGGTTGACGCTCGGCGGAGCGAGCAGAGCGATTACGGAGTAACGTGACGTCATAGGGGGTACACCGTGTCAAGCCAAATAAACTCGTGCAAAAGTGCTGAGTTGAGCGATCAGCTGATTATTGTTTATTTTTTTAGGATATATTTTTTGGAGTGCGAGCCCGCACTCCGCATTCGCACCAGAGTTTTCTCGTCTATTTTTTATTTTAGTCGATAATTTTCAAACAGCCCCATTTTCTTTTGTGTTCTGCTAAAAATATCGTGCTACATAAACAATAAAATGGACCTAAACACTCTGAGGCTGCCAAGTTCTACTGAGAAAATTCAATTAAAAGTAAACACCTTTGATCTGCGCATGCACGCTCCAGCTGCCCACTCCACAAACTCGGAGTTTATCGAGCTCGCTCGGAGCGCTCAAAATATGTCAAACTAAACACAATCAAGCGTTGTTGGAGCTTCAAAAATAACGGAAGAGAGACAAAAGTGCACGCTCTGAGTGCACCGATCGTCAACCCAAACGCGCCCTTCAAGTCAGGAGAGTAAGGTGACCATTCTATAGAACCAGCTCTTCATATATCCAACTTTCCCCAAATATTATATCTAGTGATTCTCTCAATATTAAAGAATAATGAATAATGAGGTGAGGCACCATCCTGCTGAAAATAGATCTCATATAAGATACACTCCAACATGTTGTTGCATGCGTTTGCAAAAGTAAGTACCAGGATTTCGATTTTAATTTTTTACGGCTAAAACTTTAAGCTTCAAGGACGATGTTTATTGGTGCATGGATGCCTTGAATACGATTCTTATTTCTTATTTTGACGTTGTGATATTGTGATATACAGGGTGTTTTATTAGAAATAGTGGAGAATTTCCATGTTGAAAAACAGCAGTTTTGTTACTGGCCCTGGACAAGTATCAGAAAAATTTGCAACTAACTAAAAAAAACATTAGGCCAAGTGCAAACCGCAGGTAGCCGGCACACCTGGTTTGTAAATTATAAGGATTTGAAAAGGTTCACTCTCAGCTGGGACACCCTGTATAATCGAATTTCAAATTTTAATGGCCTCTGTTTAAAAACGTTATCAACAGAATGTATTTTTACACCTTAATTACTACGTACCTATAATGTACCGAGTGATCGGCGGCGGGAAGAGGGTTGGTGTGCAAGGGGGTAGGGGTGCAGGAAGGATGTGGAATTTATCGAACTGAAAATTAATTATCTATAGATTAATTTAAAAAAAAAAAAATTCTAATGAAATAGTGATTTTCCTAACAAATGCGAAAAGTATCATTTTTCCGCAAATGTTAGGAACACAATTTTTCCTACGAGTAGACAATAAAAAGTACAAAAATAAAAAATAGATAAATCCATATTAGGCAATTAACAACATTTTTTATTTATCTTTAACTATTTTAATGATGAATGTACCTACAAGTTTCAGCAAATTGTAAATTTTTCGCTGATGGATATCGTAGGTCAATAGGTCGCGACGACGTGCGAAAAAAAAAATTCCACACTAGTGCGGAAAAATTACTCTTTCCGCAGGCCAATGCGTGCGGAAAAACAGCTTTTTATGATCATGCGGAAAAAGTTTTTGATACCTACATTTTTTTTTACATAGTTTGAATATAACTATAGTTAATTCCTCAAAAAAATTAAAATAATAATCTTTTCTGAGTTAAGATTATATTGTAATACAAAAAACATGTTCTGTTGTATTTTTTGACCCAAAATTATTTGTAAACGACCCTAATTTTCATAAAATCGATCCACAATTAAAAATTATAATTTCTTGGTCCGCCATTTTGCCAATGGGCGCCATCTTGCTCCTTTACTGGCCCGGTATAAGTATCAAAAAAATTAGCAACTAACGAAAAAAAAAATCTCTGGGCCAAGAGAAGTCGAATGGCGCAAACCGCAGGGGTGCGATTTTCGAAACCATTCGAGTACATTTCGTACACGAAATTTGCCTGCTCCCCATTTAATTTACATTGCTGTCAGTCAATTCGAAAATCGCACACCACCACCACACTTTTCCAGGATCGCAAGGGATTCCTTAGATACTACTTTTAGAAACAGATGGATAGGGCGAGCAGGTCCAAACGAGTGGGCACTCTATTTTGCGCAACAACATAGTAAACGTTTTTAACCAAATTACACCACAAATACTACAGAACGCCTTCAATAACCTATTTCTGCGTTTACATATGTGTTGCGAGCAAAATGCAAAACTAATTTATTAGTTATAAATTAGAATAAATTTTTTCAATTGCTTGTTTTTAAAGTTGTTATAAGGAGTGTTATCGAGGTTATTGTTACTTTTGTTAGTTCTTATTCTTTAGTATTGTTTAATAGTTGTTATTTAATATAGAATAAATACTTTTCATAAACATGACAACAGCGCAAATCATTGAATTATAATCATAGGCAATTACCATAAAATTTTCATTAATCATTAATTAATGAAGGGGAACTTTGAAAAAGGGATCATTTACTAAAATTGGCTCCGGACAAACAAAAAAAAATGAAAGTTATGAAAAACAATTTATGAATTTTCAGAAAGAAGAGTTAACATGCTCTCATGTAAAATTAAAAAATACAGGGTGTTCCATTTAAAATTTTTGCGAAATCGGCCTTTGAAAATCATCAATTTTTTTCCTCCTATTTCAGGTATATTTTGAAACTTGGCAACACTGTCAAAAAAAACTTTATAAAAATTGATGAAGTTCTGTGAAAGTCGCATATCGATATCTTTTTTCATTCTCGACTTATAAGCAGGTAAAATGTGTCAGTTTATAAATAGACACCCTGTATTTTTTTAGTGTTAGATAAAATCTAACACGCACCGATTGCGTTATAGAAAGGGTAGCGACCGATTCTGGGTTAAAAAAGTGGTACCTAAGTTATCATTCAAAAATCTCAATTACGCCTGACAAGCATAAAAATTCCTTAATAGTAAATAATCCAACTATTTCACTGAAAAAAGTAGAATAACAGACAGTGGTTCCGGTATGTCTAAAACTAGTGGACAATAAGAAAATTTATAATCTATTTAGAATGTTACAGTAAATATTACTCAAGTTGCTGGTATCAAACTTGTAATTTATTGCATCGTTGATAGTCCCGTGTGTTTGCTAATTCGATCCCACCTTCGTTCCAAGATGCTGGGAACTAAGTCAAGAGGTATGTTAGTAAATAATAAAACAGCGTCAAATGAAACAAGCACAAAGTCAGCAGGCAGTTCGAAATTGTCCATTGCATTATTGAAGGACAAGGTATCCTTTATGTTATAAGCAGTGCTGCCTTCAAACGTCACCCTAAGGATATTCGCAATAAACTTTGAAATATTGTAAGTTGTTGAGCTGAGCTGACAATAGGTCGAAAAGGTACCTCTGGTTTATCTATTTTTGGAAGGTAATAAAAACAACAAAACTTGGGAAAAGAGGAATTGTGAATCATCAGATGTCTAGCGTCCTCTTCACAGATTTCTTTATCAAACTTCAGTGTTTTTAGTAGGTTATTATACTTAGTTTGGATGGAGGAAGTACGATCACGGTTCAATTTTCTATAGGTAGATGAATCTTGCAATAACACCTCTGTCTTTAGTGTATAGTCATATTTGTTCATTGCCACTGTGCAACCCCCTTTGTCAAATTGGGGTATGTACAGATTAGGGGGATTTTGTAAAAAAGTTTTGGTTGGTTTTATAGGTTGAATTTAGATTGGATGGTTTATTTCTCTGCGAGGTATACATAAAATTGGTAACTATATTAGTTACTCTCTACCTATATTAGTTACCTTAGCTTTTAATATATCTCTAGATTCATTAGGTGTTAACTCTATTATATTTTCTACGTCTGCCAAAAAATGATACACTCTAAACTCCCGTCCATGACAGGGTACCTACTCCAAACTTTGATCCGAGAGATAAAAAGTCAGGAATGTCCTTAGGAATGTCAATGCTTGATACATTTTTTAACCATTTTTCATTATTTACAAACAATACGTTGTCTGCTTTATCGATCTGCATTAGATTGCAGGTGGATTAGATGTTATCTCTACTCATCCACCTGCAATCTGGAAAACTTCTAATGCACGGGCTACGTAGATCACGGTGTATATACAGTGTGTCCCATATTGATGGAGAATGTATTAGGATATAGGAAACTATAGCAGATACGAGGAAGGTTAAATGGGAAAAGTCTTAGACAATTATGTTAGACGTTCAATAACGTTTGCAGATTGAGTCTAGCTATTCACAGTTTTGAGATATTTAGAAAAAACTGAAAAGTTGTTTTTTTGAAAAGAGGCTGTACATCTTTTATTTTTGGAAAATTTCTCAAATCTGTAAAAAACACTTTCAAAGCAACTCTTTGTGCAGAAAACGCATGTGCGACTAAATTTTTATTAGGACGGTTCGGTTTTCTGGAACCATCATCAACTCCACTATTTCTTATAGCCGCCATATTGAATTTTTATATCGGGTCTTCAAAAAAAACACCAATCGAAGATTATATGGTATTTTGAACGTTTGCCTTAGCAATATTTTTCTTTAATTTTGTCAATGAAGTTTAATGTCAATCCTCACCAATAAAGAAACAATAATGCGAAGTATGTTTTCGTAACCAAAGTAATCTTTGATTGTTTTTTTTTGAAGACCCGATAGCATAAAATAAAGTAAAAAAATACAAAATCAATGATATAATACACTTGACCAAAATAATTAATTTTGGCCATAGAAAATACGTTTTTATGTTTCGATCGCCTTGGCAACGTCGCAATACCTTAAGGCGACAACATCGCCCGTATGCATATCGCAAAATAGGCCCACTTTCGTGAAAACGGCACATTCGAATTGGCTGAAATTTGGCATAAACATTCTTTGATCTATTATTTAGAGATTTGTGGAGTTAGTTTTTCCTTATTTTGAGTATTTCTTTGTCCTGAAAAATAGCAGGCTGTTTATTTGGTTGCCTATCCAAGGATCATTATACCTTACAACATAACCTATTTCTTACTTTGTGTATTTGTTTTTGTTGTTGGTTTATAAAACCATAGAAATAAAGCAAATTTACAGCCATTAGTTTTTATTCAAAATAAATAAACTACCTATTTTACGTACGTATACATGAAAAAATTGAATCGTGTTTTCTAGGAAAAAATGTCTGAAAAAATGAAAATCTAATATTAATTTACAAAGAGTGGAAAGTGCTAAAATGAGAGTTCTTTCCTCTGTGTCCGTGTATGTTAGTGCAATCATAGGTATATCCACAAATGCAGTAGAGTATTTCATTCAGGTATGGTTTCTCTGCATGCTCGTCTTGAGTGATCTGTCGGGTACTGGCGATTTGTATTAGTTTATATTTACATTTCAGCCTGTAAAAAAGGTTTATAAATTTATTCAAAATCAGCAAAAAAATTCTTCCAAGGAAAAGTTGCATGAAAGAAGACAAAATTTCGTTGTCATTTTTGATTATCTGGTAAATGTTGAACATATAAATAAATGTTTAATTAGGTACCGTAGAACGCCGCTGGTCAATTGC
Source organism: Ceutorhynchus assimilis (assembly GCA_917834065.1). Taxonomy (NCBI): domain Eukaryota; kingdom Metazoa; phylum Arthropoda; class Insecta; order Coleoptera; family Curculionidae; genus Ceutorhynchus; species Ceutorhynchus assimilis. Next base: position 64,054,668 of record OU892277.1, read on the forward strand.
ATCCCGGTTAGCTCAGGTTATATTTTAAGTGTCCGAATTGCATCCGCCTAACATCCGAATTGCATCCCGGAACAAATTTTAGCATCAGGTATATATGTATTTGCCAAAATGAAAACCATTGTTGCCAAGTGTATATTTCCAAATTGTTAATGTTGTTTAAGCCCGCCTCTATGAATGTATTATTACCTATATTACTAATACCTATATACCTGTTATTGTTTTACCACCCTATTGAGACCATTTATTTATTACAGTTAGTTCTTATCGTTTATAGTGAACAGTTGTTGCAAAGATAGATGCAAAATTTTTGAGTAATGAATAAGATCAAACTTTAATTAAAATTGGTGGTTATACATTTTGCTATCAAAAAATGCTGGCTAAAAATACTTTGGTGGCAGTGTACAAAGAAACTATAACAGCAGATTTTGAAAGTGCGATTCATAAAGCGATGTCTCAGGCATTTACACAGTTGTAGATTTCATTTGGGCCCATCCTTATATAGAAAAGTTAAAGAAATTGGCTTATCAACTTCATACCTGAATAAATTAGGGGAAGATACACAAATATCAACATTTTTGACGTATATATATATTTAGTTTACCGTTCTTCGATCCAAAAGATGTTGGAGACGTTTTTTCTCTCCACTTGGCCGAAATAAAACAAGAAGATGAGATGGTTACCAAATTTTGCGAATATTTTGTCGAAAATTATATTGACAGTGACTCTACTTTTCCAGGATACATACGGGCAGAACATTGAGCATCTCTTCAAAAAACTACAAATGCTTGCGAATCTTTTCATTCCAAGTATATTTCATTTTTTTATTGTGCTCATTCCAATAGAAACGTATTTTTAAATGTTTTATTAGAATTTCGAATAGATAGATATATTAAAATTAATAGCAGACAATTTGTATTTGAAAGTGACTCACAAACCTTACAAACAACATTTTATCTAAGGGAAACTTAATAGTTATTAATGATACTAGTTCGATATGAACAGCATAATGAAACGCGTGTAACGTTAAACCACGAGGCGTTAGCCGAGTGGTTTAGTTATACAAGTTTCACTGATAAAGTTCATATCAAACGTGTATCATTCAAAATTTAATCTACAATGGTCCAAATAAATTTGATTTGCGTTGAAACAGCAAAAACTTTTCAAATTAAAATTCAAAATACAGCAGGTGCCCGTACTAGTCGGGAACCTGCTTATTGATTTTTAGAATTTTGACTTCGGCAGCTTCAATATTGGAGTCAATTTTTGTGCCATAAATTGAGTTTTATAGTGGAAAATAATGTTAATATTGGTGATTTTGAGTTCGAAAGTGTCCCTTCGAATATCGATATCGAGACAGCATCAATGAAAAGGTTCTTCGGGTAACTAGCTATCTTTTTGTAAATTTTTCATTTCATAATTTGGGTGTTTTTATGAATTCTCTAACGCACTAGTGCTATTATGAAGGACCTAATGACATTCAAATGACAATGCTAAATGTGACATGATGACACCGACGTAGATTAAGACTTTAAAGATAATGAAATAGGTAAATTTGAATTTGTAAAAGCGGTTTCGTATCAGACATTTTAAACTTTTATTGTATATCATACGATATTTATTTATTTTTTTTGAAATTCTTTATTTCTGACCCCTAAACAGTAACAAAATACTGGCAACAGGGCCTATATTTAATTTTATAGAAATACATTAACTTAATAAATATAGAGTTCCTGCTTTAACAATAATTAGTTTATTCTGTTCCTTTAATGTAGTCTTTGAGGTTACGGCACATTAGTCTATAATTCTGCACATTTATGATATCTCTTGGAGTTTTATTGTATGTTTGTACACTTCTGTATATGGGAGAATCTTGCATTGTTTTAGTCCTTGAAAATTTATTTGCTATGTATTCTTTTTGTCGCGTATTATGTGTATGATAGTTTTGTCTTTGGGTTAATGCTGTATTTGATTTTATTAGTTCATTCTTTATTGAGTATATGAGTTTCACTTGTTCAATTTTTTTCAATTTGTCTATATTTGTGATTTTTGTTTTTTTGTCTATGTCAACACTGGGAGTATATCGATCTATAAGATATATGGTTTTCACAGCTTTATTTTGTATTCTTTGCAGTTTCTCGAGTTGGTATTTTGGAGCGTTTCCCCAGCAAGGCAGAAGATACCTTTAATGAGGTTCTATGAAACTGTTATAGAGAAATTGTCTTGCACTGTTATTCAATAGATGTGAACACCTTTTTATTGCTCCTAACATTGGTGATATTTTTTTAATGATGTTATCAATATGGGCAGACCAGCTGAGATTGTTTGCGAGAATCAGGCCCAAATATTTATACTGCTTTGTCTCCTTCAGTTGCACACTATTCAGAACCACTTCCATATCACACCTCTTTCGCCCTATTTGCATATACTCAGTCTTATCTACAATAATTGTTAATTTATTATAGCACAGCCACTTATGGTACAAATGCAGGTCACTGTTTATTACTCTTTCAAGTTCTTTGGGGTTTTCTCCCGAGAAAGCGAGTATAGTGTCATCAGCAAACATGAAATATTTTGATTTTAGTAGAAGATATTGTAAGCTGTGTACATACAGGAGGTACTGGATAGGTCCAAGCACTGAGCCCTGGGCTACACCGAATTTAAATTTTACTTTGTCAGTTTTGCAGTCATTTATTTCAGTATAATATTCTCGATCGGTAGAGTATGATTGCAATAGGTTTAAACAGACAGCATGAAATCCCATTTTACATTTTTTTTTTTTCATGAGTTCAGTATCAACTGTGTCAAACGCCTTCTGCAAATCAACAAAAACCAAAACAACATGTCTACGCTTATCCAAATCTCCCTTAACATACTCTACAAGATCCACTGTGGCACCCAAAGTATTGCTTTGTTTTTGGAAACCGTATTGTTGTTTGTCAAATTGAAAAGCCTCTTCGATGTGTTTAATTACCCTTTTCTTTATGATTTTTTCTAAAATCTTGGAGAAGGTGCTTAGTAAGGAAATTGGGCGGTAATTGTTCACGTCACTATTTGGTCCTTTTTTGTGTACTGGAATTATTTTAGCTACTTTTAGTTCTTTTGGATATTTTCCACTCTCAAGTAGGCACTGTATTTACTAAATTTACCAGGATTTTGCCAATCACATCAAATGGTGTTAAAATGTCTATTTTTGTCAATTGATCTTCACCGGGACCACTATTATTTTTTAGCTCACTAACTATGTCCTTTATTTCCTCCAAATCTGTTTTTCCCATTTTTCTAGTATCTGTTTTGCTTCTTCTTCCACAAAATTGTACTTGTTTTTTTAAATTTTTTTCAGCTAAAGATGGTCCTACATTAGAAAAATGTTTAATAAATTCTTGTGCTATTTCTCTGTCCTCTGTGATTCTTTTTGTGTTAGTTTCAATCATTTTTATTTTCTGTGAGTTACTCTTTTTTTTTGTTACATAGTTTATTCAATACCTCCCATGTTTTCCTTGAATCACCATTTGCTTCCTTCATTTTTTTTTCCGTGTAGTCTTTTTGTAACTTTTTTCTCAAGTTATTCAATTCATTTTTAGCTTTTTTAAACTCTTTTTCTGTATATTCATTTTGTATTTGTTTCCATCTCCTATATATCCTGTCCCTAGATTTTAGTTTGTGTAAATATTCAGTGGTTATCCAATTGTTGTCTTTTCCTATCTTAACAGTATAGTTTTTACTGCACTCTAGTCTTGTTTTATTCAGAATTTCAGAATGTTATACAAATGATTCAATAGGTTGTGTTGTATCTATTTTCTCTTTCATATTCATAATCCATTTTTGTTTATCAAATTTAGTTTTTGTTATTTTTTCTCTCGTGACTTGCTTGATTTCTTTATTAACATAAATATACATTAGTAAAGGGGCTAGGACAGAGCGGGGCCAAAATCGGTCATTTTCCCATGTAAATCTCCATAAGAAAATCTTAGGTCCGTTCTGGCAATTTTTGTACCGTTCAAGGTCATCGGTCCAGCCCGCCAGCCGCGGCTAAGCCCCGCCCCCTTTCCAGTGTCCGTGTCTTTCATCGGTCGCACTAACTGGTCAGCCGCCGCTGCGTTCGGGGTCATTGACCGTACCTGGCTCCAAGCGGCTCCTCGAACACACATAGCAGCTCGTGACTTGGTACCTTATTCAAGGTGCATTGTACTGATGATGACATTACTAATAATAAAAACGTCGTTTCGCCATCAGGTCTGGTGATGACGTAAATAATAATAAAAACGTCATTTAGCCATTGGGTCTGATGATGACGTAACTAATAATAAAAACGCCATCGGGTCATCAACATTTATTGCAACCGCAGCGAAACCATAACTTGTTACTTTCCTGTGACCTGCGATAAACAAGCTCTGACTAGTCTGTAGCCAATCACCAGCTTCGTATCCACCTGCACACTCCAGCGAACTTTTCCTAGAAATATGGGCCATCGTTTTAATTTTACTGTTGCTTATTACGCTGGCATCCTGCGATAAGCAAGTCCTAACAAGTCTCTAACCAATCCGAAGGCTGAGTTCTCTCGTCTCAATATAAGAAACGAGCGACAACAAGCCGGAGATTTTTTTTATTATTATTTACATCATATTAATAGCTACAACGCTTTCGCTGGTATTCAAATTAAAATGGCCGCTTGTTCGAGTGACTTGTTGAAAGTGATCAGTAAATTCTTGGATTGCGCCTATTTCTATATCAGTGTTGGAGTTAACAAAAGCGTAAGTATTATTACAGTTATTATTGTTATCAATATGACTCATCATTTATACAAATATTTTTTTTGCAAAATAATTCCGTCTCAAGTTTTTTCCATAAGGATTTTCCTGGAATTTTTGCTTCAAATATTCATTTCCTATCAATAATATATTGTTAAATTATATCAACATGTTCACCAACAAAACCAAAAATTAAGCAAACGCGTCACATAGGAAAATTAGACTGCTTGAGCCGTCCTGCGGCAATACTGATAAACTATTTTTATTTAGAATAAACAATATAACCTGTGACAATAATATGAGAAGGCGTTACGTCCGTCATCAGGGTGTCTGTGAATATTTTCATCATATGACGTGATCGTTGGCGCCATCTAGCGTACATAGTGTAAAGTTCGATGTGTCCTATTATAGGATGCTGTAGTGGTAAATAAGGAAAATTCGTGACTCATCATGCCGCCGACGTTTAATGTAAGAATTTTATAAGCAAGGGTATCATATTTCACGGTTATTTTTACTTATAACTGATAAGCGTTTCCATTCTAGCAAAAACAACAAGCACAAACTTGCATTTATATTTTGTCGATGATAAACAAAACATGTATGAATATTTTCACTGCCGACCAACTACCTACATATATTTAAAAACATTCCAGCACATAGCCCCATAATACTTCCTGTCAAGTTGGACATTATCTATTACCCAACTAACAACCCTTGGGGCCAAAAAAGGGTGATATCAAAAATTTTAAAAAGTACCTAACTATACCATAACTCTTTTGAGGCGGGAACAGCGAATCTGCTTTTTCCGGGGTGTGCGCAACCCTAACTATCAAGGGAACGTCTGAAAGCCGGATTTTGACCATCTGCGCAGGATGTCTTAGGGCCTTATTCTATTTTTTCGATTATTTCGCCCTCTAGCCATCCGATTCACTTCGTTCTTTTACCAAAAATTTTCAAATAATTAGTCGCGTATTTGAAGACTAGTTACACCCGTTTAGCATATGCCAAAAGGGCCGTATTCTATTTTTTCAATTAATTAACGTTCTATCGACCCGATTCAATTTATTCTTCTGCCAAAAATTTCTAAATAATTAGTGGCATCAATGAAGACTAGTTCTACCCGTTTAGCATACGCCAAAAGGGCCGTAATCAGTTTTTTCGATTAATCCTTTCTCTATTGGCCCGATTTAATTTATTCTTTCACCAAAAACTTCTAAATAATTATTGACATCAATGAAGACTAGTTCCAGCCATTTAGCATACGCTAACAGGGCCGTAATCAGTTTTTTTCGATAAATCCACTTTCTAGTGGTCCAATTTAATTCATTTTTTTACCAAACATATATTCCCAGTAGGTAATGCATTGGAATGTGAATATTTTAGAATAGAAAATCCTAAACACAAAACAGCAGACATTTAGATTTCAAGATAAAATTTAACCATAGGCTAGATCTGAATAAGGAGTATACAAAAAAAAATATAAGAGTTGGGGGACCTTTCCTATCTTTTGGCTTTACCTTTTTATAATTTCTATGGACTTTCTATACAGTTCCAGATGACTTCGAGCGAGCGTGTAATCTCAATCATACGAGTTTAGATCTGGATCAGCAAGTCACAAAGCTTATTAACTGGAATGTTTGTACCTGTATACAAAAAAAAGCGCTCAAAATAGGTAAATACCCATATTTGCTTCATGTTTTCATTGATTCTTATGAAAATCCTTCTCCAAAAACCTGATAGTCGAGGAGCCTTTTTTGTCGCTGTCATAAAATCATTACTTTGCAGTTCCTCAAAGAGTGAAGACGCGCATAGCCTAGCTCTTCTATACAGATTTACGAGTTTGTGAAAATTATTAGCCATTTCCGGTAAGTTCTAAAAAATATACCCCAAATAAAACTAAGCGTCATTCTAAAACCTATTATTTTTTTTTTCAGATTAGAAGATGTCTCTCTTCGCAGATTTAGTGAAACATATAGCCTCTCTCCTGGGGCTACTCACACCAAAATATAATGATAACATCGCTAAAGAAGGCCTGGAGGAATGTACTCGAGGACTAAGAAAACTCAACAAAGCGATCAAACACGCAGCATCCATGGGTGAAAAGCAACACTTAGAGTCATGTCTGCGGAATATAAGAAGTATAAGGAATCAGTTCAAGAATATGCAAAAGAAAGGGGCAGGACTTTCACCACGTCCTGAAGGAGCAGGACTTTCACCACGTCTTGAAGGAGCAAGAGAGCGAGTGCATTGGGATGATTCAGTTTCAGCGTTTAACAGCAGGATAAGGACTGGAGTTATCTCAAATTTGAAACACAAAGAGCCAAAAGCATTCTTGGTTGATTGTGCTTCATTGCTTAAACGCAAGATCCAGATTGCTCTTAAAAAGGATGAAGCCATCAGAGTTAATGCTGCTTTCTGTGGGGAATTTACAATTGTCAAGGGCGATAAAGTACTTAAAGAATTCAAGTACTTCACTACATCCAACGCTGCCATCTTTAAAGATACTGATCTGGATCAGTGGTTCAACGCTAAGGTTTCAAACCCAATTATGCATGAGTTGGAAGAATTCCAAGAACGAGATAGCGGTTGGGCCCTAGAGAAGATAGTGAATTTAGGCATTAACATAAATAGATTCACTCCACTCCGCTCTTCATACATTGAACTCCCACCTTCAATAAAACGTAAAGAAGCCTGCATTAATGTTAAAAATAATGATCAAGCCTGCTTTGCTTGGGCAGTAGTTTCTGCCTTGTTTCCAGTTGAGGAACATCCCCAACGCTTAAGCAAATATCCGGATCCTAAAGACGTGTTGAAGTTGAAAGGCATTCAATTCCCCATGACTTTGAAACAAATTCCCAGTTTCGAGAAACAAAATGGTTTTTTTATAAATGTTTACAAACTGGAAAAATCTGAGAAAAACTTCAAAGTCATGCCCATACTCATAACAAGAAACAAACAGGAAAAACATGTTAATCTCCTACTCATCCAGAATAAATATGATGAAGAGCAGCGTGAAGACTCTTTACCTGTAAAGTATCATTATGTGTGGATTAAAAATTTATCGAAATTAGTATCCTCACAATTGAGTAAGCATGATGGGAAAAAACATATCTGCGATCGCTGTCTGCATTATTTCAGATCGCAAGATAAGCTCAACAAACACCTTGAGGATTGTGCAAAGATAAATGAAACAGCTATTAAGATGCCAGAAATTGGGAAAAATATATTAAAATTCAAAAATTTCAAAAACAAGGAAAGAGCGCCCTTTATAGTGTATGCGGATTTGGAGAGCGTTTTGAACCCAACAAAGGAGGATTCTAAAAAGACTCAGCTCCATATTCCAGCTGCTGTAGGATATTACCTAAAGTGCTCCTATGATGATTCATTATCTTTTTACAAGTCATTCCGTGGTTCAGAATGTATGCAGTGGTTCGCTGATGAGATGGCTCAGTTAGCAGAAAATATCGCAACTGTATTCTGGTGTCCCTACGACATTGATATGACCAAAGCCGAAGAATCAGAGTTTCAGAAAGCTACACATTGTTACATTTGCGAGCACCCATTCAATTCGCCAAGTGATAAAGTTCGAGATCACAACCACTTGATTCCTAACAACAACTACCGAGGTGCTGCCCATTCGTCGCCATGTAATATTAATCAACAAGATTCACACGTGATAACTGTGGTGTTTCATAACTTGAGCGGCTACGATGCCCATTTCATCATTGCAGACATAGCTAACAAAATGAAAGGATCTATTGATTTGTTGCCAATAACAAAGGAAAAATACATCTCATTCACCAAGCACATTGATGATTACCCAATCCAGTTTCGCTTCATAGATAGTTTCCGATTTATGAATTTTTCGTTGGATAAACTGGCATCAAATTTACCTGAACATCCCAACCTAAAGTCACAGTTCACCGGGCTAGACGTAGATAAGTTTAAACTTCTTACAAAAAAAGGTGGTGATGCCCTATGATTACATTGACTCGTTTGATCGTTTCAATGAAGCCTGTTTGCCGCCAATAGAAGCATTCTACAACACACTGAATGATGCACCATGTCCTCAAAGATTATATCTCAGAGCTAAACAGGTGTGGAACAACTTCGATTGCCAAGATTTAGGTGATTATATCGATCTATATATGAAGACTGATATTTTATTGCTCGCCGATGTATTTGAACAATTTCGCTCGAGCTGTCTCAAAACATATGATTTAGTCCCCGCTCACTATTTCACGCTACCAGGTTTTACTTGGGACGCAATGATGAAATATACCAGGCAGGAAATTGAGCTTCTTACCGATCAAGACATGTTTCTCTTTGTGGAACGAGGTATTCGAGGCGGATTGAGCCAAGTTTGCACAAACCGATATTCCGAGGCTAATAATAAATACATACCAACCTATAATCCCATGGAACCATCAAAATATTTAATGTACTTCGATATCAACAATCAGTATGGCTGGGCAATGTCACAGTATCTTCCCTATGGAGGATTCGAATGGGCTGATGCCAACATTGATGTAGCCCAAGTGTCAGATGATGCCGATACTGGCTATATGCTAGAAGTCGACTTAGAACATCCTAGGGAACTACACGATGCCCATAAAGATATTCCCTTCTGTCCAGAGCATATTAATCCGAAAACTGGAAAACCTCCAAAATCAGCAAGAGAGCTAACAAAGCTAATGGCAACACTGCACAGGAAAGAGAAATATGTAATTCATTATCGAGTCTTGAAGCAAGCCTTAGAGCATGGCTTAAAAATTAAAAAAATACACAGAGTTTTAAAATTCAAACAATCACCTTGGCTCAAATCATACATTGATCTGAATACTACATTGAGAAAAGAAGCTAAAAATGAGTTTGAAAAGAATCTCTTCAAGCTAATGAATAATGCAGTATTTGGGAAGACAATGGAGAATATTCGGAAAAGAGTAAATGTCAGGCTTCTGACAAAATGGTCGGGAAGATATGGAGCTGAGGCTTATATATCGAAGCCAGAATTCAAGACCAGCACCATATTCAATGAAAATCTAGTGGCAGTAGAGTTAAGAAAGCTCGAGATATACTTAAACAAGCCAATATACGTCGGACAAGCAATTCTAGATCTTGCAAAAACCACCATCTACGATTTTCATTACGGCTACATGAAAAAAGAATTCGAAGACAATTGTTCAGTTCTATACACCGACACCGATAGTCTCATTTATGAGATAACTGAAAAAGATCCATATGAAATTATCCGGCGGGACTGCTTCAAATGTTTTGATACATCGGACTATCCAAAAAATAATCAATACAGTATACCTTTGGTCAACAAAAAAGTTCTTGGTCTTATGAAAGACGAAAACAATGGCATTTCAATGACGAATTATGTCGGCCTCCGATCAAAATTTTATGCAACTAAAGTTATGGTAACAGAAGGAGATATAGAGAAGAGGAAAAAAGAATTACATGATGAAGAATTCGATGAAGATGAAATTAAACTTATTTTATCGAATTATGGAGTTTCAAAAAAAGCAAAGGGAGTTAAGTCACAAGTGGTTCAAACTAAGATAACGGTTGATGACTACATAGAATGCTTAGAAACCTATAGCGAAAAACATATTACGCAAAATTTGATACAAGCACAGAAGCATGTAGTATATTCAATAACTCAAGAAAAGATTGCCTTAAGCCCATTTGATGATAAACGTTTCATTTTATCTAATAGTTACAACACTCTTCCTTGGGGACATTACTCAATTAAGAATGAATCCTAGGATTGAATGTCAGTCAACATCAATGTGTCTAATAATTTTCACTTGTAATACTTTCCAAGTTTTAGCTTTAAGTTGTTGTTGTTGTGACAATGTAAATATTTTATATACATAGCCATAGATATTAATGTAGTATTATTTTATTTTTAAACTTTTCACTTTCAATATTTTTCAAGTTTAAATAGTTTAGTCATTGTAAATATTTTCTATACATAGTCATAGATATTAATGCAGTGTTGATTTTTTAGTTATTTTTCCTGTACAAAAAATGTATTTTTTTATAATAATTTAGATAAAAAAACACGATATCCATTATCCATCCTCGGAGGTCACCAATACCCATATATAGTAATTGTAAAATTTATAGTTTAGCTGTAATTAATATTCCTGCACAAAATGTAATTCTTATAATAATTTAGATAAAAACGCGATAGGTATCCTTCCTTAGGGGACACCATACCTATAGTAATCATAGTAAATAAGTAATTGAGAAAAAAAAAAAACAATAGTTTTAGCTGAAGTTATTATTATTCTTATACAAAATGTGAATTTTATAATGTTTACTTTAGTCACTTTAACGTAATACTTATACCATTGTAATTGTACTACTAATAAAGTTGAAAAAAAAAACAAATGTAATTTTGATAATAATTTAAATAAAAAATATTTTCTAAAAACAATGCTTCACTTATTTTTCACAAACACCACCGAATGCGTGTGAAAATTCAGCACACAAGAATTAGCACCAAGCCAATAGAAACAATTAATTTTCCTATTAATTAACGTTCTATCATTTTGATTCACGTTTTTTTTTTCTGAAATAAATACTCAAAGTGAAACAAAAGTATTAGTACCTAGAGAAACTTTTTTATTAAATCAATGCAAGATACGTTCATGCAGCCATATTCAGGGTCTTATTAAAAATTAAACTATAAAAAGTTTGAGTAACTAAGTCATCTGAGTCAGTTATCTAAACACGCAATTTCAATAGGGGCATAATGAAAAACAACACTATAAAGAGGTGAAGTTCTATAATAGTTTCTATAACTAGCTAAGAGCACGTTCAGACTGGAAGATTTCTGACCTGCGCGTTAGGTCCCCCGATCTCCAAACAGATACAGGACTGATTTTAGACTAGTCTGTATACAGCTATACAGGTCTAGAGACAGGTCCGTATACAGCTGCTATACAGGTCTATAGACAGACCTGTCTTGAAAAGCTGTCTCTATAGACAGAGCTGTCTCGAAAAGCTGTCTTCATAGACAGACCTGTCTCGAAAAGCTGTCTCTATAGACAGACCTGTCTCGAAAAGCTGTCTCTATAGACAGACTTGTCTCGAAAAGCTGTCTCTATAGACAGACCTGTCTCGAAAAGCTGTCTCTATAGACAGACCTGTCTCGAAAAGCTGTCTCTGTAGACAGACCTGTCTCGAAAAGCTGTCTCTATAGATAGAGCTGTCTCGAAATGCTGTCTCTATAGACAGAGCAAAGGTAATATACATATCGTCAGGCAGCTATGATTGGCACGGCCTGGTACGCTTAAGTGTACATCAATCATATACAGGGTGACAAAAATAGCTAACAGGAATTTTTCTTAGACAAAAAATACTATTAGGAAGATCTTAGATATGTAACCTGTTAGCTATTTTTGTCACCCTGTATATGATTGATGTACACTTAAGCGTACCAGGCCGTGTCAATCATAGCTGCCTGACGATATGTATATTACCTTAGCTCTGTCTATAGAGACAGCATTTCGAGACAGCTCTATCTATAGAGACAGCTTTTCGAGACAGGTCTGTCTACAGAGACAGCTTTTCGAGATAGGTCTGTCTATAGAGACAGCTTTTCGAGACAGGTCTGTCTATAGAGACAGCTTTTCGAGACAGGTCTGTCTATAGAGACAGCTTTTCGAGACAGGTCTGTCTATAGAGACAGCTTTTCGAGACAGGTCTGTCTATAGAGACAGCTTTTCGAGACAGCTCTGTCTATAGAGACAGCTTTTCAAGACAGGTCTGTCTATAGACCTGTATAGCAGCTGTATACGGACCTGTCTCTAGACCTGTATAGCTGTATACAGACTAGTCTAAAATCAGTCCTGTATCCGTTTGGAGATCGGGGGACCTAACGCGCAGGTCAGAAATCTTCCAGTCTGAACGTGCTCTTAGCTAGTTATAGAAACTATTATAGAACTTCACCTCTTTATAGTGTTGTTTTTCATTATGCCCCTATTGAAATTGCGTGTTTAGATAACTGACTCAGATGACTTAGTTACTCAAACTTTTTATAGTTTAATTTTTAATAAGACCCTGAATATGGCTGTGTTACGTTTTTTTTTAAAGGAATCTATTTATGTATTTATGGGGGACTCATTCAAAGACTAGGCTGGAATTATTTTCCATGTTCATGCAAGTGGTGGCCTCTTTTGATGGTTCCTTGAAAGATCATTATTTATTTCTAGGTACGATTTTGCAAATTGTCGCAGTTTTGTTGGAATTCGTTTTTTTGCCCCAAGGTGTCGGCAGTGGTTCCGATGGTACCTATTTAAATTATTAGTTTTTTTTTGGGTTCTAAGTACCGAACAGAAAAAGGTCGGTCAGAAGTCATTTGGTCGCGTGGACTGTATCGTCACAAATTAAACCACATTTTTGGTTTCCAGTTTTGGGAAAGTGAGATACTTTTTTTTTTGGCAGTAAATTTATTTGGTTTTGCTCCTGAGTGAGTTAGTTATCGGTGAAATTTACCGCTATCGGCTTATTTGCCGGATTTATTCCGCCTTCCACTTTGACCTCTGAGGTAAGCCCAAACTTTTTTTTATTTGTCACTAACACAAGATTCCTTCTGTAGAACATTTCTCGTCTGGAAGTATTATAGCTTTCCAGCTATAGAGGAAATAAACTACTTCAAAGCCACACAAAAACCACGTAAGTCAAACTTTTTGACCCCAACGAATTTTCTAGAAATAACTATTTCCTTTCCTCCGATCTTGTAGGGCTTCTCTTCCTATTTGGATGTTAGTGTAGTCCTTCCAATCAACCACCATTAAATAGACAATTCGATCGGCATTCAAAGAGAAAGAAAACCTATTGGATTCGATTTGGAACTGGATGTTCTGACAGATAGCTTCCATTCTCGGATTTGTAACACAACACGTGTTCCAGCTAAGTACCTAACTCATAGAGAAATTTTAATAAGGGATGAAGAGCAATCTTTCTATATCAACTTGGTGGAAAAGCAGATAGATTATTTTTATTTTCAAATATTAAATTATTTCATAAAGTTTCAAACAAAAGGTGGCCTGTGGGCCTTATAATAAATTTAGGCAATTCATTAAATAATTTTTATTCGTATAAAAGACCGTGTAAACCGGTTGTGATCACAACTGGGATTGGCCAATATTTTTAGGTTTTATAAATTTATTAATTACTACTAAACAGAATCATCTATTATTACTTAAATTAGACTCAAAATATTCAGGGAGTTTTGTTTCACAAGAATTGTCTGTTTGTCTAATTAGGGTTTTGGGGTAGTACTGAAAACCAGTAAGCTCTCTGGCTCAAGCTGCGTCGAGCCAGTGGCGCTCGAACTCACACCGGACTAGCTAGGCATTATTTGCTACACCCCGCTGACCCCAAACCTGTTATTAAAGAAACATAATTAATAAACCAAATCGATTTATATATATTTATATATATATTTTTTTTTATTATCCTTATTTGATTAACCTTTCTTCAATATATTAATTAGCGTGTAGAAAATTTTGGCGCCCAACTTAAGGGCTGCTTTCCACCAAGGGTAGTTTAATTTAATGGTAGGTTTTTGTTTAAAAGAATTTTTTTTGGCAACTATAACTATTTGCGTTGCTTAACTATAATTGCAATAATAAATGCTTGCCATCCTATTTTTTTTGCTATTTTGGGATTAACATAAATTTCATAGTGTTTTCTGGAAATGTTGGACATACAAAATATCAGGTAAAATATTTCATTGAATGCATATAATATTATATTTTAGTCACTTTTCTCAAATTTATTCCAATTTTATTGACTATAGGATTTGCAGTTTTTTTTTTGTCCTTCTAAGGTGAATTTTATCGTGTTGACCTATTTGAATATCGATGAGTGATTTTCTTTATTATGTAGGTTCAAGGTACTAATGTTGGATTGGTTTTTTTTGTAAGTAAGTTTTTTACTGGGTGGATCGATTAATTTCGGTTCGGTTATTTAACTTTTTTTGAATTGCCAAAATAGGATTTTTTTTTCCCTGTCTCTAAGTGGATGGGAGTAGGTGCATTTTCGGGAAAATTTTGTTGGAGAAATTGGCAGTTTTTTTTTGGACTGTTTTTCCCGTTTATGTTTTTTTCCAAGGTTGTATTGGTAGGGTTTTGTTTTGATTTCTTTTCTTGCTTTTCTCTGGTATTTTTTTTTTTTTCATATTACTAGATATTGTTTTTGTCACGTTATCAAGTTCTGATTTTTTTTTTTTTAAATATTTTTTCGTTTTAAGAGTTAATATGGCTCCGCCACAGTACGAAGTGAATAGATTGAGTTCTGATGAGCTGACGTATGAATTGGCGGTCAGAGGAGTTACTGATCAGACGACGGTTGAGCCTATGAGGCAAACTTTGCGAAATCTTTTGAGATTGGAAAGAAGGGGAACTCCAATTGATTATCCCGATCACCCGTACGAGTTTGCGGCCGATTGTACTGCGTTAATTGCAAAAATTGCGGAATTGAATAGGCTGTTAACAGATTTTGACGGTTCGGATGACAATAAACATAAGAAGTTGGTGTCTAAAGGGGCTTTTACATTAGGTCGAATAAATCGTAGTTAGCCTACATCTGCAGCTGAAAAAGCGGTTAGATCTAATCACCTCGTTACCGTTCTAAATATAAACTCTGAGGTTGCAAAAAAGGTTAGGGCATTTAGGCGTATGGAACTTAGTCAGGAACACTCGGTCACTTTTGGTTCAGGCTCTTCCTCAACTGACGAATCTGAAGAGGAAATTTTTAGTTCCACGGTACAGGGTAGCACGAACAACCCGCCAAGACCAAAGTCAGTGCCAGTTTCCCAGTGGAATCTGAAATTTTCGGGCGAAAGTAATTCGATGTCTCTTAGTAGTTTTCTGGAGAGAGTAGATGAATTAAAAATGGCTCGTAACGTTTCTGAAGATGAACTTTTCCGATCTGGCATAGATCTTTTCCAGGGTCGCGCATATATTTGGTACTTGTCGGCGCGTAAAAAGGCACAAGATTGGCGATCGTTAGTAGTCTTACTTAGGAAACAATTTCAGCCACGGGATGACAACGACAAGCTTTTCGAAGAAATAAAGAATCGAACTATGGGTCCTAATGAATCCATAGGGATATATATCGCGGTTATGGAGAATTTATTCAGTAGGTTATCAGTAAAACTCTCGGAAAAGTCTCGTCTTAAAATTGTAATGAATAACATAACTCCATTTTATCAAACCCAACTAGCGCTAACTAATATAGATACAATAGAGGAATTGTTAGATTTTTGTCAAAGATTAGAAGCGTGCAAAACATCGGTCGAAGGGTATAAGGTACCTCCTTCTAGGAAAACCGATAGGTTACTGGAACCCGATTTAGCCTATGTAGACGAATACCGCGCGGGTCCATCTAGTTCTTATGCCGACGAAGTTAATACACGAACTGTGATCAAATGCTATAATTGTAAAGTCGCAGGGCACAAGGCATCGGAATGCCAAGAACCTCATCATCGCCGCTGTTTTAAATGCGGTAAACCCAACTTTACTGTGCGCACTTGTCCCTCCTGTAACAATAAATCCATCTCGGGAAACGCGAATGCGAGGCATTAGGTGGTCGACTTAGTGTCTCCTTAAACTCTTTATCGACCGTAGATGCAAATAATAAATTGATATTAGATTATATTTTGACACATGCTCAAGGTGATCAGCGACCATACTTGCGAGTTACAATTTTGGGTTCAGAATTTTTGGGACTACTTGATAGTGGTACCTCGCGAACGATTTTGGGTCGGAACGGTTGGGAAATTTTAAAATCTTTGAACATAACATTGAATCCTTCAACGATACCCTCTTGTACCGTTGCGAACGGCGACCAATGCGAAGTTTTAGGCACGGTTACAGTTCCAATACTTTTAGAAAATAAAGTAATTTTAATGGATATGCTTGTTATTCCAATTTTACCGCACATGCTCATTTTGGGAGCAGATTTTTGGCGTCGAACCGGTATTATTCCAGATCTACGAAATGATAAATGGTCATTCAATGGAAGCTGTGACATAGCATCGATCAATTCGAATTCGGGTAGTCTACTGGAGCTGTCATTAGATCAGCAACATAAATTAGATGAATGTGTTAGGGATATTTTCTTAGATATGGAGGACAGTAGGATAGGATGCACTCATTTAGTTAGTCATAAGATTGTTACGGACGCTGCCCCAATTAAGCAAAGGTATTATCCGGTTTCACCCGTCATACAAAAATCTATAGATTCAGAACTTGATAAAATGATTCAGGAGGGAATAGTGGAACAATCCTCTAGTCCTTGGGCTTCACCCATAATTTTGATTTTAAAGCAAGATAAGAAAACTTATCGATTTTATGTAGATTATAGAAAATTGAACAAGGTGGTAGAAAAGGACGCTTATCCTTTGCCTCGAATTTCTTCCATATTAGATAAGCTTCAAGATGCTCGTTATTTGTCCACTTTGGACATAAAGTCCGCTTTTTGGCAAATACCTGTTGAAGAATCATCGAGAAAGTATACTGCTTTCACGGTTCCTAATCGGGGATTGTTTCAGTTTCGCCGGCTTCCGTTCGGTTTATCGAATAGTCCTGCTACCTGGCAGCGTTTGATAGATCAGGTTATTGGTAGCGATATGGAGCCCAATGTATTTGTTTATCTGGATGATATAGTAATAGTCACTAAAACTTTTGATAAGCATCTAGAGGTTTTACTGGAAGTTTTCAAACGCATTAAAGATGCAGGCTTGACCGTCGGTCGAGAGAAATGCGTGTTTTGTAAACCAGAGTTGCGATTTCTTGGTTATGTAATAAACCAGCATGGTTTAAATACAGATAGTGAGAAGGTTAAGGCCATTTTGGATTTACCAAGACCTACGAATGTATCTGAGGTCCGTAGAATCCTCGGAATGACGGGCTGGTATAGACGATTTATTGAGGGTTATTCTTCTCTTGTTCACCCTATTACTAATCTTCTTCGTAAAGGTCAAAGATTCATGTGGTCGGATGACTGCGAAGGTGCCTTCCAGGCTCTCAAGGAGGCTCTTGTCAAAGCTCCAGTTCTTAGTTGTCCCAATTATGACTTACCGTTTGTAATACAATGTGATGCCTCAGGATATGGATTAGGTGCTGTTTTGTCGCAACCCCATAAGGATGGTGAAAAGGTAGTTGCTTATATTAGTCGTTCTTTGACTAAGAATGAACGTAATTTTACCGTCACAGAACGGGAGTGTTTGGCAGTAATCAGTTTAGACCGTATATCGAGGGACTTAATTTCACGGTGGTCACTGATCATCACGCTCTTCTATGGTTGAAAAATTTGAAAGATCCTAGAGGAAGGTTGGCAAGGTGGGCAGTGGCCTTGCAGCAGTACCACTGTGATATCGTGCATAGAAAAGGGAAGGAACATCATGTACCTGATTGTCTTTCGAGAGCTGTTCCTTTCGTGGACACTGTTTCTGATGATCGTCCTATGTCCGATGATAAGTGGTATATTCACCGATTAAATAAGGTTACTAAAAACCCACAAAAGTTTTCAGATTGGCGAGTGGATAATAATCTTCTTTTTAAGGCTGTTGAACTGAGTTATCCAGATTTGTTGGAACCTGATATAGATAGGTGGAGAAAAGTAGTTCCCAAGCCCGATAGGAAGAATTTGATTTTTGAGGCTCATGATTCTATGACATCTGGTCACCTGGGTATTTTCAAAACATTCTCTAGGTTGCCACTCGATATTATTGGCCTAAAATGAGGGCAGATGTTGCTCGATATATTAGAGATTGTAAAGTTTGTTCTAGGCATAAGCCCGAACAGAAGGCTCCTGCTGGTTTCATGGTCAGTAGACCCTATGTTAAGAGGCCGTGGGAGTTAATTTCGGCCGACTTAGTGGGTCCTTTGCCCAAGTCAAACCACGGATTTATTTATATTTTAGTGGTATGCGATTACTTTTCCAAGTTTCCAATGTTTTTTCCTATTAGGACCGCCAATGCGGCTACCGTAGTGAAATTGTTGGAAGATAATGTTTTTATGCTATTTGGCGTACCAACCTCTATCATAGTAGATAATGGGGTCCAATTTCGAAGCCGAAAGTTTGCTAGGTTGATGTCCTCTTACAATGTACAAATTCGTTACACTGCTAACTACCATCCCCAAGCAAATCCCACGGAACGGGTGAATCGAGTGTTAAAGACGATGTTGTCTTCTTTTGTGGAAGAAAATCAAAGATCTTGGTGTTCGGTTCTTCAGAAAATCGCTTGCGCTGTTAGGTCATCGACGCATGAAGTTATTGGCAATAGCCCCTACTTTGTGAATTTCGCCCGAGAAATGGTTTTGAGAGGTGATCGGAATTCCTTTGAAGATGACTTGTCTAAAGAGATCCAGGGCGTGCGGGATACAAATGATTTTCAATGTCGGGAACAAGGTTTCAAAAGATTATATCAGGATATTCGTACTCGATTGGCTCAGGCTCAAGCGAAATCTTCAAACCACTATAATTTGAGACGGAGGGATACTCAATATGTTGTGGGCCAGGAGGTCTATCGTCGGAATTTTGTACTCTCAAATGCCGCAAAATATTATACTGCAAAATTGGCTCCCAAATTTATAGGTCCTTTTGTCATATCGAAAAGAATTTCTCCATGGACTTATGAACTAAAGGATAAAGATGGCCGTCCCAGAGGTGCGTGGAACGTTAAGGATCTTAAACCAAATCCTGGAACGGATGATCTCTAGTAGTTGCAGGTTAGCTTTTAGGTTTAGAAAGAATTTCTACGAAATTCTTTTAGAAGTAAGAGGGGGATTTGTTACGTTTTTTTTAAAGGAATCTATTTATGTATTTATGGGGGACTCATTCAAATACTAGGCTGGAATTATTTTCCATGTTCATGCAAGTGGTGGCCTCTTTTGATGGTTCCTTGAAAGATCATTATTTATTTCTAGGTACGATTTTGCAAATTGTCGCAGTTTTGTTGGAATTCGTTTTTTTGCCCCAAGGTGTCGGCAGTGGTTCCGATGGTACCTATTTAAATTATTAGTTTTTTTTTGGGTTCTAAGTACCGAACAGAAAAAGGTCGGTCAGAAGTCATTTGGTCGCGTGGACTGTATCGTCACAAATTAAACCACATTTTTGGTTTCCAGTTTTGGGAAAGTGAGATACTTTTTTTTTTGGCAGTAAATTTATTTGGTTTTGCTCCTGAGTGAGTTAGTTATCGGTGAAATCTACCGCTATCGGCTTATTTGCCGGATTTATTCCGCCTTCCACTTTGACCTCTGAGGTAAGCCCAAACTTTTTTTTATTTGTCACTAACACAAGATTCCTTCTGTAGAACATTTCTCGTCTGGAAGTATTATAGCTTTCCAGCTATAGAGGAAATAAACTACTTCAAAGCCACACAAAAACCACGTAAGTCAAACTTTTTGACCCCAACGAATTTTCTAGAAATAACTATTTCCTTTCCTCCGATCTTGTAGGGCTTCTCTTCCTATTTGGATGTTAGTGTAGTCCTTCCAATCAACCACCATTAAATAGACAATTCGATCGGCATTCAAAGAGAAAGAAAACCTATTGGATTCGATTTGGAACTGGATGTTCTGACAGATAGCTTCCATTCTCGGATTTGTAACACAACACGTGTTCCAGCTAAGTACCTAACTCATAGAGAAATTTTAATAAGGGATGAAGAGCAATCTTTCTATATCAACTTGGTGGAAAAGCAGATAGATTATTTTTATTTTCAAATATTAAATTATTTCATAAAGTTTCAAACAAAAGGTGGCCTGTGGGCCTTATAATAAATTTAGGCAATTCATTAAATAATTTTTATTCGTATAAAAGACCGTGTAAACCGGTTGTGATCACAACTGGGATTGGCCAATATTTTTAGGTTTTATAAATTTATTAATTACTACTAAACAGAATCATCTATTATTACTTAAATTAGACTCAAAATATTCAGGGAGTTTTGTTTCACAAGAATTGTCTGTTTGTCTAATTAGGGTTTTGGGGTAGTACTGAAAACCAGTAAGCTCTCTGGCTCAAGCTGCGTCGAGCCAGTGGCGCTCGAACTCACACCGGACTAGCTAGGCATTATTTGCTACACCCCGCTGACCCCAAACCTGTTATTAAAGAAACATAATTAATAAACTAAATCGATATATATATATATATATATATATATATATATATATATATATATATATATATATATATATATATATATATATATATATATATATATATATATATATATATATATATATATATATATATATATATATATATATATATAAGAAAGAGGAGGACAGTGCATTATGCATTTATCTATTATATAGTGGTTATTATTGCAATAGAGCTGTCTTGAAGTTTCAAGTAAGTTTGTTGGGCCTTCTGCCTCCAAGTAAAGGGTTAATCTGTCTCTTAGTAAGGAGTTTTCATTGTTATTTTTAGCATCCTGATGAAGTCTGCAATGGTAGACGAAAGCTTGATATTTGAATAAACAGACACTTAGTAGCACATTACATCGTTTTACTTTGGCTACCTCTAGCATTTTTGGGGAATCTCATCTATTAACTTATCCTTTATATATATATATATATATATATATATATATATATATATATATATATATATATATATATATATATATATATATATATATATATATATATATATATATATATATATATATATATATATATATATATATATATATATATACATATATTTACAGAGTATCTTGACCGGAGAATTTATAAACAATGGGAGTTTCTTGGGGTATCGGTCGTCTTGAAGGGCTAGGAAATAAAAATCTCTTTTTCCACTAAGCCGAGCTTTCGGCAATTATTTATTGCCTTCGTCAGGGCTACAACAATATAAAAGATCTTATTATTATGAATAATCAAAACTATGACTAGGACATATAAATTTTTAACTATAACTTACTTGCAAAGTGAGAATTTTATAGTCGAAAAGTTTTCAAATTGTCGGAAAATTGTTGTTATTCTATTTTGACTATCAAACTGTACAGAATATAAATGCTAAAAATATGGAAAAATAATTAATAAACAATAATTGATAGATATAAGAAAAATAGAAGAGATAGAAGAATATGTAGAATAAAATTTTGAAGTGTATAAATACTAGTTTCTCATAGACATTGATTTTTGGTGTCATCACTAGACCAGTTAGGTAATTTTAGGAATAAATTTAATTAGATGTAAGTAGGTTCGAATAAATACTATTCAAGATCTCAGTAGTATTTATTCGAACCTACTTACATCTAATTAAATTTATTCCTAAAATTACCTAACTGGTCTAGTGATGACACCAAAAATCAATGTCTATGAGAAACTAGTATTTATACACTTCAAAATTTTATTCTACATATTCTTCTATCTCTTCTATTTTTCTTATATCTATCAATTATTGTTTATTAATTATTTTTCCATATTTTTAACATTTATATTCTGTACAGTTTGATAGTCAAAATAGAATAACAACAATTTTCCGACAATTTGAAAACTTTTCGACTATAAAATTCTCACTTTGCAAGTAAGTTATAGTTAAAAATTTATATGTCCTAGTCATAGTTTTGATTATTCATAATAATAAGATCTTTTATATTGTTGTAGCCCTGACGAAGGCAATAAATAATTGCCGAAAGCTCGGCTTAGTGGAAAAAGAGATTTTTATTTCCTAGCCCTTCAAGACGACCGATACCCCAAGAAACTCCCATTGTTTATATATATATATATATATATATATATATATTATATATATATATATATATATATATATATATATATAAGAAGATTGGACGTCGTTGCTGACAAGTTCGAAGACAATTTGGGAATCGGTTTGGGGAATGCAGCAAAAATAAAGTATACTCTTTAAAGTTTATCCGAGCTTTCGATAATGTTTATTATCATCATCAGGGAGACTGTGGATCAATATATAAGTTAAAGACAATAAAACAATATTTGAATGTAACTTACATCTTTGTTGAGATTAAAGATAAATGTTGTGTTATTGATCTGTTTCATCAGCATCAAGGACAGTGAGAACTTAATTTTCAGTCACTAATACATAATACACGTTAAAAAATGTTGAGGGAAAAGATGGATTGTGTAAATGGGGACAATACAACATATTAAAATATTAAAACAGTTACAGAGAGAGACTTTTACAATATAACTTATGAGTCTGAGGATCATCCATCAAATATGTAATTTGGAATTTTCTTTAATTATTTTTGAAAATGTCAACCGGAAACAGCTGACTGTCAAGACCACCTGTTGAATTATGATTTAAGACACATGTCAAGTTAGGTTAGGCTTATATATATATATATATATATATATATATATATATATATATATATATATATATATATATATATATATATATATATAAGAAAATATTTGGTTTGATTTTCTATGCTTTACCATCCATAGACGCGTTTCGACCTATCAGTTTTCCTATTTTGGGTTTTCCCACGAACTGAATTTTGGTCGGCCGATTAGACACTCAGTCACCATATTGCAGCGAAAATTGCTGCTTGGTGTTGAAGTTTTGTCTTAGATGGCGCCACGATCAAATTTCGACCGTTGTACTATATATATATATATATATATACATTAGCAATATGATCCGAAGCCCACTACAATTCATGGATGAGTGGAAGCCCGGTAATAGGGGCAGGGGACGAAGGTGTATAAAAAAAGTATATTTCCTGTATGAAGTGAAGCCCGCAGATACGTCCCATCTAATACGAGTCCCGTTTGTATAAACTGTATAGACCCCATATAATATCCGAAGCCCTGCGGTGTTGCCAGACAACACAGATTATATTAAGTAAAGGCCAGACATACATCACATCTAATATGAGTCCCGTATATAAGGTGTATAGACCCCCTATATTATCGGAAGCCCGACGGTATAAGCAGACATTCCTGCTGTTTACAATAAAGCCCGGAGATAATATGTCAATACGACTCCTGTTTATATAGCCCAACGGTAGTTGCAGACAAACCAGAAGGCAGAAGTATCAGGTTTTCCTCAAAATTTTCATGATCGGTAATTTTCCGACAAAACCCTACTTGACATTCAGCCCCCCTAAAATTTTGATGCTTGCATTCTTACTTCCTTACTTCTTCCTGTTTTAACACACGCAAAGAGCCACCATGATGCAGGTAATGTGGGTGTCAAAAATTGAGCAAATACTGGTACTAATTGGTTATTTTTCCTCTCAAAAAACAAACCAAAATGATTAAATTGAATGTTTTGTTTGCTTGGTAACTGCAGGAAATTGACAAATAACCACCAGTTTTGTTGTATTATTTGACAATGAAGGGAGGTGCATCTTTAATTTATTTCATTTTTTTTTTTAAATAATATTCGAATTACAAAATTACCTACTCGCCCTCGTTCATGAAATCTTGTATGAACCACAGGCGCGAATGGTGTTTGCGGCCCCTGGCATAGGTAATGCCCTCGGCTGCTCCTCGTGCTTCAATTTCCACGCGGCGGGCAGCAAACACCCTAATTGCGCCCTTGGTACATAAATAACTATTGTGTAATTATTTGTATGTTTTTATTTTTATATTTTTGAATTTTTCAGCGACTTCACATTTGATAAGAATTCAATTTTGTTTAATCTGACTTTCAAAATTTTGGGGGCTAAGCGTCAAGTTAGCCCCCCAGTAGGATTTTGTCAGAAAATGACCAAATCTGGAAATTTTGAGAAAAAACCTGAAACAGCACAGTTCAGGACACTTCAGATTGGATGAGAATCCATATTGATTTAATCTGATTTCCAAAATTTTGGGGGGCTGGGCGTCAAGTTACCCCCTCATTGCTTTTTTTTGTCCCTATAACTTTGGTATCGAAACGGCACAGTTGAAAATATCATCGGAGAGTGAAGCACAACATTCCGAGCACAGTAAGTGGTTGCAATTTTTTTAGAAAATTCGAATGTGGGTCCTGTGGGGGGCTAGCTTGACGCAGCTACTATCACTTAGTTATAAAGGGATAGTATAGTAAAAATTTTAATTTTACTTTCTTCAACCATGCATTTAAACTCTCATCAAGTATCGGCTCACGACGAAAGCTTAGAGCTGCCATGCTAACATTGAAAAATATTTTTAGGAAAATTTATACTTTTCCTGCAAATTTACACTTCTGTAAATTTAAACTTTTTCTGTAAATCTAGTTAATAGTTAGGGTTGGTTTGGGTTAGCTTGTAATTTTGATCAGACATTTCCCAACTAACCAATAACAACCTGGTTAGTTTGGGTTACTTTGCAATTTTAATCAGACGTCATCACCAAACTTACCGATAATATCCCGGTGAGGTTGCAGTTTTTTCAAGAAGACATTAATAAATTTTCAACGATAATAACCCGGTTAGTTTGGGTTAGCTTACGATTTTAATCAAACATTACCATTATGTTTTCTAAATTATTGATTTGCGAAATATTAATTTTCGAAATAAGCGCTTTCGAAAAGGTTAATTTTCGAAATAACAGCATTCAGAAAAAATCGAAATATGTATTTTCGAAAATTGAACATACATAGAGGACTGATAAATATTGCGAACTTATCCAAACTAACCAGGTTATTGTTATTCTTGTTGGTAATATCAGACTAAAATTGCTAAAGAACCCAAACTAACCGCGCTATCATTGGGAAGTTTAAAAATGTTCAATTGAAATTGCAAAGTAACCCAAACTCACTGGGTTTTTATCGGTGGGTTTGGTAATGTCTTCTTAAAACTGCCAACTAACACAAACTAACCGGGTTATTATCGGTAAGTTTGGTAATGTCTTTTTAAAACAGCAAACTAACCGGGTTATTATCCGTGAGCTTGGTCTGATTAAAATTGCAAGTAACCCAAATTAACCGGGTTATTATTGATAAGTTTGGAAATGCCTGATTAATTATTGGTGAGTTTGTGAATAGCTAATAGCTGAATAAAAATACATACTAACTTAACCTACCTAACCGGGCTTATCGGTAAGTTTGCGAATGTTCGGGTAAAATTGCAAACTAACCGGCTTATTATCGTTAAAAGTTTATTAATCTTATCATCTTATAGGAGTAAAAATTGTATGTAGGTATGTATTTTCAGTCATGCTATCTTGAGATCGGCTTTAACAATTTTCTCGATTGTTGGTATTTAAGGGTTTTTTAACTCCAGGAATCCAATGGGCTTGGTCAAATTTTCCGGAAAACATGTTTCAACTGTCAAATGTGACAGCTGCAGATTTTTGAACCATTTCTTCGCAACGAATTTTGCTAAAATTTTGCATACACTCTAAGTTCGGGTGATAATACATTTTAGTCCACTAATGACAGATGTCAACTGTCAAATGTGACAGGTGCAGATTTTTTAACCATTTCTTTGCAACGAATTTTGCTAAAATTTTGCATACACTTTAAGTTCGGGTAATAATACATCTTAGACCAAAAATGAAAGGTGTCAACGTGTCAACTGTCAAATGTGACAAGTGCAGATTTTTTAACCACTTTTTCGCAACGAATTTTGCTAAAATTTTGCATACACTCTAAGTTCGGGTGATAATACATTTTAGTCCACTAATGACAGATGTCAACTGTGAAATGTGACAGGTGCAGATTTTTCAAGCATTCCTTCGCAACGAACTTTTCCTCGCAACGGATTTTGCTGAAATTTTGCATACACTTCAAGTTCGGGTGGTAATACATTTTAGAATACTAATGATAAATTTCAACTGTCAAATTGTGACAGGTGAAAATTTTTGAACAATTTTTTCGTAACGGATTTTGCTGAAATTTTGCATACACTTTAGGTTCGGGTGATAATACATTTTAGAACAATAATGATAGGTGTGAACTATCAAATATGGCAGGTGCAGATTTTCGAACCATTTTTTCGCAACGGATTTTGCTGAAATTTTGCATACACTTTAAGTTCGGGGGATAATACATTTTAGTCCACTAATGACAGATGTCAACTGTCAAATGTGACAGGTTCAGATGTTTGAACCATTTCCTCGCAACGGATTTTGCTGAAAATTTGCATACACTTCAAGTTCGGGTGGTAAAACTTTTTAGAATACTAATGACAAATGTCAACTGTCAAATTGTGACAGGTACAGATTTTTGAACCCTTTCTTCGCAACGGATTTTGCTGAAGTTTAGCATACACTTTAGGTTCGGGTGATAATACATTTTAGACCAATAATGATAGGTATGAACTATCAAATATGACAGGTGCAGATTTTTGAACAATTTTTTCGCAACGGCTTTTGCTGAAATTTTGCATACACTTTAAGTTCGGGTAGTAATACATTTTAGAATACTAATGATAAATGTCAACTGTCAAATTCTGACAGGTGCAGATTTTTGAACTATTTCTTCGCAACGGATTTTGCTGAAATTTTGCATACACTTTAGGTTCGGGTGATAATACATTTTAGACTAATAATGATAGGTGTGAACTGTCAAATATGACAGGTGCAGATTTTCGATCCATTTTTGCGCAACGGATTTTGCTGAAATTTTGCATACACTTTAAGTTCGGGTAATAATACATTTTAGTCCACTAATGACAGATGTCAACTGTCAAATGTGACAGGTTCAGATGTTTGAACCATTTCCTCGCAAAGGATTTGGCTGAAAATTTGCATACACTTCAAGGTTTGGGTGGTAAAACTCTTTAGAATACCAATGACAAATGTCAACTGTCAAATTGTGACAGGTACAGATTTTTGAACCCTTTCTTCGCAACGGATTTTGCTGAAATTTAGCATACACTTTAGGTTCGGGTGATAATACATTTTAGACCAATAATGATAGGTGTGAACTGTCAAATATGACAGGTGCAGATTTTTGAACTATTTTTTCGCAACGGATTTTGCTGAAATTTTGCATACACTTTAAGTTCGGGTGGTAAAACTTTTTAGAATACTAATGACAAATGTCAACTGTCAAATTGTGACAGGTACAGATTTTTGAACCCTTTCTTCGCAACGGATTTTGCTGAAGTTTAGCATACACTTTAGGTTCGGGTGATAATACATTTAAGACCAATAATGATAGGTGTGAACTGTCAAATAAGACAGGTGCAGATTTTTGAACAATTTTTTCGCAACGGATTTTGCTGAAATTTTGCATACACTTTAAGTTCGGGTGATAATACATCTTAGACCAAAAATGACAGGTGTCAAGGGTGTCAACTGTAAAGTTGTGACAGGTACAGATTTTTGTACACAATGTTAGCGTGGCACCTCTACGCTTTCCTAGCTCACTCAATTCAAATTTTGAATTATCCATTTTGATAGTTGAGATTATCTGGAAATTCTTCCTTAAATCACCAAATTCATAAAATACAATAAACTTTAAAGGAATAAGGCGGCCGCAGGGTTGCCAAATGTGTGGGATTCCCAAAATGTATGCGGTATCTGCACTTCTGTATGCCCAAACTGTATATACACTTCGACTAGTTCGCCCTCTGGTAGCAAATTGTATGAATTAAACGTGTATATTTTGATATAAAAAACGGTAATACGAAGCCCACCCGATTTTTTTTGAATGATACATACTGCCCTACCTATTGACAGGAGGGCCTCACAAAATTTTCCACGTGAAAGCCCGCCCTTTATATATACAGATAAAAAATACTGGGGCTTCCAAAAGATGCCGCTAGTATTAATTTTTTTTTAAATACATGGGAAAATTTAGGAAGCCCGATTCGGGCTTCGAAAAGTAGGGGTCGGGCTTCTCAGTAGATGTGCGAAATACCGCTTCGGGCTTGATAAGGTCGGTTAATAAATCTATATATATATATATATATATATATATATATATATATATATATATATATATATATATATATATATATATATATATATATATATATATATATATACATATATATATATATATATATATATATATACATATATATATATATATATATATATATATATATATATATAAACAATGGGAGTTTCTTGGGGTATCGGTCGTCTTGAAGGGCTAGGAAATAAAAATCTCTTTTTCCACTAAGTTTTGATTATTCATAATAATAAGATCTTTTATATTGTTGTAGCCCTGACGAAGGCAATAAATAATTGCCGAAAGCTCGGCTTAGTGGAAAAAGAGATTTTTATTTCCTAGCCCTTCAAGACGACCGATACCCCAAGAAACTCCCATTGTTTATAAATTCTCCGGTCAAGATACTCTGTAAATATATATATATATATATATATACCAAGGAACCAAGGAACTCAACAACTCCGTCTCAATTGATTGGTACCGTAAACCTTGTAGCTCAGGAAGATTCATTAACTATCTGTCTTACCATAAACAATCAATGAAAATTAATTTGGTCAAACAAATGAAGAATAGAGTTCAAAGAATCTCAGACACAACTTTTCACAACAAGAATTTCAACATTCTGCTCCAGATTTTCAAGGACAACTCTTACCCTACTCCACTCTTAAAAAAGATTCTGTTCAGCGCATCAAGGTCCACAGAAGTGTTACAATCACACACTAGCCATAACAACCTAGTCAATCCCCAAATGAATATCCCTGCAACGGCAGCTGATTCACCTCTGGGGTTGGCCCCTGCTGAGGCCACTGTTCCTTTTGTTTTGTACACATCACTACCATATATTAGAGACATTACACCCAAGCTGACTAGTTTTTTCAGTAAAGCTTTCACAAACATTAAAATTGCCAATAGGTCAGTTTTACCCATAAAGTCCATTCACTCTAACCTAAAGGACAAAGTTCCGATTATCGCAAAATCAGACGTGGTGTATTGCATTCCATGTTCTTCTTGCGACAAAACTTACATTGGCCAGACAACTAGGCAACTGAAAGACAGGATTGTTTCCCATAAAAGCGATAGCAGACTCCACCCTGAAAGATGCGCTTTGGCTGATCATGTACATTCACTCCAGCACCAAATGGACTATGACTCTGTGAGAGTTTTAACCAGTGAATCCCACTACTCAAAGAGACTCTTCAAAGAGATGGCTTTCATTTCTCAGAGTGATAATTGTATGAACAAAAAATCTGATATTAACCACCTCAGTGAGATTTATTCCTATCTGTTACACCTAGACAAAGGGCCTAACCTCAATTTAAATGAAAATTCTCTTTAATGTGTTACTATGATTTATTTGCTTATTGGTTTTTAGTATTATGTCAAATGATTCAATTAATCCTATTCTGTTGCTCCTGGCGTCTTGCTGTGTTGAGTGGGTCTGCTAGTGACGTCACATCGAATGTGGATCAGTTCATTCAATGGAACATAGCGTTGTATACCTAACCTAACTTTACAATGACATATGTCTTAAGTCATTAATTCAACAGGTGATCTTGACGGCCAGCTGGTTCTGGTTGACATTTAAATTTAAAAGAAAATTATTTTTTAATATAATAATTCCAAATTACACATTTGATGGATGATCCTCAAACCCAGGGTGATATATTGTAAAAGTCTCTCTCTGTAACTATTTAATATTTTAATATGTTGTATTGTCCCATTTACACAATCTTTCATCCTTTCTCAATAATTTTTAACAAGCTTATTATGTATTAATGACTAATAATTAAGTTCTCACTGTCCTCGATGCTGATGGAACAGATCAATTACACAACATTTATCTTTAATAATCTCACCAAAGATGTAAGTTACATTATAGTATTGTCTTATTGTCTTTAACTTGTATATTGATCCATAGTTCCCTGAAGATGATAATAAACATTATCGAAAGCTCGGATAAACTTTAAAGAGTACACTTTATTTTTGCTGCATTCCCCAAATCGATTCCCAAAATTGTCTTCGTACTTGTCAGCAACAACGTCCATTCTTCTTATATATATATATATATATATATATATATATTATATATATATATATATATATATATATATATATATAAGACAATTTTGGGAATCGATTTGGGGAATGCAGCAAAAATAAAGTGTACTCTTTAAAGTTTATCCGAGCTTTCGATAATGTTTATTATCATCTTCAGGGAACTATGGATCAATATACATGTTAAAGACAATAAGACAATAATATAATGTAACTTACATCTTTGGTGAGATTATTAAAGATAAATGTTGTGTAATTGATCTGTTCCATTAGCATCGAGGACAGTGAGAACTTAATTATTAGTCATTAATACATAATAAGCTTGTTAAAAATTATTGAGAATGGATGAAAGATTGTGTAAATGGGACAATACAACATATTAAAATATTAAATAGTTACAGAGAAAGACTTTTACAATATATCACCCTGGGTTTGAGGATCATCCATCAAATGTGTAATTTGGAATTATTATATTAAAAAATAATTTTCTTTTAAATTTAAATGTCAACCAGAACCAGCTGGCCGTCAAGATCACCTGTTGAATTAATGACTTAAGACATATGTCATTGTAAAGTTAGGTTAGGTATACAACGCTATGTTCCATTGAATGAACTGATATACATTCGATGTGACGTCACCAGCAGACCCACTCAACACAGCAAGACGCCAGGAGCAACAGAATAGGATTAATTGAATCATTTGACATAATACTAAAAACCAATAAGCAAATAAATCATAGTAACACATTAAAGAGAATTTTCATTTAAATTGAGGTTAGGCCCTTTGTCTAGGTGTAACAGATAGGAATAAATCTCACTGAGGTGGTTAATATCAGATTTTTTGTTCATACAATTATCACTCTGAGAAATGAAAGCCATCTCTTTGAAGAGTCTCTTTGAGTAGTGGGATTCACTGGTTAAAACTCTCACAGAGTCATAGTCCATTTGGTGCTGGAGTGAATGTACATGATCAGCCAAAGCGCATCTTTCAGGGTGGAGTCTGCTATCGCTTTTATGGGAAACAATCCTGTCTTTCAGTTGCCTAGTTGTCTGGCCAATGTAAGTTTTGTCGCAAGAAGAACATGGAATGCAATACACCACGTCTGATTTTGCGAGAATCGGAACTTTGTCCTTTAGGTTAGAGTGAATGGACTTTATGGGTAAAACTGACCTATTGGCAATTTTAATGTTTGTGAAAGCTTTACTGAAAAAACTAGTCAGCTTGGGTGTAATGTCTCTAATATATGGTAGTGATGTGTACAAAACAAAAGGAACAGTGGCCTCAACAGGGGCCAACCCCAGAGGTGAATCAGCTGCCGTTGCAGGGTTATTCATTTGGGGATTGACTAGGTTGTTATGGCTAGTGTGTGATTGTAACACTTCTGTGGACCTTGATGTGCTAAACAGAATCTTTTTTAAGAGTGGAGTAGGGTAAGAGTTGTCCTTGAAAATCTGGAACAGAATGTTGAAATTCTTGTTGTGAAAAGTTGTGTCTGAGATTCTTTGAACTCTATTCTTCATTTGTTTGACCAAATTAATTTTCATTGATTGTTTATGGTAAGACAGATAGTTAATGAATCTTCCTGAGCTACAAGGTTTACGGTACCAATCAATTGAGACGGAGTTGTTAGAGTTCCTGATGAATTTCGTATCCAGGAACGGGACAGAATTACCCTCATCCTCATTCTCCATTGTGAATTGTATATGTTGATCAAAACTGTTCATGGCGACCATTATCTCTGTGACCTTATCTCTAGGAAGTGCTAGGATTATGTCATCAACATATTTTTTAATGAAATGTAAGTTAAAAGAGAGAGTGGGAATGACAGTGTCCAGCAGGTCGTCCATGACATAATTCGCTAAAATTGGAGAAATTGAAGCACCCATAGGAGTACCAAAAGTTTGTTTATAGAATCTGCCATCAAATGCAAAATATGTACTGTTGAAAAGGAAAGTGATCAACTCCAGGAAAGACTCCCTGCTGATGCCAGTGTGTAGTTCGATTCTGTGCCAATTTTTGTTAATCGATCTGAGGCAAGCTTGTAGATAGACATTGCTAAAAAGAGACACCACATCCAAACTGGCCAAAACATAATCATCCGGCAAGACGGTGTTGTTAAACAATCGTGAGACTTCGAAGGAATCAGAGACATAATATTGATTGTTTATATCATAGGCTTTTGTCAGTATATCAGTGACCAAAGAAGCCACATACTGTGTAGGTGCACCAATTGAGGCCACAATTGGTCTGACAGATAGTGTTGGTTTGTGAATTTTAGGTAACGCGTAGAACTTTGGAGCAACACCCTTATAGTTAGTAAGCTTTTTCTTGGTCGCTTCATCAATTTGGTTGGTGGTTTTTAACTTTTTAACAATATCATTGCACTTTCTCTGAATGGACAACGTAGGGTCTCTTGCAATTTCCTCATAAGAATTACTATCTTGAATTAGTTCATTAGAAAGTTGGAGGTAATGGTCTTTGTACATAATAACCGATACGTTACCTTTATCAGAGTTAGTCAGCACAATGTTAGGATTGTCTTTAAGGAACCTTTTAGACTTTTTGTATAGATTGTAGAGAACCGAATTACTGTGAGAGCTTTTGTGAACATGATTGGTGATAATGTTAGTGGCTTGTGCTGTTAAGATGTTCCTGTCTGAAGGACTGTTAGATTGTGAAATAATATGATCAACATCAGCCAAAATATTTTTGATAGGGACATCTCTGCCAACCTGTGGCTCAAGACAGAATTTAGGCCCCAGAGAGAGAAACCTTAAAATGTCCTCAGGAATACTTACATCAGTGAGATTTCGTATCCAGTTAGGTTTAGTATCAAGTTTATTATAAAGAGAATCATTTTTTAATTTTTGTAATTTGTTACAATTTTTTGCTTTTAGGTTATGAAAAAGTCTGTTGTAAGCCCTTTGCTGCCTGGCAGCGAAGTTGCTATAAATTGCTTCATTGGTTAAATTGATTATCTTGACTCTGAGAGTTGAGAGGGCCAATTCTAATTGACCTATAAGTTTGTGATTATTAGAAATCTCCAAATTTATCAACCTATTACCTAACCTACGTGTGTAGTCTGTGTTCGTGTGGATGTCCTGACGTTGTAAGAGGTGTTCCACTGGTCTGGTGGACGCTATGATGTGACCAGGCCTCAACCCCAGCTTTCTGCACTGCAAAAGGAAACTTCTCTTGGAAACTTGGACTTGGTCATGTACAAAGAGAAAGTTGGCCAGAGAGTGCAACAGGAGAAGTTTCCTTTTGCAGTGCAGAAAGCTGGGGTTGAGGCCTGGTCACATCATAGCGTCCACCAGACCAGTGGAACACCTCTTACAACGTCAGGACATCCACACGAACACAGACTACACACGTAGGTTAGGTAATAGGTTGATAAATTTGGAGATTTCTAATAATCACAAACTTATAGGTCAATTAGAATTGGCCCTCTCAACTCTCAGAGTCAAGATAATCAATTTAACCAATGAAGCAATTTATAGCAACTTCGCTGCCAGGCAGCAAAGGGCTTACAACAGACTTTTTCATAACCTAAAAGCAAAAAATTGTAACAAATTACAAAAATTAAAAAATGATTCTCTTTATAATAAACTTGATACTAAACCTAACTGGATACGAAATCTCACTGATGTAAGTATTCCTGAGGACATTTTAAGGTTTCTCTCTCTGGGGCCTAAATTCTGTCTTGAGCCACAGGTTGGCAGAGATGTCCCTATCAAAAATATTTTGGCTGATGTTGATCATATTATTTCACATTCTAACAGTCCTTCAGACAGGAACATCTTAACAGCACAAGCCACTAACATTATCACCAATCATGTTCACAAAAGCTCTCACAGTAATTCGGTTCTCTACAATCTATACAAAAAGTCTAAAAGGTTCCTTAAAGACAATCCTAACATTGTGCTGACTAACTCTGATAAAGGTAACGTATCGGTTATTATGTACAAAGACCATTACCTCCAACTTTCTAATGAACTAATTCAAGATAGTAATTCTTATGAGGAAATTGCAAGAGACCCTACGTTGTCCATTCAGAGAAAGTGCAATGATATTGTTAAAAAGTTAAAAACCACCAACCAAATTGATGAAGCGACCAAGAAAAAGCTTACTAACTATAAGGGTGTTGCTCCAAAGTTCTACGCGTTACCTAAAATTCACAAACCAACACTATCTGTCAGACCAATTGTGGCCTCAATTGGTGCACCTACACAGTATGTGGCTTCTTTGGTCACTGATATACTGACAAAAGCCTATGATATAAACAATCAATATTATGTCTCTGATTCCTTCGAAGTCTCACGATTGTTTAACAACACCGTCTTGCCGGATGATTATGTTTTGGCCAGTTTGGATGTGGTGTCTCTTTTTAGCAATGTCTATCTACAAGCTTGCCTCAGATCGATTAACAAAAATTGGCACAGAATCGAACTACACACTGGCATCAGCAGGGAGTCTTTCCTGGAGTTGATCACTTTCCTTTTCAACAGTACATATTTTGCATTTGATGGCAGATTCTATAAACAAACTTTTGGTACTCCTATGGGTGCTTCAATTTCTCCAATTTTAGCGAATTATGTCATGGACGACCTGCTGGACACTGTCATTCCCACTCTCTCTTTTAACTTACATTTCATTAAAAAATATGTTGATGACATAATCCTAGCACTTCCTAGAGATAAGGTCACAGAGATAATGGTCGCCATGAACAGTTTTGATCAACATATACAATTCACAATGGAGAATGAGGATGAGGGTAATTCTGTCCCGTTCCTGGATACGAAATTCATCAGGAACTCTAACAACTCCGTCTCAATTGATTGGTACCGTAAACCTTGTAGCTCAGGAAGATTCATTAACTATCTGTCTTACCATAAACAATCAATGAAAATTAATTTGGTCAAACAAATGAAGAATAGAGTTCAAAGAATCTCAGACACAACTTTTCACAACAAGAATTTCAACATTCTGTTCCAGATTTTCAAGGACAACTCTTACCCTACTCCACTCTTAAAAAAGATTCTGTTTAGCACATCAAGGTCCACAGAAGTGTTACAATCACACACTAGCCATAACAACCTAGTCAATCCCCAAAT
Source organism: Ceutorhynchus assimilis (assembly GCA_917834065.1). Taxonomy (NCBI): domain Eukaryota; kingdom Metazoa; phylum Arthropoda; class Insecta; order Coleoptera; family Curculionidae; genus Ceutorhynchus; species Ceutorhynchus assimilis. The sequence continues at coordinate 64,090,420 of OU892277.1, forward strand.
GAATAACCCTGCAACGGCAGCTGATTCACCTCTGGGGTTGGCCCCTGTTGAGGCCACTGTTCCTTTTGTTTTGTACACATCACTACCATATATTAGAGACATTACACCCAAGCTGACTAGTTTTTTCAGTAAAGCTTTCACAAACATTAAAATTGCCAATAGGTCAGTTTTACCCATAAAGTCCATTCACTCTAACCTAAAGGACAAAGTTCCGATTCTCGCAAAATCAGACGTGGTGTATTGCATTCCATGTTCTTCTTGCGACAAAACTTACATTGGCCAGACAACTAGGCAACTGAAAGACAGGATTGTTTCCCATAAAAGCGATAGCAGACTCCACCCTGAAAGATGCGCTTTGGCTGATCATGTACATTCACTCCAGCACCAAATGGACTATGACTCTGTGAGAGTTTTAACCAGTGAATCCCACTACTCAAAGAGACTCTTCAAAGAGATGGCTTTCATTTCTCAGAGTGATAATTGTATGAACAAAAAATCTGATATTAACCACCTCAGTGAGATTTATTCCTATCTGTTACACCTAGACAAAGGGCCTAACCTCAATTTAAATGAAAATTCTCTTTAATGTGTTACTATGATTTATTTGCTTATTGGTTTTTAGTATTATGTCAAATGATTCAATTAATCCTATTCTGTTGCTCCTGGCGTCTTGCTGTGTTGAGTGGGTCTGCTGGTGACGTCACATCGAATGTATATCAGTTCATTCAATGGAACATAGCGTTGTATACCTAACCTAACTTTACAATGACATATGTCTTAAGTCATTAATTCAACAGGTGATCTTGACGGCCAGCTGGTTCTGGTTGACATTTAAATTTAAAAGAAAATTATTTTTTAATATAATAATTCCAAATTACACATTTGATGGATGATCCTCAAACCCAGGGTGATATATTGTAAAAGTCTTTCTCTGTAACTATTTAATATTTTAATATGTTGTATTGTCCCATTTACACAATCTTTCATCCATTCTCAATAATTTTTAACAAGCTTATTATGTATTAATGACTAATAATTAAGTTCTCACTGTCCTCGATGCTAATGGAACAGATCAATTACACAACATTTATCTTTAATAATCTCACCAAAGATGTAAGTTACATTATATTATTGTCTTATTGTCTTTAACATGTATATTGATCCATAGTTCCCTGAAGATGATAATAAACATTATCGAAAGCTCGGATAAACTTTAAAGAGTACACTTTATTTTTGCTGCATTCCCCAAATCGATTCCCAAAATTGTCTTCGTACTTGTCAGCAACAACGTCCATTCTTCTTATATATATATATATATATATATATATATATATATATATATATATATATATATATATATATATATATATATATATATATATATATAATAAAATGAAAATCAGTTATCGACCGTACTAATTAAATAATTTGGAGAGGATATCGGGTAGCGGTCTGGACTAGTGAAACTCATTTGTTTGTATACTCAATATTTCGTCGTAAAAATCCAAAATGAGTTAATTTGTTTTACACACACCAATGATTGATCCCAAGCCCTTTATATTGTGTAAAATCCATCCAATTCCTATCCAAGAACTTACCATTAGGAATAAATACCCTTACCTTTTACTTACTACGGACATTTACTACAATACTTAATGGGAATGCCTAAAAATCGAAAATGTGTATCTTTGTAACCAAGAAGAGCTGCAGCAAGAAGAATCATGTGTCTATGACCTGATTGCTGAGCTACCACAACAATGTCCTTTCACTAAAGTGAAATATGAGAAACCAACAGTGAGACAACTCCCGAATGGACAACTATTAGTCATCCCTAAGATAAGCTTGACGATAGTTATTCAATGTGATAAGACAACCATATGAAAATTAAAACCAATCCAACGCTAATTTCTTTTGAAAAATGCTTTGTGAAAATACAAAATCAAACATTTTCAAAAACCAGCGAGAACTTCAATTTTGAACTGAAGATTCCAAAAATAGACATCCGTGAACTTCCAGAGAACGAAGCAACATTGGAACTTCAAGAAATCAACCAAGAAGACTTAGAAGAAGCCTTCAAGATGACGAAACCGATAGGAGTTCACAATCTAAAAGAATTTTTGAAAACTGTTATTTGAACACGTATGTAATCATAGGTTCAAGTCTTGCTATTTTATTTATGATTTTATTGTTTTACTGTTTCAGGAAGTTTGAAACTTTAGAAAAAGGTTGTGCAAATGTGCAAATTGAATTATCCGATTTGAATTCACAACAATCCACGTTTGCAACATCTTAAGGAGGGAGGAGTTATATTAACTAATTGCCACGCTGATTTATAATCAAATATCCATTTTTATATGCTTTAATGTGCTTACCCTTTCCTCTATGACTTTTTAAATACATTTTTGTAAAGTAAACATCAAATTACTATATCGGCATTAAATTCTTATTTAAGCTAGCGCAGTCCCATAAGGAACGATCATTAGTTTTCAAGCTTTTGCTGTAACAATTTGATCCACATATTTTCTTTTGTCACCTCTGTATTTTAATTAATAAAATAAATGTTTTTTAAAATACAAGTTTTTGAATCGAAAATATAATTTACGGCCCTCACTGCTTCAACTGTTAATAACAAAAATTATTTTGTATTGTTCGTTGATGAATTTACTCACTATTGTGTTACATATTTTATGAGTCATAGGTCAGATGTATTTTGTATGTTTCAAGATTCTGTTGCTAAAAGTGAAGCACATTTTAATATAAAGATTGTCAATTTATACTGTCAATGGAGGTGAATATCTAGCTACTGAAATGAAAGATTTTTTGTATGGAAAAAGGTATGTTATAATTTGACAGTTCCACGAATTCCACAATTTGAATGTTGCATCAGAAAGAATGGTTAGTCTGAAAAAGCTGGAGCAATAATTTTTGGTGCTCAGTTAACTTTAAAAAAAAAACAATAATTAAAAAAAAAATGTTTTTGGGGTGAGGTAGGCAGTTTTATTAGTTTTAACTGCAATATTCTCACTTAATTTGACCCCCTTTTAATGCTTAAAAGAATTTAAAACACCATACGAAATGTGGCGCAATAAAAAGCCTCAAGTAAAACATTCAAAAGTGTTTGGTTCCATAATACCGTTTGTATACATAATAAAACCAGAAAAAAAAAATTTGTTATCAAATCCTGGAAAGCTCTACTGGTTGGTTATGAACCAAATGGATATAAAGTGTGGGATGTGGATAATAATAAGTTTGTTGTAGTTAGTGATATTATTATAGATAGGACTTTTTTTTTGTCGTCCAGGCCTTTTAATCTGCATAAAGCTGTTTCCTCTGATTGTTTGTCAAGATCAGTAGTTATTGTTCGTCGATTTTCAACTGACACTTTCCGTATGAGGAGCGAAGGGTGTTTCATATGGCAAAAACAGGTGTGACGTCAGGTAACCATTGGCGTTCTAATGTAGGGTGCCACCAGCTCACATTCCGTCCGAGTATCAGATTAAAATCGACGGACAATAATAATAAGCTTGAAAAAGTGAATGTAGAACACTTTGATGATAAAGCTGTTTCCTCTGACTGTTTGTCATTTTGTCAAGATAGGTAGTTAATAAATCTGATATAGCTAAATCAGGTGAGCAACAATCCAGGAAAGTAGGTAACTGTTAACCCTAAGAAACTTATCAAACTAAAAAATGACTATAGTAAATCTGTGGTTAAAACAGATCTGCCAAATAATATTTATTCACTAGCTAATGACCCGCTGCGTTGCCAACGTGAAAATACATTTTGAAATAATACACTTTTTTCCAAATTTTTTTTTTGATTTTCTATTTAATTTTTTTTTTGATACCAGAGTCGCTTGCGAGTGAGTTCAGTGACGCATTTCAAGCACTCCAGAGCTGTTCTAGAGCGCCCCGGGCTGTTTATAGGCGTTCCAGTGTATGAGAGTTTTGCGCAACCGAACGTTTTTTTTTTTTTCGGGATAAAAAATAGTCTATAGCACTCTCGTCTTTAGCCGAATTGGAATGACCGGATTCGATCGATCTGGTTCAATTTAAGTGAACCACACTGTGTTCGATTGAGGCTGGATCAGTGCACCCTCATCAACAAAAAAATGATCTAGATCAGAAGAAGTTCACTTAAATTGAACCCAAATCGATCTAATCTGGGTCAATCGAATTCAGCTTATATAGAGATACGTGGTATTAAATTCAAGATCGGTCCAGCCGTTCTCGAATTCAAAAAAAAAATAAAGTTACGTCGGTTGTATGGCAAGTCTAAATAAATGAAATATGGCAACGTTGTTTCATGCTGTCAAAAAAGTTGGGTTATGTTGTTATGTAATGTGAATGAATTTTTTTACAATTAAATTAATAATTAATTCAAAATTAATTTCTTTTTCCGAGATGCGTAACCTATCCACAAACCTTCCTTGGGATGGCCATAACAATCTACCAAAGTTTCATCGTAATCGGATAAGTGGTGTAGGAGCGCATAGCCGGATACCCAGCAAAAATTGATTTTTATATATTATAGATTATTGGTAAAAAAAACGTGGTCGTTAGTATCAAGATACGAGAATAAGTGGATTGTAAATTGAAATTTTCGATAAAAAATTATGAAATTGGAAAACCATTTAGATACAAAGCTCGCCTAGTTGCTCGTGGTTTTAGTCAAGAATACTTGGCAGAATATAATGAAACCTTCGCACAGGCGAGAATCATAAGTTTCTGGTTTATAATTATCTTTTCTTATTAGTTTAACCTTTTAGTACATCATATGGATGGAAAAACAGCTTTCCCGAATGGGACATTGAATAAGAAAGCCATTTTTGTGAAGGTTCCTGAATGCTAAAAGGTGGCTGAAGGTGTGACAGGTAAACCTTACCAAGTTTGTAAATTGCATAAGGCTTTGTACTTATGGACTAAAACAAACCGCTAAATGTTGAAATATTAGTAAAGTTTCCTAAAGAAAGAGAGTTTTGAAAATTCATCAGCTGACTGTACTTATATATTAGACAAAGGTGCAATATGTAAAAATATTTACGTAGTTCTTTATGTAGATGGTAATTGCCACTGTAGATAATAATACATTGAATAGTTTCAAAAGCTATTTGGCAAATAAATGTTCTATGGTTCATTTGAAATGTATTAAACTATTTTAGGGCATTAAAATTAAAAGGTAATCAAAAATAAAATTACTCTTGATCAATTTTCACATAGGTATAAACCTACATAAAAACTATTTTACATAAATTTAATATGCATGACTGTTGTGCTTCCAGTTGACTTAATTGGTTTAAATTCAGAAGAAAAATATGATAGCCCTTGCCGTAATCTAATTGGCTGTTTAATGTATGTTATGTTATGTATACCAAGCCTGATTTAAGTACCGCTGTTAATATTTTGAGCAGGCATCAAAAAAAAAAATAATAATAAAAGAGCTTTGGCAATATTTGAAAAAGATATCTCAAGGGGAAAATCAATGTTAAGTTGACATAATAATTGAGATGTGGATATATCAATTTCTCAAGTAATTATAGTGATCCTAACTGGGGAGGGGAAGATGATATAAACGATATAAAAAGCACAGCAGGATATTTGTTTAAACTGATGAAAATTGTGTGATACATTGGAATAAAAAAAGGCAGTAGCATCTACTGAAGCCGAATATATAGCTCTTTTTGGAGCTGTCACAGGGGCTTTTTGTTTGGTTAGAATCATTAGCCTAAAATATACATAAATATTAATATCTATCACGGCCAATTATGACCTATATAATCGGACAACAATGCAAATAATCTCACAAATCACAAAAGATAAAAAAATATTGATAAAAAGTATCATTTTTCATGGAACAATTAATGTAATTTAATTAAAATATTATTCCACAGAGAAACAATCAGCAGACATGTTTACCAAGCCATTGATGCAAGTTAAGTTTGAAGACGTAAGAAAGGAATTAAGCTTAGAGTAGTGAATAAGTTAAATGGTTTGAATAGGTTTTTCTGGTTTTTTTCCTAATCCCGAGCTGGACCATTATTGTAATTTTCCCAGAAAAGACACACATGAGGAAATCAAACCTACTTATGTTATACTAGGTTTGATTTGTATTACTTTTAGTTTAATAGGCCAGTTTCACATTTTTCAATAACATATTCAAATTATTTTTTCAGTCATTCTAATACTACCTGTATACTTTTTTTTAAAAGAAAAGGCCTATTTTTGAAAAAAAAAATTAAAATCGAATTTTTAAACTGGCGCGAAAACGCCTAACTGGTTTGTGACGTCACAAACCAGAAAATCAATAAAAATGCGAGAATGCCAAATTTCTCATTAGTTATGTCACCAACCAAGACGATATAACGCTGACATAGCATCTCTAATTTCTTTATATAAATTGCTTCCATCGAACTTTAGTTCACTTTTTACTTAGCTATATGATTGTCAATTAGTTTTAATTTTTAGAATAAAGTTTTTAAAAACGGTGTCGGTCGTCTCGATAAGTTAACTGGCGCAGTCGGAATAGGATTTTCCAGGAATCGATAGTGCATCGCGTCGTATCGATTTGTTCAGATCCGTGATTAACTGGAAATCGAACTTTGGTGATTTGTGTTTGGCAGAGCGGATTTCTAAAAATCGAACACCCCAGTCTATCGAAGACCTGCAGAAGAACACGATCATCGGAAACTAGAACCAAATCGTCTAGTTTCGCAAGAACAAGGAATTTTGGGAGGACCAAATCGCTGATCGAAAACCTTGTTCTCATAGAAGAGATGACCGTAATCTCCGCTTACCTAGTACTGTAAGTTGCAATTATAATAATTTATGTCCGATTTAGATCAAGTTATTAATTCATTAGAAAATTTAGTCATAAATACACCTTCAGCCAACTCAGCTCAAATTTCTAATCGAAATTCATTCAATTCTCCTTTGGAAACTATTTCTGAAGAACAAAATTTACGTTTAGACAATCTATTTAACGAAAATACTGATTCTTCCAATATGAGCTTCAAAGCTGAATATTTGAACTGTGTACCTGATTTTGATGGTAATCCGAATGATTTATCGAGATACCTAAATATTTGTCAAACCCTTATAGATAAATTTTATAATACAACTAACATCGATTGTTTTGAAAATATTTATCTACTTAACTCATTGATTAGTAAACTGAAAGGAAATGCAAAACTCGTTATTAACATTAATTCCTCTACTACGTGGGAGGATATCAAAACCACGCTTTGCCGTCACTTTGCGGACCAAAGAGACGAATCGTGTCTGAATAGAGACCTGGTTATGCTTCGCCAACAACCAAACGAAAAAGCAACACAATTTTACGACCGAGTCTTGCACATCCTTAATTTACTATGCTCTTATGTAGACAATCACGAGGCTACCATTCAAGCGAAAAATTTGAAAAGAGACTTGTACAATGATCTTGCTCTAACAACGTTTTTATCTGGTTTGAAAGAACCACTAGGTACCACAATTAGGTGTATGAAACCAGAAAACCTATCGAAAGCATTGCAATTTGTGACACAGGAAAGTAACACACATTATTTCCAAAATTCTACTAAAGTTACTCAAAATCAACCAGTGCAGATTCTAAGACCCTTCCAAAACAGACCAAATTTTCAACCTTCAAAAATTTTCGCTCCCAACCAATCATTCAGACCAATGATGCAGCAATTTCCTTCTCAACCGATAAACATTAGGCCAGTTTATAGGACCCCTCAAAAATTCTTCACCAACTCGCAAGTATTTGGAAGACCCCAGAATGTTTTTAGACCAAATCAATCACGTTATACTACTCCTGGCACTCCTATGTCGGTATCGACTAGAAACACAGGAAGACCAAACTTCAACAACAATTCTAATAATGCTTCTCAAAGTTTTAACCAACAACAACCGCAAAAAATGGATGTTGAAGAGTTATTCAATACTGAGACCGATCAATCAAGTAACGATGATCAATACTGTTTTGACCAGTATAGGCAGTATGACCAAAACCAATACTACAATCAATATTATTATACATACGACCAACAATACCCAATCTTTTATGAACAAGCTTATTACCAAATCAATGATCCCCAAAATGAACTCCTGAATAATGAACAAACCGCAGATTCAACCTCTATATCTGAAGAAACAAACGAGGCCGTAAATTTTACCGAAACACCTCAAATAGAGGACAAAAGATAAATCCAACAGCCATATCATTCAATATGGCTTGTTCAAGTGAATTGCCCTATGTTATTTTTCCTGAACATAATATAAAAATATTGATTGATTCTGGATCAACTAAATCGTTCTTAGATCCAAACTTCGTAAATAAATTTTACCCAAATTTTATCTCTATTGACCCATTTATTGTTTCAACCGTCTACCAAAAATCGGCCCACCAATTCAGTGCATGTATTCCCTCGTCAAAATTATTTAATCTGCCATATCAGCAAAATTTAAAATTCTACTTATTTAAATTCCACGACTATTTCGACGGCCTTCTAGGAATCGACAACCTCAAACTATTACAAGCGAATCTTGACTTTGGAACCGGATTTCTTGTAACACCTCATGTCAGCATTAAATTACGATTCCACAAAACCCAGCCGCAAATAAACTGTATCACAATACCCCCTCGAGTTCAACAAGTTATAAAAATACCAACGAATATAAAACATGGCGAGATAATAATCTCTCATCAGAAAATACAGAATTGTGAAATACCAGAATGCCTTACTACAGCAAAAAACGGTTTCGCATTAACCACTATTCTCAATAATACGACTCAACCAGTAACATTAGACTTCTCGATCCCATTTACCGTGGAAAAATTCCAGCGAAATGAAATCAGAGAAATAAATTTAAATAATTTCAACGACTCCCCAGATACAGGAATAGATCTTTCAAAATTCCGTACTGATCACCTGAACCCTGAAGAAGAAAACGGACTTTTACAATTAATCACCGAATTCTCAGATATATTTTATCACGAGAACTCCCCATTAACATTTACTAATAAAATAAAACATCAAATTAAAACCAGCGATGAAATTCCCATATACACTAAATCATACCGATATCCTTTCATACATAAGAAAGAAGTAGAAACGCAAATCCAAAAAATGCTTGACCAAAACATAATTCGACCTAGTAGCTCTCCTTGGAGTTCACCAATTTGGGTGGTCCCCAAAAAATTGGACGCATCTGGGAAACAAAAATGGAGAGTCGTAGTCGACTACAGGTCATTAAACGCTAAGACGATTGACGATCGCTATCCTCTCCCCAACATTACAGACCTTTTAGACAAACTCGGTAAATGTCAATATTTTTCAACTCTTGACCTAGCGAGCGGATTTCATCAAATTGAAATGGCTCAAAATGACGTAGAAAAGACAGCTTTCAGTACAGAAAATGGACACTTTGAATATCTGCGGATACCATTTGGCTTAAAGAATGCTCCTGCGACTTTTCAGAGGGTCATGGACAACATTTTAAGAGGCATTCATAATGAGCATTGCCTAGTCTACCTAGACGATATTATCGTGTACTCTGTATCATTACAAGAACATCTTAAAAAACTCAGGTTGGTTTTTGAACGCCTCCGCGAATCAAACTTCAAAGTCCAACTCGACAAGTCAGAATTCTTGAGAAGGGAGGTGGCCTATTTAGGTCACGTTGTCACACCAGAAGGAGTTAAACCAAACCCCGACAAAATTCGTGCCATCAAAGAATTTCCACTTATGAAAACCACTAAACAAATAAAAGGTTTTCTTGGTCTGATTGGCTACTATCGCAAGTTTATAAAAGATTTCGCAAAATTAACCAAACCCCTTACAAAGTGTCTGAAAAAAGGTGCAAAAATAGTTCATAATGAAGAATTTCTAACCTGTTTCGAAACTTGTAAAAACATCCTCACAAATGAGCCAATCCTCCAATACCCCGACTTCAACAAACCTTTCAATCTCACAACGGATGCAAGTAACGTTGCTCTGGGCGCAATATTGTCCCAGGGACCAATTGGGCAAGATCTGCCAATTGCGTATGCGTCACGCACTTTAAATAATAGCGAAGCACATTATTCTACCGTCGAACGAGAATTATTAGCCATCATCTGGGCCACTAAATACTTTCGCCCCTATCTTTTTGGACGCAAGTTTAGCATTATAACCGATCACAAACCCCTTCAGTGGCTATTTTCGATTAAGGATCCCACGTCCAAACTCCTAAGATGGCGCATTAAGCTAGAAGAGTTCGACTATCATATTGTCTATAAATCTGGCAAATCAAATACCAACGCTGACGCGCTTTCACGCATCGAGCTCCACATGAAAGAAACAGAAGACCATTTTCCTCTGAAAAAATATATCGAAGACTTCAACAAAGAATTGGAGCAATCAGAACAATCTGCTGACAAACAAGACAAAAATCTAGATTTAATTTCAAATATAGCTCAAGCAGACGAAATGTCCACCCACGCAAATGACGAACCTCCCGAAAACATCCATCATGACCCCGAGCGACTACTAAACGATGACGTCACAGTACATACAAATGTAGAAGAAGATCCTATTGTTGGGATACCAATAATAGAAACTGCGGTGAATTATGGCGCTAATCAAATTATCATTTCAAAAGTATTCCACTCCCCCGCAAAACCCAAAATGTCCATTTTATTTGAAAAAAAGAGACGAATACTTGTCCAACTCTCAGAAAACAATTTCGAAAACGACGTAATAAATCTTGTTAAAGAAAATGTAGTCCCTGATAAACTTTATTATTTATTCTTCGAAAACCCGGAAGTTTATGAACCATTTTGCGAAGTAATCCGTAAAACTTTTAAATATCCTTCCTTAAGGTTTAAAAAATGTACCACCAAATTATTAGACATATTCGATCATAATGAAATCCCTAACATCATAAGAAACTACCACGAAAGTAAAACCAACCATAGAGGAATAGACGAGACAGAACTTAGGATTAAATCAAAATATTATTGGCCAAATCTCAAAAAATCAATCCAGACTTTTATTAATCAATGCGAAATTTGTCAGAAAAGTAAGTACGAGAGGCACCCGGTTAAAATGCAGATGAATGTAACACCAACAAGTTCAAAACCCTTCGAAGTATTACATGTAGATACTTACACTTTAGAAAATTCAAAATTCCTAACAATAACCGATAGCTTCTCAAAATACGCCCAAGCATATTACCTAAAATCGCTAAACGCCACCGACATAGCTGATAACCTATTGCAGTTCTTCTCCCATCATGGACTACCAGATTTAGTCACTTTTGATAATGGGACTGAATTCAAAAATAATGTTATCACAGAACTATTGCTTTTACATAAACTAAAAATTCATTTTGGATCCCCACATCATCCAGCATCCAACGGAATAGTTGAAAGAATGCACTCAACTTTGGCAGAACACGTCCGACTTTTAAACAATCAAGGTTTTTCGAAAAGTCCAATAACCCATAAAGTGACTTACGCAATTTTGGCGTATAACCATACCATACACTCAGCTACCAAAATGAAACCAATAGACATAATAAATGGGCATATTTCTAGTAATGACCCTTTTAATCAAAATCTAGAACATACACTCCTGAGCAATTACGTTAACGAACATAAAGAAAAATCAAAATTACTTTATTCAACAATCAACGAAAAATTAATCGAAGATAAGACGAAACTTATAGAAAAATTAAACGAAAAACGTGACACCCCTGACCTATTCCAACCTAATCAAATTGTCTATGTGCGAAAACATGAACGGAAAAAGTTGTCTGATAAATTCTCTAAGCCAACTGAAATAAAGTCGGTTAACCCTGAACGAAAGACGATCACTACAGACGCCCACGGAAAAATACATATGGATAATCTTAAAAAACCTCTTAGAAATACGTACAGTTTTGACTAGAATTCATTTTACAGCTAGGTTTCCTATTTCAGGTTCGTCGGCTTCGCACTTGTCGTTGGTAACGAGATAACTTTAAGAAAATTGGACGACAATGTTGGAATTATGCCGATTAAGCTAGGATCTGCAAAATGTGTCGAATATACTTATACTTTAATGCATTATTTTGATTTAAACCCAATTTTATCCGAATGCAATAAACTATACGAAAGACATAACAACATTTCAAACCTAATAGACACGCACCCTGGATATTTGAATGACAGTCAGAACTATATTAAGCTCCTTAACATTTTACAAGTGAGGATTGCAACCAAGATATCAGAAATTGTGCCTCATCCAAAACGATTAAAAAGAGGATTAGTTAACGTTGTTGGATCAATGTTTAAAGCTATCACAGGAAACTTAGACGCATCTGACGGCGAATATTATGACGAAGTAATAAAAAATTTACAAAACAACCAAAATGAGTTAGCAAATAACATTTTGAAACAAAACTCCTTATCCGTCAATGTTATCAATAAATTTAATCAAACTTTGCAACAAATGTATAACAATGACAAATACTTAGAATCAAAGATAAATCAAATCGCCATGATAGTTCAAAGTTCTGCTTATAGAGAAAATTCACTGTTTATCAAGGATGTCTTGATACAAATGATCAATACATACGAAATAATTGAATCCATACTACAAGACTTGGAAAATTCAATAACATTTGCAAAATTAAGCATCATTCATCCCAGTATAATTAAAATTAACGATCTCTATAAGGAACTCCTTATTATGCAAGAAAAGTTAGGATATAACCAAATGGTTTTACCAATCTCCTTAGAAAACACTTTTCTTTACGAAAAACTGATTAATATCGATTGCTTTATCCTTAATAATAAAATCAATTTCTTGCTTCGCATACCTGTTTCTTACCCAAAACTATTCGAGTATTTTCATTTGTATTCCATACCAGTCATATATAAGAGTTGGTTTAGGGCTGTTCTAACGCGAAATAATTATTTAATAAAAAATGAATTGCACCATGCGTACTACGGTCAGCCCTGCACAAAGGTAACCACCAATCTTTATCTTTGTAAACAAGAAGAGCTCCAGAAAAACGAAGACAACAATTCTTGCGAAATTGCACTATTAGACGCAGATCCGCAGACGTCAACTTGCCAAAAAACACAAGTAATTATCACCCGACCAATAATCAACCAACTAGAAAATTCAAATCAATGGATTTTTGTAATGCCAAAAGAAGAAACCATCAAACTTAAATGCAGTGCGCAAGAAGAAATCCGAAGACTACACGGAACGTACCTTGTCCAAATCCCTAACGATTGTTTGATCAAAACCAATAATCAAACAATAATAAATGGAAATCGATCGACGAATGCAACCCTTCAACCAATAATATTTCCTGACTGGCCGAACATTCCAATTGCACCGAATCAGTTAGATTTATCAGTGCATATCAAAGAAATCAAGCTAGACGACCTTGTTGACATAAAGAAGCAAATTCAAGCGAACTACCTCAGTTGCACTCTCCTCAGCTCTACCATTACCCAAGTATATGGACCATGTTCATTTATGTGGTTCTTATCACCTGTTTTGGGGTAATGACCTACAAAAAGTATATCCAACCAAGATGTTTAAAGAAAAATCCAGAACAAGACGAAGGAAGAATCGACCCCCGAGTTGTTCAACTACCCCTCTAGACGGCCTAGTTGAATCCGAGGATGGAGGAGTTATGTCACCAACCAAGACGATATAACGCTGACATAGCATCTCTAATTTCTTTATATAAATTGCTTCCATCGAACTTTAGTTCACTTTTTACTTAGCTATATGATTGTCAATTAGTTTTAATTTTTAGAATAAAGTTTTTAAAAACGGTGTCGGTCGTCTCGATAAGTTAACTCATTAGTAAATCATTACACATTTCACTAGCTAAAAACTATTTTCGTCCTTTACAACATTATAAAAAAAAATAAAAGTTAGGTATAATCGTTATAATTTCATTTAAATTTCGCATTTCTAAATGTGGCAACAAACACGTCAAAATCGGCTTTAGCCAATCAGAGGGCGTTTTCAATCAGGTGATCTTTTGTTTAAATATTTAATTGTTATTTATTAATTTATTTAATGTTCTGACTAAAATCTTACAAAATATTGTTCATTCTTGGTTGCATTGATGTATCTGCGTCAAAAAATATCATAATTTGCCATATTTCCGGCACGTGAAAGTGGCCCAGCGATCAAATTTTTGAGGTGGCGTGTTGGATAAACTGGTATTCAAATCAGTGAACCAAAAATAATTAAATTAAACTTTGATAATTAGCCTTTTTTCTGCGTATCTGTATTACAGCTATGGATGACTGAATGTGTTGATAAGAGTTTTTATGTGAGATAAACAAATGAAGAATTGTTTACTTAAGAAAGGGTTTGCAATTCTATTTCTTTTGATCATTAGTTAGTTCCTATAGTTAGTTCTATGAGTTCACTCGCTCTGCTATCCACGCTGTGTTCGATATAATAAATAAATCGAGAATTGATAATTAACAAGTTCTTCTATTTCTTAGTCCATTTCCCAATAGCTATAATATTTCAAATACTGCATCTTGGCGCCATACAGTGAGGACATAAAGTCCGTCGCCCCCCCCCCCTCTAACTTTTGAACCGCTCGGTATATTGCAACGAAATTTGAAATGATGATATGTGGCCAAATTCCCCATTTTTTGAAATGCAAATAACAGCTTCAGCTGTCATAATGACAGCTGGGCGGAGTTTTGAAACGTTTTTTTAAATAGAAGGCGGTGTTGAGTGATGTATCATTTTAAAGGTCTCTTTATTCTTAATTTAATTCCCGATTCTGGAAACATTTGGTTTAGTGGTTTTCAAATGATGGTGAAACAAAAAAGGCTTGTTTTGTTCCCAATTTTTTTTTTTTTTTTAGTAATTGAATTTAAAAAATTGTCAACATAATTCTGTATTATTTTCGAAGAAAAAACTGATTGTAAGCTCTAAATAGGTCTAAACTGAAGAATAAAAAAAATCTTACATACTGCGGACATTTAGAGCGCCTATATTATTTAGCTCAAAAAAATGCATAAGGTATCTCGGAAATTATTTCACTATTTAGTTCGAATTAATACACCAATTGTCTAGTTAATTATCCCACTTGTCATACCCAAATGTCACAAATTCCGCGAGTCCGCTAAATTTCTCTTTACTCACAACAGAAGCGTTTATACAGTGAGTTCATAAAGTTTCGCATAAATTAATTATTTTGAAAACGGTAGAATTTTTGAAAAATCGCTCAGACACGTCAATTTTGTTTTTTTGTTTGAAATTTTTTGATATATTTTTTATCATACAGGGTGTCTCGAAAATAGCTTCGCTGGTATCAACTTTATTTTTCTAAATGGTACCCCCTGTATATTATGACACTTCTAAATTCTACGGAAAATTATAGACATATTTCATGTAGAATGTCATATACCTATCTTCAACTGTTTCGGAAATATTGACAGTTGAAAATTGCTTTTTTACATCTTTGACAGACTCTAAAAGCTGAACGGTTGATTTTACAGCAAAAACGATTTTACATTCCTGTCATTTGACATCAACTTTGAAGTTAATCCATGATTAACACTTCCGGTTAATCTCCGCTTTTATTCAAAGTTGGTGTCAAATGATAGTTTATGCAAATCTAAGATAGGAATGTAAAATCGGTTTTCCTCTAAAATTCACCGTTTAGGTTTTACAGCCTGTCAAAGTTGCAAAAAAGTCAATTTTCACCTGTCAATATTTCCAAAACAGCTGAAGATAGCTGCATGCATTACACTTACACACATACTAACATACACAGTGGCGTCCCCCCCCACCCCCTCCAAAAGACTTGACAAAGAACGCAAATAAATAGTTTAAAAAAAACTAAAATACACGCTGGGGTGCTTTGTTCCACATTTCTCATACATTGAGCACCCCACGCTTTTTTGACAATAATTCTAATATATTTTGTTCATTAATATTTTCTGTTTATATTAAAAATTATTTTTCACTTTTTAGTTCGATGTATTATGCAAGCGTGTCAGCCCCAGAGATTTCCAAACTTTTCCAGACATAATCCAGACTTATTCAGAGCCCTCCAGAGTTTTCCAGGTTTCATCCAGATTTATCCAGAGTTGTACAGAGTGAGTCATTTTGGGTGGGAATGCCGGGTATAGCCTAAACGGTGATAGATACAAAAAATCTGATATAAGTGTCGCGATCTATTTTTTTGAGTATAGTTTAATGGACCACTCAGAATTTTTCGAAATTCATTTGTTTTCGATATACAGGGGTTTTTTTGGACAATCGCTGATTTCTGTTTTCCTCTGTATCTCAGTTGTTATCAAAAATTTTAAAAAACATCAAATTACGTTTTTGTGTGTTTTTGCACGTAGAATCCAGTGGCGTACTCAGATTTTTTTATGGGTAATATTTTTCGAGATATAGTCAAAATTTCAACTTTTTTAAATGGGACACCCTATATATTTTTACACCGCTAAATTAGGTTTTTTTTTTGTGATTCTAACGATATATAACACTTTATAGTTTCAATAATTTTAACTGTCAAAAATGCGAAAAAATATATTTTTAGGTTATTTTATAGAAGTTGTTCCTCGGATTTAGGGATCCCGAACACAAACGTGGTACGGCGGTAGCGGGAGCAAGTGCGGCAGCGACACGGGATTAGAATTATTAAAAAATGTGGTGGGATTTAATACATTTCATCCTAAAGCGTTATTTCCCTTACATGTCCTACCACATGTTTTTAATCCCACGAGGCTGCCCCTTCCACGGTACCGCACTGGTGTGTAGGATCCGTTAATGAACATTTTTACGTGAACTAGCAGTCAGAATATCTAACTAGGCTTCGAACCTAGCACCCCTAGATTCAGTAACCGCCGAAGTTTGCAGATTGTAGCATTAACACGTTAAAAGTTGACAAAACACTTGACCGATTGGGCAAAAATGAATCGACGACATCTGTATCTGAGTTGGTATAAGACCGGTAATCTAGAGGTCCTAGGTTCAAATTCTAGTCTCGTCCAAACTTTTCGTAAACTAAGCCACTGGAAAAATTAGCTCACGCTCACACTCACACTATTAACTAATTAACTGCATTACTATTGTTTGCCCAGCGGATCTGAGTCTACGGAAGGAATTCGGACGTAAATGTGCCATGTTGCCACGTTTAATTATAAAAAAGCGAAAATACTAGGCGTGAAATATAGTTAATTTGAAAATCCATTTTTTGATAACAAAATATTGATAACAATAATAAAACGCTAAATATTTTAACGTGGTTGTTAGACCTATCCTTATTTTAATCCTGATTTCTTCAGTTAGGTCTATTGTAAAAAATAAACATTTTCTAAAGATACCATCAGCGTTTGACAATTTGGCAAGCATCCGTCCTGGATGAACCTGATTGGTGGAATTTTTGGCAGAATCGCCGTTGCCATGGGGAACCATACGGTTGTCAATGAGCTAACGTCACCTTACGTCTCGCTATTGGCCAGGGCTCACGTCATTTTATCCTCCCATCTTGGAATATCGATTTATATTGTCATATCCAGTGGCGGAGATTTGGCATTGCTGATTTTCATGTACGAGTTGCAATACGATAACACTTCCAAAAAGTTCCGCACGCAGCTGGGTATTTTATGAATGAAATCAGCCATTTTTTTTTACAACTGCATTCCCCTTACCGTTGCCCCGTAGACACAGACTCGCTGGGCAGACATTAGATGTTCGATGAGGTATTTGTTAGATATTTGTTTATTTAGGTTACTGGTTCACGAGTTATTTGATCCATATTATACCTAGTTAGTTTCCAATTGAAGTCCACTTCTTTTCTTACTACACTAGTGTTATAAAAGTCCATCTAGTAAAAAACTAATTTACAATTGTCGAGCATCTTAATATTTAATTTTAAAGGTTAATTTTTTGTCGGTATATTATTTATAAGAAAATTCGTTCGTGGCATAGCAGACAAAATTGTAGCTACTTAAAAGTCAACGAAGAGTTTAGGTTAGACGCGACTACTGAACCTAGAGGTTCTAAGTTTGAATCCTAGTCGAGTCCAAATTTTAGTTAACTTTTCAATTAGCTATTATTCTGTTTGCTAGGTCACGAACGATTTCTCTTATTTATAATCAATTAAAAAACAAGATGAAATTTTCAGGTTGAATAAAGATGTATCCTATAGTCAATTTATTTACCTACATGTTAAAAAATTTAAATATTTCATTTTAAATAAAATTACTAACGAACTACGGCTGGATATGATTTGGTCTATTAAAAATAGTCATTAAAGCAATTGAAAGATCCTACACACCAGTGCGGTACTGCGGAAGGGCTGTCGCGGGATTAAAACATGTGGCAGGATATGTAAGCGAAATAACGTTTTAGGATGAAATGTATTATATCCCACCACATTTTTTAATAATTCTAATCCCGCGTCGCTGCCGCACTTGCTCCCGCTACCGCCGTACCACGTTTGTGTTCGGGATCGCAAAATCCGAGCAACAACTTCTATAAAATACCCTAAAAATATAGTTTTTTCGCGTTTTTGACAGTTAAAATTATTGAAACTATAAAGTGTTACATATTTTTAGATTCACAAAAAAAAAACACAAATTTAACGGTGTAAAAATATATAGGGTGTCCCATTTAAAAAAGTTGAAATTTTGACTATATCTCGAAAAATAATACCTTTAAAAAAAATGTGAGCACGCCACTGAATTCTACATAAAAAATCACACAAAAACGTAATTTGACATTTTTTGAAATTTTTGATAACAACTGAGATGCAGAGGTAAACAGAAATCAGCTATTTTTGAAAAAACCCATGTATATCGAAAACAAATAAATTTCGAAAAACTCTGAGTGGTCCATTAAACTATACTCAAAAAAATAGATCGCGACACTTATATCAGATTTTTTGTATCTATCACCGTTTAGGCTGTACCCGGCATTCCTACCCAAAATGACTCACCCTGTACAGACTGATCGGGATTCTGGAAAATGATCCCCAGGTCTTTTGGGACCTTTTCCAGAATTTTTCCGCCCCTTTCAAGGAATTTCCAGGCCTTTCCCAGACGTTTCCAGAGTTTTCCAGACATTATCCAGACTTACCCAGAGCTTTCCAGAATTTTTCCAGACTTCATCCAGATTAATCTAGACTTTATCCAGACTTGTTCAGGCTGATCCGAATTCTGAAAAATGATCCCCAGGTCTTTTGGGGCCTTTTTCAGAATTTTTCCAACCCTTTCCAGAAATTTCAAAGTCTTTTCTAGATGTTTCCAGACTTTTCCAGATCATATCCAGACTTATCCAGAGTTTTACAGACTTTATCCAGAACTTATCCAGACTTGTACAGACTGATCCGGATTCTGGAAAATGATCCCCAGGACTTTTGGGACCTTTGGCAGAATTTTTCCGACCCTTTCCAGAAATTTCCAGGCTCTTTCCAGAGATTTCCAGACATTATCCAGACTTATCCAGACTTTTCCAGACAATAACCAGACTCATCCAGAGTTTTACAGACTTTTTCCAGATTTATCCAGACCTTATCCAGACTTGTACAGACTGTTCCGTTTCAGGGTCGCTTTTTCGTTTCAGGGTCGCTTTTTCGTTTCATCGTCTCAAATCACTCCCAACGATTCTAAAGAAGTTTTCACTTCAAAAACAAAATTGACGTGTCTAAGGGATTTTTCAAAAATTCTACCGTTTTCAAAATAATGAATTTATGCAAGACTTTATGAACTCACTGTAGATCTAATTGTGTACAATATTAACTCATCACTTATCGCTTCTACATAACTTTAGGCAACAATTTTTTTAATTTAAACTCCATTCACAGGCTACGCGTTTTATATACGAAATTAATCGGCCCAGAATTTTTCTAAAACTTTCGTAAACTCTATTTATTCAATTCGCGAATTCCTGTCTATTCATGCACCGGTCATAGACAGCGGCGTCGGCTATTCCGCATAATGTAATTTCGTAACAATATCGATGCTTGGAAATTTTTGATATACTCATGCTTCTGGAAGCACAAGTATTAAACTTTTAATCAGATCGCTCGCCGTACAAAAAAAAAATTATGTCCCTTTTTTGTTTTGGAAAGCAGCACTTCTAAGCCGCTCAATAAAATATTGCCCCTTGGATCGTAAATTGGTCGGTATTTATTTCTTTAGACTTATTGGGAGACAGTCTAAGACGACAATAGAGGGCCAATTTGAGATATATAGGTAGGAAATAATTCAGTTCAGGCTTAAAGCTATATTTCTGCGAGAAATATTTTCGGATAGGAATTCCTCGGGGATAAACAGCCTATTTATGATTCTGTTTGATTGCGTTTTCGCCAGCTTACTTTTTTAGACCTTAATTTAGTTATGCTTGATTATTTATATGCTGAACTTGCAAAATAAAACTTTCTTATCCTGCGGTACTATAATTAAACCAAAAATTGGAAAAAAATAAGGAGAAGCTTTTAGAAAAACTCATCTTCTAGTCAACCATGGATAAACAAATTTTGTTGTAACACTGTTACAACTCTCACCTAGAGCAAGTCAGTAGATTAGGTAAAGGGATTTTGGACCGAAAGTGATTTGTAATTCGGAGTGGGGCGCACGCCCGTCATCAGAGAAGCCCCAAATTGGAAGAGCGTGGACTCATGCCCCATTTCAGGGTGCCCCATTTTTCGGGGGTCTCATTTAGGGAAGCCCCAAATTGAAGGGCCCTAACCGAAGTGGCGTCGTGCGCCCGCTGCTAGACCAGTGTCACCAGGCCTGTGCCCCATTTCAGAAGGCCTCATTTTAGGAGCCGCGGGTAAAGGCGGTTGGTTTCATTTCAGTAACGTCAGAAATGAGCCACTTGCTTGCTCTCGCTGCTAGACCCGTGCCCTATTTTTCAGGACCCCATTTTGGGTACTGCGGGTGAACGGCGGATATGCCCATTTCATTGAAATCGGAGAAGGGCCACTCGCTTGTTCCTGATGCTAGACCAGTATCACCAGGCCTGTGCATTGTAAGCACCATTTTTTCGGGGTCCCATTTTGAGTTTGGCAAGTACATGGCGCATATCAAAAGTCCCATTTCAGTACAAGCCCCAAATTTCTGGACACCACCCTGTATCATGGGCCCCATTTACAGAACTCCTAACCTAAAATTTGGTACCTCGTACCTTGCGACTTGTAACCCTGTACAAGATACGTCGTACTGAGCCCCGCCATTGTTAGATTGAGCCCCATTTACTAAAATAAATCTTGCGACGATCAGACAACATGCTTCGGGCCCGATTCTCAATGACACCATATTTTCATTTGTACTTGTGAAAATTTCAAAATAATCATTTTAAATCCAGTGCGCACTTGCTTAATTTGTTCAAAATCCTCTTATCTCAATAACGGATGTTCTGTGGTCGTCACACTCTAATAACTAAACTACTCAACATACGTTCGTTCCAAGCACTTTGTCCACCATTTTTGACACGCGACAACTTTTAAATAAATCAACGGAAAAAATGCCGTCTTCACCATTTTTGAAAGCGATTCCTTATTGATCATCTGCTTTACACAAAAAAATAATAGAATTTGAGGGATTTGGTAAAAATACAAAATTTCTGTTACCACCCCATTTCAACGATTACTTTTATTTATTTTTTCTAGGCATACCCAAATGATTATTGTTCAACCCTCAAAAAGGTTTTCGAGTTTTTCTCATATCTTTTTTTGTTAATAAAATTATGCAAATTTAGTGTTATAATGACACCTAGAGCTTCAAACCTATTGTTAAAAAAATCCTGAAAGACACAACTCAACTCAATTCGACAACACAATATTCATTGCAGAGCTGGGCAAAGCCCTCAGTAAAAGGGCTTGAAGCACTAAGCCCTAAGCCCTCTATCAAAGTGCTTCAATTTCAAGCACAAATTCCTTTTTATTTTCAAAAGTGCTTCACAAGCACAAAGCCCTCAAAGTGCTTTGGGCTTGACAAGCACAAAGCCCTCAAAGTGATTTGAAAAGTGCTTGAAGCACATCAAAAGTGCTTGGGGTGCCTTGAAAAGGGCTTCAAGCTCTTTAAATGTGCTTCAAGCTCTTTAAATGTGCTTGAAGCTCTTTAAATGTGCCTAAAGCACTTTGAATTTGTAATAAAATTCTCAAAGTGGCATAAGCTACCGCGTACACTCATCACACAGAATTGGTATAGTAGAGACGAACTTTACATTTCACAGAGTAGCAGTAGTATGTTTTTTTTTGAGATGTAGTTCTGGGGTACTTGGGGTACTACATGGTAATTCAATTTTAAGGTTTTGAAAATGTTCAATGGGGAAAAGTGGAAAAAATCCAGTGATAAAGTTAAATAGGTTACCAATATAAATTAATTATTTATTTGAATAATAAGTTCATTATTTTTTTTTTAAATTCCATTCTAAGCTCAAACCCAAAACCTCCATTGTTAAGAGAGAAAAGACATAAGACGGTTCAAGTTCAAATAATGGAAAAAAAAATTAAGGGACAAAACACGATCGAAAATTTTCAAGTGGGGGATAGGTTGAGTGATGGTCAATTCAAATTCCTTTCAAAGTGCTTCAAGCCCTTTTAAAGTGCTTCAAGCCCTTTTAAAGTGCTTCAAGCCCTTTCAAAGTGCTTCAAGCTCCCAAAAGTGCTTCAAGCCCTCTTAAAGTGCTTCAAGCCCTTTCAAAGGGCTTCAAGCTCCCAAAAGTGCTTCAAGCCCTCTAAAAGTAATTGAAGCTCATTGAAAGGGCTTGAATTACTTTTTTCAATTACAAATTACCAAGCACTTTTCTAAAGTAATTGACTTGGCAAGCCCCAATTACAAATCTATAAAAGGGCTTCAAGCACAGGGCTTTCAAGCCCTCAAAGGGCTTCAAGCACTTTCGCAAGCACAAAGCACTCAAGCCCTGCCCAGCTCTGATTCATTGCACTAACTTGGACAATATTTTTGATGAGTATACACAAATATAAATCAATAAATTACAAACAAAACTTAAACAAAAAAAACGGCTAATAACACGAGCGTGCTAGAGTCGTCACCGAAGTGAAGTCGACACGACCGATCGCGGCTCACCTTTTCGGATATACAGTGAGGGGCAGGCTACTAGGTATATAGGATATAACTTGACGAATTTGCAGGCGTCCACATGTGGCAAAATGACGAATATATCTAGTGCTAAAGGGTCATTTACATCCACTTAACTTAACTTGACGTACGGAAAATTAATAATAAAAAAAAGTTGAAGATCACATAGTTGTTACATATACACTTAAAAATTAAGAAAATTAACGTGACACACGGAAAAGTTGAACCAACTTAAGAAAATCCGTGCAATAAATAATAATTTCCATTTCTGTGCATACCTATAATTTGACTTGACAGTTCAGGTTATAAGTGCGCATACGTCATGTAAGATAATTTACTTCATTGTTAACAGAGACCTCAGTTTCGTACGTTAGTTATAATTTTCCGTATCTTAAGTTAAGTTAAGTGGATGTGAATGACCCTTAACTAATGACAACCAGGTAAAAACAAAACGTGAAAAGACCTGTCACTCAAAAAACTAAGGCTAAAGACACAATAGCTGAGATACGTTTTCGGATACGAGACTAGGCCCGTTAAGCTACATCCTCAATCAATCTGGTAGCGAAGTGGCACTTTGGCACGCGTGCTGGAAAATTTATACCCAACCTCAATGCTGTCAATTTTCAGTCTGCTGTGCGTGTAGTACGGTCACATGCCGTGCATTCGGTATTTTGATCTGAGTTCTCTGAGCAAAAATTTACCGTTCGTTTATTCAAAAAGTGTACTCGGTGCAGGCTCATTCACGTTCGTTTAATAACATTTCGAGCCCGCTGATACAGCGTTTAACTGCTCTGTGCGCTCACTGGTCACGTGATTACGGCTCCACTCTGCTCTTTGAGCAAAATACCGAACGCAAGGATAACCTAAATTAATCTTTAAACGTACTGCGCATGACATAAGTCGGCACGCATCGAAAAAGCTGGCAGCTTGCAAACTTCACTTTGGAGTCGACGTGCATGCCAGCACGGAATTGAATTGAGGATGCCAACGTTAAACAACATTTTCCTAGCTTGCGTGCCGAAGTGCCACTTCGCTACTAAATTGATTGAGGATGAGCCTTAATGCGGACTACGAAACCACCGTATCTATTCTGCGCGTGCGCAGATCGATGCGGAGACGGATACATATAAAAATTCAGGATAAGCAAGTTGACACTTTAAGCAGGTCCTGAATTTCAGACGTATCTAACGCAGGATAGATAGTAAATACGGTGGTCTCGTTGCGTTGCGTTGCGTTGTCCGTATCGTTACGAGCCTAGACTCGTATCTGTATCCGAAAACGTATCTCAATCATTTGACACTATTGAGGGATCTACCTGTCAGTTATTACTAAAATAACTTCAACAACATAAACACAGTACTTATAGATAAAAATAAAACCTACAAACACAGCTACAAAATCAAAACAAAACTTTTTGTCGTTAGAAAACGTGTCATCCAAGGATACGATCGTTTAAGTAATGTATGACCATGAAAGGACTTTTAGGTGGTCAACGTAAGTCGATGCGTTTACAGAAGCGTATACGGATACGTAGGAAAATTTAGGGTTTGCTTAAAGTTTCTAGTGTCTACATTGATAACCAACGCTTAGCTATCTACACGCGTAAACTTAATTATAAATAAATAAAGCTTGACGAAATATCTGAAAGCATGGCGCAGACGCTACGTTTTGCACAACGTTTTGTCTGCATACAGTTAAACACGTTGCAGACAAAACGTTTTGATCAGTAAGCTGAACCGTAGCGTCTGGACCGTGCTTAAGTCTATCGTACTGAAGTAAACAAACGTCAAAGTTGTTGAACGAAAGACAGTGACAGGGGTTCAAACGGCTGCGGACGGTGGTAAATTCGTCAAGTTGGATCCTATATACCTAGTAGCCTGCCCCTTACTGTATAAACAAACAACAAGAAAGCAGGAATATTTGAATTAGGTGAGTTTACACATGAATTATATTTTCGATTCAGAAACTTGTATTTTTAAAAAACATTTATTTTATTAATTAAGTGATAGTGACAATCGAAAAATATGTGGATCAAATTGCTACAGGGAGTGCCTGAAAACAAATGAACGCTCCAGGAAAGCGCTGGCTTAAATAATAAATATTTAATAAAAGATTTTTTAAGTAAATTTTATTACTCATATATTTCCAAAATAGTGGAAATATATAAGTATTAAAATTTACTTAAAAAATATTTTATTAGATAATGGATTTCCACCAAGTAAAAGCCGATTCAATAAAAATAATAAATATTTGCTGATCCAAGCATTTTCCTAGGCGGCATGGCGGTACTACCAGTGGAGTACCGCTGATTAAGCAGTTTTATATATTTAATAGTAATGACATAGGCGTTCGCTTATAATTAACATATGAAAGGAGAATTATTAGTATAAAGATAACATAGGGTCTTACAATATAACTCCTCCCTCCTTAAGTGGTTGCAAATTGGGATTGACTAACAATGTTGGGCAATTCAATCTGCACCTCAGTTTTAGTTTTAGTACATTTTCCTCTAAAATATAGAATAAGAATAATGGTTATGCAAATAGAACTTAATACTATGATTATAATATAGGTTGACACATTATTGGTTTTAAAATCTAACACTTTTAATGGGTCAGACTTTAAATTGTTTACTTCTTTAATCGCTGATTGAAGAGCTTCGTGGCCGACTACTTTTAGTCTTACAGTTGCGGTATTCTCTAGAAGTTCAGGAATTTCGATGATGGGTAATTTTAGTTCTAGGTTGAAGTTCTCATGCGTGTCTTCCAAAAATGTTCGATTATTAATTTTTATTGAACATTTACCTTTGGAATTTACGATTTGACTGGAAATAATTTCCATGTACTTCTTCTGTCGTTTTGGAATAACCAATATTTGATTATTGGGTATTTCTTCAACTGTCGATTCTTCATTTTGAATTTTCGTGAATGGGCATAATTGTTGTTCACTAGATACAATGTCGTGAACACAGGGCTCATCTTGTTTCAATAGTTCCATTTTGCACAAATAAATGTCTTCAACATTTGGACATATTTGTAAAGCGTTGTAATACGTGTCTGTGGTAAGTAAAAGGTAAGGATACTTAACACTAATTGTATAATTTTGAATGGGTAGAGGATATAATTTATACAATATAAAAGGTTTAGGATCAATTATTGGTGTGAATATAGTAAAAATAATTAATTCCTTTTGAATAATTACATGAGAGGACATTGTCTCATAGTATTTAATTACGTTATCAAAGGGTATTTGTTCTCTCTCGGGTATATTTTTCAAGATCAAATTTAACTCATGATGCTGCAGAATTGTATAGTGCATTATGCCTACGCGTGCAAAGCTTATTGCGTTTTGTATGTGGCTAATTATTTCGCGTAGCTTACTTCTGTGCATATTAATATTTTCTAAAATTAGATTCATCATTAAGATAGTTTGCATATTTTGATTATCCGTCGAAATATTTCTTATCTTGTTTGAGATTATTATCTGATTATTTTCGATATTAGAAAATTGATCATGAAATGTTTTCGTAACTTGTTTAAGTACGTTTGCTTGATCTTTTAGATTTTTATCGATAGTTTGCTGATTCTCATTTAATGTTTGAATGTAAGAATCATATCTATCGCCGTCATTTGCGTCTAATGTACCATTCAACCATTTTTGTGCGGTACCAATGAAATTGAATACTCCACGTTTAATTCGATCGTGTGAAAATTGTTTTACAAATTTCTTCAATGTATTGATACGTGATTGACTAGTTTCAATATTTACTTGTAATAAAGTAACAATTTCGTCTTTATTAGACCATTTGGTTAAATTTAAAGTATTGTTTAAATTCTTTAAAGTTATTTCGAGAGTTTTGATACTGTTTCCAATAAGGGTAGTATTAATGTGATAACATGCAGTGTTGTGTTGTGTTGTGATGTAAGTGGTTTCTATAGAAATCGGTAAAATAGGATTTCTTAATGGAGTTAATGTGTAGGCGTTACTGGAAATTCCTATGAGGAGGATGATGAAAGCTGCCGTGAACATTTTGGTTTTTCTGAAACAAAATGTTGTGCAGCGACAACATTTTGTTTCATTTGTTTACTAAATCTGACTTGTGTTTTAGCACCATAACGAGGACTAATTTTATTTCTGTCAAATTGCTTAATAAAAATAGGATCCTATAATTCAGGTTCTTTTTCACGTTGCTTATTGATTTTCTCTAAATTCTGTGTTTGTTTTGATATTAATTTGTCATGAATTACATTATTTAGAATTTCTAATGATTCGGCCAGATTATTAATATAATCTACTGTGGTTATCTTATTTTGTGAATTTTCAATAGGTATTGAGTAATTTAAATCGCCTTTAATTATTTGGAAAGGTGTATAACCTGTAACACTATGTATGCTGTTATTATAATTCAAGATTGCAATTACCATTAAATCATTAATGTTTTTATTAAGGCTTTGTAATTTCAAGCTTGTTAGACTTTCTCTTAGGGTAGAATGTAGTCTTTCTATTTGGCTATTAGAATTAGGGCTTCGAAGTGTCGTATAATGGAATTCGATTTTATGTAAAGTACATAAATCTTTACAATTGCATTTTTAAATTCAGTTCCGTTATCGGAAGTAATTCTTTGTGGAATTCCATGGTCACTCATTAATTGTGATGCAATCTCATCTGAAGTTTTGCTAATAATTGGGATAGCTTGTGCAAACTTCGAAAAGCTTTCAATAATTGTTATGTATCAATATAAAGGTGTTCAAAGGGTTTTGAACCGATTGGAGTTGGTTTGAATATTATTTTATAGGGTTGCCTTTCATATTTTGTCTTATTACAAATTTCGCATGTTTTGACATACGCTTGAACGTCTTTTTCTAGATTAGGCCAATAATATCGTTTCTTTAAAGATGAAACATTTTCTGTAACTCCGCGATGAGATGTTTTAGTCTCATGGTATAGTTTAATATTCTCTTCCTATTTGTCAGTTCCAGTTATGTCTTCGACAAAGGAATTGGAAATACATAACTTGAACGAGTTCGAATTGAATGATGTACTTAGAACTCTAAGTATAATAGGTTCTAACGTTTTGTTGTGGAAATAAATACAATACGTATTTGGTGGAAGATATTCCTTCATTAATTTAATAATTTCTTCCTCTAAGGGGTCATTAGGTAAAAAGAATGTTATTCTTGTCTTGTTAGGAAATGGAATAATACTTTCTTTGCGAATAGCATTTTTATTAGAGTATCTAAAAATGATTTGGTTAGCAAAAAGATTTACATGTTTCTTCGTATAAGGGGCTCCTAGAATAGGGTTTTCAAGAGAAGTGTGAATAGTTTGATCGTCTTCGATTACTTCATTCTCAATTGTATCTTCTTGAATTAAATCTTTTTCAATTATATCTGACTCAATTGGATTTTTCTTCAATCTTTTTGGAGGTATTATTACGTGAGATAAAATTTTAATCTTAGGTTTTATTTTTTCTCTTTGTGGTGAATCTGCTGAGCGAGTAGATTCGGACAATGGAATATCTTTATGTTCGTCATTTATTTGAATTTCGTTGCCTTTATTAATAGGTTTCTTTGCTTGTATATGAGGTTTAAAAATTTCAGTATCTTTGAAATATTTTTCAATAATCTCGTCATTATTTAGTGGTGTGTCTTCTAGCATTGCTCCCAAAGTTTTATGAAACTTTTCATCGGAATCTGATTCTGTACTTGAATCTGATCTGGAAATAGCATTTAGTTGTAAAGGAGGTCTTGATAATGCGTCTGCATTCATATTGAGTGTTCCTTTCTTGTATTTGATTTCATAATCAAATTCTGCTAATTTTAATCTCCATCGGACTAATTTAGATCCGGGTTCTTTAACAGAGAATTACTATTGAAGTGGTTTATGGTCAGATAAAATTGCAAATTTCTGTCCAAATAAGTATGGTCTAAAGTATTTAGTTGCCCATACTATGGCTAGTAATTCTTCTCAATTGTGGAATAATTACATTCCGCAGGGTTTAATGTACGACTTGCGTAAGCAATAATTGGTAAATCTGAACCTACTGGTCCTTGTGACAATACAGCGCCAATAGCATAATTTGATGGTTTATTGAAATCAGGGTGTTGTAACATAGGATCATTGATTAATAAGTTTTTACAAGTTTCAAAACTTTTTAGAAATTCAGAATCGTGAATAATTACTTTTTTATCCTTTTTTAAACAAATTGTCATTGGTTTTGTGATTTTAGCGAAGTTTTTGATAAACTTTCGATAACATCCTATCAATACTAGAAATGATTTAATTTCTTTTACGGTTTTTGGGATTTGAAATTTCTTTATTGCAGTGTTGCCACAAGCTCTTCCTTTATTGGGGCAGATCACGGCAAGATAGCGGGGTAGAATGGAATCGGTACGGGGTAGCAACAAAAATTTCACCTACGAGCGTGCGAAAAGTAGCATTTTACCGCATACTATGCGATAATAGTTATTTACCTAACAAATGCGGAAAGTGATACTTTACCGCACGCAACGACAGCTGACCGAACGACGCGAAGCGGAGTTCGGTCAAGCCGTTAAGGGCGGTAAAGGCACTTTCCGCATGTGTTAGGTACAAAATTTTACCTATGAGCATCTACATCTCCAAAAAAAGGCATTGATAAAATTAAATAATGAATCAGATTAATTAATGAAATTAGATAAGATTTAGAAATGATCAAAAATCCATTTTCTGAAAAAGAGTGGATTTTTGATTATAAATACCTATCAAATTCTACTTTACCGCACACTTTATAATCTACTTTACCGCATACTATGCTGTAAAGTTAACTTTACCGCACACTATGCGGTAAAGTGCACTTTACCGCATAGTGTGCGGTAAAGTGATACTTTCCATTTGCAAATACGTGCGGTAAAGTGCACTTTACCGCACGCTCGTAGGTAAAGTTACTTTACCGCATAGGCTGCGAGTCTGCGGTGAAATAAACTACAAAGTGTGGGGTATTAGTTACTTCACCGCATAGTGTGCGGTAAAGTAGACTGCTTTGCTAATGATACAGCTAAAATTTTATGACACATGCGTTTTTGAGGCTGTTAGGTAAATAACTTCAATATTTTTACATTTTTTTCTGCATCAATTACCACACAAATTTAAAGGAGACACTGAAAGGAATCTCTAAATGAAGTTAATTCTGTGCTTGGGCGAAAACAAAAAACTTGTTGCTAGGTACAGTTCAAATAAATATAAATTGCTTCTCATAATGGGGTACTTGCATCAATTTTATTGCTGATTTCGTTAGTCCATGAAAAATAAGTTAACACGTGTTTTTTCTTTTTCTTCTTAGTCAAAAATTGACGAAGATACAACGCTATGAAATATGCCTATGACGTCACTTATCATATAAATTAGTGACGTTGCACATGCTCAGTATATCTATATATACAAAACTAAATATTTGCATAACTTCCGGAATAATCATATTTGAGCGAAATTAAAAAAAAAGTAACGATTTTTTTTCGATTTCCTACAGTTTACAATAAACAATAATCAATTTAATTTTCCATGCAAGTACCCTATTTGGATTTTTTAAGTATTTTTAATTAGCGATAAGCAGAAGCATTCTTTTTGTATTATAGCATAGATTGTATTGAGAGCGGGGTAGATTTAATTGAAGGGAGCGGAAGGGCGAGATTGTTTTCAAAAGGGGTAGATCTACTCCGAACGGGAGGGTAGCTTTGGCAACACTGCTTTATTGCTTCGATTTTCTTTGGGTTTGGTTTAATACCATTTGGGGTTATGACATGTCCCAAGAATTCTACTGATTTCTTTAAAAACTCGGATTGGTCTAATTGAATTTTTAGATCGAATTGTTCTAATCTTTCAAATATCTTTTTAAGATTTGCAATATGTTCTTGAAGAGAAGTGGAAAATATAATAATATCATCCATGTAAACTAGAGATATTTTGTTTTGTAAACCTACTAATACGTTGTCCATAACTCTTTGAAATGTGGCAGGGGCATTTTTTAAACCAAAGTGCATACGGTAAAATTCGTAATGTGCATTTTCTACATTGAAAGCTATTTTGCTTATTGAGTTTGGATGCATTTCAACTTGGTGGAATCCAGAAGCTAAGTCTAGAGTAGTAAAATAATTACTTCTTCCAAGTCTGTCAAGAATGTCTGTTATATTTGGTAATGGGTATCGATCGTATATCGTTTTTTCATTGATTTTTCTATAATCTACGACCATTCGCCATTTCTTTATGCCTGAAGCATCTAACTTTTTAGGTACAATCCAGACAGGGGATGACCAGGGACTACATGATGGTCGAATAATGTTATCTTCTAACATTTTCTGGATTTGTTTATTCACTTCTTGTTTATGAATATGTGGGTATCTATACGTCTTTGTGTGAACTGGGATTTCGTCTTTGGTCTTAATTTCATGTTCAACTTGATTTGTGAATGATAGCGTATCATTTGGTTTGTGAAAGACTTTAGGAAACGAATTTACAAGTTTTTGTAAAGCTATTACTTCTTCTGAGTTTAAATGATCAGTTCTTAAAAGGTTTAAGGACGTTTTTTTATAAGGTTTGTCTTTATAATCATTAGTGTTTTGGGTAATTATCTGTTCTGCGTTAAACAATTGATAATTCTCTTCTTCAAAAGGTTCACATATTTCTTGAATATCATCAATAAGACAATCTAATGTGAGAATTTTGTCTTTTAAATTATAAACATCAAGTGGTATTTTACCATTTTTAATTGTATTAATAGTTGATGGAATATAATAATTTTCATCTTCTACAATGTCAGTTATTATTTTAGTTCTGTCTGGAATTCTTGTGAGAAATTCACATTTTTGAACTGTGTTAGGGGGAATTTCGATAGTTTGATTTTCAAAGTCACTTCTAAATTGAAATGGTATACATGTTTGATCATTTACAAGACACATATTTTCAAAACCGATATTTAATTTGTTATCATATAGAGCTTTGATTCCTATAATTCCATGGAAATAATCATGAAATGAATACATGAGCATTTCTACTTCATTTATGTCATATTCTTGTAAAATTGGAATTTTAAGTTTTCCTTTAATTATTGTGGTTGTTCCCGTACATGTGGATAGTTTAGATTTTGTATTAGTTATGTACTGATTAAAGTATTTTTCAGCTATGGAAGGTCTTATTAGTGAGGCATGACTTCCGGTATCAATTAATAATTTACAAGGTGGAAATTGAATTTCTATTAAAGGTAATTGATTAATTTGGAATTCATTTAAAGGTAATGCTGATCCGAGGCTTTTAAACAAAAATTTTCGGATTCATCAATTTGTTGTTCATCAGGATTTTCAAAATCTTGATATTCATATTCACTTTGATTTTCTTGGTTTTCACCAGAAGAAAGGTCAATTTCTTCTTCAAAATTTTCATTTTCTGAAAAATCTTGTTCAACTGGAATTAATTGTAAAATATTATTTTCTTCTTTAATTGTGTATTGAACAGGTCTTTTTTGGAAATTTTGTTTAAATGCGTGAGTGCGAGGTTGCACTGAAATTCCGGACATAGGTGTCGGTTTTGGAAATTGTTGATTTGTATTTTTTTTAAATACATTGGATTGTTTATTATAGTTTTTTCCAAAAGTTTGTGAACTAGTTGGGAATTTTTGTTGATGATTCGCTCTTGGCTGAACAATCAACAAGTTAATAGGTTGTGAGGGAAATTGTGATTGTTGAAATTGTTTCTGTGGAAACTGTGTTTGCACAAATTTTCTTTGAGGGAATTGTGTTTTCTGTTTTGAATTAGTGTATGAAGTGTGTGTATTATTATTTTTATTAATTGAATTATTAAATTTCATATGGTTTTCAGCTAATTGGTAATTTAATACGCAACCTGTAGCTGCATCTAAAGTTAGTGGATTTTGCACCATTAAAATTGTTCTTAATTCAACAGGAGAGTTTGTGACTAGATTTTGGATTGCCATTGTTTCATTTTGGTCTACCAAAACATTTGCGACTGCAACTAAATTTTGATCACTCATTATCTTAGAAGTTATTCTATGATTTAAACTTTTTAATCTCTCTAAATAATCAAAAATATTCTCTTTAATATTTCGAGTAGTATACATTAATTCTTGTACTAAGTTTTGTCTAGAATATGGGTCTCCATATTTTAATCTTAAAGCGTTCTTTATATCAATCCATGATTTTAAGTCAGGACGTGACATAAGGAAGTTTCCTGCTTCATTGATTAATTTTGATTTAATCGCTGTTATAACATATTCTTTCTGTGCATTTTCGCCAGTATAATATGTAGTATAAAATTCTTCGATATTACTGATAAAATATTCTAAGTATTGTTTTTCGCCACCAAAAGGCTTAAGTAATTGTACGATAGATTTCAAATTATCACCCATGGTTCTTGGTTGATGATTATTATTTCTTAACGAATTATTAGTACTTGGATTATATAAATGAGTTAAGTTAAATTGGGTTGAGGGGTTCTGTATCTCCTTTTCAGAATCTGACATGTATTTTTTTGAATTATATGCTTATTCATAGATAGAAAAATAAAAAATACTTTCCCAAAAATTGATTATTTTTTCTGAAAATTAAAAAAATTGGAAAAAAAATTTATTTATAATAGAACATCAAGAATAGTTTTTCAAAAAAAATCTATTATTATTATTATTATTATTTTTTAAAATTAAAAATTAAAAAAATTCAAAAATTCAAAAAAATTCAAAAATTCAAAATTAGGTATTAGATATTCATAATTTATGAAAATAAATCGAAATTTAAAATGAATTATTCATTTAGTCGTCAATTATATTTTTAAAATTAGTCATTTAGTTATCAATTATATTTTTCTTTTAAATTACGTATTTATTTAGTCGTTAATTATGTTTTTGAAATTAAATTCTACTTTTTAAATTATTCATTCAATCTAAAGTTTTAACTTTCTTTGAATTAATACTAAAAAAAAATCAAAAAAAATTCTAAATTAGAAATTTTTTATGTTTCGCTTAAAATTAAAAATCAAAAAAAAAAATCAGAAATTCAATTTTTTTCTTTAAAAATTCAAAATTAAAAATGAAATTCTATACATTTTTTTCTTTAAAAACTCAAAATTGAAGCCTCTTAATCAATGGGGTAGTATACAAGTGATTTTTAACTATTGCTTAGTGATATACTCGACGTATCGTACTATTTAGTGTAATCAGTTGCTTTGTTAAAACCGAAATTCACTGGATTTTGTTTTTTTAAATTTCCTCCAAGCCCCGCCCCTACGTGAAAATAAAAGTTCGTGACGTAGTTAGTTTTTCCAATCTGGCAACACATCACGGTTTTGACACCAAACAATTTGCACTGACATTGACCGTCAAGAACGAAACGTCAAATTTAGGTTTTTCCAAATTTGAAATAGAAAAACGGCAAGCAATGAGTAATCGTAAAAACTGTTATTTTCCCGGTTGTGGAAATTCATCGGTTAGTGCGCCAAATAAAATATTTTTGACCGTCCCAAAGGACTACGAGAGGAGGAAGAAATGGGTAATCTCCAGCCATGGAAACACTGTTTTTCCAAAATCTGTGTTGTACTACTGCGAGGACCATTTTGATGTGAGTTTATGTGCTTGATACAGTGGTCGTCTATGTATACTATAATATAATCATTCAATATTTATTAGCTGAAAAATGATGCCGAAAATTGGATGTATTTTAAGCATGTGGGCCAAAATTTGAAATTGAAACCAGGAGTTGTGCCACGTCACCAGTGTGTGAAAGAGTTGCCAGCACAATCGTCACAATTAACGCCACTGTCGCGCAAACGGAAGATGGATTGTTCTGCGTTATCAGAAAATCTCGCAAAAGCTAAACGGTCGCTATTCATAACAAAATCTGAAAGTTTAAACATGAGCCCCTTCAAGCAACAAGAGCGTGATGCAAAAAATAATACTGCAGTGAGTTCATCGCCAGGAAAGTTTCAAATTTCGTTTTGTACTATAGAAAAAGGGAGTCGGACGCAGAAAACAAAAAGTACTCAAACACAACACAATGTACGCCATGTCGTAGCACAAGTAAAACCTGACACAGCGACAATAAGTACAAATACAAGGGTAGGAAGAACACAAGAATTTGATGTCAGTTTGCAGCTAAGTGGTAGTGAAAAATCAGTGAACTCAGACATACAGAGTCGACCTTCATCAAGCGCCACTTCTTCAAGCAATCAGTCTTCATCAAGTAGTGATGCTCTCTTAGTACCCAGAGTACGAAATACTGCATACATGGTGGCTGAAATGGAAAGGTACCCACGTCTATATACGGGCATTCCTCGAGACAGTTTTGGTATAATTAAATTATTGAGTATTGAAACCAGACTAACAGAAGAAGATATTCTGCTAACGTTCTGCAAACCATTCTGGGCATTCAGACTGCGTTTTAGTTATTTGACAAATTTTTTTGCATATTTCGGGCGTTAAAACTGTTTTCGCAAATTGGAGAAAATGATCTGCATTGATTATAGGAGCCGTAGCTTAAAATTTCAGTAACATGTGGTGAAGGGAAATTTGCTCAACAACAGTGGGGATGGTCCGAAAGCAGTTGCCAATGGACGCAGTTGAGTTTTGCTCTAATAGTAGCTGAACAGTTTTATCCAGAAATGCTGTTGTTTTTGACCGTAATGGCGGACGTTTATATTTAAAAATATTGACAGTTCTTGTTGGCTTCAAATCCCCCAGTTTTGCTAACGATGACTTCTTCCAGTAACAGACGGTTGAGGTTACTGACGGATGTAAATGTCTCCTCAATAACCAAAAAATCAGCGCTATTCCATGCTTGCAGCCCCCTAACAATCATGGTTTACTTGATTTTCAAGAATGGTTTGCTTATTAGTTACCTACCTTCGCTCGCTTCGCAGTCATTACATTTCACATCAATTACTTTATGGCATTCTTCATCAATGCACACACTAACCAAATAGCTTTGTTTTCGAATTTTATGTTCTGGCGTGATTCGAGCTTTTACAATGCACTGGGGATGATCCCTTTTCAACTGGACATACCCTACAGCAACGTCTCCGTAAGATTCTCGAGTAGCTCTTTCAATACAGAATAACCAAAACCATTAGGTAGATATACAAAAGTAATCCATAAGATACTATACCTCTGAGCTTTCACGTTCCGCACCCCAGCAATAAAATACTCAGCAATTTCTTCGTAATATATATCTATCATTTCGCATGTTACTTCGGGCAGATTATATGAATCGGCCTGTACAAATCCTGGGTCCGTTGTCGTTCGCATTTTTTTATGCGTTTGGGTAGTCTCAAATTAAGGCCTTCATAGTGATCAAAATTCAGAAGTGAAAAATCCAGCAAAAAACAATACAAACAACGCAAACAAACCACTACATCAAACAACGTGAACAATAAGTTACTGTGACAATGTCATACGATTCACAGGACACCACACGTCGTTGAACTGTTGAAGTCAGCTGTCGTTTTGACGCATTTTGAGCAGCGTTGCCAGATGATCAGCAGCTCGAATATTATTGGTCGGCGCTGTGGCGCTAAATTTGAATTAAAGTTTATTTTTCTATGACTAATTCTATAGACACTATGCTGAAAAATAATTTAATATCCCACTATACCATCACCATTTAGCCTATAGAATAATGTCGAGCAGTTTTTTTACTGATTTTCATATATAGTATACTACCCCATTATTCAGTTATTTGAAAGTTAAAGTTTGAAAAATAAAAACATTGGAAATTTTATTTTTTTCTTGAAAAATTTCCTAATAAGTCTAATATCAATCAGTTTCTCGAAAATTGAAAATAAAAAATGAAAAAATAGGAATTTTTTTCTCTGAAACATTTATAAATTAAAGTTTTTAATTAATTATTCAGTTTCCTGAAGTTTAAAAATTAAAAATTGGAAATTTTATTTTTTCTTAAAAAAAAAATCAAAAATTAAAGTCTTAAATTTATTATTCAGTCTCGTAGGTTACTTGCTTAAAATTATTTTATTTGTATTTGGTCTCAATGCCAAAACAAATTGAAAATGAACTTAATTATGAAACACCAATTACAAAATACAATTTATAGGAAAAAGGGATTACTTACAAGGCACGATGCTTGGTAACTGTAACACTTTAACTTTGTATGTTGGATCTTGTTGCTTCTTTTCTTCAGTAATTTTTTTCAAAAAGTGGAACGAATTTGATTAAACTTTTTCGAAAATTCAATCTCTGGACGGACTCTATAGCACTCTGAAGAACATCTGCTCCGAACTGCGCCAATTATATTTTCGATTCAGAAACTTGTATTTTTAAAAAACATTTATTTTATCAATCAACATTCATTTTTCAGATCTGTAGTAAATGGCAAAATTACGCTAAACTTGAGATTTCAAGTTTAAAGTATCCTCGCACACCATGTGTGTTTTGTATAAAGCTTTTCCACTTCAGTTAGTTTTAATTGTGATCATAGCAAATAAATTTGAACTAGCGGATCGTAAAAGTTACTGCTTAAACTTGTTCACGATGGGTTTGAAGCTCTGGATGTCATTATAATATTAAATTTGCATTATTTTATAAACAAAAAAAGATATAAGAAAAAATCGAAAACGCTTTCGAGGGATGAACATAATAATCATTTGAGTATGCCTAGAAAAATAAATAAAAATAATTGTAGAAATGGGGTGGCAACAAAAATTTTGTAATTTTACCGCACTTCCTATGTCACCCTGTATAAAAAACACTCAAATTCTTTTTTTTGTGTGTTAAGCAGATGATTAACAACGAATCGCTTCCAAAAATGGTGGAGACGGCATATTTTTCAGTTGATTTATAGAAAAGTTGTCGCGCCTCAAAAATTCGTGAAATTTATGCTTGGAGCGAACCTATTGTTGAGTAGTTTATTTTGAAATAATAATCGAAGCTCATTCATATTTTGGCTTCGATAGGGACACAGCCACAATTTTTTAGTTTAATTTTTTTACAAAATTTTATTCAAAGTTTGCTCGTTTATAGTTCATTGACTGATTAGTGCTCGTTTCTGAAGAACCTGTGAGTAATTTTTCCATATTCTTCAAAACCTTGATAACAATACGCTGTTATATTTCCATGGGCCCATATTTGAAATTAGAGGACCTAGTACCAAATCAGAACAATACCATCCAAATCCAATACCCACTTTTAAATGTTACCTCCGCGGAAATTTGGTATTATTTGACACCAGACATCAGTAATTTGGGAATTTTCGGTTGTGTTCTGATAGCCAAATACAAAAGGAATTTCGGGATAAATTTGAATCTAAAGCTAAAAAATATGTTATGGTAGATTATGCTCTAACTGGGTATAGGTTATGGAACATAAGAAAAGAAAAATTCATAATTTGAAGAGATGTAGAATTAAATGAAAATATATTTTTATTTAAAGATAGGTCGGTCAAGTAGGTAGTGAAATGGAAATGAACGAGAGTCAGAATTAAAGTTCAAGAAATAGAAATGAGGAAAATATAAGATAATGCTTTTGAACTTTACATGGCATTTGATGCAACATTTTTTGTAGATGATGTTCTTAGAAATTTTAATGAAATAGGTAATAGCTCTGATAGTAAATTATGGTTGAATGCAATAGACAGGAAACTTAATTCAATTCATGAAAATGAGACATGGCAAATAGCTGAAATGCCTAAAAATTAAAATATAATTGACACAAAAGAGGTTTTTCCTCACAAGAATTTGGAGGAAAAAGATAGAGATAGATAGAAAGCTAGGTTGGTAGTTAGGTTTTTCTTACAAGATAAAAATGTAGATTACCAGAATATCTATTCTATAGCTGCTAAGATGTCTACTATTAGACTTTTATTAATAATTATTGTAAATCAGTTTAAATTTTATGATGTGAAACCCGCGTTTTTAAACGGAGTATTGAGTAAAAATATTTATATTCATCCTCCTGAACCCAAAATGTGAGTAAAAAATCAAGTAAATATAGGAATGATAAAATAAAATTATATTTGTTAGCATTGTGTTTTGAAAGATCTGAGAACGATTACTCTTTATATTTTATGAATAAATTTTCTGAGGTGCCGTATTTGTTGATATATGTGGATGATATTATTATTTCTGGTCCAGGCATAAATTAACTAAATCAAAATAATTGACTTGTTTCAAAATCGTAGATAAAGGGGAATTTTTATGATTGGAAATCAAGTATCATAGAGATTATATATATAGCCTATATTGATCTGCAACCACCTCTGATGATGCCAGTGCCTGTATCGCGTACCAAATCATGGTATAGGAACCCCTTGTGCAGGGTGAGTCATGTACTTTGTCTTATTATACTTTATAAACTTTGAAGACAAGCTTTTTGTCTATTTCACCTTTCTTTTATAAAAAAGAGACCATCAGTGATTTAATTTTTTGATAGGGTCCTAGTCCTACTCCTATATCCAGGCCTGGTTTTGGGCCAGTTCAATAAGGACGGCATGCTTCCCTAAGGTTCCTGTGTGCTTACTTATAGGGTCATTTTCATGCTCTTTGATGCCTATCGTCCCTGATGACACCTCGAATTGGAAGTAGTGACCACAGGTTTCTTTAAGTTCAAATTTTACCTTTTATTTTATATTTTTTATTGAGCATTACCCAATTGGGATGTCTCATTTCCATGTTGAGTTCGCTGTTAGGCTCAGCATGTGAATTGTCAGAGCAGAAGACTCAACGAAGTCATTTTGTATTGTATATTTTTTATTGAGCATTCCCTAATAAATGGAATGCCTTATTTCTATGTTCAGTTTGCTGTCCGTTTTCTGAGTTTAAGGGCAGATAGATCAGTAAAAAGGGTTCTAATTTAAATAAAATGATCGATCATTATTATTATTTTACATAATAATATTTAATTAAGTGTAGTACTGGGTTGGAATCGAATTATTCTTACATTTATGATTTTCATTAAATTGACATACTAGATTTTATAACTTTTTATTATACTTTTATTAAACATAATTAAGTGGAGAGCGTTGCTGTATTATTTCTTTTTATACTTAATATTTCAGTTTTAATTTTGAGGTCTATTTCGAAGTTTGAGACCTTATAAATAAAAACTTCGTGGCGCCCTTAGTAAACACCGCTTAAATACGACCATAAATGCTTTCCGATGAACAGCTGCTGTAAGCAATAACATCTTTTTAATCCAAAGTAACTAAAAACGTTACAACATAATCCATACCCTCATTAGAAGGAAGCGGTTTCAATGAAATGTTGTATAGTATAAAGCCAGCAGAATATGTCTATTGGGATGATGTTAATGAACGGGTGAATGGACTGAGACTTTAATACGCATCTAAAGAAGCTGGCAATACATCACTTAATATTATCAATAATATCAATTATTCAAGAACTGCTAGAAGCAAAAGTTATACATCAGTGGTCTATTCAGAAAACTAAGTTCAGTTCTAAAATGAGTCTCGATAAGGCCAGATGTCGTTCAGGGCGGATTCAGGTTTCCATTCCTAATACTAAGCCCACGCTTCCTCTTATCAAGAACTTTTGGAGATTTATAATTTAAACTTGCCTACAGAAAAAAATTACGCTGCTAGCAAAGAAAGATACACAAGTCAAGAAGTGAAATAAATCACTTTATCTCGAGAATGTCACCAACTGCTGGAAAACATATGGCTTCAAAGAAATATGTTGATGATTCAGTTTTGGTTTTCTACGGGGCGATTTAAAAAATTTGAAATTTGAATTGATAAAAGTTACTAAAAATAGAATATTTTCACCGGTGGGGGGGGGGGCTAATGTAACGCGAGCCCTCCCCCCACTCCGATTTTCCAACAGGTCCAATATTTTAGCACCCACCTAGCACCACCTAGCACCCAACTTACAGAGCTAGCACCACATCCCCTAGCGAGTTATAGAACATTTTCACCGGGGGGGCTAATGTAACGCGAGCCCCCCGGTTATCCTACAGGTCCAATTTTTTAGCACCCTATTGCACCTACCTAGCACCACCTAGCACCCAACTTACAAGGCTAGCACCACACCCTCCAGCGAGTTATAGAACATTTTCACCGGGGGGGGGGCTAATGTAACGCGACCCCCCCCCTGTTTCAAATAGGTCCAATTCCAATTTAGCACCCTATTGCACCCAGCTAGCACCACCTAGCACCCAACTTACAGAGCTAGAGCTAGCACCACACTCCCCTGCGAGATATAGAAAATTTTCACCGGGGTGGAGTGGGGGGTTAATTCAACGTGAGCTCTTGTCGTTTTTTCAATGGGTTCAATTTTTTAGCACCCTATGGCACCCACCTAGCATTACCTAGCACCCAACTTACAGAGCTAGCACCACACC
The DNA here is from genome assembly GCA_917834065.1 of Ceutorhynchus assimilis. NCBI lineage: Eukaryota > Metazoa > Arthropoda > Insecta > Coleoptera > Curculionidae > Ceutorhynchus > Ceutorhynchus assimilis. The sequence continues at coordinate 64,131,845 of OU892277.1, forward strand.
CCCTAGCAAGTTATAGAATATTTTCACCGGTGGGGGGGGGCTAATGTAACGCGACCCCCCCCTCCCGATTTTCCAACAGGTCCAATATTTTAGCACCCTATTGCACCCACCTAGCACCCAACTTATAGAGCTAGCACCACATCCCCCAGCGAGTTATAGGACATTTTCACCGTGGAGGGCTAATGTGACACGATTTAATTCAATTTTTAAAGAGTATTGTATGTAAAGGTACGTCCAGACTAGAGCTTTCGGCCCGCATGAGCAAGCACTGAGCATGCCGAGGCAGAATGAGGATTCAAGTGTGGACTGTGGACGAGCGTTCGAACCACATGAGGCAGTTGTTGCTGTGTATTTATTTTGCCTCAACTTGCTCATTCAGCGATGCTCATTCGGCCTGAATACTCTAGTCTGGACGCACCTTTAGAAAAATGAAGTATTTGACAAAACCTGGGGTTCGGCTATTCAGCGCGGAGTTGGAGTGGAGTGAACAGAGCTAATGGAGTCACCCCAAAAACGGTAAAAAGCAATACCCGAACCTTAACCTGCACGGTTGGGGTGCGAATTGAGTCACCCAAAGTGCACGGAGTGAGCAAGCCGAACCCACCTATAGTAGACATTTTTATTTATTTACCATTGGCGCGCAGTGCTGGGGGGTAAAAAGGGGTTGTTTTAAACTTTTAACATTCTTTCTCGCATTTTTCATTAGAAATTGGAAATGTTGGAAACAACAGATTTTTTTAAAAATATTGGTTACCAAAACCTAAACAACTTATTAGAAAAAGTGAATTAAAACAAATGTACAATTTTTTTTTGTTGCTAAAATCAGTTTTTGAAATTTTGAAAATATAAATCAGGGTTGTTCCATGAAAATTTTCAAGTGTGCATCCAGCCAATGAAAAATTGTGTATATTCGTTTGAAATTGTGCACATGTGTAATGACAGGATTGTCATCTAAGAATGCCAGGTCCTAAGCGAGGAGGAAAGTTAAACAAGATGTTACTTTTATGATGATCTTTATTAGTCCGCTCGCCCTAGATTATAATTGTGTCTCGATGACCAACTATGTTATTATAAACAATGTGCATAACCAAATAATATCACGTAAGTTTATACAATTAATGTTGAACTAACTAACTGTTAATCAAACATATAATATACTGGGTGATCTGATCATATCGCATCACATCTCCCCCTTTTTGAAAGAATGGACTTTATTCTTGGCCACAAAATAAAGAACATTCTCATATGAACAAAAAAAAAATTGAGTAGGAATTGATACGAAATAATCGCAAAGTACCCTTACGTAATTATACTACATAATTATAAATAAATACATCACTGACGAATACAAAAAAAAATATGCATACTATGGATGGATCTACTGTAAAGAAATATTTTAGCAAACAAAAACGTTAATGAACCCATTATTCAAAAATAACAATGTTTCAATATTATATTGCATAAGAGCTCAATTTTCAATTGAACTTGAACTTATATTTAATTACAACCTTCACTTAATTTCCTAACCCATAATATGTATAATAAAACAACAGATAAAAATTCTGATGTGGTGAAATGAAATGAAAATGCAAAATATTTGAAAATTCGACTTAATCAATATATTATAATATAAACATATACCTAATTATGAAATAAATCAATAATATATGTTCCCTTTTCTTTTAAAGACTAAGTTTACAATAATTGTTTATTTATTACTGACCTATGCTAAAAATTAATTAATTACTATCGGTAAAACACTCGCGAGTTAGAATTTTATAAAATTGTTTTGTTTCGAAACTCGTAATAATAATTATAAATTTCTGTGAAACGGTCGCACTCTGTTTTTATGCACTGTCACCTCTTTCCCGCTTAAATCTCTAAGTGTAAATTAACTCCATTATTACTTACAACAGTAAAGGGACCTTTATACCAAGAATCAAATTTTGTTCGGTTCTCGTTATTCAAAATAACTAGATCACCGGCTTTGAGATGCATTTGCTTCGATTGTTTATCATATTCGCGCTTTCGATTTTCTTTAGCTTTTGAAAGAAAATCGTTTGCCCGCTTGTGCGATACTTGCAAGCGATAACGAACTTCTTGATAAAAAGCATCGATATTGTATACAGGGTCTACCTTAGTTCCTGAAAGCATTTCAGGTAGTTCCGCTTTTCGCGCAAAGATCAACTCAAAAGGTGTATAATTATGGTATATACTAGGAGTAGTATTGTAACAGAAGCTGTAATATGGAATCCATTCATCCCAATCGCTCCTTGAGTCGTTAATGTACATTCTAATGTATTCATTAAAAACTCTATGGTTCCTTTCGCATCCTCCAATGCTCTGGCTGTGATACACTGTTGAGAACTTGTGCGATACATTGAGAAGTTTGAAGAGTTGTGCTAAAACCTCATTTTTGTACTCCGTGCCCATGTCAGTTCTGATTTCTTGCATTGGTCCATATGTTAGTATAAATTCGTTCATTATGGCCTTTGCTATTGTATTTGCTTCTTTATTTGGGACTGGAACTATCACAACAAACTTTGTTAATTCGCACTGTATTGTGACGGCGTAACTATTGCCTCTCTCAGTCTTTGCAAATGGTCCAATAGTATCAATGCATACTATATCGAAAGGTCTTTGAGGAGTGGGCGTTATAACCATAGGTTCCATATGAGTAGACTTCCTTTTATTCATTTGACATTTTAGACATTTTCTTACATAATTGGCTACGTCTTTGGACATGCATTTCCATCGATAACGTGCTATTAATTTTTTCAGAAGTTTCTTCTGGCCGCAGTGACCTCCTGTAGCCAGGTCATCATGTAGCTTATGTATTAGTCTTGATTTTTCTTCATTATTTGTAATTACTTGAGGATCCTTGTATAATATAATAGTTAAATTTTTTAGATGCCTGCGTCCCATTTCTTTTAACTCATTTATTGTGCACTTTTTAAATATTTCATCATTAATTTTCAATTTTATAGCTTTAAAATTTTGATCGCCAGCCATACATTCAAGCTTAGACAGTATTTCCTCTAAAGGAAATTTGCCGTTAGTGATCAATATCTTTTTTTCAGCGCTGAATTGACTTTTTATTCCTACCATTATCCTAAGATAATTAGTCTTAATTTCAAATGTCAAAATTGGAATTTTTAGTAAATCGCAATTATCTAATATTTCATAAACTTTGGGACAATTAATGGGGTTTCTTCTCTTTTTGGTTTATCTGTAGTAACTTGATTTTTAATCATGGACCTTGTGACGGCTAAGATATGTGCAGACTCGCTTGAAATATCCTTCAATTCCTCTATGTTAATTCTTGACAAAGCATCTGCACCTACATTATCTTTGCCTTTGATATATTCCACTTCGAAATCATATTCTTCCAGATCAAGGCGCATTCGTGTTAATTTTGATGACGGATTTTTCATGGAAAATAAATATACAAGAGGTTTGTGATCTGATTTCACCAAAAACCTATTTCCATATAAATACGGTCTAAAATAATTAATAGCCCAATGAATCGCCGCTAATTCTTTTTCTATTGTTGCTTTATTTGATTCGCCCTTTGTAAACCCTCGTGACGCGTAGGCAATAGGTAAGTCCTGGCCTTCAAAATTTTGTGATAGAACTGCCCCACAAGCCTCTTTTGACGCGTCTGTAGTTAAAATAAATTGCTTACTGAAGTCTGGGTATTGCTGTATTTGTGGATCTATAAGTGCTGTTTTCAATTTATCAAAAGAATTTTGACATTTGTTACACCACTCGAACTTAGCATTTTTTCTTGTTAAATTATTTAATGGCTTAGATATTTCCGCAAACTGAGGAATAAACCTTCGGTAATAGTTGCAAAACGCAATGAAACGTTTCACTCCATCAGCATCCGTCGGTTTAGGGTATTTCTTTATGATTTCATACTTTGCATCGTCTGGTAAAATTCCTTTATTTGTAATTTTGTGTCCTAGATATGAAAGTTGTTGTTGGAAAAATGTGCATTTTTCGGGATTTAGTTTTAAACTATATTTTCTGCACACTTCGAAAACACTTTTAAGATTTTGTAAGTGGTGATTTTTGGAACACCCTATGACAATAATATCGTCCATATATAAAAATGCTTTTTCAGGTGTCATGCCCGCAAATGCAATACTCATCATTCTTTGAAAGCTGTTAGGGCTTACTTTTAGACCAAATGGCAACCTTGTGAATCTGTATGTTCCAGTATCTGTGCTAAAAGTTGTAATGTCCCGAGAATCTTCTTCGAGGGGTATTTGATGAAAGCCTGCCTTTAAATCTAGCGTTGAAAACCATTTTGCTCTGCCCAATTGGTCCAGAATATCATCTATTCTAGGCAAAGGGAATTTGTCGGCCACAAGCTTACTCTGGTTTATGGCTCTAAAATCTATACAAAGTCTCCATGCCTTTTTGCCATTGGTTGATTTTTTAGGAACAAGTAAAATAGGACTATTATATTCCGCTGACGACGGCTCAATAATACCATTTTCAAGCATTTTGTTTACTTGATCCGTTATCTCCGCTTTCTGTGCATGTGGAATTCTATAGTTCTTAACAAATATTGGATTCGGATCGGTTAATTTAAATTTTTGTTTATAAAAATTGTTTGTCGTCAGTTTATCCGAACTTAAGGCAAATATATCTGAAAATTTCGTGCAAAGAGCAATCATTTCTTCTTTAGCTATTTCCGGAATATTTTGATTTAGCTCTTGGAAAAGAGTAGCTTCTCTATCTCCTGTTTTAGTTTCTATATTATAAATGGAATAATTGCTCAAGTTTTCTGTTTCAATTGCAACATTTCTTATAGTGACACTTTCGAGTGTTGTATTTAATATTTTAACAAATGGACTGGAATGGGAAGCAATCGACGAAGCTATAAAAACTCCGGGAGCTACTTCTTTGTTCAAAATTACAAAAGCCTCTTTTGTTTTTTCCCAACTGGTAATTTTTCGTACAACCTCACATCTTGGTGGGACCATCAATGTATTTTCCTCTGGGCCGTTGTAAATTGGTAATTTTAGGTATTTGTTTCCCAATTTTAGGATCACTGTCCAATTATCGTAATTTAATTGACACTGATACTTAGTAATGAAATCTCTGCCCAATATTCCATCTGAACTGAAGGGATAGGAAAATTTTCATCAACAATATGGAATGTATGATTTAAAGCATAGTTTTGAACAAAAAGTTGTGTTTCGGTGGTTCCTAATGAAGATGCTAATCCCTCTGTAACACCTTTAATTTTTATTGCACTCTGTCTGTCTACCAGTTGTCCTTGATTTATCTTGCTCCTTTTACAAAGTGATATGTCCGCACCTGTGTCGACTAAAAGTACAATTTCTTCGTTCCCAGTCATTCCACTTCCAATAACTACAAAATTCGAAAGTGACAGGTCCAAATTAAAAATATTCACGACCTCCTTGCTGGACCTAGTTGGAGGTCTTGCTGGTTTTCCGAACTGTCTTCATTGAGCATCCTTATATTCCGAGTGTTTTGCCCTCTGTGGCTTTGGGTTCCTCGACCGCCTCTATAATTTTGGTTTTGGTAGCCGCCTCTGTAGCTGCGGTTCTGGTAGCCACCACGGCTGTAATTTGCTTGGTAGTCATTTTGATTTCTGTAGTTTGAGCTTTGATGGTAATTGGAATTGGAGCAATTAGCTCTTCCTCGATAAAAGCTTCTATTTCCGCCTCTTGTGTTGTAATTTCTGCATGCTTAGAACTTGACTTCCCCATGTTGCAGAATTATTTCACTTTTTTTAAATATTAGGTCTTACTAACCATTAATTTAACTAATATTTCCACCACGCTTAAGGCCCTAGGCAGGATCGCCATGTAATGACAGGATTGTCATCTAAGAATGCCAGGTCCTAAGCGAGGAGGAAAGTTAAACAAGATGTTACTTTTATGATGATCTTTATTAGTCCGCTCGCCCTAGATTATAATTGTGTCTCGATGACCAACTATGTTATTATAAACAATGTGCATAACCAAATAATATCACGTAAGTTTATACAATTAATGTTGAACTAACTAACTGTTAATCAAACATATAATATACTGGGTGATCTGATCATATCGCATCACACATGCTTAAATGTGACGTGAATGACGTAATTAATAGCCCCATCTCTTGGGTCTTAAGAAAAGCAGGGGTAGAACTTCCTACAAAATGTCGAAAAATTGATACTTATGAGACTTTTATAGATGGCGACGAAATAAAATAGAAATTACAGTGATTCGCGATAAACCTTTTCACCAAGTGATGACAATGGAAGTGAGCCGCCATTGTGTGGCTCATAAGGATATATAAAAATCGAAAATAGAAGTAAGCCACGTCCCCGACGCCATTTTGGAAATCGCGGCCATATTGTGTAGCACCATTGTCGACGTCATCAACTACGTCGTCAGCTGTTTGCGCCAGCGGTCATAGTTTAGAATATACATTTATGATGAAAAATATTATTTCATTTTGATTAACAGAATAGGCAAAGTAAAGAGGAAGATGCCATCGAGATCTGAGAAAGCGTTGTTTAATGGCCGTTTGCACCGACCATTTAGGTTTACCGGTAATCAATGCTTGAAGTGACATTTTCACAATGTAACATCGTCACCAAAACTATCTGGGACAAAAATAATGCATAATAATCTCCTGGACTAATTCTAACGCCATTCATTTCAATGCATTTAATTCATAGTTTGACAAATATTTGACAATAAAATTCATATAATAGTACAAGAGCAAATAGGATGCTGTCCCAGTTACTTTTGGTGGCGAACGATGGTGCATATCACTTTAAGCGTTGATTATCGTTAAACCTCCCTCAAAATGGTAGTTGCAAACGGCCATTAGAATGATAGTTAAGGTACTAAAACCATGTATGCATAAAGCAAAAGCCAGCGGAATCATAGCCTGTGGTACAAACACCCTAAGTCAAGGCGAGACATGACACGCTGTCTATATCATCACTGGTTTTTTGGCGGAAGGTGGGGCTTGACATTTGATCTACACAGGCCTTATGAGGATGGGCTATCCAGTAGTGGTGTGTACCGAGTTGTTACTTGTTAGGTAGGTTTAGGTTGTAGTGTCAGTACACTCAGTACCCACAACCAAGGCGCAACGCGAGGTTGCCAAAGGCCAAAGTTTTGCTAAAGGAAAAAAAAATTGTTTTGGCTGGATTGTGAAAATTGTGCATGTTTTATGAAGATTATGCATATGGTGGGGTCCGTTACACTAGCCCCCCCCCCCCCCCGGTTTCCCAATAAGCTCAATATTTTAGCACCATATTGCACCCACCTAGCACCACCTAGCACCCAACTTACAGGGCTAGCACCACACCCTCCAGCGAGTTATAGAACATTTTCACCGGGGGGGCTAATGTAACGCGAGCCCCCCCGGTTTCCAATAGGTCCAATTTTTTAGCACCCCATTGCACCCAGCTAGCACCACCTAGCACCCAACTTACAGAGCTAGCACCACACCCCCTAGCGAGTTATAGAATATTTTCACCGGGGGGGGCTAATGTAACGCGACCCCCTTCCCCCCGGTTTTCCAACAGGTCCAATTTTTTAGCGCTCTATTGCACCCACCTAGCACTACCTAGCACCCAACTTACGGAGCTAGCACCACACTCCCCTGCGAGTTATAAAAAAATTTCACAGGGGTGGGGTGTTAATTCAACGTGAGCTCTTGTCGTTTTTCCAATGGGCTCAATTTTTTAGCACCCTATGGCACCCACCTAGCACTACCTAGCACCCAACTTACAGAGCTAGCACCACACCCCCTAGCGAGCTAAAGAATATTTTCACCGGGGTGGGGGGCTAATGTAACGCGAGCCCTCCCCGGTTATCCGACAGGTCCAATTTTTTAGCACCCTATTGCACCCACCTAGCACCACCTAGCACCCAACTTGCAGGGCTAGCACCACACCCTCCAGCGAGTTATAGAACATTTTCACCGGGGTGGCTAATTAATGTAACGCGAGCCCCTCCCGGTTTCCGATAGGTCCAATTTTTTAGCACCCTATTGCACCCAGCTAGCACCACCTAGCACCCAACTTACAAAGCTAGCACCACACCCCCTAGCGAGTTATAGAATATTTTCACCGGGGCGGGGCTAATGTAACGCGACCTCCCCCCCCCCCCCCCGGTTTTCCAACAGGTCCAATTTTTTAGGGCTCTATTGCACCCACCTAGCACTACCTAGCACCCAACTTACAGAGCTAACACCACACTCCCCTGCGAGTTATAAAAAAATTTCACCGGGATGGGGGGTTAATTCAACGTGAGCTCTTGTCGTTTTTCCAATGGGTTCAATTTTTTAGCAAGACCTAATGTAACGCGAGTCCTAGCCCCCCTCTATTTTCATATTTCTGTTTAAACTATTGGCACTGTCCACCATACACCTAAGCACTACCTAGCACCTGACTTACAGGGCTAGCTCCACACCCCTTTGCGAGTTGTAGAAAATTTTTCTCGTCTGTTATTGCCGGCCTCATTGCGTTCGGCAGGCAAATTTAGAGACTCGTCACAAAAGTATGTCATAATATACCTTAAGTACCATTAAAGATTCTAAATTTGCCGTCACTTGATCGATACTGTTCAGTGATGAAATTAGATGAGACATGAGAAGCGGCAAAAAAAGTTACCTAGATCCTCAAAATTTTCAATTATATCAGGTGACACGTTCCGGAATCATCACTTAGGTCAAACGTTGTGAGACACCCTGTATAAATAGATGTGGTTGAAAAAAAAAAAAAATTCTTAATTTAATTTACAATGTGAACCACTTTTAATAAATACACCCCGATATCTCAGTTAATAATATTGCGATTGAATTCAAATTTTGGAGGTGATGGATGATGGAAAAATGAAGTATGTGACATAGTGAACATTTTGATCTATCATTGGCGTGCGGTGTTGGGGCGTAAGAAGGGGTTGTTGTTTTGGGAAAAAGATATTAGGGCTTATTTTAGATAACTTTTTGTATCAGATTAAGAATTAGCACCCCCAAAAACCCCTTAATTTATATCAGGGATGTTCCAATGTGCACAATTGTGCATATTATGCACAATCTGATCTCAATATGCACCACATGCACAATCTTCATAAAACATGCACAATTTTCACAATCCAGCCAAAACAAAATTATTTTCCTTCAGCAAACCTTTGGCCTTTGGCAACCTCGCCTTGCGCCTTGGTTGTGGGTACTGAGTGTACTGACACTACAACCTAAACCTACCTAACAAGTAACAACTAGGTACACACCACTACTGGATAGCCCATCCTCATAAGGCCTGTGTAGATCAAATGTCAAGCCACCCTCCCACCTTCCGCCAAAAAACCAGTGATGATGTAGACAGCGTGTCATGTCTCGCCTTGACTTAGGGTGTTTGTACCACAGGCTATGATTCCGCTGGCTTTTGCTTTATGCATACATGGTTTTAGTACCTTAACTATCATTCTAATGGCCGTTTGGAACTACCATTTTGAGGGAGCTTTACGATAATCAACGCTAAAAGTGATATGTACCATCGATCGTCACCAAAAGTAACTGGGACAGCATCCTATTTGCTCTTGTACTAATATATAAATTTTATTGTCAAATATTTGTCAAACTATGAATTGAATGCATTGAAATGAATGGCGTTAGAATTAGTCCAGGAGATTATTATGCATTATTTTTGTCCCAGATAGTTTTAGTGACGATGGTACAGTGTAAAAATGTCACTTCAAGCATTGATTACCGGTAAACCTAAATGATCGGTGCAAACGGCCATTAAACAACGCTTTCTCAGATCTCGATGGCATCTTCCTCTTTACTTTGCCTATTATATTAATCAAAATGAAATAATATTTTTCATCATAAATGTATATTCCAAACTATGACCGCTGGCGCAAACAGCTGACGACGTAGTTGATGACGTCGACAATGGTGCTACACAATATGGCCGCGATTTGGCAAAATGGCGTCGGGGACGTGGCTTACTTCTATTTTCGATTTTTATATATCCTTATGAGCCACATAATGGCGGCTTACTTCCATTGTCATCACTTGGTGAAACGGTTTATCGCGAATCACTGTAATTTCTATTTTATTTCGTCGCCATCTATAAAAGTCCCGTAAGTATCAATTTTTCGACAACTTGTAGGAAGTTCTACCCCTGCACGTCACATTTAAGCATGTGCACAATTTCAAACGAATATACACAATTTTTCATTGGTTGGATGCACACTTGAAAATTTTCATGGAACAACCCTGATTTATATTTTCAAAATTTCAAAAACTGATTTCAGCTACAAAAAAAATAGTACATTTGTTTTAATTCACTTTTTCTAATAAGTTGTTTAGGTTTTGGTAACCAATATTTTTTAAAAAATCTGTTGTTTCCAACATTTCCAATTTCCAATGAAAAATGCGAGAAAGAATGTTAAGTTTAAAACAACCCCTTTTTACCCCCCAGCACTGCGCGCCAATGGTAAATAAATAAAAATGTCTACTATAGGTGAGTTCGGCTTGCTCACTCCGTGCACTTTGAGTGACTCCATTCGCACCCCAGTCGTGAAGGTTAAGGTTCGGGTATTGCTTTTTACCGTATTAGGGGTGACTCCATTAGCTCTGTTCACTCCACTCCAACTCCGCGCTGAATAGCGGAACTCAGCTTTTGTCAAATACTTCATTTTTCTAAAGGTGCGTCCAGACTAGAGTATTCAGGCCCAATGAGCATCGCTGAATGAGCAAGTTGAGGCAGAATAAATACACAGCAATAACTGCCTCATGTGGTTCGAACGCTCGTCCACAGTCCACACTTGAATCCTCATTCTGCCTCGGCATGCTCAGTGCTTGCTCATGCGGGCCGAAAGCTCTAGTCTGGACGTACCTTTACATACAATACTCTTTAAAAATTGAATTAAATCGTGTCACATTAGCCCTCCCCCCCCCCCCCAGGTGAAAATATTCTATAACTCGCTAGGGAGTGTGGTGCTAGCTCTGTAAGTTGGGTGCTAGGTAGTGCTAGGTGGGTGCAATAGAGCGCAAAAAAATTGGACCTGTTGGAAAACCAGGGGGGGGGGGGCTCGCGTTACATTAGCCTCCCCCCCAGTGAAAATATTCTATAACTCGCTAGGGGGTGTGGTGCTAGCTCTGTAAGTTGGGTGCTAGGTGGTGCTAGCTGGGTGCAATAGGGTGCTAAAAAATTGGACCTATTGGAAACCGGGGGGGGGGGGGGGGGGCTCGCGTTACATTAGCCCCCCCCGGTGAAAATGTTCTATAACTCGCTGGAGGGTGTGGTGCTAGCCTTGTAAGTTGGGTGCTAGGTGGTGCTACGTGGGTGCAATAGGGTGCTAAAAAATTGGACCAGTTGGATAACCGGGGGGGCTCGCGTTACATTAGCCCCCCCGGTGAAAATGTTCTATAACTCGCTAGGGGATGTGGTGCTAGCTCTGTAAGTTGGGTGCTAGGTGGTGCTAGGTGGGTGCAATAGGGTGCTAAAATATTGAGCTTATTGGGATACCGGGGGGAACTACCCATAAAAACCCAAAATAATATGTAGGTGCATTTATTGAAGGTATTTTGGAATTTTATGAACATTATTGTGATTATAGTCGGCGGTATCAAAATGTGTATGGCCATCTCGCCTTATAATTTCATATGGATTTTTTTTATTTATCTCATAAATGAGATTGTCGGTTATCCATAATGAAAATCGTAGGTGGTGGTTTTAGCTAGATCTAGAATTGATTGACCTAAGTATATTGGCTTGTTTAGGTATATCTCAAGTTTTCTGAACTCTATTGCCACTACATTGTTATTTAATATGGTGCCTGTGTTGAATTCGGGCTTCGCCTCAACTCCATGTCTGCCCGACCATTTTGTGAAGAGCTTGACTTTTACTTTTTTCCGAATATTCCCATGGTCCTTCCAAATACAGCATTATCCATTGGCTTGAAAAGATGCTTCTCAAACTCATTTTTAGCTTATCTTCTCAATTGAGCACTCAGATCAATGCATTATTTGAGCTAGGGTGACTCTTCAAATTTCAAAACTCTGAGAATTTTTCTAATTTCCAACCCATGCGTTAACGCTAGCTTAAAGGCCCCATGATTGATTATATATTTTTCCTTTTCATGTCAAGTTGCCATTAGCTTTGTTATCTCTTGAGCTATCTTAGGAATATGTTGTGGACAAAAAGGATATTTCAAGACAACTAGCATGTGTAGCCTGTATCGGCATCAGCACATATAGTAGTAACATCAATGTTGGCATCAGTCCATTCGACTCCGCCATAGGGAAGATATTGTGACCCAGCCAAACTGATTGTCAATATCGAAATACATCAGAAATTATTGCGGTTTAGATGGGTCATATTTGTTGATATAGCTATTTTTGCTTGAGCTTGTCTTTTTGTAATACTTGGGTCAAACCGCCTCGAATACCTCATTCTACAAACAAAAACATGTCGGGATTCGTGAGAAGCCCAATTTCCTGTCTGGTATATTTCAACATTGCATCCTGATAGCTTGGAATAGTAAGCTGGGTCCAAATCATATGTTTCAAGACAGCTAGAGCGAAATTGCTCAAATACATGGCCCCTTTCAAGCTAAAACTCTCCTATTAACCATGGGTCAATTGTTAGTATTTTCAGAGTTATCGCAGAATTTAAATTTAGAAAAATGTTAACAACGTGACAACATCGTCCAGGTATTATCTCTGCCAGGATATAAATGTAAATAAAACTGGTAAATTTTAAGGTTTTTTTTTGCAAGGAGTTTATTTATTTCCATCTGTTTACGTTTTGGTTTGTTATTGGCTTCCAAATAATGTACATAATAACTTGCATTTTTATTACTTTTCTAGCAAAAATTAAAAATGTGCCGTTGTTTTATTAAGTTCCGATTTGGACTCAATGACATTTTTGCACTGAACCTTCAAGAGAAAAATTAAATAATACTTACTCAGCTACTTGCCAAATCCTCATTATGAAAATATTAATTTTTGTTAAAAGGTTCTCAAAACACTCAAATCAATACGCAGATTGTAAAACGGGCACAATGTTCTTTCATCAGGTGGGTGCTCTTGGGAAATCTTTCCCTGTAATTTCTGGCGGCTAAATAGGCATTTTGCAACGATTCTGCCTAATTAAGTATCTGCATATTCGACGTTGCTGAACATTTTATTTTCAAAAAAGAATGAATTACGCGCGAAGTATATTTTCGATTCAGAAACTTGTATTTTTAAAAAACATCTATTTTATTAATTAAAATACAATAGTGACAATCGCAAAATATGTGGATCAAATTGCTACAGGGAGTGCCTGAAAACAAATGAACACTCCTTACTGGAAAGCGCTGGCTTAAATAATAAATATTTGCTGATCCAAGCATTTTCCTAGGCAGGTGGTGGTACTACCAGTGCAGTACCGCTGATTAAGCAGTTTTATATATTTATTAGTATTGACATAGGCGTACGCTTATAATTATCATAGGAAAGGAGAATTATTAGTATAAAGATAACATAGGGTCTTACAATATAACTCCTCCCTCCATAAGTGGTTGCAAATTGGGATTGACTAACAATGTTGGGCAATTCAATCTGCACCTCAGTTTGGGTTTTATTACGTTTTCCTCTAAAATATAGAATAAGAATAATGGTTATGCAAATAGAACGTAATACTATGATTATAATATAGGTTGATACATTATTGGTTATAAAATCTAACACTTTTAATGGGTCAGTCTTTAAATTGTTTGCTTTTTTAATCGCTGATTGAAGAGCTTCGTGGTCGACTGTTTTTAGTCTTACAGTTGTGGTATTCTCTAGAAGTTCAGGAATCTCGATGATGGGTAGTTCTAGTTCTAGGTTGATGTTCTCATGCGTGTCTTCCAAAAATGTTCGATTATTAATTGTTATTGAACATTTACCTTTGGAAATTACGATTGGACTGGAAATGATTTCCATGGACTTCTTCTGGTCACATTGCAGCATTGCTGTCATATGTCGTTTTGAAATAACCAATATTTGATTATTGGGTATTTCTTCAATTGTCGATTCTTCATATTGAATTTTCGTGAATGGGCATAATTGTTGTTCACTAGATACAATGTCGTGAACACAGGGCTCATCTTGTTTCAATAGGTCCATTTTGCACAAATAAATGTCTTCAACATTTGGACATTTTTGTAAAGCGTTGTAATACGTGTCTGTGGTAAGTAAAAGGTAAGGATACTTAACACTTATTGTATAATTTTGGATGGGTATAGGATATAATTTATACAATATAAAAGGTTTAGGATTAATTATTGGTGTGAATATAGTAAAAATAATTAATTCCTTTTGAATAATTACATGAGAGGACATTGTCTCATAGTATTTAATTACGTTATCAAAGGGTATTTCTTCTCTCTCGGGTATATTTTTCAAGATCAAATTTAACTCATGATGCTGCAGAATTGTATAGTGCATTATGCCTACGCGTGCAAAGCTTATTGCGTTTTGTATGTGGCTAATAATTTCTCGCAGCTTACTACTGTGCATATTAATATTTTCTAAAATTATATTCATCATTAAGATAGTTTGAATATTTTGATTATCCGTCGAAATATTTTTTATCTTGTCTGAGATAATTATCTGATTATTTTCGATAGTAGAAAATTGATCATGAAATGTTTTAGATTTTTAACGAATCATATTATTTGCGTCTAATGTACCATACAACCATTTTTGTGCGGTATCAATAAAATTGAATACTCCACGTTTAATTCGATCGTGTGAAAATTGTTTTATAAATTTCTTTAATGTATTGATACGTGATTGACTAGTTTCAATATTTACTTGTAATAAAGTAACAATTTCGTCTTTATTAGACCATTTGGTTAAATTTAAAGTATTGTTTAAATTCTTTAAAGTTATTTCGAGAGTTTTAATACTGTTTCCAATAAGGGTAGTATTAATGTGATAACATGCAGTGTTGTGTTGTATTGTGATGTAAGTGGTTCCTATAGAAATCGGTAAAATAGGATTTCTTAATGGAGTTAATGTGTAGGCGTTACTGGAAATTCCTATGAGGAGGATGATGAAAGCTGCCAGGAACATTTTGGTTTTTCAGAAACAAAATGTTGTCGCTTTACCATTGGTTTACTAAATCTGACTTGTGTTTTAGCACCATAACGAGGACTAATTTTATTTCTGTCAAATTGCTTAATAAAAATAGGATCCTTTAAATCAGGTTCCTTTTCACGTTTTTTATTGATTTTCTCTAAATTTTGTGTTTGTTTTCATATTAATTTGTCATGAATTACATTATTTAGAGTTTCTAATGATTCGGCAAGATTATTAATATAATCTGTGGTTATCTTATTTTGGGAATTTTCAATAGGTATTGAATAATTTAAATCGCCTTTAATTATTTGAAAAGGTGTATAACCTGTAACACTATGTATGCTGTTATTATAATTCAAGATTGCAATTACCATTAAGTCATTAATGTTTTTATTTGGGCCTTGTAATTTCAAGCTTGTTAGACTTTCTCTCAGGGTAGAATGTAGCCTTTCTATTTGACTATTAGAATTAGGGTTTCGAGGTGTCGTATAATGGAATTCGATTTTATGTAAAGTACATAAATCTGTTACAATTGCGTTTTTAAATTCAGTTCCGTTATCGGAAGTAATTCTTTGTGGAATTCCATGGTCACTGAAATATCTTATTAATTGTGATGCAATCTCAACTGAAGTTTTGCTAATAATTGGGATAGCTTGTGCAAACTTCGAAAAGCTGTCAATAATTGTTAGGAATTTTTGATTCGAAACTACGTATGTATCAATATAAAGGTGTTCAAAGGGTTTTGAACCGATTGGAGTTGGTTTGAATAGTATTTTATAGGGTTGCCTTTCATATTTTGTCTTATTACAAATTTCGCATGTTTTGACATATGCTTGAACGTCTTTTTCTAGATTAGGCCAATAATATCGTTTCTTTAAAGATGAAACATTTTCTGTAACTCCGCGATGAGATGTTTTAGTCTCATGGTATAGTTTAATTTTCTCTTGCTGTCCGTCAGTTTCTGTTATGTCTTCGACAAAGGAATTGGAAATATATAACTTGAACGAATTCGAATTGAATGATGTACTTAGAACTCTAAGTATAATAGGTTCTAACGTTTTGTTGTGGAAATACATACAATACGTATTTGGTGGAAGATATTCCTTTATTAATTTAATAATTTGTTCCTCTAATGGGTCATTAGGTAAAAAGAATGTTATTCTTGTCTTGTTAGGAAATGGAATAATACTTTCTTTGCGAATAGCATTATTATTAGAGTATCTAAAAATGATTTGGTTAGCAAAAAGATTTACATGTTTCTTCGTATAAGGGGCACCTAGAATAGGGTTTTCAAGAGAAGTGTGAATAGTTTGATCGTCTTCGATTACTTCATTCTCAATTGTATCTTCTTGAATTAAATCTTTTTCAATTATATCTGTTTCAATTGGATTTTTCTTCAATCTTTTTGGAGGTATTATTACGTGAGATAAAATTTTAATCTTAGGTTTTTCTTTTTCTCTTTGTGGTGAATCTGCTGAACGAGTAGATTCGGACAATGGAATATCTTTATGTTCGTCATTTATTTCAATTTCTTTGCCTTTATTAATAGGTTTCTTTGCTTGTATATGAGGTTTAAAAATTTCAGTATCTTTGAAATGTTTTTCAATAATCTCGTCATTATTTAGTGGTGTGTCTTCTAGCATTGCTCCTAAAGTTTTATGAAACTTTTCATCGGAATCTGATTCTGTACTTGAATCTGATCTGGAAATAGCATTTAGTTGTAAAGGAGGTCTTGATAATGCATCTGCATTCATATTGAGTGTTCCCTTCTTGTATTTGATTTCATAATCATATTCTGCTAATTTTAATCTCCATCGGACTAATTTAGATCCGGGTTCTTTAACAGAGAATAACCATTGAAGTGGTTTATGGTCAGATAAAATTGTAAATTTCTGTCCAAAAAAGTATGGTCTAAAGTATTTAGTTGCCCATACTATGGCTAGTAATTCTTTCTCAATTGTGGAATAATTACATTCCGCAGGGTTTAATGTACGACTTGCGTAAGCAATTGATAAATCTGAACCTACTGGTCCTTGTGACAATACAGCGCCAATAGCATAATTTGATGCGTCTGTAGTTAATAAAAATGGTTTATTGAAATCAGGGTGTTGTAAAATAGGATCATTGATTAATAAGTTTTTACAAGTTTCAAAAATTTTTAGAAATTCAGAATCGTGAATTACTTTTTTATCCTTTTTTAAACAAATTGTCATTGGTTTTGTGATTTTAGCGAAGTTTTTTATGAACTTTCGATAATATCCTATCAATCCTAGAAATGATTTAATTTCTTTTACGGTTTTTGGGATTGGAAATTTCTTTATTGCTTCGATTTTCTTTGGGTTTGGTTTAATACCATTTGGGGTTATGACATGTCCCAAGAATTCTACTGATTTCTTTAAAAATTCGGATTTGTCTAATTGAGTTTTTAGATTGAATTGTTCTAATCTTTCAAATATCTTTTTAAGATTTGCAATATGTTCTTGAAGAGAAGTGGAAAATATAAGAATATCATCCATGTTAACTAGACATGTTTTGTTTTGTAAACCTATTAATACGTTGTCCATAACTCTTTGAAATGTGGCAGGGGCATTTTTTAAACCAAAGGGCATACGGTTAAATTCGTAATGTCCATTTTCTACATTGAAAGCTGTTTTGCTTATTGAGTTTGGATGCATTTCAACTTGGTGGAATCCAGAAGCTAAGTCTAGAGTAGTAGAATAATTACTCCTTCCAAGTCTGTCAAGAATGTCTGTTATGTTTGGTAATGGGTATCGATCGTCTATCGTTTTTTCATTGATTTTTCTATAATCTACGACCATTCGCCATTTCTTTATGCCTGAAGCATCTAACTTTTTAGGTACAATCCAGACAGGGGATGACCAGGGACTACATGATGGTCGAATAATGTTATCTTCTAACATTTTCTGGACTTGTTTATTCACTTCTTGTTTATGAATATGTGGGTATCTATACGTCTTTGTGTGAACTGGGATTTCGTCTTTGGTCTTAATTTCGTGTTTAACTTGATTTGTGAATGATAATTTATCATTGGGTTTATGAAAGACTCTAGGAAACGAATTTACAAGTTTTTGTAAAGCTTTTACTTGTTCTGAGTTTAAATGATCAGTTCTTAAAAGGTTTAAGGTCGTTTTTTTATAAGGTTTGTCTTTATAAGTCATTAGTGTTTTGGGTAATTATCTGTTCTGCGTTAAACAATTGATAATTCTCTTCTTCAAAAGGTTCACATATTTCTTCAATATCATCAATATGACAATCTAATGTGAGGATTTTGTCTTTTAAATTATAAACATCAAGTGGTATTTTACCATTTTTAATTGTATTAATAGTTGATGGAATATAATAATTTTCATCTTCTACAATGTCAGTTATTATTTTAGTTCCGTCTGGAATTCTTGTGAGAAATTCACATTTTTGAACTGTGTTAGGGGAAATTTCGATAGTTTGATTTTCAAAGTCACTCCTAAATTGAAATGGTATACATGTTTGATCATTTACAAGACACATATTTTCAAAATCGATATTAAGTTTGTTATCATATAGAGCTTTGATTCCTATAATTCCATCGAAATAATCATGAAATGAATACATGAGCATTTCTACTTCATTTATGTCATATTCTTGTAAAATTGGAATTTTAAGTTTTCCTTTAATTATTGTGGTTGTTCCCGTACATGTGAATAGTTTAGATTTTGTATTAGTAATGTACTGATTAAAGTATTTTTCAGCTATGGAAGGTCTTATTAGTGAGGCATGACTTCCGGTATCAATTAATAATTTACAAGGTGGAAATTGAATTTCTATAAAAGGTAATTGATTAATTTGGAAATCATTTAAAGTTAATGCTGATCCGAGGCTTTTAAACAAAAATTTTCGGATTCATCAATTTGTTGTTCATCAGGATTTTCAAAATCTTGATATTCATATTCACTTTGATTTTCTTGGTTTTCACCAGAAGAAAGGTCAATTTCTTCTTCAAAATTTTCATTTTCTGAAAAATCTTGTTCAACTGGAATTAATTGTAAAATATTATTTTCTTCTTTAATTGTGTATTGAACAGGTCTTTTTTGGAAATTTTGTTTAAATGCGTGAGTGCGAGGTTGCACTGAAATTCCGGGCATAGGTGTCGGTTTTGGAAATTGTTGGTTTGTATTTTCTTTAAATACATTGGATTGTTTATTATAGTTTTTTCCAAAAGTTTGTGAACTAGTTGGGAATTTCTGTTGATAATTCGCTCTTGGCTGAATGTTTATAGGTTGTGAGGGAAATTGTGATTGTTGAAATTGTTTCTGTGGAAACTGTGTTTGCACAAATTGTCTTTGAGGGAATTGTGTTTTCTGTTTTGAATTAGTGTATGAAGTGTGTGTATTATTATTTTTATTAATTGAATTTTTAAATTTCATATGGTTTTCAGCTAATTGATAATTTAATACGCAACCTGTAGCTGCATCTAAAGTTAGTGGATTTTGCACCATTAAAATTGTTCTTAATTCAACAGGAGAGTTTGTGACTAGATTTTGGATTGCCATTATTTCATTTTGGTCTACCAAATCATTTGCTACTGCAACTAAATTTTGATCACTCATTATCTTAGAAGTTATTCTATGATTTAAACTTTTTAATCTCTCTAAATAATCAAAAATATACTCTTCAATATTCTCTTCGATGATTTTAAGTTAGGACGTGACATAAGGAAGTTTCCTGCTTCATTGATTAATTTTGATTTAATCGCTGTTATAACATATTCTTTCTGTGCATTTTCGCCAGTATAATATGTAGTATAAAATTCTTCGATATTACTGATAAAATATTCTAAGTATTGTTTTTCGCCACCAAAAGGCTTAAGTAATTGTACAATAGATTTCAAATTATCACCCATGGTTCTTGGTGATGATTATTATTTCTTAACGAATTATTAGTACTTGGATTATATAAATGAGTTAAGTTAAATTGGGTTAAGAGGTTCTGTATTTCCTCTTCAGAATCTGACATGTATTTTTTGAATTATATGCTTATTCATAGATAGAAAAATAAAAAATACTTTCCCAAAAATTTATTATTTTTTCTGAAAATTAAAAAAATTGGAAAAAATTATTTATAATAGAAAATTAATGATAGTTTTTCAAAAAAAATCTATTATTATTATTATTATTTTTTTTTTGAAAATTAAAAATCAAAAAAATTCAAAAATTCAAAAATTCAAAAAAATTCAAAAATTCAAAATTGGGTATTAGAAATTCATAATTTATGGAAATAAATCGTATTCAATTATCAATTATATTTTTAAAATGAATTATTCATTTAATCGTTAATAATATTTTTAAAATTAATTTCTTAGTTATCAATTATATGTTTTTTTTAAATTACGTATTTATTTAATCGTTAATTATATTTTTAAAATTAAATTCTACTTTTTAAAATTATTCATTTAATCTAACTTTTACTTTCTTAAAATTAAAACTAAAAAAAAATCAAAAAATTCTAAATTAGAATTTTTTTATGTTTCGCTTAAAATTAAAAATCAAAAAAAAAAAATCAGAAATTCAATTTTTTTCTTTAAAAATTCAAAATTTAAAAATGAAATTCTATACATTTTTTTCTTTAAAAACTCAAAATTGAAGTTTAGAGGCTTATTAGGTTATTCAGTTATTTGAAAGTTAAAGTTGGCAAAATAAAAAAATTGGAAATTTTATTTTTTCTCAAAAAATCAAAAAATTAAAGGTTTCAATTTATTATTCAGTTTATTGAAGTTTAAAAACTGAAAATTGGAAATTTTATTTTTTTCCTTGAAAAATGTTCTAAGTCTAAAATCAATCAGTTTCTCGAAAATTGAAAATAAAATATGAAAAAATTGGAATTTTTTTCTCTAAAACATTTAGAAATTAAAGTTTTTAATTAATTATTCAGTTTCACGTGTTAAAATTTTTGTAGTCAAACCTGATACACCCTGTATAGATCAACATAATCGCCCAAAACAGTGGAGCAAAAAAATTTACTATGCTCTCACCTCCGAGATAGCAGATGGTCAACAACGCCTCTTATGATAGCGACAACTCCTTCAACAGCGTTAGATTTTAGCGTCGTCGAGTTAGTCTATTGTATATCATTTATGGTATCAGTACTGCTACTTGAGTCCATAGTAAAGTTTTCCGATACAGTTCTGTTATAGTTAGAATGTATTTTGTCAAGACATTTGCAAAGATGAAAATACCAGAAGAAACATTGATCGAATTACTTGAACCGTGCTGGGTCCATTATCTAGATGAAGGTGCTATTGGTGGCTATGACGTAATAGACGTTTTGCACTCAATCGAAATTAAGTATTTAATTTATCTGAAACGGAATTGTATTTGTTATACTACATAAAAGTATGATTGGTTAATTATTTGAAATATCTTGAAGCCAGAAATTGAAAGAAAAAAATGGCAAATTATTTGAATTTTGCGCCATATTTTACACCAATCAAAAATCAGTGATTTTCGAATTTCCATGTTCCAAACGAATCTTTTTTTTTTGTTTCAACACATCGGACAAAGAAGGAGGCACATATAGGGTGACTGGTAAGTAGACGTATTCCTTTGAGGAGGTGAAAGAAGAGCCTATTTGCTACCGATTGAACATTATTTACCTCTATACCATTCTCAACGCTTTTTGAGATATTTTTTCTTTTTTAATTTCCAAAAAATTCACTTATTTGCGCGGTAAATATTTAAAATTAAGGAAAATTATAAAAGCCTTTTTAAATGTCGCTTTTTAAATTATAAGCTGACACACTTACAAAAATATCAGCATCGAAAATTATTGAAACAATAATGTTAACTAATAAATTATTTCGGTCAAAAATTGACTTTTCTTGTCAAGTTACAAACTAATGGTTACTTAATGTTTGAAAATTTCGAAAATATCATAGTACAAATTATTAATAAAAGTTCTCGATTTTATTGTCTTCAAAATAAGGCACATTATTTCAGAATAAGTTATTTTTTTTTTATTATTAAATAAATAAGTTTTATTTGTAAGAGTTACCAATATTAAGAAAAAATTACACGATTTTTTTTTAATACCAATTGTTGCAAAGGATATGTTGTCAAATATTGGTATTAAAATTTACTTAAATTAGGTACGTTCCTTATCATTTCCTTGATTTTAAATATTTACCTCGCAAAAAAGTGATTTTTTTAAAAAATAAAAATAAAAAATATCTCCAAAACCGTTGAGAATGGTATAGAGGTAAATGATGTTTAATCGGTAGCAAATGGGCTCTACTTTCACCCTTTCGAAGGAATACGTCCACTTACCAGTCACCCTGTATATAATATGGCAAAATCGCTTTGTGCTTCGACTTTGGTATATCCCTACTTTTGACATGAAAGATAGAACGACACTGAATGAAGTTTCGACAATTTTGTTTCCTTGTCTTATGGTACGAATTAGACAAAGAGATCCGTACCTGTACTAATCCGGCACAGTATAAAGTACCAAAAAAAAAGGATTTTTAATTTTCATGTTTTTGTTTGTTTACTATTAGGTCAAGGCCTATGTCAGTGACCTCTGGCCAATTTCCGGAATCGGCTTTTATCTACCTCAACGTCTTCAATGGCTTTTACAAACCCTTTCTGCATCAAAAACAAAATAAACAATAAATAACAACAAAAAACAGCAGGCTGGGGCTGCTACTGAACACCATTGAACTCACTGAGACTGAGAACCAGTAAGTGCAAGACAGTGCGAGTCAGTGTCAGTGAGTTCAATTGTGTTGTTTTGTTCAGGTCAGCCCCAGCCTGCCGTTTTTTGTAGTTAATGTTAAAATTAAGATTATCCAAAAACCAATAAACGGTTCCGAAAGGTAATCTTGAGATTATCTGAAGCCCAAGCAAAGGCAATAAAATTAATTATACAGGGTTAGTAAATTATACAGGGTTAGTAAAAAGTACTGCAACCCTTAAATATCTTCAAAACCGCTCAAGCCGCATTCACACATTTTGGAATCTGACAGTTTTTGGGCATGCGGGATTAAACAGTTCTCTCGGCAATGTTGCCAGATTTCCCAGTTTTGCGCTTAACGTAGTCATTTCGTTATCTTAAATAGAATGCCCCATTTATTTTTATGTACGACCCACATTGTGAGAGCCTATTACGTAAATCATTTGTATTGAGAAACGGCACTTTTTAAGAATTCATTCATTCGAAAAAATTATAAGTAATCTATTGTGAAAAATTATAAACCATTCCAAATACATAAAAAAAGTCTGGGTCGTACATAAAATGTTGTATATCACACGTACGGTAACGCTCATTACACCACTCGTGTGATTACCCACTCGTTACTGTAA
The DNA here is from genome assembly GCA_917834065.1 of Ceutorhynchus assimilis. Taxonomy (NCBI): domain Eukaryota; kingdom Metazoa; phylum Arthropoda; class Insecta; order Coleoptera; family Curculionidae; genus Ceutorhynchus; species Ceutorhynchus assimilis. Next base: position 64,155,304 of record OU892277.1, read on the forward strand.
TGAAGTTCATACCGTACTAGTAATATAAATAACTATTATGTCAATAAACTGGGAGTGCCAAATTTGATAGGATTCAAAATTTTCAGAAATCCCTCGATACTGGTTGCTGAAATATGCCAACACCGCATTTTGAGTGAAAAGTTCTGCAACGCTTAAATATCTTCAAAACCGCTCAAGTTGCATTCACACAATTCGGAATCTGACCTGGGCCGTCTCTAGCAATCTCGGGGCCCTAGGCACTTTTAGATTTGGGGGCCCCTATACCCATATTTGAAAATGTCAAAAAAGGCAACAATAATTATTCGGAACAGAATTTATTTATACAGGGTGTCCACTTAGTGTGATATCGGACGATATCTTCTTACAGAAAAAAAAAATTATTTACAAAGTTGTTTGATACTCTAATATGCATTATTTAAAAATAATTTTGAATATACAGGGTGCTCCGTTTAGGGGGTACGCGACAGAACTTTGTTAATTTAAATAGAATAGCCTGTATGTGATTGCGTATTTTGATTCTACGTAAAATTCTGAGCAGATTTCATGTAATATACCCTATACCTAAGTTCAACTGTTTTGGAAATATTGGCAGTTGAAAATTTACTTTTCGCAACTTTGACAGGCTGTTAAACCTAAACGGTTAATTTTAGAGGAAAACCGATTTTACATTCCTATCTTAGATTTTCATAAACTATCATTTGACACCAACTTTGAATTTAACCGGAGATTAAGTTTAACTGAAATTTTTAATCATGGATTAAATTCAAAGTTGGTGTTAAATGATGACGCGGCTTAAGATAGGAATGTAAAATCGGCTTTCGTCTAAAATTACCCGTTTAGGTTTTACAGCTTGTCAAAGTTGCAAAACGTCAATTTTTAACTGTCAATATTTCCTAAACAGTTGAATTGTTAGGTATAAGAATTTTAAGTAGAATCCAAATATGCAATCACATACAGGGTGTTCCATTTACAGTCCACTTTACCACATACTATGCTGTGAAGTTAACTTTACCGCATAGTGTGCGGTACAGTGCCACTTTCCATTCGCAAATAAGTGCGGTAAAGTGCACTTTACCGCACGCTCGTAGGTAAAGCCATTTACAAACAGAACAATTCTAAATATTTAATGGCTCAGTACAGCAATTAGGTTGCGCAAATAAATGATAGATGGTCGGATAGCACCTAGTTTATATTCAAATAAATTATTATTTGAATAATATTTCATTTGATATTATCATTTATTATTTGAATACTTTTTTTATAAAAATTAACGACGGCGGGGCCCCCTATGACAGGGGGACCTGGGCCAGGGCCTAGCTGGCCCATGCCCAAAGATGGCACTGAATCTGACAGTTTTTGGGTATGCGGAATTGAACAGTGCTATCGGCAATGTTGCCAGATTTCCCAGTTTTGCACTACACGTAGTCTTGTTGTTATCTTAAATAGAATCCAACATTTATTTTTATCGCAGTAAATTAAACATACCAAATTTTATAAGATTCTAAATTTCCAGAATTCTATCTGTACTAGTTTCTGAAATAATATGCCTACACTATATTTTCAGTAAAACTCGTTCAAGTCAAACGGGGCATTTCGTTTAAGATAACAAAAAAACTACGTGTAGCGCAAAACTGGAAAATCTGGCAACAATGCCGATATCACTGTTGAATTTTGCTTGCCCAAAAAACCCCAGATTCAGAATTTCATGAGCGTGCGCGGCTTTTAAAGATATTTAGGCGTTGCGATACTTTTTACTGAAAATGCGGTGTTGGCATATTTCGACAACTACTAGAGATAGAATCCTGAAAATTTGGAGTCTCATAAAATTTGGCAAACCCAATTCGCTGCAATAAAAATAAATGTTGCATTTTATTCAAGATAACAAGACTACGTGTAGCGCAAAGCTGGGAAATTGGGCAACATTGCCGATAGCACTCTTCAATCCCGCATGCCCAAAAACTGTCAGATTCCGAATTGTGTGAACGCAGCTCGAGCGGTTTTGGAGATATTTAAGCGTTGCAGTACTTTTAACTGAAAATGCGGTGTTGGCATATTTCAGCAACTAGTAAAGATGGAATTCTGAAAAGGACCATGGAAAAGTGGTTCCGGTCAAATCTAATAAAAGGACCCCGCACACTTCTTATGGGATTTTGGTTGAACGCGGAATTTAACCAAATTTTGGTATGTTGTATATCTCGACCTCCTGAATAAAAGTTCTCATGGGTACAAACCGATCCTATGACTAGTTTCGGATATACGGGGGTTTTTCTAATACTACCTCAGGCAACCTGAAAATACTGAATTTTCATGCTTTTTGCGTTTATTTGTGGTAGGTAGCTTTAAAAAATTAAGTTTAGACCTTTTACAGAAAGGTGCATCTTTTTAGTTAGGTGCCTATATATGTGAATGTACGAGGGTATTATGAAAAGTAATTGTTTGGTGGGCCTTTGTGTGTTTTTAAAACAAACACAAATAGAAGTATGACAAACTATATACTGTATTTTTCCCAAGATAGATTTTGACTTGACACTGTCAACTTTGAAACATAAACAATGCCGCTTATTGGTCGCAAGATGCCATTTGCACCTCATGCATTATAAAACTAATTACAACCTGCAGGGACACCTCATTTTCCGATCAATCAGGGCCAAGCGTTACAGGGCCGGCTCTAGGTATTTTGCCGCCCTGGGCAATCAGTAAATTTACCGCCCTATCGGCCATCTTATGGCACGCTTAGGAAAAATTTAAGAGATCTTGGATTGTAGATTTTTTTTTTATAATAACACGAAACAGTAAGGCATAGCATCATAGCAATAAAACCACGCTCTTTATTATTTGTGTTAGGTAACCACACAAAAAAAAACTAACCTAAGAAAACAAGAAACATAAAAAACAAAGCGAAAGTCAGCCAATCCAAACTATTGGCAACAATCAACAGATGTATATATAGCACAGAAGCGTTTCAAAAAATTATCCAATCGTACATCAGAACGTTTCATAAACGTTAAAGTCAAGGAACATACACACCTACATGATTGCTTATCGGCGTATCGGCCTCGTTTTTGGTAATCGCCGCCATATTGGTGTGTTACCATTTCCGACATAATCAACTAAGTCGTCAGCTATTTAAAAAGCCTACGTCAAGGCGAGAAACGCTATGCTGCTTACGTCACAAATGGGAATTTGGCGTAGGGGGTAGGGGGGGGGACAGGCCTTATGAGGAGGCCATCCTTGTAGTAGTAGTAGTAGTAGTAGTGTGTATTATCCTTGAGTATTGTGATTTAGTGCAAATTTCACATGTCACAACTTCAAACGTCATATAGACGTCGAAAATGGACGTTTCAAAAACGTCTTGATACGGAAGTTTTGAAAACGAAAAAAGACCTTTTTTAAAGGTCTCTACAGACATTCACTGGACTTTGTTCAAAGTATCCAACACCATCCAAAAGACTATTTTATAGGTAGTGCCGCTTCTCGAGCGTGATAGGACATTTCCTTGCGAGTGCGCATATCCGTAAAAAAAAAAAAAAAAAAAGTGCAAATATCACAGTCACAAACAACCTTTTAAAAACGTCATTCGAACTAATTTCCCGACGTGTGGACGTGGGATACATGTTTCAAACGATATTCTTGAAAATTGCCAACAGAAACCTTCATAAAACGTCTCTCTTATGACTTTTTATGAAAACATACTTCTACGAACCCATAGAAAACATTCTGTATTCTGTCATTCTTTAATTTTTCCTAACAGAGGTTTTAAAATCAATTTAAAATGAACGTCTAAGGAACATCTTTTTTATACCTTTTTAAAAACACTCGGACATAGACATTACCTACCTACCTTTCAAGACGTTTGCTGTTATTGGTTTCAAAAACGTGCTAAAACCAGTGGCGACGCGTGACAAGCAGTTTGAGAAGGGGGTAAATGGTACGAGGGGTTGAGGGGACGCTCCCCGCAAACGCGCCGCAGGCAATTTTTTTGCAAAGGACCCAGCAATATTTAAATGGAAATTGGTTACCCGTGATATTTGGATGAAATTTAAATATGTTATTGGGGATGTCGTAAGCAACATTTTTTACCATGGACACAATCCTGTATATATGACAGGTGAGGCGTGGTTAGCTGTCAAATATTGGGATCTTATATCCAAAAGCAGAGTAAACTATGGCAGATTTTGATGAACTAAAAATCTATTTCTACTAAGTCGACCAAGTTAAGTCGAAAAATGTCAACCATTTTAACACCTGTCAAAACCCTGCCAAACGGCAGCACTCATCTTTTCCAGTCTTCAATATTTGATGTTGTCATTTGACATTTTTAATTTATATGTAGATTCTAAATTCAAAAATTGAAAAAAAAAATTACATAACTGTCAAAACTTGTCATTTGTTTTAGTAGAAAAAAATACTCTAATCTGGTCCTTTCTCGATTTGAGGTAGTTTATTGGTGATAAAACATTGAACGAAGTTCATGCACGTCACATTTTGACAGCTGTCATTTTGTTTTTTTTTTCAATTTTTGAATTCAGAATTTACATATAAGTTAAAAATGTCAAATGACAACATAAAATATTGAAAACTGGAAAAGATTAGTGCTGCCGTTGGGCAGGGTTTTGACAGGTGTTAAAACGGTTGACATTTTTCGACTTAACTTGGTCGACTTAGTAGAAATAGATTTTTTGTTCATCAAACTCTGCTATAGTTTCTCTGCTTTTGGATATCAGATTCCAATATTTAACAGCTAACCACGCCTCACCTGTCATATATACAGGGTTGTGCCCATGGTAAAAAATGTTGCTTACGGCATCCCCTATAGCATATTTAAATTTCATCCAAATATCACGGGTAACCAATTTCCATTTAAATATTGCGGGGTCCTTTCAAGGTTTTCCAGAACAATTATTTCCTTTGTGAGAAAAATAAAACACATATATTATATATTTTCTTTTGAGCATCGTGATTTTTCTCTTGATAATTCGATCCTGGGGGGGTAATTACCCCCATTGCCACTTCACATCTAAAGAATTTTCATGCATGAGACGTACATATTATACATTTTTGCAATATTCTTATGTCTCTTCTAAATTAAGTTTTTTTTGTAGTAAATGTACAGCCCGTCGATTTTATTCTGATACTTCAAAGGAATGTGAGCTGATGGCTTTCTACGTAAGAACGCCAATGGTCACCTGACGCCACACCTGTTTTTGCCATATTATGCTTCACCCCCTCGCTTCTCATACGAAAAGTGTTAGATTAAAAACGTCGGATCATCTCGGATATAATATAATGGAGTTCAAATATTGGTTAAAATGCCCACTGTGCTGTTTTAATTGTTCAATTTTTTTTTTTTTTGAGTCGTTGGTTTTATTTTCTATAATTTTGTTGTTGTTATGGTATGAATTTGCCGCCCCTGGATCGTGCCGCCCTGGGCGGCCGTCCATCTCGCCCCCTCCTTAAGCCGGCCCTGAAGCGTTATTGTTTATGTTTCAATGTTTTCAATGTCAAAATCCACCTTGAGTTCTCAACAATAAGATTTTCAGTCTCAAATCCTAACTCGTTTCGACGCTTTACAGCCAATCTACGGACTTCGGCATCTTTCAGTAATAAAACAGTGCGATTCACTCTTACTCTAGTCCTTCATTGCACACGTATCACAATACCTTTCCCGATTTGCCATTTTCACAAGAAAGGGGACAAAAAAGACAATTCGATTTATTGACAGGGTCACTGTTTTGGTTTCCATGGTTACCAAGTGAAATATGACATATGAAAAAACAAATTTCATTGATTTTCTTTCCATGACTGTTTAGATTTTTCAAACAAATCACCAAGTATATGTATACCTAATAACTAAACACTTAAACCCTAGGCCAAGGGATCATCAGGCAAAAAGTTTTTAGCACGAGCGTAGCGAGAACTGGAATTCATTTAGATAGAAAGTCACTTTTATCACAAAACGTACCCTGAGTACCTACAAGTACACAATTTTTCACACTTTTGAACATTTTTGGTCATTAGGTAACTCATTTAGCTTAGTAATAGCCATAGTTTTTGGGCGCCCCTGGTATATAATGAAGAGTTACGAACACCTAAACATTTTTAGTTAAGGAAGGATGAAATAAACAACTTTTAAAGCAATAAGTGCAAGTTTTTTTGCTTTATGTACACTTTATATAGGTACTTAGGTTGCCTAAGGTAGTAATAGACAACCCCCTGTATATCCGAAACTAGTCATAGGATCGGTTTGTACCCATGAGAACTGTTACTCAGCAGGTCGAAATATACAACATACCAAAATTTGGTTAAATTCCGCGTTCAACCAAAATCTCATAAGAAGTGTGGGGGGTCCTTTTAGTATGATATAGTTCATGACCTCCTGATCAAATTTTATCGTTGCCACAAAAAAATCGTTCGAGCCGTTTTCGAGTTATAAGCTTTTCAAGATGGCGGGTTGCAGGTAAAATTATAGACTATAGATTTCCATATTTAGGTTATATTTTTTATTAGGATCTTGATAACTATAAGAGATACGTAACGAAGATCGTTAATGAGGAATTTGCAGATTTTTTTTTATTCTCTTATTAAATTTTTCACATTGTAAAAAGTCATTAACCACATAAATTTCAAATTTTCAAGTAATAGATTTTCTGTAAAAAAATATAGAAATTCAAAATAACTCTCTTCGCGCCAAAACGCACTAATAAATGAATGACGTCACAAGACGGTATCCGTCAAAACGAGTCTCTGTACTCCCTCTCTCTCTTACCCATTGTGTTTTGTCATTGGTTTATGCGACTATGTCGATCATTGTCATTTTCCATTCACTAAACAAAGATAGTGTTACGGTGATTTTGGAAATCAATTCTCTTCCAGTGAACTCACACCCTATACATTAAGAGAGAGAAAGATATAGTGTAGTAATTATAGTAACAAATATATATGACTGAATAATTATTATAACAATAGCTAACTCATCGGTGAAGTCGCCGATTAGAATAAAAACGAGGGGTATCTTTGTTTAGTTAATGGAAAATCACAATGACCGACATAGAATGCTGAATCCATCGGTAGAATTCGATGTAAGCACAAGCGTCTGACGGCTTACGTATCACGTTATCATAATCACACTGTTGTTTGTTTACCGTTCCATGACGTCATAACCAATTTGAGAGCGTTTTCGCGCCTTTTGTTATATTCAATATTTGAATAATTAATTATTAATTAGTGAATAAGCATAAAGCATTACATTTTGCATCAAAATAAAATTATATGCAACTTCCTCATTGGGGCAAAGTGGCTCATTTATGTGGCCAACAATATGCTCCTAAGAAGGTACCTACTTTCTTTCGAGCTTGATTGCCGCGTAGATCGAAATTACCAACGAATCAATTTCCAATTTTATATCGTAGATTGGAAGAAATTATAATCTACGACGGCTTTGAAGCCCCAACAAAAGTACCTTTAGGACACTGGCCGCGAAAGCCTCAATCATTTTATCAGCAATATGCTATAAAAATAATTATTATACAGTGAGCACGTAAAGGCTGGAATAAAATCCATAAAAAATACAGGGTTGATTTTTTTCAAAAAACCTCGGACACGTCGATTTTTGATTTTAGTGGCCGTTTTTTTGATGATAATTTCATGTATACAGGGTGACCCAAAAACTAGTTATGACAGCTAACTTGATTTTTTTAAATAAAGACACCAATTTTTTATTTTATTTTCAAATTCTACGTTAAATTCTGAACCCATTTTATATATCATGTCTTATACCTATCTTCAACTGTTTCGGAAATATTGGCAGTTGAAAATTTCTTTTTTGCAACTTTGACAGGCTGTAAAACCTAAACGGTTAATTTCACAGCAAAATCAATTTTACATTCTCATCTTCAGCTTTTCATAATCTATCATTAGACACCAACTTTGAATTTAACCGGGGATTGAATTTAGCCGGAATTTTTAATCATGGATTAAATTCAAATTTGGTGTCAAATGATAGTTTATGGGAAACTAAGACAAGATGAATTTATGATCGGTTTTGCTCTAAAATTAACTGTTTAGGTTTTACAGCCTGTCAAAGTTGCAAAAAAGTCATTTTTCTACTGTCAATATTTCCGAAACAGTTGAAGATAGGTATAGGACATAATACATAAAATGGGTTCAGAATTTCGAATTTGAAAATGAAACAAAAAATTGAGGTTTTCGTTTAAAAAAATTAAGTTAGTCGCCATAATTTGTTTTTGGGTCACCCTGTATACACGAAATCAGCATCAAAAAAACCGCCACTAAAATCAAAAATCGATGTGTCAGAGGTTTTTTGGAAAAAATCAACCCTGTATTTTTTATGGATTTTATTCCATCCTTTACGTCCTCACTGTATAATTCAGAGAAGCTCTGAAAATACCTGTATGGCTTTGCCTTTAAAAAAAAATACACCTTAACTTTATTTTTTCTTATCGGTGGCATATAAATACTTATCATTATTTGGGCTTTGAGTAGCACATTTAGTTAAATTTTTGACGATTTATCACACTTGCATTTTTAGAAGGAATTTCAGGTACGTATAGCATTCTTCTAGGAGTATCAGAAGTACTTGTTTGAAATGCAAGTGTGCAATTTATTTTAAAATTGGTTTTAAAATAAAGCCAGGAAAGATGAAATCGGTTTTTCAAAATTCGGATATTTTTTGGAACTCTCCGGAAGTTGTCGGTTTTTAAAATATCTATAGCCGGCAATTGTTGGCCACGTAAATGCACAACTTTGCCCTGATGTGAGAATCTTTGTATCTCTCATTGTTATAAAGATCCCAATGGTGAGAATCGAGTTTGCAAGTCACAAACTAACATTTTATTGAGTACGTAATAGATTATATTCCAGTCAAATATTTTTAACAAATCCTATAATATTTTCTGGTTCGTTTCTTTAAGTTTAATTATGCTTGTATCATTTTGAAATAAAAATATATAACTTTCACATACAAACTTGTTCAAACCTGCTGATCCTTATTGATAAATTGCGAGTTTTTTCACTCGTTTTTTAATATGCTCTAGATGGATTTACTTAAAAAAAAAAAATGCAATTTGATACATAATTTCTTGACAAGTTTTGACAGACAGTATTAAGCATGCGAATTAAGGGCATAGCAGTGTCGTTTATTGTTAGATTTGTTAAAATATCTGTTGGTATACACAGGGTGTCCCAGAATATGTGGGCAATCTCTCAGATTCAGATAGAACACAAAAAAATAACATGACAACTTCCTATAAAAAAAAATTTCTACGGCCCCCCCTACGAAGTTACGTGCCCCTAAAGGACGCCTCTGGAAATTGGATTTTTATTGATAACTTTCAAAATACTTCGTGTAATTTTTTTCCTTTTAATATGATGGATACTAGATAAGACACCTTAAAATGGACCCTCTCAAACACACTTGTCTAATCTAGTTTGCCAGGGACGAACTAGCTTTAATGCAATAATGACACTGAGGAAATATTACTAGAAAGGATTAATTTTCACTGTCCCGAAATAAGGGCTAATATTGAAGCATTGTTGAGAGTCGAACAATCTTTCATTGAAATAGTTATGGAATGCATAAGATTAGAAGGATCTCATGTTAAGTCGACATAAAAAATTATTTAATAAAAAACCATTAATACACAAATACAGATTTTTCTCGAAACCAGCTCATTTTTTTGACATCGAATAATGGTACCTTTTTTCTAGTTCAAGGTTGAAACTATCTAAAAATATTATTGCTATGCCTCTATTATACAGGGTGTAAAAAAAATTAGCACTATTGTGTTAAAGCTAGTCCGTCCCTGGCAAACTAGATTGGCCAAGGGTGTTTGAAAGGGTCCATTTTAAGGGGTCTTATTTAGTATCCATCATATTAAAAGGAAAAAAAATTACACGAAGTATTTTGGAAGTTACCAACAAAAAACCGATTTTCAGAGGCGTCCTTTAGGGGCACGTAACTTCGTAGGGGGGGTCGTAGGAATTTTTTTTTATAGGAAGTTGTCATGTTATTTTTTTGTGTTCTATCTGAATCCGAGAGATTGCCCACATATTCTGGGACACCCTGTATATTGTTATAGTTGAAGTGTAAGTTATTATTATAGTATTAAAATTACTTCGATAATATCTGGACATAAGTAAGTGCTTTTTTATTTCTATTACAATATATAATGTTAGGGTACAAATTATATTTCAGGCTTGTAACAAAATGTTTAATAGGCAAGAGGGTCGTTGCTATGTGTGTAATACGGCAGCAAATTATAGACGAATGTCAAAACTTCTTGGAGAGGCTAATCAAAATAAATGTGACATTGCTATATCTAGGAGGGGTAACCTTGAAAGAGAGCCTCAAGATATTGATGATTTAAGTCGTGTTTGTATTAACTGTAACACTTCCATTAATAGAGAAATAGAAGCAATTGAACTGAATCCAAATTGTCTTAGGTTGAATGTTTTAACTGGTGTAAGCAAGAACAAATGCTTTATATGCTATAATGGAATCAATCAGCCTAGACCTACCTTAAAATGTCGAGTCAATATCTTTGTAATCCATAATATTTCGTGCCCGAACATGCTCGGGCTTGTATAAATCATCTAGATGAAGACGGTTTATTATTGAAACCTTTATTGCGAGAAATTCAATGTGTTAATCGGCACTACCTAATAAATGATTTATTAGTTTTCTTGCGAGAGCTGAGAAAAGCTGCATCTTTGTACGGTACCAGGAACCATGTGGATGAAACCAGTTTTTCAGATATCGAATTTCGATATATGTTTTCAATTACCAAGGTTTCAAATTACCAACAGTTTCAAAACTTATATACATTTTGTGATCCAGTTCCCGTCCAAAATGGTCATCGTTACATAAATAAACGTGATTTATTAGCGTTTTTAACAAAAATGAGACAGGGTGTTTCTGATGACTTTCTTAAAATTATTTTTAATTTTCCATCAATGTTTAATTTTTTTTCGGAATCAATACCTATACATCATGTAAAAATGTAGAGGATTTTTATAAGATCTGTGGGGCACTTATAAATAAATATCGAGAGCCAGTTATCATGAAAGGAGCAACCATGGAGTATGCTCAACAACTACTGCAAAGGTCCAATGAAGTAAATCGCCTTCAAGAATTAGTCCAACGGGATAATCTGCGTTTTAGAAATGCTGGGTGGAGGAGATTGGAAGAAAATCAAGCCCCAAACTTTCCATATCTTAATTTAGATTACATATCAGCTAAAACTTGCCCCTTCATATATTCAGGACACAATTCGCAGAAATCCAGAAAACGAACTGCAGATCGATACCCTGCTAGAAAATCCTAATATTATCCGTTTGAGAGTCTTTTCGCGCTACCACAACGCTATCAAAAACCAACTTTTCATTCAGTATGATAATATTTCAATTGCTCGATACTACTGTACATGTAAATCAAGTGCAAGGACCTTGAGAACCTGGGCTCATATTGCATCTGTACTATGGTATCTGGGGTATTCCAGGCATGAAATAAATGTAAAATATCCTCTTCGAACTTCTTCAGAGAGTTTCTGCTGGTCAGCGATACGATAATGAAAATATTGAGGTTATTAATTAAAGTAAGTTTCAATGCCAAAAAAACCAACTTTGGTTTGCCCTTCAAAACAATGATTCCCGGCGTAGATCTAAGGGCCAGCGACAGGACTGAGCTACTGAGGGCAGATCTCTGCCTGTACACAGATGGCTCCAAAACTAAACATGGTGTCGCACCAGGGGTATATGGTGAAAAACCAAGGCTGGGAATTTCGCTTAGCTTGGCAAAAACGAATCCATATTTTAGGCCGAATTGCTGGCCATCGAGCTTGGCGCGAAAAAGCTGCTGGAAAAGCAACGAACGCACAAGTCAATAAAAATATTTTCCGATAGCCAAGCTGCGCTGAAAGCACTGGCATCCAAACGGAGAATCAGCTGTTCGATCCGAATACATAAAGCATGCTTCCCCCACACTTATCTCCATCTCCATAAAAGTGGCTGGCCTGATGGGGGAAATATAACTCGGAATGAGCCACAATAGACCGCAGGCCACAGTACTCGCAGTGGAAGGGCCGACATCGGACCACTTACAAGAAACCTAAAACCTAAAAATTTAATATATTCAAAAAATATTATTCTACATTTACAGGGTGTCCCAGAATATGTGGGCAATCTCTCAGATTCAGATAGAACACAAAAAAATAACATGACAACTTCCTATAAAAAAAAATTCCTACGGCCCCCCCTACAAAGTTACGTGCCCCTAAAGGACGCCTCTGAAAATCGATTTTTTGTTGATAACTTTCAAAATATTGACCAATTTAGTTTGTCAGGGACGGACTAGCTTTAACGCAATAATGACACTGAGGAAATATTAGTAAAAAGGATTAATTTTCACTGTCGCGCAATAAGGGCTAAAATTGAAGCATTGTCGAGAGTCGAACAATCTTTCATTAAAATAAGTATGGACTGCATAAGATTAGAAGGATTTCATGTTGAGTCGACATAAAAAATTATTTAATAAAAAACCATTAATACACAAAAACAGATTTTTCTCGAAAGAAGCTCATTTTTTCGACATGGAATAAGAGTACCTTTTTTCTAGTTCAATGTTGAAACTATCTGAAAATATTATTGCTATGTCTATATCATACAGGGTGTAAAAAAATTTAGCATTATTGTGCTAAAGCTAGTCCGTCCCTGGCAAACGAGATTGGCCAAGTGTGTTTGAAAGGGTCCATTTTAAGGGGTCTTATCTAGTATCCATCATATTAAAAGAAAAAAAAATTACACGAAGTATTTTGAAAGTTATCAACAAAAAACCGATTTTCAGAGGCGTCCTTTAGGGGCACGTAATTTTGTAGGGGGGCCGTAGGAATTTTTTTTTATAGGAAGTTGTCATGTTATTTTTTTACATTCTAACTAAATCCGAGAGATTGCCCACATATTCTGGGACACCCTGTATAAAAGTTTATTCTATTTTATGGTTTAGCCTAATATATTCTACTCAAACAATAATCGTTAAATGTAAAAATAAATATGTAATCCATATAGGAATATATTAGGATTCTAATTTCGACACCCCATCTCATCATCTTTTTTAGTATAGTATTTAGATATTTTACAAAAAAAAAGTACTTACTTTTTTGTAGATAATATCAGATTATGTCAAAATTGTATTTTGCAAGGCTATGGAGCATTTTCTCTGTCTGGTAGTCGCAAGTGAATGTTATAACTAATAATGTAACACTGTTTAATATAAGACAAAATGTAGCACCATTTATGTTGATTACAATATTTATAATAGTTATTTATATCACTAGTACGGTATGAGCTTCATTACAGTAACGAGTGGGGAATATTGTCAAGACGAGGTCGTAGGTAGACCGAGTCGTGGTAATCAAACGGGTAGTGTAATGAGCGTTACCGTACGTGTGATATACAACATTTTATGTACGACCTAGATTTTTTTTATGCATTCAAAATGGTTTTAATTTTTCACAATAGATTATATTTATAATTTTTTCGAATAAATGAATTTTAAAAAGTGTCGTTTTTCAATAAAAATTAGTTACGTAATGGGCTCATTACATCACTAGCTATCTATCTTACATCACTAGTGATGTAATGAGCTCATTACATCACTGAGTACGATAATACAACTTATTACGTAGTAGCTCAAACAGGCTAAAATGAGTTACGTAATAAGCTCTTACAGTATGGGTCGTACATAAACTATTTTTTATTAGACTTATTTGATTATCATTAAATTTGATATTAATGAAATGTGAAAATTCATTCAGTCTTTAATTTGACCTTTTTCAGTCATCTTGAAAAGCTTATAACTCGAAAACCGCTCGAACGATTTTTTTGTGGCAATGATGAAATTTCATCAGGAGTTCATGAACTATATCATACTAAAATTTTATTGAATTTGACCGAAACCACTTTTCCATGAGTTTTGTGCGTGGGCCTTTGGAATCTTATCATATTTGGCACGCCCAATTCATTGCAATAAAAATAAATGGGGCATTCTATTTAACATAACAAAAAGACTACGTGTAGCGCAAAACTGGGAAATCTGACAACATTGCCGATAGCTCTGTTCAATCCCGCATGCCCAAAAACTGTCAGATTCCAAATTGTGTGAACGCGGTTTAAGCGGTTTTGAAAATATTCAAGCGTTGCAGTACTTTCTACTAACCCTGTATAATAAAATGTATAACCAGTTAACAGTAGAAATTTGTTACTTTTAACAAATTTCTGGGTCTGCATTTTATGAATTACTGCTGATAGATACCTGGAAGTGGAAGGGTCTTTCTAAAGTAAACAAGAGGCCCCTGAGTGTAGTTTGAAGAAAAAGGATGTTTTTGTATATGAAAATGTAAAGAGTTTGTCTTAGAAAAACTGGTATCGAATACAGACACATAAAAATTATACCCGTCTTTTATTTCCCATAAATTACTTATAACCTAGGAAGATTAAGCTGAAAATTGATGATCAGCCCAAATACTTCGTGTAGTTTTTAAATTTGGTATAGTTATTCATTTAGGTGTCCTGATAAACATACTGAAAGTCACCGAGGGTGGGGGATGAACTGGCGGTAGGGGTGGGGGTAAAAGATAATTTTTTAATTTTTTTGTCTATACCTTTAAAGCCTTTGAGAATATCAACATATTTATTCCACCAAAATAAACTATATTAAATTTACTACCAATTTCACTATGGTCATGTTTATTGTAGGCTCTGAGGAAAATCACCTATTTGCAATATTATTTCTTCGAATCTTAAATTCTTAAAACGTTTAGTGAAGAGAAGTAAATTTTGCAACCATGTATGCGCCGTCAAGAAGGGGCGAAGAAAGCGCGCAGCACAAAAAGCGTACCCGAAGGGTAGGTAGAGATAAAATGAGAGACTAGAGAAGAATGGTTCCTTAGACCGCTTTTCCGCCATTGTTCATTAGTCAATTGATTGTTCAATCCAATTTGTGATTAGTTTGTGTGTCATAAGGAGCATTCACAGGTCAAGTGAATAAATGTTATTTTGTTTTGAGACTTCAATTTGTAGAAGTTTTTTTTTTTTTTTTTCATTTCCATGTTTTTTTTTTTTTTTGTTTTTTATAAGATGTGCATTGTTCATGTATTTAACAAAAATCGTTTCATGCTGTAAACAACGCAGATAAAAGTAAATTAAAATCTAAGAAATTTTGTGCTGTAGTTAGGGAGCATAGGGCACTTTATGAGGGGGTCGTGGCAACTTTGTGATTAAAGTGCGTCGCCTAGTTAAAAGTTTTATGAAGGTATTTTGTCATGTGAAAATGGTTCTTGCCACCCTGGGGTACATGACTCTCACCCCCCAGCCACCCCTAAAGTCATAATTCTTAAAATAGAGTTTTTTTTTTTTTTTTTTTTTCATGAGCGTGCGGAAAATGCGGTTTCACGCACCGATTTGCGTGCGGAAAGTACCACTTTTCCGCACAGCATGCGTGAAAAAAAAAATCACATGGCGTGCGCAAAAAAAAATTCACGCAATGAATTTTTATTGTTGCTCAATTTTTCTCCCTATGAAATGCTTCTCAAAAATTTTAGATTTTCCCGAAATTTCTCCACGGATTTTTCTCTTCAAGAAAGCTATTAGCTTTTTGTATTGACGAATACCGACATCTTTAATGAGTTTTATACCATAAATAATTAATTCTACTTCTTATAATAAAAATAATAGTTAATACTCTGTCACTCAACTTATTGCGTCATTAAACCTAATTAAAAAAATCACATTTTCGACTATTTCTTTTATCAGTAGAGCCAAAAACAAATAAAAAAAAAATAATTGTAAAATTTCCGCACGCTCTTAGGAAAAATGTTGTAGCTAACACGAGCGTGAAGTATCTTTTCCGCACTCACGGCATGCACTCTGCTCGCGAGCCATTCGTGCAAACGCCGTTGCATGCGGAAAATTATAACTTTACGCACTTGGTAGGTAAATAACTATTTCGCATAGAAAACTAAAAGTCTTAGAAGTTATTGAAGTCGAAAACACTTCACAAAAAACGCTTAGAAGTGGCATGGGAAAACACTTGTTTTTCTAACCTAGGTGGTTGCGACGAAAATCTCTGTAGCAATCCACAGGAAGCAGATACTGAATTACCTCTCCACGGAATAGAGACCTCAAGAAAATATTCCTCTAAAAGTACTGATGTATCATTAACTATTTGTTCACTAGACACTGACAGTTTTCTCTTGGTACTAAAATACTACAAAGATTTAATTCCAAATGTTTATTTCCAAACTGAATCTGGTACAAAAAACGAAAAATATATTGCTGAGATATCAGGAAAGTTGACGAAACTTCAGAAAGATGCTTTACTTACAATCCATTTATTGTCTGGGTGTGATAAAACCGGGGGAGTCGCAAAAAAGGGTAATTACCGCGATTTATAATCGTTCTGGAAAGCTTTCAATAAGGTGCCCGAGGACGTTTTGCATAGTTTGGTATCATTAGGCGACGTAAGCATCAATTTGGAGTCCATTGTTAAAATTTTGGAAAAATGTATATGTACTGCGTATGCTCCAAATGAACAACTGAAAACCTTGGCTGAGTTAGGATGGCATTCTTTCTCAAAACAGCAATTATAAAACCAGCAGTTGCCTCTTACAAAACACAGTTTATATCTTGCTCAGCAACGGGCAACATTACAGTTGTATATTTGCAGAGTAAATGCTCACTTAGCTAATCCCATGTGTTTTGAAATCTGATTCCTATGGGTGGCAATTGGACCACGGGACTTATAAGCCACCTGATACCGGACACTATATTAAATTTAATATATTGTGCATGCAAGAAAACTCAGTGCAAAACTCAACGGTGTGAGTATAGTTTTTTCTAGACAATCTTAAATGCACAGAGCTATGCAGCTGTAGTGTTGAAGAACAATTGTCTACACAATTGTGTGACAACTGTGATTCGGAGGATGTAATGTTGTCTGGCTCTGATGATGATGACGAGTGACGACGATGTAGAAATATAATCATTTATTGATGACATTATGTTATTTTTGGAATTTAATTGAAGCCAATACTCATTTTATTTGCATCTTTCTGCCTTTTCATATACCGAGATGCAGTACACCTACACACATTATTTTTTCTAAAGTATTTTATTTAAACTTGTCTTTTCTGAAAAAAAGAGCATTATTTTGGTGTTTATTTGTACACACAAAAAAAAAATAAGTTTTTACCCCTCAGGTTTTACTGGGATTTTTCATATTTAAAATTTTAACTCCTGTAGGGGGATGGGGGGTGAAATATTCTGATTTCGGGGTGGCAAGAACCCGTTTTGTTTTGAGAAGAGCATTTTTGAGAGGACTACTTAGGTTGCTTGCTTCAATCACAAACTTACCACGGAAATGCCCTATGCGCCCCTACTACTGTTTTTTGTGCTGGGATTTTAATTTTTGGTATTCAGGGCGTATATTAGGGCCTTGTAGAATCTACAATTACCTACCCTGACGAGCGAATATCCTGGCAAACAAATTGAAAAATCAATCTAGAGATATTGGCTCAAAATAGCAACCATAGCTGAGTAGTCTCCCGTAACCAGGGACCTCAGTATCTGCTGGTGGAACTGGCTAACTAAACAAAAACTCTTCAGTATTGAATATAGGTAGTGTTGATTGAATGTGGTGTGTGGAATTAAAATTTTAGTACAAGGACAAAGGACGGTACCTAATTTAAACTATTATTGACTTTCTACCATTACATAATATTACTAAAATGACACAGTATGTTTTGATTTTTAAGGAATGTTAGATCGAGGGTTTCTCTGCCGTCCTCTTTCCTCTTGCGAAATTCAGGTCAAGAACGGTACGATTTTCTAATAATAGATTAGACGTTCCACAAATTTTTCGTTTATTTTACATATCACAACTTCTCTTCAATTTCCCTAATTTTGCTATTGTCGGGCGCATGTCAAGTAAGTAAAATTTAGTACACTCAAAGAAATAGTATAGGTTATTTTTACTAAAAAGAATAGATAATTACCAATTGGGCAAATTTTGTTAAATTAAACTACATTTATAGTATTCTTAAACAAAAGCTTATCGTTATCACAATCAATGCAAACTTGTTGCAGAACCAAATGGAAATTCACTTCAAAAATTGCTATATTAAACCATAATTTTGTCATGTAACTTATAACTTGTCGGATACTGTCAAATAATACTAAACAATAGTAGATCTACCAGCATTTTAGTCGATGTACTATTATTTTTGATACACTAACAAGTATTAATGTTTAATTAGCAGTTAAAAATGGCCGAGATTGACTATTATTGAGGTATCTATAAACCAGGTAAATTTCAAAAAAAATGTACGATGAATGTGAAGGTTTTGCGGACATTTATTTTTTTGTTGAAAATGATAGCTCTCTTTTCATGAAATATAAATCTAAAAATCCCAAGAAATCGGAAGCTAGCTAAAAACGCCATCTTGAAAAACATGGCCATCTGTTCAAATCTTCAAAAGTTAATTATCTTCTTGTCCCTCGGATTACAAAAAATAGTTATTTGTATACCAAGGCCGCGAAGTGCCTGTTAGCGTACGTAGAGAAAAGTTATCGCCGAGGCCGCTTGCGGCCGAGGCAAGATAATCTCGAGGACGCGGTCATGGTATACACACTATTTTTTGTGCAACCATGAAAATTATGTGGAATTACAGAAAGAATGTACTCCTTTCAACAAACATGTGGAACTAATTACCAGTTTGATGTATAACCTGGTGGCGATGGTGGCACAGCGTTTCTATGGATGTCATGGTTGACATATTTTGCAAGTAAACAAATACACAAAAAATTTTGTCGGTTCTCAAAAAATCGTGAAAATATCCGACAGCAATACAGATGTTTCACTCTCTTGCACTCCTCCAGAGCTAAAAAATATGGTTCAATCAGCTATTTCTGAGTTAATACCTGGAAAACTAAGCGGCAATATGAAAATATTGTTACTGCGAGTTCAAAAAATTGGTGTGACAAACAAAACGTCAAAATGGTGTCTGAAAACATATTGGCTAATTTAATGCGGAAATGGGAAGTTTTCAGAGTTCAATTCAAAAACACTGGATTATTAGTTGCCTCAGCTTCAGGAGTAAATGTTAGTAATAATGCAAACTGTCGTGTAAGTGTTAATATTTATCCTAAATAATTTATGTTGTTCTTAAGAATTTGGAAATAAAATTTACTGTGTGGCAGCCGCGAAAGCTCATTTTGCGGATGGTGCACAAAAAATAACTTTATTTTAGATATAACCAAGAATAAAAATTTCTTGAAAAAAAAAACTTAGAAAACGATTTTCGAGAGAACAGTATTTCAACATAGTAAATAAGTCGGTAGTGGTGTCATTGGTAGTGGTATTGGGGAAAGACACAAAAAAATGGGTCGCGGCGACAATGAAGATGAAATTTTCCAGTTTGAAAAAAGTTGGTGAGAATTTCGGACAGCGTCTTGTTAACTGCCTCCTTTTTATTCAATTCATGCCATTAGTGGTTGTGATACTACCTACTTCTTACCCCTATAAGAAAGGCAAATCGGTTGCGCTCAAGGTGTTTAAGAAGCATGAATTAATACATGATAAATTGTTAGTTTTCAGTGATAAGTATGCGGATCTAGACGAACTACTAAACGTCGGTTTTGAATATGCCTCTTTTATGTACGGGTTAGATGGGTCCCGAGTTAGTTATGAAGAATGATATAGGCTTCACAATATTTTTATAGCTAAGCAGACGCTCGAAAAATCTCCTGATTTGGATGCTCCTCCACAACCAAAGATGGTCTTAAGCAACATATTTTTAGGTGGTAAAGCAATTAACAAAATGATCAAATCTGTGTCTTTCCCCAATACCACTACCAACTTATTTATTAGTTCTTCTGTCAAGCTAATGGCTGTGTTTACAATTAAGGTGTCCGCATCTGCACTAGCTTCCAACGTTGAAATATTGTTCTACTACTAAACTAAACTAAAAACTAAAGACTAAATCGCTTTCTAAGTAATTTTTTTAATTAAAATTTATTTTTTCCAAGGCCTGCAAAATCTGCAAATGGGTATTACATAATAGCAAATAATGTCTCCTATATTTTCGGGACATATCTTCAAGTACAGGAAAGGATGGGAAATCTCCTAGCTCCTGATAAATTTGGATGGTATCGAAAAATTAAATGTTTCCAATCACAATGCAGCAATCTCCTGCACTGAACTGTAACTGAACGACTGTAAATGTAGAAACTGCTGACAAAAAAAAATGTGTATGTTCACAAGTCGGCTGCTGCAGTTCTATATGCCTTCACTGCCATGGAATAGGCTTCAAATATGCTTGTGTTCTAGACGAGGATCTTTTCAATCTTTTCAATGACATGGCTATTTGCACGGCTATCACCTAAGAAATATTTGATCTAAGCGATGCTCTGAATGTGACTTTTGTTTCTACAAGAGTCACATTCAAAGCTTCACTCGGATTAGATATCCCTTGTGTTATAGCGGTGCAAATAGTCGTGAGTTTTTGCTCGGTTTTTCATTTTTGTTTTTATCTTTAGGAAATATTTTGTAATTTTAGACTTAAATATTCGTGGAAAAAAAATGGTAAATTTGCTCCAAGGGACAAGAAGATATTTAATTTTTGAGGATATGAACGGGCGGCCATGTTTTTTCAAGATGGCGTTTTTAGCTCACAATGGCTTTTTGGGATTTTTATATATTTGTTCCTGGAAATATAATACATCGATTTCCATTGAAAAAAACTGTCCCCTTGAACTTCATCAAGAAAATAAAATTTGCCTGGTCTACTAACTAATAAGTTGTTAAAGCAAACTTAAAATAGGGTACTTCAACTACTTTGTGGTAATTTAATCTACTATGAGTTTACTGTACACTATTTTATTGTTGAACAGAACAAACAAACTTTATGGTGAAAGTAACTATTACCATAATATTTTCTATTTTACTATTTTAATATGATAATTTCACCCATCATTCAAGTTCGCGAACTATTTTTTTTTTTTTGGAAAAACTAATTCAAAGGTGAATTTACCCTCAATTCTTTTTAAACCAAACATATTATTGGTTTAAATAAATAATCAATCAAGTTTGATACGTCTCATCAAATGCCTACCCAATATAATATACCTAGATGCAGTGGCGGCTGGTTAGAGTACAAGTTGGCGGTGCATACCCTGGGGGAAGCCGGAGGCGCGCGATTTTTTTTTGGATGCCACGCCCAAATTTTGATCTAAAAGTCGTTAAAAAAGCATGCCTCGGGTAATTTTTTAGTATTTTCAATTCAAACGTGCATTCACCATTTCTACAAAATAATAAATAAGGTGAAAGCTTTCTGTGTCTTGTTATTTCTAAATCTGAAAGAGGTCTTCCAAATTCTTCGAATTGAATTTTATCCTCCAGCGAATGGGTGGAGAAAGGTTTTATTAATAAATTACTAATTTTATTCATTTTGTCTAATGCCTATTTATTGGTGAAAAACACTAGGTGATTTGAATTTCAATTACCAACCCGCCGATGCATTCACGCACACAACGCCCGCCAGATCAAATTATAAAATGATAAGTAATTTGACCTGACGATTGTAACTAACTAAAAAAAAATATATTTTAGGACCGACATATTTTGCGCCAGTGCCACGGCCCCTTGGCCCCTTAGGGCCAGCCGCCACTGCCTAGATAGATTACATTCCGTGCAGTGAGTTTGCAATACGCGTATTTGTTCTCTTCCTGTTCCTAAAATACAGTTTTTGTGAATCGCGTGGTTTGTTAAGTTTGTTTCTGGTAAGATAAGTACTATGCTATAATGGATTTCATAGGAATTCATTACGATCTTGAATATACAGATTTAGTTAATACGATGCCAGCCAATAACAATAACTCATTGATGAACTGTGATGGATAAGCGTCCAATGCAAACCTCGCCTGACAAAGAAGACTTCTCTAGCGGAGACTCGGAACTCCGAAATTTACTGGATAGGTGGTATATGATACTATTTTTAACTCATTTAAATTATTTTCTTCAGCCCAATAAATCACAGAAAAAAAGTTGCCTTATCTTCATGAGCTGTTAAAAGACTACACATTTTTCATTTTCTAAATTATATATTTAACATGGATCCTTCAAAGGAGCGGACTTCCCAATATCAGGATCTAGAATTGAATTGCAGCAAAAACTTACTGAATGGAAGCTAGAAAATGTGAGTAAAAAATACCATTATGCATCTATCATACTGCTTATGCTTTTTTCCCAGAAAATATCTACATGATCAATTTTATTACCCACCCATATTCGTATGTATAAATTGCCTTATGGACACAACGTGAAATTTAGAAATATACCATACCTACCTCCTATACCGTATCATTTATAATTTAATTACAGACCTATCTATAGTATGTTCATATTTTATAATGTTGAAAAATAATCTGTTTTATCTTCAATTATAAAACTGTTTTTTAATAAAAAAATGTTTTTATTCTAAACAACCTAACCCCATTATTACCAATAATTGGTAATAATTGGAATGAATTGTATATTTGAACATATTTTAATTATTAAAATATGGTCAAATAAACAAGTCAATTGGCAACAAAACAAAAAATAGTAACTGAACAATAAATATGTAGGTGGACAACAAAAACTGTGGTCAATAAATTATTTAAATTAGGTTGCTGTACAAGATATTATGGTTGTTCAACTATAAGTCGTTTATGTAATGACTATGAAGTGTTTAGATCATAAATAAACAAATATATTGTTAAAAATGACAATAAAAATTGTTTGCAAACAAGATTTTTTTAACCATATTTTTTTGGTTTATTTAACCATGAAACAAGACTCTTTTTGGTTGATCTTACCAAGCATTTTCTTTGAGTGTAGTTTCCACAACGTAGGCCCCATTTGTTTTTCATTTATTTTTTTAGAAGATTCGTTAAAAGAAGAGATAATTAAAATTCAAACCGTTCAATCTTGCTGAACAAACCCGGGTATGTTATACTACAGCTCAATACTTTAGTAGATACAGGGTGTTGAAATTTAACTAAATTAAAAACTAAGTTATTCTGTTATATTTTCTACAATTATTTATTGTAATCAAATAAAAAAGTACACAAGTAGCCTTATATAGTGTCGTTGATCGTCTTTTATATTAACATCGTCATCGTCATCTTTTTCATTTACATCAACGAGCGCTCCGTTGGTACAGGGTGTTCCAATTTGGACACTTATTGGGTACCGTCAATTTCTCAGCGTGATACAAGAAAATAAACCCCCCATTCTAGGGCTCAAATTTCATGAAATTTTGATTGGTCCAAACCGCATTTTGATATCTCCAACCGTTTTGCCGCTAAAGGGTGTTTCTCGTTTTTGAGCTGTGAAAGCCTCATAACTTTTCTATTTACGGAAATGATAGATTTCCGTAAAAACTTTCTATAAGCACTTTTTTAGCAGAATCCAGTGATTTTCTCAGTTTTTTGTTTCTATTTGGCCCCGATTTTGAGATAATGACCAATTTCCAACTTTTTCAATAGACCACCCTCTATAATAATAGCTCTGCTTTTGATGATGTCAATTATATAGTTCGATAGGTTTTTCTTTAACAATTTCCGAGGAAAAAAACATATCTGTTTATGTCATAAGGAACAACGTGTTAGAACCTTTCTCACTTTCCTTACAGATGTACAGTGTTTCGCTTAAGGACTGACCACCCTTCTAAAATTTTAATTTTTTAACCGATTCAATTTTTTTTTGTCCTTATATCTATTCGAATTTGGCATTTATTAGGCTCATAATTTTATTTCTGCGGCTGTACTGGTGTACAGGGTGTCCATATTTATAGGCTCAAATTTCAATAAGTACTACTAGGGATTTAAAAAAAAAAATCTGATAGCAAATTTTTGTTTAGCATGGTAAAACCTAACCCAAATGTACTAGTTTTTGTTTCATTACGATACAGGGTGATCACAACAAATTTTCAAAATTTAATGGACCAAACCGCAAAAATGTCATATTTTGAGGCCTTGAGAAAAACAAAACTTGATACAACATAGTTTTAGAACATCTTTAACCAAAACTTGTAGTAAGCTTGTCTCAAAATATGACATTTTTACGGTTTGATTCATTAAATTTTAAAAAATTATTGTGATCACCCTGTATCGTATTGAAACAAAAACTAGTATATTTGGGTCTCAGACCATTCTAAACAAGAATTTGCTATTAGATTTTTTCTAAAAAAATCCCTAATAGCCATTATTGAATTCGATTAGTTTTTATAAGTTGGATTCAGGTCAATAAAACAGCGATGGAGATGAAAAATATGTATTTGCCGATGTTTTGACCTAAATTAGGTCATTCTCAAGGCATTAAAAATTAGGATAATAATTGATAAATTCAAAATAAAACATAAATAAATTTAAAAAAAAAAAACAGTTACCTACATTACACAATTCCTAATGGTTTAACAACCGACAAAGAGAGGGATGATTTTAGGTTCAGATCGTTCGACTGTCTACCGCATAATGTTATTGAAACCTATATATAGATAAAAGAAAAGAAAAAAAAGGAGGTGTGCAGCCGATGAGATTATTAATAATAAACAATTGTCATTTGGTGCTCTATTGGATGTTGTACGGTTTTTAAAAGATTATGGTATACCATACTCAAACCTTTGTAACGTTGTTAATTACTTTGGATTAAAAAGATGTTATTGCTTATGGCAGCTGTTCATCGGAAAGCATTTATGATCGTGTTTAGGGAGAGTTTACTGTGGGCGCCACGAAGTTTTTATTTATAAGGTCTCAAACTTCGAAATAGATCAGAATATTGAATTTGAAATATTATGTATGAAAAAGAAATAATACAGCAACGCTCTCCACTTAATTATGTTCAATAAAAGTTTAATGAAAATTTACAAAATCTGGTATGTCAATTTAAGGTGAAACATGAATGTAAGAATAATTAGATTCCAACCCAGTACTACACTTAATTAAATATTATTAGGTAAAATAATAATAATGATCGATCATTTTATTTAAATTAGAACCCTTTTTACTGGTCTATCTGCTCTTAAAGCTCATATGCTCAACCGGACAGCAAACTGAACATAGAAATGAGTAGCCATTCCATTTATTAGAAAATGCTCAATAAAAAATATACAAATAAAATGACTTCGTTGAGTCTTCTGCTCTGACAATTCACATGCTGAGCCGACAGCGAACTCAACATGGAAATGAGACAACCCAATTGGGTAATGCTCGATAAAAAATATAAAATAAAAGGTAGAATTTAAACTTAAAGAAACCTGTGGTCATTACTTCCAATTCGAGGTGTCATCAGGGACGATAGGCACTACCCATCAAAGATCATGAAAATCACCCCATAAGTAAGGACACAGGAACCTTAGGGAAGCATGCCGTCCTTATTAAACTGGCCCAAAACCAGGCCTGGATGTAGGAGTAGGACTAGGAACTTATCAGAAAATTCAATTACTGATGGTCTCTGTTTATATGAAGAAGGGTGAAATAGACGACAAACTTGTCTTTTGGGGTTATAATAAGATACAAAGTACATGACTCACCCTTAACAAAGGATTCCTATACCATGATTTGGTACACGATACAGGCACTGGCATCACCAGAGGTAGTTGCAGATCAAGATAGGCTGGAGAAATAATTATAAACTTAAGGGATGTTCAAGATATAATAGGATTTGTGACATACCTGGCATGTTCCAATAAAATCACAAAAAAATACCCGACTGGGCAAATTAACTATCTTTAGCAATAAATGGCACTCCGAACCACCGAGAGAAATTTGAGGGAATCACCCCTTTAAGAAACTTTTTAGAAAATTCAGGACGTTTGCCAAAAATCAAAAGGGCGTCACTGACGTCGACTCGCTTAATCGAGCCACCAAAAAAGAGTGAGCCGTCCTAAGGCAAGGTCGTGCGCAATTCAAATAATTGCAGAATTAATTTAGCCGAAGGTGGCATTGGAAGAATATAGAGCTGGGCGAAAATCAATAAATAGAGATGGTCTGGTGCCACCTGAATGAAAGTAGTACATAAAAATCAGGTACACTCCTAATTGCAATCTAAACCTAAATATAAATGGAAATAAGTATATTTGCTTTAAATGCATTAGAATAAATAATATATATATTTACACTGTGATTACAATCAAAAACACCAAAAATATAATATATTTACATGCTTAAAATAATAATAAAATGACAAAGTAGCTTAATTGCTACATTATCCCTCTCCAAAAAAATAGTTATCGACTATTTCAAACAGTTACCTGCAAAAACATTGGAAAGGTACATCAAAAGTTAACTAAAAAATAAAGAAATCCTGCCAGTATATTCTGTCCTGTCAAACAAACATTGTTGGTACTCTTTAGTTTTGATATCTTTCGTGTATCATTCGCCTTCTGAAAAGGAGTCATAATTGGTAGGTCGCTATAGGGAAAATGTCAAATCGGTAATGGACTACTAAAGGCAACACAACAAGGAGAGAAGAACAGAGTTTATAAGGTAAAGGCATTCATTCCAAACTGGAAAGTGAAGAAATGGTTAGGGTGTTACTCTACAGAAAGTTGTCCATCAAGGAACTTATTGTAAAATTTGACAACAAAAGACCCTTACAACATAAGCACACTAACATAATGGCTACTTTAAAAGGTTCAGTCGAACTTGTATGCCACCAAATGTGCATAAAAAAAATTGGAGATACCCTGCCTCAAGGTAATTAAAGAGCTAAGGTAATTAAGGCAGGCAAAAAGGTACGCCAACCAGGCTACAAATTGAGGAAAGTTAAAAAAGGAAAGTCAGCGAAAATGACTAACAAGATAAAAGGTAGAAATGATTCCACGGCGTAAAGGTTAAGATAAGAATAGGGAATCAAATAAAGTTAACAATTCTTGAAAATAAGGCCCAGGTAAAGATACAAGGTAAAAGATAAATAAGGTACAGTGCTTTACAGCGCTGTGCCAAGCTCACCATACACCTGTTACTTTAACACGATGCTATGCAAAGTTATTTCTATCGGAACTGTGCCAATACTTAAAACAAAAAAGATAATAAAAGCAAAAGATTGAAATAAAGCTCACATTAGGCTAACAATGAAGACACGCGACAAGGCATTACAATGAGAGGCTCCAACTTGCAACTTTAACGCTTCCTTGAAGGTCTTGCTAAGCAATTATGCTTTGCCCACGACAAGGTATTACGGAAGCTTCATACTCCTTGCTACTTTAACGCGATTTTGATGTCATGTTAGGTTGTTAAGCTTTAAACAAATAAAAAATAAAAAAAACTCAAAAGAGAAGGGAATAAAGCTTGGCTTTGTTCACGGGTTGTCTTGACATGTGACAAGGCTTTACGGCTCAGCTGAGCCTTGCGATACAAAGCATTGCTTGAAACTGAAGACAAAAGATAAGGTAAAGTATAAATTGGAAATTAAGTTGAGGTAAGGTGCATCACTCGTAATATAAAAAAATAGAGTACCATCGTAATAAGATAGTTAGGAAAGAAAAGTAACGAAAAGAGAAAATTGAAGTGAATAGACTTAGGTCAACCCGGAAGTAACAGAATCCGAGTCAGCTTCCGACACTTCAGGACAGTCGTTACAAAATAATAAATCCTTTATATGCCATTTGCCAGCTTTTGAACCATCAAGATATTTTAATTCATAGGTAACAGGAGATACTTTTTTGAAAACAACACTAAGGATTCGCTTAGGACTTAACTTAGCCGCAAACTGATTCGCAGCGCTAGACTGCACTTTATTAGGACTCTCATAAGCTGAGTGAAGCTTTTGACGTACCTCAAATCACCAGAAAGAGGTACATGACGAGCGAAATTAAGATAAGAAGGAGGGAAACCGGTAACTTCATGAACCGAAGTATTAATTGCCTGTCTGATCCCTGCAATATGGATATCCCATTCTTCATGTTTTTCAATATAACAACGGAGGGCAGTACCAATAGTCTTATTGATTCTCTGGACAAAATTACACTGGGGAGAATAAAACAGAGTATTCCAAATCTTGACACCAAACTCCTTGCAAACCAATCCGCAATCACTAGAAGAAACTTATGACCTTTTTTGCTACGAGGGAAAGGACCGAATAAATCCAAAGCAATAATCTGAATGGGACGATCTACAACCTTTTTCGTGCCCATAAAACCAGGTTTAGGTTGATTGGAAGGCTTTTGAGCTCCGCAAACTAGACATTTTCCCACAAACCGTAAGATCAGAACGCATATGAGGCCAATAATATGATTCCTGCAAACGATAAAGAGTTTTTCGAAAATCAAAATGGGCCATAGTAGGTGGATTGTGACAATTTTCGAGAACTTGATGTCGAAAAGATTTAGGAACTAGAATTTTCCACTCACGAGCACTGAAATTAAAAAAGGATTTTATGGTGATGAACTTAAAAATCACCTGATTCTCCACCTTCCATTGCGGAAATTGTTCAGGAGATTTCAGAATTTTTGAACGTAAAGAAGAGTACCAGGAATCAACAGAAGAAAGCTCGAAAGATAATGCAGAAACCTCTATCTCGGCAGCAGTAGAAGTTGAAGGCAAAACCGGAACATCTGAAACTTCAGGGCTAGAAAAAAGATAAGGGATGCGGCTTAAAGCATCAGGAACACCCTTTCTGCCAGTCAAAAGGACCGATCATTGATAAAATCAGTAATTACGCCACTGGTACAAAGGTGGCAGTTTTGTCCATCCAGGAATGCCTGATGCAGGTTTTACACTACCCATTGGCCCAAAAATATTTTGGTTTTTGGTTGAACTCTAGGTCGTTGCTTTCATAATAGGTGCTTTTGACTAGGCACGTGAACCTGGGTATCTAAAATATTTGTGTTCAAAATTGACATTTTATGATATTGGGAGTACTTTTGGCTTTCGATAATACGGTAACTGTACTGCATAATATAATTCCCTTTGTAATAATTATGAATTCTAGGAATTATAGTGCTTGTAAATTTTTTTCGCGGAGACGGTCCCAAACGTATCCTGAATGCTAAGGCATGACTTACGCAGGGTAATATTTGAAAGTTTCAGGTCTCTATTGATTAGTAAACCTGCGTAGATCATGCCTTAGCGTTCAGGATACGTTTGGGATCGTTTCCGCGAAAAAAGCTAATAATTCATATAAACTTTTGGGCAGTCGGTCGATTTGACCGAACGCGTGTAATGACGTAAGTTTTTTGGCGCGTGTAATGCCGGGTTAAATTTAATCTATGGTTAAATTCAAAGTTGTTTTCAAATGATAGCTTACGAAAATCTACAGACGGGAATGTAAAATCGGTTTTGCTGTAAAATTACCCGTTTAGGTTTTACAGCCTATTAAATTAGCAAAAAAGTCAATTTTCAACTTTCAATATTTCCGAAACAGTTGAAGATAGGTATATAACATTGTAGACGAGATATGTCTAGAATTTTCCGCAGAATCCAAAAATATCATAATATACAGGGACATTATTTAAAAAAATAAAGTTGATAACCGTACAGCTGTTCTTGAAACACCCTGTATACAAAAAATAATGTGAAAAAATTTTAAGCAAAAAAGCCTAATCGACGTGTTTTTGCGTTTTTTCCGCATATTTTATTCGAAGGCTCTAGCGAATTAGTTCCAGTTAAAGTCCCCACCCTGTATATAGATAGATATAGATAGAATTCAAAAATTTCAGGAATTGGCGTCAATCAAGCCTCTAATTGATTTCATGCAATTGAAAACAAGTGCAAATTTCCCAGCCTCGAAGTGGTCAATATTTTGCTTTATTGAATCGATTGCTTGTCAGGAGAAAAAGTAATATTTTTATCCAGTTCTATCAGGGGTACTTCTCCAAATTTCGAGTTGAATATACCCATCCCTAAAATTGGATACGGATGCTCTGGAGTCAGATCTAATCTAATTTTGAATTGGGCTATTCCTCAAAAAATGCCGCCGGTTTATCTGGAATAATTACCTATGGAAATATAACCGCGTATTATTATCACGGTATTGAAGAATATTGAAAATTTACTTTTTTTTTTTGAAAACGCTGCTCAATAACCTAAGACGACCCAGGACTTTTAGAAAAATGTGTGTTGGAAAAATAGTTGTAGCATATGCATGGACTTGTATAACGCTGAGACGGTTGGCCTTCATAGTTGAGTCTCCCAATCTATCGTGTTTAGGAAATAAAAATGTGCAATTTTGCAACAATGAAAAACTGAGCCAGTTGACGGTTTTATCTAGTTATGTATACATTCACACAAACGCGAATAAAAATATAGGAGTTTAAACATTGAAGTTCTTTATTTACATTAATCAAGAATTTTATATTTATTATTGAAAATTTGTACTAACCTAATATGGGGGCCCAATCCTATAATTGAGGTACCAAAAAAAATGGATGGGGCACAGGTCTAGCAGCAGCAGGGACAGACAAGGGACCCCAGAATACAACGCACCAGATTTTGAGTGATTTTGATTGTCCCTTTTCTTGTGGATTTAAAAATATTCCATAGGCAACGTCGCGCATTTTATTATTAGTTTTAGCAACGTTGCTCCTTTTTCTGATGTCACTTAAATCGGGCCTAAGTCAAATTTGAACAACTTGACAAATGTTTCCATTCCGCACCTATTCTACCACTCTTCGCACTTTTTCTTCTGTAGGTACTCACTTGCATTTTTAGTAGAAAGCTTTACTGAACACGACAGACTTTCAAAAAAATTATCTATTGCCAAATCTCAGCTTACGATATTGTATAAAGGAAAGATGCTTCCAATATATTATTTATTCTAAATTTCAATTTGTAACTGGTTATTGCTTCTTATAGTCCGGTTGCCAAAAGCAATACCCTAAAATTTTGTGTTACGTTTTTTTAACTTCTGATTATTCACAAGGACATATTAAGCTATAATAAAATGGATGATGACATTCTGTCATCCTTGGGCAACTCGATATGTTCAGTATGGCAGCCAATATGGCTGCTATAAATAATTTTATTTTTTCTATGGTCCTTAGGTGTATCAAACTATTTTTTTTCTAGAATTTGTTATTCAGAAACAGCATTGTATTTGTATCAGGAGATTGACGTACAAAAAAAAAAACATTTCTTAAGCAAAAATAATATAATTTCTGTAATATTTATGACAAATACAGGGTGAGTCCGAACTAAGTGCGCATTTTGTTATGGTAGATAGAGGACAGTAGGACAATCACTATTTGCATAGGTACTTGTGTCCGCAAACGGCTCGTTGAGAAAATACAGAGTGTTGAAATTTTCAGGCGCGTGCCATATTTTTCTTTTGAAAAAAAAAATAGGATTCGCTCTAGGTCTGGTCCTGAAAAAGTGGAACTCAAACGGATTTTTAGAAAAATACCTAAGAACATCGCAAACACTCTCTGAAAATTTGAACAAAATCGCACAAGGAATTTTGAATCTAAAGGCATAATGTCAAAATTTTCAGGTAATTTCAACACTCTGTATTTTCTTAACGAGACGTTTGCGGACAGAAGTACCTATGCAAAAAGTGATTGTCCTACTGTCCTCTATCTACCATAACAAAATGCGCACTTATTTCGGACTCACCCTGTATAATATAATAACAATCTTCCCGTGGTACAAGCAGAAAACATTAATCAAATCTAATAAAACGTCTAAATTGAAATGAGCATTTTTAAGATATGGCGTCAGATGTCTCTTCAAAAGTACCGTCTTCAATGGTCACGCCGGATAACCGAAGTCGAACTTCTTCGGCCCAGCTATCGTTTCTAGTATCACATGTCTGAAAAGTATCTAATTCTTTCACTGATTGGTTTTTTGTTTCTAATTGACGAAACTGATATGCTGGTCTCCATCTTTCAAGGTGTCTCGGATCCTTTTTCAAATAACAATTTTCTGCTCACAAAATGCAATGTTCCTGGAATTCAAATGAGAAGGACTTACTTCTGAACCAGCTGATCTAGTCGACAACATTGCTTTTTTCAAATGTGTAGGTTGAAACACAGCTTCTGTGACACTTTATGGTAAAGTCATGATTATAATAAATTTTTCATCACCGTTTTGTATGCTACATGTTTTATTAGTCTTTATTCGCTGAGAAACCGCTGCCGGAAGGGTTTCACTGCATCCACTGCACTTACAATTCCATTCAAATAAACACTTTTCTTCTCCCAAGTAAAAGATACTTTCGTAATTTCGTAGGCCAAAATTCTCTCTCACTTGAAATTGAAACGTTTTTCAAGCAAAAGCTTACAGAAGATATGTTTTAAAATATTGGTTGGTTGTAGGGGGGATCTAGGAGCTGTGGCCTTTCATGCACTGCGGCCTGTTGGCTTATTGTGCACCCCAATTTCCTTCCTGCCCTATAGAAGTCTTGTTCCCTGTATCAGGCCTAAAAGCCCTTGAACAAGATTTTCAGGCAATAGTCTATCCCCGGTTATTATTGCTCTGAAGAGTCTGTATATTTTGTGTGATAGGGCCACAGAGTCATATATGATGTGGGAAGCTGTTTCGTCTTCCTCGTCACATAGTCTGCATTCAGTGGGTCCATTGAATATCCCGATCCTATGCTGATGCTCCCTCAAATGACAGTGTCGTCAATAGCCGTATCACTTGTCTCATCTGTGTGCGCGTGAGTGGTAGCACGTACAGTTGTCAGTTTCGTTGGAACATTTCCTATTATAGCCCTTCCGTGATTTTGTCCAGGTGCTGTATTCCAAATGGCCAAATGTTGTCTTCCCGACCATTTATCCAGTGTGAAATTTACCACTTGGATCGATATTCCAAAACTAGGCCTGTGGCCAATGAATGGCGTTGCAGCTCCAGGTCTCACCAGCACATCTGCTTTTTCGTTGCCCTCGTGGCCCTCTATCCCTGAGTGGCAAGGAATCCATAGGAGTCCATCCTTGTTTCCTCATTGTTTTCCTTGGTAAGCTGCTTCAGGTTAGTCAGGCACTCCATCGTCATCCGGGGTGCTGCAATAGAAATCCAGCGCTACATTTTGGTTTTTACATCCTCGCGTAATGCTTTGTTGGATGCACTCATGTATAGCGAAGACTTCGGCTTGATATAGTGATTTAATTCTCCAGTATTATGCTGAGATTCATCTTGGGTTGTTCTCCATATATCCCTGCCCCCACTCCGTTTGCCGTTTTTGAGCCGTCGGTGTACATAACCCGTCCTTCAAGCAACAGAGGGACCGTAAAATATTAGTCATAAAAAAATCAAATTATAGCTGTTTATGTAACAAGTACATAAAGTAAGGCTTTACTGTACGAATAGGTTTATGGCCAAGCGAGGCTATTGGATAATGAGTCAATTAAGCCTGTGTAAGCGTTATATCAATGATTTTATGTATGATTGCGACTGGTTTTTATTAAAAATTAAAAAAAAAAAGATTAATGAAAAAATTCAAATTCGAGTATACCTGTTTCAGCTTGGCAGGTTGTGAGGTAGGCAATAAAGTAGCACTTTATTTTACTAGTAAAATAAAGTAGCACTTTTTTACAGTAAAATAAAGTGCTACTTTATTGACGCAAAACTGTTCTATAAATAGCACTTTATTCGTCAATCGGACATAATAGATATTTATGTTATAAGGATCATAATGACGATCATTATGGTACTAGCCGTGAATATTATCAGACGAGGCGTCAGCCGAGTCTGATACCACGGCGTGTGCCATAATGATTGTTTATGGTCCGATTTTCATACAATATTTTATATTCGGGCGATTATAGTCAATACATTTTCCTTTTGCATTTGAGTTTATCGAAAATAATTGAAGAAGCCTAACTTTAGTGATGTGCTTGACAACCGGTAACAACGGAATTGTTTGTTTGTATTTTCATATTGTGTCAAAGTTAAATTCACTGAAATGTTCATCAAACAATGAAAAATGAATGATTCTATGATGAATTTACCTCCAGAAATGGAAAATTTGGCTGAAAATGTAGTTGCTGGCCTAATGCCTGAAAAGTTTAGAAGCGTATATGAAAAAACCTATGTCAGTTATGCAAGTTGGTGTAACAAGAAAAATTTAGTGAATATTTCGCACGAGAAGATAATTTTAGTTTATTTTAAGAAACAATCAATGACTAAAAAGTCTCCAAGTTCATGGAGCTATTACTCAATGGTAAGAAGTATGTTATCAATAAAAAGAAACGTTGACATAAGTTTCTTCACCTGATTGATTTTTTAAAACGGAACTCCGACTTCTAAGCCCAATTTATAAACTCGCTGTCGGGATTCCGTTTGCGTCGGCCTCGCTGTTACCGTAGTCAAAAAATTTCGAGGATTTATAAACTTGCCGTTTGCGTCCTGAAAGTGAACAACCTGTTATTTTTGTTTATGTCAATCTGGGTGTGTTTTTTTTAAAAATTTGTTCGTGCTATCAAGTGCTATATCGTGCATCTTTATTTTGTAAGTTTTTCTAAAAATTGGGGATATTCAAAAATCAAAATATTCAATAATCAGCTATTCCCCACCAGACGTAAATATCACGTGACAGGTGCAAGTCAGTTTTGATTGGTTCTTTAAAATCTGCTACAACCGTTGCTACGAGT
Source organism: Ceutorhynchus assimilis (assembly GCA_917834065.1). Classification (NCBI taxonomy): domain Eukaryota; kingdom Metazoa; phylum Arthropoda; class Insecta; order Coleoptera; family Curculionidae; genus Ceutorhynchus; species Ceutorhynchus assimilis. The sequence continues at coordinate 64,189,944 of OU892277.1, forward strand.
CGGCGATGGAAAATATGAAATTGGTTTATATATAACGGAATGGAACGGCAGGCCTGACGGCGAACGGTGAGGCCCACGGCGGATATAAACGATCTTATGGGGCAGTGGCGCACCCAAGGGGGGGGGGGGGTTTTGGGGGTTAAACCCCCCCCCCCGAAATTTAGCACTGGTACAAAGAATTTTCCGGTAAAAATATTTTGTTTGCGATTTTGGTTAAGGCCGCAATAACCCCCCTTCAAATTAGATTTCGGTTCCAAAAAAAAAATATAGATGGCAGCGCCAAGATTCCGTATTTTCAGTATTTATAATATTATAGCGATTTCAATTTGCAGAATCAGTGCAACTTTTCTCACTCAGTTCGCACTGATTGCCGAATGGAAATAGCCAATTTTGTCTGGCCAACCACAATGCTCAAAGTTGACCTTGATATACTTATTTTTCCTATTTTATTTTATTAAGGAAAGAAATGGGACTTAGATATAGGTTTATAGAACAGGTTTTTGTTTATGAAAAAATTGCCTTGTTTTGATTTCGAAATCTTTTTACTAAGTAATTAATTTTTTGACTATTTTGGAAGGGATAATGAAAAACAATATTATTATTGAAGTTATCATCATTTTTCGCTTTCAATCTGCGTATTACGACCTATGTCTGTCTTTGTTTATTTTTTAGTATTAGACAAAGAACAAAGAAAACCTTTCACTCGTTTGATTGGACCGTCGTTGAACTTCGGACTTTGGCGATATAAACACAGATCAAGAAACACAGATAATAATATAATTCGAAATTTATTTTGAATTGGTTTGCGGGGTAATTTTTTTTGTGGCAAAGAATGCAAAGTTTACATCCTTGGTGTTTACTCACAAGTTGCAAGCAATTTTTACTGGACTATTTTTTATATTTTTGGATTTTCTTTTGTGAAAGACTGGGACAATAAGTGAAAGAAAATTACCATGTTCCTAAAAAAAATAGTAGAGTTGAGTAGAGCGCAGCAAAAGCTAAGTACCGCAATTTCCTTCCTAAAAGCACAGAAAAGAAAAATAATTTCAAAAATTTGGTTTTATTACCCTACATTAATAAATTTTTATCCAACTCTACTTTTGATTACTTAGGTATGCAAAATGGTTCATAATTATATTACGTATGGTCTTGCAAGAACATTGCCGGAATGCTGGTGGAAGCTCTAGAGCCAGTGTGTTCAAAGAGGTAAATTACAACTTAGATTTCAGGACGTATCCAATTTATGACTATTATTCTGCAATGAAATTATATTGCTTTTTTGGTTGCCCCTGCAATAAGCAGCTTTTGTAGGTGCAAGAGGCAGGCAAGCTGATTATAGAAAAAACATACATACATATAACTAGAAGAAAGAAGCTAATTTTCAAGATCAGGAAAACCCAAACACAATCTTGTCTAACGTGTTATTACCACAGATATTACCAGTATCCCAAGACCAAGAGACCAACTGTGTTATTATGTGTCAAAATTTATTCATGGAAAAAAAAAATATACACATAGTTATATTACAAGCAGGTTTCAAATGTTCTTGAGCGCTACAAAAATGAAGATGACACCCCCCCAACAAACACAATTACATTCCAAAGACGTACATAAGGTGTAACGTTATGACATACTGTACGTTTGTAAGACGTCGATTTTAGGGCCAAGTACGTCTTGAAGACGTATTGGGCAAGTCGTATGTCAACTCCATAATACGTCTTAAAGACGTACAACTTAGAGCCATAAAGAACGTCCATGATACATCTTGAAGACCTAATTAAGTACATATTGCAAACCAACCCATACAGCACACTTCGTACCAGGGACATACTATTTAAGTCTATTTTACGTCGGTACGTCCGGGACCAACCTGGGACGTACAATGTACGTGAAAAACTACGGTACCTGGGACGTACACAGCGGTTTCGTACCAGGGACGTACATTTTATGTCCATTTTTATCAGTACGTGATGGGACCAAAAATGGACGTACCGTGGACGTACACGTATGTACGTACATAGAACGTCCACAGAATGATGGATGTAGGTACATTCAAAGTACCCAAAAAAATGCATAATAATATGCAATAATTTATTCAAATGTGTATAATTAGGATTATCATTGGCAGGTACCAAAGAATTGATAATATATATACCCTCACCTTTTAGCAGCTATACCCTTATTTTAATAGTGATTTTATTATTTTTTATATCTATTTATTGTTAAACCCAAACAATAAATCATAATTTAAATTTCCCGCCAGTTCAATTGAACAACAAAATCTATCCCAAGGTTCCTAAAGTTAATACGTTGTCTGGTAAGGAGTAACTTGATGACGCATCTGTGGTGCCTTATGAAGATTTGCATTATGTTGAGGGCGTTGAGGCACCCCAGATGACGTAATGAAGTTATCAGGCAACTTACCTCCCTCAAATAACCTTGATCTATTCCTGCGTTTTTATTCTCATCAAATTTTACCGATGGATCCACAATTCTATGTCGGTCATTGTCATTTTCCATTCACTAAACAAAGATAGTTAGCTCATCGGTGAAGTGACTGATTGAATAGAATAAAAACGAGGCGTATACGTATACCATGAAAAGATTGGCATAATGTAATATTCACTTTTTACAGTAGGTCTGTTCGTGCAGAAATCACAAACCAGTCAGAGCGAATTTCATTGGTTGAAAACAATCAGAAAACTAGTTTCAACCAATGGAATTCACTCTGACTAATTGTGGTTTCCACTGGTGGTTTCTGCACTACCCGGTTCACGCGCCACAATTTAAAAATAAAAAGCTCAAAGTACGGAAGCGCCCTCTACATTCTACAAGGGCGAATCTTTTATTCATCGATGGATCCATCTGCTGCCAGCGTTATGAGACAGCCATTCCGATTTTCTATAAACTAGACAAAGATAGACAGGTCATCAATGGATCCTTCGGTGAATAAATGAAAGCGCCTCAGCTCAACTGTCAACTGTCAACTCATTAGATGCCATATGCCATTCGCCTCTCTATGATTCGCCCAATGAACTATAGCCAAAAACTGGAATGCGCGCACATTGCCATATCTGCCCAAAAAATGAAGCCATGAAAGACAGATGCCACAAGGGGGAATGTTGTTTTTTTCTGTTGCTCGCTGACATATGACGTTTCGAAAGTTTTGTCATATTTTCCTTCACAGGTTTCATCAATTGGAATACGTGTTGGAAGCAATTTTCGCCATTTAACATAATGAGTGCGACAAAAACAGGTATCCCCTCCGCAGCAGCTGCACTAGGCTTCACGTTCTTCCTTATGTGTTAGCATTCCAGTTTTTGGTTATAGTTCATTGGATTCGCCTGATTGAGGTTGGAATTGTGTTGTGTTGAAGTGAAAACGTGAAAAAGTGTTTTTTTGGATTAATCCAAGGTTGTTTTTTGTTGTAAGTAACTGGAAATAAGTAGATATACATACCATATTTGATTGAAAAATTTCAGATTTTGCAAATTTCAAGACTAGGAGGAGCTGATTGATAATACTGATTTGGTGAAACGAAGCTTAGCATTTTTACTATCCAGCAAGCTGGCCTGTAATTATAATTGGCTGGGACGTAGGAATTTTTTTTTTTTAAAGACCAATTTGACCAGATTGTAAGCCTGATTGTGGGTGATCTAAGCTATGACTTGATTTAAATTTTAAACTATTAGTAGTTAAAATCCTCACTAAATGAGATTCCTCCTATTATTGTCCTGGAAACCTATACCATTTCCAAATCCAAGCGGTAGTAAATGATATTATAACCTAAATTGTAAACAAATACAGGAGGACATTTGGTAGGTTGTAATGAGAATGACCAGTTATGTCTTTACTGCCGCTTGGATTTGGCTCAACCATAGTTATGGGTAAATTAATTAAATTTCAGAATTCTCGGAAAACACAAGAAAAGCAAAATATCAAAAGGAAACTGAAGAGCTGATAAAGGCTTTGCTCAGAAGAGCGGCTGAACGAACAAGGACACAAAGATGTAAGTTCACAAAAATAAAAATATATTTTTTTTTTCTAGCTATATGACAGTTGTGGCCAGAATTGTATTATTAATTTTTTTGCTGAAAAAAGCAAGAAGAAATGTGTAGTTGTAATTTCTGCTTTTTTATTTTTAGGTGCGACTAGTTCAGACGTTTAGTCACAGCCATGTATTTTTAAGTGTTTTTTTTTTTTCACGTTTCGTTTGTACCTTTCATAGTTATTGTGTGACAATTATTTCAATAAGCATTGTACACCAATTTGAAAGTATAATACTTATTTTAATTTGAGCCCTACCACCCAAAAGATGTATGACGATGGTACGTACTATGTACGTATATTCCGTCCATTTTACAGCCAATAAGGTACATAGTATGTACATTACCACATCCAAGGGACGTACCTGGGACGTACATGGTTGCTGTATGGGAAATAAAAGAGGATTTTTTTACTCAAATCGTTTATTATTTATTCGCTACTAGCTGACTAAACCTGGAATAACAACAAAAGAAAAACATTAATTCAAAAGTATTGCAACTATACCTAGATAAATAAAGCATAATCTAAAAGAACTGCAACAACATATTCTGTTAAGGATTGATTGGGTTGGGACTCTGGTGAACTAATTAGCACAACACTGTTTCACTGAACTGACTGAACTTAATTTATTATTGAAATTGGGAATATTCTGTCTATAACAACCTTAGAGCAGGTCTACAGTAGAACTAATTTTTAACCTCCTGTTCTGGAAACATCCATCAAAATCACAATAACACATAAACTTTTTTGCTTATCTCACTTCTGAATTTGTAGGGATGGGTCTAATTAACTAAATTGTTGCTGTATTTTCTTTATTAAATAATTTTCACATAACTTTTGCACAAAATTTCTAACAGGCTTCTAACCTAACGTGTCGTTCGCCACCTCACATAATAGTACGGGAGCTGGCGACACTAAATTTTGTGTGATTTCATAACGATTAGTTTTACTTCTTTTGGATCATCACGGAGCCATAGAAAACTAAAATCGATTCCTGCAGGGGTACCAGCGGGACACTGATTTTTTTTTTACGGATATGCGCACTCGCAAGGAAATGTCCTATCACGCTCGAGAAGCGGCAAGTGCGCGGAAATGTCGGTGTATGTTGGTCTTGAAACGGTTCAGGTTGTAACCTGCAGGGAAAACCGTCGCAGGGAGTTTATTCCACAGCGATGCTGTTCTCCAGAGATATGAATTCTGATATAATGAGGTTCTTGGTGCCTCTAGTTTGATAGTAAATTCATGGTTACCGTCTTTGACGGGTTCGCCTGGTAGGTGCTACTCTCGGTGGAATCATACGTGCCAACTCTTCAGAGCATTTTCCGTGATAGTACCTGTAGAAGAGAGATAAATCGCCCACAGATCTGCGATGTTCGAGACCATCCAAGTTACGAGTAAGTGCGGGGCCATTGATCAGCTTGTTAGCTCGTTTTTGCACGGTATTCAAAAGCATTAAGGTATGTTTGGGTGCTGCACTCCATATATGTGAGCAGTACTCCATAGTTGGTCGAATCTGGGCTTTGTAGAGTGTCAGCAATTGGCTTGGTGTGTACAGATGTCTTGTACGAAATAGCACCCCCAGCTTTTGGGAGGCCCTTTTAGCAATATCTGCCACGTGATTGTGCCAAGACATGTTGGTCTCTGCAGTAACCCCCAAGATGTTCAACTGACTCTGTAATGTGACAGCACTTCCAGATAGCATTATGTTTGGCTCACCGGTGCTGGTCTTTTTTGAAAACAGAGCTGCTTGGGTTTTCTGCGCGTTGAACTGTACAAGGTTTTTGTTACCCGAGTCCTCTATTATCTCCAGGTCGTTATTTATCTGCGATATTTGAGTTAGTCTAAGATGATGGAATTCACGTGCGGAAGGACCTGTGGGTGGTATGAGTGAGGAGACTACATTGCCATCGTCTGCAAAGCAATAAAGTGGATTTACTGTTTTATCTATGAGGTCATTTATGTAAATCAGGAAAAGAGTTGGCGAAAGGATTGCTCCCTGTGGCACACCAGCATTTATTTGGTAAGAGTTGGAGTTCTGGCCATCCAGTGCAACATAAATGGATCTGTCCTTTAGGTAACTTTCAAACCAAGTACAAGGTTTCGGCGATAATCCCATTGTTTTGAGCTTGTTGAGCAGATTTTCATGCCAAACTTTGTCGAATGCTTTAGATATATCTAAGGCAATTGTTCTTGTTCCACCCCGCAACTCAATCGCTTTTTGCCATAAGTGAGTGACGTATGTAAGTAAATCGCCAGTTGACCTATATTTTCGAAATCCGTATTGCTTATCGTTGATAATTTTGTACTTTTCCAAGTACTTGGTTAGGTGATTGTTCACAACTCTTTCCATTACTTTTGATATCACCGGAAGTAGAGCAATTGGTCTATAGTTTAACGGATCTGTCTTTTTTCCTTTCTTTGGAATGGGTTGTACTGCGGCAGACTTCCATGATGATGGATATACTCCTTGCCTGTAAGACAAATTGAATAATTTTGCGAAAGTTGGGGTGAGTTCGTTGGCGCAATTTTTGAGTACTATTGCGGGAATGCCATCCGGACCCATTGCTTTGTTTGTATCCAGCTTTTTTAGGGATTTTCGTATTTCTCTGTGACAAAAGGGTACCTCTGGCATACTATGGGAAACCCTTTCAATGAACGGTGGACTTTTTCCGTTTGGCACTGTTAGGTTGGAGTTGGAGGAAAACATTTGGGCAAGCATATTGGCTTTTTCCTCTGATGTTGTGGCCAAGTGATTATTTTTATCTGTAAGTGGTGGTATGGATGACTTGGTGAAGTTAGATCCAACAGCTTTTGCAAGAGACCAAAAAGACCTAGAACTACTTGGACAATTCAGCAACCTGTTTTTTATTCTTTGATTGTATGTTTCTTTAGCGGAGTCAATAGTAATTTTGCAACTATTTCTGGCTTCTATAAATTCTGTGTGGTTTTGAGCGGTTTGTTGTCGTTTCCAAAGGTTATATGCTCTGTGTTTTTTTCTGTACAGCCGTTTGACACTGGCTGTTGAACCAAGGTTTTGCATTAGCTCTACGTTTAGTTGTATGTGGGATATATGCGTCCATTCCAGATAAGATTACTTGTGTTATTTCATTACAGCAAATAGTGGGATCAGCTGTTTTAAAGCAAACCTCTTGCCATGGAAAATCCAGGTAATACTGTTTTAGGTCATTCCATTTTGCCGATTTATAGTGCCACATTTTACGAGGAAGTGGTTGTAGGCTTGGTGGGATGAGCATTTCGCACTTTGTTATTATAAGTTTATGATCGGACGAACCAAGTGGAGCATCTACTTGAATTGTGTACGATTGACCGATATATGTTAATTACGTCAAAAAAAAAAGTTTAATTGTTGAAAATAATAAAAGTTGAATCTATCAATTTTTTAATAACATTTAAATAAAACATAAAACGACCTCCTGCCACTTTTTTGGTAGACCTATACACTCCTGCCATAATATTATTTATGTAAAAAAAAATTATCAATTGATATAAATTATAAAAGTTAATTTTTTTTTTTTTAGCATTTCACTAATAATTAGGATTACTTAAAAATATATCCTGCCAGTCATTTGATGGGACCTGGCTTCGGCAGGAACCAAATTGTTGAGCGGAAACACATTATACAGCGTGTCCAAAATAAGGATGGCATAGCATTAGGATCTAGGGAACGGTTGGAGTTACAATGTTGGTTAGATTAGAAAAAAGTTGCGCAATTTGATGCTCAATAAGATGGTATTTTGACATTTGAAAAATTTTGAACACTTTCAAAGATATCCGGAAAAAACCGAAATTTTGCAAATTCGATTTTATTTTTTCCTGAGCTTATTTGAGGAGACATTCCAAAATAAATTTCGCTTCATCGTAAGAAGCTGTGGTAATAACTTTGCCTACTCTACAAGATGACATTTTCAAATTTAAATTCCGACATTTCGTCTTTGGGTCACTATCATCAACTTCATTTTTTTTTAAATACGGCCCTTGATTTTTTATTTCAGATTTTAAGAGCTTCTGATATCCCAAAACCTATGACGTATCGCATTTATTCGAAAAAAATCAAAAAATCGAATAAGTGCAATACGTCATTGGTTTTGGGACATCAGAAGCTTATATAAAATCTGAAATAAAAAATAAGGGTCCGTATTTAATAGTTATTTATACACCAAGTGAGTTGAATGAATGTTTATTCATGAGAAGAAATTTTCTTTGAATGAATAAAGATTTTAACTCACGTGATGTATACAAAATTTTATCCCATTTTGTGGAAATTTGAAAAATAAAGTTCAAGGAAAAATACCGACAGTGAGTCAAAACTATTTTAAATCACTGAGGTGTCTGATTTTTAGTTGGGCAGAGTGACTTAAAATGCCGAGAGTAGTAGAGTGGCCTGAAGACGAAACGTCAAATTTTAAAATTGATAATGTCTTGTAGAGTAGAAAAAGTGTTCACGATTAAGTGACATTTATTTTGAAATATCTCCTCAAATAAGCTCAGGAAAAAATAAAATCGATTTTGTGAAGTTTTGGGTTTTTCCGGATATCTCGGAAAATGTTCGGAATTTTTCAAATGTCAAAGTAGCATTTTATTGAGCGTTAAATTGCGTAACTTTTTCCTAATCTAACCAACATTGTTACTCCAACAGTTCCCCAGATCCTAATGCTACCTCATCCTTATCTTGGACTTTGGACAACTGTATATCCACTATTTCTAGGCTTCCAATTTCCAAATCCAAAGGTTCTCAATGCGGTAGATATTAAGTGATCACATACATAGAGCAAATGAGCACCTTGGAAAAGGGTCTTACCTGGACGTCTTTTATACACAATAAAAACTTGATGTGAGGCAGATGTTTGGGCATTTTAAGATTCCATATGAATGACTTATGTGCTGATGTTCAGTTCTAGATCAGTTCGTTCGGTGATGTGATCAATGAACTGACCAAAGATTTATCCACTTCTGTGGAAACTGTCTACGAATATATTGTTGAAGATACGTGTCTGCTAACTTTTCGATATTACATATTTTGTGCGCTTTGTTTCTGTACTTATGTCAACACCCTATTACTTCACTAACTCATGCCGAAGCCAGGTCCCATCAAATGACTGGCAGGATACATTTTTCAGTTATCGTAATTATTAATGAAATGCTAGAAAAAATTTCAACTTTTATAATTTATATTAATTAATAACTTTTTTTTACGTAAATAAAATTATGGCAGGAGTATATAGGTCTACCGAAAAAGTGGCAGGAGGTCGTTTTATGTCTTATTTAAATGTTATTAGCAAATTGGTAAAGTTTCAACTTTTATTATTTTAAACATTTGGACTCTTTTTTTCAACATGTTTGTTGTATGTATTAGTTTATTATACATACAATGCTAATATAAAATCTCAGTTCAAAATAAAGTTCAACTGAACTCGACTGGTACTTGAGCTTTCCCATTTAAAATACATTGCTGTCAGCTAGAAGTTCAAGTACCAGTCAAGTTCAGCTGAACTCTGCTTGGAACCAAGATTGTACAACTGGGCCTAAGTATCTTTTTAGATTTTTGATTCTAGCAACCTCCTCATGGAAGAATATAATGTATCTTCTTCTGTCTACAATTTGAACAAGACCCATAAATGTATATTATGTTGCCTGATGAAAAGCTACATGGGTTTTCATTTATAAGCCAAGAGGAATATAATGAGTTAGATGAAATATTTATAAACACATTATAGAAATTGAAAGAACACTAAGGTCTAGCTGTACAGGGTGGTTGATTTTCGATAGTTTGATAGGGTACAGCCAAAATGGCCGAAGATACTGAGAAACTGATATACGCTTCCCGTCCTCTTTTTTAGTGTGTCATTTGATGGTGTAGTCAGATCTTGGCCGACAAGATTGGTTTGCGAGGTACAGGGTGTTTTTCCAAATCAGCTGTTTTTTATAATCCTCTATAACTTCTTACCCTACAGAGATATAGAAAAAGTGCAAAAAGGAAAAATGCGTTTTTTTTTACGTAGAATCCAGTGGCATACTTAGAAAAAATATGGGGGGTTTATCGTCTGAGATATTCGAAAAAACAAAGATTTTTCAAATGGATCACCCTGTATTTTATTGGTTCGGTAGTTTGAGAAAAAAATTGAGAGTTCAACGATATATAACACATGATATTTTGTTTTGGCCTTAATGGCGAAAGCAACAAAAAACAGTTTTTTCTACAAACGTCACTAAAAGTGTCATTTTTAACGGATGCTGTCAGTATCTTAAATGCCATTTTATGACACTGGTGTTGAAAGTGATTACTTTTAGCACTGAGTGCTAAAAGTAATTGCTTTTAGTGCGTTTGTAGAAAAAATAGTGTATGATATTCGTGCTAAAAGTGATTTTATTTTGTTCAAAGGGATGGAACACTCCGCCTTCGGCGTTGTGTCCCAAACTTACCTTTTCACATAAAATGTCACTTCCAGCACTTATATCATAAATAACTATTTTCTACTACCGTTCGTAAAGTACTCACTTTACGCACTATTCAGAAGACGTAAACGCACTAGTGTGTAAAGTAATTCACTTCACACACTAGTGCGTGAAGTAATATCAATGACAGATGTCGACACTGACAATTTAGTATTTTTCTGGTGAATTATTTCACGCACCAGTGCGTAAAGTGAAAATATTTTCCGCACTAGTGCGTAAAGTATTTGTCTAAATTAATTTTTTTACACATAGTTGACTGGTAGTAGAAAAAAATTTGTATGCAATACGTGCGTAAAGCACAAAAAAGGTCCACTTTACACATTTGTTGCATAAATAACTATTTCAGGAAAAAATTAGAAAAAAAAAATAATAAAAAAAATGAAAAATTTTGGAATTTTTTTTCAAAAAATAAAAAAATTCTTTTTCAAAAAATAACTAAAAATTGCAATGCAATTTCAGAAAAAAGAGCTGAAATTTAATTTCTTGAAAAATTTTGAAGAAAAATTCCGAATGCTTTTGTGAAGGAAAATGACAAATTAATTTCTAAAATTTTCATACATAATACCACAAGAGAAAAAAATTTGTTGGCAAAATTTTCGACTGGTATGAAATTTTGTTGCTTGGCAATTTCGCGAATGAAAAAAATTTCATGAGCGAAATTACCAAAAAGCAACAAACTTGAATAAAACCAAGAGAATTTGTACGCTCACGGAACGCGCGGACAAAAAAGTAACCAAAAAAATGACGTCTGTGAAGTCAAACTTCAACATTGAGAATTGAGGTTAAAAAAGTCGTCATTTTTCGACGTTTGCGGAAAAAAAAAATTAAAATACAAAATTCTGGAATTTTCTTCCAGGAAAAAAAAAAAATATTGGAATTTTATTTCAGAAAAAAATGAAGGAAAAATTTCGAAAAAAGATTTTTTCTACTACCGTGCGTAAAGTACTCACTTTACGCACTATTCAGAAGACGTAAAATTTCTCTTCACGCACTAGTGCCTGAAGTATATCACTTCACACACTAGTGCGTAAAGTAATGTCAATGACAGAGGTCGACCTGTCAAATTACTATTTTTCTGGTAAATTACTTCACGCACTAGTGCGTAAAGTAAAAATACTTTACGCACTAGTGCGTGAAGAATTTGTTTAAATTTATTTTTTTACACATACTTGATTGATAGTAGAAAAAATTTTGTATGCAATACGTGCGTAAAGCACCTTTTTTCACTTATGTGATTGTCGCACTCGCCTTCGGCTCGTGCGTCAAAATTCACATTCGTGAAAAAAGGTTTACTTTACACACTTGTTACATAAATAACTATTTTTTTTTTTTAAATTAGTCCTTAAGGAAAATTCCGAATTTTTTTTTTTCCGAAAATCCTTCAATAAGCATTCAAAATTTTTGTTCAAAAATATTCCTGAAATAAAATTCCAGATTTTCTTTTCTTCAATTTGTTCAGAGAGAAATTTTCAATTTTTTTACAATTTTTGAAAGAAAATTCCTAAATTTTTCATTTTTTGAAAGAAAATTCTTGAATTTTTTATTTTTTGAAAGAAAATTCCAGATTTTTTTTTTTTAGAAATTTGTCATTTTTCCTGTAATTTAAAACTCTTGAATTTTTTTTCAAAAAATAAAAAAAACAGGAATTTTCTTTCAAAAATTGAAAAAAAAATTAAAATTTTCTCTCAGGAAAAATTGGAAAAAATAAAATAAAAATCTGGAATTTTATTTCAGGAATACCTATGTATTATTGAATAAAAATTTTGGATTTTTTGGATAAAAATTTTTGAAGGATAAATTTCGAAAAAGAAAAATTCCGGAATTTTCTTTCCGGACTAATTTCACAAAAAAAAATCTGAAATTTTTCTTTTTTCGAAATTTTTTCTTCAATTTTTTGTTTATTTTTTCCGAAATAGAATTCCAATTTTTGTTTTCTTTTTCCTGGAAGAAAATTCCAGAATTTTGTTTTTCCAAATTTTTTTTTTTCAAAAGAAATTCCAAATTTTTTTGAAAGTTTTAGAAATTAATTTGTCATTTTTCCTTCAAAAAAGCATTTTTTTTTCAAAATTTTTCCAGAAATTAAATTTCAGCTCTTTTCCCTGCAAGAAACAGATTTTTTTTTTTGAAATTTGTCATTTTTCCTTCAAAAATGCATCCAGATTTTTTTTTCAAAAATTTTCCAAAAATTAAATCCCAGATTTTTTTTTGCTTTCAAAATTTGAATATTCTAGATTTTTTTTTTGTTTCTAATTTTTCCCTGAAATAGTTATTAATGCAACAAGTGTGTAAGATGTGATTGTCGCACTCGCCTTCGGCTTGTGCGTCAAAATTTACATTCGTGAAAAAAGGTGCTTTACGCACGTATTGCATACAAAAAATTTTCTACTACCAATCAAATACATATGTGTAAAAAAATAAATTTAGACAAATACATACTTTACGCACTAGTGCAGAAAATATTTTCATTTTACGCACTGGTGCGTGAAGTAATTTACCAGAAAAATACTAAATTGATAGTGTCGACATCTGTCATTGACATTACTTCACGCACTACTGTGTGAAGTAAATTACTTTACACAATTGTGCGTGAAGTGAAATTTTACGTAATCTGAATAGTTCGTAAAGTGAGTACTTTACGCACGGTAGTAGAAAAAAGTGTTTTTTGTTGCTTTCGCCATTTAGACCAAAACAAAATATCATGTGTTATATATCGTTGAACTCGCAATTTTTTTTTCAAAATACTGAACCAATAAGAGGGTATTCCATTTGAAAAATCTTTGTTTTTTCGAATATCTCAGAAGATAAAGCCCGCATATTTTTTCTAAGTACGCCACTGGATTCTACGTAAAAAAAGACGTATTTTTCCTTTTTGCACTTTTTCTATATCTCCGTAGGGTAAGAAGTTATAAAAAACAGCTGATTTTGAAAAACACCCTGTACCTCGCAAACCAATCTTGTCGGCCAAGATCTGACTACACCATCAAATGACAAACTTAAAAAGAGGACGGGAAGCGTAGGTATATCAGTTTCTCAGTATCTTCGGCCATTTTGGCTGTACCCTATTAAACTATCGAAAATCAACCACCCTGTACAATCTTGGTTCTAAACAGAGTTCAGCTGAACTCGACTGGTACATGAACTTCCCCATTTGAAATGCATTGCTGTCAAACTTGTTAAAATTGATTAATAGCTGATACCTGATTTCAAAGCTCAAGTACCAGTCGAGTTCAGCTGAACTTTGTTTTGAACCGAGATTGTACAACTGGGTCTAAGAAAACACTCGACAAATATCCTAGGAAACAGAATTGTTGATTTCTGGCCGTTTCCACCAACTATTTTAGGGAAGCCTCAACGATAAGTATTCCCTAAACTGACATTTCTCCATGGAAAACTATCATATTTTGGTTCCACAAATATTTAGCTTGCAAGTTAGTCGAAATTTTACTTTTGCTCGAGAGCAATTGTCTAGCAGTTTAAAAAAATTAAATTGAGCCTAAAGGTGATAGTCAGATTTTAAATTTGAAAATGTCATCTCGTAGAGTTGAAGAAGTTTTTATGATGAAGTGACATTTATTTTGAAATATCTCCTCAAATGAGCTCAGAAAAAAATAAAATCGATTTTGCAAAATTTCGTTTTTTTCTGGATATCTCAGAAAGTTTTCGGAATTTTCCAAATGTAAAAGTACCATTTTATTGAACAGTAAATTGCGCAACTTTTTCCTAATCTAACCAACATTGTAACTCCAACCGATCTCCAGATCCTAATGCTATCCCATCCTTATCTTGGACACACTGTATATCAACGCACATGGTGATGTCGATAATTTAAAAACTCATTTGGAAAATGGGCCTTATCATGTTTTTGGAAAACACCTCAAATTAAGTCCTTCATATTGTCAATGTAATGGATATTTTAGCAATAAAGTAGGAGAAATGGAGATTGCTGGGATTTTCAATCGGATAACAACCGTGTTTCAATAAATTGTGGTAAGCCAGGGCCACAAGCTGATTGATAATGAAACAAAACAATGGAGCTGAGATGTTTATGTCCGCAAACGGTTGAGTGCCATCCAAAAAAGTTCCTTGCAGACAAGAGCCTATTTGTCTGGACTTGGGTACAATAAAGGTGCAGATTGGCTAAGCTCAACTTGGCTGGACTAGAGGCCAACGGTGCAAGGTACTGCCTTTCAATCGTTTGTGAAAAAATGCAAGAAGCCACATGAATATGACAATGCACGTAAAGCCCAGATTCCAGGAAATTCTCACAAGAAACCTAAAAATAAAGTTTCAAAAGAAGCAGTAGGATATGGGCCAAATTCCACACAGGCTTCTCTCACAGAGGAAGAGTTTCAGTCTGAGAGAAGTAGGCTTTTGAATAGAGAGTAGACTGAAGGTATGTTTATCTCCAGGAGTATCTATGCTTTTCAGATATTATTGGCGTAGCATTATCCATGGAAATTTGACAGGTTAACCCTCGTATAATAATGACATTTGATGACAAAGTATTTTTTAAATTTCAGGGTTATAAAACAGAAAGCGAATATAATCCTAACAATAAGCTAACAGCATAAATATGTTTTCTCAGTAACTTTTTTTTCGGGTTTGGTCCAACGAAAATATTGGTTGCTGGTTGTAAGAAATGGCTTTACATCTATATTTAAACTATACCTACCCCAAATATATCTGGTAGTTGGGCTTCAATTATCATTCCCTGAAGAACCTCTGGTTTGCTTTTCTCGAAATAACCGTAACATTTTATTATTTCCTATTTCCCTTGAGAAATTATTTTGGGCATCTTAAATATGAAATAAATTTGACAATACCGAATTTTGAAAAATGTCAATGGATTTTGCAGGTATGCAGAATAGTAAGGTACCGTTTATATATTGCACTATTAAAAAATATATTGACAAATGTGTCAAATTTGATTGGCTAGATAGGCCAGAGAATTTTAATACTGCGACACTAACGAAATTATGTGAAACACACTTAAAACTGTCTGGAATTTGACATATACTGTCATCAGGGGCGTCCATGGGGGGGGGGCAAATGGGGCACTTGCCCCCCCCTAGGCCTGGCGATTATTATTGTTTTATGATGCTACCATTGCTACCAGAAGAATAAAAAAACAGAATAGCAAAAGTGATACTAAAAGTTGCTTACACTCGGAATAGAACACGACATTTTTTTCTTCAGGCGTTTTTTTCGTGCATTTTCTTATAGTTTACAGCACATAAATAATAAATCGAATCAAAATTTATAAATTATAATTAACAGCCGTATTCAACATCCTCTTTTTTTTTTAACTTTAAAAGCGCTTTGGAACTTGTCACTTTCAAAAATTTGTAAAATGTGTTTTTTTTTAAAGATAAAAGTCAAAGTGACATTATGTTGGCAATACAATGTAAATTGTCAATGCTTTCAAATTTTTATGTAGAAAAGGCTTGTGTTGCCAACATAGTTACTAAATTTTTGACTTGGGGAATTATCTTTAAAAAAAAAAACAGACTTTAGGTAGTTTTCAAAATCGCTTTTAAAGTTAAAAGAAGATGTTGAATATGGCTGTTGTTTATTTTCCACATCTATTTAACATTTTTATTTTCCCCTCAAAAATTCAAATTTTGTGTTTATTTTCTAAGCATCTAGTCTAGGAATTCGATATTTTTATTTTTAGCTCCAAAATTATTATAAATAATAATTGACAAATTGACATTCTGTCTGTGCAATGTGTGTTTATTTTTTAAAATGACGTCATTACAAATGAGTATAGTTTAGACCGCTTATGTTGATTCAGTAATATACGTATGGTTACCTTCATAAATGGTCTTATTTAAAAAATAAAAATAAGTCAGGTTTTTGCCTCCCCCTGAAAAATGTTCTATGGACGCCCTTGACTGTCATTATTATACGAGGGTCAACCTGCCAAATTTCCATGGATAATGCTATGCCAATAATATGTGAAAGGCAAATATAATCATTATTCTGAGTAATTTTTGTTTTTAGGTACTGCCGAACGAAATCTCCATCGTAAAGCAGCAAATAATTGGCCAGTGGGAAAATAGGCTTCACCAACTTCTAAAAAATAGTCTTACACAATTTCAGATGTTGTAAAAGATCCAAGATCCAGTAAAACAAATACAAAGCCAGTACTTGACAGAGCATGCAGAGAAAATATACCTAAATGGAATGCTCTACTGCATTGGTGGATATTATTATTGCACTAATATACAAGAACACAAAGGAAAAAACTCTAATTTTAGCACGTTTCACCTTTTGTTAATAAATATTTATAATTATCATCCAAGCTTTTTATTTTTTCATAGACATTTTGTCCCATAAAACACGATCCAATTTTTTTACGTATGCCTACTTAAAATATATAGGTACTTCATTTATTTTGAATAGAAACTAATGGTTGTAAATTTGCTTTGTTCCTATTGTTTTTGTTTTATAAAATCAACAATAAAAAACAAAACAAATAAATATACAAAATAAAAAAGAGGTTATGTTGTCCATAGGCCTTTCGGAACCCTGGACAAGGAGCTGTGATCCGACGGAACAGCGTTTCCGAAAGCGCCTAATGATGACATCACGAATTGATTGGTGGCGCCATCTTCGAAAAAAAGCCTGAACTTTATGTACCAAATTCTCTGTAATTTTATTCCAAAATCGGTTTTAGACTACAAAAAAAAAAACGGCACATCAAAATTTGCTGAAATTTGGCATAAACATTCTTTGATCGATTATCTAGGGAATAGTGCTCTTATTTTTTCAATTTTTACCGTGGTTATTTCTATTTTTTGGAAATAGTTCATTTTCACAATATAGGCCAAAAAAAAAATCGAAATATGGAAAATCTAACTGCGCTATTCTCTAGATAATCGATCAAGGAATGTTTATGCCAAATTTGAACAAATTCTGATGTGCCGTTTTTTTTTTTTGTAGTCTAAAACCGATTACTGTATTTTGTATCGTGTGCATCGGGGCGATGTTGGCGCCTTAATAGGTACCTACAAACTTTCCATTTTACATACATGGCACCCCTAAAAGGTTTTGCCTCCGACAGCGAGTTCATTTATAAGGCGAGTAAACAGCGAGGAAAACACATAACTTATACAATCACTTGGTTGATTGGTTGGTTGAGATGCAGAATGAACAGGCTAGGTTAGGTGACCCCAACACTGCAGCTGTCGGCTTATTGTATTGTCCTTTTCGTCTGTTTAGTCAGTGAAAAGTTTCGTGACCCTGATAAGGTTTAGGAGCCTCTTCACCGTGTTATTTCTGGTGAGTTTAGAGATACGGTCTTCTGGCCATATCTGTCTATATCTCCACCAGCGTAAAGCCTCACATTCAAAGATTATGTGGCTGGCGGTTTCATCCTCCTCGTCACAAAGTATGCATATGGGTTCTTCTTGGAGGATGCCCATTGTATGAAGGTGTTTTCTCAGGTTACAGTGTCCAGTTATTAGCCTGATTTGATTCCTGTTTACTTGTAGAATTTCTTCAGTAAGTTTAGGTGATGGTTGTTGTACCATTAGCTTTCTGTGTCTGAGCTTCGGAAGAGTTTGCCAGTAGGTTTTGTGTTGTCTATACACCCATTGGTTTATTTTTGTTCTTACCGATGATTTCATGGTGCCAATTGCCGGTTCAGAACCAGTATAATTGGTTGCCGACCCTACTCTTGACAGAGCATCTGCTTTTTCATTTCCTTCAATTTTTTTATGCCCTGGCACCCATTTAAGTTACCTTGTTGGCCATACTTTTTTTTTTGAGGTTTTCCAAGCATTCTCAGACAAGTTTGGATTTTATTTCAAAGCTTTTGACTGCTTTGATCGACGCTTGACTGTCTGAGCAGATAAGGATATGTTTACCTGTGTATCTCCTCCTTAGGTTTTCTCTCAGACTCAGACAGGAGTCGATGGCAGATGGCATATATTTCTACTTGGAATACAGTCCATATATTCCAGCGTCGGTTCTAGTTTCTGTTTTGGAGCCGTCATTAAACCGTAAACCAGACA
This sequence comes from Ceutorhynchus assimilis, assembly GCA_917834065.1. Taxonomy (NCBI): domain Eukaryota; kingdom Metazoa; phylum Arthropoda; class Insecta; order Coleoptera; family Curculionidae; genus Ceutorhynchus; species Ceutorhynchus assimilis. The sequence continues at coordinate 64,208,483 of OU892277.1, forward strand.
ATTTCTTGTTTAGGTGTTGCCCCGGTATTTTTTACTGGGACAATCTCGATGCCGAAGGTTTTTTTGAGGGATTTTTTCGGCATCATATAGTCGCTATCCATGGTTAAAATCGGGTTTCTGATTATTTTGGTGATAGCTGCATGTCCATTCGGCTTTGGGTACAAGGTTTTGTTCAGCTGGAGACGATATGCCGATATGCCCCGCTTTGACGATAAGGTCAATTGGTGGGAGGTTTAGGATCGTTTCTATAATTGCCGTTGTTGTGCTTTTCTGTGCACCGGTAATAGAAAGACGTGCAAATCCTTGGATTTTGTCTAGCTCCAGGTTTGCTTGTCTCTGGTTAATTTTAGGCCACCATACAAATGCACCATATGTTATCATTGGTCTTACAACCGTAGTGTATATCCATTGTACAACTAACGGTTTTAGTCTCCATGTTTTCCCAATCGCTCTTTTAAGTGACATCAATGTCATCTTGTTTTTGGTGGTTATCTTTTGGATGTGTTGGTTCCATGTTAGCTTCATATCTAGGATGATGCCTAGAAATTCAGTTTCCCTGCCAAACTCCAAGGTTTTTTGGAATAGACTGGAGGCGATTAAGTCTTCCAGATTTCTTTTTCTCGTGAAAGGAATGAGTTTTGTTTTGGAGGGGTTGACGCGAAGTTGCTGCCTCGTGCACCATTCCTCAATGATTCCTAAGGCGTCCTGCATGAGGTTTGATACCGTCCTGGTAAATCCTCCTCTTATGACAACGACTATCTCATCCGCGTAGCCTAGGGTGAACTAGCCTTGATCGTTCAGTTTCCTCAGAAGTTCATCTACGACTAGATTCCACAAGAGTGGTGAAAGTACTCAGCCCTGTGAGCATGATTTTGTCGCGGTTACTTTAATAGAGGTTTCAGCAATAGTCGAGTTTATAGTCCTGTGTTTTAGCATGGAGTTGATCCATCTGCATGTGGTATCATTAATCGCATCTTGCCCAGCAGCTCTGACTATACAATCACTTACAAAAAGTTATTTTTTGAAGGCCTAAAATAAACGGTTTTGGGCGTGACACCCGAAAAAAAATTCTTCCTATGGCGGCCGGCCTACGGCAGCGCCTGCCTGCGGCGAGCCTTCATCATTATGAACCCCCCCCCCCCCCCCAAATAAAAAACCTGGGTGCGCCACTGTTATGGGGTTCCTATTATTGAATTGGTAATGGTGAGCTCGACGCAAACGCAAACGGAATCTCGACGGCGATTTTATAAATTGGGATTTAAGTATGGTTTCGATGGAGCGTCTGGCGTCGGCGTCTCGCGACTGCGATCGCGTGCGAATGACTACTTCAATGCGATTTTGTACTTCTGGTTCCCTCTGGAGCGTTTTAGCCGCGGCCGCTAGCGACCCAGTCGCAGCTTTCGCGACTTGACTGCTAGGTAGATCAGTCTAGACGCGCTGCTAGGCGATTTTTGTAGGAAGAATAGCATAATTTTCGTAAAGCCAGGATGACTACGAGAGTGAACATTATAAGAATTTTCTAATAAAAGAAAATGCATGGAAAAAATATCCTCTTCGGTGAAAAGAGAAGGTATTAGGTACCTATTTCTATGTTATCAGACAGGAACCAAAACTGGAGATACACCTTGAACATGTTTTAAATTTATTTTTAAACTTCAAGATGTTCGATGTAGAAAAAAGAGATGAAAGGATGAGAGGCGCCAACCAAACCACTTGTCGCCGCGGCTGGCGGCTGCATCTGGAGGTTGCAGAAGACGCCAGGATCAGTCGCCACCGCCAGCCGCGTCAGCGAAACCGTACCTTAGCACGCCCAAAAAGTCCAGTTTTATCACCAAAGAAAATATTGCAAAGTTTTCACAAGAGGCGGAGAATGAAACGTTGCGTTATTAAAAGTGGCAATGGTAATGGTTATCGGTGGAGCATACAGTGCACGACTTTTCTCAGAGTTGTGATACCTAGTATAAAAAAAAATGTTTTTTGAGAATTTTTCGTTACGTCTGGCGAAGTCGAAGGAATTAAAATTGTGCAGCTTGTTCGGACCTATACAGAAATGAGACCCGGCGATGCCGAATCTTCTCGGTTTTTTCTATCTTTTGGGAATAATAAATGTACGAAGTAACCAGTGGCTATTCATACCTTCGGAAATATACCCAAAAGGATTGCTTCCTTTTTAAAGTTACCCCATTCCGCCAAATATACTGGTCACTGTTTCCGGAGGTCTTTGGCCTCATTGCTGGCTGATTCCGAAGTCGACCTCCACACTATCAAACGCAAGCAGTAGCTGAAGGATATATAGAGAACTCACACGAAAATAAAAAAAAAAAATCTGCAGCCATTCTTGGAAAAAAATCAATCATCATCGAGTTCTCCACCGATTATCTTCTCCCCACAAGAAACCGAAAACTTATAAATAAATAAGCAGAATAATGTGATAATTTCGACACCTGGTACAAGATCAGTTTATCGAATTGTAAAGATTTTGTAATTAATTTTAATCGTAAAATTTTGTTGTTTTCAATAAATTTTTCATATTTTTGCCTGTCATACCTATATATTTTTTCATTATAGTACTTAGTACTGTAATGAAATCATTATAGTTCTTAGGACTATAATGAAATCATTATAGTACTCAATCCAATAAAGTTTGTCATTTTGACTCGTCGGAATATCAAAGTAATTATACCCACTATATTGGTCGCCATGTTGAATATATCGAGATTTTCTTGCAGCTCAATATGTCCTTTTACTAATTCAGAAATAAAAAAAACTTAATACCATAATTTTGGGTTCACATAAAATATATAGTTTGGCAACCGGACTATTATTGCCGCTTGGAGAAAAAATATTGCATGATATTTATTTGTTAAAAATATACTTTTAACACTTATATCATAAATAATTATTAAAATCTATGCATATCAACTATTATAATATAACGTTAGGTACCTACATACAAAATCAGTTTATAATTATTCTGCATTTGTGAAGATGTTGGGAAGACGAACAAAAAGATAAGAATGGTTATTTTTTGAAAATTTATTGTCTGTAGTTTGGTCGGCCTAATAGTTATTTTGATCCCCTAGCCACACTTTCTGGAAGATCTTCAGGACTAAAGATAAGTATAAAATATCATACGCACATTATTCAAGGAACCTCGAAAAGTTCAAGCTTAGTGGATAATAAAGAAGGGATTTATTTAATCTACTCCGGTGGTCGTAAAGCTTTATAATGCTTGATAACGTAAAAATTTACTCTACCACGAAAAAAGTTCAAACGCTCCCCGAAAGACACTCTTGGGGAGATCGTAGCCCATATTTTACATGCAAAAAGATCAAAGATAAAGCGTGACGAAACTCGTAACATTCGGCTTTTTGTATTCAATGTTCAACCGATGTTGCAACGTTAAAAATCACATACCATCGTCTTTTGCGGGGCTCAGAATATGTAATTATGTAATTGAATATTTTTTGCTGTACCACCCATAAGCTCAATTCTTTTGAACCTCAGCACTTATTAAGAAGTCTTCAGTGCAAACCTCGATGGAAATTAATAAAGCGAGCTCATAATTGACTAAAATTTCTATTCAATACTGCGTTTGCAAAAGAGGCTACTGGAATTATTGAATAAAAGAGCTGCAACATATCTTCTTCAAAAGGCAGTTCAATATATAGGCTCCAAATTATCTTATAAACCGTAGTAAACAAGATACTACGGTTTTTTCGGATCTTTTAATTGGGAGTTTTATATATTATCTCAAGTCAACTTGTGAATATTTTCCATCAACCAAGAAAAAAGAACCAGATTCACTGAAAACTTTGAAGCAAATTTGCTTTTAGCGTTTCTGAAAAGGATTGTTACGGTAAAACAAAATAACATCCAGCGGATAAAAATTTGAAACTTTCCCTGCGAGTTAAAGCCACTTTCGAGAGATGTTTCTAACGGAAGTTGAACAGCGTAATCGATTTCCGGCAGAAGTCAAATTGCGTAGTCAAAAATAAAGTCCCTATGCAGAGCAGTTTCGCTGGACCATAGCGGGTAAAATTTATCTAAGTTTATTGATTCATCTGTTATAGAGTTTCAAGAGATTTAAAAATGGATTTTTTGAACCCAGCGTGTTTGACAGTCTGCCTCTATGCCATTTTTTATTTTAGACAATGGACATTATGTTTAAACTAGTTGATAGGCCTGTCTCTGCCAGGCAATGTAAATAAAATTGTTTTTCATATTAGCAGAAGATCATTTAAAGAATCTATGAAGAATATGTATGATGTAAAATTACTAAAAAAATATTTATTTTCTTCCGCCACACCAGGCAACTGGACGAAAGTTGGACACCTTTTTTTTTAGTGGTCAATTTCAATTTCTCGGGTTTTTCAAGTTCAATGTTTAATTTTTATCTACTCTGTACCAAAACTGAAAAAAATCAGTTGGCAAAACTGTCTCTGTGCGAAGAACTGAATTTAACTAATGATCAGCATGGTTCCTCGCCGAGACCATCATCGGCTATAGTAGTCCATTTCAAAAACAGAGAGCAATAAAACCTAATTAAATATGCAGAGCCTGTACAAGGTGGTCCTAATAATCTTTGGAACTTTAAATAAGTATAAAATACCTTTAATGGCTTTCTCTATTTGACCTGTCTATCTCATCCTGTTAGGGATCGTTAAGGACCGGAATACAATAGAAATCCTTCAGCATATTTTATCTTACTCAGATCATAGGCGCAAATTTACGTTAAGGGAATAATGGATAATGAATTTATTCAAACTAAAACTAGATTTCATGTTAGAAACATTTAGCTGAAAAATATTATATTTTTTACATATAGTTATACAGAAATTTATTCTAAACTGAATAATTTTATTTTATTGTATCTATTACTAAGGTATGAAAATAATAATAAAAATATAATATAATTTAATCAACACTCACCCTCGTGAGCAGAAGGAGACCAATCGCAGGAACCTTAGTCGTTTTCTACGTTCAAAATAATTGGCGGTTCGATCATTTCGTGTATGCAGTGATCGATGTCCCATATTTTTTCTTCAATTTTCATTGCATGTTTAATACATTTGGGCCACTTTTCTCCGTTAGTTTCACTTATGGCATTGTCGAACAGCACAGAACATCATTCAACTTAAATGTGGTATTATGTCATGCCACGTAACCTTTCACTTGTGCCCATATTAAATCTATCGGGCTTGGTTCACAGTGGTATGGAGGCAATCTAAATATTGTTACAGGACTTTTTGCCATTTTATCGACGATATATTTGGTGAAGCGGTGTGTTTCTGCTTCACCGGATAGATTCTATTCTCCGGTACCTTCTGGTATTTTCTAGAATGATAGCTGGCATTCTCCATAACGATTACATTCAAGTACAACATTTTTCTATTAAACGCGACTCACGTCAGAACAACATTGTCACCGTACACTGACAGAGGCGTCGATCAACAACACGGTGGTAGTCAGCTGGATCAAAGAATATGATCAGAGCAAAGGCAATCGGGCTGCCGATGCTCTAGCTAGGAGGGCCGCCAGGCTACACCCTTCTGGACCGGAGCCCTTCGTGGGGCTGACCATGTCGGCGGCCAAGATATGATAAAAAATAACGCTTCCATACCCTTTTCAAAAAGCCCTGGCATGATACGATTGGCTGCAACTTATCCAAGGAATTGCTAAGCTATACAGATAAAGCTGCAGCGAACCAAAAGCTGTCGTTAACCAGGCAAAGCATCTCAGTACCACACCCTTGTGTAGGGCTTGTAATCAAGAAGACGAGACGATAGAGCACATTCTCTGTGACTGCACTGCTCTTTCGCCAATACGCAGAGCCAGATTAGGCCAATCGTACCCATCACTACAAGAGATCAGAGGCACCGCCCTCGGCGACGTCATCGCCTACGTTGAATCGCTGGGCTGGATGACGAGCTAACGATGACCTCTCCTCTTATGAAGGCGCACAATGGGCCTAATGTGGCCCGAGTGCTATGGCATACACCCTTCCAAACTTACAGATACAGGACATTTATTGAAAATTTTCAAATATATCTGCGTTCATTTTTTCATGGTAATCAACTGTACGTTTAGACTAGAATGGTAATAGACCACCTTTAACGAAGCCATCACTACTGCTAATATGTGTAATGATGAGCCTTCTTCCTTTTCCTGAGGGTGTTTGTTGGCCAGTAGACAAACTTTCTCTGAAAGCATTTTTTAACAGATTTATAATTTGGTTGTTAGATCATTCTTACAGCATATTGTTGCAGCAATTTCGCTTCAAAAAACAGAAATGTGTAATAGGAAACCTTTAGAGCACAAATTTGCAAATGCACAGCCTCTATACTTCGTTTATATACCATTATTCCCTCTTATCCAAAGATTTCTTTGCCAGGGGGGCTGCCGTATCCCAAGGTTCAGACCTTGGACTCTTGTATTTTACTATCTTTGTGAAAGATCACGGACTCTTTCGCAAAAACAGGATAGTAGAGTGCCACGGCGCGTAAAAGTGGCTTAGTTTTTGTTCCCGTATGCACTTTTTGGCTAACAGGGTTTGACTTTGGAAATGAATTAAAGACATTTTGTAAATTACTGATCCACTTGTCCCAAATACGTCCAAGCCTCAAGCTCACAAATACATTTTTTTTAACTGAGAGCATCCCGCAATTCGGCCCAAAATTCCGTACATTTTGGTAAAAAATTATAAAATTTCCCGTACAAATTATATTTTTAATTAATTATTGAAAATTTGTATTAACATTGACGCTTATGGGCGAACCGAAGACAAAAGTCGGATCATCTCCGTTTCATAACGCTAAAGAAGTGATAATTTTTACTATCAATTTGTGTTAAACCTGCGATATCTCGAAAACTTTTCCATATATTAAGAAAACTTACCTCTGATAAAATAAGCTCTATGATCTTTCAAATCTATTAAAACTAACTTCACATTTTTAGAGTTAAGTTTAGGTTACATAATACTCACTCTCGGCCGCTGCGTCGCTGCTGCCGGAGGTTCTCTTGGGCTTATTTAACCCTGCGTTGGTAAGGTGGAAAATTATATCAAATATGGTAAGGTGGGGTATGAGATACCCCATTTTCTTTTTAAAAAAATCTGAAAAATATGGATATTTTTGTAAAGTAATATGTTTTGATTTGTTGTTGTATTACTAAATAACTAAAAATTGTTCACAAAATATTTATAAATAAAAAGTCAAGCACCATTGCTAAGACGGTTTTATTGAATGACAAAAATATACAAACCAAGGTTGCATTTCCAGGATAAGAAAATAAACCGAAATTCACACTTAAAACTTAAATTGCCTTATAGTAGAAAGTACAAATTATCAAAAATATAAAGTAGTGCACAAAATGTTACATGTTTTCTTGCCGATCCAATGCCTTACAGTCATCACAAATATGGTTTCCATGTTCCATGCATATAAACCTCGTGCACAAAAGTACATGTATAAAATGACTTCCAATATTTCTTGCTCCGTGTCTGAGTGGTCTGAGCGCTGACTGATGATCCTCCTCACTGTCAGATTCGCTGTCAACAGGTTCATCTAGGGGCTCATCAGGACCATCAGGTAAGTTTTCGGCATAATTCCACAGTTTTAGCAATTCTGCTTGCTCTCTTTTATACAGCCCAGCCATCTAAGAGTATTAGTGAAGTTATTCTATCTTAATCAAGTAAAACAAAAACAATTTTGCTAAAAATAAATAAAATCACCTACTTTTACGACTTACGACATCAGCAGTGAAAATCACAAATTCGGTGAGGTGGGGTATGACATACCCAAGAGCACTTTACTGGCCCCGTGGACAGTACAAACGCGACAAGAAGAGCCTCGGAATAAACGCACGTTACGGAGGGATGTTTTCCTGGAAGGTACTCTAAAGATGGCTCCCGAAATATTACTATATTTAAAGTTACAGGCGCGTAAATTCAACTGGGGTATGTAGTACCCCACATTACCAACGCAGGGTTAATTTTAAACTCGGAATACGCGAATATTGCATTTTTATTCCATGGTAAAATTTGATTCTTCGAGTATCCTTTAGATAAAGGTAATAATTTTCCAGTCTTTTCGTGCCTGTTTGTACTGTGTGCGTATTAAAGGGCTCTGGTATTTTTTCTTGAGTTTGATGGTTTTTTATATAAAAGTGATAATTTGTAAGAGCCGCGAAAACTTAGTGTCCGCAAAAATAATGTTTCGCATTTTTTAAACTCTTTAGAAAAAAGAGAAAGCATATCAACTAAAAGGGACAGTGAGTTACCTACGTGATAAGGCCTTATTTAAAAATTCTACAAATTTTCTAGATTTATTGTGACACAGAAGCTACTATATATTCTACCTTTACTAGTGAGAAAAATACTAAAAAACTGGAAGATAATGCAATTAGAAAGCACGGAATCTCAGTAGATATACTAAGAGAGTTCCCGACCGGAAGTGGCCCCATTCTCGTTCTGGGGCCCGTGCCCGTCATCAGAGAAGTCGCAAATTGAAGGGGCCTAACCCAGGTGAGCCTGTGCCCCATTCCAGGGCCCCATTTTTGTCGTGGGCCCCATTTTTCGTCAAGTGGAGGGGCCTAACCCAAGTGACGTCATCAAAGGGGCCACATGCTTGTCCCCGCTGCTAGACCCGTGGCCCCATTTTTTCGTGGGCCCCATTTTTTTTTTTGGCAAGCCCCAATTAAAAGAGGCCTAACCTAAGTAGCAAGCCCCCAATTTGAATAGACCTAACCCAATAAGTGACGTCATCAAAGGGGCCGCATGCTTGTCCCCGCTGCTAGACCCGTGGCCCCATTTTTTTCGGGGGCCGCATTTACATGAACTCATAACCTGAAATGAGATACCCCATACGAGATGACAGGTACGTGCGACGTTGCCGAAACTGATAATGTGCGACGTTGCCAATAAAATTTCCCTAAATCTAGGGAAAAATCGGAAAGGGGCCACTTGTCTCCGCAGCTAGACCCGCGGCCCCATTATCCATCATCGTATATGGAACCAATACAGGCCCCCAAATTTTGAGGCGCACGTAGCCTAGAACTCATAACCTGAAATTTGATGTCCCATATCTCGTGCTGGTAATTTGAAATTTGTACAACGTACCTAGAACTCATAACCTGAAATTTGATACCGCGTATCTCGTACCTGTTACCTCGTACCTGGTACCCCGTTACTTGTAACAAGATACGCCGTACTGGACTCCCTTTTTTTCGTCGCCGTACTGGACCCCCCTTTTTCGTCGCCGTACTGGGCCCCCTTTTTTCGTCGTCGTCGGCCCCATTTTTCTAAACTAAAAATATGGTCACATAAAAGACAACATCATCATCATCATCATCATTGAAAAAATAGTGCTCCAATTTGGGCCCCATTTTTCACGGACTTGTAACGATTTAATTGGGGGGCCCCAAATATTATTTTTAAAATAATTATAATTTCTACCGTTCTCATAAACAAACAACAAGAAGAGCAACTTGTGTGCTTATCACACGGAAGCCGCACTTCCTGCGACGATAACGAAACGCAGCTGGCTGGCCTGCTAGTTGTTGTTATTCATTTTCAAATTTTAGTTAGATTTTAACGTCCCTAGAGGTGACACAACGTTTTTCTTCAGTACTCCTCATCCAGATCGAATTTTTCAACGAAAACTTAATTCAAAATTGGGCGTTACCTCAGTTATAATTGATTGTGTGTGTGTATTAAGTGCTAAAAACTATGTAAGTAATTTTTTTTATTATTCTTAAAGACCCTGATAATAATACGTTGTTCTATTTTTAGTTTAATAATAGAATCAAAATTTAGCCACTTTGAGGTTTGAGCTCTTGAAACGTGTCTTTGAAATTGTAAGTATATTATTTTTATTATATAGCATACAGTACATTTTTTCTCTTTTTTTTTAGATCTATTTTTCAGTGCTCATCCAGATCGAATTTTTTCAACGAAAACCTAATTCAAAATTGGGCGCTGTCACATTTATAATTGATTGTGTGTATTTAGTGTTAAAACTATGTAAGTAATTTTTTCATTATTCTTAAAGACCCTGATAATAATACGTTATTCTATTTTTAGTTTAATAATAGAATCAAAATTTGGTCACTTTGAGGTTTGGGCTCTTGAAACGTGTCTTTGAATTATGAAATTGTAAGTATATTATTTTCAGTTTATAACATTTATTACATTTTTATATTGTTAATTAGACACACCTTCGAGACAGCTCAACAACAGCTCAAAGACACCTCAATAACAACAACAACAACTCCAATACAGCTCATCAACAACAACAACAACTCCAATACAGCTCAAAGACACCTCAATAACAACAACAACAACTCCAATACAGCTCAACAACAGCTCATCAACAACAACAACAACTCCAATACAGCTGGACAACAGCTCATCAACAACAACAACAACAATGGCTGATGAACATTTTAAACAAATTCTAAATGTAAGTGCTGAAATTATTGCTGTTTTTGAAAAAGCTTATGAGGAAATTGTCCGAGATTCAAATGATGCGGAAAAACGTATCTGGATTAAACATGTAAATACTTCAATTAGGCAAATTCTTAAATTCAATGCGAAAAATGTTTTATTACCAATAGGAACTCAAAGAAAATTGCAAACGCAATTAAGTCATTTGAAAAAAATTCGTATTTTGATTAAGAAAGAATTAGTTAGGGAACCTTTTAAAGCGGGTGCAGGTAATGTATTGCTACCGAAAAAACGTCGTTTGAGAATTAAATGGGAGGATGTCCAGACCGCTTTTAAAAGTAGGATGAGGACGGGAATAATCATAAATTTAGTTCACAAAGATGTTTTAGAATTTTTCAAAGATGCTTTTTTTATGTTCAAAAATAGAATCGTAAACGTACTCAAGTCCCATCCTATGTTAAAAGTGAACTGCACCTTTTGTGGCGAATTCATAATCAAAAAACGGGATGAAGAGATAACTGAATTCAAATATTTTTCAACTAGAAACGATATACTTGATGCCGGTACAAATTTGGCTACTTATTTCAATCAGTACATCAGAGATCAAATACTTTCGGACCTAGAAGAATTTCAAGAGCGGGATAGTGGGTGGGCATTACGCAAAATAGTATATCTTGAAATAAATATCAATAAATTTGAAAGTGGGAATGGTGCGGGCTCATCTTACATTAGGCTACCTCAGGCAATTACAAATAAAAATGCTTGTGTAAATGTTAAAAACTACAATGACGAAGCATGTTTTTTCTGGGCCGTCATATTGGCCCTTTATCCGACTAAAAAACACCCAGATTGTGTGGGCTCCTATCCACATTATAATATAAAATTAAATACAACTGGTTTAGAATTACCAATGACCCTAGATCAAATAACTAAATTTGAAAAATTGAATAGTCATTTGCATATTTCCGTCAATGTTTTCGTTCTAGAATTGGTTGGGGAGTCATATAATACTGTACCAGCCAGATTAACTAAAACAAAATTGGAAAATCATATAAATTTACTTTTAATTCAAGATAAATATTTTCAAAAAATTGATGATTATGAACTTGTTGTGGAGGAGGACGAAAAAGTTGACGTAAAATTCCATTTTTGTTACATTAAAAACTTATCTAGGCTTGTATCTTCACAGGCAAGTAAACATAATGGGGCAAAATTTATTTGTGACAGGTGTCTCAACTATTTTTCAAGTGAAGTAAAATTACAGGAACATAATGTATTGTGCGAGAGGAAAAATAATTGTAAAATTTCATTTCCAAATTTCGAATCCGTTCGCTTCAAAAATCATGTCTATAAACAAGAAGCTCCTTTCATTATTTACGCCGATTTTGAGTCTCTTTTAGAGAATGTTAGTGAAAATGTCGAACCTGAAATAAAAACTATTCGTTATCAACATCATAAGGCTTTCAGTGCAGGCTATTATGTTAAATGTAGCTATGATGACTCATTGTCATTCTTCAAAAGTTATAGAGGGCAAGATTATATGAGCTGGTTCACTGGTGAAATGGCTAACGTAGCGCAGATGGTTGAATCAAAAATTAAAAATATAGTCCCCATTTCCACACATCCAAATCGTGCACAAGCAAAAGCATGCCACATTTGTGAGAAACCCTTCACTGCAATGGACTTTAAGGATGGGAAAATTGTAAATGACCATGATCATTTTACAGGTAAATCCAGAGGATTTGCCTGTAAAATTTGCAATTTGCAATTTCGTAAATTATTCATAGTTCCTCTGGTCTTTCACAACCTCTCAGGCTACGATAGTCATTTCATAATCAGGGAAATCAGTAAAATAGGGAAAGTGAGTCTGTTACCTATCAATAAAGAAAAATACATTTCATTTACACTTAACGATTCTGGTGGTACCCACATTAAAATTCGATTCATCGATTCACTCAGATTTTTGGGTGCATCGCTGGACGAATTAGCCTCAACTTTAAATATTAACGATTTGAAAATTTTAAAAAAAGAATTTCGAAATTTGGATAATGAAAAGTTCCAATTATTAACACGGAAAGGTGTTTTTTGTTATGACTATATCAATACTATAGATAAATTGAATGAAACTGAACTACCATCAAAAGCCCAATTCTACAATCAATTAAACGATGAGCATATAAGCGATGAAAAATATCAACATGCGCAAACTATCTGGCGCGAATTTGAAATTAGTAATTTAGGTCAATATTCAGACTTATACCTCAAAACTGATGTTTTATTGCTTGCCAATGTTTTCGAAAATTTCCGAAAAACTTCTCATAGTACTTATGGTTTAGATCCCGCTTGGTACTATACATTGCCCGGGTACACGTGGGATTGTATGTTGAAATATACGAAATGTGAATTAGAACTCTTGAAAGATGTAGATCAAATTTTATTTGTAGAAAGCGGGTTGAGGGGCGGAATCTCGATGTGCTCAAACCGATATTCCGAGGCCAACAACAAATATATGTCAACATACAATCCCATGGAACTATCAAAGTTTTTAATGTACCTGGATGCTAATAACTTGTACGGTTGGGCTATGAGTCAATATTTACCCTACGGTAATTTCAAGTGGCTAGACGCACAAGAAATTTCAAATTTTGATGTAACCCAAGTGTCAGATGAAGCCGATACTGGATTCATAGTAGAGGCTGATATAGAATATCCGAGGGAATTACATGATTTACATAAAGATTTCCCATTCTGTTCCGAACATAAAATGCCTCCAAATTCAAAAAATCCAAAACTGTTAAACACTCTCTCAGATAAAGATAAGTATGTCTTACATTACAGAAATTTGAAGCAGGCATTAGCTAATGGCTTGAAAATTAAAAAATTACATAGAATTCTGTCATTCCGACAAGCACCTTGGCTCAAATCTTACATTGATTTAAATACTAATCTACGTGCCCAGGCCATTACCAATTTTGCTAAAAACCTGTTCAAATTAATGAACAACGCGGTGTTCGGAAAAACAATGGAAAATATTCGAAAACATCGGATCGTTAAATTGATTAAAAAATGGGGTGGCCGATATGGAGCCCAGAATCTTATTGCAAGTCCATTATTTCATAGTCGAGCGATTTTCGATGAAAATTTAGTAGCCATCGAAATTAATAAATCAAACTTGATTTTCAATAAACCTCTCTACATTGGAATGGCTATACTAGATATATCGAAAACGCTCATGTATGATTTTCACTATCAATTTATGTTGCAACAAAGCTCTTTAGTAAATCAAATAAAACTCATGTATACTGATACAGATAGCTTTATTTATGAAATTTGTTGCGATGACGTTTATGAAGAATTAATTAAACCTAATTTAGATAAATTTGATACTAGCGACTATCCTAGAGAAAATCCATATGATATACCTCTAGTAAATAAAAAAGTTGTGGGTCTAATGAAGGATGAGGCCAACGGTCAAATAATGACTCACTTTGTTGGGCTATGATCTAAAATGTACTCATTCAGGGTGGGAAAGTTTGTAAAAAATCGAAGGGCGTTAAATACAATGTAGTCAAAAACAAAATTTCTTTCGATGATTATGTAAATTGCTTGAAAATGCATGAGATTAAAAACACCTCGCAATGCTGTATCCGGTCCATCAAACATAACGTTTTTAGTATTAAACAAACCAAAATTGCTCTGAGTCCGTTTGATGACAAGAGATGCATTCTTGAAAATAGTCATGATACTCTTCCCTGGGGGCACTATAATGCATTACCTGCACCTGCACCAAATAGTAATTTGTAATAATAGTAATTTGTAATAGATAATTTGCAATTTTCTTTGAGTTCCACTAGGTAAAATAGTTTTGTTTAATTTAGGAATTTAGTTAAGGAGTTTAGCGTACTGTAAACAATGAATTTGAAATTGAAAATTGAATTAAAAATATTATTATTGTACTCTAGGTATTAAGTTGATTTGAATGTATATAAGATTTTTTGATATAAGATTTGAGTTAAGGAGTTTATTTTTATTAGGTTTAGCGTACCCATACTTTCTGTAAAAAATAAAAATGAAATTGAAATTGAATTAAAAAAAATATTATTGTACTCTAGGTATTAAGTTGATTTGAAATTGCTAACAATAAATTTCTGAACTGAATCCTTATGTTTGTTTTATTGGTACCTGGAAATCCTCAATTAAAACAAAATCAAAAATAAGCTAAAACTATTTATTTAAATCAGTTAGTAATTTGGCTTTATAATATCGCATATATTCACTTAAACAGTAACTTTCTATGTTAGTATCCTTATAATTATTACATACATTTGATATAATATCATCAAGACTCACACTGATTTAACAATTATTGGTTAACATGAATTAAAAAATTATCATAATATTTGAGAAAATCAACTTGCTTTAATTTTTCTAGCCACGTAGAAATAAAAAAACGATCCATCATACATAGTTCACGCACATTGTTTCTTGTTAAGTACAAATTTTGCAAGTCTTTTGTCACAGAAATTATTTTGGATTCATCCGATGTGGAGACGTCGCTAACAATAATATTTTTGCAGCAGATAAATCGAAGATGACTCATTTCCAAATGAGTATCAAAAAATCCATTTAAAAGCCAGTTGAGATTCCCCATAAATTGATTCCATTCTTCTAATTGAAAAAATATCCAGCCGCTATCACTTATATGGACTCTAACACACGGCTGGAAATTTCCTTTTTCAGAAGTACTTAGACCAACTTCCAACTTGAGTCCACTCTCCTCGCACGGAAAGATTGAGCTGAGAAGAAACCAGCCTCCATTATCATTTTCTTGCACTTGATTTTGGTCAACTTGTTGTTGTTGTTGTTCTTGAGTCACGCTACTAATACTCATGTTTTTTTTTCCACTTTTTTTCTTCGCAGCTTTTTCATACATTTTTAACACTTGATCAAGCTGATCGTTTTCGTAGTCAGTCAACATTTTAAAACGTACACTCTTAACTGCTGCTATTTGAGTACTGAAAGTTTCACGGATCAATTTCAGGTTTAAAGGTAATAGTGGTGATGGTGGTGGTAAGGAGGCACCTGCGCACATTAATCATAATTTATTTTCAGCATCTATCCAACTGTTGTGTGACTCATCAAATCCAAGCCATTTCACCAACACTTTATTGCCCTTTTTACGTAACACTTTCTCTACAAGGTAAACGTCAGGGTTCTTAGTTTTTTGTAATTCCTCCCCGTAAAATGCCCCTTTTATTGGTCTATCATTCATATCTTTCAAAAGGTACGTTACAGGATCACTTATTTTAACTTGGTTAATTATAAATAATTCAGTTGTCCAATTGGGTGTGTAGCCTTTTTCAAAAACATGTTTTGCTTTACTTATGCGTACAACATCACCTACGCTAAATTTTGCTCGACCGGTTGCTATTTTAATGTGATTATACACTGTATTCAATAGCGTTTTCTCATGTTTCTTAGAAACATCACAAGGCCTCATTTTAGTTAAACTATGCTTTTGCTCATTATAGGTTTTAATGATATTGGGTAGAACGTCAATCCATCTATATGTTCCACTTAAACTAAAATATTTGAACAGTTTTTCCTTTATGGTTCGAATAGAACGCTCGACAATAGCAGCTTTTTTAACGCTAAAAGTACTATAATGATTGATGTTATATTGTTTCATCAACCGTTGGAAATTGGAGTTGTAAAATTCTTTTCCTTGGTCCGAGTTCAAATATTTGGGGCATCGTTTACTCTCTTTCAAGATAGCAGCGAAAGCTTCAGTGACGTCACCAGCCGACTTTGATTTCAATGGCTTTGCCCACACGTACTTTGAAAAGCAATCAATAACCATAAGAATATACTTAAAATTTTTATTCGCTTTCATAAAAGTATCCATTTGAGCCAGATCAGTTTGCCACAAATCGTCCAAACCTTTGATGAGGGTTCGACGTCTAGGAAAGTTTTTTCTAATCGGTTTATGTAGCTCATCAACTAGTTGCACCTTTTCTTTCGACATTCTATTGAATAATGACAGTAAACATTCAGATCATAGTTAATGCTTTGATGATTTAACTGTATTGGTCTTCTTCTCAGGTGGTTTTTTCCCTGTGTCGCTTTTCGGAATAAAACTAACTATTCTCTTTTTACCGATACTTATATAAGTAGCTATTATATTGAATAACTTATGTTGTTCTTCTAAAGCTAATATTTTCGTTAGATGGTTTTTACACTGCTCCTCTAAAGCTGATATTTTCTGGCTTGCATCTCTATACTTCTCAGTTAAATCTACTATTTTCGATTTCAATTTATATTCAATATCATTTTCTAATAGCTCATTCTTGGATTTCAAGTGACCAATTTTTGTTTGGTTATCCCTTATTAGTATATGTTCACTTGCCACCATGTCTTTTAATTGAGCGTCTACATAGTCTTTGGTAACAGCATCACTTTTCTCCGAAGGCAATTTTAGGTTACAAATTTTCAAATTTTGCATATCAATGTCTCCATCAAGTGTTCGAGGAAGCGAAGGTGACGGTCTAGTGTAAGGACGTTGTATTCGCTTGCATGCACCTGAATGACGTCCGAATTTATCGAGACTCATTTTGGAACTAGAACTAAAATTTCACGTCATCTTTAATTTATAACTTTTGCTTCCCGAAGATCCTCAATAATTGATAAAATTTCATTATTATGTGATGTATTGCCAGCTTGTTTAGATGCATATAAAAGTCTCAATCTATCCACTAGTTCATTAACATCATCCCAATAGACATATTCTGCAGGCTTTTCACTATACAACGTTTTATCAAAACCGCTGCCTTTAAAGGAGGATGATGCTGAAAATGATCTTATTTTTGATTCTGGTCCCAATAATGGTTTGA
Source organism: Ceutorhynchus assimilis (assembly GCA_917834065.1). Lineage (NCBI taxonomy): Eukaryota > Metazoa > Arthropoda > Insecta > Coleoptera > Curculionidae > Ceutorhynchus > Ceutorhynchus assimilis. The sequence goes on from OU892277.1 coordinate 64,225,817, forward strand.
CAAGTTGTGTATATTTAAAACCGCCATTCCCTTTCAGTCTACCAACGCTCGTGTTACCAACTCTGTATACATTTGTTTTTTCTAGTATTCTTTTATATTCATCAAGATCATTGTTTGTATATTGTCCTGGTTCTTTATAAAAAATTAGATTATAAAGCCCTGAAGTTGCATTAAATTCTTCTTTATCAATATAAAGCTTTCCAGTTTTTTGATTGAAATCCATTATTTTACTTCCTAACATCCATCTAGAAGTTATAGGATCATATTTCGGACCTTGATTTACATCAATTTTGGGGGAATCATTAAGATAATTTGAAACATATTCAGAAACATTATCTGGATATTGGCTTAAATATTTATCATCAACCATGCTACTGTCAATAAGTGATGAGTCGTAATTATTCCCATCATCATCGTCAATGTCTTCAAAATCTCGTTCATCTTTACTGGTAACATGATAGGTAGGTAGAAAATCCACTTCACGTTTTGTCTCTTGTAACCGTTTATTTTCAAAATCTTGACTCTTAACATTTTTATAGGGTACCCGTACTTTTTGTTGTTGTTTTACAGGTTGCAACTCTTGTTTCGGTTTCAGTTTTTGCTGTTTTTGCTGTTCCACTAATTGTTTAAGAGGTGCTGTGATAGGTGTGAAAATTTTATTTAAAGTATCATCTTCCTCAGATCGTCCTAATTTTAAGGCTTGATATTTTTTCCGCACATCGTTGGCTAATTGTAAAATTTTTTGTTTACGTACAACCTCCTCATTGTTTAAAGGTTTCATTGTAACTAGACTATAGTACTAATTATGTAGTTTTATATACTCATCAAAGCCCTTACGATATCGGCCATTATTCAAGTCAAAATCTTTTACAATCACCAAACTACTAAATTTTTCATCATTCCAGCATTTGAAACACACATCTTTGAAATTATCATAGGTCATATCAGGTGATACGTGTTCATCAAAGATATGTTTCAAGTTTACATCATCCTGTTTGAATAATACTAATATGTTACAGTTATCTCGTATCAGCTGTTTCGGTATTTTAGAATACGTCTGGCAAAGATATGTAATATCGATGTTTTTATGACGGCCCATGGAAAAATACTTGCGAATTTTATCCTGCTTATCACATGACACATCGTCAAATATAAAAATTGAATTATTTTCAGCTTCCTCAGGATCAATTATCATATCATTATCTCTAAATGGAAAATATACAACACCTTTTACACTTTTTAGAACATCTTCCAGTAATTTATACTTTGGCTGGTACAATGATTTCGAATACACGTAGATATTTTCAAAACGTAATCCGTTCCGATTGAAAAGCAGTGTTAGAAGGGCATTGGTTTTTCCACAACCGCTGGGTCCACAAAATATGGCGCGAAAACAGTTTGGTAGCAATTTACTATGTCTACTAGCATTTTTAGAGGTTTCGATAAAATCTAAATTTTCTACGGACAATTTTAGATTCTGCGGTATAAACTGCATTTTGGAAATGGGACGAAAAAGTATCGAAAACTAACTATTTATAGAAAATGGATGGATGGATGGGGAAGCCCCCAATCCTATATAAAGGTATAAAAGATGATAGTTACTCATTAATATGCTAACCTTTGAACAGCATACAGGTAGTGGTCTAGTGAATTCAATAATTAATAAGTTACCTGTTGAAATACACGTTCCTACCTATCAGTTTTGTGGTCCAGGGACTAAGCTGAAGCAACGTTTAGCGCGTGGTGATAAAGGAATTAATCCATTGGACGCTGCCTGTGAGCAGCACGATATAAAGTATTCGGAAAATTCATCATTATCCGATAGACATAAGGCAGATTTTGAGTTGGAGAACCGTGCTTGGGAACGAGTAAAAGCAAACGGTTCCAGTTTGGGTGAAAAGTCTGCAGCTTGGCTCATTACAAATACGATGAAAGTGAAACGCAAATTGGGAATGGGTTGTGCTGCCGGATCATTTAGGAAACATATACTGAAACCTATCAAAAATCATTTGAAAAAATCTTTCAAAATCGACCCGGGGAACAATAAATCTCTAAGAAAAGCTTCCTTAGCAGCTTTGCGCGTCGCTCGAGCTGCTCTGAAAAAATCTGGTGGACGTAAAAAAGTACGGGTACCTCGTATAATTCCCTTTGAATCTAAAACAGGTGGAATAATTCCACTTATTCCTCTGTTTGCTGGTCTGTCAGCATTGGGCAGTCTCGCTGGAGGCGCATCTGCTATAGCGAAAACTGTTATAAATGCACGGAATGCACGGCAAAAGTTACAAGAAAATGGTCAATCCAAAGCTATGGAGGAGATTGGGAAAAAAGGTGCCGGCCTTTATTTGAGAAAAACTCCACGAGGATTTGGCTTATACTTGAAAAAACAACAGTCAAAAAACTGCCAATAAAGCTACCTAATAGATCCCTGTATGATCATGAGATAAAACATTTTGTAAATAAATTGAAAGTACCATATTTTAAAGGAGTTTTTATGCGAGATACTCTTCCTGAAAAACCGAAATTTAATGAAAGTGCCGTAGTGAACTTGGACTCGAATAAAAACGCTGGTACTCATTGGGTAGCTTATAAAAAACGTGGAAATTATGTGGAATATTTTGATAGTTTTGGTAATTTGAAACCGCCGAAAGAATTAGTTTGTTATTTTAATGCTGCTGGATCAACGACGATAAAGTTAGAATTTTCTATAATAGAGATCAATATCAGAAATTCAATACGAGTAATTGTGGACACTTGTGCATCAGATTTCTATATAAAAGTAAATAGCACTTTGTACATTCAGTTAGTCATGTCAGTGATATTCACATTGAAGAGTCGTACACCTACGCTCTCTATAGATTTTCCTAATCCCATTCAATTGAATCCAAATTATCAGTACGGATTAGCTTTAATTGGGTTTCATTCGTACAACACGATTCCAAATATTGACAAGAATACAGATTTTTATTATTTTGATACTAAAAACAATAAAAAAAGTTATATACCTATACCAGCAGGCTCGTACGAAATATCAGATATCCAAAACTATCTCAGGAAAAAACTAGCGCAGAAGTCAAACCAGATATTGAAAAGCGAAGTGGAAGAAGAGGAGATTTTTTATTTGAAGCCCAACAATAATACGTTAAAGTGTGAAAATTTTCATCGAGACTTTGACATCCAATTTGAAACCGAAAGCCCTCTTGCAAAACTGTTGGGATTTTCAAAACATTCTTACGCCGCTGGAGAAGTGCACGAATCCGATTTGCCTGTTAATATTGTGAAAGTGAGAACTATTCACATTGATAGTAACATAACTGTGGGAGCTTACTATAACAATAAACCGACGCATACATTGTACGAATTTCCGATTAGCGTTGATCCAGGATTTGCCATCGACGAAATACCCAAAAATTTGATCTATCTTCCAGTGGTGTGTAACGAAATAAATAATATTACTTTAACAGTATTGGACCAAGATTTCAATTTGGTTAATTTTCGAGGCGAAGAAATTATCATTAGATTGGAGCTTCGAAAAAATGGTCCTAGGGATTGGGGAATATAAAAGAGACATTCCTTCTACTGCATCATCAGTTGCAAAACGTCGTTCAACTAGAAAGTTGGGTGGAAAATTAAATTCAATAAACCGTTATTTTCTCCAATCAATCGGCTATGTTGTCAAACCGAGTGTTAGATCTTTACAAAACGCCGCTAAGCGATGATTCAATATGTCGCATCGATTCTCATACTTATTTGCCTTACATCAAATCATTTGAGAATAATGATATTATTGAAATTTCAATTAATAGAAACGATGCGTGGGTGCTAATGCATGATGCAGCTTTATCGATAAGAGGAAAGTTAAAGAAAACTGCTGGAGCTGGCAACGTTAAATTCGTCAACAATGCCGGTGCATTTTTCTTTGATTCAATCACATATTTGTTGAACGGGATTGAAATGGAACATGTAAAAGATCCTGGTATTACGAGTCTAATTCGAGGCTATTTGTGCTATACTGAAGAAGATAGTAATCATTTAAATGTTGCCGGCTGGAATTATCCCGACGTTCCAGCAACTTATACAGATGGTGCATTCTTCATGAGAATTCCTCTCTACCATTTATTGGGGATTTTTACCGACTACAAAATGGCTATATCTGGAAAGCATACTTTACGTTTGGTGAGAGCTCGCAACGATGCCAATTGTATGCTAATCACTGGAGCTGATACTGAAGCAGAACTTTTAATAGAAAACATTGACTTAAAAGTGAAACATATCATTCCAAATGATAGTCTGAAAATACAACTTTTACAGTCTGTCAAGAGCGATCGGCCCATTTTAATTCCTTTTAGAAAATGGGAACTCCATGAATTACCTGCTCTTAACGTAGGCTCAACAAAAGAAATGTGGAGTGTGAAAACTACAACTAGTGTTGATTGCCCTCGATATGTCATAGTAGCTTTTCAACAGAACCGAAAAGCTGATTTCAAAAAAGATACAACAAAATTCGATAACCTCAATATATCCAATGTTAGATTGTTTTTGAATGGAGAATATTATCCGTATGAGCGCCAGAATCTTGATTTTGGTAGAAAAGATTTCATTGATGCTCATTGCTCCTATACAGAATTCTATCCAAGCTTTACGAATGCATCGTTGGGCTCGAAACGATCTTTATTAGATTACGAAAAATTTTCGGAAAATTCTCTTTTTGTGATTGATTGCTCTCGACGTGATGAAAGTCTAAAATCCTCAGCGATCGATGTTAAAATTGAAATTGAAACAAGAACTGGTTTTCCCGATAAAACGAAAGCCTATTGCGTCATCATTCATGATTGCATAATGGAACACCTGCCACTTAGTGAGATTGTCAGGAAAATTAATTAGTCTTTGTCTAGCAGTCCATCATGAAGGTTCTTTCGGTCGACATCCAGGGTTTTAATATAACCTCAAATAATAATACCAAATTTTTCGCTAAAGAAATGGCTATTACAAATGGACACCAAGCAAATCATTATTTATTTGAAATGCCGATAAAGTACTATTCCCTCTCGACCTACGATAAAAAGCAAGTGAACCATGCGACGCATCAAGTGCATGGTCTTCTATTTGCAAAAGGTTACGTCAACTATGAAAAGATCGATGATATAATCAAGGAACAAATGTGTGATGCTGATATAGTTTATGTTCGAGGTCACCAGAAAAAGGACTTTCTCGATGAAAAAATTAGTAAAATTGATGATGATGGTCAAAGATGCCCGAAAATAATAAACCTGGAAACTCTAGATGCCACCTGGACTTCTTCGATGACAAAGTTTAGTCGAGATATTCCAAAATGTATGAGTCATTTAACTGATAAGAATTATATGTGTAGTTTAAGAAATTGTTTTGTTATTCATAATTGGATTTCTGATTGTATGCCTATATAATTTCTAGAATTAAAATAAAATTTAAGTATAAAAAATGGTATTTTTATTTATTAGTAACAAATCAGCCATGGTCGCGTTAACATCAAGTTTTGTGCTCTTGACTGCATTAGTAAATGGCGTATTTTATATTCATCAGCCTAGAAATGCACAAAGTGTCTTTATTTGTCTCAATAAGACAGATGAAACTTGGCCGCAAAATTGGGCTGAAATGAAAACGGGTTATGTTGAAAATGTCCCAATATTTTCCATAAAATTGTCTGACAAAGTGACCCAGTACAAGATAAGGATTTTATATCCTAATCGTACACACGGAGACAGTGACTGGAAGAACTTTACTATGCTCCCACCACCACCACCACCACCTCCGAAACACTTTGATGACATCAACTCAACAACAACAACAACAGCACCTCCAACGATAGTGACGTCACCAGCCGACTTTGATTTCACCATCGTTGGACTAGTCTACTACATAACATTCGTGGCATCAGTGCAGCTACTCGAGTCTATAGGAAAATTTTACTATGCGAATTTCCATTAACTTATCAGAAAACGTGACGCATTACAAATTAAGGATTCGATATCATAATCATACTCATCGATATAGTGGTGAATAGAGAAAACCACCGAGACAGCAGATAGTTAACAATAACTCAACAAAAACACCTCCGACGATAGTGACCACTGTATCATCAGTATTGAAATTTACTTTCGTTGTATTAGTCTGCTACATATCATTCGTGGCAGCAGTACTACTACTTGAGCCTATAGGGAAATTTTTCTATGTAAAATGGGTGCACGTCAGATAAAGCCTGAATATATCGATGAACTTCATGATTTAATCAATAATATTAGGTCTCCAACAAAGTTTGACAAGTATTTCATCAAGACGCTTAACACAAAGCTGAAAATACCAGAAGAAACGTTGATTGAATTAATGAAACCGTGCTGGGGACATAGACTTGATGCAAACGCTATTGGAGGCTATGACGTAATTGATGGTCCTGAATATTCATTTAAAATTGATTGTAAAACATGTGTAAATTTATTACTCAAAAAATAAAAAAATAAAAATATATAGTTGCAAATTACTTGTGTGTTTTTCTATGTTATATTAAAAAATGAGATAAAAAGGGTCTTCGATGTACTAAAACATGTTAGTATGCATTAAACTCTAGTGCAAGCATGAAGTGCCTTGAATTTTTATTATTTTGTCAGTTGTGCCGAATTAGTCTGAGCCTTGTTGAACCTCGTGATTTTCTAATTGCTTATGGTTATCTGAAAAATGAAACAGCAACCGATAACAGTACAGGTGTTAGTGCAGTAACTGATATATCGGAAGCTATAAGCGCTTTTCAAGAATTTTACCATCTGAAAGATATTGATGGTCAGGTCAATAATGAAACGCTAAACTTAATGTCTAGACCTCGCTGTGGTGTGCAAGATGTTCCTGAATCATTTACATTAAACGATGGTAGATGGACAAAAAGAACTTTAACTTGGCAGATTAATTATATTCCCTTTGGTTATGCTGCAAAGGAAATTCATGCTGTAGTGCAAAAGGCCTTCAAACTTTGGTCTGATGTAACAAATTTGAAATTCATCAATAATTGGTCCTCATCAAAACCGAAAATAATGATATCATTTGGAACACAACAGCATTCCTTCAACAGCAAATGTACAAAATCACCATGTAAATTTGATTTTGATGGGAAAGGACTGGTATTGGCTCATGCTTATCCTCCGACTGGTGACGATAATGATTGTATCGAGATTCATTTGGATAGAAGTGAAGATTGGTACTTTGGATTGGATGGAAAAATATCTAATTATGGTCAAACGAGTTTGCTGTGGGTATTAGCTCATGAAATTGGACATACATTAGGATTAAGTCATTCGGATGAAACAAATTCCTTAATGTATGCATATTATGGTGACATTTCCAACTTAAGTACTGATGATGTAAGAGGAATTCAGCACCTGTATGGGAAAAAGCAAACACAGAATTCAGCTACCACAATTTCCACGCCTCCTTCTCATCCTAAAACTACTCCTCCTACTACTACTACTACTCATCGTAAAACGAGTACTCCTACTTCCTCTAAAAGTACTACTACTAGTACTACTACTACTACTACTACTCCATCATTGGTACCTGCACACAAACCGACAAATTATCAGGATATTTGTAAGGTAGATCCTAAGGACTTACAATTTTTGATATTGCATCAAAAGCTATATATCATTAACAAAGATCGAGTATGGATAATGGATTTGGAAACAAAAAATTTCACTTCAAAGGACTTATCTATTCATTCAGTGTTACCGTTTTTACCTAAATTCGAGAAAATAACTGCGGTTTATCAGAGACCTTCCGAAGAAATCATAATTATTATTGAATCTGAAATATTCGCCATCAATGATAAAAACTTCCAGTTAATTAGAAAATCAAACGTTTCGGAAACAATTGCTGCACAATTCAACAATAGGAAAATAATAGGTGCAGTAAATTCGTATGCTGGAAAAACTATTTACTTTTTCGAGGATAATTACTATTTAATAATAAATGAATGTAACTTTGGCGTGGAAAAGTTTGGTTACATTTCGAAGGACTTTATTGGAATACCTTCATCTATCGATAGTGTTTTCAGATACATAAATGGGATGCTATACTTTTTCCAAAATGGCCGATATTTCGAATATAATGAGTTTACAAATTCTTTAAGGACATCAGATAAAATTGATTTATTAAAATTTGATATACAATGCCCCAATTTAACTTTATATGAACAATTGAAAGAACTATTGACACGTCTATTATTGGTTACGTAAACAAAATGCAGCTCATCATCATCAGTCGTTCTCTAGAGACCATGAACTGCACACTTGCTGAGAGAATTCAAAATCATCTAGTAAATCTCTCTAAATTGATAAAAGACTTGGACTTTTACCAAGAAAAACAGTTACTGTTCAAAAATTTTGAAAATTTAAAAATGGATTCGAAATGGGATGGAGTATTTTCATCAACTTCTAGATTTGCGAATGGATCAGCAACAAGCAATCGGAAAATTGTTCCAAAACCAGTTTATCAAGAATATAACATTGGAGACATTGTGCAAATTATTTATAATCCTGAGAAAACGTACATCGTCTTACATAATAAGAACGACACTTCAATTCAATTTACCTACAACGAATTTGAGGAATTTTTACAGTTTTTCGATAATATAAATGATGGATGGTTGGATACAAGCTTCTATATTGGCGAATTCACTTACGTTAGCTATTGGAATGAGGAAGAAAGTAAAGGCTTGACTATGGTGGATAAGCGAACAATGAAAAACATTTATTGGAATGAAAATCATCTTGATTCAATTTTAGAGCATAAATATAACTTGTATGATATTTTTCTTAAATAAAAATAAAAATTCAAACTTGTTCTTTTTCTATCCTATAACAAAACCCACAATAACTTGTGTAATATTCCATAAATAAAACAATTATTAGAAAATTATAAAAATTCGTTATCGTCGCAGGAAATGCGGCTTCCGTGTGATAAGCAAGTTCGCACACAAGTTGCTCTTCTTGTTGTTGTTTGTTTATGAGAACGGTAGAAATTATAATTATTTTAAAAATAATATTTGGGGCCCCCCAATTAAATCGTTACAAGTCTGTGAAAAATGGGGCCCAAATTGGAGCACTATTTTTTCAATGATGATGATGATGATGATGTTGTCTTTTATGTGACCATATTTTTAGTTTAGAAAAATGGGGCCGACGACGACGAAAAAAGGGTCCAGTACGGCGTATCTTGTTACAAGTACCAGGTACGAGGTACCAGGTACGAGGTAGCAGGTACGAGGTAGCAGGTACGAGGTACCAGGTACGAGGTACCAGGTACGAGGTACCAGGTACGAGGTACCAGGTACGAGATACGCGGTATCAAATTTCAGGTTATGAGTTCTAGGTACGTTGTACAAATTTCAAATTACCAGCACGAGATATGGGACATCAAATTTCAGGTTATGAGTTCTAGGCTACGTGCGCCTCAAAATTTGGGGGCCTGTATTGGTTCCATATACGATGATGGATAATGGGGCCGCGGGTCTAGCTGCGGAGACAAGTGGCCCCTTTCCGATTTTTCCCTAGATTTAGGGAAATTTTATTGGCAACGTCGCACATTATCAGTTTCGGCAACGTCGCACGTACCTGTCATCTCGTATGGGGTATCTCATTTCAGGTTATGAGTTCATGTAAATGGGGCCCCCGAAAAAAATGAGGCCACGGGTCTAGCAGCGGGGACAAGCATGTGGCCCCTTTGATGACGTCACTTATTGGGTTAGGTCTATTCAAATTGGGAGCTTGCTACTTAGGTTAGGCCTCTTTAAATTGGGGCTTGCCAAAAAAAAAATGGGGCCCACGAAAAAATGGGGCCACGGGTCTAGCAGCGGGGACAAGCATGTGGCCCCTTTGATGACGTCACTTGGGTTAGGCCCCTCCACTTGACGAAAAATGGGGCCCACGACAAAAATGGGACCCTGGAATGGGGCACAGGCTCACCTGGGTTAGGCCCCTTCAATTTGGGAATTCTCTGATGACGGGCACGGGCCCCAGAACGAGAATGGGGCCACTTCCGGTCGGGAACTCTCTTAGTATATCTACTAATCTCTGAGGACACAAAAATTCAATTTTCGTAAGCTGGATTTCACATCTTTTATTATAGATTCAATATTATCTTCAGAGATTCCAAGCTTTCTAATTGCATTATCTTCCAGTTTTTTAGTATTTTTCTCACTAGTAAAGGTAGAATATATAGCAGCTTCTGTGTCACAATAAATCTAGAAAATTTGTAGAATTTTTAAATAAGGCCTTATCACGTAGGTAACTCACTGTCCCTTTTAGTTGATATGCTTTCTCTTTTTTCTAAAGAGTTTAAAAATGCGAAACATTATTTTTGCGGACACTTAAGTTTTCGTGCTTTTTACAAAAAATACAAACTTTTTTATTCTCTTTTTTAGATTTAAATTTAATTTTGGTGTCAAGTTCACAGTCACTATTCAAGAAGTAGGATCCATTGCGTCTAAAAAATGTAGTATTGATGACTCTTTAACCCCAAGTAATAGTATATTACAATCCGAGACGGAAAATGCTTCATTGCTGGTCAAGAGGTTATATAGTTTATCGAGACGCATAGCATCGAGATAAACTAAACCTCGAGACAGCAATGAAGTTTTCCGTCGAGGTTTGTATACTATTTTATTTTCAACCCTCAATTTCTGAGGCCAAAGATTTTATAGTACGAAATAATAGTGTGAATTGACCTTAGAAAAAATCAGCTTTCACTTTTTTTTGTCAATGTCTTCAATTTAGACAAAAATACAAGCAGGGAAATCGGGACGGAATCGGATATGCCTGCCTAGGCAGGCATATACATTGCAGTCCCGATAAAATGTCAAAGTATAGAAATGAGACAGTTTCAAGATTTTAAAACACTGTAATGTCACTATTACATAGACAGTTGAAAATAAATAATATAATAATTTACCCTTACTAGCTGCCCTCAACCTAACACGTCAATATTAATTTAATGTCTTTTAGAACCTAATTTTATTACATATACAGGGTGTCCCACTAAGGTCGACCCGGTACGATATTATGGAAACCATAGATCTTACATAACTTGAAAACGAATGCAGATATCGAATTGCGCCAAAATGTAGATATTTTTTTGCTCTTTAAGCACAGCAATAAAAAAATAATATCCTGCCATTTGGATTTTTCAAGAAAATTAGAAAAAACTAGATCTTGGTTAAACAACGCCCTCTAGAAGACGCGGTGGGAACTATCGACCCCGAACGAAGTGGTGTTCTTAATAACAATAAAATTCGCTTTCAAATAAGCCCAAATTGAATGAGTTTGGATGAGGGGTATGGAAGATACAGCAATTTTTAAAACTATTTTTTCACCAGCTTCCTTCACCGTATCCTAATATAGCGAACAACACAAATTCGAAGATGCCTAACCTTATGGAAAATAAAAAGACCAATAAATGTTTTCGCCGTTAGGAGCGCTTCGCGTCGTCCATCTCTTTTCCGAAACATAAATTAAATTATTAAATTTTCAAGAAGATTTCTGTAAATGCAAGTCTGCTACGTAAATGCGAAACGACGAATCATCGAATTATTCGAGTTTTGAACAAGTGGCAACCGGCATTACTGTAGCACCGGTAGCACAGTACCGCTATCGCCTTATCGATTCATGCTTTGAATTGACTTGGCTAGTTCACTCTCTTTGCTGATAAAGATGAGTATACGAGACGAGTATACGGAATTTTGCAAAAATAAGTTTTACAACAGCCTCACATTGTTGTGTACATATATGCCCATTGCAAAAACCACTGAAAAAAAAACAGTTCCTGAGCTAGTTTTTTATTCTTTCCCTAAAAGGATCAAATCCGGCGCAAAATTTGGATTATAAATAGTGGAAATTCCAAATTATTTATTTATAATGTAATTTTTCAATTATTGTGATCTGTTGTTGAATAAATTAAATTGAATTCAATATGCCTTTTCTAAAAATTTTCATTCCGAAGGGCATCCCTCAAAAACCCCTATCATTTTCTGTATTAATAGCAAATAAACCAAAAAAGATACCTATAGGTACCTATCTATACAAATATTTTTTTTGTTCAAAATATGTAGGAACATAAACTTTTAACATCACAGAACTCAGATAAATAAGCAATATCCACAATATAATAATTAAATGTAGTAAAATGAGGCATGTGCAATAGGGGAAGGTAATTTTTGTCACAGAAGTAATAGCCCAAAGGACATTGATAATTGTCCGAAAAAAATTTAAAGTTTATAAAAAGCTGTTATAAAATTTTCAAGCATTTATCAATGTTCGAGGATTATTCGGATAGAAATTTTTTTGACAGCAATGTCCGAGACAATGTCATAGTCACAGTATAATTGACATGATTGGGTGTAGAAAACAGAATTTAACTGTCAAAAAAATTTCAGTAGTAATAGGTAGGTATAACGAGAGCAATGAAAATTATCGATAATTTTCGAGAAATTTGCCGGAATGCATTTTTAGTTGAAAAAGAGCATGTTAAAAACGCATGAGTGCAAATTTGTCAAAAATTAAAAATATATTTCCATTGCACGAGTTGTATTTTTTGAAAGAATTTCATGCATCAAAAATTTAAATTTTGTGTCAAAAAATGTCAAAACACTAGTTAGTGTGCAATTATTGTGTGCAAATTATCACGTTATCGCAATCTGTAGGTTCAAATCAACAACGAAAACAAAACAAATTCTACTACCGTGCGTAAAGTACCCACTTTGCGCACTATTTAAAAGACGTAAAATTTCACTTCACGCACTAGTGCCTAAAGTAATTCACTTTACACACTAGTGCCTAAAATAATTTTAATGACAGATGTTGACACTGTCAATTTAGTTTTTTTTCTGGTAAATTAGGTACTTCACACGTACTAGAGCGTGAAGGATTTGTCCAAATTTATTTTTTTTACACAAATTTGATTGGTAGTAGAGAAATATATTTATAATTTTTGACAAATTTGCACTCATGCATTTTTATTTCAACTGGAAAGGGCACTCTAAAAATGCCTTTGGGCAAATTTCCCAAAAATTATCGATAATTTACATTGCACTCGTTATATGACTATTAATAATTCTTAAATTTACCCATCCAAACTTTTTTTCAATTTACCAAAACTATACTATAACAAAACTCAAATCAAAAGTATATTTGTCTGTATAATAAATACACGAAATAATAAAATCGATTAACTTTCCCCAGAAAGATAGGAAATTCCTTAAGACCCGGCAACGCTGTTTAACAACAAGAACACGATTCTACGTTATGTTGTTTTAATTTTTGAAACCCCTCAATCTCCCCATGCCCCCTCATTTGCCATTCGATCGTTATTTACAAAAAATGCCATACATTTGTTGGTGGCAGCACCAATCAATCACGTGTTTTCCGACATCAACCGTTGCCGAAAAAAGACGGAAGATGGTATCTGCATTCATTTGAGAAAGATGGGAATGATTTTTGTCGCAAGCCACGATTATTTATTTAGAGGTTAGGCATCTTTCCCTACTTCCTCAATCAACGCTATTATGCATCATCTTAAAAATTATTCCATATCTCAGTTATACTTAACTCTAAAAATTTTGAGTTAGTTTCAAGACATTTTTAAGATCGCAGAGCTTTATTTATTAGGAGTATCTTAATATCTGGAATAGTTTTCGAGATATCGCAGGTTTAACACTAAATGATAGTAACAGTTATCACTTTTTTAGCGTTATGAAACGGAGATAATTCGATTTTTGTCTCCGGTTGGCCCATAAGCGCCAATATTAATTTAAATTTCCGATAAATAATCAAAAATATAATTTGTACGGGATATTTAATAATTTTTTGCGAAAATGTTCGGAATTTTGGGCTGAATTGCGGTATGCTCTTAGTTAAAAAAAAATTGATTTGTGTCCTTTAGGCTTGGAAGAATTTGGGACGACAAGTAGATCAGTAATCTACAAAATGTCCTCAATTAATTTCCAAAGTCAAACCCTATTAGCCAAAAAGTGCTTACGGGGTAACAAGATACGAGCCCCGCGGCACTCTACTAGGAAACAATTTGTAGTGAATGAACTACTCGCACTTCGAGTTTTTGAAGGGCTACATTAATTATTAGTATGTAGGTAGATAATTGAACTGGTTAATAGGAAAGAATATCCTTAAACCCCAACTGAGTATTGGAAACCAATAAGCATGTACTTACCCTGATAAAATTTTCTGAAAATTTAGAATAGCCTGAGAAATTTATTTATTTATCATTTAAATAGTAGGTATCTATTTTTTTTTTTTTTTTTTGATGCCAATCTAGCAAAAATAAACCTCTTCTGTTCAGTTCTTCCATGAAGTTGCTCTTCATTCAGAATAGCTCCGGGCCTTGGAAAAGTATTGTAGGCCTTTGTTTTGCGACAAAATTGGCTCTGTTAATTGAACTTGATTACACTAAGGGTTAGCAAAACAAAGATAGTTGAATTCTTTCAATAATTGTTCCCCTCATGATAAAGTTAATATCCTACTTAATGCCTAGATAACTATATAAAATATCAGAAGATATCCACAAATTAGTTGGCTGGTATTTATCGCCCCATTAAACACAGACAGCAGCATTATTTTCTACAAAATTTCAAGGCATATCAAGCTAGGTGAGGAGATGACAAGGTTCTAATTAACCTTTTTTTGAAATAAAGCAAATGATGCCAACGGGGTGGCGGGTAGAACCAGAAGCAGACCCAAATAGGCCAAAAAAGCCCCCCAAGCTATAATAATGAAGCCATTGAAAAAATCGGCTAGAAACATCGGAAAATAAAAAAAAAAATCTGGTACTGATTTTTTTTTTATCCCTCCGTACACACACTGGGGTCTACCGGACCCCAACAAAATTTTGAAAGAGTGACAAATTACGAAACTTATAGCGATGGTTTCAAGACTCAAAGTAAATTTAGTTTATGTCCCTCACTACCTAAAGCCCAAACGGCAGGATCAAGCATTTATTAGTTTATGACTGACAAGCGTGTTAGTCAGTCGCGGCGTCAAATATACCCCAGTCTGTGTTACGCGTAACTTATTTGTGTATATACTTTATGTATGTATCGAATAATTTTACACCAATTTTTCTTTTGTTTATATTATATGTTACTTTTTTGATAAGAGAATTTATTAGATTTTATTCAAGAATATTCGTTTTCGTTGATAGAAAGTTATTTTTCCACTGAAGCATTTTTATTTAATTTTTTGTATGGGTACAGTGTAACAGAATAGTTATTTGTTTTTTAGTACAAAAATATTAATTTTTTAAGTGTTGAGTTTTGTTTTTAGAACAAATAAACATCTATCAATATCCTAAACGTGTATATTTTTTTGTTAAGAACCAGCAATAAATGCTTGGGGTATCATACACCCCAGTGTGTGATTGGTGTACTCAAAACATATGTGTGTGTACGGAGGGTTATTGGTCTTCGATATATTTTTTGGAGCATCAATTAGTAGAACTTATTTAGTGTTAATACATATAGGCTACCCAAGTAGCATTTTTCCGACTTACGACTAGATTTTCACTAGTTCTGACGTTGTAATTGGTAGAAATTCAGGTCACTCATTAACTTTTCAGTCAAAGTAAATACCCGACGTTCAGCCGACGTTGAGTTAACGTCAGACATTTATGGTAGCTGAAGTCAACGTAGATCAGACGTTGTCGAGTGTATAGTTTTTTTTGGTTAAGCTCGCGACATTAAGCGAACGTTAACTTCTGACGGGCGTTCTTTTAGCTATGTATCCAACTAATATCGACCACGGATAGAAGTATTTATTATAAATATAACATAAGGAAAACTCTAGTAATAATAATAATGAAAATATTTAATAATATTCGCCTATTTTATTTGCTATTATCTAATATGGAGAGAGCCAAATCATTCTTGTCAAAAATCGGCCGATTATAAAAAGTCGCAAAAGCACTAGACTGAGAAGTCCAGCCTGCAGTACTTTTAATAAGCTCCAATTTGATTCCTTCATATGTGCTGAGGATGTGGAGGACTGTCTAGTACTGCGTGCTGTAAAGATCTTTGTTTCTAAGCCACTTTGCTCAAGAATATACTTAATCCATCGACTTACTGTTTGAGATGTAGGTGGTTTATAAGGTTGTTTGGTTGTGATTATTAGGTTTTTAATCTCATTTCTTAATTCTTTTGTTTTTTGAATATAGACCTCTAAAGTCTTTGCAGCACATACCTTCTCATCCCTAATAAAAAAAGGTATATACAATACTGGCTGTGATTCAGTCCTAAAGGATGTTTTAGTTCGGCCGCTAATCGAAACTTGGAAGCCTGTCTCATTTTTATGAACATTTGCTAAAAGAATTATTGATAATGTCTGCACCCGATAGGCAGTTATTAAAGCAAGTAGGGCTACCAGTTTAAAGGTTAATTTTGCCAGAGGCAGACTTTCATTTGGATACAGCTACCTAAGGTAATTTAAAACTATGCTAGGATCCCAAGTTAGGTTGTACTTAGGTTTGCTAGGTCTTATGTCATTAATGCCCTTGAAAACCGCTTAATTTCTATGTTTGAACCTATCTCTGGTGATATTATCAAAGCTAAAGCTGATCTTGCACAGTTAAGAGAGCCATAAGCAGCCTCCGATTTATACAATTCAGTTAAAAACTTAAGAGCCCATTTAATCGAAAAACAGAAGACATCCATATCATTTCAAATACAAAAGGCCCACCAACGTTTTAATTTAGTACTATATTGTTTTAAGGTTACTGGGTTTCAAATATAATGCCTGACCTTCCAGCAATTTGTTGAACAGTGGAAACCAGAGTTGTGGATGGTGTTGGCCAATGTGGGACGACCACTATAACCCTTGCTTCATCGAACACTATTTTTTGTAACACTTTTGATATTAATGAGAAAGGAGGAAATGCGTAGGATAAATTTTCATTCCATTGTATGGTGAAAGCGTCAGTGGTCAATGCTTCTGGATCCCTATGCCAAGAAACAAATTTTTGACATTTTTTATCGAGTCGACTAGTAAACAAATCAATAATTGGCATCCCAAAATTTGAACTTATCAAATTGAAAGCTGACATTGATAGTTCATATTCAATATCTTTCGAAATTTTCCTAGATTCAAAGTCCGCTTCTTTGTTGGCTTTAGACTGTATATATGTGGCTAGAATAAAAATATTTCGCTTTTCGCACGATTTCCAAATTTTTTGCGATATGATATTGAGTGCAGGAAATTTTACACCACCCATCTATTATTATAGGAAATCGCTGTAGTATTATCTATATGCAAAGACAATACTACTACGAAGTAGTATTGTCTTTGCTATATGTAACAAAATATTAAAATCTTTAAAACCTTTTGCAAAGCACTTTAACCCAGTAACTTCAGACAATTAATATGTAAATATTTTTCAGTGTTATTCCATTGACCATTGGCTCTTTCACCTTCACAATATATCCCCCAACCCTTATTTGAGGCATCAGAGAATATTTCTGAAACAAATTTTCTAGTATTATTGAATTATTTGAAGTAAGGATATGTGATTTCCAGACTTATAATTTCCTTTGGATTTTTTTAATGCAATATATTTTACTCTTTCAAATTTTTTAAAAATCATTTTTCCATACTTTATTGCAGGACAGCCTGCTACAATTTTTCCTAAAAATCTTGCAAAATGTAAAATACTGCAGGACTTTGTTTTAGATATATCTTCTAACCATTTTAAAATATTACATCTTTTGTCCCAAGGTAGTTCTATAGTCATATCCAAAGTGTTGGCGAATCGGCCCACAATGGGTCGAGTGTCGCCTTTTTTGCTTCTTGTGGACTGTATTTCTACTTGGTGTGTTGAATTTTGAACCTGAAATCTGAAAACTTCACCGAGAACTGCCAGGAGATAAATTACGCACACCTTGTAACTTGAAATCACCCTTTTTATTCGCACTGCCTGATTAATACAGATCGGCACTTCCGATTTGGCCTGTACTGATTAAAAAATAAATCCAGACAACTGTATTGAAGGTAAGGGTATGTTCTTCAAAAATTAGTGTAAATTATTTAAATTCCTGTGTCTCAAAATAAAGTTTTTATGCACGCAAGGCGTGTACGTCTTCACGCATTGAAAACTTGATTCAGACTCAGAAAACTTTTAAAAAAATCTTTTACCAGAAAACTGTGTCGTTGTTCTCGACGCACACAACAGATTCGTGCCAGCCGGTACCAGGCGCTGTCCTGTCTATTCAGTGGCGCGTAAGATTTTCACGATTATTGATGCACTGCTTTTTTTTGGAGCAGTGGCGGCGTTAAAGAAAACATCTTAGAATTATACAAAATAAATTGATTATTCAGATAGTTCTTGAACATGCCCCCCACTAGAGTTGCACCTTTTGATTTCCCAAAACCCGTGCATAATCGATCCAAACTAGGATACATTAAACATGCGTACATACCTTTGGGCCTCGACCGTACATACCTACTTAATGTTATGATGGTATTTCGAAAAATAAAGCACCGAGCTTAGTAGTTATACGTTGTAGTTTATTGAACTAAAGATTAGATAAATTAGAGAAGGTACTAACCTACTCAATTTTAAACGCG
Source organism: Ceutorhynchus assimilis (assembly GCA_917834065.1). Lineage (NCBI taxonomy): Eukaryota > Metazoa > Arthropoda > Insecta > Coleoptera > Curculionidae > Ceutorhynchus > Ceutorhynchus assimilis. The sequence goes on from OU892277.1 coordinate 64,244,452, forward strand.
ATCCCTCAAAGTTACGGTCTATGTTAATTAAAAAAAAAAAAAAACAGAGACACTTTCAAGGTAAGTGAACAGGGAGAAACGACACAATACATTGAGGTCCACCATGGAGCAACATTCTCTGCTCATGGTTAAATAGGAGAGTTGTAAAATGGTGTCTTTAAGCTATTATTGCAGGATGTTTCATAGTGAAGGAATAAGACGAGAGCTTCAACCTACCACCTACTCTGATAATGCCTTTTTCATCCATGAAAGTTCGACCAATTAAAAAATGCGCTGGTGTGAGCGCCTGGAAATCGTTTGAGTCGCTAGATAGGGGAGTTAAAGGACGCGAGTATAATACTGATTTAATTTCAGTTACTACTGTCGAAAAACTCTCAAAAGTAAATGTAACGTTGGATAGAACTCGCTTTAAATGGAACTTAGCCGACTTCACGCCAGCTTCCCATAAGCCACCATGATGGGGTGAATAGGCTGGAATGAAGTGCCACTCTATGTCAATGCTGGAACCACATTTTTCCTGCAAAGCACGGTAATTTTTCTTCAGGAAGGTACCTAACTCGAGTAACTGATTGCGGGCTCCCGCAAAGTCGTGGCATTATCACTGTGAACTTTGGACGGTTTTCCTCTTCTCGCAATAAATCGCTTGAAGGTTTCCAGAAAGCATGCTGTATTTAGGTCTGAGACAACCTCAAGTTGCACAGCCTTTGTTGCGAGGCAAATGAAAAGAGCTATATAACATTTAGAGACTTTGGATCCGCGACTTTTTCGATCCTTAATTGAGAATGGACCGGCATGGCATAGTCAACTCCAACGTTGGAAAATGGCAAACTAGGGGAGGTTCTGACTCTGGGTAAGTTACCCATCAGTGGATTGCAAACTTTGGGATTGAAACGGCTACACCTTACACATTCTCGCACAGTTCTTTTGGCTACGTCTATGCCAGAAATGGGCCAATATTTTCTATGCTCATGGTTAAATAGGAGAGTTGTAAAATGGTGTCTTTAAGCTAGTATGGCAGGATGTTTCATAGTGAAGGAATAAGACGAGAGCTTCAACCTACCACCTACTCTGATAATGCCTTTTTCATCCATGAATGGATTTAGGCTGATTAGCCTACTTTTGTTAGATACAGAACCTGTTTTCTTGATATCATGTTGTTCAACAGGAAAAGACTCAGTTTGAGCAAGCTTCAACAAGAACTCACAAGCATTTCGCAGTTCAACAATAGTTAATGATTTGCTTTTCTGTTTCATACGTTTCTTTTTGTTTTTACAGTTATGCACAAACCTGTGCATATGTGCAGCTACTCTGATAATTCGTGAAAATGAAGAAAATCTAACAAAAGGAAATTCGTTTGGTTATTCTGTTTCAACCAGTGTATGAGCAATGTTACGAATTTCTGGGAGCTTCTCAATGGGTAAGAGGTTATTCTCAGAAATATCTGCAGGCCATTTGTCGGAGGACATCTTGAGCCAGGAAGGTCCATAAAACCAAATAGAAGAGGTAATGGGGTCTCTTGGAAACATGCCCCTCGACAAAATATCTGCTGGATTAAACTCAGTTGGTACGTGTCTCCAGCTTTTGATTGGCGTCAATCCTTGGATAGTGGAAACTCGATTACCCAAAAAAACTTGTTAATTTGCTGGAGGATAGCGCAGCCAGGCTAGTGCCACAGTGGAATCACACCAGAAGAATGTCATGTCAATGTTCAAAGTAAGACAAGATTTTACCTTGTCATACAGTTGAGAGAGGAGCACTGCTCCACACAATTCCAAACGAGGGATTCTAATTGTTTTAAGCGGTGCAACGCGGGTTTTTGATGTGAGAAGATGCACATGAACATCGTTATTGGAATCAACTGACCTGATGTAAATGCAGGCTCCATACGCACTATTCGAGGCATCTGAAAACCCATGAAGCTGGATTGACTTCGGGCTTGCACTAACAATTTTTCGTGATATGTATAAAGAATTGAGCTCATGTAAATTATTTCGCAATTGAGTTCAAAATTGTGCTAAATCTCCGGAAACTGCTTCGTCCCAGTTTAAATGATGAGGCCATAGACGCTGGAGAATTATTTTCGCCTTTATGATGACTGGACTAACCAAACCCAAGGAAATCATAAATATTAGCGAACTCAGACAGAATAAGTAGTTTTGCAATTTGTTCCATAGGGGGTGAGGGACAAATGTGAAAAGAAAACACATCCGATGCACTTGACCACTGCATCCCCAATATTTTACCTTCCGAGGACCCGAAAAAATACTCTTGATCTGAATTAGACAAGCTGATCTGATCCAAAAATTCCTCATTATTTGCCTTCCATTTCCTCAACTCAAAACACCTTGTTTTTAAAATGTCCGATACGTTCCTGCATAACTGCACTGCGCCCTCGACTGAATCAGCTTCTGAAAGGAGGTCATCGACATAAAAATCCCCCGTGAGAAGCAAGAGGATTTGATGCTTCATTTTCCAATGCCAACTGCTTTAGGCAGCGCGTCGCTAGAAAAGGTGCACTTGCAGTTCCGTATGTCACTGTATTAAGAGAGTATGTTTTAATTTCATCTATTGGGTCTGAAGACCAAAGGATCAACTATAATGGACGGAATTACCTCTTAACCTGAATCTGACGATACATTTTACAAACGTCTGCAGCAAAGACAATTTGGTGTTGTCGGAATCTCATTATAATGGACACCAAGTCATCCTGCACTACCAGACCGATCATTTGAAGCGAATTGTATGACAGCCCGGAGCTGGAAGTGGCTGAGCAATTGAATACCACTCTGAGTTTTGTTGTTGTACTGTCCTCGCGTAAGACAACATGATGTGGAGAATAATAAGGCTTTTGGTTGGGAACGGAAAAAAAAGGTGTCATGTGTTGAAGGCCTTGGTAATCCTGCATGAATTCTACATAGATTTCTTTGAATTTGGGAATTCTGGCGAGCTTTCGCTCCAATGATAGAAATTGACTGAGTGCTTGATTGTATGAATCGCCCAGAACCTCTGGAGACTGTTTCAATGAAATTGAAACTATGAAACGGCCATCTGAATCACGCTCAACAGTTTCAGAGAAGTGCTTCTCAGCTTGCAATTCCTCCTCAGATAGAATCGGCTTGCATGAAACCTCTTCAAGCTCCCAGAATTTGCTCAATTGAGATTGGATATCTGCTGTCCTGGTAAAATTACAACTCCAAAATATCTCGGCACCAATGAGAAGGTCAATGGGACCATTAAATCTTGGATCTGCGAGGGTGCAATGAACTGGAATATTCAATGACATGGAATCGAAATTGAAACTAGGCAACTCACTTGTAATTTGTGGATGTACCAAACAGCTGATAGTTGCCTGAAATTGCGAATGGCATGATTTGAATTTAATTTCACATGATTGTTTAATGGAAGACTGGCTTTGGCCTATTCCTACAGTGGAAGAATGAATCTTACTTAGTGGAATGCCCAATTGAGTAGCACATTCGGAGGAGATAAAATTGGACATTGAAGCGCTATCGAGGAGAGCCCTACATCTTTGAAATCCACCCATGGGATTGGACATGTGCACCATAGCCGTTGCAAGCAATACTTGACCCTGACCAACTCTGTTATGCAATGAGATTTGAGCTACATTTGAATCTCTTGGAGTTGGACCAGAGTCACTAGGATGTAACAATGAATTATGGTCTTGCTCACAATGCTTGCATTTACTGGACTTGCACTTTTCCAATTTGTGGCCCGAATGGAGAAAATTGAGGCATAACTTCCTGGATTTGATTACTTGGACTCGTTCAGGAATGGACAGGGCTAGAAATTCCCTTTTTTTTTTTGGAGCAGTGGCAGCGTTAGAGAAAACATCTTAGAATTATAGAAAATTTGTGGTCATAAATGAGCCCGGTAAAAGAAATTTTGTCTTCCATTTTAAAATGTTGGGTAAATAAGAATTTGTTTAGAATTTTTAGGTTTAAAATTAAGCGTTTTTTCCCATTTGATTTGGAAATTAAAAATATGCTGGAAACAAATTGCCCTTTACAAGGTTTGCATTCTTTAATAGCTTTTATAGTTAGTAAGTGAGAAATTTTGTTCGATATGCTTTCCTTGTCAGATTTAGACCAAGTTTTAGTATTGTTAAAGAACATTTTCTGTTTTATTATTTTCTTAAAAGATAGTTTGTAACCCTTTATCCATGATAATATAACTTTATCACTTGTAATTTTCTGCCATTCGTTTAAAAAATTACACAATCGACCAGCCTTGTAGCTTACCTCTGAATGCCGTTTATTTTCTAGCGATGCTGGCGAATCTTTCCTGCGACTCTCCTCCTGTAGTAATATTGTTCGTTCTGAAAATGAGCACGATGAAACGTCGACAGATTCTTGTAATATTGATGTTGTTCACCCAAGCTTGCTCGTTTGGGTGGAGCCTTCCGGTTTTTTGGGTCTGAACCAAACGTCTTTTTTGTTAAGGTGTTTTTCCTTAGTAGATCTTGTCCTGATCGCTCAATTTGCTTGGCGTTTTTAAGCCTCTCATTTAACTTATCCCCAAAGAGCCAGCCATCAAGATAAGTGTTTTCGGTCACAGTTTTCAATTTGCTATCTAAGCTAGAGCTAATGATACTTCGACGTGCTACCGATTGTTGATGATGTACATCAGACAAAAGTCGAGCTCCGTCGCTAAGTGACTGTATTATCTCTAATACTTCCCCCCTCCTTTCAACTTTTGCAATTAATGATGTAATGATCTTCCCTAGGGCTGATTAGCATGCCCCTGTTTGGAATTGCACCTCCTCCAAACGCTTATCCCTTCTGAGGGCCGTCTCATTCACTGCCATCCTGACTTCAGGATTTAGTTTAGGAGGGGCTATGGATAAACAGTTTTCCGGGAATTTATATTTGTTTAATAAAGTTTGTTTCTCTTCATCGTGAATGTCATTTTTAAGCAATAACTCCCACGGTTTTGCCACTTCAACATGGATTGGAGCTGCGTGAGTCACTTCATTATAATTGTTCGTTCCCAAAACCTCTCTAATATCTTCAGTAATTGAAGTCTGGTCTTGGAGTGGTTCATTAATAGCCGATGACTCACCTGAAATTTTGATCAGTATCAACATCTGTCAGTTAAGAGAATACCATCTCTCTCTAGCTAATCTTATACAAGATTCCTAGGACATGCCCCACTCTAGTCATATGTATGACCTCTAACAATCTTGACCAAGATTGTTAGGAAAGTACACTAGTCTAGTCACTATCGACTATCGACTATCGACCATCGACCATCGACCATCGACCTCCTATTAATATTTCTTATTAATAGGGAACATTATAATTATTACGTAAATAAATACTTATATTTCTTACGTTAGTTTTCCGGTGAGGATTCAGACGAATCAGACTCGATGCGCCTAGTCCCACGAATCCTACGATATAATTTGGCATAATTGCCTGACGAAGATGGAGATAAATCTGGAGAGGGCGACACAGAACGTGAACGCACGCAGACCGAGGAACGACGGCTACTCCGCGACGACCGGGAGCGGCCTCTATCGGCTCTATCACCTTGATGAAAATGTCGAGAACTACGAACGCCATGTTTGCGCTTTATTAATTTAGGAATTTTTCCGTCTTAAACTCAATATCTCTCGGTTCCGACTTTCTGAAGAACTGCACGAAGAATCCGAAGACATTGCATCACTTTCCGAGTCAGAACCCTTATATTTCCGCTTATTTCCCATTTTTTTTTCGGTACCGCACGAAACGACCCACTCGCGACGCACGTGAAAAAAAACTGAATATCTTCTGGCGGTTCTAGGGAGCAAGGGGTAGATATTGATTTTAGCTTTGGAACCGTTACGTGGCGCCGGCTTGTCGCCGCAGGACTACAGTGTGATCATGAGAGCAAGGCATGAAGATAATTACAATACGATGATTTCATAAAAACTAACCTAATATACTAGGTCAGCAACTTGGTTATCAGTTTCACAATAATTATGGGTTTCCTATTAATATTTAGGAACAAACTTAAACCCCTTCAAAATAAAGTCGAGGTTTTGTAGGGCACTGAGGAAAATCATAAATAGTATTTCAATTTAAGTTAAATGAACTATGCTTGTCACAATCACCAGAAAACTTCACAACACTTTATGAGTTCGCATCAAATATTGTCAAATCATAGCGCATTTAAAAAACGCTGCAAGGCATATTTCTTTACTAAAAAAAGCGATAATATAAATTATGTTGATTTTGCCACTGGCAATTGTTTTTTTTTTACTTAGAATTTAGAATCTAACAATACGTACCTACATAGTACACGACTAAACTCCAATCCCTTAGCTCAATAACCTCTCATTAATAATAAGGCGGATACACAAGTGATGCTGGAAATGCTATATCATCTAATATGACGTAAGAGTAACTCCCATTACACAACTACTAAATGTCATGTAATTGTTAACGCTTATACAGCGGAAATCCAGTGCTCGCGCAAGTTTGCCGCCAGCATAATTACCGAAAGTTTGTGACATCAATTTCAGTTGTGTTTGCACTTCGCCATGGATATTTCATATGCCTGCGTACTGCTTTTATCTGGATATATACCTACCTACTATTTAAAGTTTTGTATGTAAAAGCCAAATAACTTTCTGTGCTTTTTTTTAAATATTCCTCTATATTATCAAAAGAAAAACACGACAATTTGTTGCTGTTTCAATTTCATAGAAAATAAATGTGCATTAGTTATAGCACCATGCCTTTTCTAATGCTTTTTGGAGTTCGTTAAGAGAGAACTAAAATTGCCTCTAGGAAATTAGCGAAACTCGTTTTGAATCGGAAACTTTATCATCGATTCAAATGAAGTTTTTTGACAAAAAACGAGGATGATCCAGGTCCATTGATAGTGAGTGTTCAGGGTTCAAACAACAGAAATTTAAAAAAAAAAATCCAAATTTGAAATTATATATTTATCTTTTTATTCTTAAATTTATGGTTATAGTGTAGTTTTTTGTATGTACACTGAATTTCCTATTATTATGTTTTATAGGTATGTGTAAGAGAAGGAGTATTGTAATGACATTGTTTTGCTTATGAAACTATCGATAAAAATTGAGAACCACTTACTTTGGATAGAGTTTGGAATTAGGAAAGATATAGTTATGATAACTTCGGCTCTGAAACTCCTGTTCGCGCAGAATCTTGAATCAGACAGAATGGAAATGCTGAAGGTGGAGTGAGGCCTGGTAGAGCAAGCGCTACAAGTAAATAGTTGAGTAAGCAAAATGTGAGGACCGGCAAAAATGCTCAAATTCGTATTCCTGTGATCTTAAAGAATAGGAAAGTACATCTTGCCGGCAGCTGGAGTGGTCCCTAACTCTCCTGCCATCCTCCAATGCAAAGTTATATTGAAAATATCACAATTTCAAGTCATTTCACAATAATTCCTATTGATTGTACCTAAGGCTTTCTTTTCAATCACTCAAAATAAATTATCTACCACTTGTTGGATATCTTTGCAATTCTGCTCCAAAATATACACAAGTAAAAGACGACTGCGAGATGTACAGGGTCATCCAACGACGACTCAACAGGGGCTTATTTTTGACCTTCCCTGTTCTTGTTGTTTTGAAAAAATTCAAAATAGCCAATTGGCATTTTTTTTCTGGAGAATTCAAAAATGGTACGAAAAAATCATTTGAACCAAAAACCAAAGACGCCATGGACGAACTGTTTTTCAAATGGAACTTCCTGTTTATTACATAATTTCTGGAAAAGTCGCATTTTTAACGTCTATTCCTTTGAAAATATTTGATATTTCGATGGCTATTTTTATTTTATTTTAATGTTTTATCCTTAATAATTTTAGCTTTACCTGTTCAATACACCTGCGATGGCGACAAAATACAAAATATGTCAAATTTCTTTTGATTTTGAACGAAAGATGATTACATCTATCACCTATGAACCTATTAAATTGAACAGATATAAAGCTAAAATGATTAAGCATAAAACATTGAAATAAAATAAAAACAGCTATCGGAATATCAAATATGTTTAACAGAATAGACGAAAAAAATGCGACTTTTCCAAAAATCATACAGAAACAGGTGTTTCATTTGAAAAACAGTTTACCCATGGCGTAACTTTGGTTTTTTTTTCAAATGATTATTTGTGCCATTTTTGAATTGTCCAGAAAAAAATATGCCAATTGGCTATTTTGATTTTTTCAAAACTACAGGAACAGGGAAGATCAAAAATAAGCCCCTATTCAGCCGTCGTTGGATGACGCAGTCTTTTTTTACTTGTGTATATTTTGCAGCAGAATTGCAAAGATATCCAACAAGTGGTAGGTAATTTATTTTGAGTGCTTGAGAAGAAAGCCTTAGGTAAAATCAATAGGACTTATTGTGAAATGACTTGAAATTGTGATATTTTCAATATAACTTTGCATTGGGGGATGGCAGGAGAGTTAGGGACCACTCCAGCGGCCGGCAAGATGTACTTTCTCATTTTTTAGGATCACAGGAATACGAATTTTAGCATTTTTGCCGGTCCTCACATTTTGCATACTCATATCCGTCTAACTCCCGGTATACATGCTTTGAATATTTCGAGCATGTTCGTAGAATATTCAGGAACTTCTTGATCATGACGTGCTATCAACGTACTATCAAAAATCCTTCGGGGAAAAATATACAAAGCGTATATATTATCTAGTGTGTTTTTCAAAACCTGCTCACCCCTATAAATTTTTTATTTTTACAAATAAAGAAATGAAATTTGGTGTGTTCATTTATGACCCGGATGAGCATTATTTGACGTATTCAATTATTTATTATCACTTCCGGTTTGAACGGAAGTAACCCTAACTTTATTATTTTAAATGAGACGCTAGGTATATTTTCCCTTATTTCGATAGAAAACTACATTACGAGTACAATGACACCTCATTTGTCACTTTTTGACATTTCAACTCCTAATTATTTAAATTTTTACTTTTTGATCTAGAGCGTCATGAATTAGTTAAAATCTCTAATTTTGCTCCAAGGAATCTGGGATAATTTGTTTCGATCCTATTTTAAATTTTATATTCCCTACAAACTCATTTAAAAATAGTCGAAGCGCATTTTTGGAATTATAGGTATCAATTTTTTCAAATGGAAAGGGTGTGGCTTATCAGTATATTTCGAAAGACAAAACAGTATTTTCTAACGAACAATTTAGTATCAGAGAATCGCTAGTTTATTCAAATATTAAACTAAATTTTTGCAAAAATAAATGGAAATAATTCCAAAAATGCGCTTCTACTATTTTTGAATGAGCCTGGAGAAGATATAAAATTAAAAATAATATAAAAACAAATTTTCCCAAGTTCCTTAGAGCAAAATTGAGGATTTTAAATAATTCATGGCTCTCTAGATCAAAAAGTAAAAATTTGAATGATTTGGATATAAAATGTCAAAAAGTGACAAATGAGGTGTCATTGTACTCGTAATGTAGTTTTCTATTGAAATAAGGGAGAATATACCTGGACTAAAACCATGTAACGGATAGAGATTGTTTTTTCTATCTCTATGGCACTTGCTGTCTTCTTCTGTCTTTTCGAAATCAATAGAGAAGGGACGTCAATAGAGATGGGGAAAATATCTCTATTCGTTACAAAGTACCAGGGCTAGTGTCTTAATTAAAATAAAAAAGTTAGGGTCACTTACGGTCTTATCCGGTATCACGTCATTCACCTAAATTTGGCATGTGGATTGAAAATCGAAATCGTATTCAAATATTATAATAATAATTTTGCCTGAGGGTGAATATTTTCGGTCGAAACGTCGGTATTTTATAACGTGTTATATATGACGTATTTTAGAATATCTAAACGAAACAAATTATGTAAAAAAATCCAGGTCCGTATCAGAAGAAAAAAAAAGGTTGATGATGGCATTGGGATACCGAAACGTCGAATTTCTAAAATAATATCACCACAGTTAAGTCCACCCACAAGTGCTTTGAGAAATTTATCTTGATTTTTCTTGATCTCTTAAAATAAAGCCAGGAAAAAATAAATCGGAAAAAATAATCGGGTTTCCGGAATTTTTCGGATTTCTCCAGAAAAAGTAGGAATTTTAATTTTTTTCAGAAGCACACAAAAAATAAAAATTGATGTGTCCGAGAAGAAAGTTAGGAAAGTGTTAATTTGAGAATAACAGGGCCAGAAGAGTGTTTCTTATTTAGCCCATAGCAACTTTGACAGTGAATATCTTGAGAACTAATCATTCGATTTTCAGAAAAAGTACGCAGTTGTGACGAGAATCAAAATGCATTTAAAACAAGGTAGCACTCGACCCATCTTCCCTATCTAAAAAAGAGGGGTGAAAGTCACCCCACCCAGGAGGTGCACCCTAGCGAAAGACCGATAGGCTGAAAGTTTCCCCCTTGAATACAAAAATGACGTATTCGAGCGTTTTTTTTTTATTGGACCTTTTAAAATACCCTAAAATGCTTCTGTCGCGATGTTCGTGAAACACACTGTATAATATCGCATCTTTTGTAGATCCATAAGGTGTGGACAATTGCCGAGGACAATTTCTTCTAAATTGCGTTTTCCCTTGAATATCGATTTTCGCCAGACTGGTATGATCCACTGGCAAACCGCTCCACTATTAAGTGGAGTGGTGTGTAGTCTAGGATGACTTCTAGTGCTGCAGTTGGACATTATCTCATTGCTCCTGTTACACAGAGACATTTGCTATTCTCCTAGGGATTTAAGACCTGTTGTGCCAAGCTACCGCTCCGTAAGTAATAATAGGTCTCACTCTCAAGGTATACATTCAACGGAGAATCAATGGGTTACAGCCTTTTGCTTTACCCGCAATGCTTTTGCAGACCATGAGTGCAAGAATTGCTTTGTTTTTGCGTTTTCTACGTGTCGGTTCCAGAGAAGTTCAGAATCTAGGGTTTTTCATATAAAGGACCCCGCACTAATCTTATGGAAAATGGCTTTCGGTGAAATTGTCTGAAATTTGGATATGTTGTACTCCTGGACATTCCTAACAAACCGTCAGAAATAATCGCCCAGATAAGTTACCGATTTATCTTGGAACGACGTCATTGAAAACATATATAAGCGATGCTTTCTGACAGGTTGCAAACTGTCAGAGACTCTTGTCAGAACAGACCTATTCACGGCACGTATTCGTCCATAAATAAAAGCAGTAATTTCCGCGGTCTGCGCTATCTTAGTGCACTTATTGCAGGCATAGGGCCGTCATTTGATAAAACCCGAATTGATTGTAGCTCTCTACGGGTATAGATATTCCTATATAATACTTCACATACAACGGCCGTATTTCTCTGACTAAAGTACCAATGTTACAACGCGAATTTGAAAGAAAGATAAATGGTATGAGGCAGTGGTTTCAAGAGGGCGACATATTTTCATAGAAAACCGAGGAAATCGAGATGCTGGTCCACTGCTTCAAGGCGTAGGCATTTGTCTACAAAATGCGTATTAGCATTTCGGTAGTATCGCAGGTCAGAGTTATTACTCTGAACTAATATACTACCGAGTAAGAATCACGTTTAGTAGCAAAAACCAGGTGGATACAGTTGAAGCACGAAATGAAATGGACATTTCAAATCAACTTTCAAGTTTTTAATGAATGACTAATACTATCTTAATGGCACATCTTGTTTATCTCGGCGACCTTTACTCTACACTACAGAAATGCTGGAGCTATTCTGAATAGATATTATACGAGAACATTAGTAGAGAGTAGAAGGAGAGAGTCTAAGAGCCAGGCACGGTAGATGGGTTCAGTTAAATACGAACCACTAACCTAATTTTCCTCGTCTGACTGTAAGGGCGGGTATTATAAAACTGCTTTGACAGTTAACTTTTTGAATTACATGTAATTTTAGAAGTTAACTTTAAGTTAACTGTAAAAGTGGTTTTATAATACCCGCCCTAAATGATCTACGAGACTAATATTAACTGTTGGTAATTACCAAGTCTCTCTTGGTCCGTACAAGACGCCATTATGCACCATGATGTACTGAACTCTTCTGAGCAAGACAACTGAGTAAATGAAACTGCGTTTTTAAAAATTCGCGTATTTTCTCGCTTTCGTAATGAGCCAATTTTTGGTTATTATTTGTACCTGCAAATCTCGACCAAGAACTCTGGGAGCTAGTAGTAGGATTTGTAGGATAATAATTCTATGCCAACAACTGACCCGGAGAAACCTTTAAATCACAACCGGAATCAAGAAAAATGTGTCATTGTCATTGCGGGTAGCTATTCTCTATATTTGTAGAAGCCGTACTCAATCCGATAGAAGAAAACCTGCCATTGGGCGTTCAAATCGCCTATAGAACTGATGGTAATCTATTCAATCTAAGTAGACTTGAAGCCAATAACAAGGTATTCGTACCTAACAACCCTTTGTGTCAATATACTAATGATAACGGTGTCCTGGCAAATACCGGGAAGGACCTGATCATAAGTGCATTTCAGCAAGCATACGAAAGGATCCGTCTAGAACTCATCACAGAAAAGACTAAAATTCATGCCCGCCTGCCACAAATACGAATGCACCAGATCCAGCTGTAATTATTATCAATGGAGCACCTCTAAAAATATTGAATACTTTCCAGACCTCGGTATATTCATCTTTCCACAAATCAAATATCGACGCGGAAATTCAACACTGCTGAAGTGCGCCAGTGCAGCTTTTGGACGTAATTTGAAAAGGGTGTTAAACGACCACACTAAACCTGGACAACCTACAGAGGGCACATGAGGTGTTTAGGCGCAGCGCTGCTCAAGAAGAATACTCAGACCGGCGAAACAAACAGTATCTTTGAAAAAACCAACTTCGCTGTCATCCGCATGCCAGTCGCTCCTCTTCCTAAACAAATTATGTATTCCCTTCCCAACTAGCCAACGCAGCAAAGGAGGGCAATTTGAACGATACAAAAATATCCTTAATAGGCGACTGAGAGGCCCCATTTTCATTTGATTTTGAAAATTCTAGATATTAAACGTATTCTTAATTCGGGATATAGGTACCTATTGATATTGTGAAGGTTGACAGACTCTTTAATCAAAACTGAAGGATAACCAGACACGTGCCTATTTCCTGCTGATTTGACAACAGCTGGTTCACAATGGCGACAAGCTGGCAGCTACCGCTGATTGGGTGTGCAGTGTGGGAGAAATTGTGGGTCCAGAATGGGCTTATTTAGGTATCAAAGAACTCACAGATAATGATGCTGCCAAGATTAATACTCGTTTACTAGTGAATACCTATGATGATGATGATGATGATGATGATGATGATGATTTTGAAGTAGGTACTATAATTATATAATTTCAATTAGGTAATATTATAAATCTGGTTAAAATGTTTATTATTCCTTTTTTCATATCATAAAAACTAAGAATGAGACTAACCATTTATTGGTCACGCGACCTGGCCACGCGACCTGGCTACGCGACTTAACCGATAATGCATGAAAGCCTTAAGGCCGTAAATGTCATGTCAACATTTTTATAAAGTAAGAAAAATTTGAAGTGCTCTTGCATTTGATATCTTTTAACTTACCATAATTCGAAAATGGCTCGTTGGATTTTTTTTGTGCCAATGATAATTTTTGTTTAGAATGTCTAGGAGCATAACATATCAAAATTTCAGACAATTTCACCGGAAGCCATTTTCCATATGATTAGTGCGGGGTCCTTTTCCTTCTTGTTTCCAGTTAAGTCCCACATAGGAAAATTTTATCTTTTTCAGGTGCATAGAATATTGATTTTCGAACATGGACATTTTTCAGTTCACCTATACCTACATTGCATGTACTGTGGATAATCGTATATGTGTCATAGATATGCATGGCAAGTGGGTTAGACCAAAAATCTGATATTCTTGCAGGAGTGAGTTTTAAGTATGGAATGTCTCAATTATCTCGAAAACGGCTTGCACGATTTTTATGAATTTTGGTGTGAACGAGTAATGCAATATGGCCGATAATATGGTAGTATTTACATGATTGTCATTTTCAGTTTTTCAGGAAATAACTGAAACTTTGTTTTTTCAAATGGACCACCCTGTATATTATGATATTTCTAGGTTCTTGGGAAAATTCTAGACATATTTCATATACAATGTCATATACCTATCTTCAACTGTTTCCGAATGATTGACAGTTGAAGATAGACTTTTTCGCAACTTTGACAGACTGGAAAATCTAAACGGTCGATTTTATAGCAAAACCGATCATACATTCTTGTCTTAGTTTTTTATAAACTATCATTCGATACTAACTTTGAATTTAATCCATGATTAAAAAGTCCGGTTAAATTTAATCTCTGTTTAAATTCATAGTTGGTATCAAATGATAGCTTATGAAAAGCTACAGGCAAGAATGTCAAATGGGTTTCGCTGTAAAATTCGCCGTTCAGGTTTCACAGCCTGTCAAATTTGCAAAACAGTCAATTTTCAACTGGCAATATTTCGGAAACAGTCGTAGATAGGTATAGGATATTGTACATGAAATATATCTATAATTTTCCGCAGACTTCATAAATGTCATAATATACAGGGTGATCCATTTGAAAAAAACAAAGTTTCTGATATTTCCCGAAAAATTAGAGATCTGACAAGCATGTAGATACTACCATATTATCGGCCATATTGCAATACCCGTTCACACCAAAATTCATAAAAATCGTGCAAGCCGTTTTCCGCGCGCCGCCGATGCCGAAGAGACCACGATCGCCAAAATTGCGTGTAAATATACGATAATTTAAATAAAAATAATTATATTTAGGGCCTGATTATGGACCGACAGGTAACGTTATTGGCAAATTTATCCTGCTGGTGAAGCTAAAAATCGTATTCAATTTTCAGTATCACTGGCAGGGTAAATTTGCCAGAGACGTTACCAGCCGGTCCATAATTTCGCTGTTAGTGCAGAAAATCAAGCTCGGAAAAAAAATAATATTTTTATGTCTCAAATATAGGTACAGGGTGGTTGAATTAGTTGCGGGGAAAAGTTGCGCATTTACGTGCCGTAACGTGCCCAGCAATTTGCCGGTAAGAAATGAAAAAATAGTTATTTGTATACAAGATAATCTCGAGGACGCTAAAAAGTTTCGTGGTCATGTTATACACACTATTTTTTGTGCAACTTTAAAAATTATGTGAAGTTACAAAAAAACTCTATGAATTTGACACCTTTTGCACGTAAGGTGAGGCGGTCGCGAAATTGAATTTCGCGACCTGTGTGGCGGCCGCAAAAGGTCATTTCGCGGACGGTTGGACAAAAAATATATATATTCATGGTTTTCGTATTCAGGTCCGTATTCAAAAATTAAAAATTGAAGATGATGCGCCTCATTTTAAAAGACCTTCTAATTTCTTTAGTAAGATATCCAAAAACAAAAAAATACTTTCTATGGGTAGTTTTTCAAGTAGAATCCAGCGGCATGGCCAATCTTTTCCCAGATGCCACCGATTTTGGAATATTAACCAAAGTTGTGTTTTTTTTTAATAGGACACTCGTATATTATATTTTCATTGCATAGCTTTCAGTGAGCTGATTTCAATGATATCAGGTTTTATAGCTTTACCTTCAATAGTTTTTGAGAGAAAAAAAAAACCGTTTCTCCATTAGAAACAATAAGCTAGAAAGAGATAAGTGAGTAAATAAAATATGTGTTGCTTATTCATCACCTCCAATTCATAGTTTAATTGAAAAAATGAATTACGAATCAAGAAATTTGTGGCGATTCATAGTTCAACTATCTCTTGCTGCAATGAAAAAATAACCCCGTACATTATTTTCTTATTTCATTCAAAAAAACACACTTCTGGTTATTAATATTTCAGAATCTGTAGCATCTGGAAAAAAAAATTGGTCATACCACTGGATTCTAGTTGAAAAACTACCTAGAGAAAGAATTTTTTGTTTTTGGATATCTAAAAGCCTGGTTTCCTCGAACATTCGGTCGCGGAGAGGGGACAGTCCGTCGATCGTCGCGATTTGACGATTTTATGAGCATTTCAAATAGTCTAGTTTCCTCGAATCCGCTTACCTGAGCGGATCCGCTCCGCTCCGCAAACCTGTGGCGACTTGTCGGTTTATATCTAAGTTAGCCCCGCCTATCAATTTTTAATTTTTTTTTGTGTACTAATAAACTGTGCTCCCAGTGTGCCTTACTGTGCTGCTAATATTAGGAACTGTGCTGAGTTGCACTTAAAGCTATTCACAAAAATTTGAGGGGGGGCCAACTTGACGCTTAGCCCCCCCCCCTTTTTTTCGATTATTTTATCAAACAAATGCAAAAATCAATGCAACTTTCAGTGTGCTGAACTGTGCTGCTAATATTTTTAGTTCAGTTTTTCGTTTAACCCTCGTTTCTCTCAAAAAAACCTATGGCAGTGCCAACTTTACGCTCAGCCTCCCCGTATTTTCGATAATTTTATTGAACAAAAGCAAAAGTCAATGCAACTTTCAGTGTGCTGAATTGTGCTGTAAATATTTTCAACTTAGTTTTCCGTTTGACCCTCGTTTTTCTCAAAAAATGCTATGGCGGGGCCAACTTGACGCTCAGCCCCCCGTTTTTTCGTATATTTCATCGAACACAAGCAAAAATCAATGCAACTTCCAGCGTGCTGAACTGTGCTGTTCATATTTTCAACTCAGTTCTAGGTTTGACCCTCGTTTTTTTCAAAAAATACTATGGCGGGGCCAACTTGACGCTCAGCTTCCCGTTTTTTCGATTATTTTATTGAACAAAAGCAAAAACTATTGCAACTTTCAGTGTGCTGAACTGTGCTCTAAATATTTTCAACTTAGTTTTTTGTTTAACCCTCGTTTCTCTTAAAAAATGTTATGGCGGGGCTAACTTGACATTCAGCCCCCCTGTTTTTTCGATTATTTTATTGAACAAATGCAAAAATCAATGCAAATTTCAGTGTGCTAAACTGTGCCGTTAATATTTTCAAGTTAGTCTTTCGTTTAACCCTCGTTTTCTCAAAAAATGCTATGGCGCGGCCAACTTGACGCTTATAGCCCCCCTGTTTCTTCGATAATTTTATGAAACGAAGCAAATACAAATACAAAGCATATTCAAAAAATAACTACTATTCGTTTGGCAGATATTCCATAGAATAATTATTTTCATGACCAACAATATGTCTCGGGTGGAATAATTTTGAACGTGGGATCATAAAGGGGCTGAGTGGCAAGTTGGGCCCTCCATAGCATTTTTTGCGAAAAACGAAAGTTAAACGAAAAACTAAGTTGAAAACATGAACAGCACTGTTCAGCACACTAAAAGTTGCATTCATTTTTACTCTCGTCTGATAAAAGAATCCAAAAAATGGGGGGGCTGAGCGTCAAGTTGGCCCAGTCATAGCATTTTTTGAGAAAAACGAGGGTCAAACCTAAAACTGAGTTGAAAATATGAACAGTACAGTTCAGCACACTGCAAACATTGATTTTTGCTTGTGTTCGATGAAATAATCGGAAAAACGGGGGGCTGAGCTTCAAGTTGGCCCCGCCATAGCATTTTTTGAGAAAAACGAAGGTCAAACGAAAAACTAAGTTGGAAATATTTACAGCACAGTTCAGCAAACTCACAGTTGCATTGATTTTTACTTTTGTTCAATAAAATAATCGAAAAAACGGGGGGCTGAGCGTCAAGTTAGCCCCGCCATAGCATTTTTTGAGAGAAACGATGGTTAGACGAAAAACTGAGCTAAAAATATTAGCAGGACAGTTCAGCACACTGAAAGTTGCATTGATTTTTGCT
The DNA here is from genome assembly GCA_917834065.1 of Ceutorhynchus assimilis. Lineage (NCBI taxonomy): Eukaryota > Metazoa > Arthropoda > Insecta > Coleoptera > Curculionidae > Ceutorhynchus > Ceutorhynchus assimilis. Next base: position 64,262,251 of record OU892277.1, read on the forward strand.
TTTGTTCGATAAAATAATCGAAAAAACAGGGGGGCTAAGCGTCAAGTTGGCCCCCCCTCAAATTTTTGTGAATAGCATTGAGTGTAACAGCACAGTTCCTAATATTGGTAGCACAGTAGAGCACACTGGGAGCACAGTTAATTAGCACGAAAAAAAATAGAAAAATTTAATAGGCGGGGCTAACTTGACGGCGCTGAGTTTTATTACAGCGGAATCGCCCAGCTGAACTACAGCGCTCAGAGACATTTTTCAAAATCAAAATACACACACTGCGCACCATGTCGCGGACACAAGGAAACTATTTTCTATTTCTAGAAAACCACTCCGGGCAGAAATCGCTATCCTCGGCGATAGACAAACTATCCGCTCTCCGCGACCGAATGTTCGAGGAAACCAGGGCCTGTTTCATAAAAAAAATATTAGTCTAATAATATAACTCTTTAGCAAAAAGCATAAGTCAAAATTATGATATTGATAATATAATTTTGACTTATAATACTGTTTTTTTAAACTTTTTTTTAACACTTTTTTTTATGAAACAAGTTCCAGGCCTTGAATTAATAAATTAGAAGGTCTTTTAAGACTGGACAAAATTTTAAGAGTGGCCTGTATTAATAAAACGCATCAAGTAATCCCTGATTTGTCTTCGTCTTTGCTCGAGAATGTGCTCCCAGATTTTTGATATCTCTGCTGGTTTTCGATATAGCCCATTAAAACATCGAAAATGGACCACCCTGTACATATATTTTGTGAGTAGGGATTATTCCTGAGATAGTGATTCTAAATGCGGGTATTATAAAACTATTTTGACAGAATAACTATAAGTTTACTTCTGGAATGACGTCACTTCTCATAGTAATTCCTGAAGTTAACTTTCAGTTATTTGTCAATATAGTTTTAAAATACCCGCCATAGGTCGGCAATAATCTCGACTTACAAATTATCTCGGGATTAATCCTGATATAAAACTTATAAGTCGAGAATAATCACGACTTAAAAATTATGTCAGGATTAATCCTGACATAGTGCTTCTAAGTCGGGATTAATCCCGACTTAAAAATAAGTCAGGATTAATCCTGAGAAAAATCTGTGAGTCGGGTTTATTTCCGAGATCATCACAGGAATAATCCTCAGTCATGAAAAAAAAAACTCGTATCTAAATTTTGAGCCTTCAAAGCTTCCGTACTTTCTATAGGTACATTAATATTACATCTTTTTGATGAAATTGCTGAACACAAAAAATTAGGAACAGTAGGGAACGGTATATTTCATAGAAAGGGTCCAATGGTTAAAAATTGAGAACAAATACCAAAATTTAATAGATATGGTATATACCCAGGTATATGTATTTTTATTGTTATGCAAAATTGTTGCATACAATACTCATTTAAGTCATTTTTAAATAATATTTTTTCCAAAAATTATTGAAATATATACCTTACTTAAAGGAAAATCGTCTATACATACGACATCTCGCGAAAATTATACCTACTGAGTGTAGAAAATATCCTAAATGGTAAAAGCATAGAAAAAAAAATAATTTAATAACTTATCTGAATGATACCGTTTCTTATTTATAAACCTATAATCACATAATTGACCTGAATTTAGAGAAAATTTTCTCTTCTCTCGTACCTATCGACTAAATAATGAAATACGTTCGGCGGACGAACGTCAACGCCCTCCGCTTCGCGACACGCTGACGTTCGGAGCTCCGTCTGTCTGTTGCCCAGACTCTTGTTCCAATATCCATCCCCCCACGTTGCTTGTGACCTGCGTAAAGGAGCCCGGCACAGCACGGCCAGCGCGGCCGGCAGATTTTGATATGTTCGTAAACGAATAGAGTAGCGCCCACTGAATCGAAACCGCTCAGCTCGGCGCCGCACACTCAGTCCGGCGACGACTCATATTCTCGATAGGGCAAAAACTGCCGGTCGGTCCGTGTGTCTGCGACCATAGAAGCATTGGATAGTTTTATTTCATTTTATTTTTTGCATCAAGTCCAAGGAAATTTTGATTGAAAGCGTTTGGGCATATGTATTTGTTGTATGAGCCCAAAGAAAAATATTACCACGATACCACTCGTAAAAAAATGCTTGGGAGAAGTGTATATTTTATTCACGAACCTACCACTTCGATAGTCAAAGTTGTTTTAAATGCGATTTGGGTCTGATCATGCCGAAGCAATGGGCGGTGGCTGCGGAAATGCCGGCCGCGCTGACCGTGCTGTGCCGGGCTGTGCGGGCCTAGTGGGCGCGCTCCTTAAGGCGACTTGCGTCCTCTATAACCAAATACCAACGTGCCGGTTAGAAAACATATTATTACACTCCTTGAAAAAATACATATGCATCTCGTTATGACAATATTTAAAAACAGAAACAATAAACCACCTTTACCAATATGTTCTTGAACTTCTTAAACATATTTTTAATAGAATTTTTGAGACTACTTCAGTTCCAAACCAATTTGAAACATCTATTGTTGCTCCTATACATAAAGCAGGCAGTGGAAATGAAATTCCAAATTACAAGCCAATAAGTGTTTTAAGTTTAATTTTTGAGAAATGTTAAAAAAAAAACACTAACGAGCTTTCTAAATATCAATAATATAAGTATAAATCAGTTTGGATTTCAGAATTGTGAAAGCACCGAAGATGCTGTGTATCAAATGATTCAAATGGTGAATGATAGAACAAATAAAGATAAAATCAATATCTGCATTGAAACATTTTTAGGTCTTGCAAAAGCATGTGATACTGCATCTCATGATATTATTCCTAAAATTCTAGAGAACTATGGGATAAAGGGTATTGTATTTAAATTGTATCAAAATTATTTAACGAATAGACCACAGAGAACAAAAACTGGTGAAAACTTAAGTGATCCTAATGTAATTGAAATTGGAGTCCCACAAGGCAGTTTATTTAGACCAATTTTATTTCATATTTACATGACTCAATTTTCAACAGTTAGGTTCCTAGCACAATTTTTGCTTATGCAGATGATACAATTGTGATCTTTACTGTCAAAACATGGGAAGATGTAAAAAAAATAATATTAGGATTAAATACAATAAAATTATTTTTTGATAATCGCAAACTTTCAGTAAACTTTAAAAAATAAAATTATATTGATTTCCTAATATCAGAGGTAAAACGACCAAATTTCAATTCCATATTAATTGATGACTATAAAATTCCAATAGACCTCTTGCACTCAATCAAAATTAGGTATATAATTTATCTGTAACGAAAGTGTATTTGTAGCATTTTCAATTTCTTGGCTAATATGCTACTTTGTTTTACTCTAGTGGATATTATTGTATATAGAACTATAAAGAAATAAATGAATAAACAACTATCTTTTCTGTGCCTAGATTTTATTACCTTGAGTACTGCCTTCTACTAAAGTGTTTTGGTTCAGGTTTGCAATTGTAGTTAATTGATCTATGAAGGTTTGATTCAGTACGGCAGGGCCCGCTGTTATTGATTAGAATCTGATAAAAAAGAGATAGTACCATCATCATCTTGTTCGCAAATTCAATTCAATTAATAAATAGAAAAAAACTTATTCGAAAAAAAATCACTTGAAGGGTATAGGTAGGTATTAGTGAAATGCCGGTAGAGCAACCTTCCCCAAACAATGACAATGACTCCCTTGTATCCTTATTGGGTAGAAACTTCTGAAAATTTAGAAGCACACACTAGAAAATGAGTAGGTATTTAATTATGAACGACATAATGGCATTATGCTCGGAGTTATGGTTTGTTTCTTGATGATTTGTGTGCCTTCACTGCCTGCTGCCTGTTTTGGAGTTTTGGACAGACTCTAATAAATAAAAATAAATTATGATTATAATGAATTAAAAAGTTGGGTCAAGTTTTTCATAGGAATGAGAATCGATTCCATATTCCGTCCGATATTCACAAATCTGTGGATTCGATTTAGGGCCAGTTTCTCAATAGCGAGTCACCTCCGGGTTAGTTTTAACTCCAGGCTAAGCGTGTCCAATTGTCTGTTTACCCTCTGGAGCTATGCTGAACCCGGGGGTGTTGTTCTTAATATTAATGTTTTCTAAATGATTGACTTTCGAAAAAAAACTTATTCGAAATAAACGATTTCGAAATAAAAGCATTCGAAATAAAAGATTCGAAATGTCTGTTTTCGAAATATGAACTTAGACCCAAAATATTGTTCGAGATATGCCAAATATTGTAATATCTTTCTGGAAAAAAAATTAGTTAATAAGGCACTAGCTGACGTCACATACATAACCTCTCTTGGGGGGACAAACAAAGCATTTGAAAGGCCTATTTAACACACAGGCGCTAGCTTGTCACCAATGACATAACGTGACTTTCGATAGGGGGACAAACATGTCATTGAGGTTATGTGTGTAACGTCAGCTAGCACCTAATTGATTTCTAACACTAAAAATAAGTAGGCACCTAAGTATAACAAATGTTATCAAAGTAGAGAATAGCATATTAAAATACAAGTTGCACAAGGCCACATATTCCCACACGAATTCGAATTTTGGCCACGAGCGAAGAAGGAGCGAGTGGACGAACGAATGAGTGCGAGAATGGCCTTCTGCAACGAGTGTTTTATACGATTTTCTCGATTTTAGATTTACCAATGAACTGAGAAGGATTTTATTATTTTAAAAGGTTCAACAGTTTTGAAGGTACTCACCACACTTCGGAAACTCTCCAAAAATCGTTGAAGAATGAGCTTCATCCTTCGACATTTTTACACGAAAATCGAAAAAAAAAACTTTTTGCTACCACTGTCAAAAAATGATGACACACTCATGACAGTTTGTGAAGTGACACTTTTTTTCCCAGGTATTGATTTCTTAACGTTTCCATGACGCCGTGCCCGAACTAGCTATTTCGCACACCAGTGACTTTATCCAGACTTGTTCAGACTGATATTTTCCTATTCAAAGCAGAGAGTAAGCAATTGACAAAAAACCTCCATTACTGTAAGTTTTTCAATTTTTAATTTATTGACTTATTATATTAGTTATGTAACAACTATTTTGTAGTGACTGACGAAGGTAATAAAAGTTACCGAAAGCTTTCAAAAGTAAAAAGAGACTCTTATTGATGCCTTAGAAACTGTAAAAAAATTCAAAACTTGGCTGCAACCCTATAAACTTCAATTTTTCATTATATATATATATATATATATATATATATATATATATATATATATATATATATATATATATATATATATATATATATATATATATATGCTGTTCATTTCTGTGTTGTCTGCTTTGATAGATGCGATAATTTTTGTGCGGCGTATATTATGTACCGTGTCTCCCATAATATTCGCTACATGTGGGCAAATTTTTTATTTGTAGGATATGGAAATTTTTCTTATGTACTATCGATCCTGCATGTCCGATAACCTAAAAGTACATTTTGACATTGGTGACGTGATCACTGTTGTGGCGGCAAATTCGAAAATTTAGATATGGAAACGCGAAAAGTGGGGTTAGATGGCAAAATTTCGGAAAAAGTTATTTAGAAAAAGTGATTAGAACGATGTTTTAGGGTTTTCTGGAAAATTTGGAGGAAAAATAACAAAAATCAGGTGATTACTTGTTTTTAGCCATGGATCTCTTATCAAATATTATTATACAATTTTTATTATTGAAATAGTTCAAGTACCCCAATATTTAATGTGTATTGGTGAAACAAACTTAAATTCTTCATTGGAATGATTCCTAGAGGATTAAATAAAAATATTCGACTAGCACGTGAAACTTTTCTGTAGCAATACCATGTATCTTGACAGTTTCTGAGATTTCCAATAACTTAATGTTGATACAACAATTGAAAAGGACCGGTATTAATATTTTTCTATTAAATATTTCATTACAGTTCTAAAACACCTTACTTAACTGTCCAGATACAGGGTATTACTACAGAAAAGTTTCATGTGTTAATAGATAATTTTTATTTAATTCTCTAGGAATGATTTCGATAAAGAATTTAAGTTTTTTTTTAACAATACACATTAAATATTGAGGCACTTGGACTATTTCAATAATAAAAACTGTATAATATTATTTGATAAGAGATCCATGGCGAAAAACAAGTAATTTTGTGTTTTTTGTTGCTTTTCCTCCAAATTTCGCAGATAGCCCTAAAACATCGTCCTAATCACTTTTTTCAAATAACTTTTTCTGAAGTTTTGATATCTGACCCACTTTTCGCGTTTCCATATCTAAATTTTCGAATTTGCCGCCTAAACAGTGAACATTTGACCAATGTCAAAATGTACTTTTAGGTTATCGGACATGCAGGATCAATCGCACATAAGAAAAAATTCCATATCCTACAAATAAAAAACTTCCCCAAATGTAGCGAACATTATGGGAAACACTGTATAAGATTTGCCCTCTTACTTGTGTTATGCAACTTACTTCTACTCACCATACAAATTATTATTGGTCAACGAAATGTTAGGTTATTTTAAATATGTTGGAAAATAGTTATGTATTGTAATGTATAGAAACCTGGATGAAGGACTTTTAAAAATGTTTTATGCAAAGAACGTTGTTAAACCTTCGGTAAGCCGCCCAGGCGTGAGGAGAATTTTATTTAAATTTGGAGATGCTGCTCGTGATAAATTTTAGAGGCAATAAAAGATCTATTCGTAATCTTGATTTAAAAAATCTATTTCAATTTTAACATCCCTTAGCTCCAAAAAAAAAAAAAATTGCCAAAAATATGCATATTTGCTTGAATACCCAACAAAGTATCAGTAGACAGGTTATCAAATATGAAATTAATTACATGGGCATTTCAGCAAAATTGCAATTTTATTAATCAAATTCAACGCTCAAGAAATTGTAACGTGCTAACGGGTATTAACGCACATTAATCAATAAATAAAGAAAATCACTTATGTTTCAATCAAAATAAATTTTATTAATAAATAAATACTTGAAAAATCAATAAAAGGGAAAATTACGTGTCGGAAATCCGTAAGTTTAAATGAATGATTTTAGGGTATTAGGGGCTATTTCTTAATTACAATCCTACAAGTTTTGGGTATCGTTTGGCCAAACATTTATCTATGACTAAATACGTTATAATATGAAACTAATCTGCACTGACACCCTCTTAACTGGGGAATTTACTACTGATTAAATGCCTAGAATATTAAATGTGACTTTACTTGAAATATAATGAATTAATTGTTGATCTAAATGAATTTTGCCAGGTGACGAAATTCACAAGGCTCTTAGGTTTTTGCAGCACAAAAACCTTGATTGGTTACCTGAACATAAATCTTAACAGGTAGGTACTTATCTTGACTCGACCGTGTTGGACGGGCGTTGGGTTTTCCAGGTTAGTAGAATCAACAAACTCTCGCAGAATCCTCGAAGAAAGCTGAATGGGGGTGAAACCCCGATCTGGTGGAGTTACTGGCGACTGCCTTTTATTAGCTGCTCGCTCGGTTGAGCTAAGCTGACTGGTATCTTGAAATCAGGTCCACGCAACTGCGTCCTCCACTTCCGTTCCAGACTAGAACTTCTCAAACTGGTACAATCCTGAACCCCTACGTGACGCCGTATTCTAAAGCTGTAAAGAAATCCCAATCAAAACTTGTATTTGACTATCCTTGAAGTCTTCGTTTCTTGACCTGACATGAAACCAGGATTTTCCCGTTTCCTCTTTTATAATTCGGCAAATAATATGTCCTGGGCAACAATATATATTTCCAATGCAAAAGTGATTATTGACCTGTTGTTCTGCTAGTTTATTTGGGCTCCAAGGCACACGTTCGCGCCGATGTTGGCGGATTTCTTTTAGATGTAGATGGTTTCGTTTCAGCAATCGGATGTAAAATGGCCAAGACGTTTCCAGCTCCTTGCCCTTCCCGTCCGCAATTAATCACTTTCCCGCCAATTGTCATCCTTCACCTTTTCAAAGGCATCTGCCGATAATTAGGTTTCTGCTATTCTAGTTTCGCACTTTATAAGGAGCTTGCAGTACAGGTAGCGTGATGTTTCGATTTTAATTGAACCTGTCGCCACCCACACACCAACAGATGTCGCACTATGTTCTTATTTTATTTGGTTCGTTCCAAAATCTAGAGTCGTATTTGAAAAAAAATTGGCAGAATACGAAACGTCGGCTTCCAAATTTGGCGACGCCTCCGGGTACAAAAGGAAAAATTGCACTAATCAAGTCGATTCCTTTTGAAAAATATTTTCAAATGAGTTCAAAGAAAATTAAGACAAAATTTCTATTTTACAAACTTACAATATAAAGTCCTTAGTACTAATAAATAATATTTTTATTATTCAACCTACATTAAAGTTATAGGTTTTCACAAAAATCCCCTTAATTGAATACTTGATATCTACGCCAATGAATCTCTGAAAAAAATTCATATATCTATTCGGTAGGAAATTTTCTTCTCTGCAATTTTTCTCTCTTGACATTTTTTCCTAAAATGCTTAGCTTTGCAGTCATTGAGAAAAATGTAAAAAAAGATAAATTTCACCCGACTTAACGGGTGATTTTGGGGCGACGGTCTCAAGGCCTCGGCGCTGGGGTTTCAGAGGGTATTTAGTACCCTAAAAAAAAGTCTTACAGGCAAGGAGTATATCCATCATCATGGAAGTCTGCCGCAGTACAACCCATTCCAAAGAAAGGAAAAAAGACAGATCCGTTAAACTATAGACCAATTGCTCTACTTCCGGTGATATCAAAAGTAATGGAAAGAGTTGTGAACAATCACCTAACCAAGTACTTGGAAAAGTACAAAATTATCAACGATAAGCAATACGGATTTCGAAAATATTGGTCAACTGGCGATTTACTTACATACGTCACTCACTTATGGCAAAAAGCGATTGAGTTGCGGGGTGAAACAAGAACAATTGCCTTAGATATATCTAAAGCATTCGACAAAGTTTGGCATGTAATCTGCTCAACAAGCTCAAAGCAATGGGATTAGCGCCGAAACTTTGCACTTGGTCTGAAAGTTACCTAAAGGACAGATCCATTTATGTTGCACTGGATGGCCAGAACTCCAACTCTTACCAAATAAATGCTGGTGTGCCACAGGGAGCAATCCTTTCGCCAACTCTTTTCCTGATTTACATAAATGACCTCATAGATAAAACAGTAAATCCACTTTATTGCTTTGCAGACGATGGCAATGTAGTCTCCTCACTCATACCACCCACAGGTCTTTCCGCACGTGAATTCCATCATCTTAGACTAACTCAAATATCGCAGATAAATAACGACTTGGAGATAATAGAGGACTGGGGTAACAAAAACCTTGTACAGTTCAACGCGCAGAAAACCCAAGCAGCTCTGTTTTCAAAAAAGACCAGCACCGGTGAGCCAAACATCATGCTATCTGGAAGTGCTGTCACATTACAGAGTCAGTTGAACATCTTGGGGGTTACTGCAGAGACCAACATGTCTTGGCACAGTCACGTGGCAGATATTGCTAAAAGGGCCTCCCAAAAGCTGGGGGTGCTATTTCGTACAAGACATCTGTACACACCAAGCCAATTGCTGACACTCTACAAAGCCCAGATTCGACCAACTATGGAGTACTGCTCACATATATGGAGTGCAGCACCCAAACATACCTTAATGCTTTTGAGTACCGTGCAAATTGCATATAAATAAATCAAATATTCATCTGCCAAAAATACTATTCTAGGGTTATGTTTCCCAAATCGTGATCCGTTTTCAAAGTGTGCTGTTCGTACTACTCTGTTCGGTTGCTGAACTCAGTACCAGTTTCAGTTCTGCACCCGGTTCAATCATTGGTTCCATAAACCACCGGATTGCTCTCCTTGCTCTCTATTTTATAATGACACTTGACGCTTAAGTCATGTAACTCCTGATTTGTATCTCAGCTGACTGATGAGGTGTCATTAATTTATGTCAATTGGCTTTTTATTAGTAATGTTTTTGGGATCATCGATTCCTAGTAAGCGCTTGCGTTTTGCGACACGGATTGCTTGCTCAATGTCGTATTCTTCAAATATTCTTCTTTTCTATTTAATCATTAGTGAAAAGCTGCCCTAAAGAGTAGAGTAAAGATCAACTCACTCACTCCAGGATTTTGAATGCAGACCTCGATCAGATTTTCAGAGTATTTTCGAGGCAAACAAAACCCATTCCAACAGGTGAGACATAACCTAATAACCTTAAATTTTCTTTGCGAACTTGAGGCACATTTTCTTTACTATTGAAGCTTTATCTGATTTTTTCTAATTTGATTAATTATTATCATAGATACATTATCATTCAATTTTCCTATTACAATAATTTTCAAGAGCTTACAGTTTTATCAAGTAAACTTGCTATTTAATACTAATTAAGTTACATTTTAATTTCATTTTCTAATTCTGTCTATTCATAAAGTGCCTCGCTTGGCTATGGTTCAGTTACAAATACAGTATGTTACAACAATTTTTCTCTTAGGGTTTTTACTCACGGTTACATTGTGACACAACAATACACGTTCAATTGTAACTGTAAGGCTATCACACCCCAGCCTAAGCCTCCTAGTTGGACGGTTACACAAGCCTGCCGGACTGTGAATTTGAACTTTGAGATTGGTTTGCCCATCTAACCACAACCAGGACTAACCTGGTTAATTTTATCTACTGCTACCATCTGGAACATTCGAACTTTTTGGTATCGTACTAGCCAGGGGAGATTAGGCCTTTTTTCGCCCCTATGCGATTAAAGATCATTTCGGCCCCTTCCAGGCTCTAGCTTATGTCATTATATTTTATTTTTACACTTTGTAACACTTTTATTTTACGTAAGAAAAATCAATTACCAAAATGTAACCTTATTTGGATTGCGACCTTAGTTCAACAGAGTTTGTTAAAGTGTCCACGTGCCCGGTTCGTGGATTCGTGCGCCACCAATTTTTGAAACTAAATCGGAAAAGTCCTGCGATGACTGCAGGTTGAACTAAAGTACAAACCAAATTATTATGCCTGAAATGTAAGAAAATAATTGGATAAGCAAAAAGACAAAGAAAGCAGGTAATTGGCAATACAACAAAATCAGTATTTATTGAATATTAAGTATTGATTTAGTACAAGTTATGGTGATTAAATAATGATTATGACAAGTATTCAGAGGCTAGTATGACGACTAGCAGGAATAAAGAACCTAAAGGCTTCCTCATAGTCAGATTTAAGAAAACTGTCTGTCGGTATTGATATGTATGAATACCTATGTAAGCAGAGAGCTATACTTAAAACTAAAATAACCAATAAGTGCGAATTAACACACACCCAGCGTCAGTGATCACTCCGCAAATAAATGGGGTCAAATGTTTACTTAAATGTGAGTAACTAAAGTTACCTAAGCCATATACGATATTTTTAAATAATTAATAAAAAAAAATTACACTAAACTACTTAGCTTTATGCCGACAATTAACAATGGGTCTGGGATTTCACACTCGTACCAGATAATCTATCTCATCAATGAAAACTAGTTCGCCGAGTCTTTGCTATTCAGATACAGTGGTGGGTACTGCATACCATCAAAACATCCACTGAGTTGCGTTATCGAAAACGGTAGCATAAAACCGTACCATAAGACCCTAAAGAAAGCACCAATGAGTAAATAAATTACCCTTAAATCCCCATTAAAATTATGCCACTTGGGATATGAAATTGTACATTTCAATTCCCAAGTTTTAACCCATTTACCAAATATAATGAGTTCAATTCATTAAATTAAGTTGCATTGCCAAAAAAATATTAAAATAAAAAAAACTATAAGTCTACCAATCAATGTGGCATAGAATGGTCCCCCAATAAAACATTAAAATGGAAAATTGCAATTATAATTACCTCGTGGATTTTTGAGGGCCACAGCTCAAAGGTTGAAGGTGAAAGGAACGTCATGGAACTCTAATTTCACCTACGCTGGCTGATCCAATTTGGAAGTTCACAATAACGAGCAACAATAAAATCAAGGCTCTAAGAGTCTAGGCTCAAGCAATTCAATCCAAGCGACGTGAATGATATTCTATTGTAAGAATAGAACTAATTAATTTACAACAATACAAATTCACAAAATGGTGGACTTACCGACTAGAAGAAATAGATAAATCCCTTAGAAAGGTGATTTGGCTGCCAAAAGGTAACAAAAACCAAAACTAGACTGGCAAAACCAAATATGAAATTATCTGGATGACCGGATCCTAATTAAATAGAGAAAATCACTTAATTTTCTTTATGGTCAACCGGATAAAAAAAACTATCCTTCAGGCCAAAGCCAAAGTGTTCTTGTCGCTGGACGAAATGGAAAAGACCGTTGTACGATTTTTGGGACCCTAAACCAGAAATTCCTACGCACTAACTTTTTTTTTTATGTTGCATTTTTTTCTATCGAATTCCACATTCCACACTTTAGGAAGGATTGAAAGATAACGACAAAGATATCGATAGTCGTCAGCGAAACCTCCAAAGGGACTCAACAAATGGAACCGACTCAATCCACACAAATCAGGAAAACACTATTCTCGTTAAAATCTATAAATAACTTCACTTATTAAATAATATTGTCCATGCCTTCTCTAACACGACACCAATTATATCGACATTTATAAAAAAACCCAACCCTACGCGATTAAAACCAAAGCACCAGGAAATTGATCGATATAGGTACTCGATAACAGGTAAATAAAAGAAATGAAATCCTCCAGTAAGAGAGAGACAGAGAGGGAGTGAAAACTAAAGGAATTAATCCTTCGAAATGAGCTGGCGCGAAAATAAAATTGAATGACAATTAACTGGACATAACCTCTTTTTATTTGAAAATCAAAACAATGTTGGCTATCGACTAATGAAATTGATAATTTATGTATATTCCTTTTAAGGACAACAAGAATAAGATAACCAGGCATTGTTGAATAAATATTCATCTGCAATGGTCAACTAAATCATTAGACAAATGATAAGGAGCAAAATCTTGTCTGGCTGTGCCTGAAATTATCTAAAAAGATGCAGAGTAAGGTAATTAATATCCAATCAATTAAGTCAGCTCTAAAATAATATTTGTGTGTTACCAGTTAAAACGCTGAATTACTCATTTAATGGGAAGAGCAAAATTAAAATGTTACAACTCTCCCCTCTCTTTCACAGGAGAAAATCTTTCTTGAAAGATTCTCGACGATAAGATTGTGAAGTCGACAGAAGGCATGAACAAAAAGATAAAAGCTAATCAATAAAATTAACATTATCAAGGGTAACAAGAAAAAACTGAAGGTATAAAAGTTAAAGGCATATATAAACAAGGTTTACGAAAGGATATTTCGGATTGCTATAGTTCCCCGCGACGGAAATGACCGACGAAGACACCACACAGAAAGATTTCGCAAGATATGAAAGAATAGAAATCATCTGGAACAACTACTTCGAGAGCAAATACCCCTACCGACATTGAACTATGCAGCTGATCCCTACCTTGCTCAAAATCTTGATGGAACAGCGAAATTGTCCAGAGTTGCGTAATCCCAGTAAAGTGTGGGAAACCTCGTGCACTGGAATTTCCTCGACAGACAAACCCACCGCATGGAACCAAAACAGTCAAAAACAAAGGATTGGGACACAAAGGATCGGTTGGATATAGCTCCACCAGGCTGAAGAGTGCCGCTACACTAGGTAGGCACTTGCAGTCCAACAAATTAAAAGTTTATAGGGTGTTCCGAGAGATACCACTGCTGTCGACCCCAAGGACCTGATAGGCAGAATGGAGCTGAGGTAGAACGCAGTAGTAGCTGCCCAATACCCCTCAGCCTTTCAAAGAGAGAAAAAGAAAATGGATCTGCAGCAAAATGTCATTCACCATTCGAATGAACAATAAGTCACAACTTCGTTACAGGGCAAAAAGGAACAGCAAATATAAATATAGGTACATATCCGACCATACACTCTCCAATACGCAATTTAAGTCAGTCAAGGCAAAAAAGAAAAATTATATGAAGGTGAGATACAGAGAAATTGAATTCTTCGACCAACAAAACTACGCACAAACACCCAGTCACGAGCAAGCTGAATGTGCCCAGTCAATTGGCTAAAGCACCAATAGATAAAAAAAAAATTAAAAAAAAACAAAAAAAATTTAACCATCAATACCAGTGACTGTGAGATATTGAGGTAATGCAATAGAAGTAAGGTATCGGAAGGATTACCTCACCACAGCACTTAGTGGACTCTTACCACAACCATGTTCTCGGTACAGGATTATTCTACCTAATTGTACCTTGATTGTGAACAGTTATCTTGTTTCGCGCCAAGACAACCGCCCACGATCAAAACAATCGCCCACCCTGCAGGGCGTTAAACAAAAAAAAAATTACTGAACAAAGATAAAGAAAGATAATATAGCCTTGACATCACGACAACAATTACGGGATTACCGGTTTCAGATTTTCAACGTGCCAAACACCAACACCACGTCCTGAAAAATCCTCTAATTCATAAGTCAAATAACCAGTTTTACGTTTGATCTTAAATGGGCCAAGATATTCTGGGGCCAATTTAGCACTATAATGTTTAGCCGCATCCGATAACGACTTGTTTTTACGCCAAACTTCCTGACCAACTACAAATGAATGGGCTGGTCTTCTCCTCAAATTATAATGACGTTCATTTCTTGTACGAGAAGCCAATATCTTCTTTTGAATCTCAATATAAATTTGGCGAAGCTTCCCAACTTTCTTGTTGACGTAATTCTCAACTGTCACGCCATCCTTGGCCAAGATAGTTTCGTAGTCTTTGCCAAAAAGGTGGTGTTCTTTACCAAAATTTACAAAATAGGGCGTATAACCTGTTGTTTCGTGCTTCGAGGTTCGGATGGCACAAGCTATCGAAGATAAATTCTCATCCCAAGTGCGATGGTCATTCTGATTTATAAAGGTTCTGATCATGGTCTTAACAACGCGATTCACACGTTCTACTGGATCAGCTTTAGGATTATAATGGGCTGTATAGAATATTCTGGTTTGATATTTATTACAAAGGGACTGAAATTCCTTCGACTTCATTGGAGTTCCATTATCACACATAAGATATTGTGGTGTCCCATAGGTCAGAAACAAACCCTCTTCAACATTCTTCGTCAAAACCTTGGCATTTGCGGCTCTACACGGAAAAATTAGAACAAACTTACTGAAATAGTCAGAAATTACCAAAGCATGAGTGTGACCTCGCGATGATCGTGGCAGCGGCCCAATAAAATCCAAACTCACACACTGAAAAGGTTCCGAAACATCAGGACGAGTACCCATATGACCAGATGGAGGTTTTTGCTCGACCTTGTGCTGGGCACAAACTTGACATGATCGTACATACCGAGCTACATCAGCCTTCATTTTGGGCCAGTAAAACCAAACCGTTCATGAACTCTCCAAAAGGTTTTGAAAACTCCAGTATGACCAGAAGTGGGCAAATCATGGCAACGTCGAAGAATTTCGGAACGCCTATCCTTAGGGACAACAATTTTCCAATTTTCCGCCTCACGGGCATTCACGCTTTTGACATATTTATAAAGAATGTTACCCTCCGTCCTCCAAGAAGAATATTTTCTAGGGCTATTTTCTAAGTTGCGAAACATCTGTAAATACCATTTATCCACAGTGTGGGAAAAGGAATCAGAATAATCCACAGAATCAAGAAAACACTATTCTCGTTAAAATCTATAAATAACTTCACTTATTAAATAATATTGTCCATGCCTTCTCTAACACGACACCAATTATATCGACATTTATAGAAAAACCCAACCCTACGCGATCAAAACCAAAGCACCAGCAAATTGATCGATATAGGTACTCGATAACAGGTAAATAAAAGAAATGAAATCCTCCAGTAAGAGAGAGACAGAGAGGGAGTGAAAACTAAAGGAATTAATCCTTCGAAATGAGCTGGCGCGAAAATAAAATTGAATGACAATTAACTGGACATAACCCCTTTTTATTTGAAAATCAAAACAATGTTGGCTATCGACTAATGAAATTGATAATTTATGTATATTCCTTTTAAGGACAACAAGAATAAGATAACCAGGCATTGTTGAATAAATATTCATCTGCAATGGTCAACTAAATCATTAGACAAATGATAAGGAGCAAAATCTTGTCTGGCTGTGCCTGAAATTATCTAAAAAGATGCAGAGTAAGGTAATTAATATCCAATGAATTAAGTCAGCTCTAAAATAATATTTGTGTGTTACCAGTTAAAACGCTGAATTACTCATTTAATGGGAAGAGCAAAATTAAAATGTTACAACTTGAAGATCATTTAATAATAGGAAAAAGACAAATACTTAGTATTGAATTGAAAATGCCATGAGACATATCGGTCGATTAGTGCCAGGTCACTTGTCTTTTCATCTGGAAGTGTATTTCTAAGATAGTCTTTAATCGTCCTTAGGGTCGATTTCTCAATAGCGAGTCACCTCCAGGTTGGTTTTAACTCCAGGGTAAACGTGTCTAGTTGCAATGTTTACCTTGAAGTTATGCTTAACCCGGGGATGGCTTGCTATTGAGAAACCTGTCCTTAGCGTGGAAAAGGACTTCTCTACTTGTTAGACGCGTTAGTCGATGGAAGGCAGAGATACATTCTCAGTGCTTCCTCGATATTGAGAAATGTCGAGATTAGTTTTTCAGACTTTAAACTTTGTAGAAGTTCTCCCAAATTTAAGGTCCCATCGTGACCACTAGAAATCAGAAAATATTTATATTAAACACATTCCTGAAAAAAATATTTTCGCGATTTTGTTTTTATCTTCTTGTCAGATAATGACTACGTTTATTTCACGTGTTGTATCCGGATACTAAGTGGATTGGATTATTAATAGGGATTATTAATCCTGAAAAAAACACCCAAGATTAGAGAGTTTATCTGGATCGGAGTACTTATTCTAATCCTCGACAATTGTAGGATTGGACTTAAAATGGACTATCTCAAATGTGGAATAAACACCTCAAATCTCGGATTCAAGAAGTTTGTTGCTAATTTCAAGAAAAAATAACCTTAACCTAATAAGAAGCTAAAAAGTGTATCAGCGATTGCCTTTAATGAAGATAGACACAAAGCAATTCGAGCTTGCGCATTTAACGAGGCTTAAGGAAAGGATTGACAACACTAATCTTTATCCATTTAGTAGTTGTGAAACAAACAAATATGGATTAATAATCCTTTATCCACTTAGTATCCGGATACAACGTGTGAAACAAACGTAGTCAATATGACAATTTGTTCTAAAAATCCAAACAAGTTCCAAATTTTGTCATATTTTGTGTAGGAAGTCGAGGTTTTGTCATTTTGCTGTCTGATATTCTGATTTTTTCCCCCTTATTTTTCTTGAGGGTTTTTAAAAATATTTCGCCCTCTTTGACTCTTCGCCCCCTGGGCGATCGCCCAGTTTCTCCTTATGGTTAATCCGCCCCTGGTACTAGCTGTAGTTCTCCTATATTTATTTTATTATTTATTTACATTTTGCGCCAAAGTGATCACTGCGGTATTTTAGGGAGTAATTCAGTACTTGTACCAATGTGGCAAGTGAAACAAAAACAACAGTAATTATTATAGGTGATTGAGCTAGACGTAACCTGATTCATGTGGTTGATTATGCATAGCAACTTATTTTGAACTTGGTCGACTTAATTGTGAAGTTTATAACCGGTAACCGTTCCGATAACTTTCCCACATTACAGTGAAAGAACACTCATATTCTCAGAATATTTCCTCAAAGTGCTTTTTGGAATGTTCTTTTAGGAATGTTTAATGAATATTCTAAGATTGTTTCGATTGAAATATTAATTTTTGGACGTTCTATTTATGTACTAGGAATGTTGCTTCTATGCACCTACCTGAAATATTGCGCTAAGAACCTACTTTGAATATTGTCAGACGAACATTATTATAATGGACCCTAAAAAATTTTCTTTCGGCTAATATCTCTATCAGGTATTTAGAATATACCTACCAAGTTGTGCTGAGAAGTTTATGTAAGTAGGTACCCATGATAAGAATATTTTCATATTGTTTACCTAGTTATCTAAATTACCTACTCAAAAATTTTAATTGAACAATTAAACAATAATGCTCTATCTAGAACTTACTAAAAATATTAAAGGTATATTCTTTTTCTTTTGCTTTGTAGGGCTTCCAAGAGAAGGAGCCACGCGCTATTAAAGATCTACATCTTTCCAACCGTTTGAATCTCCTTGGAACCTGTTTCTCTCAGTTGGCGTGCTTACCGCGACGAGAGCATAATAAACTCGAAACCAGAGCTTTGGTTAAACACTTGTGTTTTCCAGAGAAATTTTCCAACAACTCTTTCACTGCTTTTAATATAAAACGACGAAGGAGCATTATTTGGATGCGAAAATCAACATTCCAAGTATATCCCTAGAATCAAACAAGAATGTTATGTCTAGGGTGCATATTGAGAATGATATATTGTAGCCTCTTTTTTAACAAAAAGTATACTACAGTGGCAGCTGTTCGCCAGAGAGTGTCTATAGTGGGCGCCAGGCGTTAGGTTAATTAGTCTGGTTGCGTTTTCTTGCTTAGTTGCAGTTATTTGTTTTAACCCGTGGTTCAGTGTATTGAATTTGGTTGTAGCCCATGGTCCCATGTAGGGTTGACAATATGAAGTACCTAATTAGGGCGTACTGAGAGTGAGCTATTTGGGTTTTTCGATTCAAGTCACTATCTGCAAGGGTAATTATATTTATTTATTTTAGCAATGGCTCCTTCAAAACCATCATAAAAATAGAAAATCGTTTCTGCCAGATACTTCCCAAGCCACAAATGATAGGGGAGATTCTGAAACAAGCGATATTGAATTGTTGGTCCGGAAAAGATCAGTAATAAAATCAAAATTGTCCAGACTCGTAAACTAAACTACTCAACAATAGGTTCCTTCCAAGCATAAATTTCACCAATTCTTGAGAAGCGACAACTTTTTGATAAATTAACGGAAAAATATGCCGCTTTCACCATTTTTGAAAGCAATTTCTTGTTAATCATCTGGTTCATACAAAACAAATATAGAATTTGAGGAAGTGGGGTAAAAATTCAAAATTTTTGTTGCCACCCCATTTCTACAATTATTTTCATTTATTTTTTCTAGGCATACCCGAATGATTATTATATTCATCCCTCGAACCGTTTCTAAATTATTTCTCATATCTTTTTTTGTTTATAAAATAATGAAAATTTAGTGTTATAATGACACCCAGAGCTTCAAACTCAGCGTGAACAAGTTTAAGCAGTAACTCAGGATCCGCTAGTTTAAATTTACTTGCTATGCTCACAATTTAAACTAACTGACGTAAAAAAGCTTAATACAAAACATACAGGGTGTGCGAGGATACTTTAAACTTGAAATTTCTAGTTTTGCATAATTTTGCCATTTTCTACAAAAAAGAAAGTGTCAAGGACGGAAAATAAATTTTGAGTTACTTTGAAGGCTTTATATAACTTCTGCAAAGTAATTCCAAAAAATAATTTCGAAGTTTTTTTGTCATCCATTTTTTCAGAAAGTTACGTCATAATTTGTAAACCTATAAAACAATTGTTTCCTCAATTCCTGGATATTTGCTGCCATCAACAGGTCCTTAAAGAATAAATATTTTTACTTGCTAACATTTTGGACGAATTTTTACTTGTTACAGGGAGTCCCCAAATCAATCACCCAGTGAATGTGTAGTCTCCCTGGAATTTCGCAATTTAATAAAGGTAGGTATTTAATTTGTTTATTTTGTAAAACCAATCATACAGTACGTGGCATCATCTAAGAAGCATATGATTTGGGAACACCCTGTACAAACTTTTGATTTTAGAGAAGCGGGTCTGGATTGCGGTTGACACGGCGAAACCTTGTACACATGTGTCTCTTTTCTCGAGTACCGAACTGCGCGCATGCACCTGTTATGGGCTAGCGAACAGGTATTTGCGCGGTAAAGACTTATTTTTAAATTTGAATACTAATAATAAGGACGTAGAAATCTTTGGATTTGCTTAATTGATATTGAATAAGCAAAGTATAATTTAATTTTTAACAGCTACAAAAATTAAATTCCTCTGAATCGTTTATTGGTCTTGTTGAGGCATTTTATTGGTTTCTCAATTCCGTTAAGTCTAAAATTATGTTTAGTTTCAATTTAATAATTTATACAATTCAACAATTTCAAAAATTGACGGTGGATTCAAGCCTCTGATTGCTTTCATGCACTTGAAAACTAGTGCAAATTTCCTAGCATCGGATTGATAAATATTTAATCGGTTGAAAGTTCTGCCCGGGGTACTTCGTCCCTGTTATGGCGCTAAATTCAAATTAGAGCTTGTTGAAGTAAAACTTCTTAGGCGGCGGTCTGATATTTGGACGAGAAAGGAAAGTGATTTGAAAGACGCGTCACGTAACATCACGTTATGGCAAATTTCGTTACAGCAGAGAGAAGAAAGATATCTTCTTCTTCGTCTCTACCCCGACTCATACGTCTTTGCCCTGACTCAAAAGTCTAAAAGTTATGATAGGGGGGGAAGGATAGTTTTTGAAGTGAAACTTCTAAGGCTGTGGTCTGATATTTGGACGAGAATGAAGAGTGATTTGAAAGACGCGTTACGTTTAGGTCCATGACGTTACACCAGAGAGAAAAAAATACAATGTAGAGGGAAGAAGAGAGAGAGCTATATCTGAAACACAGGCCTTCGTTGCAAGACAGAACAGAGAGATATAATGTAGAAGAGCAAAAAAAAGAGAGCTATAGCTTGTATATATTGGACACGTAATTTTGACTATTCGCGTCTCCCTCTTGTGCGGTCCTTCGTCTTTGACCCCTCACTCGTGCGCCAAGTCCAAAGTCTCAGTTGCTCGAATGGTTTAGGAAGCATTGGGCAAGCAAGAGAGAGAGCCACATACTTACTGAATACTGGGCAATAGAAGAGAATAGAGAGTGTGACGCGCGTACGTGTGGTACAACTCTGATGCCACCGAAGTGGAGCAAGAGAAAGCGACGTATATACTCAATATGAAGCGATAGAAGTTTCACTTCTACCACGTGTGAGGCGCTGCACATGATTTTTTTCTCTAAATAATTCTAGACACTACACTGGAATATGCCCTTGGGTCGGAACTCGAGCTTAATTGGTCTACTAGTTGCGACAGGAGCAGGGTAGTGTAGTCTGGAAGCTCTCAGTGACAAACCGGCACAGAGGCGGCGGATAGCGTGATTGCCGTTTTGCTCTAGGATTGGCGCTGTAGGGCTCGTGACCGAGCGGCCCCAATTGATCGATCCGCTCTGCTCACCCTGAAAGGGAAGGGGCTATAGAAGGAGTCCTAAACATAGCCAGCCAATAACTGCTGGACTGGATAACCACAACGAAGAACGCCAATGATGACACGGAAATTAAGGAGATTCAACATCTATATTGCAGCTCTAAGCAGAACCAGAAGAGCAGGCGAAGGTCAATTCAACGAGCACGGAGGAAGCTATAGGTTTTTCTTTAAAGAAAAGTGAGATAATGCACCTCGCATCCATATTATATGTACCTAGATCTGATAAACCTGTTCTTTTAGGTGATTTTTACGCCCGGTTCGGTTAAGCGTCATATCTATGGAAAGGCGTGATCGGCAAGGCAGGAGTCGGAAAAATGAACCGTAAATATCACTTCAAATAAAGTCAGGAAAAAATAAAAACAATTTTGCAAAATATCGGTTTTTTCGGGATATCTCCGGAAGTATTCAAAATATTCTGATTATCAAAGCGGCATTTTGTTGAGCATCAAATTACGTAACTTTGCCCTAATTTAACCAACCCTGTTTCTCTCCGAGATCCCAATGAAGTGGCTTGAATTTGAAACACCCTGTACATACCTGTGACTTAGATCACAATTTGGATGACTTTCATTAAAAACTAATTTCGCCCTTCGTGCACAATTTTCGACCTCTCCATAAATAAAAATAATTTTAATTCCTTCTTGAAGAGAGTAAACCATTTTCACACTCAAGCTCAAATTTTATAATATCAGAAAAAGAAGGCTAATTCTGAAATTCTAGCAATAAGTACGAAAAGTAATAAACACAAATTAATTACGTACGATCTTTTTCTCTAACATTACTTTTTGATCTGAATTTTTTGGGTGCAATGTATTATCTAACCTTCTTATTATTTCTAAGAGACTCAATGTAACAATTTTTGTTGAAATATTAACCTGGAAACCATAGATTTCAGTGCACACAAGAAATAAACTCAATTAAAAGTAATGTGCTACTTGACCCCCTTATCATTCAAGACTCTGACATCTACCCCTTCTAGGGGGTTGAAACACTAATCTAAAAAATAAATGGATAAACAATCATATACGGCTTGATTGGCGAAATTTGTGCGAAAATTTGGGGTCAATATTCTACAAACAGTTGTGCAACGGAACAGCCTAACGCCTGCGCAGTGTCTTACTTTCGAACAACTGTTCTAAATTTTGAAAATCCTCAATTTTCATTGGCCAGATTTTGTGCACGCACAGTACATGTATCTACTGCGCACGCTCACAGCTGTCCGAGTTGTTTACATTATGACCACGTAAATTAGCAGCATTAGAAGCGTTCTTTGTTTATCCATTTATTTTTGAGATCAGTGGGTTGAAACCATTGACCACATTTCAAATTTTCCTGCTGACATTTTTTCAAAAAATTAATTTTTTGGGTTAAATAGTGTCATTTTTTGAAATTCTCAACTTTAATAACAAATTAGGGTTTTTAGTCAATACCCCGACAACGAATGAACCGATTTCGTTTTTTTCCAGACGATTATTTAGGGCATCAAAAAACCCTTGCAATAGCCCTAGAATACTAACCCACGTAAATTTTAGGTGTACTTCCCCCAATATCAGTAGGACTAGGCATCGCCTTTGGTACATAGTGCCAGTCGTTTCACGTCTGCCAGATTCACAAAAGTACACTTCTGTACGTATAATTAAAATGTTTAATGCATACCTTGGGTAAATTGTAAAAAGACCACTCGAAATTCAAAAATATTATAGTTTGAATAAATGGAAATATGAATATATCCGTCAGCTGATTGCCCATTGGGGGGAAAAGTCGTCAATTAGACGACTGAAAATTCCGCGCGTCGAATAAGTGAATGAACACGCTCATACATTTTTGCCCTGACTGATGGTCTTACCCACACTAGACATGCAGCATGCATATTTCTATATATGTACGAAGTTATGCGTCAAAATTTCAATCGGGATAAAATAATTTAAATTCCCTATTTTTTTCGACAAGTTCACGCGCTTGACTAACGATAAAATATCTTCAGAAAACTTTTTTTTTTCACGAGTACCGCAGTTTCCCCTGCTCGCACCCACCCATCGATGGTACTGAAACTGACGGTCCGTTCCGTCATTCTGAACGTGACTACAACGTACAGTATTAAACTCAGCCGTGATGAAATTCCTCGAAACAGAGCCGCTGCCTCCCGGACTATTGTGGTTCTGCAAGTGCTCCATATTCAGCTACAGGAGTCTTACATGAAATAGGATAAAAATATAATGCCCAATCAAACCCAGAAAACACATCTATTTACTGATTTGACCATTGTTCCATATTCATTGAAGTCTTAGCCAAGTCAAACAACTTGAATCAACTTATCGCCAGATAGAACAGTAGACACTATATCTAAAACGAATACCATCAACAACATATCAAAATAATCCTATTCTCGTAATGAGTTTTATATCAAAAAATTTTTCTCCAGTATTGAATCGGTACATTGAGTAAACATAATCATTGTCGTGACTGCCGCGGAACCCAGGAAACTATCTATAGCCACTCAACATTTTGTGTTGCCAAACAGCGGACTAGAAAAACACGAGAAATGATTCTATATAACTGAAATATAGAATACAGGTTTCGCGCTAGGCATGTTGAGAGAGATAGATACAGTGTAGGCTATTGTGCAGTAAATGGGCAAAATGATGCAGAGAAGATTTTGCACATAATAATATTTTTTGAAGTTTTGATGATTAAATCAATTTTAGAAATTTCAAATTCGACAGGTATAGCCGATCGATAAGAAAAAACCGTCAAAGTTCAACGTTGTTTTGTACTATTTGCGAAGTCAAAGCTGTTCATGAACTAAATAATTGAAAAATATCACTTATGATGCGGACTTTAATGTAAGTAGGTACATATATGAAAATATTTAGAGGGTTTTTGTTTGTTTTAAAGAAATAAGTTTAGTCTATGCAAATATTAACAGAAGTGAAAATGCTTACCTTTGCCCATAAGAAAAACACACGAGAGCAGCATAATGAAGCGTACACTGGATATTGAAGCCATGCTCCTTTGCTTTTGCAAATATATTTTCACCATCAGTACTGCTCTGGAAAAAAAAAAAACTGTAACTGCCTTGTCGGTTATATCGCTATACCTCCCCTATTTTCAATAAAAATGCGCTGTATTGAAGTGACCGTCAGTTAATTTGATACGTTAGTAAATTGTCTTCACAGTAGGCTCCACCACTTCAGCTCGCTTCAACACTTCCAGTCGAGTTTGAGAATCATTTGCCGGAAATATGCATTCAGGATAAGTCTGGTAGCTGGTTGTCTTACCCGTAATTTAAAAATATATGTTTCAGTTAAATGGTACGCGTTCATGACAAAAAAAAAATCATGGACAAAAATTAAATTAAGACGCAAGACACTTTTTTTCTAACTAGGGAAGTTCGCGTTATGCGAATAACGCTAACAGTAACCGATGAAAAAGTGAATGTCTTTTGCAGACTAGAAATTCAATTCTCCTTTATCCAATGAAAGTGTTCTAACAGCGAATATATTTGTAGTGTTATGCCCCTACGAAATTTAAGGATGTAACATAAAACTGGCTGGATTCACATATTATATTTTGGAAGACATTTAATTCAGGTACTCTCCATGACTCTAATCCTTTTCCCGAATAATGGTTCGGCCCCAAATGAATGTAAGTTTATAATATTGTCTGGAACTTCTACTAAATCGGAATTTTATTTATTATGTTGCATAAAAAACCTTCCGACTTACCAATTTGAGAACCGAAGATATTGTTTGTAAATAAAGATGTATAAAGGTATTTTGCAGATATTTATTTTGAGGTTTCCAAATATAATTAACTAGGCATTAAGAACATTTCAGAAAGGATGTATAAGTCGATTTGAAAAAAATCGAAAAGAGGTGGAGGTCAGTCATGAGATAGCTTCGGTCATAGACATACCTTTGTTGTAAAACTCTCATCCCAGATAACTGTGTTGTTTTGTAATAAAGAGTATTTTAAATAAAAACTATATATATTATTGTTTTGATTATATTGGTGGCAGCGGAAACTACGAGCGTCGCATCATATGCTTTGGGAAATAGAATTGTCTCAAAAAACTCATGGCGAATTGCAAGTAAGTAGTCGGATATCTAAATAAAGAAATAAAATCTCAACAAAAATTTGATGAAGCATTAGGAAATGCAAAAATACTTGAAGAATCATATAATGAAGGAAAACATGGAGCTAAAATCTATGCTGAAGCAATAAGAAAACACCTGGGAGCGCAATACGAAGCAAAAATTCTGGAAAAAAATTCCAATAATTAGGAGCAACTTGAAAGAGAATGAAGTAAAACTTGAAAAAGCTCAAAAGTCTTCAGAAAAAACTAACAAACTAAACGAAGCATGGAAACAATCAGACCAATAACCAAAAAAAAAATTTTCAAAAAGACTTGAAAGTAAGATATTCCAAATTTGAAGAAGACATTGATAAAACAAACAATAAAATGTACGAACACATTTCACACAAACCGATAAAACTGAAGATACAGGAACTATAGAAGACAGCGGAATTGACTTGAAACGCGGAATATCTACACTCCTGGACATAAAAAACCGGACAAACAAAATATTGTTAAATTTCAATCCTTAATAATTTTTCCAATTTTGCATCGAAATTGATATTTTTTTGTCAAATGGTAGGCGCGTTTATCTTGATCATTATTTAATATTGTGTTTGCAAAAAGTTCGAATGGATTTGGTGTTATACAGGGTGGAACCATAAGTTGCATTTGGTCCCAAACTTCTGAACACTCTGTGGAATAACTCAACGACACAATCATGCTTATTTGCAGGACATTCTTAAGCCTTATCATTTCTTAACATGTCTTTTTTCAATTCATATCAATATCTTCAATCTCAAAGAAAGCACAAGTTCAAGAGTAGCAATGCAATTTATACCAATAACAAAAATTAAAAACATTAGAGATAACTTTAACAAATAAACAAACACTAATATTGGGTATTACCTCCATGTGCTCTAATAACTGCTGCCATGCGACGTGGTAATCTCTCAATACAATTGGCAATAGCTCTTTGCGGAATGTTTCTCGACTTTTCGAGACGAGCTCGAATTAGCCTCCCTAACATGTCCCACACATGCTCAATGGGGTTCAGATCAGGGCTACGCGGCGGCCAGTCCAATCGTTGAATCTCTGCTTCATCAAGATAATCACTGACAGCTCTTGCAACATGAGGCCTGGCATTGTCGCGCATTAAAGAAAAAATTTCTTCAACAAATGGAGCAAAAGGAATAACGTAGACCGCTTAACATTCCTCAATATAACGGTTAGCATTTTATCGTCATTTTCGATAAAAACCAGGGCAGTACGGGCGTGAGGTGTAATTCCAGCCCACACCATGATACTACCGCCTCCAAAAGGCGTTCTTGGAGAAATGCAACAGTCGGAAAATCGTCCAGTGGCGGCTCGTGGTGTCCAAATGAGGCGGGGCGACAAAAATAAAAAACAGCCGTAGGCGATTTTTTTTTAGATTTCCAAGCTCGCGGCCTTCTCAAATATTGTATTAAAAGCATTTTTTATTTTCCCATTTTTTCTTCAGGGTGGCGGTGCCCACCTTGCCCATATGGGCGAACCGCCACTGAAATCGTCTCCCCGTCTTCGCTATACAGGCTCTCGTCCATCGGGTGACACATCTCCACTCTCCGTCATTCCAGTCTCTCTATGGACACGGGCAAAATTTAACCGTTGAGTACGATGGGATGCTTGTAAAGCTGGATAAGCAGCCGGTCTCCTTCACATCAATCCTTGTTCATGTCTACGGCAAACGGTTTGTCCAGAAAGCTCTTGTGCCACGTACATTTTCAAGTCGATGACTAATAACAGCAGATGTTACTTCTCGGTCTCGTAAAGCAGTTACTCTAATAAAATGATCATCTCGCTGGTGTGTGACGCGGGGTCTCCCAGATCCTGGACGTCGTGTGTACTCACCAGTCTGACGAAAGCGACTAATTGCATCGTGTACAGTGCTTCTGGCTCTGCCCAACACATTAGCGATGTAGCGTATATCACGTCCATCATCATTCAATGCAACAGCTCCTGCAACATCTTCGGATCGCATATTGAAAAACAATTCATCCTCTGAATAAGGATACACTGACACTTATGCAGGGACACTTTATCCGTTAGGACAATTAGGTCATGTCCTACGGGCCACTAGAGAATGAAGGCCAACTACTGGCCTTTAATTTATAATATAAAATACTAGCTGACCCGGCGAACTTCGTACCGCCTCTGAATTATTAAATATACCTATTAAATGTTGTGTTAATGTATCTATTAGCTGAATTAAATTCAGTTTTTTTCGATGGTGAATTTGGCTTTGGTTGAAGAAAATTAATGTTTACTCTCTGGATCAGAAGTCACCTAAAATTAAAATTTTACATCATCCTTTTTTAGGCAGCTTGGGGGCATTATTCTTGTAAAGTGTACCACCAAATAAATAAACTCAGGCACAGGAATGTTCAAAGAATGTAAAGAAAACAAAGAATCTCTAGCGCAGCCCTGTTTCACTCTATCTGCACTGCATGCACTGCACTACTCCATCTGTTCTACTCTATCTGCACTACTCTATCTGATCTACTCTTTCTGCACCACTCTATCTGATCGGAATAGTGGAATAGTTCTGTTCGAAATAGCTCCAGTAGCACAATGCCTGAGTAGCATTGTGCTACTGTATCTGCAATACCGAGCTTCGTTCCAGGTATCAGGGATGGCGCGGTATACAAAATACAAAATAAACTTGGTATCGGTTATAAGAGATGGCGCCGTATGCGGGCTTAGTAAATTTTTTCCATAAATAAATAAAATAAGTAATGAAATGACCACATTAATGACATAACAACATGCTGGTACTGTCAACGCTGAAAAAAGTTTCAATTTGACAGCAAAATCCCCATTAACAAAATGATCCTTCATTTATTGCATAATTCATTTATTACAAAAAATGTGATAAATGAAGAACTGCTCGACCGATTTTGTGCAAACTTCACATAAACCATCTAATAAATAGTCCGAACAAAGCCTAAACATTTGGTTTGGCTAGGTGAGCCCGTTCTTGAGTTATAAAATTACAACGAAAAGTGGCATTCATTTTTATATATATAGATAAAAGCTCATTATACTAAAAACATCGACTTGTTTAATAGCAGGACTAGCATATATTTCAATACTCTTTAATTCTTATAATTCACACTGCACAAGCACATTTGGTTTGGCCAGAGTGCACTGCCTGACGTCACGATGCTCTGGAATCGCTCCGCTCGCTCCATCGAGCATCAATCCGGAACACGCCCTAGAGTCATCGAGCTGCGCTGAATCGCCGTCGCGTCATTAGCGCAGCTCGGGCACGTGGCAACTGGCAACGACTACAGCAGCAGTGTTTGCGCTGCTTTGCAAAATTGTAAGTTTCTTTGAGCTTCTTCTGGAGCATCCAAGGACTTGAGCAGTCTCTTAAGGGTTCAGTGTACCACGAAGTCGTGCCTTGTTGTTGAGCTTGTAGGACATGCACAGGCAACGTGGTACGAATTTTCCTCAGAGTTGCAACCCTTTATGCATCTTTTCCTCGCTAATGGATTTGATCCCAAGCCATGCAGCTGTTCTTCCGAAGCACCCATCAGTACACTTAGTCCCCAGCATCCATATGTGGTGATTAGTAGGGTGGGAGCTCAATGCCATCATTTTCTTTTAGGACGTTCCGACCATATAGCATTCTTGTTCTTTCATTTTGTAGTACAGGGTGATCTATTATAAATGTTACCCCCTTCTAACTTTTTCATTTGACATTTTTGACAAAAGTGTCAAATACAAAAGTTCCATGAAATTGTCGAAATTTTCCCTGCGTTTTTATTCTCATCAAATTTTACCGATGGATCCACCATTCTGTGTCGGTCATTGTCATTTTCCATTCACTAAACAAAGATAGCTAATTCATCGGTGAAGCCACGGATGAGAATAAAAACGGACATTTTTTAACTAAGGTAGTTTTAGGCATACAGGGTGCTTCAAAAAAAGTGCAGCCGTGTGAAGTTATATTTTTTTAAATGGAATACCCTGTATATTGTGCGCTAATTTGTTAGTCCCTTTTAACTTGATTTCAACGATATATGGTTTGATATCTCTATCTTCAATAGTTATAGGGAAGAACATGAAAACCCCTTTCAAGGTTTCATATTGAAAAAAGAAAAATTATACCATTTAAGCTTTACCGAATACTTCTTGGCAACATTTTTTGTCTTCATATTCTGCCAGGCATGGGCGCCGCCAGGATTAGTTTCAGGGAGGTGCATAAAGGCAGTGGCGGCGGTGGATTGTTATATTGGTTCAAATTTTTTTTATTGCTGATTTCGATAGGCCATGAAAAATAAGTCAACACGTGTTTTTTCTTTTTCTTGTTAGTCAAAAATTGACGGAGATACAACGCTTTGAAATGTCCTTCCGACGTCATAACTTAGGTATAATACGTTGTGAGTTGTGACGTCGCACATGCTCAGTATATCTATATATAAAAAACTTAATATTTGTATAACTTCCGGAATAATCATATTTGGGTGGAATTAAAAAAAAGTAACTATTTTTTTTCGATTTCCTACAGTTTGCAATAAACAATAATCAATTTAATTTTCCATGCAAGTACCCTATTTAAGAAGGTGAATGCCCGCCGGTAGCGCAAACATTTTTTCAGGTGCCACGCCCAAAATGGTTATTTCGAGCTTTCAAAAAAATTTCGGAGGCGCGAAAATTTTTTCGGGTTCCACGCCCAAAAACTGGTATTTAGAGCTTTTTAATTTAAATTTCCGTACACAAATCTTGTCCTTTCCACTTTTTTTTTAATTGAAAGTGGCATGGGCTTCTCGGAAGTTAATACTTTTTCCGGGCTATCAAATCATAGAAATTCAAGAAATTTCGAGGGGTGGTCACTCCCCAATTAGCTGTACAAATCTTGTACAAATATTGAAATGTAATAGTTGGAAAAATACATTCAATTTACCTCAATCACCTTGCTAATCAAATAAATTATGAGACTGTGACTTTGTTTTTGTTATCTTCAAAAATCTCAATCACCTTGCAATTACATTCAAATACACTCAATTACATTTAAATACACTCGATTACACCCAATAACATTCAATTACGTTTAAATTACGCTCAAATACATTTAAATAATTACATTCAATTACTGCCAATTAGATATGATTACATACCCTCCCCATCCCCCATCTTTATTTCCAATGAAAGTTAATCACATTCAATTACAATTAATTATATCCAATTAAACTCAATTACATTTAATTATACCTAATTATATCAGTTATACCTAACCTAATTGAATCAAATACATTTACTTATATACATTCAATTACATTCTCGATTACATTCCAATTACAAAAAAAATACATGTGGGTAATTGAATGTACATATTTGTAATTAGGGCGAGTTTAAGAATTAAGAATTACATAAGCGCACGTTGAAAGTTAATTTTCATAAATTAGTTTAAGTAAAAAATGACATGCGCGCGCAACGCGTGGCTGCAGTGTAGCCAGATTGTATTGTTGCAGAACAAATTATAGACTATTAGACAATACAAATCGAACATTATAACATTAAAGAAGTGATAAATTGTTAAGTGTTTCACAACGCCTTAAATCAGCCAAAAGAAGAGCTTTAAAGTGTATGTTAACATCGATGGCACTTTTATTTTGATAAATGTTTCATCAGGCAACATCGCACAATGAAATTGCAAAGGAATATGTCAAGTGTCAAGTACAATATTACATAACCTTAAACGACACTGCGATAAGTTCAAGTAATATGTAAAGTATTAGTTTGCTCTTTGTCGAATTACACGTTACAAAGAAATAAGGAACGATTAATTCTGAACTCGTCCCTGAATACCAATATGACGCAAGCCCGTAACAAGCTCGATTTTCATTGTACGCTCACCTGCAACCCACGAGTTGCGCGCGCACACCAGGTATTACGAGACACGTCAATTCGAAATTCCCGTCATTCTACAGGTTGATGGCGCGCGAAATAAAAATAAAATAACCCGATTAAAACAGTAACTTATTTAAAAAAAATAATAATAATAAAATAAAAAATTATGTTTTCAATGTATTTCTGACAGGGGGGTGCACCCCCTTGCATCCTGCTCCCGGCGCCCATGCTGCCAGGTTAGTAGTTTGAAATCGTCTGAATGATTTTATTTAACCCTATAAAAAAAAAACAATCACTAATGAAAGGCCATACCAAATAATTGACCTACGGGCCAGAGAAAGGTTAAAGCGTCACTGCACTTATGATAAAGAAACGAAAACGAAAACGAAAATAAACACTTCTAAAGTCTATTTTTCCTCAAGATGGATTTGGAAGGTAAACAATACCGCTTGTCCCTGATTGGTCACAAAATGCCGTGTCCCTGCAGGTTGGAATTAGTTTTACATGTATTGTTGTGCAAAATGGCATCTTGCGACCAATAAGTGGCTTTGTTTATGTCCCGACTGCCCTGGTTTTTATCAAAAATGGCTCTTAAACTGCTAACCGTTATATTGAGGAATGTTTAGCGGTCCACGTTATTCCTTTTGCTCCATTTGTTGGGGAAAATTTTTCATTGATGCACGACAATGCCAGGCCTCATGTCGCAACAGTTGTTAATGATTATCTTGATGAAGCACGGATTCAACGATTAAACTGGCCTCCACGTAGCCCTGATCTGACCCGATTGAGCATGTGTGGGACATGTTAGGGAGGCTAATTCGCAGTCGACAACCGGAAATCATTCCAGATCTTCGAAGAGCTCGTCTCGAAGAGTAGGAAAACATTCCGCAAAGAGCTATTCCCAATTGTTTTGAGAGATTACCACGTCGCATGGCAGCAGTTATTAGAGCACATGGAGGTAATACCCAATATTAGTGTTTGTTTATTTGTTAAAGTTATCTGTAATGTGTTTAATGTTTGTTATTGGGTATAAATTGCATTGCTACTTTAAGAACTTGTGCTTCCTTTGAGATTGAAGATATTGATATGAATTGAAAAAAGACATGTTAAGAAATGATGAGGCTTAAGAATGTCCTGCAAATTCGCATGATGGTGTCGTTGAGTTATCCACAGAGTGTTTAGAAGTTTGGGACCAAATGCAACTTATGGTTCCACCCTGTATAACACCAAATCCATTCGAACTTTTTGCAAACAAAATATTAAATAATGATCAAGATAAACGCGCCTACCATTTGACAAAAAATGATCAATTTCGATGCAAAATTGGAAACATTATTTAGGATTGAAATTTAACAAAATTTTGTTTGTCCGGTTTTTTATGTCCAGGAGTGTAATATGCTTTCAAAAATGAACCAACTTAATCAGGCCCTCAAATAGAGAGATGAAACAAAGTTATAACTAGAAGCCAAAAATCTAAGAATAAAAAATATAACGGAATTTGAAAATCAAATAATTAGACTAGAAAATTGGATTTCTGACAAAGATAACTAACTAAAACAAGAAAACCACAAGCAAATTAAAAATGTAGGTATCATAACAAACTAATTGAAAAATAAAAAAGAATTCTGTATTAAATTAGAGATGCAAGAATACGAAAATAGTTTCTGAGAATTGCCGCATGAGGTCGCAAAAAAAAAAAAACGAAATTGGCTACTTGCAAATGCAAGTAGACATGCAAAAAAGGCACCAAGAAAGCAAAATAAACCTTTAGAAGAACGCATAGAAGAAGTACAAAAAGCGGAAGCCGTAGCAAATAGGCACCTGTATCTTAATTGAACCATACGATCGACCATACTCTAAATTTTTATTAGTCCAGGAAAATAAGCAGCAAATGAGCGAAAACGATTTCGACAAATGCAAAAAAAAGCTCAATTCCGCCAAATTTATCTCTGAACAAAAGCAACTTATCTAGATCTCCCAGGTTCATTCATGATGCGAAATATTTTCATAACAATCACCCAATTTAATTCCTAATACTTGGGACAAAAAAATCATTCACATAGATCAAATTTCATTCATCCAGCTAATTCGAAAAAAATATTGGTTATTTGTAACCCCGGACAATGAAATTCTAAACTTAAGTTGTAAAAGCTCCAATGTACCA
This sequence comes from Ceutorhynchus assimilis, assembly GCA_917834065.1. NCBI lineage: Eukaryota > Metazoa > Arthropoda > Insecta > Coleoptera > Curculionidae > Ceutorhynchus > Ceutorhynchus assimilis. The sequence goes on from OU892277.1 coordinate 64,295,773, forward strand.
TCCAATGATATCATGTTGAAATGCGCAGGAAAAATTATAGTTAGTCGAGGTTTTAAAGGTTTTAGTGGTTCTGCTTTGCTTTCTACCGAAGATAATGTGGCACTATTGGTCACTGATTGCGATTTTCTACTAGCTATAGATTTAGAAATAGAACTTATGCAACAACAAGCCACTAACTTTAAAAATTACTTACTTTGCAGTACCAACACCTTGCGCAACCTATACATGATTTGAATGTCAAAGACAAAAAGCAAGTAGTAGCAGAATGAGAGGAACAAAGCAGATACGAACTCATGCATAAATCTCTTGGATAGCCCAAATACTCTCCGTGCTCTTTTCGTTGAATATTTGCTACATCTACAACAAATACAAAATGTCCATTTCCAATACGCATCATAGTCAACCAGGAAGTAGTCACCACACGACCGCAATTATTGACATATTGTGAAGAAGTGTCAAACGAACAGCAGGAACAAATAGTCTTCTTCGATGCTCACACTCGAGAGCAAGACATTCCTGACGCAGCATAAAAAAATTATTTAGGTACCAAGTAAGTGAGATTTGAGAGTGAGTTCTCCTATCTTGTGGATTTTGGAAAGGCCATCGAGTCTTTAAAGTGTTTCAACAGTCTGTTTGTTTTTGTGATGAAAGTATTGAGTGGGTTCTTAGCGATCAAAGTAAAACTGTTATCCAACAAGAAGTTCTCTACCTTGGAGATGTAATCAGCCTTGTTTATGACCACAACACAGTTCCCCTTGTCAGCCTTTGAAATAATAAGATCATTTCCCTGAATTGTTAATTTTAGCTCCTTCAACAAACGGAGTTTGATGACGAGACCCGCGAGAGGGATCCGCGAACCTTAAGACTCTCTTCCTTTTTTTATTTAATAGGCTGTGGAGATCACTACGTAGTTCTTTTTTGATGTTGTAGTTTTTGGATATTTGTTCAATCATTACATCAAGTTCCACAGCGTATTGTAGGAGGAACTCTCAGAAAATGAACGATCGACACAATGCTTAAGCCCATGATTGAACAGATCCATCTCGCACTCATCGAACACAACGTTTGACAGATTCTTCAAACTTTGGTGAAACTGAAAATTTGAGAACCTTTCGGCACCCCCTCTACGTCTATTTTTATTTTGTTTAAATTTGTCAATGATTGAATGATCAAGTTTTGACTTGACTTTGTTGAACTTTACTTCCCTAGCCTGGGGGACCAGGTCAGATAATTCATTGGATATATAAGGAAAATATTCAATACCAAACTCTCTCACCAAATTGTCGTAAGTCCTCTTGAGATCACAATTGAGGGAATCAATCCTCGCATAATGTTTGCAGATCTCTGTTCTGATCAGTTTGACTTCAATTTCTTGTTTCAGCTGTGGGGGAACATTATTTGATAGTCTTACTCTCGCGAAGGTCGGTGTGACTTCCTCTCTGATGCAGTTGTTGAGGAACCAGACATCAATGTTGGCCGTGGCCCTTTTCAATAACAACTTCTTGTATCTTTCAGTCAAATCTGCCATACTGCAGAGATATACCAAGGAGAGGAGGCTGTGTGCATGTGTCCAGATAAGGAAAGAAACAAATTGTATTTCATGCAAATTTTGTTTACTGAAAATCAGCGTAGTAGAGCGCTTTCGGATTTCGCCGTCATCAGTACTACCTGCAAGCAAGCGAAGAAGAAATTCATAATAGAGCAGTTGTGAATATATATTTATTAAATTAGTGGATTAAAAAATTTAAATTCTTTTTACGCACTTGTCATGTTCCGACACAGAAGCTAAAATTGTGAAAGGACAGCGACGACGAGAATAAAAAGCATTACGATACGACGAAAATTACAGATCTGTACACGAAAAAGGTCACAAACAATATGAAACTTTGAAAAATAATAAATATTACACATAGTTGAAATAAATTCATTATCTTGAGGACCGCCAGAGAGTCAAGATTTAAATATTTATATAACTTTTTAAATTTTCCTCTGTAGTTTATTATTGGAAAAAACAAATTGCTCTTTCAATGATTTAGTTATAAGGTGTTCTGATGTTCATTGAATGAGAGAGAGTTTGGACTTTTCGGTTATTTTAAATTTTAAAATCTGCAAGTCATCCTATCTTGGGGATGTCAAGTTGAAGTCAAACTTCTGGTAGAAAACAGCTCTTCTTTGAAAAATTGTCAAGTATCAAACGCAGAGTGGGTGGGTTATGATTCTCGAATCTAGCTGATTGATTGTTGATGAACAACACAGTTCCCCTTGTCAGCCTTTGAAATAATCAGATCATTATCCTGAATTTTTAATTTCAGCTCCTTCAATAAACGAAGTTGATGGCGAGACCCACGAGAGGGACCCGCGAACCTTAAGGCTCCCTTCCTTTTATTATACAATAGGCTGTGAAGATCATTACGTAGTTTTTTTTTTTTTTTTGATGTTGTAGTTTTTGGATATTTGTTCAATCAATACATCAAGTTCCACAGCGTATTGTAGGAGGGAGCTCTCAGAAAATGAACGATCGACGATCGATTAAAAAAAAATTATCCACTATTTCATTATATACATATTTACAACTGCTCTATTATAAATTTCTTCTCCGCTCGCTTGCAGGTAGTACTGATGATGGCGAAAGCCGAAAGCGCTCTACTACGCTGATTTTCAGTAAGCAAAATTTGCATGAAATACACTCCGTTTTTTTCCTTATCAGGAGTTATGTTGATAATATAGATGTAGATTGGGATGATAAGATTTTCAAAATTCAGCATGCTTTTAATAATTCTAAACATGAAATCACTCAGTTTACACCATCGTTTCTGGTATTTGATAGACACCCACCATTACCTGGCAAATTTTATTCAGATCTTCACTTGCTACAAGATAAAAATATCGAAATAACTCCGGGTGACAGGAAATAACGTGCTTCCAAGTTGGAAAATCTTAGGTAAATTTATGCCGAAGTGAAAAAACGTTTACATGTAGCTTCTCAAAGGAACTCTCATTCCTATAATCTGCGAAAGAGGGACATTTCATTTCAGATTGGTGACCATGTTTCGCGAAAAAACCATATTTTGTCAAATGCTGCCAATCAATTTAGTGCAAAATTAGCACTAGAATATATTTTTAGCAGAGTAAGTACTCGAAATTAGTATATGGTTTAAAGAGCACAGATGGTTCTGATGCTGGCAAATGCCACATTAAAGACCTCAAGGCCTATGCCGGTGTCGATATAGACCTAGATAGTGATTCCGTGTTTACACTTCAGTATGAGAAGTTCGTTTCATACAACTTCCTAATTCTGTGTGATTTTTTTGAATTTTGAGCTTCTGGTGTTGTGTGTGGTCGCGACACCCACATTGCCTTTTAGATGTCTAAAAATTCTTTTTGGAAAATATTTTTTTTTTAGGAATTCCGTATCCAGATTTGATTTTGGCAAGCATAAATATTTCTAATAGAGTTAATTTGGCTCTACTGGGTTTAGGTAACTTCGTTTGCTGTTAGGATCATGTTGTGCAAACGGTAAAAACTTGAAGTATTTTGTGATTATACCTTGTTTTGTGTAAGAATAATATTTGGCACCCGATTTAGACTTTCGCATTTTGCATTAGACAAAATGTTTACCTCATTTGTACATTTGTATTTTGCCTTAGACAGATACTTTACCCAATTTTGACATTCTACTGAAGGTAGAAATTTCTTTTTCGATTTTTTGTTATGGCTCTGTGGTGGGTTAGGTGCTGCCAGTTCGCCTATGTGTATGAGGGGTGAGTATTGGGGGGTATCACTTGGACTTCAACCTGCTCAAATTGCGGTTGTAGATAGTTGAGTGACACTACTGTACAATCCTAATCCCTACAAGTAGTGCAGATAGCTTGAAAGTGGTCGGTGGCAGTAACCAACTACGGATTAACCCGGTCTCTCATTCATTAATTTTTTGCACCCTACTGTTGAGTAGTTTCAGTGGTCGTGGCTTACTATAATGTCACTAGGGCCTTGGTCAGGTCCTGACTATACCAAAAATGTTTTTTTTTGTTTTATTTTTTCTTATTTTTTGACCCCTTGTGTTGGTGTGTGAGGTTGGTGGCGGATTGAGCGTGCACCCTTTAACAACCACGTTGGGAAAGGACCTTCAGCGACACGTACTTGTGGTTGCAGACCTGGCGTTCCCCTCTTCCATCGACTGAGCCGACTGATATATTGTAAGTTGGTGAAAATTTCAGTTGTTTGTTAATAAGAAGTCTTGCAGTTTTTTTATTAAATTTTGGAAGGAGCTAGTGTAGCATTTTCAATTTTGCCAATTTATGCTTCTTTATTTTGCTCTAATGCAGAATGAAATGGTGTTTTAAAACAAGTAAACAGTTACCTACAGACTGGTAATAAGGGTTTGACTCAGATTTGTAAATATGTTTATTTCAACTAATGTTACATGCTAATTTACTGTTTATAATTCCTTGTCTTTTCGTACTGCTCTCGGCTGCGCTGTTGACTAGAACTTGAATTTCCATCTTATAGTTCAAAGTTGCATGTTCAGGCTAGTTCTGAATGCCACGAAGTTTGATCTTGATGACGGAGGGCCCGCTGTTCTTTGTTTGTTTGAATTCCAGAGTAAATGAGAGTTAGCTCTACCTGCTGTAATTATTTCAAGGTTCCTAACCTGTGACCCGTGAAATAAGCACAATACATTATTCCATGGCATTTTGTCCTTAATGCACTCTCTTCAAGCATAATTTGCTAGAGTTGAGAAGCTTTTCGAAATATTTTCTTTTGGATCAAGTCTGAGGTTTTGTTTATTTTCTAAAGAGACAGCATACGACTGTCATCGAGCAGCTGTTGCTGGCTGGGTGCGTTCCGTTCGGATCCATAAGTCGTGCACTGTACTAACCCAGTGCAGATCACTATCGTCACTTATAATTTTCGGTCGAGCACTTTCATCCTTCACTGGCTATAGGCGGTTTGTGCGAACTTAATGGTGCGTAACTATCTTTCAGTTTGTAATTTAGGCGAAACTTGAAAGGCTCCTTGATTCTGTCAATGTCAAAATTGAAACTTGACGTTTGTAGGCTCCCTCCGAAATAGGTACATGAGCTATTATCTGCCCTTTTGATTTTGCCTTTGATAGCGATAACTCGCACCTTGACTAAGTCTTTTAGTCAAGACTTTTTGAAACTAATTTATAGTTACAATTGCCTATAGTTTGTCCTTTGGTCATTTTGAATTTTGTTTCGGTAAGTTTTGAGATTTTCTGCAGGCATTTCTAACCTACAACACGTGTTCCATTTTCTTTGTTAGGCCCAGTTCCGAACAACTTTTGGAAGTTTAAGACTTCATTTATAGTATCAAGAGAGTATCCCTCAAAGTCGAGGTAGGCTTATTTCTAACGTTTTGTGGCTCGATCTGGTTTTTTATACCATCATCGTTATAGGGACCAAGGTACGACCTAGGTACCACCAAGCTACCATCTAGATACGACCTAGATACCATCTTAGTGTGGTTGAGGCTATATTGAATTGGAGAGACCTAGGTGAACTCGATACCACTTTAGTACGACTCCCGAACAACTTACGTGCAAGCGTAGCAGCAGAAATTTTAGAACCACACGACACCAGGTTTTGTTCAACTTTACTTTTGCGCACACACACACACACCGAGTTGTTGCAGAAACACAGGCCTGGTATTGCACGTGTTAGATACTACTTGTAGGACTACAAAAGCCCTATTGATAGATTTCCACTAAACATCATACTTTAGACTTCAGAAGATGTCATATAATTGTTCATGTAAGTTGCACTCACTACTATTTAGGCAAAATTTTCTCATAACTATAATTATTTAACACTGAATTACAATCAGCCCTTGTGCTCCCAATATAGGGTTCTAGAATTTTACCTTGAGTGTGGCCCAGAATAAGATACCTAATTGACCTATTGGTGTTAAATTTGCCCCTGTAACTGATAAGGATATATATTTTTTTTATTGATAAACTTATCTCAAATATTCATTATTTATTATTAAACATTTTCATATATTTACATTCATTTTTCTTTTCATACATAATTCATAAACTAGGTGCAACTTTATTTCATTTCAATCGAAATTATTCATCACGTTCTGGTTGTACTATTATTTTTTATAATTGTATTGGTGGAAGATTTTTAACTATTTATTTCCATCAACACTCACAACTATTAAATAGAGAAAACCAGAAACCTTTTGTACCTATTTTTTTTGTTTTATTGCTAAGCCCTCTGATTAGGGACAAAATCTACACGATTGTATAGATTTTGTTTATAACACCCATTGGTGAACTTCCAAGTTAAGTCGTAGTTAACTCGGTGGCGCCCAGAGGTAGAGTTTTATACAAGGAATCTAATGCTGACTAGCCGTTCGCAAGTAAATAGAGCAAATAGAGAATAGCCTAATCCATCATAAGATACGTATTGAGGGACACCACCTATTTAAAATATTATTTCTTCAAATCTGAACTTTAAAAAACGTTTACTGAATAAAAGTAAATGTTGCAACCTTGTATGCGCCGTGAAGCGTACTGAAAGGGTAGGTACCGAACGGGAGATAGAGAATACGTAACTAGACTAGAGAACAAGCTGGGCTGGTTGGTCCCTTAGACGCGTGTCTGTAATTATCCATTATAAAATTTTCATTTTTATTTTGCATTAAATTGATAAGGATTTTATTTTTTTTCATTTTTATGTTTTTTTTTTGTTTATAACATTTTTTATTTTTATACCATGTGCATTGTTCATGTATTTAACAAAAATCGTTTCATGCTGTAAACAACAGAGATGAAGAAGTAAATTAAAACCTAAGAAATTATGTGCTGTCTTTTTGTGCTGAGATTTTGATTTTGTGTATCCAGAACCTGAATTAGGGCCTTGTTGAATTAACTAACATTTTCTTACCCTGACGAGCGAATATCCTACCAAACAAAGGAAAAAGATATTGGCTCAAAGTAAGAACTATAGCTGGGTAGCATCCCTTATGGGACCTCAGTACCCTCCGGCAGACCGGCTAACTAACCAAAAGCTCTTCAGTATTGATTATAGGTAGTGTTGATTGAATGTAGTGTGTAATTGAAATTTTAGCACAAGAACAGGGGCGGTACCTAATTTAAACTTTTATTGACTCAAATTATTGAATTAATAACTCACAATTATTATTAAAATGACACAGTATGTTTTGATTTTTGAGAAATATTAGATCGAGGGTTTCTCTGCCGTGCTCTTTCTCCTCGTTAGTTCCAGGATGAGAACGGTAAGATTTACTTTAATAATAAAGTAGACGTTTCATAAATTTTTCGTTTCTTTCACATATCACAACCTCCCTTAAATTTCCCTAATTTTGCTATTGTCGGGTGCATGTCCAGTAAGTAAAACTGAATAAGTTTCCACAAGGTAGGTCCTATTGGTTTTTTTATTATCAGCTTTGAATTTGTCTCCAGATAAAAAAAAAACTACCTGCTTTCTGCATTTCACATTTCATAAAAAAAATTTCAAGAATTCGACGTTGACCTTTTCGATGTTTGGTATTTTTATGACCTATTGTCTCCTGAGTGTAAACACCGGATTCTTCAGGTTTAAAAAAATATAATAGTTATCCTTTTTGCTTGAAATGTTTTTTTTACGAGTTTATAAAAGTTTCTGACCAATAGAAAGAAATAGTAAAGTAAAAAAAGATGCCAGGTCAGTCGTTTCTCTATTTTAATAAAATATTCTTGACCTTTATTTTCGTTTTGTTGGAAAAAGAATAGGTAATTATTCAAACTGTTTCTTCTTATTCTAGATAAAATCCATAAATACATTCGGACGACAGGGCAGTATTCGGAATTTTTACTTACAGTTTTTTGTTTTGTTTTTGTCGGCGCTGCCTCTTTATTTTTAGTTTCAAATAATATTGCGAAAAAAGAATAGGTAAAACTAATTGAAATTTATAAGCAACAAGGCGTCTATGTCCAACACATCTGACAGCTCTGCTCTCGTTTTTTTTAGTTTTGTCTTTCTATGTCACGTTAATTTGTTTGGAACTTTGAGGTTATTTTAGAACTATTTATTGCTGGAGAAAATTATTCACAGAATTTACCGAGATGTCAAACACCGACCTACTTGCTAGTTTTGTTGTCGACGAGAGGGTACCTGCCGACGCTTCCTCCGAACATTTCGAAGGAGAGGCTAATAACCAACATGGGATTGTACCATTTTGTACCAATGGGTCCCACAATGTCACCTGCTCACAATTCGTGTACCAGTGATGGTCGAATTGACCATAACTTGAATGACAATCTGCCAGGAAATGATAGTATAGGGACTGGAATAGTGTAGCGTTAGCCTTAATTGCTCAATGTTATTGCGTGAATGTTCCACATCCGAAGTGGCAAATAAAATAATAATTCATAAGTTTTTTCCTTTATTCTCAGGTCCATATAGAGTCGTGGGTAAGCCTTATCCAAATGTTTACACTTTGTTTAATTTTGATACTAATACAAGAAACAGAAATTATAATGTAAAGAATTTGAAATTTTATTATCGTTCTGAACCAAAGCGTTAATTTTGTTTATTGTTTTCATGTATTATCAATGTTTTCTTTGGAATTTTGTTTATTTTATTGAAATTGTATAATCTTAGTCGAGATCTTAGTTTATTTATTTATGAATTTGTTACACAGAGAACACCTAAGTAGGACCTATTGTTTATGCTGTTAGTTCGATAAGCATAGTTAGGATGTTGAAAGATTTTCTCTCTCTCTTACATTTGATTTTTCGAAATTCTTCCAAAGAGCCGAAGTGAGGAAAACCACCTATTTAAAATATTATTTCTTCAAATCTGAACTTTTTAAAAAAGCGTTTACTGAATAAAACTAAATGTTGCAACCTTGTATGCGCCGTGAAGCGTAATGAAAGGGTAGGTACCGAACGGGAGATAGAGAATACGTAACTACACGAGAACAAGCTGAGCTGGTCCCTTAGACGCGTGTCTGTAATTATCCATTATTCAATTTTCATTTTCATTTTGCATTAAATTGATTGTTCAATCCAATTTGTTATTAGTGTGTGTGTCAAGGAGCGATCACCAGGCCAGTTGAATAATTGTTATTTTGTTTTTGAGAGTTCAATTATTATTTATACAAGTACCTATCATTTTTTTCATTTTTATGTTTTTTTGTTTGTTTATAACATTTTTTAATTTTATAACATGTGCATTGTTCATGTATTTAACAAAAATCGTTTCACGCTGTAAACAACACAGATGAAGAAGTAAATTAAAACCTAAGAAATTATGTGCTGTCTTTTTGTGCTGATATTTTGATTTTGTGTATTCAGAACGTGCATTAGGGCCTTGTTGAATTTACTAAAATTTTATTACCCTGACGAGCGAATATCCTACCAAACAAAGGGAAGAGATATTGGCTCAAAATAACAACTATAGCTGTACCCTCCGGCAGGCCGGCTAACTAACCAAAAACTCTTCAGTATTGATTATAGGTAGTGTTGATTGAATGTAGTGTGTGTAATTGAAATTTTAGCACAAGAACAGGGGCGGTACCTAATTTAAACTTTTATTGACTTAAATTATTGAATTAATAACACAATTATTAATAAAATGACACAGTATGTTTCGATTTTTGAGGAATGCTAGATCGAGGGTTTCTCTGCCGTGCTCTTTCCCCTCGTTAGTTCCACAATGAGAACGGAACGATTTACTTTAATAATAAAGTAGACGTTTCACAAATTTTTCGTTTCTTTTACATATCGCAACCTCCCTTAAATTTCCCAAATGTTTGCTATGTCGGGCGCATGTCCAGTAAGTAAATTTGAGTAAGTTTCCACAACGTAGGTTCTATTGGTTTTTTTATTTCGTTTTTCAGAAGATTTGTTGTTTAAAAGGTAATAAAAATTCACACCGTTCAATCTTGCTGAACGAACCCGGGTATGTTATACTAGAGTATTTACTTGCGAACGGCTAGTCAGCATCAGAAGGAGGCTTGGGTATGTGGATTCCTTGTTTAATACTCTATCTCTGGGCTCCACCGAGTTAACTATGACCTAACTTGGAAGTTCACTAATAATAAACAAAATCTATACAATTAGAGAGCTTCGCAATAAAACAAATAAATGTACGATAAGTTATCCGGTTTTCTTTTTTAAATAGGTGTGAGTGTTGATGGAAATACATAATTAAAAGTCTTCCACCAAAACAATTATAAAAAAAAAATAGTTCTACTAGAACTTGATAAATAATTTCGATTGAAATGAAATAAAGCTTGCACCTAGTTTAGGAGTTATATATAAAAACATGTGAATTGAAAATCTATGGAAATGATTAAAGTAAATGAATATTTGTGATACGGTGATCAATAAAAAAATCTATCCTTATCAGTTATATTTTTACCAGCAGGTAAATTTAGGACCAATAGGTCAGTTAGGTATCTTATTTGGGGCCACACTCAAGATAAAATTCTAGAACTTTATATTGAGGGGACAAGGGCTGATTGTGATTCAGTGTTAAATAATTATAGTTATAAGAAAAATTTGCCTAAATAGTAGTGAGTGCAACTTTCATGAACAATTATATGACATCTCCTAGAAGGTGTTCCCGTCCTGAAGTCTAAAATATGATGTTTAGAGGAAATCTATCAATAGGGGTTTAGTAGTCCTACAAGTAGTATCTAACACGTGCAATACCGGGCCTGTATTTCTGCAACAACTCGGTGTGTGTGTGCAAAAGTAAGGTTAAACAAAATCTGGTGACGTGTGGTTCTAAAATGTGTGCTGCTAAGCTTGTACGTAAGTTATTTGGGAGTCGTACTAGAGTGGTATCAGGTTCACCTAGGTTCTATCCGATTGAATCTAGCCTCAACCACACTTAGATTGTATCTAGGTCGTATCTAGATGGTATCTTGGTGGTACCTAGGTCGCACCTTGGTCCCTTAACGATGATGTTATAAAAAACCAGATCGAACCACAAAACGTTAGACGCAAAGGCATTCGCCACAATTGCGAGAATAGCTATTCTAGTCGCCAACCAGAAGTGAAGTCGTTTGAAACCGAAAACATTGATTTTAATTAGGTAACGGCCCAATTAAGGACCGATTGAGAAGTGTTTTCTCTCTGCCCGACCATCCGTGGACGCGTTCCGCTGTATCACAGCTCATCAGCACGGTTAGGTCCCGCAGAGAGAAAACACAACCCATTTTTGGTTCCGTCCCGGAACCTTCTGGTTGGCGACTAGAATAGCTATTCTCGCAATTGTGGCGAATGCCTTTGCGAGTCGATTTGCTCCAATTTGATAAGAGTTTTATACAGTTCTTGGTTGAAATTTTTAGTGTGCCGATCAGAAAATAGATGGAGACTCTGTCTTCATCTCACTTGTATCAAACCCAGTTCCGGGACGGAACCAAAAATGGGTTGTCTTTTTTCTCTGCGGGACCTAACCGTGCTGATGAGCTGTGATGAAGCGAAACGTGTCCACGGATGGTCCGGCAGCGAGAAAACACTTCTAAATCGGTCCTTAATTGGGCCGTTACCTAATTAAAATCAATGTTTTCGGTTTCAACCGACTTCACTTCTGGTTGGCGACTAGAATAGCTATTCTCGCAATTGTGGCGAATGCCTTTGCGAGTCGATTTGCTCCAATTTGATACTAGTTTTATACAGTTCTTGGTTGCAATTTTTAGTGTGCCGATCAGAAAATAGATGGAGACTCTGTCTTCATCTCACTTGTATACATTTAATTGTTTATTTATTTATTATACCTAATCATCCTTTCTCTAAGTAACCATCATAAAGTATGGGTGTTTGGGGCGAAATTATCTGTTATACCTGAGCGGCCAAAGTGGTCATTTTGAAACTCATGGTCATTGGGACGAATTTACCTGTACCCTTTTATTTTAAGGGTCACAGGCTAGAAACACTGAAATTATTAAATACGGTACCTAGTACTAACTCTCAGTTTGTTAGGAATTTAATCCAGAACAACAGCCGACGCTCCGTCATCAAGATCAATCTTCGTGGCATTGAGAACTAGCCAGAATATGCTACTGTGAATTATAATATGGAACTCCAAGTTCTAGTCAACAACACAGCCGAGAGCAGTTCGGAAAGACAAGGATTAATACACAATAAATTAGCTTGTAAATCTAGATGAAATAAATAATAATATAAATATAAATCTAAGTCAAACCCTTATTACCAGTCTGTAGGTAACTATTTACTTGTTTTGAAACACCGTTTCAGTCTGTATTGGGCAAAACAAAGAAGCATTAATTGGCAAAATTTGCAAATGCTACAGTCAGTTTAAATAGTTGGTAGTGGGTATATATTATCAATATAAAAATAGGTACTTCAATGGTAGAATAACGTAGTTACAGCATACGTATAATTAAATTTATCATAAAGTTGTAAAAAAGAGCATGTCTATAGTATAAATTTAGAATAAATTGTCGAAGCACTATCATAAGCAACTCCGATTATCAATGGCTCATCGGTCTCTTCAGTTAAATTATCTAATTCCCACATTGTTCTACTTTAAGAAAATAATATATACAACATATAATAAAAGTGATATTTTTTTTTTGCTAAATATCTCTTTACTTGTGCCTAGACTAATTCTACGAGATTAAGTTCATAACGATAAGGTAGTGATCGGAGAACGGTAAACGAAAATAATTACCCCGGAAAAAAACTCTGTAATAGAAACCCGCGGAAAAAAAAACCGCAATAAAAACCCCCCGATAAAAAAACCTTTGGAATTAAAACCCCCAGGAAAAACGACCCCCGGACTGAAAGCCCCCAGGAAAAAAAGACATTTTGTCTACAGCCGTTTAGTTAAGACGTTTTTACATAACTATTTTTCTAGTATTTGAGTAATGTTATAAGACTCATAACACGACTAGTGGTGTAATGAATCTATAACGCAACTAGATTTTGTAATAGTGAAAAACAACTACAAATAGTCTGGACCGTGTAACAATACCCGACAGGCAGAATATAAAAAAAATGTGATAAATATTAATGTCATAGTTAAAGGTAGACAACTAATAAACGAAAATTAAAACAGTATTTTCATATTTTTCGCTTATAGATAAATCGTTGTACAGGGTGCTGCAATTTGGAGTGTTTTAACAGGAAAAACGTACTTCCAGACCAGATAGAGAAAAATTGACTTAGATGTCGCATGGGATCAGCGTTGCCCCTTTTTTTTTAGCGAATTTACTTGTTCTTTGTCTGAATCGACTTAAAATCTACTGAAGCAATTTTGAAAAATACCAATAATCTACTCTTAATCCATATCTCATATATTTTGTATACGTATGAAAGATGTACGTAACTTATTTAATGAGAAAGTTGGAAAATATTAGGGAGTTGGGAGGGGCTACAGTCAGTAGATAGTCAAAGCGGGTTAGCATAAAAATCCGACCATAACCTCAATCTTTCATTCTTGACACGAAGGTGGATGCGCCGTCCTTGACACGAAGGTGGATGCGTCGGCGCCATCTTGTCAAACGTCATCTGTCAAACGTCATGGCGCCATCTGTCGAGAGTGCGGTGAATTCTTGCAATTGATCGACAAGAATGGGTTCGAAATTACAGGTTCCTGTAATATGGAGTTTGCATGGAAGGGATTGTTCTATGTCGTTTCGAAATCGCTACGTAAATTTAATTATGGTTCAAGTTCAGTGATGACGTCATAGCGGGAGAGTGCGGTGAATTCGTGCAATTGATCGACAAGGATGGGTTCGAAATTACAGGTTCCTGTAATATGGAGTTTGCGTGGAAGGGATTGTTATATGTCGTTTCGAGATCGCTATGTATATTTAATTATGGTTCGGGTTCTGTGATGACGTCATTGGGGCCTGGGTCACGTCAGTGTGTGTAGGTGGCGCCATCTAGCGTACAACGGTTATTTTTACTGATAAGCGTTTCCGTTCTAGCGAACAAGCTCGGACTTGCATTTATATTTTGTTGATGAAAAAAGGATATTTTAACTGCCGACTAACTATGGGAAATTTTTCAAAGTAAATGAGTCACTGGATTTTTTTTTATTTAAACTTATTTATTATTAAACCATATGGTACATTGACTTTTTCCAATATGGTACGTTAAATTCAATAATAATATTATGCAGCAAATGGCAATAAATATGACTACATTTAAAGTGGATTTCGGTGCGATGTCGTCGTCTGATAAAGTTGTAGGGGAATTATTGTATGTTTCTTCTTGATGCTGCTGCTGCTGCTGTGGTTCTCTGATAGGAGTTCTCCATTCGGTATCTCCAACAGTTTTATCATGAAAATGCAGCCTCACCTTGTAACGCAGGTACGCCAATGACGACGACGGTATACGAGTCGTAAAAACTGCTAGATGACCCTTATCTATTATTTCATAATGCATTTCTGTCCCTGATGTTGTGCTATCAGTTGCGGAAAAGTTCAGCCTGATTGACATTTTGTGGACATTGTACGGTCTGTGTACATAGAAACTATTTTGCAACCAAGAGAACATAGTACGATTGACTTGGTTAGTAATTGAATGAATTTAAGATACATTTACATACCCTTAACAAGTTCGCGAACAATTTTTAAAAGTATGTTGTGCTTGGAATGTCAATTTTTGTATTTCCATGTTTGGTGTGGTAAATTGGTTTCAAAATTCGCCGTGAACTGGACAATTTTGAGGTGAACAGATACTGTGGCAGGAGTAATAAATTGAAAATACATGTAGCTATATGGGATCAAAGACGGCTAGAGCCGTTATTTGTTTATACAAGAAAATTGGGGTGACTGCTATCGACGTCATGTCCCAGGCAAGGAAGAAGAATATGACGGCTTTAGCAGTACTGTCCGCGAACGTGTTAATAAATTGGTGCAATGGTTAATTTAATGCAAACGATTTTTTTACTAAGAGAACTTTTATTTGAAAAAACAACATACAAATTAGTCAACTTCATCGTAACCTATATATTTTGCAATAATATCTTCACACATACTGTTTTAATTGTTGATGTAGTTCATACTGATTCATAAGCACACATAGGTCCTTCAAGGAGATGGAATTACCAAGATAAAGATTACAAGACTTGACACCATTTTCATATTTTTCCACATCTTGCGCAGAAAACCAACCATTAGGGGCGGGTTCTTGCTCAAGTGCTCGAAGTAGAAGGTACACGCCTGTTTCTAAACTAGTACGTAGCAAATATATAGCTTGTTTTATACAGGAAGATTGATGATGGCACCAGGCGTCACCACCATCACCAGTAATACAATCGGACATTTTGACACTTCAAAGGTTGCTATTGTAGCGTGAAAAAATAAAAAGCAATCCTGTTTTTTATAATCATTTATTAATACTAATACTAATTAGATCGAGGGGTGATACAACACGCGTCCAGCTTATCTAAATTCCTGACAATTTTGGCTAGGTTCATAGTAGCAAGTTCTAGAAAGTAGCAGCTACGTTCACACTTTTTCAAGTTACACATGCTGATAATTGATTGCAAAAGATTGCTGCTGTTTTTGACATTGTGAGTTACATTTAAATATTGTAGGCAATCATCATAGTATACAATGAAATTTAAATCCTTGACTAATTCTAATCATAATTTATGAAAGGACAAACAGTTAAAATTTGTTTAACATCGTCCAAACAAAAACACAATGCAAAATTATTCGACGTTAGAGTTAGAGCTTGTTCATCGAAGAACGATTCGACATTCAGAGTGAAATTCTCGGATAACACCTGTTGTTGACCAGGCACAGCAGAGTTTTTGATGCCAGCATCAGTTTCATTCACCATCTTGGAGACCTTTCCCAGGAATTCGTACCAGTCGAAATCGGCTAGAGTTATGCAAGTTTGATCTTCGGGCAAGTTTAGCATGGAGCTTACTATTTTGACTTCTGGCAGCATTCCTTGAGCGACGCTTAGGCCAACAATTAATTTGAAACTGTTCACCTGGTAACAAACTTCGTTTAGAAAACGTTTCTCTTGAGCAATATCTATTCGACTTTTTAAAATCATACTGGCCAAATATTTCCAATAATTTGACGAACACTGCGAATCGTCGCTGTCTTCGGCACTGATATCTGCGTACATTGCGTGATTCGATGCACAGGACTGTGACATACCGATTTCACCGTGACTATACTGACAAATACTGAGACAAAAATGTAGTATTTTGCGGTTTATACTACCTTTCACGACCCTCACCACCACCCCGTCGAAAATGTTTTAGACCAATCATATGCGAGCTTTAAATGGCATGTTTAGTCATGTCAATCCAGCTGTTGTGTGATTTATCGAAGCCTAGCCACTTTACAAGCTTTTTGTTTCCCTTTTTGCGTAGCACTTGTTCCACGAGAAATACGTCTGGCTGTTTTGTTTTTTGTAGCTCTTCCTCGTAAAATCCACCGCTTATCGGCTGACTTTGCAAGTCTTCCAACAGGTACGTTATTGGATTCGTAATATGAACTTTGACTATTTTAAAGAGCTCTGTAGTCCAGTTTGGGGTATAGCCTTTTTGAAAAACATGTTTATACTTTTTTATGCGAACAATGTCACGAACCTTGAACTTTTGCTTACCGGCAACTTTAATATGACTATAGACAGTATTAAGTATCGCCTTCTCATTCTTTTTATCCACTTTACTTGGCTTCATATGTATCGTGCTATGTTTGCTATCATTATAGGCATCAGTTATAGGCTGTAATAAATCCAGCCATTTATGGTTCCCATCCAATGTAAATTGCTTGAACAGCATTTCTTTAATGGTTCGATACACTCTCTCGGTAATCGATGCTTTCAAAGGACTAAACGAACTATAATGATGTATTCCATATTTCTTCATTAAACTTGCAAATTGAGCATTGTAATACTCCTTTCCATTATCTGAAATAATTTTCTCCGGAATTCATCCAGATGTTTTGAATATCTTCGCCATAGCGTTGGCAACATCTGGTGCAGATTTCGATTTAATGGGAAGCGTCCAAAGGTACTTGGAAAAATAGTCGATTACAACCAATATGTATTTGAATCCATTGTTTTCTCCAGCATACTGATCAAGTTGTGCCAGATCAGTGGCAAAAGTATCATCCGTATTCAGTTGAGGATGTTTGAGAAATAGCAAGTCGTATGGACCGCGACTCCTGGGATAAGTTACGTTCCCAACATTAATATCGCCTTTTGGTAGAAAATCAACTCTTTCTGTGCCCATGGTCCAAGAGCCAGTTTCCGCGTTATATTTCAATCCATAGGTCGAATCAGTTTCATTAGAACCACCCAAGTATTTAAGAACATATTCTTGAGCTATCTCTGGATATTGTTTTATAAATCCTACATAACTCGAAGTCTGTTCTCCAATTCTTGATTGTGGTAAATCGTCGTCGTCTTCTTCTAATGGGTTATCAACAAACATCACGTCATCCTCATTTTTTGCTGGCTTCTTAGATTTTTCCATAAGTTTATTTAGAGGACGGGTTATGGGGTTTAAAAGTCTATCCAATGCTTCATCTTCGTTACTTTTCTCCCGCTTCAGAGACAAATATTTCTTTCGTATGTTTCTTGCAACAATCTTAATTCGTTTCTTGACATTTCTGTCAGCTTCACTCAAAACAGGCGGAGTCATTGCGACAACAACAACTCTACTACTACAGGTTTTGATACAGGTCTGTCTACACAGACAGCTTCTTTTAGGGCAGGTCTGTCTACGCAGACCGCTTTTCGGGACAGGTCTGTATGCGATAATGTCTTAAGTAAGACTGAAGCTGGTGTAATCACCTAGGAAATTATAAAGGTATCAAACTGGCTCCTCCAGAAATCCATATTTACCTTTCCAACACTCTTAACAGAGGACTTTGAATTTCTCCAGCGACATATCTGTATTCACGTGATCATCGTAGACATGTTTCAGATTCATATCGTCTTGCTTGAATAAAATCAACACGTTTCCGTTATCTCGCACCAATTGCTTGGGCACTTTGGAATACGTTTGACAGAGGTAGAATGAATCGACTGCATTATGTCGGCCCATGCAAAAGTAGTTTCGTATCTTGCCCTGTTTCGCAAGCCACATTGTCGAATATAAATGGAGAATCTAGTTTCGTATTTTCCGAATCTAACACCGTATCATTATCACTGAAAGGTTACACCTGGAACATTTTTCAGCACCTGCTCGAGGAACTTGTATTTATCCTGATATAGTGACTTTGAATAAACGTAGACATTCTCGAATCTGAGTCCGTTCGGGTCGGTTAGCAGACTCAGCATCACATTGGTTTTCCCCGAATTACTAGGACCACAAATAATTGCTCTAATCGTATTTGGCAAAAGCTCAATATGTCTTTTCCTCCTCCTCTCACTTACTCCTTTTTCAGGCAAATCAAAATTAAAATCAACTCTGATGGTGAGTTTCTGTTTTTCTGCACGCATCTTGTATGAAACAGTGTTTACTTGGCCACTGCCTCAGTATCAATGGAGACATTGAAGGGTAAAGGTCTCTTAAATAGTGCTATCAACAAGCTACCGTTCGAGCTTCATCTGCCAGGCTATTCCTATTATGGACCTGGTACGAAACTTTGCTGAACGTTTAGCCCGAGGTGATCAGCCGAAAAACAAGTTGAACGCAGCTAGCAGAAAACACGACATTGAATACTTTAAAAACAAGGAGGACTTACATAAAAGACATCAAGCCGATAAGGTGTTGGAGAACAGGGCTTGGGTACGAGTTAAAGTCAAAGATTCTAGTTTGGTGAGAAGAGTGCAGCTTGGCTGGTGACAAACGTAAACTCGGTATGGGCATGCGACGACGACGAGAACAAACTAAACCGTTCAAATCGTGCATCTTGAACAAAATTAAAAAACATGTAAAACACTGACACACAAGAGTCTGATTCATTTACACTCTCTATCGCACAAATATGGTTTTCGTATCGGAAAAACTTTAAATATTTCACCCGGTCAACGTCGATGAATCCATTTCTCGAGAAGAATGGCATACATATCATCCATTCACAAAATCATTCAAATACAGTGATGTGATTGAGATAGATATCAACCAGCAAGATGTCTTTATGGACATAAGTCAAGCTGAGCTTTACATTGAAGCCAACTTTAAGGGGATAATACGGCGGCAGGTACGGGTGGGACGACAGGAACATGTTCGTTAACAAATTATGTGGGAGCCTTTCTGTTCGAGACCATAACTTATGAATTGAACGGAAGAGAAATTGAGAAAGTTCGAGACCCTGGACTGACAAGTACAATAAAAAGTTTGCTATGCTTTAATGAACACGAAAGCAAAGCACTAGACGTCGCAGGATGGAAGTACGCCGCTCAAAACTCTGAATGAAACAACAAAAGACTTCAATTTGCTAATACCGTTAAATTTTCTACTGGGTGTTTTCGCCGATTACACTAGTGCAGTTATGGGAAAACAGAAACTGAAACTTGTTCGAGCTATAAATGATGACAATTGCTACGTAAACTCTACGGGCAATAAAAAGGCTACTATAGCAATATCGACGATTGAGTTGCGAGTCAAACATATTTATCCCAACGATGTCCTGAAACTGCAATTGTTAGAGGAAATTTCCCGAAATAAACCAATCTATTTCGGGTTTCGTGATTGAGTTCGTAGAAAACTTTATTTGGAAATTAATTATTAATTATCATTAATCAAAATGGGTCATCTTACATTAAATAACCTATCGAAATTTCAAAGAAACATGCTTGCATCAACATTAAGAATTCTGATCAAGCTTGCTTTTATTGGTCTGTGGTATGTGGCCTCTGTCCCTCCTCTAAGAATAAGCAGCTAACATCACCATACCCATATTATAGGTCTGTTTTGAATACACAAAATCCACCTACCCCAATGCCCCTCAATCAAATTCAATATTTTGAAGAGTTAAATAATATTTCGATTAACGTTTACGGTTTGGAACTGTATGTGACCAATAATTAACAATTTTATACAGTAGCACCAGTTAGATTAACAAAACAAAAACTAGATAAACACGTCAATTCGCTGATTGTTCAAAAAAAATATTATCCAAAAGTAGACGATTATGATGTTGAACCACCAGCAGAGTTACAAGATGAAGAAATTAAGTATCATTATTGCTATATTAGCAACTTGTCTGGACTAGTATCCTCGCAGCTCAGTAAACATAAAAGTAAGCAATTTATTTGTGATCGGTGTTTGAATAATTTTGCTTCTGACTAGCGCCTAATTTAACATGAAAATTCGTGCTCCAGATTAAATGATTACAAGATTATACTTTCCCTAAATATGAACATGTTGAATTTCGAAATTTCACTTACAAACAACACACACCTTTTGTCATCTATGCTGATTTCGAAAGCATACTTCAAAACTCAAACAGCAGTAAAATTTCGGAAAAACTCGGAAGTATCAAAAACATTGTTTCGAAATCACAATAAAATCGATCAGTTCCATTGTGTTCAAACTAGGGTGACATTTTTAAGTTTGTTTAAATAATGCCAAGCAAATGAACTTACCAAAGTCTGGCTCGTTCTTGGATCTAGGTAGTTTGAAATGTCTTAGGGTTAGATTAAAAAACAATAAATTAATTCAAACTATTATATTAATAATTCAACGAAAAGATAAAGATAAACAAAAGAAAGAAAATAAATGTATGGCTTTGTGCTATGTACTAAAAAATGTCTCTCAATCAAATGTCAAAAAAATAAAGGTTCTTATTGAGCACAGCACAAAACAAAAAGGTTTCTTTAATTTCAACTAGGTACTGAAATTATTTATTTAAAAACTAATTTAACTACTAATAATGTACAAAAATAGAGAACTGAACTTGATAGGTTTTCGGTTTTCGAATGAAAACAACACAACAATTAACAAACAACCTATAAACTAAATTTTAACTAGGTATTCACACTTACTCCGTCAACATATGGCAAACAATGCCAATAAACAACAATGCAAAACATCGTCATTGTCAAAACCACTGGTCAACTGCCTGCCCCTTTACCTCTCTTCAAAATCAACAAAACCGGGTGCCATGTTACGTCAACAAGGCAAATTTCCTGGGCGTAAAGGTACCAAAACTTATTTGACACACAGTGATAAACTCCAAAAATGTTCAATTAACGGGACAACTTTATATAAGGTTTTTAGGGTTGTGGTTACTAATAGTTTCACGACGTGAAACGGGTTGTTTTGAAGCACCTTCTGTGCACCTTTCAAAACAAAAACAAATCAACAATGGGTTTATTGCACAATGCACACCATAAACAACCACCAATATTTACAACAACTGAGAATCCGATAAGTACGGAGGGGTGACAATACTCTTTTTTTGAGCAGGTCAAAAACAAAAACTATTACGAGTAGCCGTTCTAAAGTCAAGAACCACTTTGCTGTCTCTGCTGCTACTGATAAAGAAAAATAAAAAGTGCGACTCTCTAAGCCCAAGAAAAAAGAAAGATAAATGCGTCTCAACTGTGACAAACAAAGATGGAGAAGAATTGGGGTGCGGGCGACTTGTAACGACTTGTACAAACACGAAAAGGGCTAGGTTAGAATACTATACAAGATTACTTTCAGTTTTCGTAGGTAAAATTCCATAACGAAAACTGTGTGCGTGAGAGAGAGAAAGGAACAAAAAAAAAATAGCTAGCGTATTGTGACATGAATAATGTGATATTTCTGTTGTGGAGAATTTCCACAACATACTCCCCCTTGTTGAAGTTACCAAACTTCAAGAAAATAAAGCAATATTACAGCTCTGAAGAGTCACTAATAGGTAAGGGGCAAATCTTTGTTATACTTCGGGTGAATACTCCATCCCTAGTTTTCACTTTGACTGCTCGAACCTTACCATCATTGCCAGGGATGACTTCAAGAATTCTGGCTAGGGGCCATTTTAGAGGAGGGGTATCATCATCTTTTAACAAAGCCAAACTGTCGACCTTTAAATCAGGGGAAACAGTGAACCATTTAGGACGATGTTGAAGCCTATTCAAATAATCGACTGACCACCTTTTCCAGAATACTTGCTGAATTTGAGCAATTTTCTCATATAAGAAAAGCCTATTTTGAGGGATGGGGGTCAAATCCTTTTCAGGAAAAGATGTTAGGCTTGTGCCAATTAAAAAATGACCAGGGGTTAAAGTTTGAAAATCGTTCGGGTCATTCGAGAGATCACATAATGGCCTGGAATTTAATATCGCTTCAATTTGGACCAGAATAGTGTAATGTTCCTCAAAGGTTAGGGATAAATCACCAATTATTTTACGTATGTGATGTTTTGCACTTTTTATGGCGGCCTCCCATATGCCACCCCAATGAGGACTTCTAGGCGGTATAAATTTAAATTTAATATAATTTTGGGTTAGATATTCTTTAAGAGAATCTAAATTTGCTTTTTTATGCAAAAAATCATAAATCTCTTTTAGTTGGTTACTTGCACCCGAAAAATTTGTTGCGTTATCACTGTATATGATGCAAGGATTTCCTCTTCGAGAGATAAATCTTTTGAATGTCATTAAAAAAGCTGCGGTTGAAAGGCTAGTAACCAACTCAATATGGACAGCCTTTGTGACCATACAGATGAATATTGCGATATATGCTTTCATAACTGGGGTTTTTCTTAAATGTGACGATTTTAGCAGAAAGGGGCCACCATAATCAACACCCACTTTACTAAAACATCGTGAAATGTTTATTCTGTCTTTGGGTAAATCAGCCATAAGTTGCTGCGCTGGTCGAGCAACAAATCTAAAACAAACAAGACATTTTCCAATAATATTCTTAATTTCTCTCAAACCATTAAGTGGCCAAAATCTGAGTCTGAAATTTGACAACACAGTTTGGGCACCAGCGTGACCCAAACGCAAATGTTCTCTTTTCAACATCAATCTGACAACGTGATTATGGGAAGGAAGTAGAATAGGATGCTTCTGATCAAAAGCAATATCTGCGTTCTCTAATCTACCTCCTACACGAAAAAATCCATTAACGTCTAAAACAGGTTTAAGCTTTCTTATAACCTTATCAGAGACAACTTTATTGGCAGTCAATTCCTCAATTTCTTTTGAGAAACTTTTAGTCTGAAGCTTTTTGACAATCAAATTGAGAGAATTTTGCCATTCCTCAACAGAGAGGTCTTCAATCAGTTTAGAAGATTGATGAGTTAGATTGTGCATGTACCTTAAAAGATATGCTACCCTTTTTTGTAACATATGAAATGACGAAAATTTACAGAAAAAATCATCCCAAAAATCCGGTTGCCTTTCAACCACTACTAAATTTAACTTTGTTTCTGGGACATAATTTATTGAACTAGGATCAAATGGGGTTAGATCTAGAATGGAATTCATCAAGAACTCGGGTCCATGCCACCACTTATCACAATCTAATACATCTTTAACAGGAATACCTCGAGATGGATAATCTGCCGAATTATCTGAGGATTTGACATGATACCAATTAAATTTATTTGTCATTTCGTGTATTTTTGCTACTCTATTGGCAACAAAAACAGGCCACTTCGAAGGGTGAGAACCAATCCAGCAAAGTGCTATCTGAGAGTCGGTATAAAGATTAACTAAAGATACATAGAATCTGTTATCAAACACAGATAAGAGTTTTACTACTAGTTGGGACAGTAATACCATAGCACATAGCTCTAATCTTGGGACACTCACTGTTTTTACAGGAGCTACTCTTGATTTTGACGAGATTAAATTACATGAAATTGTATTATCTTCGTAAATTGTGCGAGCATATACACAGGCAGCATATGCCTTTTGACTGGAATCAGCGAAACCATGAAATTCGATAGATTGAATCTTCTTGGCCTCGAATAAACATCTAGGAATTCGAAGATTTTTTAGAAGATTTATATTATCGATAAATTCATTCCATTCTTTCAAAAAAACATCATCTATTATAGGAGTATCCCAATCTAATTTCATCAGCCAAAGCTTTTGAATTAACAATTTTCCAGTAACAATTACCAAAGACAAAAATCCAAGGGGATCATAACATTGCGCAACAACAGACAGTATTTTCCTCTTTGTAATTGGGCCAGAAATAGAGTTCTCAGGAATGGAAATACAAAAAAAATCACGAAGAGGATTCCATTTTAAACCCAACACTTTATTAGGGATATCATCAAAATCAATATTAATTTCAAGGATCCTTTCTTCAGACACTTTATCTAGAAATTCCATCGAATTACAACACCACTTGTGCAGAGTAAATCCATGGGAGCTCAAAAGATTATTCAATTCTTTATATAATTGTTCCAGTTCCTCATAACTATCACAACCAGCCAAAATGTCATCAACATAACATTGACTCAACAGGGCTTTTGACGCAAAGGGAAAATTTTTGCAGTTTTGTAGGGCTATTTCTTTCAAAACTCTGGTAGCTAAAAAAGGGGCCGAGTTTGTTCCATAGGTAACCGTCAATAATTGAATTATCTGAAGCGGTTGATCAGGGTTGTCCCTCCATAAAATGTTCTGCAAATAAGTCTGATTAGGGTTCACTAAAATTTGACGATACATCTTCTCAATGTCTGATGTCAAAACATATTTAAAACAGCGAAAACGACACAAAATATCATACAGGTCAGGTTGGACTTGATATCCTTTCAACATGACAGAGTTGAGAGAATAATTTGTGGCAGTTTTGCAACTTGCATCGAATACAACTCGAACTTTTGTAGTCACACTATCTTGTCTGATCACAGCATGATGGGGTAAAAATTGCCTTTGTTGGGCCAAATCAGTAGTTAAAGAAAAGGGAATATATTTTCCATGACCAAGGGCAACATATTCATCAATAAACCTTTTATACTCCATAAAATAATTTTCGTTTTTTGAAAATTTCTTTTCCAAACTCAGAAACCTGTTTCTAGCAATAGAAAAGGAGTCTCCAAGTTTCATATCTTCATGGGGGGATTTTAAAGGTAAGTCAACCTGAAATTGACCATTTTCTAAAAGTTTTGTGGTACTTTGAAATAACCTCTCGGCCATTTCATCTTCAGGCGAGAAAATACCTTTTTGGGGAATGTCTTCAATATACCAAAATTTCATTAATATCTCATTTAATGACGCTTCATCATGGGTATCACATTGTTGTGAAAATAGGGATACATCAGGGGAAATACACAAATTTGAGACTAAGGGGCAATTTATAGTAGTGGGTAGGCTTCCACCAACTACATAACCTAGGTAAGTATTTACAAGAGTTGGGAGATTTTTTCCTAAGCGAACAATACCGTCAGTCAACAATGTATAATACATATCACTTCCAATAAGTAAATCAATATCAGAGGGTTCTGAAAAGGTGGGGTCTGCTAATTGAATGTGATCAGGGATATTCCAGGAGTCAGTCTTAATGGAAATTTGAGGTAATTTGCATGTGATAGCTGGCAACACTGCACATGAAAGTTTGAAACGATAAGAGTTAATATTTGAGTGTGCAATTAAATCAACCATTTTTTGGGACATATTTTCACTTAATCCGATTCCAGAAATTTTCAGGGATTTGAAAAAGGGAACATAATTCAACCTGTCTACTAATCGTTCAGTAGCAAATGAATTCTGACTACCAGTGTCCAAAATTGCTTTTGCTTGTATAGGGTTTCCTTGGGAGTCATATATCTTCACACAGGCAGTTGCTAAAAGAGATTTTTTGCTTCTTGTACACACGCCAGAAACGGATGGATGAGATTCTTGGGCATGGGACTGATTTGTTGAATCCTGATTCTGGTGGGTTGAAGGGTTATTCGGTCTACTTGGAGTATGAGCATTTTGAGAACTAGGATTTCTATTATTGAAGGTACGAGAAGTAGATTGACCAACATTGGAAGTTCTATTGTGACCAGATCCTTGAGAATGGTTAGAATTAAATCTGGGGTTTTGATTATCTTGATTATAGTTGGGAGTATCATAGAAGATATGCAAAGTTGAATGGTGTCTTTTTGAGCAAATTGAGCAGCCATTGGCCCTGCAATTGACTATGGAATGTTTAGTTCCAAGGCAATTAAAACAAAGATTCTTTGTTGAAACTACATTTTTCTTATCACTGTGTGTTAAATTTTTAAATTTATTACAAGAATAAATTTTGTGAGAATTATCGTTGCAATACAAGCATTTTAAAGAGTTGTTTTGGGTTTCAAGAACATGCAATGATGTTCTCTGATTAGTTTTAGGGTTTTTAGTACTAAGTTTTTGTTCGGTACTTTCCAAACTCTCTAAAACAACACACCTTTTTTCGAGAAATTCTAAAAATTCGTTTAAATTAGGTAAATTCTGTCTATTGACTCGTTCACCTTCAAAGGTTTTTCGCGTTCCAAAATCTAATTTTTTCTCAAGTAAAAATATTATAAGAAATTCATATAATTCTTCTTTAGTATGACTCAAATTATCCAAAGATCGTGTTATCAATTTGCAATTTGTAACAAACTCTCTCAGGGCAGGGGCAGTACATTTACTGACAGAATTTAAATCCAATAAATTAACAAAATGGTTATTAATGACAGCGATTTTGTTTTCATATCTGTTTTGTAAAATATCTATGGCTATATCATAGTTACTATCTATAAGTGCTAAATTGTCAATTAACTTTAAGGGCTCGTCTTTCAAATTCGACTTTAAAAACATAAATTTTTGTACATTAGTGGCTTGAGGATATTCATTCAAATATGCACAAAATTGTTGATAAAAAGAGTTCCACGCCAAAGTATTTCCCTTGAAGGGATTTAATTTTAGACCAGGAAGCAATTCTATATGACTTGATTTGACAGTCACAGGTGAAGCTCTTAAATTAGAGGATTTTAACATAGAAATACAAGTGTCATAAACTGCTAAAGTATCATAAAATTGCATTTCAATCTTATTTCTATCATCCAAATCTCTTTCATCAGGATCAGGTATCATAGTTAAAAGGATCTCTATGGAGTCTTCAACCTCATTATAGGTTTCAAAATATTTTTCTAAATAAACTTTACGATTTTCGAATTGACATAGTTGGCTTTCTATGTCCTTATTTATGTTTGCCCAATTTTGAATTCTAGTTATCTGCGCTTTGGCAGTTGTTCTTTTTTGTTTCAAAATAGTTAAATCAGACATTTTTCTTAGTTTAATTTAAGTGCTTCACTATCAATAAAAACAAAAATTAGAAAACAAGTAACAATAATAATAAATACAAAAAATCCAAGAAAACCAATAGGTATCTAATGCTTACTTCAACTTACTCCAAATCACACTTGAGGTCACGAACAAAGTCCACCAAATAGATACAATCGCTTGTATAGTTCCAGTATCTAAACAACCTCAATATCTAAACCCTAAACATTCACAAACCCTAGATCCGGCTCGAAGGACCATGTTTCGAAATCACAATAAAATCGATCAGTTCCATTGTGTTCAAACTAGGGTGACATTTTTAAGTTTGTTTAAATAATGCCAAGCAAATGAACTTACCAAAGTCTGGCTCGTTCTTGGATCTAGGTAGTTTGAAATGTCTTAGGGTTAGATTAAAAAACAATAAATTAATTCAAACTATTATATTAATAATTCAACGAAAAGATAAAGATAAACAAAAGAAAGAAAATAAATGTATGGCTTTGTGCTATGTACTAAAAAATGTCTCTCAATCAAATGTCAAAAAAATAAAGGTTCTTATTGAGCACAGCACAAAACAAAAAGGTTTCTTTAATTTCAACTAGGTACTGAAATTATTTATTTAAAAACTAATTTAACTACTAATAATGTACAAAAATAGAGAACTGAACTTGATAGGTTTTCGGTTTTCGAATGAAAACAACACAACAATTAACAAATAACCTATAAACTAAATTTTAACTAGGTATTCACACTTACTCCGTCAACATATGGCAAACAATGCCAATAAACAACAATGCAAAACATCGTCATTGTCAAAACCACTGGTCAACTGCCTGCCCCTTTACCTCTCTTCAAAATCAACAAAACCGGGTGCCATGTTACGTCAACAAGGCAAATTTCCTGGGCGTAAAGGTACCAAAACTTATTTGACACACAGTGATAAACTCCAAAAATGTTCAATTAACGGGACAACTTTATATAAGGTTTTTAGGGTTGTGGTTACTAATAGTTTCACGACGTGAAACGGGTTGTTTTGAAGCACCTTCTGTGCACCTTTCAAAACAAAAACAAATCAACAATGGGTTTATTGCACAATGCACACCATAAACAACCACCAATATTTACAACAACTGAGAATCCGATAAGTACGGAGGGGTGACAATACTCTTTTTTTGAGCAGGTCAAAAACAAAAACTATTACGAGTAGCCGTTCTAAAGTCAAGAACCACTTTGCTGTCTCTGCTGCTACTGATAAAGAAAAATAAAAAGTGCGACTCTCTAAGCCCAAGAAAAAAGAAAGATAAATGCGTCTCAACTGTGACAAACAAAGATGGAGAAGAATTGGGGTGCGGGCGACTTGTAA
Organism: Ceutorhynchus assimilis; assembly: GCA_917834065.1. Taxonomy (NCBI): domain Eukaryota; kingdom Metazoa; phylum Arthropoda; class Insecta; order Coleoptera; family Curculionidae; genus Ceutorhynchus; species Ceutorhynchus assimilis. The sequence goes on from OU892277.1 coordinate 64,324,254, forward strand.
CGACTTGTACAAACACGAAAAGGGCTAGGCTAGAATACTATACAAGATTACTTTCAGTTTTCGTAGGTAAAATTCCATAACGAAAACTGTGTGCGTGAGAGAGAGAAAGGAACAAAAAAAAAATAGCTAGCGTATTGTGACATGAATAATGTGATATTTCTGTTGTGGAGAATTTCCACAACAAACATGTTCCATTTAGTGCTGGATACTACCTCAAATGTGGGTATGATTACTCTCTATCGTATTTCAAAAGTTATCGAGTTGTAGACTGCATGCAATGGTTTGTTGAACAAGTGTCTCAAATGTTTGAATTTATGAATTCAAAATTCAAACATATTGTACCTCTTATTGATGGTGAAACTATAAGCTTATCCAATGCGTCGTCGAAACATTGTCATATTTGTGAGAAACCTTTTACAAACACCGATAAGATTGTTCTTGATCATGATCATTTTACGGGGAAATTTCGCAATTTTGCGCACCAATCCTGCAATCTGAATTATCGCAAGCAATTTATAGTTCCAGTAGTTTTCCATAATCTCTCGGGCTACGATATTCATTTCATAATCCGAGAACTTTCTAAGCATGGTCACGTGAACGTGCTACCCGTGAACAAAGAAAAATACATTTCGATCACCTACAGGGAACCTAATAAGGAGCTGCGTTTCAGATTAATTGATTCACTACGATTTTTGGGTGCCTCTTTAGACGAACTTGTCTCCACGTTGAACAAAAAGGACTTGCTGATATTGAAAAAAGAATTTTCAGATTTGGAGCCATCATTACGGTTATATCCATGATTTTTCAGTATTAAACGAAACTTCTCTACCTTCCGTCGATAAATTCTACAACAAGTTAAATGATGAACATTCAAGCGATGAAAAGTTCGCTCACGCCCAAAATGTCTGGCATTCGTTCAAAATTCGAAATTTAGGTGAATATTTAGATCTCTATTCGAAAACTGACATTATACTTTTGGCCGATGTTTTTGAAAATTTTCGCAAAAACTGTATAGCTGCTCACAAACTAGATCCAGCGTGGTATCACAGCATGCCTGGTTATACTTGGGACAGCATGCTCCAATTCACAAAATATCGTTTGGATATTCTACGAGACATTGACCAGATAATGTTTGTGGAGCAGGGAATTCGTGGAGGCATTTCCGTGTGCGTGAATCGCTATGCTGAGGCCAATAACAAATATATGGATACATATGATGAGTCAAAAGAATCAAGGTATTTGCTCTATCTCGACATGAATAATTTATATGGAAAAGCAATGACCGAGCCCCTACCCTACGGTGGTTTTGAGTGGGTGGACGGAGACGACGACGACTTTAAAAATTTTGATGTTATGGCAGTGGAAAACGATTCTCCAGAGGGCTACATCCTGGAAGTAGATTTGGAATATCTTAGACACTTACATGATTTACATAAAGATTTACCATTCGCGGCAGAACATCGTAAGCCGCCAAATTCAACCGAAATTAATGACCACGCTGTACGACAAGAACAACTATGTTATACATTATCGAAATTTAAAACAGGCACTGAAACATGGCCTAGTGCTGAAGAAAATTCGCAAGACTTTAAAATTTAGGCAGTCGATGTGGCTCAAGCCCTATATCGAGCATAACAATAATTTACGTATACAGAGTAAGAATGATGAGAATCTTTTTAAATTGTTCAATAACGCGGTGTTCGGAAAGACTATGGAAAACATACGAAATCATAGGATTGTGAAATTTGTAAAGACGTGGGAAGGGCGGTATGGGGCAAAAAATTTAATATCCAGTCCAAGATTTCATAACAGAACCATTTTAGATGATGATTTATTTTTGGTTGAATTGAAGAAAGCCGAACTATTTTTCAACAAACCATTGTATGTAGGCATGTCGATTTTGGATATTGCGAAAATATTCATGTATTCATTTCACTACGATTATATGTTGTCCAAATTAGTTTCAGAAAAATGTCACATTCAATATACAGTGTCACTACTTAAGTGTGCAACATATGGGATTTTTTTCAGTAATAGTGTAACATTTTCAATTTCTTGACTATCTTTTTTTATGCCCAGATTTTGTTACCTTGATTACTGCCTTCTACTGAAAGTTTTTTTGTGCAGGTTTGCAAGTTTTGTTGATTGATCTAGGAAGGTTTGATCCAGTACGGCAGGGCCCGCTGTTATTGATTAGAATCTTAGGAAAAGGAGAGATTTTTTCATCATCTCTGTTTGCAAATCTAATTGATAAATAAATAATCTGAGGTTATGATAATAATTGTTGTTTACTTTTTGATTTTTCATTTCCATCATGTCATTGAACAGCTGTTTTGTCTAGGCGTTTTCTTTAGACCTGTTCTATTTTTTGATATATGTTCTATAGGCATTTTTCAATATTCACCAGTCATTTTTATACAACCAAACTTTCAGTTCGTGTTCTTGGAGTGAAATTGAACACGCTTTTTTCTGTAGTTTTCTTCAGTGTCAGGGTTGGAGGTTTGACAGGTGAAAGCCTTCTTCCAAAATCTAAATGAAGAATCAGTCCTTTTGATCTTGAGACTTGATACCGAAAGGTTGGTCTCGGCCCTATTTGATTTTGGGCGAGACTTTTTGGAATTTTGTGCCAGGGAACTCAAGGTTTAGACTAATTTCTTGTTGATAATTGTCTAGAGTCGTCCCTTGGTCATTTTGTATTTTGTTTCGGTAAGTTTTTGAGATTTTCTTCAGGATTATTAACCTACAACACGTGTTTCGTTTCTTCAATAGGACTGTTCCGAGCAGCTTTTGGAAGTTTAAGACTTCACCTTTGGTCTAGAGGATCCCTCAATTTGAGGTAAGATTATTTCTAATATTTGGGGCTCGATTTGTTTTTTTATACGAACATCGTTATAGGGTCCTACTCTCAGGCTATAGTTGGACAATCCTACTCTCAGGCTATAGTTGGACAATCCTACTCTCAGGATATCGTTGGACAATCCTAGTGCTAGGCTGTAGCTAGACAGTCTTAGGCTATAGTTGGACAGCTCCTAGAAAGAAATTCTAGACTAGATCTAGATTGCTCTTAGTTGGCTTTGGTAGCCTCCCTTCAGCAACCCTCTTGGTAGCACTCTGGTAGAACCACGTCGAGTTCTACGTTAAACGGGACAACGTGGATAGGACTCATGACTCACTTACCATACCATAGTCTATCTACAGTGAGACTAAACCTGTAGATAATCTCCCTTCAAAACTTCTGGAGTTACACATACATTTGAAGATAACTAACACTTGTATTCCATGTAAGTTACACCTTTTACTATTTAGGCAAATCCTAAGTAAATCACTTGATACTAAATCAGGTTCGGTAAGTGCCCCTTAAATAAAATTCTAGAATTTTACCCTGAGGTTGCCCTAACTATAACTTTCACCTTTCTGTGTTTAATTTGCCTGATGGTAAAGTGTAACCCATACTGATTTTTTCTTATCTCTCACAAGTCTAAATACCAAAAGGTTTTTAGTCATGTTTATTTAAAATTCATATTTATATATGCATTATTTACATTCATTCTTTTGATAATCAAATATTCACAAATTAGGTACAAGCCTAATCCTAAACACCTTTTTTAATAACTTCGTGGCTACTTATTGGCGCAATAGTTAAGTCCTAATTACTTGGTGGCTACACTTTTTGGCGCAACAACGTGGGGCGTGGCTAACTTTTTAACACCCAAACGTGTGTGGCCCTTGAATACATCTCTATCTTAACAAGACAATTGGAGTAGTGGCTCAATAATTTTTTTGGAACTTTGTTTATATTATATAATGTGTAATATTTTTTTTAACTATTTTGATTAGATTTTGAATTAAATGGTTCGTGAGTTCTACTGATTAAAGTTTACATTTTTGATTTAATATTAGAATACAGGCAATAGAGAATTATTAATTTGATTTATGCTATTGTTGCATTAAAACTATTCCCTATTTGCTGAATTTTCTAAACCAAAGAGTGGTTCTGTTTTTTGGTAACTTTTGTGTGTGGTGACAATTTTTTTGTGAGTTGTTATTTAGGTTGGTTTGTTTGCTTATTTCTCAAATCGAACGTGTTTTGGAAAATGAAGTTATTTAGTTTATGGCTGTCCCCAAATTCTGATTTGTGACAATGGTCCTCAGTTCGTTTCGAAAACTTTTAAAACACTGTGTAAGAATTATGACGTTAAGATTTGGTACGACGCAACGTATTCTCCACAGTGTAATTTTGTTGAAAGGAATAATCGAACCATAGGTACCGCCATCAGAAGTTATGTCTAGTTTTTTGGAAATTGCTGATGTAAAAAAGTGTTTACATGCAGCTCATCAGAGGAACTCTGACATTTACAACTTACGTAAGAGGGACGCCTCATTTTATGTTGGTGATCAAGTGTGGAAGAGAAATCATATTTTGTCAAAAATTAGTCTTTGGTTGTTGTGTCAGTATTCATGTTTTGATGCCACTTTGTAAAATTAGTATGATTTTTTTTTTAAGCGTTTGGTTTTGTGAGTAGTCGCGACACCCACTTTGCCATATATGTCTCTAGCTTTTGGAAATATTTTGTGAGTTCATTTTGGAACTCTGGATTTGACCTTGGTGAGCATAAACATAGTATTCCTAATATAATTTGTCTCTGCAGTATTAAGTATATTGTTTTGCAGTTTGGATTATGTTGTGGTAACGCCAAGAAATTAAACCAAAAATAAACCTATTTAGATTTTATTGCTTTTGATACTTGATTTTGACATTTGTATTTTGCTTTAGGCAAGTACATAACCAGATTTTGACTTTTTTTTCTACCTTCAGTAGAGTTATTTTTGAATTTTTGTTGTGCCGTTTGTGGTTTGTTGTTAATAAGAAATCTTCCAGCTTTCTTATTTCTTTTTGGAAGGGGGTAGTGTAACATTTTCAATTTCTCCGCTAATAAGCTACCTTGTTTTGCTTTAGAAGATATGATTCCATATAGAACTACAATGAAATAAATGAATAAACAACTACCTTTTTTGTGCCCAGATTTTGTTACCTTGATTACTGCCTTCTACTGAAAGTTTTTTTGTGCAGGTTTGCAAGTTTTGTTGATTGATCTAGTAAGGTTTGATTCAGTACGGCAGGGCCCGCTGTTATTGATTAGAATCTTAGGAAAAGGAGAGATTTTTTCATCATCTCTGTTTGCAAATCTAATTGATAAATAAATAATCTGAGGTTATGATAATAATTGTTGTTTACTTTTTGATTTTTCATTTCCATCATGTCATTGAACAGCTGTTTTGTCTAGGCGTTTTCTTTAGACCTGTTCTACTTTTTGATATATGTTCTATAGGCATTTTTCAATATTCACCAGTCATTTTTATACAACCAAACTTTCAGTTCGTGTTCTTGGAGTGAAATTGAACACGCTTTTTTCTGTAGTTTTCTTCAGTGTCAGGGTTGGAGGTTTGACAGGTGAAAGCCTTCTTCCAAAATCTAAATGAAGAATCAGCCCTTTTGATCTTGAGACTTGATACCGAAAGGTTGGTCTCGGCCCTATTTCATTTTGGGCGAGACTTTTTGGAATTTGTGCCAGGGAACTCAAGGTTTAGACTAATTTCTTGTTGATAATTGTCTAGAGTCGTCCCTTGGTCTTTGGATTTTGTTTCGGTAAGTTTTTGAGATTTTCTTCAGGACTATTAACCTACAACACGTGTTTCGTTTCTTCAATAGGACTGTTCCGAGCAGCTTTTGGAAGTTTAAGACTTCACCTTTGGTCTAGAGGATCCCTCAATTTGAGGTAAGATTATTTCTAATATTTGGGGCTCGATTTGTTTTTTTATACGAACATCGTTATAGGGTCCTACTCGCAGGCTATAGTTGGACAATCCTACTCTCAGGCTATAGTTGGACAATCCTACTCTTAGGCTATCGTTGGACAATCCTAGTGCTAGGCTGTAGCTAGACAGTCTTAGGCTATAGTTGGACAGCTCCTAGAAAGAAATTCTAGACTAGATCTAGATTGCTCTTAGTTGGCTTTGGTAGCCTCCCTTCAGCAACCCTCTTGGTAGCACTCTGGTAGAACCACGTCGAGTTCTACGTTAAACGGGACAACGTGGATAGGACTCATGACTCACTTACCATACCATAGTCTATCTACAGTGAGACCAAACCTGTAGATAATCTCCCTTCAAAACTTCTGGAGTTACACATACATTTGAAGATAACTAACACTTGTATCCCATGTAAGTTACACCTTTTACTATTTAGGCAAATCCTAAGTAAATCACTTGATACTAAATCAGGTTCGGTAAGTGCCCCTTAAATAAAACTCTAGAATTTCACCCTGAGGTTGCCCTAACTATAACTTTCACCTTTCTGTGTTTAATTTGCCTGATGGTAAAGTGTAACCCATACTGAATTTTTCTTATCTCTCACAAGTCTAAATACCAAAAGGTTTTTAGTCATGTTTATTTAAAATTCATATTTATATATGCATTATTTACATTCATTCTTTTGATAATCAAATATTTATAAATTGGTACAAGCCATAATGTATACACATTTTTAACAACGTCCTGGCTATCCCTATTCATTATTGTTATTATTTTTTTTAATAAAGAAGCCAGATACATTATTGTAACTAATTAGTTGTTTTATTGATAAGCTCTCCAATTGCACAGGTTTTGTTTAAACATCATCAGGTTATCTTCCTAGTTAAGTCACAATTAACTTGGTGGCGCCCAAAGGTAAGATGTATACAAGGAACCCATAGACCCATGGCCGCCGAACTGATGCTGACTAGCCGTATGCAGTATAATTAGGCAATTGCCAAAATAAGTACGTAATAATAGCACAATCAAAATACAAACAAGGCCAAAAGTTGGTGCATGTCTAATCATATTAGGTGCACTTAGAATTGTTGCAAGTCAAACAGCATACAGGGTTGCTCAAAAAATATCAAAATTGTAGTAATATTTACTTAAATAAAATAAAACTTTTCCACTTTAAGGAGAGTTTTTAATATGGCTATTATCATTAATAATGTTTTAACTTGTTGAAAAAAAAATTGCGACATTTTAAAGTTGTGTTGAATATCATTGCAACAAACATGAATTTTGTGATTCCATAAAAAATTAAAAATCTAAGTTAATTTTACAAATATGCTTGAATTTAAACAAAATTATGTAAAATTGATTTGATTTTAATTAATCTTTGAACGTATTAATGGCGGAAATAAAAAATTAAAAAAATATTGTAATTAAAGATTTTTTTCGAAAGAAAATAAAAAAAAATCTTAGGAGGCTATGTTGTGGTATTTAGGCATAACTTTTAATTCCAAACAACTTTTCTCTATAACATTTTGCTGAATTTTCTAAAATAAGGGTACTTAACAGTACAGCTTTGATATTGTTTGAGCTACCCTGTATGTTGTTTGACTTGCAACCATTCTAAGTGCACCTAATATGATTATCAGATGTGCACCAACTTTTGGCTTTGTTTGTATTTGGGTTGTGCTATTACTAAAAAAAATCCCCATATGTTGCACACTTAAAAAATCACACTGTATGGATACCGACAGCTTCATATATGACATCGAAACCGATGATTTAGGTATATGAAGAAGTCATTAAGGCCGACTTGTCTAAATTCGATCCATTAGACTTCCCTCCAGATAACCCATATAACATACCGCAGGTCAATAAAAAGGTTTTAGGTTAAGTGAAAGATGAACTGAATGGTGATATTTATGACTCACCAAGTGGGCTTGAGATCCAAAATGTACAGCTTCAAGGCCCTTAAGGGAAAAGTAGTGAAAAAATCAAAAGGCGTCAAAAAAAATATAGTCAAGTATAAAATTGCATTTGAAGATTACGTAGATTGTTTGAGAAATTTCAAAGAAAGTACTAAGCACTAAGTCCATATGACGATAAACGTTTCCTAGTTCCCATTTCTTTCAATACTCTTCTCTGGGGGCATTATAGCCTTGCTGTTGCTGACGAATAAAAGTATTGTAATGTTGAGCATCCTTATGTTTTCTCTCTCTCTCTTACAGATGACCAGCAGCATCAGCGATTTGCTTAGTGACTTGTGTGTCAATGCAGTATGTGCAAATGTATCTAACCTAGCAACATTTTTGAATACTGTACATCTACCACAAATTTTAGTTAGACAAATATACAAAAATATGCAAAGGTTCGCTGAGACCACATATGCCAACTGGCTCATAATAATAATAATAATACTAATAATAACAATATGGTGGAATTACCCTTAATACCTTTATTAACATGGGGAGACAAATATGTAACCACCTCTGAGCGAAATAAAATTTTGAGTACAAACAACTGGGATTATATATTTGACGAAGAAAAATATATTTTGTGGTTTCATTATTTCAAAATTGAGGGTCATCATCATCATGGGTCTAATAAATTATATGTCTTTATTTCCTGCCGAAATGGCTTGTCCATTAGATTTTCTATTAAACGAGAATATTATCTTGAAGTTCGTAACAGTTGCGATCTTATTTCAAATGTGTATCAAAATAATTCTTATTGGTGTCAAAGCTGCTATTCCGAATTATTGTTTACGCTGTTGGATGAAGAGGATTGTCGTAGAATAATGCATTCCACTTTATCAGGGCGTGGCAATAAAATTCGTTTTGAAGGGTGGAATGAGACAGAAAGTGACTCAGACGCTTGAATTTTTATTTGTATTCTAGCAGTTGATATAAAATATTTTATATTATGTATTAATCTGTCTCTCTATCTCTCTCTCTATAACTCTTATTATTATGTATGTATTATGTCAATTAATCAATAAGGCCACTAATAATAATTGTATGTATATTTGAAATAATGTATCAATCTATCTCTCTCTAACCCGTATATGTATGTATTATGTCAATTAATCAATAAGGTCACTGATAATTGTATGTATATATTTTATTAATCTATTATATTTTAATAAACAGCTCAATAATTATTGTATTTGATTTTTATTTTTCCGACAGCATCCTGTTATACGACACAACAAACTTGACACTATGTACGCTAGATCGCGCCACCGACACACACTGACCTAACCCACGGGACCCGGGTCGCTCTGACGTCATCACAGAACCCGAACCATACTTAAATATACGTAGCGATTTCGAAGCGACATAGAACAATCCCTTCCACGCAAACTCCATATCACAGGAACCTGTAATTTCGAACCCATTCTTGTCGATCAATTGCAAGAATTCACCGCACTCTCGATAGATGGCGCCATGACGTTTGACAGATGACGTTTGACAAGATGGCGCCTACGCATCCACCTTTGTGTCAAGGACGGCACATCCACTTTCGTGTCAAGAATGAAAGATTGAGGTTGTGGTCGGATTTTTATGCTAGAGCCCGCTTTGTACATATTTCTCATTTCATTGCAATATTATTCTTTGTACATAACAACTGTACTGTTGCCTTTGTCAGATTCAGCATATCAAAATCTCAGGATGATTCTTTAAAAAACTTTTTGTTTCATTGTATTGCTTTGTAATGTAGGAATTTTTTTCCCGAATGTTCGTGTTGTAAAAGTTTGTCAAGATGCTCTTAGATCCTTTTTACTATTTTCTTCCATATTTAAAAATGTTATACAATACTCGATGTCTCTGAATATGATAGGAATGGGAACATCCCTTCTCGTTAAAGGTAAAGCGAATTTGGGACCTAAGCTTAAAATAGAATTGACATTATCTGGAATATTGATGTCAGTATAGTTGAAAATACATTTTTTAACTGATTTATCGTCAAAAAGAAGTAAAGCTTGTTGATTCTTTGTAAGATAATCTATTTTATTTACATTGTATGGTTTAAGAAAAACACATAAACCGACTCTTAGCTTAAGACCAGTAGTAAGCTGCATAAATTCTCCATCATACAATGTCTCAAAGCTTTTGCACAAAATTCTTTCACCACTTATAAGTCTCTCCATATTTAATGTAAAAAATTCCTTTGAGTTTGCTGAATTTACGAAAGAAATATCTTTACCTACTGGCTACGTCCTTGTATCTTTAGATGTAGTCTCTTTATTCATGAACATTCCTAAAGATCAAGTTATAGAAATAATTGGAAAGAGATGGCATTTTATTAAATCTGCCTGAAATGCCGCGAACCACTTTAATAGGTTTAGTTGAAGACAAACTGGTATAGGAAACCAACAAGTTAAGGGAGATTGTGGAATTTTAAATCTAATAACCCTACCCACCACAAGCTTAATACTATCCACAAGCTTTGACATAGAGCCATTGAACTTAGTCATGTTTCTTTCCAGTCTGAAAATTTGAAAATTATATCCTTCCTCTTATATCAGAACAATTACCCTAAGTTCTTCATCAACCAGTCCATCAATAGCTTTCTTCGGAAACGCCACAGCCTTTCAACTGATTCACATCCCAACACAAGACCACCTAACCAGGAAAAAAAGTTTTTAAAACTGCCGTTTGTTCCCGACTTATCCCATAAGCTTAAAAAACTGTTTCAGAGTGATGAATTCGCATTGGCATTCTATAACATTGTCAACATTGTTCTTTAGACTCAAAGACAAAACACCAATTTTCGACCAGTCTAATGTTATTTACTCAGTACCGTTTACTTGCGGTAAACAGTACATAGGTTAAACAAAAATTGCGCAATAGACTTAAGAAACACCAATATGACTGCCAAGAAAAATATAGGACGAAGGCTGAAAGAACTGCTTTGGCACAACACCATTTTCTTACAAACCATACCTTTAATTTTAATGAGGTAAAAATTCTTGACAAGGGGATAGGTTATGTGAAGCGTTGCATAAGTGAGATGATATACATACAGATTACCGATAATGTCAATCTAAGAACTGATGTTGCGAACCTTAGCAATATTTATAGCAACCTATTAAATAGGGCAAAGAGACAAGTTCTATAGCATATTGGCTAACATAATAGAATCAAAGATTATATTTCCTATAGCAATTATTAACAGAGAAGCCGTCGTTCATTAGTGTTTTTTTTTTTTTTTTTTTTTAATTCCGTTTTTTCTTTCTTCAAAGTCTATACCTAACAATAAACCACTTCACTATGAGAACCGCTTTGCTGCTGGCGTGTTTGTTTGACTTGCGTAGATTTTTAATTTTAATTTTAAATTTTGACTGATTTTAACTGTAATGTCCAGCTTCGTGTTTTATGTGCCGTAGGTATATGTATTTGGAATTTTTAGCAATGACGTTATATTTGGAAGGTATGTTGACTCCCTATAATTTTAATGTTTATCTAGTTTTTGCTTACGTTATTTTCCTTGTTAGTTTGTTAATTTCATTTTATTCTTTTTTCTTTTCGAACTTTTTAAATGTCCACAGATTATTTTCTCAACGTTTTAATGGTTTGATTGATTTTTGTTTTTTCAATTTAAAATGCATATTAGTTTAAATTTACTAAGAGTTTTAGGTACTTGATCAATTTTTTAAATCTTTCAATTTTCCCTTTGAATTCTTTAATTTTATTACCAATTTCTTATGTAAACCATATTTTTAGCCTGAAAAAGACCAAAATATAAGGTCGAAACGTCGCTGAATAAATAACAACGTCTTTTTTTCTGCTGTCCTATTCCCGCTACTCCTTTTCACTGTTAAGATTTTATGTTTTTCTGAATTAGTGAATTCCTGAAATTCAGCAAATTCTCTTTGTTGTTTACTACTTTGGGAAAAATAAATATAGACATCTTTAACAAGCTGTTCCAATGATCGCGGAAGAACTTTACAAGCATGGCTTACAGCTAGTGCTACCGAATGACAAACGCATTTAAGAAATATGCAGTGGGGATTTATTTCGCGGATTTTAGCGAAAATGCCATTGATGTCCCCAAACATGATATTTGTGGTGTCAGCAGCAAAACTTGACAGTTGACTCAGCATACTAAGTCCTTGTTCTATTAAGGCACCATTAAGTCAATAAGTCATCAGCAGTTTCCCCTTGAATGTCGACTGCACACAAAAATCTAGTTTTCACACAGCTACTTGCATCTGAATAAAATTTAACGGCGATGGCAAGAACTTTCTTTGTACTCACATCAGTACTTTCATCAATAATCACTGAAAATGTTGACGGTCCTGACTTTAGATCTTCCATCAATTTTTCTTCGAATTGGGCTCCCAAAATATTAGGATATTGCAGGAAAATTGTTTTGCAATTTCAGAGTCGTGAGAAGTATCCTAAATGACATCGCTTAAATGATCCATTACAAAAAACGGTACAGTATGCTATACAAGAATATAATAGTATATTATGATATAAGTGTATAAGATGGCCTTTGAAGCACGCGCGACATATTTCAAAAGACGACGCGCAGCGGAGTGTTTTGTAAGTCGCAAGGTCTTTAAATGCTCTTATACACGCATATCATACGCAATTTTTTTCATTGCAAATCCATCATTATCTCAAAAATGTTTTAAATATGTTCATTCATTTTCATAAATAGTAATTTAAACTGAAGGTAAATATCTGGGTAGTAAAGGTAGATCAAACGTTTCTATAGCAAACCTTTGAAAAGCTAGGCCGCATCATAAACTTCATTTTATGCACGCTGCAGCATGCGATAATCGTTGATTATGATGCATGCGTAATAAAAACTATTTTATTCTCTACTTATCTATTATAGATCCATAATACCTAGGAAACGAAATACGGTAATATACCTATAACAACCTGAGGGCATTATAAGCGGGTATAGCTCAAAACGCCCGCTTATAATACCCTGAGATGTTTTTGTTTTTATTGTTTAATTAATTAGCACTCTACCCTATGCAGCCACTAAATGTCCGACCGAAAAAAATTGTCGGTCTGGCCAGGATTTGAACCCGGTCAAATAGCAACGTTGCCTATGTAGTCGAGCGGGTTAACGCATACGACCACCGTTGCCTTATGGGATGTTTATAGGTATAATAATTTCGTTTCTAGGTACAGGGTCAGGTAGTACAGGTACATGTCAAAATACAAAACAATATTCTGTCACACATACAAGTTTAACTGATATTGTCAAATACTAAATTGATGAAAGAACATTAAGTTGACTAGAAAATAAAGATTTTTGAACATTTGTCGATCTAAAACAAGAATCAATAGTTTACTCTCCTGTTTGCATTACAAAATGATAGAAAAGAACCAACATTGGATCTCCCAGTAAATCCAATCATTTTCTTTTTATGCTGCGGAGGCATTATGATCCTTCAAGGATTCCATTCGGGATGAAATCGTAACGTTGCAGGCTTTACAATGGGAGCCGTTTCCATCCATGGTTTGCAAAGCCAAGCAGAAAATAATGGGTTCTGCTCTTAGACCATATAACACAGAGAGACACGATTATTTACATTTAAAAGCAATCCAAGATTAAAATCATAAAATCGGTGGTTGCCAAATTGTACGGGTTTTCATTCATCTCTTGCGATCTGTCGATAGTGCATTGTTGCGTAGTTTGATCGTGAGTTTGTGAGTTTATTGATGAGTTTTTTGTGTTTTTTTGGAATAAAGTGTTAGTAATACTTTTCAATATGGGTCGCCAGTGCAAGTTTTGCAAGAAATCAGCCCTTTTGAATCCGTATTTATCGTTTCATAGGTAGGTAAGTAAAATTATGGTAATATTTTGTTGTGGTCAGTCAGTGGCGTATACAAAACACGTGACATTATTGTCTCCTGATAAATATAAGAATAAAAGAAAATTATTATTCCACTTTAAAATTGAATTTAAATACTACTTAATCTAGTTTTGCAGCTATCTATTCGCGTAATGCACTTAATTACACACATTTTAAACAAAAAAAATCCCACTTGTGTAAAAATAAGCTTAACAAATTCTTGTAATTTCTAGGTAAGAAGTCGGAAAATTATACATAAATATATTTTATGTTTCATTTTTTAAATTTATTTTTAATTTTAAATTTAAATATCATATAATAACAAGTTATCAAAATGATTTTTTATTTTAGATTTCCAAAAAACTCTGAGCGAAGGAAAATTTGGTTTTCGATTTCTGGGATGGAGGATCATGAGAACTTTCCCAAACATGCAGAAATGTTCAGATCATTTTAATCCTAGTGATATTTCAGCTCCACAACTCTCTTCGCCGGCACAGTTTGCGCCGATCTCCTCGCGCAACGCATTTGCCCCGCCCCATGGGATAGAAGAATGCTGGGGGGTACGGTCGGGTGATCAGTGTTTTTTTTATTCGTTCGACAACCATAGTCGTGTATTGATATTTTTGATTGTTTGGTTTTCTAATGCTTCATTTAATACTTTCGATAGTGAAATGAGTGAAACAAAATCATGCATGCTTTCTTTTATTTGTATATTATAATGTACCATTGCCATAAAAAAAAGTAGGTACTAAGTAAGTTATTAACGCCAATTTGAGCTCTCGGTGTAACATACAAAATTTTGACAGTAAATAACATTTAAAAATATATTGGGTTCGGGCAATCACTAATTAAAGATATGTGACGTTGACCTTTCGCCCTTTTAGACTAGATTTTGGAGGAAATCTAAACAACGTAAATTTATTATACCCTTATTCTCACCTTTGTTGTTTTATTAATTTCCTTTACAATATTATAGAATATCACGTTTATTCAGAGAAAAATGGTTGAAATCAAAGTGTACTGAGTACACTTTGACCATAAAGAGCGGATATACCTAATTCAAGTTGCATTTTAATGCAAATTCCGTATATTTGACCATTTCCGAAAAATTTGTATATTTTTAATGTTCTGTCTATTATTTTGATAAATTCAACATATTAGTCCTTTCTTTGAAATTTGAACTCATTTTCAGCACAAGGTACCCCATCACGGTACCTAATTGAAAGGGCGCGTTAAGTACCTTGTTTTATTGCATCTCATACGACTAAGCCAACCTAAAAATGATGCATGTTTGCTGGTAGGTTCAGATAGAAAGAAATCATTTGATGTAGAAAATTTTGATTATATTAGTAGCAATTAGTTAAAATATGTACAGGGTGGCTCAAATTCGAGCCTCATCATTGGGATCTCGGTAAACGTAAGAGATACGGGGTCGGTTAAATTATGGCAAAGTTGCGAAATTTTAAGACCAATAGAATGCCGTTTTGAAACTAGAAAGATTCCAAATACTTCCAGATATTCGGAAAAAACCGAAATTTTGTAAAATCTTTTTTATTTTTTCCCGGGCTTATTTGAAAAGCAATTTTAAAATAAATGTCATTTCATCATTATCACTTTTTCCCCTTTAGAAGTTGGTGCTACTAAATTTAAAATTCGACGTTTCGTCTTCAAGCGGCCATCCTCAACTTACGTTTTTTAAATACGGACCTAGATTTTTTATTTGCGATTTTCTCATCTTTGGGCATCCTAAAACGGATACTGTTTATCATTTGTCAATAACACGGTGGAAAAAGCAGGTTCGTATTTAAAAAAAAAAAATTGATGATGATTCCAGAGGAACGAAACGTTGGATTTCAAATTTAATACCGCCATCTTGTAGAGAAGAAAAAGTGACAATGGGAATGTGAAATTAGTTTTTCAAAATCTTTTTAAATGGAATCAGGAAAAAATTTAAGAAAAAACGAGAAATTCATGTTTTTCTCGTATACTTTTCATTTTTTCCTGATTTTATTTAAAAAGATTGCGAAAAACTAATTTTACATCCCCGTTGTCACTTTTTCTTCTCTACAAGGAGGCGGTATTAAATTTAAAATCCAACTTTTCGTTCCTCTGGAATCATCATGAATTTATTTTTTTCAAATACGGACCTGCTTTTTTTACTGTGTTATTGAAAAATTATAAACAGTATCGGTTTTAGGATGCCCAAAGATGACGAAATCGCAAATAAAAATCCAGGTCCGTATTTAAACAAAGAAAGTTGAAGATAGCCGCCTGAAGACGAAACGTCGAATTTTTAATTTAGTAGCACCATCTTCTAAAGGGGAAAAAGTGACAATGATGAAGTGACATTCATATTAAAATTGCTCTTCAAGAAGCCCAGGAAAAAATAAAAACGATTTTACAAAATTTCGTTTTTTTCCGAATATCTCCGGAAGTATTCGGAATATTTCTAGTTTCAAAACGGCACTTTATTGGTCATAAAATTGCGCAACTTTGCCATAATTTAACCGACCCCGTACTCTTCCGGTTTCCGAGATCCCAATAAGGAGGCTCGAATTTGGGCCACCCTGTACATATACGCATATGTATTTGTAGTTCCATTATTATTTTGAATTCTCATATTAAAAAAAAAAATTAAAAATATCCTATTACAGTACTGTCAGGTCGAAACTAGATATCTCACTTCAAAAATAAAAATCCGTTTAATCCGGCCGCGACTCCTATCCCAAGCGCGAGAAACACCGCACCATTTCATCTCGCTTGGTTCTCGACCGCCAGATCAAAGGCGCCGCTCGGAGTTGTCGAGCTGAATAGTGGTTAAGCCTAAGCTATTATATGTTATTACTATACTTAACGGAAATCGGTACTTTTAAGAGCAGATGCGGTTCCGGACCTTAATGCACTAATTTTCCCTGACCCTTCTTGTTCTATGTAAATAATATTTTTATAACTCAAGAAGGTCCTTAGTCATGACTGGTTTCAATTACTATTTATTTTAGCTCTGGATCTTCTGCTAGTGTCTCGCCACCATCTCTTTGGTCACCCCCAAGATCATCAGGGTAAGTTGGATTTTCAATATTAATCATTAGCTACAAAATTTTAAAAAAAGAACTTATTAAATATCAATATCCACTCTAACTTATCTAGGTACCATTTTGATTGAATTAAAAAGTTGGGACAGAAAAATTGTATCTATACATAATGTATATTCTATACTAAAGGCTAAAGTCTCCCCTTTCAAATCAATCAATCATTATTCTATACAATATTCCCAATTAGGTATTGTTAAAAATTTACCTGTTTTGCGTCCCAGCTTTTTTTATGACATTGGTACCTGCTTATGCTGTAGAGTACCCTTGTAACTAGTATATGGTCAAAAAGCCCCCATTTATTTATTATCTAGAAACGTCGGAAAACCTAAACAATATAATATAATAATGCTGAATACGCATTATTACATTATAAATTATAGTCTGGGAGTTAACGACATATTTCGTTGTACCATTTCCGCAAGCTTCATCCTTTTTGTATGTGCTATGCGTGTAGTATATGATAGTAATATGAAGGTCTGCCGGCGCACCCTCACGACAGGGGGTTACAGGAAGGTTACAATTACAGCAAAAAATTTACGAAAAAAACTTATAGCCGCACAAGCGAAACTTATTGTACGTATTGGTAAAAACATAGACAGCTTAGAAAATATCGTCTGCCACCTAAATTCCACGACAAAAGTCGTCTGCCACCCACAAGAATAAGCGCAAAAAAAATTTAAACCCGCAAGGTTGAAATTAATTGGAATACTTCTTTTCATAGTAACAAACACAAAAATAATAGTCTGCCACGAATAAGGTACAACGAAGATCGTCTGCCAAGCCTATGAAGTTAGGTTCGGTATATTAGGCAATCCAAACCACGTGAAATTCAAGATGGCGTGGCGGCCACACGTGGACCAAAAAACACAAAAAAATATCTAGTTTCTGTCCGACTTAATAGTTTCCGTACCTAGTAAACAAATATTTTACTGAATATTCAAAATCAAAGCTGCAAGCGAAACTCGAAGAAAAATAATTATATTTTAATTATTTTGCATGAAAACACATATTCAAAACACTTGCTGGCCGCTACGCCATATTGAATTTCTCGTTTTGACAGGTTGATTGGATTGCCTAATGGGGGATCATGGAATTTTTGTAAAAAAAAAACTAAAGATGGCGCCACTAATTGGGCAATTTTTATGAAGTTATTTTTTGGCAGTACTGTCAACTGTCAGTAGCGTCATTGCAGAGTCTTGCAGAGTCTTCATAAATTGAGGTATAAAAAGTCTTGTGAAAAGTGCGTGTAAATTTGAAATGTCTGAAGTAAAGCCTCACTGTGTTTTTTGTGCAAAAAAAAACAGCAAAATTGCAAAAGTTTGGCATTCGTACTTTAAATACAAGTGAAAATATTCTCTCAATTCGTAAGGAGAAGAATTTAGATTTGAATTACGTTATATTACCTCAAGAAGTAAATGACTATCAGAGATACCACTCAGCTTGTTATTCGAAGTTTACGGCAGTGTCAAAAAAATACAAAGTTGTTCCAGCAGAAGATAAACCATCAGAATCAACATCAAAGTAAGTTGTGTAATGCATTTACTCTGTCTCTCACACTTACAAACATTATACACACGCGCATATTCTGATTTATTAATTTTATGTTTTAGTGTACTTGTAGAAGAGGAAAGTGTTCTCGCTGACAAAAGTGCTGAGCCATCAACTTCAAAAGCAAAGTAAGTGTGATAGAACTTTAGTGATTAATCTACGCAATGAGGCACTAGCCGCGTATGGCTAATTCACTAAAATGTTGCACCGCCACGGATGCGGTAAAAAATTCACTAAAGCAATGTCAAACTACAGCTTGCCAAACCCTGTTTAATTTAACAACACGGCTTTTTCTACCATTACACCAGCTGAAGCTTAGCCACATGCTGTAGATGACGTTACACACATAGCCTCACTTTCGATCGGGGGACAAGAACATGTCTAAAAAAACTACTTTAATTTATTATAAAATTGCTGAATAAATCGAATGAAAAACTACGCAAATAACTTAATTACTGTTTATTTGTCCTAATCAAAGAAAAGTGATTTGTCCTAATGACATATATGTTTGTCCCCCTATCGAAAGTGAGGTTATGTGATTTGTGATCCGGCACGATGTGAATAGCATTAGTCAATTTTTTTATTTCTGACTGGGAATCAAACCACTACGCACCATTTATTGAGAACAAAACTACATATTTAAACTACGAGTATTCTGACTATAAAATCGAGATGTTAGTTCAAGGTTGTCACCGCTTTAATTATGCAAATAAGGCAATCTGAATATAAAATCGATATGTTTATGTTAGTTCAAGGTTGTCACCGCTTTTGCATACATTAAGTGCTGACTCATAGATAGGCAATTACTTATACATAATTGAAGTCGGGTAAGTGTTTGGAAGAAGTCCGGACAGGTCAGGAAAGGGCTGGATAAGGTCTGGAGAAATCTAGACAAGTCTGGATAAAGTCTGGATAAGGCTGGATGAAGTCTAGCTAAGTCTGGAAAAGTTTGGATAAGTTTAGATAAAGTCTGGAAAAGAGCCAGAAAATTTCTGGAAACGTCTGGAAAAGACTCTATTAGGTCTGGAGAAATCTAGACAAGTCTGGATAAAGTCTGGAAAAGCCTGGAAATTTCTGGAAACGTCGGGAAAAGGCTGGATAAGGTCTGGAGAAATTCAGACAAGTCTGGGTAAGGTCTGGAAAAGTGTATTTGAAGTCGGGAAAGTGTTTGGAAGAAGTCCGGAGAGGTCAAAGGGCTGGATAAGGTCTGGAGAAATCTAGACAAGTCTGGATAAAGTCTGGATAAGTCTGGATAAAGTCTAGCTAAGTCTGGAAATGTCTCGATAGGTTTGGATAAAGTCTGGAAAAGAGCCAGAAAATTTCTGGAAACGTCTGGAAAAGGCTCTATTAGGTCTGGAGAAATCTAGACAAGTCTGGATAAAGTCTGGAAAAATCTAGCTGTCTAGAAGTCTGGATAAAGTCTGGAAAAGTCTGGAAATTTCTGAAAAAGGCTTAATAAGGAAAAAATTGAAATTGTCGCATAGCGCTGAAATTTGGTACGATGGCCTTATTTATTGTTCTTACGAATATACTGCAATTTTAATTGCTTCACATGATATAAAATTGCAGTATATTCATGAGAACAATAATAAATAAAGCCATCGTACCAAATTTCAGCGCTATGCTTTTTTTTTACTTTTTGAAAAATCCCGCGCGACGTTTTCAGGCCAATAAGTCATTAAGTAATTAACGAAAAAAAAAAATACGCAGGGGCATTATGAGAGGAATAATAAATGGGCTGCCGATTGTCGAAAACTGTCACCCAATATTTGGCCCCGTTTAGAAATTAGAGTGAATGCAAGAAAGGAGTAGTTTTCGATGCAATTTACAACTTCCTCGCACTTTAGACAAGTCCGTGCTCGCTTAATTTTCAAGTAAAAAATTCGAACAAAAAAGCATTGGAGAGTGCATTTCATTAGCAATAATGTGGTGTTCGAAAAATTGAAATCGGATTATGCATTCGGCCGCTGCTGCAACAAATGCGCGCAAAATGGCAAAACGTTGATTCAGTGACCTTGAACAAAAACATGCTACTATTCAAGACGCTGCAGAAAAAAAATTATAGAAGATAGAGGGATGCTGTCCGTGAGTTTTTTATAGCAAAAAACATCAGGTACAACATTCATTTGAAACTTTTTGCTATTGGACCATCCCTTTGAGCAGCGTTCTCCATAAACCTCAAATTACCCCTAAAAACCACCCCTAACTAAAAACCCTATGGAAGTACAAGGTCGCAAACTTAATATGTTATTAAGCACATGAAAATGAACCGATCCCCCCCAAAATGTTAACTTCTAATTATGTTGAGGTAAACTTCCTTCATTGCTTGGCCTATTTGATCACATTTAAAATTTATGTCTACCACGTAGGTACAAACAAAAAATGTAAGTTGAATAATTGAGCAATTGAATTTAAAATCTTTTTTCGATTGTTTGCAGTAAAATGTTGATCGAGTAGAATTCAATAACTGGCCGAATAAAAAAAAAGGAACTTCATGAAAATGTAAAAAAAAAATTAAGACTCGATATCTCGTATTATACCACAGCACATAAATAGTCAATAACTCGGTTTATAATAACACCTTGATTATGGTTATGATTATTCTGTTTTAATTAACACGTTCACTACCGCCGGCCACTATAGTGGTCATTACGGTTTCCTGGTGTGAACCGCGGCCACTAATCTGGCCATATATTCCTACTCTTTTATTCAATTTTGAAGCGGATCGTGAATGGTGCGGTTATTAGGTACTTTGGTCCATTCTTAATGTTTC
This sequence comes from Ceutorhynchus assimilis, assembly GCA_917834065.1. Lineage (NCBI taxonomy): Eukaryota > Metazoa > Arthropoda > Insecta > Coleoptera > Curculionidae > Ceutorhynchus > Ceutorhynchus assimilis. Next base: position 64,345,294 of record OU892277.1, read on the forward strand.
TTGTCCGCGCAGAGCCACTATAGTGGCCTCTGGTTCTTTAGCGTTCAACAGAGAATCACAAATTACAGATGATAGCTTCAACGGAATTCCACAGAAACCAATGCAACAAGAACTGAGTTAGGTTCCTAGATTAGAGAAGGTTGAAAAGGCAATCAGACAACTACAGAACAATAAATCAGCTGGTATTGACGGCATTCCTGCTGAATTAGGTGCCCAAACTCACATACTAATAAGTAAAATATGGGTTACTGAGACTGATACTTTTCTGTTATATATTTCATGGAATCAGATGTATTTTCCTATATTATGTTCAAGGTCATTAAAATGGCCGTTGGTCTATTCTGATGTCAAGCACCACTCACAGACCAGTGGCCAATTTAATGGCCTCAAAACAAAATGGCGGAATTTTATTTAGTAACACCAACTGATCCTATCTGTCTAAATATCGTTCAAATATTCATAATACTTTTAAAGATATTATACTTGGTCCATAACAAGTGACAGCCCTTTAACGCTCGGTAGTGAACGTGTTAAACCACTTCGAAAAATGTATACCTACCTACGAGTTCCATAAAACAGAATGAGATAAGTAGACATACGCACACCGTACATTCAAGAAATGTGATCGATTTAAAATCATTATGATATACCATACAAAAATAATTAGTCACCAACTCCATCCATCGCATTTGAAATTTCTTCACTAAAATAACATCTGTTCAACTTATCTCACTGTTACATTTAATGTATAAAGCCGCGTCCAGATTAGTAAATAAATGCGTTGTGTTGAATTCGGGATTCGCCACACATTTTTTTGGCACAAATTTGGTATCTTGAACCACATAAATATTTGTGTTGTGCGCCGTGCGTTCTTGCTCAACACGTGTGTGGCGGTGGTGTATGGCTTTCCTAAGCCTATTGTATACATTCTGGCAATTTTGGGCCCAATCTTGTGTATCAAAAATTCAAAATTATTTGAAGACATACGCAATTTTTTTTTCAAATGCCCTGTACTTTCATCCATAAATAGAATATTCAATAATGTGCCACCGTCAGAGTTTTTCTTATGCTGATACAGATACTTAGTCCAATAGACCTGATGGTTTTGTTTCTTTTTTTCTCTTCCTTTTTCGTAATGAGAATAAGGCACATAACTATGAAAGCAACACATTTTTTTGCAGTATTATCGATCCATCAGAAGACAGTAATCACGGATTCACAATTTGTCAAAATCGATGCGTTCGCGAAAAAATACGTCCACACCAGAACATGTTGCGCCGTAAATCTCTTTGATGTTTTGAAAAAAACCGACAATCCGCGGATCGCGTGCGTTGAATGCCGCGAAAATTTTTGCGTGCGTCCGTATGCTGCGAACAGGTCCACACTCGCCTAAATTTGTATCGCACACACACATTTGTGCCGAATGCCACGTACAACGTAAATTTTTACTAATGTGGGCGCGGCTTAATTTACATTTAAATAAAAAATTATGCTGTTTTTTGTACAACACCTAATAAATATTTTCCATTTTATAATTATTTTGATGGACTTGATTTAAAAAAAAAGCGCGCGAAGCGCGCTCATGACCTAGTTGTTATAAATACGAAGTTGTTGATCAAAAAGTACAAAAAACACTTGATAACGTTTTAACATGTCCCGAACATGGAGAAGCTGACACGAAAATCACCTATCACATAAGCAACATCACTGTGAATCAAATGTAGTTGTACGGTGCTCCGATACTGACATCCTTATCATATTGCTGGGCAATATGTCACACATAAGAAATGATGTAAGGTTGTGGATTCATGTTGGCGTTGGGAATTCGCGAGGATTTGTAAATGTTAGGGAGTTGTAGAATCAATTAGGAGCAAAATTATGTAATGCGTTACCAGCTTTCCACGCGCTAACGGGCTGCGAATATAACCCATCTTTCTATCGAAAAGGTAAAAATCGCCCATTAACTATTTTGAGGAACTGTGATAGGTACATAGATGCCTTTGAAAGCATTAGCGATTTGAACACTGGAAACTTATCACCAGTTTATACAGTTATTGAAGAATTTGTATGTCACATGTATGATGTATGGGTTGAAAAAGATAGTTGACATCAATGAGGCTCGTGTAGCTCTTTTTATGAAGACCTATAAAATGAATGAGAGTGACGAAATCTTCCGGAGCAACGCAAAAAATGTCGATGGAGCAGTATTACCACCTTGCAAAGCAGAGCTGCAAAAACAATTAAAACGGACCGCATATATTGCACATCTTTGGAGGCATGCTTATCTCCGGCAACCGACGGAATTTTCTCCAACTGACTATGGTTGGGAGGAATCAAATGACAACCTTGTTTTTCAATGGTTCGAAGGAGATCAATTACCAAAATCCATCGATGACATAGCAATCAACTCAGATGAAAATGTAGGTATTATAATTATATAGCCTTTAATAAATAATTTCAATATCTATAGTATACTTACTTACAGATGAAGAAACAAATACAGAACCAGAACAAGACCAAGATCAGTCAGACGAAGAAGACGAGGCTGAAATCGATAGTTCTAATTTTGAGGATTTCGATGTAATATGGGATGAAACAGATGTTTCAAATGATCAATGTGATATGGATGAATGATGGTCATGAATTCGCGGCAATCAAACAAGATCAGCATCATTCATAAACCTAATAAATATAGCCTTTTTTGAAATTAAAATCAATAAATACTATCTCAAAAAATTCTCTATTGTCATTGTAAAGTAAAACTGTAATTATTGCTCATTTTCATTTTCAATAATTTCATCGAATTTCAATATTATTCAAAATCAATTTTGAGTGTACGCGATGAATCCTTCCATACCTTCTTCAAGAACTCTAGAACATTAAGCTTTATTAAAAGCTTTTTACAATTCATTCTGGTTAGTCTTACAAAAAAAATAAAATAAATAGGGATAAGAGAAAGATGCAACGTCCTAGAGGTGGTGCTTGGGCACTGCATGTCAAACCCAACTTCATAGGCTTGGCAGACGATCTTCGTTGTATCTTATTCGTGGCAGACTATTATTTTTGTGTTTGTTACTATGGAAAGAAGTATTTCAATTAATTTCAGCCTTGCGGATATAATTTTTTTTAATATTTTTTTTGCGCTTATTCTTGTGGGTGGCAGACGACTTTTGTCGTAGAATTTAGGTGGCAGACGATATTTTCTAAGGTTTCTATGTTTCTACCAATACGTACAATAAGTTTCGCTTGTGCGGCTATAATTTTTTTTCGGAAATTTTTTGCTGTAATTGTAACCTTCCTGTAACCCCCTGTCGTGAGGGTGCGCCGGCAGACGTTCATATTACTATCATATACTACACGCATAGCACATACAAAAAGAATGAAGCTTGCGAAAATGGTACAATAAAATATGTCGTTAACTCCCGGACTATTAGGAAATACCATTGTAAACAGTAACATTAATTGCGTGTCAAAGCCAGGTCGCTGTTCGTAGTTTTGTTCAACTTAGAAATAGTTTTGTAACATTTAGTTGTGAACTTAGTTAAGGCTCTTTGCAAAAATAAACGGTTTTTTAAAACACAGTCCGACGGTTGCGTCACTTAATTATCTGATTTTGTTGAGGTGTTTTCCAACCTATACCTGAAAGTGACCATAAATAGCCCCTAATTAAGAAATAATTTTTAAATTTTTGTTATGAGTTCCATGTGGAATAAAACTATGTACACTTTAAAGTTTAAGTTTGATACTGATGGTATGGTTCAAGATGACCCTATAAATGTCGCTGGTCCTTCTAAACTGTAAGTATGCCTACCCTTTTAAATTTTAAAGATATGGGCTGACTGTAGGTCTTAACCTTCAATCGCCTACCTTTCTTTTGTCTAATAATTATAATTAGGTATTGTTTTTTATAGAGATCCCCTTCGGCCACCTTATCTGCTTTTGAAACTGAAAACCCTCAAAGGTAGCTATTTTTAGTTTATATGACTAAAATTGAACAAATCAACGTTTCATAAGATTTTCGGTAGTTCACATTTCCAACCAAAAACTCTATTCTGAGGGAATTATTCTAACATGTCTTTTTTTTTTGGTAACTCACATCAAGGTTCTTTTTTTGCTCTACATGATTCTTACAAAATCATTATTATAGTCATAATATTTACTTTCAATTATTTTCTAGATTGGCAACTGAAGAGGCATTTGAAGGCCCTGAAAAAATATATTATTCATATTCCTGGATAGCCACATCAGAGGATCTATATAAAAGAAAAATTATTAGGAAAAGGCCATATGTTGGAGACATGACCAGCAGTGATTTTTTAACCCTAGAAAAAGGAGAAAAAACTTACAAATGGTAAAAAAAAACTGTTGTTAGTCAAAGAAGGAAAATCCACAATCTGCAGATGACTGTGAGAAGATTGAAAATTAATATCAGGGACGGGGCCATGGGGGGGGGGGGTTAAAAAAAAAGTTCCTAAAATATATCGAAAGTTGGGAAAATTTGGATAAAAAATTTAAAGTTGGGAAAAACTGGTGGACAAAAATTTGCGCAACTTATTTGCGAGGACTAATTATTATTATTATTGTCTTTTGAGAAATACTTAAGAATGAAGTTAACTGACTTTTCAGAATCCATCGGTGTAATGTCTGGAGATCGCGGAGGCCCGTTAATGGTACCACTAGTGGAAATTATTATTCCTGGAATTACGAGCTTGATATGTCGTTGGATTTAGATTAAAAAGTAGAGTTTATTAGGCATAAAATAAAAAAAACTCGACCATTTGAAAAAACAAAGTTGATGATGATCGCGAAGAAACGAAACGTCTGATCAAAAATCTAATAACATTATCATGTAGTGGAGAAAAAGTAGCAATGAGAATGTGAAGTTTATTGTGCGATATCATTTCAAATAAAGTCAGAAAAAAATAAAAACCATTTCGGCAAAATTCGGTTTTTCATGGATATCTTCGGAATATGTAATTCGGAATTTACGAAATATCAAAACATGACGCCACTGAGCTCAGTAATGTGCAACTCTTTCCAAATTTAAACAACCCTATATCTCTTATGGTTGCCGAGATCAGACTGCATCCTTATCCGGGACACCCTGTATACATGTCAAACTTTTTATCAGTTTTTGAAGTGAAACTTCTTAGGCGGCGGTCTGATATTTAGACAAGAATATGGAGATGGAGAGTGATTTGAAAAACGCATCACGTAACGTCACGTTTTGGCAAATTTCGTTGCACGAGAGATGAGAGAAAAGGAATATATAGTAGATTGTAGAGAGACGGAGAAAGCGAGCCAATGGGTACATTCAGGCGGTCCCAGCGGCTAAGCTCAGCCACTCAGCAGGAACTTTATTCTCGAAACAGAGGAGCAGCGTTCTCATTGGAACGAAGGTTCTGTCTTTGTTGTCTGGCATAACACTGACAATGACAAAGCAATCGTTCTTATGAGAACACTGTTCCTTGGTTTCGAGAATAAAGTCCCTGATGAGTGGCTGAGCTTAGCCGCTGGGACCGCCTGAATATACCCAATGACAATCACAGACGAGGAACGATTAACACAAACCAAGGTTTATAAGCAAAAAGGAATGCCTATTGTTGTCAAGCGCAGATACCCTTGTGACGTCACTATAGATGCGCGTCTCCCTTTTGTGTGGCTTTTCGTCTTTACCCCGACTCATACGTTAAGTCTAAAAGCTGTACGAGGGAAGGTATAGTTTTTAAAAAGTTTCACCTCCCAACACGTGCACAATGCGCTGCACATGATTTTTCTTAAGTGAAACTTCTTGTAAAGTGTTTTGAAAGACGCGTCACGTTAACGTAACGACATGTTTTGGCAAATTTCGGCACACGGAAGACGAGAGAGAAGAAAGATATAACGTAGACAGAAGGAGAAAGACAGCCAATGACAATGACAGCCGGCGAACGATTCACACAAACCAAGGATTATAAACAAAGTGGATTGCCTATTATTGTCAAGCGCCGTTACCCTTGTGACGTCACTACAGATGCGCGTTTTTCTTTTGTGTAGCCTTTCGTCTTTATACCTCGACTCATGCGCTATGTCTAAAAGTTGTATGAGGAAGGGAATAGTTCTTAAAAAGTTTCCCTTTTTAACACGTGTACGATGCTATATATGATTTTTTTTATGTTTCAAAAAAGTTGGGAAAATTAGGAATGTCACCCCCCCCAAACCAGAGGCCTTCGCTACGTCCCTGATTAATATAAATACACTCAAGGACCTTCTAAAATATTTGAGAGAAAAGTCGCTGATAGGTGAGATGTCTGAATCTTCAATAAAAGTAAGAAATTATTCAAGTTATTTTCATATTTTTATATGTATTTTTATGTATGTATTTTTACTCTTGCCGTTTTTGAAAAAATGCGACTCTGCTAGCTTGATTTCAAGCTAGCAGAAATATTTTTAATTTCCCGGCAGAATTCGAAAAAAATTCGTGGAGAATTTGTTGCTATTTAGTTGCTAATTATTTACCATGTTTTTGAGTTTTTGACTCTTGCTGATTTCGAAAAAATGCGACTTTGCCAGCTTTATATCAAGCTAGCAGAAAAACAAAATCAATTTACGAGTGGAATAGGAGAAAAATAGTGGGAACTTTGTTGCTAATTCTTCACCCTATTTTTAATTTTTTTACCCTTGCCAGTTTCGAAAAAGTGCGATTATCCCAACCTGACATTCAAGCTATCAGAAAAATGTCATTATTTTTATTTTAAATTAAGTTAATTATGCATGAAAATCTATGGCTATTTTATTGATCAGATAATTAGAGGAAGCAGTTTTTGGAAAATCAACTTTTTCATCTATTCATTGTTCATCAAACGAAGCAATGCGCGAAAAGAAAACAATAGTCATTATTAACAACAACCCAGACCAGCATCGATCTATTTGGAATCTTTCTGACTGGTAAATATTTATTTACCGCTACCAAAATAAGTCTATATTATAATATAGAGCGATTTAGACCAATATGGAGAATTCTTGACTGGTAAATATCTATTTACCGCCAAGAGAATGATATTATCTAGTAATATACAACGACACAGACCAGCATCGATCGATTTTAATAAGTCTTTTTGACTGGTAAATATTTATTTACCGCTAGCAGAATGAGTCTATCTCATAATATAGAGCGATTTAGACCAATATGGAGACTTCTTTACTGGTAAATATTTATTTACAGCCAGCAGAATCATATTATCTAGTAATATACAACGACCCAGACCAGCATCGATCGATTTTGAGTCTTTTTGACTGGTAAATATTTATTTACTGCCAGCAGAATCATATTATCTAGTAATATACAACGACTCATACCAGCATCGATCGATTTTGAGTCTTTCTAACTGGTAAATATTTATTTACCGCCAGCAGAATGTGTCTATATTATAATATAGAGCGATTTAGACCAATATGGAGACTTCCTGGTCCTGAATGGTAAATGTTTATTCACTGCCAGCAGTCTATATTATCTAGTGACATACAACGACCCAGACCAGCATCGATCGATTTTGAGTCTTTCTGACTGGTAAATATTATTTACTGCCAGCATAATCAAACTATTTAGTAATATACAACGACCCAGACCAGCATCGATCCATTTTGAGTCTCTCTGGCTGGTAAATATTTATTTATCGCTAGCAGAATGCGTCTTTATTATAATATGGAGCGATTTAGACCAATATGGAGACTTCCTGGTGCTGAATGGAAAATGTCTATTTACCGCCAGCAGTCTATATTATCTAGTAATATACAACGACCCAGACCAGCATCGTTCGATTTTGAGTCTTTTTGACTGGTAAATATTTATTTACCAGTCGTTTTATATCACTAGATATTATGATTCTGCTGGTGGTGAATAAACATTTACCAGTCAAGAAGTCTCCATATAGGTCTAAATCGCTCTATATTATAATATAGACTCATTCTGCTAGCGATAAATAAATATTTACTAGAAAGCAAGACTCAAAATCGATCGACGCTGGTCTGGGTCGTTGTATATTACTAGATAATATGCTTCTGCTGGCGGTAAATAAATATTTACCAGTCAAAAAAACTCAAAATCGATCGATGCTGGTCTGGGTCGTTGTATATTATTAGGTGATATAGACTGCTGGCGATAAATGAACATTCACCATTCAGGACCAGGAAGTCTCCATATTGGTCTAAATCGCTCTATACTATAATATAGACTCATTCTGCTAGCGGTAAATAAATATTTAGCAGTTAGAAAGACACAAAATCGATCGATGCTGGTCTGGGTCGTTGTATATTACTAGATAATATGATTCTGCGGACGATTAATAATTATTTACCAGTCAAAAAGACTCAAAATCGATCGATGCTGGTCTGGGTCGTTGTATAATACTAGATAATATGATTCTGCTGGCGGTTAATAAATATTTACCAGTCAAGAAGTCTCCATAATGGTCTAAATCAAGGGCGTCGCCAGAGAGGGGCAGGGGGGGGGCAGTTGCCCCCCCCTAGAGATTCGAATTTAACTAATTAAAAACAATAAAAAAAAAACAAAATAAAAAAATAGAAACAAAATCGTTTGATATTGTCGGCTAAAAACTTCCGGAAGCAACGGCAACGTCGGCAACCGGCAACACTGTTCCGCTGCCTGCTGCACTGGCATACGCGCACGCCGACTGCCGTTGGTGACAAGTGACGACTGGTTCCGGTTCGACGTACTCTTATTCTATGGACGTACTCTTAACAATTAAAATATAATTTTGGAACCAGTGTTTTAGTGAAAGTTTTTCCTACGATCTTTTTTGGTTTAGTGACTTGAGTAGAGAAATATTCGTTTATATTTTCTTTTGCCGAGAGTTTAACCTACAGACATGGATATCAGAAAATTTTTGGGTAAGTAGTTGTATTTAATTTAAATAATTTTGTGAATATGAATTTTATTATTTTATACGTTCTACAAAAGTGCATGTGAAAGGAAAGGTTTATTTTTATAGCAATCTGGTAATATGGGAAATTAGAATAATTTTGATGCCTTGGTATAAAATTATTGTTTGTTTTTGCAGTGAATTTAAAAAGAAAAAAACCTGAAGAAAGAAGTGACACTAGCGATAGTGATGAACAGGGTGAGAAATTGGAAAACGGACAGAAAAGGGAGACGACAACAGGAGAAGGTTCTCTTCAGGAACTAGATCAGGTCCCCGATGCACGTTCTGCGGCTCTGTCGAGACCAAGCTCCTCCAAAGGTATATTTTTTATTTTTATTTAAGTATTACGTTCCTTCTTCCTTCTATTAAAAAATGAGTAATCGGAATACGTATTTTTTTCAGATTTAGATTTAGAGGGTTCAGATTCAATCAGCAATAAAAATGACATCGGTCGATTTGTTGGTCGAGCGTCGAATTTATCAACCCAACAGAAAAAGGAATTACTTGAGAACTGTTGGATGCCTTCTAAGACGTATAACTTTGCCAAAGACGCCCAGCATTTGAAAAGAAAGTTTAATTATTCATGGTTGGAAATATATTCTCCATGGTTAACCTACTCCGGACACCAAAAAGGAGCCTTTTGTAAATATTGTACGTTGTTTCCGCCCAATCTGAGCTCTGTTAGAGGCGTATTGGGTTCATTTATTACAAGGCCATTTTGTAAATTCAAAAATGTTCATGAACATTGCAAAAAGCACATGGATACCCAGTTTCACAAGACGGCATTGGAAGCGGCTAGATCGTTTCTTGTAAGTGTGCCAGTGGATGTGCAAATTAACAAATACTTCCAAGGGAGTCTTGAAGAAAACAGAAAAATTATAACATCGATAATTTCCTGTATTACATTTTGTGGATCCCACGACTTAGCTCTGAGGGGTAAACATTATGGTGACGGAATTCTGGAGGGGTTATACAAGCTACGAATTGACGCGGGAGATTTGGTTTTGAAGAAACACTTTGAGCATGGAAAAAAGAATGTAAGCTATCGATCAGTTGATATTCAAAATGAAATTATCAGTATTTGTGGGGATGTGCTTAAGGCGGATATGATCATTAAAGTGAAAAAAGCAGAAGCATATAGTGTTTTGGCAGACGAGACAGCTGATGTCTCTGGTACTGAACAACTATCAATTGGGGTGCGATATTTTGATGAGGAAACCAGAGAAGTCAATGAAGTATTCCTCGGCTTTGTCGAGCTTAAAGCATTGGATGCGAAATCTATTGCAAAAGCAATAGATGAGTTTTTGGTAGAAGAAGATCTTGATACGGAAAAATGCGTTGGTTTAGGATTTGACGGTTGTTCGACGATGGCCGGAAAAGAAGGTGGTGTGCAAGCAATCCTGCGCAAAAAATATAAAAAAGCTTTGTTCTTTCATTGCTCGTCGCACAAACTAAATCTAGTCATCAATGATCTGAATATTCTGTCTGAAATCCGGAACACCGTAGGGACCATCAAAGATATTATCACATTTTTTCGAGAATCAGTTTTGAGAAGGAAGTTGATACCTAATATTTCCAGGCTTTGCGAAACAAGGTGGAGCGAGAAACACAAAAGCATCAGAGTTTTTAAAGATAATTTTCCTGTTATAATGGAGGCCTTAGAAACCTTGTCGCGGGAAGGAAATAGTGCTACTAGAAAAAATGCTTATCAGCTCCATGCGGCAGCTTCTAGAGTCTCGTTCATTTTCAGCCTTATTCTGATAGCCAAATACTCAGCTATGATGGAACCAGTAGTAAACGTGCTTCAATCCGTAGCTTTGGATGCGGTTAAGGCATCCCAGCACATTAATCGCATTTTGCAACTAATAAAAAACCACCGTGACAATCCCGAAAAAGTCACAGATGAAGTTATAAGGGATGCTACTGTCGTTGCAGAAAAAATTGGACTGGGAGAGGAGATGCAGTCAGTGCCCCGTATTGTTGAGAGACAACAACATCGAAGCAACCACCCTGCAACAAGTCCTTCAGAATTCTGGCGGAGGTCTTTAATAATACCGTATTTGGACTCTATAATTAATTCTCTTGAAGTACGCTTTTCTGAAGAAAACACCCCGTCGTTTGCATTATCGAAATTACATCCGGCTCAAATGTTAACTATGTCACTAGAAGACGTCGTAGAAGCTTGCGAAGTCTTCTCCCACTTCTACCGTCTACCAAATATCAAAAATGAAATCGAACTTTGGCAAAAATTATGGCATGATAAACCTGAGTCAACAGAACTAAGCATTATAGATGTCCTAAAAGAGACTGAAAAGTTTTTTCCCGAAACAAGAAAAGCTTTAAAAATTTTAATTGCTCTACCTTGCACGACGTGTACTGTTGAACGATCATTTAGCAGCTTGCGAAGAATTAAGACCTGGCTGAGAAGCACTATGACAGAAAGTCGCCTCAATGGCCTCGCAATGATGAGTGTGCACAGAAGGCATATTTTTGAAAATATGGAAAATTTTATCAATAAAGTGGTTGACAAATTTACAAAGAACCCTAGAAAATTATGTTTTAATTAATATTGTTTGTTTTTTTTTTATTTTAATTTTTGTTTTTAAATTAAAAATCTTTCTTTAAAAAATCTGGCCAGTGTCTTTGTATGTACATACATATATAATATTTCCCTAACCCCATTCCCATTTTTTTCATCTTGGCCCCCCCCCTGGCCCACTGGCTGGCGACGCCCTTGGTCTAAATCGCTCTATATTGTAATATAGACTCATTCTGCTAGCGGTTAATAAATATTTACCAGTCAGAAAGACGGAAAATCGATCGATGCTGGTCTGGGTCGTTGTATATTACTAGATAATATGATTCTGCTGGCGGTAAATAATTATTTACCAGTCATAAAGGATCAAAATCGATCGATGCTCGTCTAGGTCGTTATATATTACTAGAAAATATGATTCTGCTGGCGGTAAAAAAATATTTACAAGTCAAGAAGTATATCGGTCTAAGCCGCTCTATATTATAATATAGACTCATTCTGCTAGCGGTAAATAAATATTTACCAGTCAAAAAGACTTCAAATAGATCGATGCTAGTCTGGGTTGTTGTTAATAATGACTATCGTTTTCTGTTCGCGCATTGCTTTGTTTGATGAGCAATGAATGGATGAAAAACTTGATTTTTCAAGAGTTGGTTTCTCTATTTATCTGATCAATACAATAGCCATAGATTTTCATGCATCATTAACCTGATTAAAAATTAAAATAATAACATTTTTCTGATGGCTTGAATGCCAGGTTGGTATAATCGCACTTTCTCGAATAATTAGCAACAAAATAGCATCAAATTCCCCACTATTTTTCTTTTATTACTCTCGGAAATTGATTTTTTTTTCTGCTAGCTTGATATCGAGCTGGCAAAATCACATTTTTTCGAAATCGGCAAGAGTAAAAAAATCAAAAATATGGTATATAATTAGCAACTAAATAGCAACAAATTCTCCACTAAATTTTTTCGAATTCTGCCGGGAAATTAAAAAAAATTCTGCTAGCCTGATATCAAGCTAGCAGAGTTGCAGTTTTTCAAAATCGACAAAAGTAAAAAAATAAAAAGATGGTAAATAATTAGCAAAAAAATAGCAACAAATTCTCCATTAATTTTTTTTGAATTCTGCTGGGGTTGTCATGCTAGGTTGACAGATATATCTGGACCTGCTTTGGACATTTTCGAAAGGATGTTCAAAGGGCCGAAAAAAGAAAAATATAATCCAAGTTCAAGATCGTTTGCATTAACCTTGACATTTTATTCCCCAAAGACATATAACTTTGTGAGAAATACATTTAATCGTACACTTACCCATCAAGGAACAATATCCAGATGGTATAGTTCTGTAGATGGTAGCCCTGGCCTGGATTCACAAAAAAAGCCCTAACTGCCTTAGCACTTATGCAAAAAGATTCACCAAGCCAGTTAGTATGTAACTTGGTTATCGATGAAATGTCCATTAGACGTCAAGTGGAGTGGACAGGAAAAAAAATTTCCAGTTATGTAGATGTACGAACGAACATTGAGCTAACTAACCCAAACTAACCCAACCTTAAGACAATTGAGGCAGCATATAAGAGATTATTGGTTAAAGCCGAAATATCAGGGCCAGATAGTGGAAACGCGGTAAACTTGGTAAATATTACTATTTTAACATGTAGATCTAATAAAAACATAACAAAAACAGAAACAGGTGGAAATTTAGAAAAAAGTGAAGAATATTTAGCATTTATTCAAGAAGTGAATGATGACATTGAAAAATCCTATGTGGGTTCCAATGCATGGAATCTTACATTATATGTGGAGGATGTTGTTGCATACATAGCAGGTAGTAATATACAACGACGTAGACCAGCATCGATCGACTTTGAGTCTTTCTGGCTGGTAAATATTAACTTATCGCTAGAAGAATGAATCTATATTATCATATGGAGCGATTTAGACCAATATGGAGACTTCCTGGTGCTGAATGGTAAATTTCCATTTACCGCCAGCAGTCTATATTATGTAGTAATATACAACGACCCAGACCAGCATCGATCGATTTTGAGTCTTTCTGACTGGTGAATATTTATTTACCGCTAGCAGAATGAGTCTATATTATAATATAGAGCGATTTAGACCAATATGGAGACTTCTTGACTGGTAAATATCTATTTACCGCCAGCAGAATGATATTATCTAGTAATATACAACGACCCAGACCAGCATCGATCGATTTTAATAAGTATTTTTGACTGGTGAATATTCATTTACCGCCAGCAGAATCATATTATCTAGTAATATACAACGACCCAGACCAGCATTGATCAATTTTCAGGCTTTTTGACTGATAAATATTTATTTACCGCCAGCAGATTCATATTATCTAGTAATATACAACGACCCAGACCAGCGTCGATCGATTTTGAGTCTTTCTTTCTAGTAAATATTTATTTATGGCTAGCAGAATGAGTCTATATTATATGTGGAGGATGTTGTTGCATATATAGCAGGTTTTGTTGTTAGGGGACTTAAAAAATGTATAAACTGTCCTAAGTGTCTCTATTTACTTGAAAACGATTCACCAAGCTCTTTGCTTCTAACAAGGAAAACCTATGGAAGACTAATTAAAGCCAACAAATTAGTAATAAAGACCATGTACGGCAGCTGAAAAAAATTTTAGGTTTATTCACAAAACACAAAATATTTGCAATAAAAAAATTAAAAATCTTATTGAGATATTAATAACAAAAACTTTACAAAATTTGCCTGTATCTGTGTTTGAATTATTTGAGAACCATATATGTTTGACCACGGAACACTGAATGAACATCGAATTCAGATGTTAAAATTAATTTTAAAAAGTTATTTCGAGATATGTATCCATTATGAAACGATGAAATTATTAGATTTATCAAAAAAGAATAGATCTCGCAGGCTCGCAGTATAAATACAAAAACTGTTTTATTTAGGAATGAATAAATTTTATTAAGGTTTTTCACTAATAACTGCTGAACAATTGCTTTCGAGCAAAGAAATGTTTTCGCCTAATTTCAAGCTCAATATTTTTGGAACCAGACCAAATATTGACCTGCAGTTTTCAGGGGCTGACAGAATGATTTTTTGTGAAAAAAAAATGCTATATGGAAATCAGAGGTCGATATTTTGTTTTCAAACATATCGAGCTTGAAAGTTGAAGAAATTTTCCTTTTGCTCGAAAGCAATTGTCCCAGCAGTTTATTTCAGTGGCCACTTTCTATCTTTTAATATATTATTTCATTTTGTATAGTTATATAGCTTAAAATTAGAGCATAGTATTGAAGATACTAAATAATTTTTTAGGATTATTAATTTGCATTTAAATGTATATCTAATAGAAAAATAAAGCCAAAATCACTTTCGAAAAAAAAATTTATGCAAAACATTAATTTCCAAGATATCCTTCTCATTGTGAATTTAGTTAAATTGTCAAATTTATCACCTTTTCATATTATTTTGTGTAGCATCGTCCAGGAAATGTGTACTAATGTATTGTTGAGTTTTCATGACAGCATATTTAAAAAAATAATTTTGAAAAATAAATTGTTAAAAATATTCTTTTATAGTCATAAATTTCTTTTAGAGTCAATGAGATATAATTTAAGTATAGACTTAAAGGGGGTGTGCGCCAAAAATTGAAGTTTTAGTGTGAAAAAATCTAAGAATAACTTTTCAAACCTCGTTATTCTACGATAAACCATCGCTAAGATATACCGCTTTAAAGTGTGTGTGACGTCACGAGAGCTTCGTCCAGCCACGCTCCGCATTGTTAGTTTGATAGTTCCCGGCACGCGTGGGTGGTTTTTGTTTAGATTATTGCAGGTGACACAGCAAAAACATATGTTAATTCAATTTACTTCACTTTCTCGTGCGTCGCTTGAGCTTTCGTGACGTCATAGGGTGAAATGCAGTACCTTCATAGAGCCATATCTTCGATATTATTTGTCATAGAGGGGTGCGGTTTTCACTGTTATTCTTAGATTTTTTTTATCTTTTTTTTTGAGATGAAGTTGTTTTTTTAGCGCACACCTCCTTTAAGTATAGTTTAAAGTTTTTCTGCAAAAATGGCTTTGGCTGTCAATAAACTAGATTTTAAATTTATATTGTGTCGATCTTTCCTTTGCCATTATACATACCCGAAATTTGTATGGAAGCGATCTTACTAGATCGTGCGTCTTTGAAATCAATATTACAAAAATCTCCCATTTCTTGCAACCTCTCATTTTTGGCCCTTGATCCAAAATCCATAAAAAAAATTCACAATCTTAACGGTATTGAAATTTTCATCATAGGTGAACTTTGAATTTCTAAAAAACTAAATATTTGAAGATATTTGCGTATTACGTAAAACTTTATGATACGCCACTGCGGAGCGCCGCCAAGCGGCCCTCTCAGCTTTTACCAATCTTGCCAAAATGGTCCGCCGTGGTAAGAGAGAGAATGGTCTGTTTTTGTTGCCCGCATTACGTCGCTTCAAACAGTCTTGGTATGTGTTTGTAAAGTATTTATGAATGAAATGTTTTGTCTATCTGTGTTATTTGGTCTAAGGTTTTGTTCCCAATCAGGACGGAAAGATTGTTTATATGTTCGCTATGCTCTAACTATCACTATATCACTAACTGAGATCTAACTATTATTAATCTGCATTGTAAACAAATACATAAATCGCCGGCCATTAAGGGGAAACACCGAAAACCGAAACGCGCCTTGAATCAAGCCATTTAGAGCGAAGTAACTTATTTAGTGATCTTACCAAGCTCTTACGGCTCACGCCATCTAGCATCCTTGTCTGAAAGCGGCGTGGGCCGCACTAAAATACATTGGGCATGTTCCGTTTTTCGATTTGAATTTTTCCACAATCAATATTAGGATTTTTATCGTATTTCATGGAACTGAATGTAACAAAGTAAAAACTACCAGAATCTACTAGATTTTCTACTAGAAATTTTGTCTACTACAATTTTATAAAAAAGCTCAAAATCTACGAGTAAAGAAGAAATCTACCAAAGATGGCAACGCTGCATGGGATCGATTTCCGAGAAACGTCGAGCGTCGAAACCGTATCGCCATATCTCCAATGGTACCATTGATACAGGGTGATGTTCGATTTTTCCCTATTCTGAAAAATTGCTATAAGTCCTTTATTTATCAATTTTTTTTATTTCTGTGAAAACATTTTGGAGATACTTTTTTGAATACAACAGTGGCGTACTGACGTTTTTTTCTATTTTGCTCCCATTTTGAGATATTGACCAAAGTCCGATTTTTTTTTTTAAATGGGACACCCTATATATTAATAGCTCATTGGATAGCTCTGCTTTTTCTGATTTCAATGATAATATGTTCGATAGGTTTATCTCTAACAGTTTTCGAAAAAAAAATTGTTTCTATTCAAGTCATAAAAATCGACGTGTTAGAAAGAGACCTAACTCATTTTCCTTACAGATATAAAAGTCCTATCCTAACACATTGTTCCTCATGACAAAAACAGATATAATTCTTTTTCTCGAAAACTGTTAGAGATAAACCTATCGAACTTTATACTATTGAAATCAACAAAAGCAGAGCTATACAATGAGCTTCTTTTATGTGGCTGAAGAATTTCTTCACCGCACTTATTCCTGAATTGTCTTTACGTCTGGTCGGCCAATATGCTCAAAAACTGATATCGTGTGCAAAAAAAAGGAAGTCAATTTAATTCGAAATTCGTTTAATTAAAACTCGCGAGCCAATCTCTTATTCGTTCAAATGTCTAAATTTCTAATAAAAGCGAATTAAAGTTGAAGTAGAGAAAATAAACGAATTGATTTTGAGCGAGGCTTGAACCTCCGTAGTCAGCTAAGCGCAGATAATCCTCTTCCGAGGGTCAAGTGTAATTAACTAGAGCAATGTTTTTTAGTCAAAAGTGATTGATAATTCACGTGTCCTTGATTCGGAAAGATTTAATGTCCTCTAAATCACCTTTATAACATCTTGGAACGAAGTGAAGGCTAACAACGTAAATTTTGTGGCTCCTCTAATTCAAGTTTTTCTACCAGTATAAGTAAAAAAGTTAGATAAACATAAATTGTCACCAGCTTGTAGCGTAGCTAGAAAAAAATACTAGTCACATAGGACATTACAAAACACGTAAGTCGAAAATATAGTTAGAAATTGCATGTATTTCATTGTGATCAAGACGACCGAAAAAAAAAACGATACGAGAAGCATTTGCTGATAAACAAACCACAGTACCAGTTATATTAACCAAATGCCATGCTGATTTATAATCAATTATCTATTTTTTATATGCTTTAATGTGCTTATCCCTTTCCTCTAGGACTTTTTAAATACATTGTTGTAAAGTAAACATCAAATTGCTATGTCGGCATTAAATGATTATTTAAGCCGATGCAGTCCCATAAGGAACGTTCATTTGTTTTCTGGCTTTAGCCTGTAGCAATTTGATCCGAATATTTTCTTTTGTCACCTCTGTATTTTAATCAATAAAATAAATGTTTTTTAAAATACAAGTTTCTGAATCGAAAATATAATTGGCGCAGTCGTTCGGATGCTCAGAGTGCTTAAGTTTCGGGAGTTGTAACAGTCGTAATCCGTCGCGAAAATTTCAAAAGACTGAAGAAAGTTCGAAAAAGTGAATTCTTCGGAAAAGTGAAATTTGGATTATCAGTGCTGCTATTAAACGTTCCAGATACTGTCCACTTCGAATTGGTTAACTGAGTATAAGGAATAACAAGAAACAACGTGTGAAGAAAGACTACTGTTATTAGCTTTGCCTAGTAAGTACAACCTTTCTCTATATACATTTTGTAATTGGTGTTCCATAGTTAAGATTTTTGGATTTTTGATCTTTTGTAATTTCTAATTTTTTTGATTTAGTGAGAAGACTTAAATTCAGATTTTTGTTCTCTTGCAATTCCAAAACGGTTTGCTGAAAAGACTGAAATCAAAAAATAAAGAGTAACAAAGAATTTACAAACCCACAACAACTTTTAATTTTAGGAAAAAGCAACGCATAAGACTGAATAATTAATTATAATTTTAATTTTAATTAAACGTTTTGATTTTGAATTTTTAAATTTTCAAAATAATTTCTTTTAACAATTCAAAGAAATATATATGTCAGATTCTGAAGAAGAAATCGAGAATCTTTTGACTCAATTTAATTTAACTCATCTTTACAATCCTAATTCAAGAAGTAACAACCAAAATCAAAGATCAACCGTAACAATGAGTGAAAATGCTCAAAAAGAGTATGTGGTTACCGCCATAAAATCAAAATTAATAAATGACGCAGGAAATTTTCTTATGGCACGTCCTGATTTACAAACATGGACCGATATAAGAGAAGCGTTAAGAATTAAGTATGGTGATCAATATTCTAGACAGAATTTGGTACAAGAGTATATCACTTCAACTAATAAAGAAACTATTATTGAGTATTTGGATAAACTAAAAGGTTTAGTTCAAAGAATTACATCTAAAATCATGTGCGACCCGAATTTAACGGTAGTTGCAAATGTCTTAATTGAACAAAACGAAATTATTGCTATTCAAAATCTAGTCACTAATTCGCCAACCGAATTAAGAACAATTTTAATGGTTCAAAATCCACAAACGTTGGATGCAGCTAAGAAATTTGTGTTAAATTATCAACTAGCTGAAAACCACATGAAATTTAGTAGAGGACTTACTCATTCTACTAATCAAAATCAAAATCAAAATCAAAATTTTTCAAATTTCAAAAATAAAAATACGCAATTTCGTTCACAACAAACCTATACTCAACAAAAACCTCAATATACACAAAAAACATCGTATGTACCACAGAAACCACAGTTTCCATCCCAACCTATTAATATACAACCTAAAAAGGACTATGTACCAACAAAATTTCCTACTAGTTCAGGAACTTTTGGCAAAAACTACAATAATGCCTTTCGAAAAAACACTAATCAACAATTTTCGAAACCCACACCTATGTCCGGTGTTTCAGTGCAACCAAGAGCACAAAATCAACACCAATACCCTTCTAAATATACAATCGAAGAAATTTATAATATCTTTGAAATCGAATTGCCTGAACCTGATGAAAATTTCGAAAATGACGAATATTCTGAAAATCAAAACTATTATGAAGAGACAAATTTTGAAGAAAATCAAGTCGCAACTGAAGACGAAAATTTTCAGTTACAAGCCTTGGATGCAATGAGTCAGCATTAACTTTAAATGCTTATCAAAACAACCAACTGCCTTTTATTCAAATAGACTATCCACCGTGTAAATTATTAATTGACACAGGAAGTCATGCCTCTTTAATAAGACCCTCAATAGCAGAAGAATATTTTTCAAATTCTATAATTAATTCAAGAAACAAGCTAACCACTTGCATGGGTACAAGAAAAACGTATGGAAAAATCAATATCCCAATTTTACAAGAATATAATATTAATAAACAACATTGAAATGATAATGTATAATTTCCATGACTATTTTGATGGAATTATTGGAATCAAAGCATTACAAGATAATAATTTAAATATAGATTTTTCTAATATGCTTCTTTCTAATAATAAAACAACAATTCCGTTTCAATATAGAACAGATTTCGAAAATCAAAATTTTGAGATTCCAAGCAACTCAATTCAAGTATGTTATTTCAATACAAATATAGCTGATGGCATTGAAATACTTACACCACCGATATACCATCGACAATAGCCACAGTCATAAACGAGACCGTAGCTCTAGCAGTGCATAATTTAATGAATAAGCCTATTATTGTCCCATATAACATAAACAACTTAGCGGAAATAAGTTTACCGTACGCTGACGAACAGTTTGAGATATTTAATATAGAGCAAATGACTTTATTAGAAAATGCTGAATATGCAAATGACCCCATTAAGTCGTTGCGTATTAATCATTTAAACTCAGAGGAATTTGATGCTTTAAAACACGTAATTAAATCATTTCCTGAAATTTTCCACAAGCCAAATGAAAAATTGACATTTACCAATCAAGTCAAACATGAGATTAAAACAACGGAAGAAATACCAGTGTACACAAAAACGTATAGATACCCACATGTGCATAAACAAGAAGTAAATTCTCAAATAAAAAAAATGTTAGAAGATAACATAATCAGACCATCCGTTAGCCCCCTGTGTGGATTGTACCTAAGAAAGAAGATGCCGCAGGCATACAAAAATGGAGAATGGTCGTTGATTATCGAAAGATAAACGAAAAAACTATTGATGATAGATATCCATTACCTAATATTACGGATATATTAGACCGACTTGGTCGTAGTAATTATTTTACGACACTAGATCTAGCCTCTAGCTTTCATCAAGTCGAGATGCATGAAAATTCGATACCCAAAACAGCATTTAATGTTGAAAATGGTCATTACGAATTTAACAGAATGCCCTTTGGTTTGAAAAACGCCCCGGCGACATTCCAGAGAGTGATGGATAATGTATTACTAGGATTACAGAATAGAATATGTCTAGTATACATGGATGATAAAATAATTTTTTCCACTTCACTTCATGAACACGTGAAAAATCTAAAGAAAGTATTCGAGAGACTCGAGAAGTTTAATTTAAAAATACAATTAGACAAATCAGAATTCTTACACAAGACAGTCGAATTCTTAGGACATGTAATTACACCAAATGGAATAAAACCGAATCCAAAGAAGATAATGGCAATAAAAAAATTCCCAATACCAAAGACGGTGAAGGAAATAAAATCATTTCTAGGATTAGTAGGTTATTACCGAAAATTCATAAAGAATTTTGCCAAATTGACCAAACCAATGACATCTTGTTTGAAAAAAGACAAAAAAATAATACACAATGCAGAATTTCTAAATAGCTCTGAAACTTGTAAAAATGTATTAATAAATGACCCAATACTCCAACATCCTGACTTTAAGAAAACTTTCTTATTGACAACCGATGCATCAAACTATGCAATTGGAGCCGTTTTATCTCAAGGTCCTGTCGGAGCTGATGTTCCCATTGCATACGCATCAAGAACTTTAAACCCAGCTGAATGTAATTATTCGACGATTGAAAAAGAACTTTTAGCAATCGTATGGGCAACAAAATATTTTTGACCTTATCTTTTTGGTAGAAAATTCACAATCTTGTCAGATCACAAACCTCTACAATGGCTATTTAATGTTAAAGAACCAAGTTCTAGTCAGATGGCGACTAAAACTATCTGAATTTGATTATGAAATCAAATACAAAAAAGGAACATTAAACATGAATTCAGACGCACTATCAAGAATTCCTGCAATACAACTTCCTGCCATTCAAAAATCAGATCCAGATGCCAGATTAACATTTTCAGATTAAGAATTTCATAAAAAAATTAGAACTAATGCTGAAAGATACACCATTATGTAATGATGAAATCATAGCAAAATACTTTACAGATTCTAAAGTATATCTTCCTAAACAAAGCGAGATAGCTAAAGAAAAAGAGATAACAATGTCTGAATCATCTCAATCAACAAAGACAGCATCAGAAAAGGAACCTGAAGAGGAATCTAAGAAAGTAAAACCCAAAATAAAGATATTATCACAACTAATAATACCTCCAAGAAAAGAGAAAAAAGAAATTCCCATAGAAATAGGAGAATCTTCGAAAACTCAAAAAAGTAACAGACAAATAACACCAACTAATCGTTCTTCAACAATTTCAGCCTTGTCTGAAAATGACCAAACAATACATACGTCTATGGAAAATCCAATATTAGGAGCTCCATATACTAAGAAACATGTAAATGTATTTGGAAATCAAATTGTATTTCGATATTCCAATAATAACACAATTAGAAAAGAGATAATCAAACTATTTGGTAATAAAAAGAGAATAATATTCTTCTTACCGAATAATCCAACAACATCACAAATTACTAATTTAGTAAAGGAATACATGCCACCTGGTATTTATTGCCTTCATTTCCTAAATAAATCTTTAGAACCTATTGTGATACGAGCCTTACAAGAATCGTTTAATTCGAATTCATTTACTTTGTATATCTCGAACTCTTTATTAGAAGACATCACAGAAGTTGATCTTCAACAAGAGAAAATTCAGCAATATCATGAGACTAAAACCTCTCATAGAGGAATCACTGAAAATGTTGCAGCCTTAAAGAAAAGATTCTATTGGCCCAATATCAAGAAAGACGTACAGAATTATGTCAAAGTATGCGAGATATGCAATAAAACCAAGTATGAACGTCAACCATACAAAATCATATTCAAACCAACACCCATTGGTATGAAACCCTTTGAACATATTTATATTGACACGTATATAATCAATAACCAGAAATTTCTGACCATTATTGATAGCTTTTCAAAATTTGGTCAAGCCTCTCCTGTAAAACGAAAACAGCTGTTGAGATACCATCACAGTTATTGAAATATTTTAGTGATCATGGAATACCTCAAAAAATCACATCAGATAATGGAGCAGAGTTCAAAAATGCTATAATGACAGATCTTTGTACATTATACAAAATCGAGTTTCATTACACAACTCCAAGAAACCCGAACTCGAATAGTCCAATCGAACGATTCCATTCGACACTACGTGAAAGTATAACGAGTTTGAAACTTCAAAACCCGAATAAGAGTATTATCGATCTAATGACAATCGCTATATTGAATTATAACAACAGTACTCATAGTACAATGAATCACACCCCTTTTCAAGTGATTAAAGGAGATTTGAATTATGCCATACCGATTGAACAAACGGAAAATAAACTAACAACTGACTATATAACAAGTTTGGCAGAATCCCTTGCAAATTTGAATAAAGAAATTCAAGAAAAATTATTAGCGAAACAAACAAAGTCTTTGGAATCACGTAATAAAAATCGTGAACCTGAACCAGAATTACAAGATCCAATCTTTGTAAAACAATTTAATAGAGACAAGATAAGTCCGCGTTATGATAGCAAAACACAGAATCGCTTTGCTAAACAAAATGTTAAACGACAATAATTTATTTCAGGTACTCCGAGATGAATCCATTAGTATTCCTAACTCTCGTTGGAGTCACCCAAGCGTATACATTGATGACGGTAGAAAATCCTATTTTACCAATCTCTTTAGGAACTACTTACGTAACAACTCAACATAACACGGCCTATTATCACATAAACACGACAATTATCATACAAAGTATCCATAAACTGGAAATTACATTAATGAAATTATCTGACACTCTTAACAAAACAACATGGTCAAACCAATTTGTTGCACTGTTTCAAACAAACATTGAAAACAGTCATTCTCAAATTAAGATTATAAAACAAGTAATCAGAACTTATCAAGACCGAAAACGTAATAAAAGAGGTCTATTAAATTTCATGGGCACAGCACAAAAATGGCTCTACGGTACCCTAGATGCTGAGGACGCCGCAAGATATGATTCTTATATCCAGACGCTTAATGATAATCAAAAGACTCTCAATGAAGATCTAAAAACACAAGCTCAAGTATTGAAACAAGTTACAAAAACATTTCACGATCAATTTTTAACTATTGAATCTTATCTTCACAGGAAAATTACAAAATATTTCCTTGGAAAACCAAAATTTCCACTCAATGTTAACTTTCAATCTAATATTGAACAATATCAATATTCAAAGTAATAAAATAAGGAATCTTATTGATCATGTGCAATTAGCAATAAATTTTGCACAATTGGGAATAATGCATTATACTATTTTACAGCATAATGAATTAAATCAAATATTAACAAATATACCCAAAAGTCAGCAAATACCTTTTGATAATAAAATCAAGTATTACGAGACAATGAAAACTCAAGTAAAAATCCAAAATGAGTTAATTATATGTGTTATACACACACCAATGATTGATCCCAAGCCCTTTATATTGTATAAAATCTATCCAATTCCTATCCAAGAACTTACCATTAGGAATAAGTACACTTACCTATTACTTACTACGGACATTTACTACAATACGTTATGGGAATGCCCGAAAGTCGAAAGTGTGTACCTTTGTAACCAAGAAGAGCTGAAGCAAGAAGAATCATATGTCTACGACCTGATTACTGACCTACCACAACAATGTCCTTTCACTAAAGTGAAATATGAAAAACCAACAGTGAGACAACTCCCGAATGGACAACTATTAGTCATTCCTAAGAAAAGCCTGACCATAGTTATTCAATGTGACAAGACAAACCTTATGGAAATAATAACTAATCCAACGCTAGTTTCTTTTGAGAAATGTTTTGTGAAAATCCAAAATCAAACATTTTCAAAAACCAGCGAGAACTTCAATTTTGAACTGAAGATTCCAAGAATAGACATCCCTGAACTTCCAGAGAACGCAACAACATTGGAACTTCAAGAAATCAACGAAGAAGACTTAGAAGAAGCCTTCAAGACGACGAAACAAATAAGAGTTCATAATCTAAAAGAATTGTCTTTTGAACACTCTTATTTAAATACATATGTAATCATAGGTTTAAGTCTTGCTATTTTATTTTTAATTTTATTGTTTTACTGTTTTAGGAAGTTTAAAACTTCAGAAAAAGGTTGTGCAAATGTGCAAATTGAATTGTCTGATTTGAATTCACAACAATCCACGTTTGCAACATCTTAAGGAGGGAGGAGTTATATTAACCAATTGCCATGCTGATTTATAATCAATTATCTATTTTTTATATGCTTTAATGTGCTTACCCCTTTCCTCTAGGACTTTTCAAATACATTGTTGTAAAGTAAACATCAAATTGCTATGTCGGCATTAAATGATTATTTAAGCCGATGCAGTTCCATAAGGAACGTTCATTTGTTTTCTGGCTTTAGCCTGTAGCAATTTGATCCGAATATTTTCTTTTGTCACCTCTGTATTTTAATCAATAAAATAAATGTTTTTTAAAATACAAGTTTCTGAATCGAAAATATAATTTACCTACCGCGCCTACTATACACGCTTCTTGACGGGAAAAATATTTAATTGGATACTATTTTCAACGAACAGATTTTTGAGCTTCTTCAACGCATAAGCCAAGATGTTCAGGACATAAAGCAGGATGTTGCAAACTACAAAAAAGAACATGAAAGCTTGAAAGAATCGGTGGATGTTTCAGAAAACGAAAATTTACAACTTATCTACAGAAAGAACTGAATATAAGAAAGAATATTTTGGTGTTCAGAATTGCGGACATCGAAAGCGAGTTGTCATAAAGAGTGGTTCTTGATTTTTGAAATAATACACTCGAAACAAACATAACCATCAACGGCGTCGATAACTCTTATAGAATTATTGAAAAAATAGGTGGAGAAGCAAGACCAATCTTTATTAAGTTTAGAGGGTTAACGGTACGTGAAGTCTTCAAAAACGTCGAAGGAATTAAGGGCTTTGGTATCAGTGTGTCTCTAGACCTTACTCAGGAAAAAAGAGCGGAAAACAGAATATTACATAAATTCTACAAGATCGCCAAAGAAAAACAATTTTCTGCTGGAATAAATGAAAGTAAACTGATTATAAACAACGACGAATATACTGCGGAAACTTTAAAAAATTAGACAAACTATAGTTTTTAGAACCTATCATTGATAAACACTCACTTTTTCGCAACAGTAGTGCACCTCCAATCCGAACCATTCTAAATAAAAGTTTTGAGAGCGGTTCTGCAGAAGAAGAAGAAAAAAAATGCAGATGAAGGAAGACACAGTGATAGATAAAAAAGAAGGAAAGAACGGAACAAAAATCGACAAACAAAGGCAAAGGATAAGTTTAACAAAAACCAGAATTCCTCAGCGCAAACTCCGAAAAGTTAACAACTAGATCGGGTTCCACTAGCAGTAATAATCAGCAGCAGCAATCAAGAAAACCAGCTATTCAAAGAAAATAAAAGTTCAGCATAGTAGTACGTATTAGTAATGTTTTAAATGTTTATATACAGTGTGCTTAAGGACACCCTTCTAAAATTTTTATTTTTCAACCGATGGATTTTTTTTTGTCTGATATCTACTCAAATTTGGCACTTATAAGGCCTATAATTTTATTTCTGGTGCTGAACTGGTGTACAGGGTGTCCACATTTATATGCTCAATATTCAATAATACCTATAAGGAATTCTTTTAGAAAAAATCTGATAGTAAATTCTTGTTTAGAATTCTCTAAAACCAAAATGTACTTATTTCTGTTTCAACACGATACAGGATGATCACAACAAATTTTCAAAATTTATTGGATCAAACCGCAAAAATGTCATATTTTGAGACAAGATAACTACAAGTTTTGGTTAAGGATGTTCTAAAACTATCTTGGTATCTTGCATCAAGTTTTGTTGTTCTCAAGGCATCAGAATATGATATTTTTGCATCAAATTTTGAAAAATTGTTGTTGTCACCCTGTATCGTATTGAAACAAAAATTAGTACATTTGGGTGTTAGACCATTCTAAACAAGAATTTGCTATCAGATTTTTCCTAAAAAAATTCCTTATAGTACTTATTCAAATTTGAGCCTATAACTGTGAACAGCCTGTACACTAGTACAGCCGAGTAGATATAACCAAAAAAAAAAAATTAATTGAATCGGTTAAAAAATAAAAATTTTAGAAGGGTGGTCAGTCCTTAAGCACACTGTATATATACTATATATACAGGGTGTAAAAAAAATAGTGTAACGGACGTTGAGGGGTGATACTACATATGAAAATAAAAAAAAGTTCCAATGAACATATTATGCCCTAAGATGCTTTTTTGTTTTGTGAGTAACTACCCTCTATCCTTATGGAAACTACCCCTTCAGAACTGTTACGACTTTTTTGTTATCACCATTCTCTTTGGCATCGCAATGTATGCGAGAATACCAAATTTCAAGGAGAATAGTTTGCCACTGGTTCTTGAAAATAAATAAAATCCATTATTTTCATCTTCCGTTTGAAAGGCTGTAACTTCTTCAGGGAGCATCTTAGGGCATATGTTCATAAGAACTTTTTTTTCTTATTTTGCTATCTAGTATCACCCCTCGAAGTCCGGTACACAATTTTTTGAACACCCTGTTCATACATATACAGGGTGTCCCATAAGTCACGGTACAAACGATAGAGGAGGTCATTGCCGACAAAAAAAAAAACCTTATGTTACTATACAATTCTTCACGGTTTTCAAGATATTCGAATTTTATTGATTTTAACAAACATAGTTACATTGGTTAAAACCAACGAACCCATAATTGATTTTTTTTTTCTAGTTATGAGCAGGAATGTCTGTCTTTAAGCTTTTATAAGTATGTGAGGTTTTGTCTTTTTGCTAAAGAACTTGAAGGGAGTTTTTCTCTCTTATTTTTGTTTCATTCAATTCACAGCAAAAGTTCAAATGATAATAATTTAGAAAGCAAAGATGAAAAAAGGTGACCCATATGTGTTAAAACTACCCTGATTAATCCTTATTCAATTAAGGCCACATTGGTCTGGAAATATCTAATACTTTTTTTTCTTCTCTTCTTACCAATTTCCTTTCTTAGCCAATGTAACCATGTTTAGTAAAATCAATAAAATTCGAATATCTTGAAAACCATGAAGAATTGTATAGTAACATATAGGGTTTTTTTTTGTCGGCAATGACCTCCTCTATCGCCCCTTTCAGTTTGGACCGTGACTTATGAGACACCCTGTATATATGGAAAAAGTAAATTTCGTCCGTACAAATTTATTAGCTGGAAATTTCGGGAATGCGGTCTGTAATTCTTAAAACTCAATTGCTTTCAACTCAGTATTTCGTCTACTTTATTGTGACTTATTCAGGAGTACTTAAAAGGGAAAAGGTATATAATAATATTAATAAAATTACTAACAATACTTATATTTATACATTGGTGTTAGGAATAAGTTTAACAAGATTGAATCAATGATGGTGGAATATTTTGTAAGTAAATTTTCTAGAATGTAAAAGTAGAAATAAATTTGATATAAAACGATTGACAAGAAACAGAAAATAATATAACATAAGGTATAATTTTGGTACTTGATTTGTTCAAAAAATAGGTGATTATAGAAAAGTAATTAGGATATATTTAATTGATGGAAAATGTTACAGAAGATGTTGCTCAAGTTATTAGTATCCAACTTGGAGTTGATTGAATTTTTATTTTTATTTATGTGATACATTTCTAAAAATAAACGGTTTTTATAATTTGATTCTTTTTCCAATATTTTTACATTATCAACATCGAACTGATGCCCAGTCTTCAAATGATATTCCACAGTGGTACACGTAATTTTTCCTAATTTGCATTAATATTTGTTTCAACCACTGTGTAGTTTATCCGATGTAACTGCCTTGACAATTTAAACAAGATATTTCATAAACTAAATTACTCTCAAACATTATGGGAGTTTTTTTATTTTACTTTCGAGAATAAACTTTGATTTTTCATTGATTATATTTACCTATTCGAATGTTGAGATAATCTTTAAAAATTGATATCATGAGGAATGTTAGTTGATCAATAAATGGCAACTTTTTGTGTATTATTGGAATATTTAACTCTTCTGTGGGACCATCATAAATATTTCAATTATAAATATTTTTTTTTTAAATATTTTTTGGATAACCATCATTCAGAAATATATCGAAAGGTTTTTTAAATTTTATTTCAAAAGACTTTCATGGCTGATGTGGTGGATTCTATTTTTCATTGTTATTACAGTGTTGAACATTTGGTTTTTTGGATGGTTAGATTGAAAATTCAGGAAACTTGATGCAGTTTCTTTTTGGTACTAATCAAGAATAATTTTATTATCATCTAATCTAATTAATTTTGTACCTAAGAAAGGAACGCTATTGTTGGTGTCTTGTTCAATTGTAAATTGTATGCTTTTGTGGAAAGAGTTAAGGGTTTTTAACGTTAGTTGAATGCAATCTCCGCCACTGATACCTTATATTGTATGTCATATTATTTTCTGCTTTTTGTCAATATCAAATTTATTCCTACTCTTACATTCTAGAAAATTTACTTACAAAATATTCCACCATCATTGCTTCAATCTTGTTAAATTTATTTCTAGCACCTATCTATAACTCTGAGCATTGTAAGTTTTCTATCACTTGACTATACGAAGCCCGATTGCAGGTTTGGGAAGTCCGATGCGGGCACACACAGCTTATTAATGAATATGATATTCTTCTTAATTTTCACTCGTCTTGGAAATTTAAAAACTAATTTCATTTTGATCTAAGATAATCTTATTATCTTATACGAGTAAAAATTGTATGTATGTATGTATTTTCCTTGTATTTCTAGTCATGCGATCTTGAGAACGGCCTGAACAATTTTCTCGAAAATTGATATTTAAGGGTTTTTCAACCTCAGGAATCCAATGGGCTTGGTCAAATTTTCCGGAAAACTCGCGTTAATTGTCAAATTGTGACAGGTGCAGATTTTTCAATTTTTGAACCATTTCTCCGCAACAGATTTTGTTGAAATTTTGCATACACTTCAAGTTCGGGTGATAATACATTTTAAACCCCTAATGACAGGTGTCAACTGTCAAATTTGACAGGTGCAGATTTTTGAACCATTTCTTCGCAACGGATTTTGCTGAAATTTTGCATACACTTCAAGTTCGGGTGATAATACATTTTAGATCACTAATGACAGGTTTCACCTGTCAAATGTGACAGGTGCAGATTTTTGAACTATTTCTTCGCAACAGATTTTGGTAAAATTTTGCATACACTTCAAGTTCGGGTGATAATACATTTCAGACCACTAATGACAGGTGTCAACTGTCAAATGTGACAAGTGCAGATTTTAGAACCATTTCTTGGCAACGGATTTTGCTGAAATTTTGCATACACTTCAATTTCGGGTGATTATACATTTTAAATCACTAATGACAGGTATCAACTGTCAAATGTGACAGGTGCAGATTTTAGAACCATTTCTTCGCAACGGATTTTGCTGAAATTTTGCACACACTTCAAGTTCGGGTGATAATACATTTTAGACTACTAATGACAGGTGTCAACTGCTCAATCTTACAGGTGCAGATTTTTGATCCATTCTTCGTAACGGATTTTGCTAAAATTTTGCTCACATTTTAATTTTAGGTGATAATATATTTTAGAACACTAATGACAGGTGTCAACTGTCAAATGTGGCAGGTGCAGATTTTTGAACCATTTCTTCGCTACGGATTTTACTGAAATTTTGCATACACTTCATGTTCGGGTGATAATACATTTTAGACCACTAATGACAGGTATTAACTGTCAAATGTGACAGGTGCAGATTTTAGAACCATTTCTTTGCAACGGATTTTGCTGAAATTTTGCATACACTTCAAGTTCGGGTGATAATACATGTTAGATCACTAATGACAAGTATTAACTGTCAAATGTGATAGGTGCAGATTTTAGAACCATTTCTTCGCAACGGATTTTGCTGAAATTTTGCATACGCTTCAAGTTCGGGTGATAATAGAATTTGGAATACTCAACAGCTGTCAAATGTTATTTTTAACAGATGTCAGCGGTCAAAATATGACAAGAGGGCGTCATATGCCTGCCTGGTATTCAGAATCGGAAACGGCATAAGACGTTGAAAAAAATTGACAGATGTCAACTGTCAAATGTGACAGATGGAAAGGTGGGCAGGTTGTCAGGGCTTTAAAAACCCGTGTTTAAAAATTTGCTTTTTTCAGCAAACAGACAAAATGTACTTGTTCTTTTAGCGTAGTAGCACACGCCGGGTATCCGCTAAAAATCGATTCTAATAGTGTAGGTACACATTGTGATAGGTTATGTTTATGAAGGAGACCATGACCCGATCGTAGATCCAGTGGCGGCTGGCCCTAAGGGGCCAAGGGGCCGTGGCACTGGCGCAAAATATGTCGGTCCTTTTAAAATATTATTTTTTTTTTAATTCAATAGTTATTACAATCGACAGATCAAATTACTTATCATTTTATAATTTGATCCCGACGGAAAAATTTCTGTCGTTATTATTCCTAAATTTCCTGGACAATAATTCAAGCGACTGACTAAACTAAACTCGCTGGACTATCCGTCCGAGCCCATCTCACAACGGCCCCGCTGCAACACGGCAATTACGTTGGAGAAGGTCACGCCGCGCTCCCAGTAACCAGCTGTTTCTATACGTATAAACGGGGCCACCTGATCGAACGGCCCGGATTAGTTTTTGCGGCAATTTAATTAACACACAACAAAAAAAAAAACAAGAACCTGGAACAAGCCAAGTGAGCTGGAACAAGTCTGGAAAATGTCTGGATAAATCTGGATGAAGTCTGGAAAAGTCTGGAAATCTCTGGAAAAGTCTGGAAATCTCTGGAAGTCTGAAAAGCTGGAAATTTCTGGAAAGGGTCGGAAAAATTCTGCCAAAGGTCCCAAAAGACCTGGGGATCATTTTCCAGAATCCGGATCAGTGTTGACAAGTCTGGATAAGGTCTGGATAAATCTGGATAAAGTCTGTAAAACTCTGGAAAACTCTGGATAAGTCTGGATATTGTCAGGAAAAGTCTGGAAATCTCTGGAAACGTCTGGAAAAGACTTGGAAATTTCTGGAAAGGGTTGGAAAAATTCTGAAAAAGGTCCCAAAAGACCTGGAGATCATTTTCCAGAATCCGGATCAGTCTGAACAATTCTGGATAAAGTCTGGATTAATCTGGATGAAGTCTGAAAAACTCTGGAAAGCTCTGGATAAGTCTGGATAATGTCTGGAAATCTCTGGAAACGTCTGGAAAAGGCCTGGAAATTTCTTGAAAGGGTCGGAAAAATTCTAGAAAAGGTCCCAAAAGACCTGGGGAACATTTTCCGGAATCTAGATCAGTCTGTACGAGTCTGGATAAGCTCTGGATAAATCTGGATAGTCTGTAAAACTCTGGAAAAGTCTGGAAATCTCTTGAAACGTCTGGAAAAGACTTGTAAATTTCTGGAAAGAGTTGGGAAAATTCTGAAAAAAGTCCCAAAAGACCTCGGGATCATTTTCCAGGATCCGGATCAGTCTGAACAAGTCTGGATAAAGTCTGGATTAATCTGGAAGAAGTCTGGAAAATTCTGGGAAGCTCTGGATAAGTCTGGATAATATCTGGAAATCTCTGGAAAAGTCTGGAAAAGGCATGGAAATTTCTTGAAAGGGTCGGAAAAATTCTGGAAAAGCTCCCAAAAGACCTGGGGATCATTTTCCAGAATCCGGATCAGTCTGTACAAGTCTAGATAAATCTGGATGAAATCTGGAAAACTCTGGAAAGCTCTGAATAAGTCTGGATAATGTCTGGAAAAGTCTGGAAATCTTTGGGGCTGACACACTTTTATAATACATCGAACTAAAAAGTGAAAAATAAATAGAGTTTAAAAAAACTAAAAAACACGCTTTTATAGTAAATTGAACTAAAAAGTGTAAAATAATTTTTAATATAAACAGAAAATATTAATGAACAAAAAATATTAGAATTATTGTCAAAAAAGCGTGGGGTGTTCAATGTATGAGAAATGTGGAACAAAGCACCCCACGCTTTTTTCTCAATAATTCTAATATTTTTTGTTCATTAATATTTTCTGTTTATATTAAAAATTATTTTTCACTTTTTAGTTCAATTTACTATAAAAGCGTGTTGTTTAGTTTTTTTAAACTATATTTATTTTTTTTTGCGTTCTTTCTCAAGTCTTTTGGAGGGGGGGGGGTCGCCACTGTGTATGTTAGTATGTGTGTAATGCATGCAGTTCGATGAAGGTTTCACTTCTACTGGGTGCGAACTGCATACTTTTTTTTTTATAAGTTTGATGCCTATTTGATTTGTATCGTGCCTTATAAGTGCTTCATAATTAAAACGCCGAACACCGAAGGAATTTAATTTTTTTTACTGTCTCATTTGATTTGACTATCGATAGACGATCAACGTTGACTCCAGGAATATCTCATTGGTTAGATTTTTTAGCGGCGTCCCTGGCGCCATAGGGCGGCATATTTCTTTGAAGCGCCTGCCGCAAAGAAATCAGTTTCGTCTGGAAAGACAGTGCAGTAGATATTTTTTATAAATTTGATTCCTATTTGATTTGTATAGTGCCTTATGTCTTATTTTATATAAAACTGTTTTATTAAATTTCTCGTACTCTGCCCGTGCTTCATTTATTATTTTGTAGAAATGGTAAATGCCCACGTTTGATTTGAGAATAAGTGAAAAAACTTTCTGAGGCGTGTTTTTTTCACAACTTTTAGATCAAAATTTGGGTTAGTTTGGGTTAGTCCAAAAAAATTTGCGTGCCTCTGGGGCTTCCCCCCTGTGTGTGTGCACCGTCAACTTTTCCTCTCACCAGCCGCCACTGCGTAGATCGGTTTCCCGCTAGTTTGTAGTTAAAACGGGATAGTTTAAACCGTAACGCTGCAGAGGATAAATTTTGCTTTTAAATCCATGAACGGTATTTTTAGGATAAAAGGAAATGTTTTATAGAGAATAAGAACCTGTAGTAAATCCCGTCCTGGTCAATTATTTATAATAATAGCCTCTCATTCGAATTTCCTGGTGGAGGCTGGCTTGGAGGGACCATCAGGCCTGAGCACATCCAAGCCAGATAATAGACTGCGACTGAACTTCTGCAATATAAGAAGCATCAGCCTCATATTCTAGCCCTAGCAAAAACTAAAGTGAACTCCAACACTACTCATGTTCATTGAATATACCCGAATATGACCTTTAATCCCAATATCGAAATAACTCTGGATTAACCGTCTTTATTCGAGATGATCTATGTTGCCAACGAGAGAATTTATATGAACCTAAGGACTTCGATGTCATGTGGTTCAAATTAAGCACAGATGTAGCCACCAAATTCATTTGTTGCTTGTACAGACCTCCTAGCGAACACCAATATAGGCGGCTTTTCTCAAATCTTGGCAATCGAATAGATTTTCTGTAGATCAACTATCCAACAGCAGAAATTACAATAGTAGGAAATTTCAACGTTCATAACATCGACTGGTTAAAACACTCAAACAAAAACGAAGACGAAGGACGAGAAGCCGAAACTTTTGCTATTAGCGACAATATTACTCAGCTGGTAAACGAAGCTACCAGGATCCTTGATCGTCAAAGAGATTTTGCTAGCCTCCTAGATCTATTCCTGACAACTAATCCAGACCTCTACACCGTGGCTGTTCAACCTGCGTTAGGTTCATAAGACCATAAGCTTATCTCCGCAACCTGTGCATTAGCTATCAAAACACAGGACCCCGAAAGTTTTGGCACTACAAATCTGCAAAGTGGCTTAGAATACTATCATATTAGTGTTCTACAAGATAGGACAATTGAATTTTTTAATCAAATTTTTGCTGCAAGCTAATTATTATTTTTATAAATAAATGAATTAATCCAATATTCAATTATAGTTGCTGAATCACATACGTTAAGTGTTCAGAGCGATGGTTTTTATTTAAAGTTATTGGGTGTTTTGCTTTAATATAAGAAAGTATTTTCACTAGTTTGGCAACATTTTATTCTGAAATATTTAAAACTTGCGTTTTTAGTAGGAAGAAAATAAAAGGCGCATAAATATTTGATTTTCATCAAAAACGCAAGGTCAAAATATTTTAATATAAAATATTGGGGTCTATGTTCATATTTTGAAGACAGATATTTCGAATCTTTTATTTGGAATGTTTTTTTTTCGAAAATCAATCATTTCGAAAACATTTATTTCAAAAATCAATAATTTCGAAAACATTTATTTTAACGCTTATTTTTCTAAATTAATGGATAACGAACTGAGGGCGCATCAGGAGGACGGGTTATTTTGGGTTAGTAAGAGCACCTTTTTTAAAGATAAAATAGAAACACATGAGAACTTGCTCTTATAAGAACATGCAAACTAACTCAAAATAACCCGTCCTCGCTTATTTTTCTAAATAAAAGGACTAGGACGCATCACGTGGGCGGGTTATTTTGGGTTAGTTTGAAATAAATGTCTTTAAAATTAATATTTTCTAAATGATTGACTTTCGAAATAAAAGATTCGAAATGTCTGTTTTCGAAAAATGAGCTTAGACCCAAAATATTGTTCGAGATATGCCACAAATTGTTATATCTTTCTGGAAAAAAAATAGGTAATTAATGGATAACGTACTGAGGGCGCTTCATCAGGAGGACGAGTTATTTTGGGTTAGTGAAAGCACCTTTTTTGAAAATAAAATAG
Source organism: Ceutorhynchus assimilis (assembly GCA_917834065.1). Classification (NCBI taxonomy): domain Eukaryota; kingdom Metazoa; phylum Arthropoda; class Insecta; order Coleoptera; family Curculionidae; genus Ceutorhynchus; species Ceutorhynchus assimilis. The sequence continues at coordinate 64,381,014 of OU892277.1, forward strand.
AAGCACATGAGAACTTGCTCTTATTAGTACATGCAAACTAACTCAAAATAACCCCTCCTCGCTTATTTTTTAGTTTGCATTTACTAGTGAGAGCACTTTTTTTAATAAAACAATTTGAGGACTTGCTGTTAGTAGTAAATGCAAACTAACCGAAAATAACCCGTCCTCGCATATTTTTCTAAATAAGAGGATAGGTACGACGACTAGGATGCATTACGAGGGCGGGTTATTTTGGGTTAGTTTGAAATAAATGTTTTTAAAATTAATGTTTTCTTAATGATTGACTTTCGAAAAAAAACTTATTCGAAATGAAAGATTTCGAAATAGAAGCATTCGAAATAAAAGATTCGAAATGTCTGTTCTCGAAATATGAGCTTAGACCCAAAATATTGTTCGAGATATGCCACAAATTGTAATATCTTTCTAGAAAAAAAAAATAAGTTAACTGACTTCTAACACTAAAAATAAGTAGGTACCTAAGTATAACAAATGTTATCAAAGTAGAGAATAACATATTAAAATACAAGTTGCACAAGGCCACATATTCCCACACGAATTCGAGTGCGAGAATGGCCTTCTGCAACGAGTGTTTTATACGATTTTCTCGATTTTGGATTTACCAACGAACTGGCAAAAGGATTTTATTATTTTAAAAGGTTCAACAGTTTTGAAGGTACCAATAGCTATACTTCGGAAACTCACCAAAAATCGTTGAAGAATGAGCTTCATTCTTCGACATTTTTACACGAAAATCGAAAAAAAAACTTTTTTTCTACAACTGTCAAAAAATGATGATGTTTGCACACTCATGAAGTGAAGTGACACTTTTTTCCCAGGTATTGATTTCTTAACGTTCCCAAGATGCCGTGCGCGAACTAGCTATTTCGCACACCAGTGTGCGAAATAGCTAGTTCGCACACCGGTGTCATGGTGAGACATACCTGTCAGGAAACCAAAAATAAATAAAATTCACCTGCCTTTGATTGGAAATGCAATTTTGGCTTCGAATGATCGATATTTAAAAGGAGTTGTAGGAAAAATATTGTTGACAACTCGTGCGCGAAATGCTTTTGGTGATCTCGAATGATTTTTTGACTCCGCTACGCGTCGTTAAAAAATTTTCTTTCTCGATCACCAAAATGACATTTCGCGCACTTGATACAAAAATAACTAATATTACACAATAAAATTGAATAAAAGTGAAGGAAGAATTTTTTGACATTTGAAGACGCACTTGGATAAAATCCTTTCGAATGTGATACTTGTAATGCGAAATTAAAATGGGATCAGCAATTTGAAGCAACATCTCAAAACTCACTCTGATGTTTATCCTTTCGAATGTGATACTTGTAATGCGAAATTTAAACGGATCGCCCATTTGAACAGACATTTAACCTTCGTCTCCCCACGTCAAAAAAAATTACGTAGATTCCCACGTGGGGTATATTTGTACCCCATGATAAAAATGATACTTCTGATAAATAAACATGGTTTTATTAATACTAAACAGTTATAATACATAAAATCAACCTATAACAAGAGTACAGTTAGCGAAGAAAGTTGTTAGGAAATAGTATTTTTGACCATTGCGGCCATATTTTGATTTATAAATCAGATTCCCGCCTTCTACTTCCCGTGAACTTTCGTTCTTTTCCTGCCCCTCAGATACTTCTTGACCAGCTTTATTATCGTGATTTCTAAATTTTGCAGGTTGAAAATCTATTTCCAGCCTGCAAATTTCCTGCAAGGTGACTACTTGATAGGGTAGCAACAGATTTCCACGTAGGGTATGTCATTGGGTACATGTGCCCCACGCTATGTAAAAATTATTATTTCTGAAAGATAAACAAATAGAAAATGTTTGATGATCACTAATTATGTGCAAAGCCCTTACTGACACAAAATAAAATTAGACACAAAAAATATTCACTTTTTGGGAAAATATGCTAGAAAAATTGTTTTCTGGGATACATTTGTACGCCACCCGGGAAGACGAAGGATAAAGATGCATTGGGATGATCATCGTTTCGAATTCAAGACTTGTAATGCGAAATTTAAACGAATCTACAAATTGAACGTCCATTTAAAGACGCACACGGATGACCATCCTTTCCAATGTTACACTTGTGAAGCGACATTTGAATATAAAAGCAGTTTGAAACGACATCTAAAGAGGCACTCAAATAAAAATTCAAATGTGTAGCAGTAAGTGTAGGATATTATACATGAAATGTATCTAGAATTCACAGTAGAATCGGAAAATACAATAGTTTGTTTCGGGTAGATCCGGCAACACTTCACTTGTGTACATACAAAGTCATGGTGACACATACCTGTCAGGAAACCAAAAATAATTAAAATTCACCTGCCTTTGATTGGAAATGCAATTTTGGCTTCGAATGATCGATATTTAAAAGGAGTTATAGAAAAAATATTGTTTCAAACTCGTGCGCGATTTGTTTTTGGTGATCTCGAATGATTTTTTGACTCCGCTACGCGTCGTTAAAAAAATTTCGTTCTCGAACACCAAAATGACATTTCGCGCACTTGATACAAAAATAACTAATATTACACAATAAAATCAAATAAAAGTGAAGGGAGAATTTTTTTATCGGTTAAAGATACCGAAACTGATGTTTTTTTTTAAAGAAAGACATTAGTTTCCACAAACTTTCTTTAAAAGAAACATTAGCTTCGGTATCTTCAACCGATAAAAAAAATTCTCCCTTCAAATTTGCTTGCGTTGCACGACGTATTTCGGAAATTTTAACACATCGTGGACGAAACACAAAATAGTGATATAGGCAACTTATCCTCTAGCAGGACCGATGCCTATTCGTGAGCCATTGGGGAATTGAAATGGTTGGAGTGTGCGGGAGGAGAGCGGGGTAGCCATGTATTCGCCGATACCTACTAGGTGGGTTCGTTGGCTCAGTTGGTAGAGTACCTATCATTCTAGAAATGCGAAGGTCGCGGGTTCGAATCCCGAACGAACCCCAACTTTTTCAATCTTCCTTTGACATTAGTTTCCACCGAACGTTCTTTGAAATAAATATAGTTTAAAAAAACTAAAAAGTACGCTTTTATAGTAAATTGTTATTGTGATTATTTTGATTATTGTGAAAAAAGCGTGGGGTGCTCAATGTACGAGAAATGTGGAACAAAGCACCCCACGTTTTTTTCACAATAATTCTAATATTTTTTGTTCATTAATATTTTCTGTTTATATTGAAAATTATTATTCACTTTTTAGTTCAATTTACTATAAAAGCGTGTTTTTTAGTTTTTTTAAACTGGGTATATTTATTATTTACTTTTTAGTTCGATTAATTATTAAAAAAAAAATTGTATGTTCTTGTGAACATGAACATAGCGCAGATTTTTTAATATAAATATTTTTTCATTTATGGGATTTACTATTGTAAGTAGTGGTGTAAATCTCCAACTGAAAAAAACAATTAATTTTTTTTCGTCCGTGGACGGTATAAGAAACCATGTTACGGGATGATTTTTCCTGGGTTAAAATGAAAGGAAATAAGCGTATTCGTCTCAATGAATAGCATACCTTCGTCAAGCCACTGTTTTCTATCCAATAGTTGTGGCCAAACTTTACATTCTTCCCAGCATCATTAAGTTAGAGGTTTATTAATGGAATTGATTTCCTGTTAGTAGGGTTAAAATAAATAGACAATTAATTTATTAACAAACAAAATCACAATATTTACACTAGAACAGCTGATGTCTGATTCGATTAGATTGATTAGATTGACAGCGCTCCAAATAGGGTCAATGACCGGTACTAACTTAATCTGAATAAGTCCCATGCCCCAACTACCATCAAAATCCCCAGAACCCTTCACCTTGGAGTTTTGACCGAACCTTTTTAAAGGACAAGCAGAGGTCATTCAGGTCGAGGACTTTCCACGATTAAGTGTTCGGGAAAACTCCTCAGGCACATTTTGCCGATTTCTGAGTTGCCAAATTTTGCTCATAGATCTAGGGTGGCTAATCCGTTATTTTAGCACCCAATCGCCTTGTGCAGATTTTTTTTGTGAGTCGAAAAAGAGCAACGTGGTCAATTGTTTGTTCCTAAAGGCCAAAGTAATTTTGGTAAGTGGTTTTTCTTATTAGTCTTCTCTGTGTTTCTCTATTGCCTATGTAAAAGCATAATTTTCTGTTAATTATATGGTTAAATTCCGAATATTGGACATACCTACCTATTGCTCCACGCCCTGTCTCATAACGTCCATTTGTTTCAGGCCTTCATTCATCACCTTTAGAAGTTACACTTTAATCTTTACCTTTAGACGTCACCTTTTATTCGTCACGCTTTAGTCCTTAACTTGAGTAAAGAGTTAAACGTTAAGCCTATCTACTATATATTCCAAGTCGTACCTCCTATCTTCAGCCTCCTCTAGACCATTGGAAGCCTTAGTGACTCATAGTTACTGAACTTCAGTGCCCAGGGCCAGTTGCTTCTTGTTTCGGCCCTGATCCAGTCTTAGGCCATCGGAAACACTGGAAGACATTAATCCCATCCGTCAGGTTCCCCCAAGAGATTAGGGACTACTCAGGTTTGATAAGTGTGTTGTAATGTCTTAATATCTGAAGCCTATCAAACCTTACCAACCCCTTGTTGGAGTTAATCACCACAGCAACGCAGTTCTACTACAAGATCAAATTACCCTTCAGATTATGTGTTGTTATTTCAATTTTTAATTAATTATCTATATTAATTTTTATTTTTATGAAACTTGCCATTCAGGTTATGTATTGTTAAGTACTTCAATTTTATTAGGTATTTAGGTATCTATACTACCTATATTATCACATAATATTAAAGCCCTTCAGGTTACGTATTGTTACTTCAACTTTGATTAATGATCTATATATCTCTTTAATATCCCATAAATACATGCTGCATTGAATACAGGTAAATACTTGTACACTAGGGTCAAAGGCCATTAATTTATATTTCAGGTATTATTGCTGTTAATTGTTATACTTTTTATGTCTTTATTTAGGGACTCAAGTTGAGTGTAATTAATCATTATTGTAAATACTATTTTAAGAACATATGGTTAGATACTTCTAGACGATTTTTTTTTTGTTCTGGTTCCAGTGTAAATAATTTTCAGTGTTCCAGGGCATTCAGAAAACTCACTCCGAACCTGCTCTAGAGTCAACCTGTTCTGGTTTCACGTTTCTGGTTCTAATTAAAACCCGTACCTGATTGTAGCAAAGCATTTCACTTATGTCCTCCCTTCTTGTTTACGTTTATATTTCAGGTTGTGCTGCTATAGGTCCGTAGAAGTTTCCTGCTTTCGTTATATCGGTTGATTTCGTGTACTACAGGGAAAAAGCAGGTGGCGCTCTATATTTAGTTATTCAATTGACCCACACCCCTCTCCGCATTGGAAGCTAGTCGGCAACCCTTTACACGAAATCACGTTTCTAGATTTCAGCCACCAACCAACCCTCCCTTTCTATATATTTTTTTTTGTCTTAGTTACCCGTTCACTTTAGGCACTCCCTCAAAGTTCATTATTTACTTCTCCCTCGCGTTTTGCGGGTAACAAAGTGGCAGTGTCCGTGTTGCCACGTAACAACCACGATCGGTGAGTCTGGGAGTTGACGTCAGCGAAGACCCGCGCCTTAAACCGCTCGGCCAACGAACGAACTTAAGGTAGAGGGATATACTAACAATAATAAGCGACTTGCTTTTAGTCCAAAGGATAATAATAATAATAATAATAATGCTTTATTGTCAGGAAAAAAATTTAACAAAATTTGTTGACAAAGCCTTAAAAATAATATACATCTACCTGTATACAAAGTCAAAACAAAACAAACAAAATACATAAGTAGGTACATCGAGTTCGAGGTATAAAATAAACTAAATTAGTCTAATAAATTATTAACAAAACAAATTACCTATAAACAATGCTCCAGTGTGTGGAATGCTCAAAATTATGTGTTCGCAAAAAAGTCATTTACCTTATAAAAGGCTCTTTCCAACAAATATGATTTGAGAGCTATGCGGAATTTAGAAAGAGAAGATATGGACTTGATTTCTATTGGCAGATGGTTGTGCATTTTTTTGCGTTGTACAGAATAGAGCTCTTAACTAATTCTGAGGATGGGGTTGGCAGGTAAAGATCATGCTCCGCGTTTCTAAGTGGATAATGATGGAATGGCCTTTCTGAAATACTTGATAGGTGTTTGCGGATTAAACAGACTGACTCTAGTATGAATAAGGAAGGGAGTGTCAATATTTTATATTTTTTGAAAAAAACTTGGCAATGGGCTCTATTCTTTGGCCTAAGAGAATAACGAATAGCCCTTTTTTGCAATTTAAAGATACGCTCAAATTGAGTCGCACCGCAGGTACCCCCAGAATGGAAGGGCGTATCAAAGATGTGATTCGAAGAGGGCAAAGTAGACTGATGTAGAGGTTGAAAAGTTAAGTTCCTTGGAAACAGATCTTATTGCGAAACAAGCGGAGCTCAATTTTTTGGACAAAGCATCGATGTGCAAGCTCCATTTCAGGGACTTGTCTATAATAAGGCCCAAAAACTTCACAGAATCAACGACGTCAATAATAGTGGCGTTATTAAGTGCAATAGGTTGCAACGTACTTTTGTATGACAGAACTTTGGTTTTCGCTGCGTTGAAACAGAGAAGGTTAGAGTCGCACCATGATTTAATGGTAAACAAATCATTGGACATGATTCTATGAAGTGCCACAATATCCGGATTGCTCCAAGTGAAACTAGTATCATCAGCAAAGAGGCAGATTTTACCGCTGATGTCTAGACTAGCAATGTCGTTGATGAATAGCAAAAATAATATTGGACCCAACACGGAACTCCACATTCAATTGGCCTGCATGAAAACATTGACGTATGAGAGCTCACAAGTTGTTTTCTGTTGTTAGAGTTACTTACAATCATACAAACAAACAACCAAACAAACATACATACAGGTGAAGCTAATAAAAGCGTGTTAAATCCAGGCCTTTTCCAGACATTTCCAGGGGCGACTTCAGAAATAACACACCGGGTGTGAGTGCGATTTTATGGGTGTGAGTGCGATTTTATGGGTGTGACTGAAATGACAATTCTTAGGCGACGACTTTCGTATGAATTTCTGAACGCTTGGTGTGACCAATCGAGCATCTCCTCAAAAATTTCACCAAATCTATTAAGATTACTTTTTTTTATTGTTCATTTTCTAAATTTGAAAAAAAAAAAAACTTTAATTCTTATTTGTGTTTTGTTTATATTTGGTGGGATTATTGAGATTATGGGAGGAATGGTTGACATTAGCCGCTTTCCAGCTGACGCTTTTGAGCACGCAATTGAGCTTTTAGGCGCGCAAATGCTTCAATCGCGTGTTCGTGTTCCAGCCGTACTCCGCTTCGTGAGCTGCTAACTTTTGCGTTTTAAACACAGAACACTGTGCTGCACCGTGCTTGAAGCACACAGCTCGAAGTACTTTCTGAACGGCACAGAGTGCGCGCACTCGGTGTGCCTATAGCATTTATGAACGGCTAGTGCGTCGCACCGGTGTCACACTCACACTGAGTGTGTCATTCCTGAACTCGCCCCAGAGATTTCCAGAATTTTCCAGACATTATCCAGACTTATTCAGAGCGTTCCAGAGTTTTACAGATTTCATCCAGATTTATCCAGACTTGTACAGACTGATCCGGATTCTAGAAAATGATCCCCCAGGGTCTTTTGGGACCTTTTTCAGAATTTTTCCGACCCTTTCAAGAAATTTCCAGGCCTTTTTCAGAGATATTCAGACTTATCCAGAGCTTTCCAGAGTTTTGCAGACTTCATCCAGACTTTATCCAGACTTGTTCAGACTGATCCGGATTCTGGAAAATGATCCCTAGGTCTTTTGGGACCTTTTCCAGAATTTTTCCGCCCCTTTCCAGAAATTCCAAGTCTTTTCCAGACTTTTCCAGAGATTTCCAGACAATATCCAGACTTGTCCAGAGTTTCACAGACTTTATCCAGATTTATCCAGACCTTATCCAGACTTGTACAGACTGATCCGGTTTCTGAAAAAATATCCCCAGATCTTTTGGGACCTTTGGCAGAATTTTTCCGACCCTTTCCAGAAATTTCCAGGCTCTTTCAAGACGTTTACAGAGATTTCCAGACATTTCCAGACATTTTTCAGACTTTTCCAGGCTTTATCCAGATTCATCCAGACTTGTACAGACTGCTCCAGAGCTTATCCAGGCCTTTCCTGACCTCTCTGGACTTCTTCCAAACACTTGCCCGACTTGTTCCAGCTCACTTGGCTTGTTCCAGGTTCATACACTTGCCAAGAGTCCGCGCCTTAGACCGCTCGGCCAACGAACAAACTTAAGGTAGATGGATATACTAACAAAAATAAGCCACTCCAAAGGACAGTTACTTACAATCATACAAACACGTGTTGTTTTTGAATAAAATTCAACAAACTAGCCCAGGTGTTCACCTCACAGATCAACTGGGATAATAAATGCACTTTACACTAAAAAATATAATTTAGGTTTTCGCGGCAACACCGCTGGGCTTTGTTAAGTCGAAGCAATATCAACACGATGTATGTTTTAGTTTGCCGCCGGCACCCCCTTAACCGGGATTCCATTTGCCTATAGTACATACCGGGTTTCGTATAGGTGACCTTATACGTATATATATATATATATATATACCGGGTGGGCCAGCGAAAACGAAACAAGGCGATATCTCGTATTGATCGTTCATTGAGCGATACTTCATTTCAAAGGTCATCGAATTCTCTTTTCAACAATGCCTATTTTTTTGAATTTGATGCAGTGGTTTTCGAGAAAACGCATTAAAAATAGTAGTGTTTTAGTCATTTTGAGCACTTTCAATTTTGTAGTTATAACAATTTTTACTTAAGAAGTGATTTTATGTCTTTTTTTTTTAAAGTCGTGTGCTATCCAACTTGAAATCACATGGTGTAAGTCTGGGTTTTTTTTATCACTCAATAAAATTCAACTAAATACATTCTAATTTTAAAAAAATTTTGAAAAAAAAAACCTAGTAAATTCAAAAAACTAGGCACCGTTGAAAAGAGAATTCAATGACCTCTGAAATGAGGTATCCCTCGACCCCAACTGCCATTTAAGATTTAGGGGTTGGCGCTTACCCCCGCGAGAGGGTTGAAGTGACAACATTGAAAATATGTGCAAAAGATTTCCCCCTCCGAATAAAAATCGATGGGTCCGAGCGATTTTTTTCAATGAACGATGAATACGAGATATCGACCTTGTTTCGTTTTCGCTGGCCCACCCGGTACCTATACAGAGTGGAAAATTAAAAAGGATCCACCTCGATTTTCTCGAAAATTATCAGGAAATTAAAAAAAACGCCAAAACACGTCGATTTTTTTTGCAAGGGGGACACTTTTTGGCTACTTCAAAATTTTTCTAGGTTGGGTGAGTTGCACCCTCAAAAGTTGAATAGGGAAACTGGGTCGAGTGGTACCTTGCTTGAGAGGCATTTGACTTTACAGATCTGTAATTTATTTCGAAATCTGACTCTAGTTTTCAAGATATTCGCCTCGGAATTTGCCATGGGGCGTAAAGAGAACGTGTTTTTCGTACATTTCTACAAGAAAAAATTGAAATTCCTGAAACCCGTCAATTTTGCTTATTTTGAACCTTTGTTTCTTTGTTAGTTTGAACCTTTTCAACAACCTTTCAAACATGACCCACTTTTCATTTTTTCACGAAAAACACGTTCTCTTTTCGCTCCATGGCAACTTCCGAGGCGAATATCTTGAAAACTAGAAGTCAGATTTCGAAAAAAATGACAGATCTGTAAATTCATCTCAAATACCTCTCAAAGAAGGTACCACTCGACCCAGTTTCCCTATTCAACTTTTGAGGGTGCAACTCACCCCGGTAAGGGGGTGCAATCTAGGAAAATTTTGAAATAGCCAAAAAGTGTCCCCCTTGCAAACAAAATCGACGTATTTCAGCGTTTTTTTAATTTCCTCATAATTTTCGAGAAAATCCAGGTGGATCCTTTTTAATTTTCCACCCTGTATATACAGGGTGACAATTTGAAAACGAACAGTCGGGAATATCTCTTAGACAAAAAATACTATCAGGAAGGTCTCAAATACGTATCAGGGGATTGGAGGGGGAACCAAAATGAAGCACTTTTTGAGTCACCCCCGCCTCACCCCTTAGGGAGTAGCTACCCCAACTAATTTTTTTTAAATACGAACCTGCCCATTGTTGCACATCGTTGGATAGCTCGTTGCTATTCCTTTACAGTCCTATAGAAAAATCTCAAATCGTACGATTAGTTTTCGAGATATCGGTGTTTAAAAGTAAGCACATTGTGAAAAGTAGTAATTTTGACTATCTCATGGACAAAAAAATTCTGTCATAAAAGTCTTGAATACACATCAGCGAAACCAAATAATGCGATTTTCGTAATTCTATCTGCTTCTGCACATCTCTAAAGACGAATAATAAACCTTTCAAAGGAGCTATCGCACGGGGTAGGTTCTCATTTTAGAAAAATTATTAGGAGCGGCTAGCCCCCAAAATAAGAGGGGGGGGGTTAGGCAATTAACAAATTTGGTTCCCCGATGTGTATTGGAGACTTTTGTGACAGAATTCTTTTGTCTAATAGAAAGTTAAAATTACTAGTTTTCAAAATATGCTCACTTTTAAACACGATATCTCAAAAACCAATCGTCCTATTTCAGATTTTGCTATATGACTGTAAAGGGATAGCAACGCGCTATCGAACGATGTGCATCACAAGGTAGGTTCGTATTTAAAAAAAATAAGTTGGGGTAGCTACCCCCCTACGGGTGAGGCGGGGTGATTCAAAAAGTGCCTTTTTTTGGTTCCCCCTCCAATCCCCGGATACGTATTTTATTTTTATTTTACTGATAGTATTTTTTGTCTAAGAAATATTCCCGACTGTTCGTTTTCAAATTGTCACCCGTATACAGTGAGTTCATAAAGTCCCGCATAAATTCATTATTTTGAAAACGGTAGAATTTTTGAAAAATCGCTCAGACACGTCAATTTTGTTTTTTTGTTTAAAATGTATCGATATATTTTCTATCATACAGCGATATTTTTGAGATAGCTTCGCTGGTATCAACTTTATTTTTTTAAATTGTACCCCCTGTATATTATGACATTTCTAGATTCTGCGGAAAATGGTAGACACATTTCATGTACAATGTCTTTTACCTATCTTCAACTGTTTCGGAAATATTGACAGTTAAAAATTGAATTTTTTGCAACTTCGACAGGCTGTAAAACTTAAACAGTTAATTTTACAGCAAAACCGATTTCACATTCGCGTTTGTAGCTTTTCATAAGGTTTCAAATGATAGTTTATGAAAAACTAAGACAAGAATGTATGATCGGTTTCGCTCTAAAATCAACCGTTTAGGTTTAACAGACTGCCAAAGTTCCAAAAAGTCAATTTTCAACTGTCAATATTTCCGAAACAGTTGAAGATAGGTATACTATATTTTACATGAAATATGTCTAGAATTTTCTGCAAAATCCAGAAATGTCATACTATGCAGGGAATACCATTAAAAAAAATTAAGTTGATACCAGCCAAGCTATTTTTCAGACACCAAGTTTGATAAAAAATATATCGAAAAATTTCAAGCAAAAAAACAAAATTGACGTGTCTGAGCGATTTTTCAAAAATTCTACCGTTTGCATAAATAATGAATTTATGCGAGACTTTATGAACTCACTGTATATATTCTGATAACAAATTCTTGCTTAGAATCGTCTAAAACACAAATATACTAATTTTCGTTTCGATACGATACAGGCTGATGACAACAAATTTTCAAAATATAATGAATCAAACCGCAAGAATGTCATATTTTGAGACAAGCTCACTAAAAGTTTTGGTTAAGGATGTTCTAAAACTATTTTGTATCAAGTTTTGTTGTTCTCAAGGCCTTGAAATATGACATTTTTGCGGCTTGGTCCATTAGGTTTGGAAACTTTTTGTGATCATTATGTACCTTCCTATCGTATTGAAACAAAAATTAGTACATCTGGGTTTTAGACCATTCACAAGAATTTGCCATCAGATTTTTTCTAAAAAAAAATTCCTAATAGTACTTATTGAAATTTGAGCCAAAAAATGTGGACACCCTGTAGACCAGTACAGCCGCAGAAATGAAATTATGAGCCTAATAACTGCCAAGTTCGAGTAGATATATGACATAAAAAAATGAATTGAATCGGTTAAAAAATAAAAATTTCAGAAGTGTGGTCAGTCCTTAAGCACACTGTATGTAGAAAATCAAAAAAATTGTGCCCATTTTCAAGCAATAAAAGAAAGAAAAAAGTTACCAAGTCTACAGATTGTTTATTATTTTCTTCACTTAATGTGACATGTGTTTCGTTCATACGAGCATCATCAGACCTACAAAATGCCTAATTTATTTTTTATCGATTCAAATTATTCTAAAAAATAACATCACTTTCTCCTTAATTGAAAGTACTTTTTCCGAATTTGAATTTATTTTTTCCGAATTCGAATTTACTATTTTTGAATTTGAATTTACTTTTTCCGAAATTAAGGTTGAATTGGTGTAGACCTTCTCTTTAAATTTAATTTCAACTTCTTCATTTCTAATAGGTTATAATTTTTTTTGAAATAATAACAGGATATATCGGTCAAAAAATTATAATGTAGAGATAACTCTTTTTTAATGACGAGCTTTCGAAACTGTTTTTGTTTCTTCTTCAGGACTAAAATATACAGGGTGGCCATTTGAAAACGAAACAGAGGTCATTTTGGGTTCCTCAAGAGATTTAAGAAAAAACCCTCGAACCCGTCGATTTTTTATTTAAGGGGGAACCATTTTTTTGGCATTTTCACCACCTGGGGGGCAAAGCCCTAGCTAGGGTGACAAGGGCCCCCAAAATTTTAAATGGAATGAGGGGTCGAGTGATACCTTATTTTGAAGCTATTTTTATGTACATTATAACCCCTAAGTTTCACATGGCTACTATTCACCTAGCCATTACAAGGGCTAATTAAAGCTACAAAAACATGTTGGGGTATTTGCTTTAAAACCAAAATCAATCAAGTAAATGCTGGAAATGACCCCAGAAAAAAAAATCTAACGGGCTTAAATCTGGAGAACCTGGGGGCCACTCAATAGCTCCTCTCCTTCGAATCGATTGTCCTGAAAACATTTGGTCCAAATATTGACGAACCACTGCAGCATAGTGGGGTGGAGCACCATCTTGTTGGAGTATTAGACGGTTTTCCATGTATCCGTTATCATTCTCTAGTATCTCTTCCAATTTTGCATGAATCGCATCTTCTGACCACTCGAGGTACATTTCTCCTGTTAAATTTATAGGTAAAAGAGGGGCCTATTATACGGTTACCAAAAATGCTAGCCCATACACTCAAATAATCTACATCTCCATAACGCCCTAGAACGTTATTTTGCACGTATTATACCTGGAAGTACAGGGCTTTCATTTCAAAACCTGCCACCCACGTTATCTGCGTAAAGAGGCATATTTGCGGAATTCGCCAAAACACGTCAACAAATTTATTGAGGGGGAAGGTTTTTCACGTAAAACTGGACTTCGCCCCTCCAACCCTCTAAGCCCTAGGGCTACCTCCTCAAAATTTTTGAATGAAACACTAACTCGACCCCCTGTTCCATTCAAAAATTTCGGGAAGGTAGCCCTAGGGCTTAGAGGGTTGAAGGGGCGAAGTCCAGTTTTACGTAAAAACCCTTCCCCTTCAATACAGTTGACGGGTTTTGGCGATTTTACGCAGATAACGTGGGTGGCAATTTCTGAAATAGAAGCCCTGTATTTCCAGGTATAATACGTGCGAAATAACGTCCTAGGGCGTTATGGAAATGTAGATTACTTGAGCGTTTGAGCTAGTATTTTGGGTAACCGTGGTCCCTCTTTTACCTATAAATTTAACAGGAGAAATGTACCCAGAGTGGTTAGAAGATGCGATTCATCCAGAATTGGTGGAGATACTAGAGAATGATAACGGATACATGGAAAACCGTCTAATATTTCAACAAGATGGTGCGCCACCCCACTATGCTGCAGTGATTTGTCAATATTTGGACCAAACGTTTCCAGGACAATCGATTCGAAGAACACGAGCTATTGAGTGGCCCCCACGTTCTCCAGATTTAAGCCCGTTAGATTTTTTTTTTCTGGAGTCATTTTCAGCATTTACTTGATTGATTTTGGTTTTAAAGCATTTTTTCAAATACAAAATATCCCAACATGTTTTTGTAGCTTTAATTAGCCCCTGTAATGGCTAGGTAAATAGTAACGATGTGAAACTCAGGGGTTATAATCTACATAAAAATAGCTTCAAAATAAGGTATCACTCGACCACTCATTCCATTTGAAATTTCGGGGGCCCTTGTCACCCCAGCTAGGGCTTTGCCCCCCAGGTGGTGAAAATGCCAAAAAAAATGGTTCCCCCTCAAATCAAAAATCGACGGGTTCGAGGGTTTTTTCTTAAATCTCTTGAGGAGCCCAAAATCACCTCTGTTTCGTTTTCAATTGGCCACCCTGTATATATAAATATACAGTGACCGCCAAAAAGTTTGCAACAAATGGGAAAATATTTTATTATAAAGATATCAAAAAAAAATGTTTCGTGGGATCAATTCAGCATACCCATCAACAAAAAAAATCACTGTGACAGATGTCATGTGACCACAGTCATGGCGGCAAATTTAAAAAGTTTGCCTTAAATATGTGAAAAGTGGGGTTAGACGACCAGAAATCGAAAAATTGTAGAGAAAAAAGTTGTTCAGGATCCGATTTTACGTCCATGTGTCAATTTTTAAAAAGGTACAAGGATTTTTAATAAATATCAATTTTTTGGCCTGTTTTCTGGTAATTTGAAAAATATCAAAAACTTTCCGTCTGGTTCACATAATTCAAAGTGAAACTAACAAAAAAAAAAATCCAGTGCAGTAATTCTGCTTAATTGTCCCGCGAAAAATTGTAAAAAACCAAAAATTCATTTTCAGACCACTCTGATCTTGTTGCAATGACGTACAGAAAACAAAAATTTGGAATAACAAATTTAGAAATATCATGAAATCTTTCTAAATGATCCAATACTTACCTCTTTTCTAAATTTAATCAAGCCAATATTTTTGTGAAATGTTTTCGATATTTTTCAAATGACGAGAAAACAGGCCAACAAATTAATATTTATTAAAAATCCTTGTACCATTTTAAAAATTGACACATGGGCGTAAAATTGGATTCTGAACAACTTTTCTCTTCACAATTTCTCGATTTCTGGTCGTCTAACCCCACTTTCCACATATTTAAGGCGAACTTTTTAAATTTTCCGCCATGACTGTGGTCACATGACATCTGTCACAGTGATTTTTTTTGTTGATGGGTATGCTGAATTGATCCCACGTAACATTTTTTTTGATATCTTAATAATAAAATATTTTCCCATTTGTTGCAAACTTTTTGGCGGTCACTGTATATATACATATAATATAATAAGTGAGATGATTCAGTCAAGAATTTTTACATCTATGTATAATATAATAAATAACAGAATTTCGAATTGGAACAATTATTCGCTGATATCTAATTTTTACATACCTACCTTATTATGAGTTCAATTGATTATTGAATGCTAGTTGTTTCATTTGTATGTATATGTAAAAATAATAATTAAAGATAAAAACTTTTAAATAATGTTTGAATTTTTTTCCTCTTTTTTGATTAATAAATTGTAATTGTCAATAATTTTTTTGTTGGTAATAGGTATTACTAGTTCTACCTAATGGGTAAACAATCCATTTAAAAAAGTAGGTATTATTAAAATTTGAATTTAATTGATAGTTTTTTATATAGTTGCAAGTTATAGAGTTAATAAATAATAATTTATTAATAATAATAATAATAATTTCACAACTGCCCGCTTTACGGGAGTGACATGGGGGGTTTGTAGCTTTGGGGGTCGATGGAGAGAAACTCGCTCAAGTTGTATAAAAGTGTAGATATATATTTTCCCAAATATGCCCTTACATATACGCTAGTCCTATAGGATGCATGACCCTTCGAACACTGGGGTCCTTATAGGGAGCCACACGTCAACGCTGCTTGGGGGACTGTCGATTAGTTATCGTCACCCTTATGCCTTGTCCAGAGAGGCTTTCCCAACGAGAGGTAATTGCACTGGTTTAAGTCTGCCTGTTGCTTGGCTTGGCCAACTATTTATATCAATTTATTGCTCAATTGCAATAAACATCCGATCGAATCGGCAATTATATTAATAAGGTTGAATACCGGGTCCTCCTTTCCTAAGCAGCTAGATGACAATAATAATAATTGTAATTGTTTATCGGCAGAAGGAAAGGAACTGAAAGGAAAAGTGGAAAGTGGAATTCCAGAATCAAAGCATTTTAGCTAGCAAGGAATGGTACAGGACCGAAACAAGAAAATACTTATATTATTTATTTAGTGTATGTTCTTGTAATCACTGTATCTGTAGTATCTGGAATTTTATTATCAGAAATGATTTATCAGATAGGAAAGAGTATGTACTTTATGGTTTAATAAATAAAAATTCTATTTAAAAAAGTGTTTTTATTTATCACTTTTGTAGGTAAAGGGCATATATTGGGGCACACTACAGTTAGGTTATGAGAATTTAAAATATTGCCTGTACCACCATCCCCATACCTGACACCCCATACGAGTTTCTCTTCCTAAACCAGTGAGCCACGTCTATATAACCTTTAGCCGGAAAGTTTTCAAGTACAAAATGGCTTATAGGTTAGCGCACTTGACTTTAACGAAGCGGCACAGATCACACAGCGGTCCCAGGTTTGATCCTCGGAAACAGCAGACCTATTTTCATTAATTATGAGACTGATCGTTCGAGACACCAGGTAAGGTTGCTTCCGCTCAATAGATGGCGTTGGGTATGGCACGTGACGACAACGGAGCAGTTGGTGTAGTTCGGATAGATTGTAGTAGTTCGAGTTGGTTGGGTTAGTTCGGAGTAGATTAGAGTAGTTTGGAGCTGTGAGACCTTGTCGTTGGTGGAGGGGCACAGCGACTGACCGTGTATTTGACTGGTCAGCCGCTGCTAAGGACAGCTCAACCTCAGGGGTCCGCACTGCGGACACGGGTGTGGCAAACCCGGGGCACCCTAGCTGGGCTCTCACCCCACACCCAGGGTGATCCTTTTCCAAGCATCCACAACCCCAAATCCTCCCCTTCCCACCCCACACAACCCCCCCGACGCTATTAGGTTCCCGAGGGCTAGGGGCATTACTTTCTTTTTCCCCCAATTTCTCCCCACAAGATACAAAAAAAAAAAACATGATGGCAAGCAAGGAAACGGAAAACGAGTTTACGGTGCAGGGGGGGGATACCCCAGTACCGGTCGAGGAATCTGGTGGTGATGCAGGCCAGCCTCGACCGTCAACAAGCATCTGTACAGCGTCCTCGGCAGGGAACCAGGCCGGGACGCAGGTGCCAACTACTGGAACACAAAGGCAAACCCTGGCAAAAGAGTGGTCGATCACTTTTGGAAGAAGGGGTTCACTGGCGAGATCGCCACCCAGAGTCGTAGAGGAGGATATCACGAAAAGTGTAGAATCCCTCCCTGCCACCAGTGGAAGCGACGGCCCCATAGATTTTGGGAAAGGCAACGGACCAAGAATTACAGACATACCAATCATACCGACCGCCCAGACGCCCACGAGCAGCAAAAATAGAAAAGACTCGATTGGCATAATAGACCTGATGTGGGACGAAAATAAGAAAGAATCCGTCGAAACAAATGACACTTGGGAAGTCGTATCCAAGAAAAGGAAGAACACCTCTCCCCTGAAGCAGGCGGAGGATGTAAACAAAAAAAAGATAAGCTCGGACTACTTCGTTCTAAAAGAGACCCTAGACATGATAATCAAATTAGGATCTGACCTGGCAGGGAATATTGACAAGAACACGAAACGGGAGATCAAGGATATCTCCAAGAAATTGGCTAAACAGATCCAAACTCTAAACGGAGCGAGAATCTCGAGCTGGCTAGAAAGAGAAAAATATGAGAAAATGGATAAGATGACCTTCGGGACTGAGTCGCAAACCGGCCCGGAAAAAGACACTGAATCACCCCCTTCAACCGGTACAGGCGAAAAAACCCTGGAAAACCTGAAACCACAGAGAATCTGCCCAACGTGTAACACAAGACTAAGAGAGACCAAAGATGGTCAAACGGAAACTGAAACTTGGTACAACAAAAGAGACCTCAAACTAAATGACCTAGAGGGAATAAATACTTACGAGGAGTGGATCACTACGGCGCATAGAATATGGGACGACAAACTATACACAAACACGGAAGTTAAAGTAGGCAACCCACTAAATACAAAAACCGAGACAGTAAAGGTGGTCATGACAGAGCCTTCCGACGAAAATATGGAGAGGAGCATACAGTTAATGTATAAAAACAGATACCCGGAACTGGCAGAAACGGAAGAAACCTTCGCAGTACTGGAACAAAGATCTAGATGGAAACAGAACAAGGACTCTGAGGCTTGCCAGAAAGTAATCAAAATTAGACAGGGAGCAAAAGAGAAAGACCTATGGGAGCAACTAGAGAAACTCAGACAGGAGACTAAAGACGATCACTGGGTGGCACTGCACGACATCGAAAGAGGAGGAATCGAAAGACTCAGGAAAGTTGTAGAAGCAATATTCCACGGGGGTGAAACACAGGTAGTTATCTACACAAATAAGAAAATAGATACACTAACAGCGGGTCATACAAGAAGCCAAGACAGACCGCCGGCCCTGATTGTCAGGCAAGATGGCAAAGGATTTGCCGACATCGTTAAGTCCCTGAAAGAGAAACTGAAAAATTCTGAAGCCTCAGAGATTATCAGGTCAATAAAGAGGACAAAAAATGATAGTGTTCTGATCACCATAGAGAAAAACAACACAGAAGCGAGAAAATTGAAAGCAGCAATAGAGGAAAACGAGGATAACATGAGAGTAAGAAACACAGGTGACAACACAGAAACGATCCACATTAGAGGCCTGGACATCACGGCCACTAAAGAGGAGGTGATAAGACAGGTGAACGAACTAGTAGGCCCCCTAGAAAAAGAGAATTACAGGTTGAGCGACCTTAGACCGAACGCGGGAAATACGCAGGCAGTCACCCTTACATTAGAGAAAGAAAAAACGGAAGCGCTGCTGAGGCAGCCGTACATCCGAGTAGGCCTAACAAGGGGAAGAATGGAGAGAAGAATAAAAGTGCCTCGCTGCAACAAGTGTTGGGCGTACGATCACGAAAGGGACGAATGTGACGGGCCAGACAGGAAAAACTCCTGCTATAAATGCGGCAAAGAGGGACACACCGCCAAAGCATGCGAAGAGGGGAAGCCGGTATGCCTACTATGTAACGGTGAGGAACACAGAACAGGAACCTCTGGCTGCCGGGCTTTTCGTAGAGCAATATCCAGAAGACGGAGAGATATCCGCTCCGCAAACAGAGGAAAGGAAGACGAAGAAACCGAACAAACACTGAATGGCCAATAAAACAAACAACGCAATAATATCCAAGACCAAGGTTATCCAAATCAACGTAAACCGCTGTCATGATGCCCACGACCTGCTGAATGCGACCGCTACACAGCTGGACATAGATATCCTAGCAATCTCTGAGCCCAACCACAAGAAAATAGCTAATAACGACTGGTGTACAGACACGGCAACGGACGCAGCCCTCAAAGTGGCTGGGAGGGATATTCCCTTCCTGGACGCGGGGTCAGGAAGAGGTTACGCTTACATCAAACTGAAAAACTACACAATCTACAGCTGTTATTTTTCCCCAAATATGGACCTGGGAAACTTCAGTACCGCCCTAGACGCCCTTGGAGAGACTATTCAAAGCGACACATCGGACGCTATAATTATGGGCGATTTCAACTGCAGTGCAACGGAATGGGGAATGCCAAAGACAAACCATAGAGGCACGCTATTGTTAGAATGGATGGCCTCCATGGACCTCGTCCTTCAAAACAGGGGCGAGGAGGCAACTTTCGAAAGAGGTAGAGCCAGCTCCGTAGCAGTGGCGGCTCGTGGTATAACATATTGGGGGTGCACATAATTTGTAATTCATAATAAATGCCGGTTGCGTTTGTTTTGCTGGCGCATTTGGCCACTAATTTTTTAAATTAATACTTTACAGGTAGATTGTTAAAATTTGAAGAATGATAAAATTAAATTTAAAGTTGTTTGATATTAATTTGGGAGTGCACGTGCACATGTGCTCTTATGGAGGAACCGCCACTGCTCCGTAGTGGACCTCACTCTTACTAAAGGAAAGATAGGTTCGAAAATCAAAAACTGGAAAGTTCTCAGCCAGGAGACCTTGAGCGATCACAAATACATCTATTTCGAAGTCGACAACAACACTGAAGAAAAACCACCCTGCGCTAGGTATAAAACCGGGAACTGGAATCCCAAGAAGCTAGACCAAGATAAAGTGAACGCAGCCATTGACAGAGCCAACAGCATACCTCCCCCAGAGAACACTAAGAAACTAAATCAGCTCCTACATAACCTCTGTGAAGCATCAATGCCCCGCCGACCTAGAAGAAGCAACAGACGCCCTGCCTACTGGTGGTCACAAGACATCGCGGAGCTAAGAGGTACATGCCTGGAATCGAGGAGAAGGATGACAAGAAGCCGCCGTAGAAATAACAACGTCCAATATGAGGCTGATAGAGAGCAATACACCAAACATAAAAAAGAGTTAAGCCTGGCCATAAACAATGCTAAAAGAATCTGCTGGAACACGCTATGCGATGAGTTAAACGAGAACTGCTGGGGCGACGGATATAAAATCGCCATCAGAAGGCTTAAGCTGAGGCCCTCGTGTCGGGAACTAACCATGGAATTTGCTAGGGAGACAGCAAACGAACTATTCCCCACGCGTCCGGAGCCAGCATGGGTGCAAGAACCCATTGGGCAACACGAAATCCCGGACCTCACGAGCGACGAAATTATCAACGCAAGCCAAAGACTGAAATCCCGAAAAGCCCCTGGACTGGACGGCGTTCCAGCCGAAATCATCAAAGCGGTTGTACTAGGAGCCCGGAACTATTCCGAGTGGCAATCGACAGTGTCATAAAGAGCGGAGAGATCCCGGCATCATGGAAGTTGGCCAAACTTGTGCTCATTGCAAAGCCAAAGAAGGAAGAAACAGAGACACAGAAATACAGACCATTATGCCTACTAGACACCCCCGGCAAACTCCTGGAGCACATCATCCTCTCTAGACTCACGGAGAGTTTGGACCTTACAAAAAATCTTTCCGATAGGCAATACGGTTTCAGGCGTGGCAGATCCACTACAACAGCAATACAAAAACTCCTGGACATAGCCAGAAAAGCGATCTACAAAAAATCTCACAGACATAGGAGAATCGGCGTTGTAATAACGCTAGACATCAAGAACGCGTTCAACTCTGCACCCTGGCCCGAAATTATCAGAGAAATCAAAAGGAGGGACACTCCTCCATACCTTGCAAGGCTACTGCAGAACTACCTTACGAACAGAAAAATAATCATAGAAGCGGATGGCAAAACGGACTCTTTGAAAATGACCTGCGGCGTGCCACAGGGGTCAATCCTGGGTCCCACACTATGGAACCTCCTCTACGACGGCCTACTCAACTTGTTATTACCCGAAGAGGTAACACTCATCGGATACGCGGACGACATTGCCCTAATAGTCCTTGCAAGAGACATGGAAGGGATACGCCAAAAAACGAATACAGCAATGATGAGAATAGAAAAATGGCTACGGAACAATAACCTTGAGCTAGCTATCGAGAAGACGGAGATCTTACTAGTCTCAGGAAAGAAACGCACGCCCGTGCTAACACTGAACATCGGAGGCAAAGAGATTACTACGAAGCCACAAATAAAATACCTAGGTGTATGGCTAGACTCTAAGCTGAGCTTTGGCACACACATACGGAAAACGGCAGCTAGGGCCAATAACACTATGACGGCACTGAGTAGACTAATGCCCAACATTTGTGGGCCACTAGCCAGCAAGAGAAGGCTAATCTGCACGGTTGGCAAATCTATCCTGTTATACGCCGCCCCGGTATGGGGCCCGGCCATGAAGAAAAAAACTAACTTACTCACCTACGAAAGACTACAGAGACAGGCTGCAATACGCATTACCAGCGCCTACCGAACCGCGTCCACGGACGCTCTCCTCGTGATCGCGCAAACCCCCCCCATAGACCTGCTAGTCGAGGAGATGATCGCGCTCTCAGAGGTTGACGCTCTTGGAAAAAACGCAGCACGAAGAACACTCAGGGAGACGCTAGAACGGAAATGGCAAGAAAGATGGCGCAACAGTACCAAGGGTAGATGGACAGCTAGACTCATTCCAGATGTAACAATATGGCTAAACAGAAAACATGGGGAAACGGATTTCTATTTGACACAGCTTCTTACTGGACATGGATGCTACAAATACTATACACTCGGCATAAATAAATCAACTGACGACGAATGCCTCTACTGCGGCGAATGTGACACCGCCGAGCACACTTTCTTCTATTGCAAACAATGGAACGAGCAAAGGGAAGCCTGTTATAATAGTACCGGAATAAGATTGACACCAGACAACGTAGTAGAAGCAATGATGGCAAAAGAGCACAATTGGAACGAGATACGCAAGATGACCCATACAATTCTCAGAACCAAAGCGGAAGACGAAAGAGCAGCACAGGCCAACCCGGAATACACATGAGTCAAGTGAAAGGCCCCCGATTGAAGTAATGCGCAAGCGGTTCCAATCGGTGTCGTCTTCTACGGTAGGGGAAGGGTTTTAGTGGGTTTGAGTCCCACACTGTTTCGTGGCGCCAGAACACCAATGCCACGATTCGTGCGAGAGCATTTCCTAATCCCTACCGAAAAAAAAAAAAAAAAAAAAAAAAAAAAAAAAAAGAGTAGTTTGGGTTAGTTCGGAGTAGATGATTGATAGATGATATTTACAGGTGACTGACAAATGAATGACAGATGATTTTGACAGATAGCTGACACTGACGGATCACGTCAGAGATTTTCTACTGATAAATCTCCTCTGGAAGACGGAGGGCGTAGAAGCGGCCATCTATCACTACTATGTGCTATGCCATCTGATGCATTCAGATAACGTTAACGATCTTTAATTATATCCACACAAACATACTATTTATTGATCAACAAATAAAATATAGTGTTACTTTTTCGCAGATTCATCCATTTTCAGTATAATTATCTGAAAACCCCAAATTTCAACACTGCAATAGCTATGAGAAATAGAATCACCCCATCAGCCTTGAAAGTCATCTACAACAAAATATAAGAAAAAAAAAAGGTTTATAGCGTCCTACGCCTTTCGGTTCCCAGTCTCCAGCCCCTTCTGTCTTCCCAATCTCCTGGATGTAATTCCCGCTCCGACATGGCTCTTATTATTCCTCCGAACCATGTTGCTTCAGGTCTTCCTCGTTGCCTTCTTTCGTGGGGTGTCCATATAATTACTAGTTTAGGAAGCCGTTCGTTTTTCATTCTTTCTATGTGACCATACCATGTCAGTTATCTTTTTTGTATTTCGTCTTTTATTGTTTTTTCCACTTGCATGATTTCTCTTATTCTATCGTTTGTTATTCTTTGCATTCTCGATTTTCCTGCAGATCTTCTCCAAAATTTCATTTTGAGTGACATGAGTCGTCTTTCTAGGTTTTTCGTTGCTACGTTTCGCATCCATATAAGATTATGCTTTGGAATATAGTGTTATATATAAAAGCTGTTTTCTGTCACGTGATATATGATTTGACCATAGAATCGAGTTTAGACATCCAATTCCCTTTTTCCTTTTACTATCCTTACTTTGATCTAGGCTTCTGTTCTTCCTGTCTTATCTATTTGTGTTCCTAGATAGGTATATTTGTCGCATGCGGATATTTCAACATTATTGTCTAAAGTCAGGTTTTCCGAGTTCTGGCCGATGCATAAGTATTTGGTTTCTGATTTGTTCACCGATAGACCCCATTTTTCAAATTCAGTAAGAAGTCTTGTTGTCATAAATTCTAGGTCTTCTTTATCCTGGGCTATAACGACCTGGAGGCGTATTCTGCAAACGAATAGAAATAGACATAGAGAAGAGATAGACATTGACAGGAAATATAAAAAACTTATTCTGTAAGCATCTTTCCAAGTTGATTCGGGTGAAATCGAAATAGAAATATCGTAAACTATCCGACGTGAAAACATTGCGCTTTCCTAGAGAGTTTCATTATTTTTGTGGTGTTTCAAATTGTCAGTTGTTATCAACTGTTCAATGTCAATATCGCATTGTTATTGATTATTTTTTATAATCGATATAAACCATCATGGACCCTATATTCATGTATTTTGTGGACGAGGCGGAAGAAGAAGCGCGTCAAGAACAATTGAGATTGGAAAGGATAAACTTGCGAGATAAGTATAATGCCTTTCATAGGCCCGAAAGGGAATTCCGGAGGTATTTCCACCTCACTCCACACATGGCTCCTGCCTGCTCCTGTGGTTAGAGCCGGAAGAATCCCAATTCAAATTAGAGTATTGGGTATGTCTCGGTCCAAATTTAGCAGGTCATTAAGTGATGAAATATGTTTGGCTTTAGAGGCCATTGCTCCTCAGTGGGTTGAATTTCCAGTAACCGAGGCTGAGAAGAAGCTTAAGAAAGAGGAATTCATGGCCCAATTCGGATTTCCGGGAGTGATACGGTGTATCGATGGTACCCACCACTTACCCTTTTGTGATTTGCGCTATTTTACCACAGTATTTTTACTAAATGCTAAGGCTATAATAACATTTCAGGCAAAGGAAAATATTGAAGGCGGTTATTTTAGTTCCCAAATACGAAATTAGGAAATATCTCTGCGAAATATTCAAAATATGAGAAAAACCTTTGACAAAACTACAAAATATAACCACTAATAAACAAAACATAAACTCTGACAGAAATTGAACGTTTCACGATAATGTTTTAGAAAAAGATAGAAACAATTTTTCCATTACAGAAACACCTAAACGGGTCTTTCTATTTCTCTATACCGACCGAACACCGAACGGGACTCGAGTGCTGCCGAACTAGCATACAGAATAAGGTTTTGTGATAATAGAAAAAAATTTCTTGCCTAGAAAGAATTTTCTATGTCTATGGCGTTACAGAATACGCACTCTGGAGGCGTATTCTGTAAACGAATAGAAATAGACATAGAGAAGAGATCGACATAGACAGGAAATATAAAAAACTAATTCTGTAAGCATCTTTCCAAGTTGATTCGGGTGACGTCGAAATAGAAATATCGTAAATTATCCGACGTGAAAACATTGCGCTTTCCTAGAGAGTTTCATTATTTTTGTGGTGTTTCAAATTGTCAGTTGTTATCAACTGTTCAATGTCAATATCGCATTGTTATTGATTATTTTTACGATTTACTATTATTTTGAATTGTTTATGTACGACATTGTGTCGTTGATGACAATCGCTCAAATTAATAATTTTACAATGATTAACCGAATACAAAAATCAGTTCATCTTAAGAACAAAAATATGCAGGAATATCTCTAATAATTTTACGTTTCTGGCACCGTCGCCAAACTATTTACTATTTAAAGTATGCGCAGATTTGAATAAATTCCTTATTTTTTATCGCCCCTGTCGGCGATGCGAGCACCGATCCTTTTGAAACAGGAAATCATATACGTCCATGACACCGGTGCAAGAACATTCGTCATACCAATTTTATTGTCTTTGAAAACACGGTCGGTGAAATTAAGAAAATTACAGTTGAACGCGAGTGAACAAACCAGTGCCTTAGTGGCATTACGAGGGCGCCCTCCTCAGAATTGGTCACGGCGTTCCACCACAGGTAAGGAACATTAATTGGAGTTTGTGCATATCGTGGTGTTTAATTGTTCTTATTCCATATTTCATAACTATAGAAACTTACAGTCCACTGTAAATATTTATATCCATCAATAATTATCTATTTCATATTTTCTGCACAAGTGTATATAGAGTATTTTCGTTATTCAGTTGTATCCCCATACCACTACATGATCTTCTCCACTTTCTTAGTGTTTCATTTAAATAGATTTTCAAAAGTGTGGGAGATAAACAACAACCTTGACGTAGACCTTTAGTTATGGAGAAGCTATCGGACAGAGTAGATCCTATTTTTATTCTTGATGATACCTGATGATACAGTTGTTTTATTGTTTTGATTGCAGTATTATTTATTTGACTGTTTTCCATCTCTGTTTGTAGCAGTTTTTTTCTCATTGAGATGCATAAGGCTAAATTTATGATCAATACAAGAGCGTCCGGCTCGAAATCCCGCTTGTTCGTCTATTTCGTGAGGGCCATATTCTTGTTCTATTATATCCCTAATTAATCGACCAAAAAGACTACTCATTGTACTTGTGACCGAGATACATCTATAATTAGAGCAATCGTCTTTATAACCCTTTTTGTGAATGGGTGTTATCCACGCCTCTTTCCAGCCTGGTGGGATTTGTTCTCCATTCATGTATCTGGTAAAAAGTTCTTTCAGGTAACAAAAAGTTTTAGGAGTCGTTTTTCGGAAGCTCAGTCGGTATTCCTTCCAGTCCTGGTGCCTTATTATTCTTCATGTGTTTTAACGCTTTTATTAACATGCTTTCGTCGATCTCAATGTACTCTCCTTCGACAATGTAAGGCGCTTCTGGATCGATTAAATATTTTTCCCTGTCTTCTTTTAATGTTCTTTCGTATCTGTATTGGCTGTATGTTGGTTTTGGTAGATGTGTCCTTCCTTAGAGAACGAATTAGGTTCCAAGCCTCCGAAGATCTTGTCCCGCTCATGTAACATTCGACTTCTTAGTTCTTTAGATAAATAAATAAATAAAATAAATATCTAATTCCGATATTTATGACGGCCCCATAGAAGAGTAAAAAACTAACGTAGATACTCTTTAAATCAATTTTCAAAGATTTTCCTAATATTAAAATAAGTAAATATAACAACTTAAGGAATGAAAATGTTTTTCTCTAAAGTAAAACGACAAACTTCTCTAAGTAGTAATTCAATTTAGGAAATATCTTGCAACGATTTCCAAGGCCGTTACATTGGGCAAATTACACACAGTGGTTGAAACAACAAATTATTCAATATAATGATAGCAAATTAGGAAAAAATACGTGTGCCAGTCTAAAACATCGTTTAAAGACTCTACGTCACTTTGATCTCAATAATGTTGAAATCTTGGAACAAGAATCAACATTTAAATTTTAAAAATTGATGGATTGGTCCATTATTTTGTGATAATACATTTTATTAGTTTAAATATTAAACGAATTTATACTTTGCTCAAGGATTTTGGAAAGCTGTCGTATCAACGAGGGTGGTACCATAGACTTCAAACTTGTCAGTTTTAAAAAGTACTGAAAGACCTGTGAAATGATGTATAAATTGACCCCCCTTCCCGTTTAAGATTTTTTAGTGGGTGGTTCAGCGGCCTAGAAGATTGAAAGAGGGAAGTTGAATTTTGCTTACAAGCTTCATTCCCCTCCAAATTATAGTTGAAGTATTTCGGGTATTTTTTCTAAAACCTTAGGTATTAGGTGCGGAAGTTTCCAAATTGGACACCTGAATAATTAATATACACGAAAATGAAATAAAGCAGACACAATAAATACATTCGAATTTGATAATAAATTTAAAAATGGAGAGTAGAAAAATGATAGACTTTAAAAAATGAGCTATCATTTTGCAGGATGCTCAATTTGAAAAACCGGAAATAATTCAATTTGGAGTTTGTCAAGAGATACATACAGTGCGGGCGTAAAGTAAGGAATAAATTCAATAATTATTCTTCCGAGCAATTTTTTCAAAAATCCTCGAACACGTCAATTTTATTTTTTGTCGAGGATTTTTTATAAAATAAAATAATTATACAGGGTGGTCGCAGAAAAGCTGGACATTTAGTAACTTAATTTTTTTAAATGGACACCCCTAGTTTTTTTTTACATTTTCAGATTTCTGATAAAATTCTAAGTGTTTTTCATGAAACATGTCGTAGGTATACCTATCTTCAACTGTTTCGGAAAGATTGACAGTTGAAAATTGACTTTTTGCAACTTTCACAGGCTGTAAAACCTAAATGGTTAATTTAAGAGGAAAACCGATTTTACATCCCTATCTTAGATTTTCATAAACCATCATTTGACACCAACTTTGAATTTATCCGGAGATTAAATTTAACTGGAAATTTTAATCATAGATTAAAATCAAAGTTGGTGTCAAATGATAGTGTATAAAAATCTAAGATAGAAATGTGAAATCGGTTTTCCTCTAAAATTAACCGTTTAGGTTTTACAGCCTGTCAAAGTTGCAAAAAGTCAATTTACAACTGTCAATATTTCCGAAACAGTTGAAGATAGGTATAGGAGATGTTTCATGAAATACACTTAGAATTTTATCAGAAATCCGAAAATTTTAAAAAAATTAGGGGTGTCCATTTAAAAAAATGAAGTTAGTACCTGTCCAGCTTTTCTGCGACCACCCTGTATAATAATTTTGTTTTATAAAAAATGCTCGACAAAAAATAAAATTGACGTGTTCGAGGATTTTTAAAAAAATTGCTTGGAAGAATAATTATTGAATTTATTCCTTACTTTACGGACGCACTGTATAATATGAAACGCACCCTACATGAAATTATGAACATTTCGCAAGATTTGATTTCCGGATAGGACCCTGCCTTCTTATGTAATTTCTTGTTCCTATTTGGTATGAATTACAGAAGGTTTCTTTTCCTACCATATTTTTTTCGTCATCACTAGTTTTTAAAAAAACTTTACATCGTCGACAAAATCTTAAAGTTGAATTAGTGAGTTGCAATATACAGGGTGTCCATTTAATACTCCGGTGTTCGATTGCGGCTACGTCGTTCAGCGGATAAAAAAATTAATAGGTGGGATGTTAATGAGGTTATCGGGGCTACATTTCAAAATTAGTTAAGCTTATACAGGGTGTCCCAGAAAAGCATGGCACATTATTTGATTTTTTTCTCATGTGGAATGTCCTATATTTTTTCACCAAAATTGGAGCCTCATTGAACTCTCTTTTCAGCCCCAAATATTTGTTGCCCTCACATGCAACGTTGCAAAGTTATTATTATTTTAGAGAAATTTTTACCGAAATCAGTAAACCACTTAAATTTTAATATCTACACCACCATGTCATAAAAAAAAAAATTATTCAAATTGGTTACAAGCATTTTGTGACATCAGAATTTTGTGACATAGATTTTCTCCTGATTTGCCCAGACTATTGCAGTCCAGGACCAGAACTACTATAACAGAAGGTGGCCAACGAAATGCTACTATACTGGAGTACGTTCTTATAGGGCAGCCAGCTAACTCTTCAGTAGAGTGGTCGTGGGTTATAAATTATATAGGACGCCACCTGTTTTAGCCCTCCAGAAAGAAAGTATCCGCTCTCAAATACAAAACAGGAAACATAGCAAAAGTACTCTCCTAGCCAAACCTCACTAGGAATAAGCTCTGATGTCACTCTGAAATTGGGTTAAGAAATTCAATAAAATGAAAGTTCTCCAAAATAAAAACTAATATGAGGGTTCTTTTATTTCATAAATCGTAATTATAATACAATTAAATGTGTCCTACGTGTCCTACATTCATTTCTAAATTAATACCTAATAAGTATTCATCAGCTGATTTTTAAAGTGACCATCTGTTTACCCAAGTCAAGCTATTATTACTAAATTAAATAATGCAAATTTGTTTCGAAAACACAAATACTATCAACAGTTTTGAGGTACAAAGCTTTACCTTAATACGTAAGTTATATTCTAGTTATTATAGTCCCAATAATCAGTCATAGAGCTTAATATAAAAGGTACTGAATAATAATATATGAAACTAACGTGTAAACTAAATATACCTCTATTCAACCAGGAATTAGGCTATACTCTAAATTGCTGCCCATGAATCAGAATCCGCTGTTGATAATTAAAAGGGGCTTACCCAACAATTGTGCCTTTAAACTGCCAAAACTTACAACAGTACCTCGAGCATTACCTTCCAGAAGATAGAACGTAGGATGGTGTAGTATAGGGGAAGTCTATCCTGTAATTTGCCACTAATGGGGGTGGTATAGCTAGGCCTCGAAACCAGGACTGGGTTTTGGTACTTAGACGGTCATAAGCAAGCAGATGGAAGCAGTTATAAGCCAGTAGAAGTAGGTAGAACAGATAGAGGTAGATGGAAGCCAATAGAGACACGTGTAATCAGTTAAAGGGACGTGTAAGCAGTTATGAGCACATGTGAGAGTAGGCCTATAGAGAATCAAGTATAAGAAAGGATTTCTGATACAAATCATACAAGGGGTAAGTTAGGACAATTGATGTTAATAGTTACATTTTCTGAGTAAGGATGGTTTTAGGAAGGGAGCATAAAGAAACTGATAAAACTGAGAAATCTTACCCTTTTTGTTGGTTGGCCTGGAAGTGGAAAGTTAAATTGTAACCGTACCAGTCAATTTTAACTTTAATTATGTTAAATCGGCATAAAGCCAGAACGGTTGCACAGTCGTAAAGAAGGCAAAACGAAACTTAATTTTAAAATTAAAGTGAAAGCAGGCTACTTATTAAATCGGCAGAGCCAAGAAGAAAAATCAACCACCTGCTCAGGAATCTTCTTCTAAAAGAAACAGGTTACGAATCCCCTCCAGCACGAGTCCAGAATCCTGTCAATTGAGAGAATTCTACCGACCTACGTTGAATTACCCAAGACGTCATTGACATCTTTGTCAATATGGAACTGGTAGAACCAATGGTAGAACTTAATCTAAAGTAATGTAAACTATTTTTCCACTTTGTTTAATAGGATACCAGCTCATCAGAACCAGATCTCAGAAATAGCTGTCTAGCTCTCAAAAACAATAAATCAATTAATTATCTACTCAAAATTAACCAGATGGTACCGACAATTTTATGAAGTCACTGAATACATTTTTGGTAAAAGACAAAAACCATAACAGCAGAAAACTGCACATACATACGCTATCTATTGTAAGGTTTCATTTTACCTATTTTTTTCTTCCTATTTGTTTATAAGAAGAAATCCTATTTTATTGTCGAAACTTACCATTTAAAATTATTTACTTGGGACAACAGATGGAGCAACCGATAAGTTCTCTGTTTTAAATGTACATATTCACTTATTAGTTCACAGTAATAATAATAATAATAATATTTTAGTAAACGGAGACCTGTCAACAACTTAGAATAATTTATGGATCACAAATTAATTTACTATATTGAAATCAAGCCAATAATCGGATTTAAATTTGAACCCGTAACATACCTCCCCTTCTTAAAAAGAGAATTTCCAACGAAACTTTTAATTTATTTCGTTACTATAATGTAATTTTCATTATACTAACCTAATGTAATATTTATATTTGACTTATAGACTAGGTTTTCTTTTGAGAATTTGAAACAGCCTAAGTCAAAAATGGATTTAATTCTCAGGCAACTCCGGTGGATGTGATTTCAAATCCTTGGCGTGCCAGACGCCTTGGATTCGACCCGAAGAGTCGATTAACTCATATGACCAGGGAGACAGAATCTTTGAAATGACAAAGGGACCTCGAAATTTGGGACCAAACTTGGCAGTGAACTGGTTTGCGGCACTAGAAATGATGTGGTTTCGTCTCCAAACCTGTTGATTCAAAGAGAACCTCTCGTTTCGATGGCGAAGATTATATCGATCTCGAGTTCTCTTGAAAGAATCTTGCAATCGCTTTTGGACGTCCGAGAATACCTTTTTCAGTGTGAGAGCCTGCTGGACAGGGTCATACTTTGAGGAAATTTTATCTGGAACATCAAGGTTGGTGACGAATTTTGGTTCGCGTCCAAAGACAACGAAATTGGGGGTGTGGCCAGTCACTTCGTGCTTTGCCGAGCGTATAGCACATCCAGCATTAGCCAAAAAGCTGTCCCAAGTCTTGTGGTTATTCTCCACATAACTGGAGATAATAGTTTTGAGGACTCTATGCACTCTCTCTACAGGGTTGGCTTGTGGATGGGAGTTTGCAGTGAAACGAAGAGATATGCCATAACCTTGCACAGTCTCCTGGAAAACTTTACTTTTAAACTGTGGTCCAATATCAGCGATAATTTTCTCGGGGATCCCATAGACCAGAATAACGTGATCCTCGAGCCAACGCAAAACCGACTTAGTGGTCGCAGAACGCAATGGAAAGAAAAGCGGATATTTAATGAAGACATCATAAACCGATAGCACATAGGAATAGCCAGAAGTTGACCTGGGCAAAGGGCCAACCAAATCGATGCTCAAAATCTGGAAGGGACGAGAAGCAGTAGGTTGCTGACTCAACATGTGACCTGCTGAAGCTTGTTGTAAAGGTTTAGTTTTCAGACAAACATCACATCTGTTGATATACCGGGCGACATATGATCTCATCTCAGGCCAATGAAAATGCTGTGCGATACGAGCCAATGTTTTAGTGATGCCTAAATGGCCACAAGTGGGAGGGTCATGATGATTCTTGACAATAGCTGCACGCTGGCTACGGAGAACAACAAGTACCCAAGAATCCTTATTATCCATTAAACCTGGATAGGCAGCTTTGGCACACTTATAGAGGTTTCCATTATCTACCCACCACTCTGCGAACTTGGCCGGACTATTCTTAACATTTTCCAACAATCGGCAATACCAGGGATCTGACTCGAAAGAAGAGTTTTCAAAATTGATGGAAGGAATGGGCAGAGCTGCAGTAACATCAACAGGCTCAATCCTCAACCACGGAACGGGAGAGGGCATCAGGCACAACGTTATCCTTACCCTCACGATGTACAATCTCGAAATCGTACTGCTGAAGTCTCACTGCCCACCTCGTAATACGTCCAAAAGGATCTTTTATGGAATTAAGCCATTTGAGACTATAATGGTCCGTAATGACAGTGAAATGGGTTCCTTCAATATAGGGCCTTAATTTCCCTATTGCAAAAAGAACCGCCAAACATTCTTTCTTAGTAGTGCTGTAGCGTCTCTCGTTTTTCGTGAGTGAGCAACTGAGATAAGAAATGACTCGCTCGTCATTATTTTGACCTTGAGTCAAGACGGCTCCAACTCCAAAGTCGGAAGCATCACACTGTATGACGAAAGGCTTGTGAAGTCAGGACAAGTCAAAATCAGAGCTTTAATGAGATGTTCTTTAACGGCATTGAATGCAGAATCACAAGCACTACTCCAATCAAATTTTGCATTCTTCCGGGTCAAAGCAGTGGGGAGCGACCAAAGTTGAAAAATTGGGCACAAACCTTCGATAGCAGGAAGCCAAGCCAATCATACGACGCATTTCGCTGATATTTTTAGGAGGGGGAATACTCATAATAGCCTCGACCTTCTCAGGATCCACCAGCAATCCGGAGGCATTTACAATGTAACCGAAGTCTCTCAATTCAGACTTGCAAAAGTTACATTTCTTCTGATTGAGTGTAAGACCTGCTTTAGAAATTCGACGGATAACCTCGCGAAGAATATCAATATGTTGTTCAAAAGTTGGTGTGCAGATAATTACATCGTCAAGGTAAGCGAAAAAAAAAGTTCCAAGTCAACACCCACGGTCGATCAGTCGTCGCCAAACCGCAGGAGCATTTGCAAGACCGAAGGGCATCCTCTTGAACTGGAACAATCCCCTATTAGGAACAGTGAAAGCTGTGAGAGGCCTAGACTCTTTGGCAACCGGGATCTGCCAGTAGGCCGATTTAATATCAAGAAAACTCAAAAACTTTGCATCGCGGAGTTTGTCAAGTGTAGCTGACACAAAAGGAATTGGATAACTATCCTTCACCGTTATACTATTCAGGCTTCGATAGTCTACGCAAAATCTCCAACCTCCACCACTCTTCTTCACCATAACTATGGGGGAAGACCAAGGGGAGTCGGATGGCTCAATGATGTCCTTTCCCAACATTTCCTCCAATTCAGCATTTACTTCATTCTGAAGGGTTCTTTATAAGGGATAATATCGCTGCTTGATGGGGTCTGAATTGGTTTTGATTTTCAACTGTACCAAATTTGTACAGCCTATCTCAGACTTCATTGAAGAAAAAATGTCCCCTATCACGAACTCCAGAAGCTTCTGTTTCTCAGGGGAACGAGACTCACTTGGGGTAATGGCCGAAGAGATGGATGCCACTCTGGCTTGGTGACCGTGGAAAGACCATTCGTCAGCATGAAGATCAGGAACTATACCCATCCGGGTCCAGAAATCAATACCCAAGATGAGAGTGTGTGATAAAGAGGGAACCACCAACGTATCCAAAAGAATGACGCGGTCTCTCAAGGTAATAGGGAGTCGAGCCATGCCAGCAATGGAGCAACTTTGACCATTTGCCACGGTGCAATCAGTTATTGGGGAAGGATATAGTCTACACAGGGGTTTGTGAATCTCCCAACCAGAAGATCCAATGATGGTTTTTGATGCGCCACTATCTAACAACCCAAGTAATTCTTTGCCGAAAATAAACACACTCAGATAAGGACATTGATCGCCTTTAGCATGGGCCAAAACCTAGTCTAAAATAACTGTAGTCTTATAATCGTTATTGGTCATTTGAGCAGAGGCCAGGCAAGAAAGTCGACCTAATTCCTTGCCGCGAAGTTTTTTGTACAATCGGGACATGATTTGCTAGTGACTTGTTTCTTTCCACACTTGTAACAGAATACAAGTTTTTCTTGTTGGTATTGGCTAAACCTGTGACCTGCCTTGTCACAATTCCAACAAATTAGAGGACAAGCTGTTCTGACGACATCTAGATGAGTGTCAGTCTGAACAACTTCACCTTCGGAAATAAACTCAATATGTAATGGGGCTGCATGGTAAGACAGTTTCTTGTATGCTAATTCAGACTCTAATAATTATTGTCGTGTATTTGTAGGTTGGGGTATAAATTTTTGTAAACGAGATTCTGTTTCCTCGATTGCTCTACTTAGTCTGGCGAGCTCTTGGATTGTGAAAATCTGATTAGTAGCGAGACGGCTCTGGATATAGGGCAGTAGATTACGACACATAATATTCAATTTCATACACTCAGAGGGCATTTCAGGGAGTTTTCTGCACAAATTTTCCATAGCCACAAGGCAGGTAAGAACTCGTTCTTGCGCACCTTGGGTTCTACGACGAATTTCATCCCATAACGCATACTCGTAGTTATATGGTTGGAATGATTCCCGGATCTGTCGAACTAAATCATCCCAATCGACAAACATGTGCGATACCATAAGAGGGCATCACCAGAAAACAATTCGGGACACAACCGGAGTAGATGATTCTTTGAGACACCTCTCGAAAGTCTAATTTCTTCAACCCGTTCCAGGAAATCATTGACACTTGATTGTCCATTAAATTTTATATTCCAACGGGTCACATCAATATAAGGTGAAGAATGGAAATAAGGGGTTTCGCAATGGTGAGAACTGAAGATCATCGATGTCTTTCGAGGAGAATGGATTCAGAAAGATTGGTTGGATTTTCCTGAGGACCAATAGGTCGGGGAACACTTGATTGGAATCTAACTCTACTATGGGAAGGTTCACTTCGTGAGTTAGCGGACCGTAAAATACCGGTATTCGAACACTGAGATAGTCTGAAATAATTGCTGGCCGACGATTATGGTCCATTGTTTGCCAGAACAAAGGTCTCGTAAGTAGAAATAGGACGATTATTTGAATGACTTCCTGTAGGCGAAGAAAATCTTTCATTTCCAAAATTTTCCACAGACGGTTGATTCTGTTCAGAACTCTGCGGTGGATTTTCTATAACATATCTGTGTTGGACAAACGGTGCTTCGCGTTCTAGATTGAAATTTCGGCTATTTCTGTTAGAAGGAGACGCAACCCGAGAATGAAGTGTTGTCTCATGAGTATTCGGAAACTGTAAGGGTATAACCGGTAGTCGAAAATTAAGCCATTCGGGATCATCGACCTCGTCGTCACATGACTCATTGTCATCCTCATGAACAGACTCGTTATTCTCAATATCAGGAATTTCACCGTTATTATGAAGAGGTTCAACCAATTGGGGTTGCGGAATTTCCTCATCGAAAGAAATCAAATCCTCCAGAACTGCTATAGCCTTACTAGAACGTGCAACATTTTGTGAATAGGACTTCTGAGCCGAGGTCCTGATACCTCTGGAGGTCAAATTCACCTGTGCTGTAAGTCTAGCATAAAGTGATAAAAGATTATCCTTCAACACAACATCAATTTCTGATGTCGGATGGATTCTATCAACGCGAAAGCAGAAGAGTATTTAATCTGCGATAATCCAAATCACCAGATTGCATATTAATGTCACGTTCCAGTGAATTCAATTTGCTACGACAAAGGCAAAGTTCACTATCTGTATCATAGTTTGAAGATAGGGGGGATTTCTCCTATTTTCTTTCTCTAGCCGTAGAGCTTCACGGAGCTCTGTACGTTTTTGTGCGAAAGTGCCTGATAAGGGAGGACCACAAATGTAAAGTTCATACTTTAGTTTTGCGTTACCAAGATAGTTGATATCCATTACTCGGCGACTATTATCTTGTTTGAAACTCTCAAAAAAAAAATATATGTAATATGTATTATTTTTTAAAAAAAATTAACTTAATTGAATCCTTAAATTTGTTCAAACTTGAATTTGTTCAAAAAATAAAAAATAAAGAATACGATAACGTATTTACTTGAACACTTAAAAATCAAGAATAATAATTAGGTAGGTATCTGGGTTTATCAAAGGACCACGCACAAAACTTATAGAAAAGTGGTTCCGGTCAAATCCAATAAAATTTTAGTATGATATAGTTCATGACCTCCTGATCAAATTTCATCATTGCCACAAAAAAATCGTTCGAGCCGTTTTCGAGTTATAGCCTTTTCAAGATGGCTGAACAAAAACAAATTATTCATTATTTATTCATTGATATTATATGATAATCGATAAAATATAAAAATAGTTTATAATTATTATAATGAACATAAATGGTGCTACAGTTTGTCTAATATTAAACAGTGTTATATTTTTATATCCATTTTCGACTAACAGATAGACAAAATGCTCCATATACCTACACGTCTTGCAAAATACAACTTTGACATAATCTGATATTTTGTACTTGTTTTTTTTTTTGTGAAATAACTAAATACTATACTAAGATAAATGATGAGTATATTGGGTGTCGAAATTCGAATCGTTATATAAAGGGTGTTTGGTACATCGATAGGAAGTTTTCAATATGTGATAGTTGGGGTCATTTAGAAGCTGTTTGACGATATTACCCTTATGCAAAGTTACGTCGTTTTTAAGATATCAGCATTTTTAGATATTCTTGGAAAATATTTGAATTGTTCCTAAAACATATTATTTTTATTGGTAGTAAACATTTCAACCTTTTTCATATATTTTTTTTTTTTTTCGATATTCCTAATATATACACTCTTTCGAAACAATATGGATAAGGACACCGAATGATTGATACAAAAAAAATGTAGCCCAAGTTATGTGTCAAAATACATGGATTCAAAATATCTTAAAATAGCGATATCTCAAAAAACGGCAAAACTTTGCCAAGACGGTAAATAAAGCCAAACAGCTTTCAAATGACCCTAACTATCACTCATTGTAATCTCTCTATGGATGTACCAAACACCCTTTATACCTACCTATAGATTCTTTATTTTCACATTTTACGATTATTCTTCGAGTACAATTTATTAGGCTAAACCATAAAATAGAAAAAAAGTTTTGTAAAGGTAGAATAATATTTTTTGAATACATTAAAACTTGGATGTTTTTATTTTTGTATTGCCGATGAGCATCAAAAACTCTCTTAAGAAGTTCTGTGTAATTGATTTTCACATTTCAAGCCATTTAAAGTGCTTGCAAGCACTTAAAAGACTTGCAAGCACTCAAAAGAGCTTGCAAGCACTAAAAAACAAGTCCTTGGTAACAACTTAAGGCAGTATAATC
The DNA here is from genome assembly GCA_917834065.1 of Ceutorhynchus assimilis. Taxonomy (NCBI): domain Eukaryota; kingdom Metazoa; phylum Arthropoda; class Insecta; order Coleoptera; family Curculionidae; genus Ceutorhynchus; species Ceutorhynchus assimilis. Next base: position 64,419,212 of record OU892277.1, read on the forward strand.
TTCAATGTGATTGGCTGGTTGAAGGCCGTCTCAGGACTCAGCGTCGGCAATAAGGAAACATTTGTGTTGTGTGTTGTGTTAAGGTTTATTTATTATAACTAAAGATAAAGACTTTAATAAACTGTGGTAGTATAGTGTATAGTGTTAGTGAATAGTGTTACATATTGCATTTTGCCTTTGCCAGCGAGGTGTGAGAATAACTCAACTATAAAGCTGGCTTCCCACAGTCCGTGATATCGCAAGGCGGGCCGCGCTTCCACGCGCCAACGCTCCATGAGAAAGTCTTTATCTTTAGTTATAATAATGTTAATTTTCGATGATACAGTGTGGTGTAGTGTATTTAGAGTAAAGAGATGAAAACTAGTAAGAAATTAAGAACAAAAAACTTTAGTTTGATCATTTCATTATAACTATCATCATATCAACCAATAACGTTAAAACTTATTACGTTTCAAATTGCTTTCTGCCCAGATCCCAATCTAGCAACACCTTCATTTTAAAAATAAATTGGAAGTAATTGGCGAAGTAGTGCTTGGTAATTGGTAATATGTTTGAGTAAAAAGTGCTTGCAAGCACCTGCAAGTAATTAACAATGATTTCAAGAACTTTTTGAGTAATTGGTGCTTGGTAATTGAATTGTGCAATTACTTTCCTTGGTTATTGGTAATTGCAAGCACTAAGAATTTCCAAAGTGCTTGGTGCTTGATGCTGGCAATTCCTTTTCCTGAGAGTTTGGTGCTTGGTGCACCTGATTTCCATGTATAGTAGCACCCAGTAATTGAAATATTATCATACTGAATAAAAAGTTGGTGTTTGATAGCGTTTCTGATAGATACCATTCCTTTCCTAGAAGAGCTTGGCATTAAATTCAAAATACCAAGTCAACTAGGGGCAGGCCAGAATCAACTCTCAAGGGAAGAAGCCAATGCCTCTGCATTAGTCACTAAAACCAGATGATAGATTGTCGAGGCTAGAAATTGACGGACATTTCCAATCGATGTTTAAGTTTTTTTCGGAATCTATACCTATCCATCTCATGTTAAAAACTTAGGGGATTTTGTTAAAATCTGTAGAGCACTTAATAAATATCGAGAGTCAGTAATCATGGAAGGAGCAACCGTTGAGGATGCTCAATAAATACTGAAAAGGGCTAGTAAAGTAAATCGCCTTCAAGACTTCGTCCAACGGGATAATCTGCATCTTAGAAATGCTAGGTGGAGGAGACTGGAAGAAAATCACGCCCCAAACTTTCCATATCTTAATTTAGATTATCTAAGAGATATTGCAATAGGAGTATATCAGGTAAAACTTGCCCCTTTATTGGCCTTCATATATACAGGACACAATACGTAGATCAAGAAACCCTCAAAGTACCCTGCTAGAAAATCCAAATATTATCCGTTTGAAAGTCCACTCTCGCTCTACCGCAACGCTATCAAACACCAACTTTTTATTCAGTATAATAATATTTTAATTACTGAATAACAAATCAAGTCAAAGAACCTTGGGAACCTGTGCTTATATTTCATCTATTCTGTACTATGGTATCTGGGGCATTCCAGGCCTGAAATAAATGAAAAATATCGTCCTACAGAACTTCTTCAGACAGTTTCTGATGCTGGTCAGCGATACGAATATGAAAATTCAAGTCGAAGGACCTAAATTTTAATGTTTTCAAAAAATATTATTCTACATTTATTAAAGTTTCTCTATTTTATAGTTCAGCTCAATATATGGTAGGTACTCAAACAATAAATAATCGTAAAATGTAATGATAAATAAAATAAAATCTATAATATATTAGGACTCGAATTTTGACACCCAATATACTCATTATTTATCTTAGTACATATAGTATTTAGTTATTTCACAAAAAAAAAACAAGTACAAAATATCAGATTATGTCAAAATTGTATTTTGCAAGACGCGTGTATATGGAGCATTTTGTCTATCTGCTAGTCAAAACTGGATATAATAATGTAACACTGTTTGATATTAGACAAAATGTACCACCATTTGTGTTGATTATAATAATTTTAAACTATTTTAATGATATTTTATCGATTATCATAAATAATGAATAAAATGTGAAAATTCATTAGTCTTTAATTTGTTCTTGTTCAGCCATCTTGAAAAGGCTATAACTCGAAAACGGCTCGAACGATATTTTTGTGGCAATTATAAAATTTGATCAGGAGGAAAAAATTATTGACACGTCATCCCGCGCCCACAATATCAGTAGAGAGAAAAAAAAAACTAACAATATCATGTATTATGTAGCACTTTAAAATGTAGGTACCAAACAAAAATCAAATTAAAAAAAAAAAAAAAATCGAACCGCAAAATTCGAAGTAAATCAAAATTCAAAACTTTAGTGTTGGCAACAACACCCAACACTTAACCTAATTGTAAATAAAAAAAAAATGTATAAATTAAAAATATTGATAAGTGATTAATGATAATTTTTAATACACAGAACCTTTATCCTAAACAAAAAAACCTCGCTTTACAAATCAAAACCTTGACCTGAGTAACAGAGTAACGGCAGCATAATGAAAAAAAAAAAAAAAAACAATTAAGAATACCCGCTGGAAGGCGCCAATTTGTCATAATTTTTTTTTTATTATTCAAATTGGTCACAAGCATTTTGTGACATCAGAATTTTGTGACATAGATTTTCTCCTGAGTTGCCCAGACTATTGTCAGTCCAGGACCAGAACTACTATAACAGAAGGTTGCCAACAAAATGCTACTATACTGGAATACTTTCTTATAGGGCGGCCAGCTAACTCTTCAGTAGAGTAGTCGTGGGTTATAAATAATATAGGAAGCCACCTGTTTTAGTACTCTAGAAAGAAAGTATCCGCTCTTAAATACAAAACAGGAAACATAGCAAAAGTACTCTCCTAGCCAAACCTCACTAGGAATGAGAAGCCCTGATGTTGTCACTCTGAAATTGGGTTAAGAAATTCAATAAAGTGAAAGTTCTCCAAAATAAACACTAATATGAGGGTTCTTTTATTTCATAAATCCTAATTATAATACAATTAAATGTGTCCTACATTCATTTCCAAATTAATACCTAATAAGTATTCATCAGCTGATTTTTAAAATGACCATCTGTTTACCCAAGTCAACCTATTATTACTAAATTAAATAATGCAAATTTGCATCAAAAACACAAATACCATCAAAAGTTTTGAGGTGCAAAGCTATACCTTAATACGTAAGTTATATTCTAGTTATTATAGTCCCAATAATCAGTCATAGAGCTCAATATTAAAGGTGCTGATTAATAATATGTGAAACTAACCTATAAACTAAATATACCGCTATTCATCCAGGAATTAGGCTATACTTTAAATTGCTGCCCATGAATCAGAATTCGCTGTTGATAATAAAAAAGGGCTTACCCAACAATTGTTCCTTTAAACTGCCAAAACTTACAACAGTACCTCGAGCATTACCTTCCAGAAGATAAAACGTAGGATGGTGTAGTATAGGGGAAGTCTATCCTGTAATTTTTCACTAATGGGGGTGGTATAGCTAGGCCTCGAAACCAGGACTGGGTTTTGGTACTTAGACGGTCATAAGCAAGCAGATGGAAGCAGTTATAAGCCAGTAGAAGTAGGTAGAACAGATAGAGGTACATGGAAGCCAATAGATACACGTGTAATCAGTTTAAGGGACGTGTAAGCAGTTATGAGCAGATAGGATTTCTGATACAAATCATACAAGGGGAAAGTTAGGACAATTAATGTTAATAGTTACATTTTCTGAGTAAGGATGGTTTTAGGAAGGGAGCATAAAGAAACTAAGAAAACTGAGAAATCTTACCCTTGTTGTTGGATGGCCCCGATGTGGAAAGTTAAATCGTAACCGTACCAGTCAATTTTAACTTTTCAAAATTAAAGTGAAAGCAGGCTACTTATTGAATCGGCAGAGCCAAGAAGAAAAATCAACCACCTGGTCAGGAATCTTCTTCTAAAAGAAAGAGGTTACGAATCCCCTCCAGCACGAGTCCATAATCCTGTCAATTGAGAGAATTCTACCGACCTAAGTTGAATTACCCAAGACGTCATTGTCATCTTTGTCAATATGGAACTGGTAGAACCAATGGCAGAACTTAATCTAAAGTAATGTAAACTTTCCTATTTAATTAAAACATCCAAACTATTTTCCCACCTTGTTTTATAGGATACCAGCTCATCAGAACCAGAACTCAGAAATAGCTGTCTAGCTCTCAAAAACAATAAATTATCTACTCAAAATTAACCAGATGGTACCGACAATTTTATGAAGTCAGTGAATACATTTTTGGTAAAAGACAAAAACCATAACAGCAGAAAACTGCACATAAATACGCTACCTATTGTAAGGTTTCATTTTACCTATTTTTTTGTTCCTATTTGTTTATAAGAAGAAATCCTATTTTATTGTCGAAATTTACCATTTAAAATTATTTACTTGGGACAACAGATGGAGCAACCGATAGGTTCTCTGTTTTAAATGTACATATTCACTTAAGCCTAGTTCACAATAGTAATAATATTTTAGTAAACGGAGACCTGTCAACAACTTAGAATAATTTATTGATCACAAATTAATTTAATATATTGAAATCAAGCCAATAATCGGATTGAAAAATGTACGGAAGTACTTAGCTGGGATCATTTTATCTCGCAATAGTCTAAGATTTGAGTTTTTTATACAGGGTGGTCACAACAATCGTTATTCAAATATTGATATTCACCATTGTGCTTTACGCTAATTTTTTAAATGGGACACCCTATATCTAGTGATATTTTCCGTTAAAGTGTTTATTTATCTTCAATTTGATACCAATATGTGTACCTTTATCTCCAACTGTTTTCTCAAAAATTGATATTAAACTAAGAATTGCTCATTTTTTCATTACGACTCTTACGTGAACACAAATCAATCATGGATTTTTTTACGGAGTAGGTACCTATAAACCTACTATGCACATTCATTTCTCTTTTGTCCTCTTTCCGTTCATAAATAACTAATATACCCAATAATAATAATGATAACATTAATAATGAAATAAGCATTAATAATTATTAGAAAAATCTCCAACGCTAACTCAACAACTGCTCAAAATGTCTGCCATTTTGCTCCAAACACAGAATAACAGAATAACTCTACGCGCAAAAGATCTTCTAACTTCCCGAAGCGTAGCAGGCGTTATACGTCTAAAGGACTCTTGAAGACGCTCGACCATATCTTCCCATGTTGTGGGCGTAAAACGATAGACTGCGGATTTAACGGTTCCCCACAAAAAGAAATCCAGTGGCGTTAAATCCGGTGACCTTGAAAGCCATCCAGTGGGACCTAAAGACCAGTATAAAATTTATCTCATACAAGAGTAATTTTTTTATTGTAACAAACCTACCCTTCCAATCCACCTATTACCAAATTGGCGTGTAATATATTCCCGGACGTTTGCACTGAAGTGAGCTGGTGCATCATCCAACTGTAGCCACATCTGATTCCTTATAAAGTCGGGAAGATATTGAGTCAAACGTGGAAAATCGTCTCTTAAAAAATTTAGAAAAACTTCCCCTGTTGAACGATTTTCAAAAAAGTATGGACCAATAACAAAATCATGCACTACTCCACCCCATATGTTGATACTCCATTTGTGTTGAAAAATATTGACATAAACTCTATGGGGATTTTCGGTATCGTAAAGATGGAAGTTATGTGTGTTCACAAAACCATTTATGTGAAATGTAGGTACATTCATCAGTGAATAGCACAAATTTGAAAAAATCCTCATTTTCTGCTGCTTGATTTTGTCCCCATCGACAAAAAGTTATTCTTCTTTCAAAATCGTTATCGTTAAGTTCTTGATGTAGCTAAACATGATAGGGATGAAATTTATTCTTTTTAAGATATTTTCCTACAGAGGATTTCTTTATTTCTAAGTCCTTACTCACTTGTCTAACACTAATTTCCGGATTTTGTACCACCACCAGGGTGATTGCGAATTCGTTTTCTTCATTCAAAATCGTTTTGGTTCTGGTTTTCTTTTCGTACGCTACGCTTCCAGTACGCTCGAATCGTTCATTAAGATTTTCCAGCATTCTATCATCAGGATGTCGATTATTTGGAAATTTTTGTGCATAAACTCGTGAAGCCAAAAAACAGTTCCCCATGCATTCACCGATAATGTAAATCATATTTACTAAATCCCGCTGAGAGTAATTCATTTTCACAAATTGCAATTAGGCTAGTTTTTATTTATTTATGAATGGCAACGAAACGATTATCAAATAATTAAACGTCAAACTGACATACGTAACATGATAAAAAACAGGCCACCTATTAAATTGAATAAGAAAATGTCTAATTTTTACAGTGAACTACAAAATGTATTTTTATCTTTTTCTTATACAAGCTTATAAAAAACGACAAGAAGACACTCAGTGCGCACTAGCCCTTCTAATAGAATTTGCTATTAAATGAAGCTAGCATCATCCAGGCATTGATATTACTTGTTACTCTTACCTCTCACTACTAAGAACGGATTTAACGCCACTGGATTTCTTTTTATGGGGAACCGTTAAATCTGAAGTCTATCGTTTGGCGCCCACAACAAGGGAAGATATGGTCGGGTCGGGAGGATGAAATTTGCACAACTCGCCTGCGGCTAGTAGCGTAATCATCCGAGTAAGTGATAGCCATTACCCGCGAGTACGTTTCTATACTTTTTCTATGATTGATAAATAATAGAGACAAGTTAGGGAATATTTCATATCATTTATTGCTTACAATATTAATTGAACATTTTGACAGCACTGACTGCTGTTAGTTTAGCCCAAGGACATTAAACGTATAAGGGTTGTCAAATTAAAGTTAATCTGTCCAGCCAGTTTTGAACAGAATCCAGAACTCAGAATCACGCGAAATAGACAACATATCTAGGTATGCGTGCAGCATACTTTGATTGGGCAACATTTTGTCACTAAATTAATTCATATAAATAATAAAAAGAAATGGTCTCAGTATTGAGCCGGGGAACCTTGCTAGGGATAATTTTTTCGGAAGATCGTTTACCGTTTGCATAAACACTTTGTCTCCTGTTTTTCAAGTTAGATTTGATAAGAGTAAGTGATTGGCCATTTCTACCCAGATATTCCATCTTATCCAAGGGTATACGATGAGAAACGCAATCGAACGCCTTGCTGAGGTCGCACAACACCGCTGTTCGTAGCTCTCCACAACCAAGGCCCTCAACCACGCATCTCACAACCTCCAAAATAGCCTGGATAGGGGATCGGCCCTGTATGATACCGCGAACTGACTATCTACCAAAATCCGGAATTTCATTGAATTGAAGACATAAAACTGCTTTTTAAAATCGCTTCAATAACCCTTCCCACATAAAGGTATAATGTAGATAGGTCTGTAATAAAAAATTACCAAAATATTACTAAAAAACCAGTTGCCAGGGATTCATCAAGCCAAGTAGCTTGAATTTTTTCTTAAATACTTGACTTGATTTGAGAACTCAAGCTTTTGAATATTTGATATTTGACTTGACTTGATTTTCGGTCTGAACCTACTTGTAAATCAAACTACTTGATATTACTTGATAGCGATCTGTGAATTTCGCATCGGAGCGTTAAAATAGGGGCTTCACCGAAGTTAAATAAGGGATTCACCGAGGTTACAGCCAGGCCCGTTCCTGGGGGGTCAAGCGCCTGCGTGCAGGATTTTTTATTCCGCCCTTTCGGCAGACGCGTACCAAAACACATCCTGTTGGGGAGGGGGGTTGCAACCCAAATTTCCCAATTAACTTAATAACCATACCCATTACATTTTCCTAACTCCTAGTTCAATAAACTATAATAATTGAAATACATAATAACAGTGGCCAGGGCCGTAGCGATATGACTACCTCTAGGGGGGGAGACTGAGATCCGGCCGGTGACCCCTAAGCGCCGCAAAGCCAATTTTTTTTGCAACTTTGACAGACTAAAACCTAAACGGTTAATTTTAGACAGGAGCAAAACCGAGCTGAAATTCTTATTTTAGATTTTCATAAATTATCATTTGATACCATATTGATACCAACTTTGAATTTAATCTATGATAACGTTCAATTACATTTAATTACACTCAATTACAAATAATTACACTCAATTACAAATAATTACACTCAATTACATTCAATTACAATTCAATTACCTTCAATTACGTTCAAATACCGCTCAAATACATTTAATCAATTACATTCAATTATATTCAATTACGTTTAATTACGTTCAATTACATTTAATTACATTCAAATACTTTCAATTACAATAAATTACTGTCAATTAGATATAAATACATGCCTTCTCCACCTTCTCCATCATCCATCTTTATTTTCAATAAAAGTTAATTACATTTAATTATATTCAATTATATTCAATTCCATTCAATTACACTCAATTACACCTAATTACATCAATTACATTCAATTACGTTCAAATACATTTAATTTTATACATTCAATTACATTCTCAATTACGTTCACTTACAAACAAATACATGTAATTGAATGTATTTGTAATTAGGTGTACAAATTCTATTCAGTGACCTACCCCTCGAGTTGAACTTAGATATAGGAATGTGTATAGGGTTTATCACAGGAGATTTGCTCAGAATTTTACCACAGCATATACAAAAGCAAACAGCAGGTTAACTCTCAGGCGCATCTCTTCTGCGCACGCCGCCATTTGAGGATACAGAGCTCGAGTTAGCCAGCTGATTGTTTTTGTATAATATACTGTGATGCTGTGATTTTACGTCGAACCCGTATATTCAATTATATACAGGGTATTCCATTTAAAATAAGTTGGACCACAACCAGCTTTTCTGAAACACCCTTTATATGCGAAAGTAAGTTAGAAAAAAAAAATTGTTTCAACTACTAAACCTAAACTCTCTTTCTAAAATGTCAAAAAAAAAAGATAGAGGGAACATTTATAAACAATAACCCTGTATGGTCTGGCAAGTGGTAAGTTGTTAGAGACGAAAGGGGAAAGCAAAGTGGGGCGTAACCTAAGAATATTTACTGACACCCCTCGATGACAGCCATGTCTTTGGGTTCAGTGGCACCGAAAACACCAAGGAAATGAACCAATAAACTTTTTTTTTTTAAGTTTCGCCAATAACCACGCCACTGTGCTGTAGTTCACGCTCTAACCAGTAGAATCATGCCTCTGAATAATCACGCCTCTCCACATCCATCATTTCGCAATGTTGCCGGATTTTTTTTTATTTCAAAACACTACACATGCCCATATAGCAAAAAAAGATATGTCATCAACTTGTTTATTACTGTTTCCTCCAAGTTTGGCAAAGCAGCGAATTCTATTGCAGTTCGCCGTTTGGCTAGCCAGACAATACATTACAATGTCACTTACATCACTGAAAGCTGAGTCGGTGGCTGGGGTTCGGTAATTGCATCTGCGAGCAGAAGGAGCGAATTTTGACGGACATCACGTGATCACTTATCCACCACTTATCTTTTTTCACGTGTCAAATCACGTGACTTCTGTCAAATTTTGCTCATTTTGCTTGCAGACGCAATTCCCATTGCCGAATTAACCGGTGATTCACCGAGTTTCCGTTGTCCCGTTTTGATGGAACTTTTAACTAGGGCGTGTTCACAATAGAAATATGGAACTCTTGACTAAAGCGTGTTCACAATAACCGGCGGGGCGTGTTCACATTATAATAGTTGTAAAATAGTATTCAATTATCTACTCAGAAACTTGCCTTTTGACTATTTTTTTTAATTTTTTTTTTCACTTTGCCTATTTTGGCGCCCCTGTGTCAGCTGCGCCCTGGGGGGGAGGCTCCCCCGTCTACCCCTGACAGTGGCGGCTATAGGATTTGGTCTTGGGGGGGTCCGTTGCACAAGGGAAAGCCCGCCGCCGGAGGTGTAAACTTTTTCGGGGTTCCACGCCCAAAAAGAGAATTTTAAAGTGTTTCCGATAGGTAAACTCGGGCAGCACTAGAGCAACCTTCGTACAATTTTTGTGTTCGATTGGGACAACTTGAGTGTCCTTTTGTGTTTTCGTTTTTAGATTTTTCAAATAAAAGATTAGATCTATATATAAATAGATTTTTATTATTATTGCGTTTTGGCAGTTAATCAGGTTGATATCAAACAAGTACTATTTTTTCAAGAAAAATCAAGTAGTTAGCTTGAAAAACTTGATTTTCAAGTTACTTGGTGTGTAACTACTTGATCTTGACTTGATATCAAGTCAAGTGTAACCCCTTTTGTTAATTAATTAATTAGGGATCTATAATATGCTCAGTTAGCTCAGCGAAAAAAATATTAGTTTTATTCAGTACAGAATGGCGAGGGCGCCACTGAAGTGTGAAAATTCAGAAACACACCTAGAAAATAATTAGCAAACGATAATTAGTAATCCTGAAAAAAAAAAATAATAATAATGCACACAACTCAACTCTAGACCTATGGGTGAACCAATAGAACAATTAAGTGAAATTTCAAATTAAAATAGAGTATATTTCACAGTCAGTAAACAATTCAGTTTTTGTCTATTCCAAAATGTAAGAACAACTATTGTTGATAAGGCACCGTACACTTAATCAAAAAATGAAAGAATAATAATAATAATGATATTAATAGCATAACAACAAATTGTACCTCAATATACTTGCCTCATAAATTCATTAACGTTAGTTACCAATACCATCAATTTGAAAGAAAAATATAAAGATTTACGTTTCCGGAAAGCTAATTATAAAAATTGAATGATTAAAGAAATTCGATCAATGAATATGGTCAATCTCTGCAAAAAAATAGATTTAAAAAACAAGTTATACCTGTAAAAAAAAATCAAAGGTTGGATTATAAGCCAAATGGTCGACTTGAAGGAAATCCTCCGCTATATAGGTTATAAGAGCCCTGGTCCCTGGTTAAAAATTGTTCAATTTTCGACGGCAAGCTATTATCTAAGAATTTAAATTCAGAACATATTGTCCAACCTTGACCCTTATTCAGATTACTTATTCATAAAATTAATAAAATTTAAGGCAACATTAGAAGTTATGCTAGCATAATAAAATTAATAATAAAGAACCAATTTTTCTTCGCCATGGCGTCAAGAATAAATTTGTACATTTATAAAAAACTATCATAGCTTTGTTAATAGACTGTATAAATAGTAAAAATGATTTTATGAAATAAAAAAAAAGGAAAATTAAGAGTTATTATTGAAACTTATACAACCCTGTAATTTTAAATGCTAGTCAACATTTAAAAGGATTATATTTAGTTAAATTTGAAAGAAAAAAGGACAAGTAACTTTAAACGTTACACAAGTTAAGTCAAGTAGCTTGAAAATCAAGTCAAGTCGTGAGTCTCTACCAGTTGCAGCAACCTGGTTTCCACAACTAGTTATTCTTTTGGTAATCTTCGAGCTATTTTAGTTATTGTTCGGACCATGAGAATGCAGCGCTCATAGCCCGACGTGTGCCGATCTCGTTTTCACCTCCAGTACTTTGCTACGAGCCGCAGGCGTGTAGATAATCAGTTTTGCATGGTCAGTTGATGCGCAGGATTCGATTGTCGATTTCGGAGTTCGGGCAAACACGGAAAACGACGTGTTCTGTGATCTGTATGTGTACTGTTTACTATGAATTCAGTATATTGCACTTGACAATAATAGACCCAAGTGCCACGTATTTCAAAATGGACATAAATGCCATCAGTCCATCAGTGAGGTTGAGGTTAATAGCAGTGGGCATAGCAATATCAATTGTTACATAAGTTACATGAATGGAGTTAGGGCGCGAGTTAATATCAACATTATACATGTTTTTTTTTTCTTAGAAAAATATGTACAAGATGATAAATGTCATCCCCTTCTAACTTTTTCATTTGACATTTTTGACCGAAGTGTCAAATACAAAAGTTTTAAGAAATTGATAAAAGTTTTTAAGCAAGTCAGTTTCAAGCATACATGGTATGGATGATAATGCAAATCGTTTCTTGAAATCGTGTTACAAGTTCCACTAGCAAAATTAATTTGTTGTTGTAACCAAGAAATGGAAGTTTTTGGATTTCCCTGCCTCCTGCATTATGTTCCTCACCTGTTTAATGACTTCCGGGAGCTATATAACCAGCCTAAACGTTACGTACACGACGCTAGTTCTCAATGTCTAGCCACCGAAACATCCCCAATGAGTCCCGAACCCGAGGTCAGCCGCACACAGCCGACGCAATGTTATCAATTTTATAACGCACCTTTTTTGACGAGTTCGTGAAATACTTGCGTACGGCTAGTCAACATCAGATGGAGGCTTGGGTCTGTGGATTCTTGTATACAACTCTATCTCTGGGCGTCACCGAGTTAACTATGACTTAACTTCGAAGTTCACTAATTGGTGTTATAAACAAAATCTATACAATTGGAGGGCTTGGCAATAAAACAAATAAATTAGGTACAATAAGCTTTCTGGTTTTTTTTATTAAGTAAAAACATTTCAATTATTCTTGTGTGGAATATATAGTAAAAATCCTCCGCAGCAACACAATTAATAGTAGTACAACCACAATGTGTGATAAATAATTGCACTTGAAATGAAAATAGAGTTTGCACCTAGTTTTTGAATAAAATATAAAAAAAAGTAAATATATGAAAATTATTAATGATAAATAAATATAGATTTAAGGTGTGTTCATTAAATTTTCGATTCAGAAACTTGTATTTTAAAAAACATTTATTTTATTGATTAAAATACAGAGGTGACTAAAGAAAATATGTGGATCAAATTACTACAGCAAAAGCCTGAAAACAAATGAACGTTCCTTATGGGACTGCGCTGGCTTGAATAAGAATTTAATGTCAATATAGCAATTTGATGTTTACTTTACAACAATGTATTTAAAAAGTCATAGAGAAAAGGGGTAAGCACATCAAAGCATATAAAAAAATGGATATTTGATTATAGATTAGCGTGGCAATTGGTTAATATAACTCTTCCCTCCTTAAGATGTTGCAAACGTGGATTGTTGTGAATTCAAATCAGACAATTCAATTTGCACATTTGCACAACCTTTTTCTGAAGTTTTAAACTTCCTAAAACAGTGAAACAATAAAATTATAAATAAAATACGACTTAAACCTATGATTACATATGTGTTCAAATAAGAGTTTTCGAAGGACAATTCTTTGAGATTGTGAACTCCTATTTGTTTTGTCATCTTGAAGGCTTCTTCTAGGTCTTCATGGTTGATTCCTTGAAGTTCCAATGTTGTTTCGTTCTCTGGAAGTTCAGGGATGTCTATTCTTGGAATCTTCAGTTCAAAATTGAAGTTCTCGCTGGTTTTTGAAAATGTTTGAATTTGTATTTTCACAAAGCATTTCTCAAAAGAAACTAGCGTTGGATTGATTATAATTTCCATATGGTTTGTCACATTGAATAACTTTCGTCAGACTTTTCTTAGGGATGACTAATAGTTGTCCATTCGGCGGCCTTATTCTGTAACCTGCGACCGCAGATAATTGCGAAATCGTCGCTGTCAAGTCGCTATCAAACGCGAGTTTTCTATTCAAAAAAAGCAACTTGCGACTGGTTGCTGGTTGCTATGTATTTGCTGTTCGTAGAGAATAGGCCTGCGGGAGTTGTCTCACTGTTGGTTTCTCATATTTCACTTTAGTGAAAGGACATTGTTGTGGTAGGTTAGTAATCAGGTCATAGATACATGATTCTTCTTGCTTCAGCTCTTCTTGGTTACAAAGATACACATTTTCGACTTTCGGGGGAATGCCCGTAGTAAATGTCCGTAGTAAGTAATAGGTAAGGGTATTTATTCCTAATGGTAAGTTCTTGGATAGGAATTGGATAGATTTTATACAATATAAAGGGCTTGGGATCAATCATTGGTGTGTGTATACCAAATATAAGTAACTTATTTTCGATTTTTACTTGAGTTTTCATTGTCTCGTAATACTTGTTTTTATTATCAAAATGTATGTGCTGACTTTTGGGTATATTTGTTAATATTTGATTTAATTCAATATGCTGTAAAATAGTATAATGCATTATTCCCAATTGTGCAAAATTTATTGCTAATTGTACATGTTCAATAAGATTCCTTATTTTATTACTTCGAATATTAATATTGTAAATTGAAGGTTAACATTGACTGGAAATTTTGGTTTTCCAGGGAAATATTTTGCAATTTTCCTATGATTACCTTTCGGTTTGATTCAATAGTTAGAAATTGATCGTGAAATGTTTTTGTAACTTGTTTCGATAATTGAGCTTGTGTTTTTAGATCTTCATTGAGAGTTTTGATTATCATTGAGCATCTGGATATAAGAATCATATCTTGCGCCGTCTTCAGCATCTAGGGTTCCGTAGAGCCATTTTTGTGCTGTGCCCATGAAATTTAATAGACCTCTTTTGTTTTGTTTACGGTCTTGATAGGTTTTTATGACTTGTTTCATAATCTTAATTTGAGAATGACTGTTTTCAATATTTGTTTGAAACAGTGCAACAAATTGGTTTGACCATGTTGTTTTGTTTAGAGTGTCAGATAATTTCATTGAGGTAATTTCCAGTTTATGGATACTTTGTATGATAATTGTCGTGTTTAAGTGATAATAGGCCGTGTTATGTTGAGTTGTTACGTAATTAGTTCCTAAGGAAATTGGTAAGATAGGATTTTCTACCGTCATCAATGTAAACGCTCTGGTGACTCCAATGGGAGTAATACTAAAGGATTCATCTCGGAGTACCTGAATTAAATTATTGTCGTTGAACATTTTGTTTAGCAAAGCGATTCTGTGTTTTGCTATCATAACGCGGACTGATCTTGTCTCTATTAAATTGTTTTACAAAGATTGGATCTTGTAATTCTGGTTCGGGTTCATGATGACAATTTTTCTTGGTTTTCTTTATTCAAATTTGCAAGGGATTCTGCCAAACTTATTATATAGTCAGTTATTAGTTTATTTTCTGTTTGTTCAATTGGTATGGCATAATTCAAATCTCCTTTAATCACTTGAAAAGGGGTGTAATTCATTGTACTATGAATACTGTTGTTATAATTCAATATAGCGATTGTCATTAGATCAATAATACTCTTATTCGGGTTTTGGAGTTTTAAACTCGTTTTACTTTCACGTGGATTCGAATGGAATCTTTCGATTGGACTATTCGAGTTCGGGTTTCTTGGAGTTTTATAATGAAACTCAATTTTGTATAATGTACAAAGATCTGTCATTATAGCATTTTTGAACTCTGCTCCATTATCTGATGTGATTTTTTGAGGTATTCCATGATCACTAAAATCTTTTAATAACTGTGATGATATCTCTACAGCTGTTTTCGTATTTACAGGAGACACTTGACCAAATTTTGAAAAGCTATCAATAATGGTCAGCAATTTCTGGTTATTGATTATATACGTATCAATATAAATATGTTCCAAGGGTTTCGTACCATTGGGTGTTGGTTTGAATATGATTTTGTATGGTTGACGTTCATACTTGGCTTTATTGCATATCTCGCATTCTTTGACATAATTCTGTACGTCTTTCTCGATATTGGGCCAATAGAATCTTTTCTTCAAGACTGCAACATTTTCAGTGATTCCTCTATAAGAGGTTTCCGTCTCATAATATTGCTGAATTTTCTCTTGTTGAAGATCAAGTTCTGTCATGCCTTCTTATAAAGAGTTCGAGATGTACAAAGGAAACGAATACGAATTAAACGATTCTTGTAATACTCGTATCACAATAGGTTCTAAAGATTTATTTAGGAAATAAAGGCAATAAATACCAGGTGGCTTGTATCCGTTTACTAAATTAGTAATTTGTGATGTTGTTGGATTATTTGGTAAGAAGAATATTATTCTCTTTTCATTACCAAATAATCTGATTATCTCTTTCCTAATTGGGTTATTATTGGAATATCAAAATACAATTTGATTTCCAAATATATGTTTCTTAGTATATGGAGCTCCTAATATTGGATTTTCCATAGACGTATGTACCGTTTGGTCATTTTCAGACAAGGCTAAAATTGTTTGTTCATCATCCGAAAGTGTTATTTGTCTTTTACTTCTTGGAGTTTTTGAAGATTCTCCTATTTCGATAGGAATTTCTTTCTTTTCCTTTCTTGGACGTATTATTAGTTGTGATAATATTTTTATTTTAGGTCTCTCTTTCTTAGGTTCCTCTTCAGGTTCTTTTTCTGATGCTGTTTTTGTTGATTGAGTTGATTTAGACATTGTTATCTCTTTTTCTTTAGCTATCTCGCTTTGTTTAGGAAGATATACTTTGGAGTCTGTAAAGTATTTTGCTATGATTTCATCATTACATAATGGTGTATTTTTCAGCATTACTCCTAATTTTTTGTGAAATTCTTCATCTGAAGATGTTAATCTGGCATCTGGATCTGATTTTTGAATGGCATGAAGTTGTAATGCAGGAATTCTTGATAGTGCGTCTGCATTCATGTTTAATGTTCCTTTTTTGTATTTGATCTCATAATCAAATTCAGATAGTTTTAGTCGCCCTCTGACTAATTTAGAACTTGGTTCTTTAACATTCAATAGCCATTGTAAAGGTTTGTGATTTGACAAAATTGTGAATTTTCTATCAAATAGATAAGGTCGAAAATATTTTGTTGTCGATACGATTGCTAAAAGTTCTTTTTCAATCGTCGAATAATTACATTCAGCTGGGTTTAAAGTTCTAGACGCATATACAATGGGAAGATCAGCTCCGACAGGACCTTGAGATAAAACAGCTCCAATTGCATAGTTTGAGGAATCGGTTGTCAATAAGAAAGGTTTCTTAAAGCCAGGATGTTGTAATATAGGGTCATTTATTAATACATTTTTAAAAGTTTCAAAGCTTTTTAGAAATTCTGTTTCTTTCTTTTTGTCTTTTTTCAAACAAGATGTCATTGGTTTGGTCAATTTGGAAAAATTCTTTATGAATTTTCGGTAACAACCTACTAATCCTAAAAATGATTTTATTTCCTTCACCGTCTTTGGTATTGGGAATTTTTTTACCGCCATTATCTTTTTTGGATTCGGTTTTATTCCATTTGGTGTAATTACGTGTCCTACGAATTCGACTGTCTTGTGCAGGAATTCTGATTTGTCTAATTGTATTTTCAAATTAAACTTCTCGAGTCTCTCAAATACTTTTTTTAAATTTTTCACGTGATCATGAAGTGAAGTAGAAAAAATTATTATATCATCCATGTATAGTCGCCATATTCTATTCTGTAATCCTAGTAATACATTATCCATCACTTTGGAATGTTGCGGGGGCGTGTAATCCAAAGGGCATTCTGTTAAATTCGTAATGACCATTTTCAACAATAAATGCTGTTTTGGGTATCGAATTTTCATGCATCTCGACTTGATGAGAGCAAGAGGCTAAATCTAGTATCGTAAAATAATTACTACGACCAAGTCGGTCTAATATATCCGTGATATTAGGTATTGGGTATCTATCATCAATAGTTTTCTCGTTTATCTTTCGATAATCAACGACCATTCTCCATTTTTGTATGCCTGCGGCATCTGCTTTCTTAGGTACTATCCACACAGGGGATGACCAGGGACTACAGGATGGTCTGATTATGTTATCTTCTAACATTTTTTTTATTTGAGAATTCACTTCTTGTTTATGCACATGAGGATATCTATACGTTTTCGTGTGCACTGGTATTTCATCTGTTGTTTTAATTTCGTGTTTGACTTGATTGGTGAATGTCAATTTTTTGTTTGGCTTGTGGAAAATTTTAGGAAAAGATTTAATTACGTGTTTTAAAGCATCAAATTCCTCTGAGTTCAAATGATTAATACGTAGCGACTTTATAGGGTCATTTGCATATTCATCATTTTCTAATGAAGTCATTTGTTCTATATTGAATATCTCAAACTGTTCATCAGCATAAGCTGAACTTATTTCCGCTAAGTCGTTTATGTTATATGGGACAATAATAGGCTTATTCATTAAGTTGTGTACTTCTAAAGGCACTATTCCATTAATGAGTGTGGCTATTGTCGACGGAATATAATATGTTTCATTTCTCATCGGTGGTGTAAGTATTTCAATGCCATCAGCTATATTTGTATTGAAATAACATTCTTGAATTGAGTTGCTTGGAATCTCAAAATTATGATTTTCGAAATCTGTTCTATACTGAAACGGAATTGTTGTTTTATTATTAGAAAGAAGCATATTAGAAAAATCTATATTCATATTATGTTCTTGTAATGCTTTGATTCCAATAATTCCATCAAAATCGTCATGAAAATTGTACATTGTCATTTCAATGTTGTTTTGAATATTATATTCTTGTAAAATTGGGACATTTTTTTTTTCCTTGCGTTTTTCTTGTACCCATGCAAGTAGTTAACTTGTTTCGTGTATTAATTATGGAATTTGAAAAATATTCTTCTGCGATTGAGGGTCTTATTAAAGAGGCATGACTTCCTGTGTCAATTTACAATTTACACGGTGAAAAGTCTATTTGAATAAAAGGCAGTTGGTTGATTTGATAAGCATTTAAAGTTAATGCTGACTCATCGCATCCAAGGCTTGTAACTGAAAATTTTCGTCTTCAGTTTCGACTTGATTTTCTTCAAAATTTGTCTCTTTATAATAGTTTTGATTTTCAAAACATTCTTCAGTTTCGAAATTTTGGTCAGGGTCATGTAATTCGATTTCAAAGATATTATTAATTTCTTCGATTTTATATTTGGAAGGGTATTGATGTTTATTTTGTGCTCGTGGTTGCACTGAAACTCCGGACATAGATGTCGGTTTCGAAAATTGTTGACTAGTGTTTTTTCGAAAGGCTTTATTGTAATTTTTGCCAAAAGTTTCTGAACTAGTAGGAAATTTTGTTTGTTCGTAGTTCTTTTTAGGTGTTATATTAATAGGTTGGGATTTCTGTGGTACATAAGATGTTTTTGTGTATACTGAGGTTTTTGTTGAGCATAGGTTTGTTGTGAACGAAATTGCGTATTTTTATTTTTGAAATTTGAAAAATTTTGGTTTTGATTTTGATTACTAGAACGACTAAGTCCTCTACTGAATTTCATGTGATTCTCAGCTAGTTGGTAATTTAATACAACTTTGTTAGCTGCATCCAACGTTTGTGGAATTTGAACCATTAAAATTGTTCCTAATTCGGTTGTTGAATTAGTAACTAGATTTTGAATAGCAATAATTTCGTTTTGTTCAATTAAGACACTTGCAAGTACCGTTAAATTTGGGTCACACATGATTTCAGATGTAATTCTTTGAACTAAGCCTTTTAGTTTATCCAAATACTCAATAATAGTTTCTTCATTAGTTTAAGTGATATACTTAAGCTCTTGTACCAAATTCTGTCTAGAATATTGATCACCATATTTAATTCTTAACGCTTCTCTTATATCGGTCCATGTTTGTAAATCAGGACGTGCCATAAGAAAATTTTCCGCGTCATTTATTAATTTTGATTTTATGGCGGTAACCACATATTCCTTCTGGGCATTTTCACCAATATAATGGGTTTGATAGAATTCATTGATGTTTCTTATGAAATATTCTAAATATTGGCTTTCGCCACTGAAAGGTTTGGTCAGTCGAACGATTGATTTTAAATTTTCACTCATTGTTACGGTTGGTATTTGATTTTGGTTGTTACTTCTTGAATTCGAATTGTAAAGATGAGTTAAATTGAATTGAGTCAAGAGATTCTCGATTTCTTTTTCAGAATCTGACATTAAAATTTTTTCTTAAAATTAAAATTATAATTAATTATTCAGTCTTGTGCGTTGCTTTTCTTTAAAATTATTTATTACTTTGGGTTTGTAAATTCTTAGTTACTTTTTATTTTTGATTTCAGTCTTTTCAGCAAACCTTTTTGGAATTGCAAAAGAACAAAAATCTGAATTTAAGTCTTCTCAGTAAATCAAAAATTAGAAATTACAAAAGATCAAAAATCCAAAAATCTTAACTATGGAACACCAATTACAAAATGTATAAAGAGAAAGGATGTACTTACTAGGTACGATGCTAATAACAGTAGTCTTTCTTCACACGTTGTTTCTTGTTATTCCTTTTACTCAGTTAACCAATTCCAAGTGGACAGTATCTGGAACGTTTAAAGTAGCACTGATAATCCAAATTTCACTTTCTCGAAGAATTCACTTTCCCGAACTTCCTTCAGTCTTCTGAAATTTTCGCGACGGATTACGACTGTATCGACTTTCCCGAAACTTAAGCACTCTGAGCATCTGAACAACTGCGCCATTTATATTTTCGATTCAGAAACTTGTATTTTTAAAAACATTTATTTTATTGATTAAAATACAGAGGTGACAAAAGAAAATATGTGGATCAAATTGCTACAGCAAAAGCCTGAAAACAAATGAACGTTCCTTATGGGACTGCGCTGGCTTAAATAAGAATTTAATGCCGATATAGCAATTTGATGTTTACTTTACAACAATGTATTTAAAAAGTCATACAGGAAAGGGGTAAGCACATTAAAGCATATAAAAAAATGGATATTTGATTATAGATTAGCGTGGCAATTGGTTAATAGAACTTGTTTACATTTGTTTAATAAAAAATTATCCTAATCAGTTACACTTTTACGAGCAGGCAAATTTAACACCAATAGGTTAGTTTGGTAGATAATATTGTGCCACACTCAAGGTAAAATTCTAGAACTCTATATTGTTTTTTTATATAATTTTTTAAAAAATAATATATTTATATGAAAAATTTGCCTAAATAGTATGGAGTGCAACTTACCTAAATAATTATAATATATCTTCTAAAAGGTGTTCCTGTCCTGAAGTGCAAACTATGATGCTTAGTGGAAAAGCTATCAATAGGGCTTTTGAAGTCCTATACGTGCAATACCAAGGTTGAGTATCGGCAAAAACTCGGTGTGTGTTCAAATGTAAGGTTGAACAAAACCTGGTGTCTTGTGGTTCTAAAGTGTGGTGCTGCTAAGTTTGTACGTAAGTTATCTGGGAGTCGTACTAGAGTGGTATCGAGTTTGCCTAGGTTCTATCCAATTCAATCTAGCCTCAACCACACTTAGATGGTATCTAGGACGCATCTAGAGGGTATCTTGGTGGTACCTAGGTCGTACCTTGGTTCCTATAACGATGATGGTATAAAAAACCAGATCGAACTGCAAAACGTGAGAAATAACCCTACCTTGACTGTGAGGAATACTCTCATGAAACTCTAGACTATAGATCATGTCTTAAATTTCCAAAGGATGTTCGGACAGGGCCTAACAAGGGAAATGAAACACGTGTTGTAGGTTAGGAATTCTTGCAGAAAATCTCATAACTTACCGAAACAAAATCCAAAATGACCAAAGGACAAGTTATAGGCAATTATAACTATAAATTAGTTTCAAACCGAGTCTCCTTGGCACAAAAACACTTCAAAAATTCTTGACTAAAAAACTTGATCAAGGTGCGACTGATCGCTAACAAGATCACAAATCAAAAGGGCTGATCATAGCTTATCTATTTCGAAGGGAGCCTACAAAAGTCAAGTTTCAATTTTGATATTGGCAGAATTAAGGAGCCTTTCAAGTTTTGCCCAAATCACAAACTGAAGGTTGATTGCGCACCATTGAGTTAAGCACAAACCGCTTACAACCAGTGAAGGATGAAATTCCTCGATCGAAAATTATTTGAGTGTCGGTAGTGACCTGCACTTGGTTAATTTGGGTTAGTTCATGCAGTGTGACTTATGGACCCGAATGCACCCACCCAGAAACAGCTGCTCGCTGACAGTCGTATGCTACCTTTTTGAAAAAATAAACAAAACCATTAACCTCATACTTGATCCAAAAGAAAATATTTCGAAAAGCTTCGCAACTTTAGTAAATTTAAATTATGCTTGACCAGACTGCATTAAGAACAAAATGCCATGGAATAACTTATTGTGTTTATTTTAAGTGTCACAGGTTAGAAACCCTGAAATTATTACAGAAGGTACCTAGTACTTACTCTCATTTTGTTAGGAACTTAATCCAGAAGAATAGCGGGCCCTCCATCATCAAGATCAAACTTTGTGGCATTCAGAACAAGCCAGAACATGCAACTGTGAACTATAAGATGGAACTCCAAGTTATAGTCAACAACACAGCCCAGAGCAGTATGAAAAAACAAGGAATAATACACAATAAATTAGCATGTAACTTTAGTTGAAATAAACATAATTATAAATCTGAGCCAAACCCTTATTAATAGTCTGTAGGTAACTGTTTACTTGTTTCAAAACACCATATCAGTTCAGACTGGATCAAAACAAAGTAGCATCAATAAGCAAAATTTGAAAATGATTTATGAACATTGTATCATAAATAGACGACCATGTTCAATTTTTATTCAATTCTACTTATACTCGCTTATTGTAACCAATACATAAAATAATCCTAATTTATTAAATAAATTCTTTTCTTTGGACAAATAATTTAATTGGCGCCGCGAACAGCATAGTTAGAGTTCTGTTTCAATCAGTATATTTTATTTTCTAATAATTAACTAACTATCGACACAAACCTGTACCGTTGAGAAGAATAGTGATTGTGCAATGTGTTTTATCCTGATGGTGTAAGTATATCTGCTTTTGAAATTGTAAAATCTGATTCTAATTATTTGACTTATTCTCGTATATTTCTCAAATTTTATCAAATTCCATTATTATATTGATTTTATGACGGAATCTGCAGATGATTTAGTCAACGCCCTATCATTCATTGACCACAATTCATCTCGCCTAATTTCTCTCAACGTTAACGAAAGTAGAATTCATCCTTCAACTCCTACATCTAAAAGAATTGAATCTACGCCGATAATTGCTAAATTTGCATCTACTAAAACGTATCACAGGCAGTGCTCACACCAACATAATAGTTATTTATACACCAAGTGAGTTAAGTGAATGAGAAGATATTTTCTTCGAACGAATAAACATTTCAACTCACGTGATGTATACACAATTTTATCCCATTTTCATTGACATTTAAAAAATAAAAATAAAGTAGTAGGATTCAAATTATAGAAAGAATTCATCTAGTAGCATATGAAAACGCTAATATCTAATATTAAAATAGATGGTTGCAGCAGTCATGTGAAGCAATTAAAATTGCAGTATATTCGTAAGAACAATAAATAAAGCCATCGCAACAAATTTCAGTGCTGTGCAACAATTTTAGTTTTTCTTGACTTTTTGAAAAATTCCGCGCGACGTGTTCAGGCCAATAAGTCATTGAGTGATTAACGAAAAAAAAAATCCGCTGGGGCATTATGAGAGGAATAAATGGGCTACCGATTGTCGAAAACTGTCACCAAATATTTGGCCCCGTTTAGAAATTACAGTGATTGCAAGAAAGGAGTAGTTTACGATGCAATTTACAACTTTCTCGCACATTAGGCAAGTCCGTGCTCGCTTAATTTTCAAGCAAAAAATTCGAACAAAAAAGCATTGGAGAGTGCATTTCATTAGCAATAATGTGCTGTTTGAAAAATTGAAATCGGATCATGCACTCGGCCGCTGCTGCATCAAATGAGCGCAAACAAGCGAAACGTTGATTCAGTGACCTTGAACAAAAACATGCTACTATTCAAGACGCTGCAGAAAAAAGACTATAGAAGATAAAGGGGTACTGTCGCTGAGATTTTTATAGCAAAAAACTGCAGCTATAACAATCATTTGAAACTTTTTGTTATTGGACCATCCCTTTGAGCAGCGTTCTCCATGAACCGCAAATTACCCCTAAAAACCACCCCTAAATAAAAACCCTATGGAAGTACAAGGTCGCAAACTTAATATGTTATTTAGCATATTAAAATGGACCGATACCCCCCAAAAAATGTTAACTTCTAATTATGTTGAGGTAAACCCTCTTTTCAGATCCCCATTTCTTGGACTACAGGCAGATATGTCATTATTCATGACGATGATTATGAATCCGAAAATTTTCTGTTGCCGGGCTACCAGAAACTTTGACATGGGACCACCCTGTAGAGGTAGACAATTTGAGTGATTATCAGATAATTAATCGCTAGATACTTCCCTCCTACGTCTCAATGACTTGAACAGTGAAGAAAAAAACTATTATAGAATTATGTCAAATATATTCCCAATTATTCAATTCGGCAAACCATAAATAAAGGTTAGAATATGACACAAGCCACAGCACATCTGACATGAAATGTCCGTTCACAGGTTTCCATTAAAAAATCTGAAGAATCGTATCAAGTAGGGACCCTAATGATGAGCGAACAAGTTAATGAAATATTAGAAGAAATAGAAGACATTGATAGGACAAATGGACAATTAGTGGATAAAGACTCACTTTTTAGCAAACTGAGGCTACAAAATAAAGAAATTAGCGTGCTCCATATAAACATTAGAAGTGAACTTTCTTAACTTTCTACTTATGATAGAAACTTATATATATATATACACTACATACTATAATAACTCAAACTATAACCGAAATGACGGTGTCCTTTGAAGTCAAATCTTGATGTTGAATTTACTCCCCATAAACTTTTTTTTTATCTCAGAGGGCACAATTTGCAGGTTGACTTGCAGGATGAATGGCCGCAGAATAGGTGTGAATGCTATCTATAAGCCGCCACCAATTTTAAAGTGCAAATTTGTGAATGAACTAGAGGAGTTTTTGACCCCGTTGGGAGAGAAAAATGAAGTCGACATTATCATAGGGGATACAAATATAAATATTTTGGACACTTCTGATTCTGAAAATTTGGAATATCTGTCTACCATGGCACAATTATGCTATGAATCCTAAATAAACTCTGCTACAAGATTTGAAACTAAAACACGTCTGGATCATATATTTTTCAAACAAAATACATTTAAAAAATAATAATACAAACTATCTATCAGACTTACATATTACATCTGTAACATGGCTAATGTTACAAATCGTGGACCTTTAGTACTCAACATTGTGGAAAATTCGGATGAAAAAACCATAAAAGCACAGAAATCTGCAGACCTAAATTAAATATAGGGGAGAGGCGGAAGGTTTGGGACGTTCTTTTTTTTAAGGATCGGAGTTTTAATGCATTAAATGCAATTAGGAATCTGGAAGTCAGGTATATCAATACAAAGATATTTGTTAACTTGAATCAAAACTTTATTCTAGAAAAAAATTGCAATTCTTTTTTTACATTTTTTTTTTTAATGGCAAAATGTCCCAAACCTGCCTAAACGACGGAGGTTTGGACCACCCTGTTTGGTACATTGAAGCTTTGTTTTGGTTCGAAAAAAGAACGTTTCTAGAACGGTCCAAAACAAGCGCACAGTTTATTATTGGAATTTTTGATAGCCGAGCCGATGTCATTTTGTTGATTGATAAACTACGCGATTGTGTTGAACCGTTCTAGAACCGTCCTTTTTTCAAACCAAAACAAAGGCTGAGTATTAGCATTATAAAATTATCGAATATTATGAAAGTCATTCAAATTTTCGCGAAAATGTGAGTACTTACTGATCCTTTTGCTTGATCCTTTGCAAATAGGTTCATTCAACTTTCCAACAACGCGCTCTACTAATATTTCGTGTATGTCCTCTTCGTTAGGAAAATAAAATTCATTGTTTTTTGAAATTTTACGAAGGTAGGATATTTTAATTCTGTCAGGTGAACTTGTAGCATCCAAAATTTTTCCTATGTAATGTACAAACATTTCTTTTTTCCCTCCCACTTGTAATTTGACCGAAAAATATTCTGCTGTACTGTACTTCCTGTCTTTGGTATTAAGTTTAGGAAAATCCAACTCTTCGTCACTAAAAAATTGTGAGTGTGAGCTGCTCTTTCTAGGCAAATGTCTTATTCGTTAATGCTTTCGTCTTCGGAAGAACTCTCGCTAGCTTTTCTTTCTCTTCTTAATCCTAACTTTAGTTTTCTTATAGTGCCTTTCTTGGCTTTTAGTTCTTTTCTACGTTTCCTAGCTGACTGTTGTTCCTCTATTTCATTTTTCTCTGGTGTTTCTGTAATAATTCTTGTTTTTCCCGGTTTTCGACCATTGTTTTTTTTCAATGCGTGTTGCTGCCTTTGGAAATGGTAGTATTATTTCAGAGCTTATAATATTAAAGCTTTGAATATGTGACCTATCATCTTTCCCTAAAGCCACTTCTGTGTCGTCTGGTTGCAGTTTAGATTGCAGGTCTATATCAGTCGATGTAGAGGGCATCGCGCTATCTGTAACAATAGCCGATGAAGAGGACATGTCGCGATCTCTACCATTAGTCGATGAAGAAGGCAAATTTTTAGATAGCGGGTAAATCAGCCAAATATTTTTTTTTAAATAATTCTTTATTACATACCAAGCTTTCGGTACTATTTTGTACTTTTTTCAAAGCTAAAAAATTATATAAGTTAAATGTATAAAATTACAAAGTTACTAGTTACATGTATGTGACATATTTATAGAAATAGCATAAATATAAAATTTGTATAAAGAATATAAAATTATTTAACAATGTAAAGTTTTATTTTTTAAATTTGTTGGTAAAACAAAGTCTTTTGTTGAAATACATTTTATACGCTATCTATGTTTAATTCTAAAGGTTTTCATTTCGGGTTTTTAATGGGTAAGTTAAAGGTTGTAATTACTGGTTTATTTTTCAGATGTTCTTTTATTCATTGAATTTTTTTTTTCTTATCAATTTCAATCATTTCAAGGAAAAGTCTTTTGTTTAAATTATCTTGTTGATAGAAAATTTTAGCATCATTGATATTTAATTTGTGTCCTGATATAAAAGAATGTTCACTAATAGCTGATGAGTCTTTATTCAATCTGATGTCACTTTGATGTCCAGAAATTCAATTTTTTAAATTTTGCTTTGTTTGGCCTATGTATATTTTATCACAATTATTGTATGGTATGGAATATACGACATTTGATTTATTTAGATTTGATGTTTGAACTTTTAATTTAGAATAGAGTTTATTAATAGGTTTTATATTTTTATTAGCAATCTTAACATTTTCATTACTAAATATTTTTTTTTTTTATTTTAGGATTAAGTTCTTTTATATATGGTATAGAACAATAAAAATTACTATTGATGTTATCTTCTTGATTATTAACAATAATATTATTATATCTATTAATATTATTGAAAATAATTTTATTTAAAAATTGTTGAGGATTGAGGATAATTGATATCAATTATCTAAAAGTATATTTTTTAATTTTATGGGATTATCTTGATATAATGTTAGAAGTACTAATTTTTGAATTCTATTTTTTAATCCTAATATTAAATTAATTTTCGTGTGATTACTATAAGAATGAAAATTTAGATAACGTTGCGAATTTATTGTTTTTTTGTAACAATCTGTTATTAATGTATTATTTTGTTTAATTATTAATGTGTCCAAAAAAGGGATTATGTTTTTGTTTCCTATTTCCATGGTTAATTTTAAATGTTGGTTAAAATTATTAAATACATTCAATATTTCACGGGTTTTATCATAAGGTATGCAACAAAATATATCATCTACATATTCTTTTTTTAAAAGAAAACATCACATGAAAGATTCCTCAAACAATCATCATTTAAATCATCCATTACATACTGTGCCACAATTGCTGATATAGAATCACCCATTGGTGTTCCAAAAATTTGTTTATAAAAATTATTACTGAAAGAAAAATAATTTGAGGTGAAAATAAATTTTATAGATTCAATGAATTTTTCTTTAGTTAGATGACAATTATTAGTTATGTTAAACCAATGTTTATTCATACTTTCATTGACTAAATGTAATGGGATGTTAGTAAAAAAGGATTTAACATCTTTTTTTTTTAAATATCAAGTATATGTTCTTCAGGAATAATTTTATTGTTAATGAATTTTGCAAATTCAAAAGAATCTTTTATGTAATAATTATTTGTTTTATGATATGAAACGTTAAAATATTTATTACAAATAAAATCAGTTATTTTTTTATTGTTTTATACCATATATAGAATATGGTATAAAAAAATATTTAGTAATCAAAATTTTAAGATTGCTAATAAAAACATAAAACCTTTAATAAAATAATAATAAACTCTATTCTAAATTGAAAGATCAAACATCAAATCTCAATAAATCAAATATCGTATATTCCATACCATGCAATAATTATGATAAAATATATATAGGCCAAACAAAGCCAAATTTAAAAAATAAAATTTCCAGACATAAAAGTGACATCAGAATGAATACTAAAGACTCATCAGCTATTAGTGAACATTCTTTTATAACATGACACAATATAAATTGCAATGATTTGGTTGAAATTAATAAAGAAAAAAATTCAATGAATAAAAGAACAGATATTCAAGATTTAAGTTCCATATATTCATATTTCTAAACAATTTGAAAAATAAACCAGTAATTACAACCTTTACCTTACCCATTAAAAACCAGGAATGAAAACCTTTAGAATTAAACATAGAACGCGTATGAAATTTATTTCAACAAAAGACTTTGTTTTACCAAAAAATTTTTTTTTTAAACTTTACATTGTTAAATAATTTCAGATTCTTTATACAAATTTCATATTTATGCTATTCTATTTAAAATAATTCACATACATGTAAGTAGTTATTTTGTAATTTTATACATTTAACTTATATAATTTTTTATCCCTGAAGAAGGTACAAAATAAACTAGTCTGAACGAAATAAGGACCACTTTTGAAAAAAACCTTTATTTTTAATAAATTCTGGTGAAGTGTTTGTTTCCATTTAAAATATAAATTTTTTTTGCACACCTTATTTGTTTATCTATATTGTAAATGGAAATAGTCACTTCACCTAGGTTATTCAAAATTGAATAAAAGCCAAGGTGCTTTTACATGTGGTCCTTATTTCTAGTACCGAAAGCTTGGTATGTAATAAAAAATTATTTAATAAAAATTGTTTGGCTGATTTACCCGCTGTCTAAAGAAAAAACGTAAAACTAGAATCCAGCCGTTATCTCTATTCCCAGTATTACCAAAGTTTAAAATAGTGTTTTTTACCTTTTAACATATACTCCCGAAAATTGGCCCTTGGGAATATGTAGAAAGGAGAAATAGATTGTTCAATAGCGTTAATGCTGCAACAGACAGTAACTAAAGATCCGCGTTCTGCTGAAGTCATCTGGCCCACTTGCTTACATTCCTTCTTTGTTAAAACTTTTTTTGGTTTATGAACAGTTGTCAGCGACGTTTCGTGGATATTCCAAATATCATCTGGTCTTATCAACTTTTCTTCCATTATAGTCTTCAAATGTTTCTAGAACTGATCAATATTGGTTTTATTAAAGCTAGTTGACCTGCTTAAACTGGTGGCCTCTGGTTTTCTCAGTAATATATTGGGGTTTCGGGTATAAAATCCTTGTAGCCAGTCTCTTTTTGTGCTCTCACTTATATACCAGGCTTTTGGGTACTCAATTTTATCACATTTTGCAAAGCTGTATGCCAATTTAAGAGCTGCCCTTCTGTTCAATCCATAGTGCAATTTTGATGCCTGAATGTAGTAATTTGACAACATAGTCTCTTGCGTCTTACTGAATACTTGTTTGCTTGAATGTATTGTTGAATAATCACTTTTTTTTTTAAATATTTACTTTCGATAATCTCAGCAAGGTGCTTTTTGGAATCCCGTATTTTCGAGCCGGTCGGTCTTATGCTTTTGCCACTTTTAACCTCATTTATAGCTTCTTCGACAAGGTTTTGGGGCAAGACCTCGCGATTTCCTTTTTTCACATACGTATGTGGAATATTTAATGAACTAAAATTAAAGAGAAAAGCCTTAAGAGTGCGCTTCTCAATGCTGAAAAAATAGATATTTCGCGTTCGCGACTATGCTGTTTTAATAAAAACAGTTGCATCTAGGGAATTCTAACAAAAACTGTTTTTAAGAATGTACTTTTGTGCATGCTTGACCAGTACTTTTTTTTTTGATTTTTCTCATTTTTTGAAAAAAAAATCATAAAATGAGAAAAATTAAAAAAATTTCACTGGTCAAACAAGCACATAAACATATCCTTGAAAAAAGTTATCAGTTAAAATTTCCTAGATGCAACTGTTTTTATTAAAATACCGAAGGCGCACTCGCGTTTTTCAGCATCGTGAAGCGCACTCTTAACAAAAGTATTGTTATATTAGGGAGGTTTGGGACGCATACCAAAGCTCCCTACACCAGATGAACCAAACCTCCCGACAACAAGCATTAAAAAAAAGTAAGTATTTCAAAAAATTTGTTATTGGGCTTAGACGAAAATTTGTTGCAACAACAAATAACTGGCATATAATGACATATTAAAAAAATACTTCACAGTTTATACCCTAATCTATTATAACTTTATCAAGGGAAACGTATGAAACGAAAAATTTACGATAATATATATAAAAATAAACTTACTGATATCTCCACACACGTTGGCCACAGACTGAATGCTAAAACAACTTGATAAATATACGACTTGAAGCCACCTGGTGTGTATTTGTGAGAACCTCCGTGAAATATTTTAGCGGTAAATTTGAAAGTGTACCAAACCAAACACGTCTCAAACCTCTCGCCTCTCCCCTGCGTCTGATTAAACAACTTCTACAAGCTCAGGATTGGTCAACTGTTACAAACGATAAAAATCCAGACTAATGGGTCAATGCTGTGCACATCTGTAAGCAAATCTATAAATTTCTATAAGCCTATAGCTGCCTATAGACACAAATCTGCACTTCCTGTAGATTACAGAATATCCTGTAGAATCGTGAATATTTCCGATCGGGTGTTTGGCAATCGATGCGTTTTCTAGTGTCTATAAGTTTATGGAAATTTATAGATTTGCTTACGGATGTGCACAGAATTGACCCGTAATTTACGATAAAAATTTCAGTACTAATCGAGATGGGAAAATAGTATGTCACAAGAATATAAAAAATATAAAAAAATAAAAAAATGGATGACAAATGCTCTAATCGTATCTATAAAAAAAAGAGAGACAAACTGAAGGGAAGACTCTTAAATGAATTCAGTCCGGAGCTGGAAACCCAATACAAATAATATAGGAACATGTTAAAATCTCTTATTGGAAAACAAGAAAATAATTATTATCGCGAACAAATATTGCAAAATGAAAAAAAAAAAAAACATGAAAAAAATGTATGGAATAATGGAAGACGCAACCTGTGAAAAAACAACAGCAATAAACAAGATTGAAATTCGTAGTGAAAACGGTCTGGAATTTAATGATTTTCACGCAGCTAGCAACTACTGCAACGTTTATTTCAAATGTCGGACTAGAAATGGAAAAAAATATACCTAGACTTACTTACAAATCCTAGTCGAATAAACTTTTCACTTGCAGAATCGCTTTACTTAAGACCAGTTAATGTAAACGAATTAATCGAACATATTTTATCAATTAAGAACAATAGATCATCTGGCTGCGACCATATAACTGTATACTTTATAAAAAGACCCACATGGAATTGATAACACCTCTGAAACATATTTTCAATGCAAGCTTTGAGACTGGAATAGTCCCCTCAGCTTTTAAAACATTAATAGTATGTCCCATTCATAAGAACAGAGACAAAACACAAATTAAGAACTGTGGGAAAGGAGGAAAGAAATGCTTCTTATTACCCTTCGATGAAAATCCTGTCCCACATCTTATTTAGAGGAAGAGATTGTTTTCCGTTTCTTAATGGGTAGAGAAGAGGAAGTGAAATAAGCACGCAAGCTCCGACCATTTTTCCTATGTACAAGTATTTATTCCATCACCAACAAATTACGAACGTATATACAATGATGTACAAGTACTTATTTACAAATTTCGCACACCAAAATTGCTGATACACTCGTTCGATATTGTCGTTAGCGGTCGTGAATTTGATCAAGCTTCAACCTGATCTAGTATGGTTATACATTTCTTAAAAACTAATAGCGTTTTCTGTTGGTAAAACTCGTGCTGTCCGAGTTCTGCACTCAACACTGAATCAGTTCACGTTTAGTGCAATCTCAAAAGAACATGAATTTGGCGCGTTTTGTCATTCTTTTAAAATTTATTATTTAACGATCCCTGATCCCTAACCTAACCTAAAGACATTTTCAATGGAATAAAAATTAAAAACGTTTGTGTGTATGAAAAAGTTGAAAACGGAAGTTTTTCCTGTATGTAAAGTACATAATTATGCTGTCTCCCGAGATGTGCAGATATAATTCCAATGATACCTGCGTTGAAATTAATTTTTATGTCAATTTCAATAATAAAATTTTGAATTTTTGGTATCTCATTATCCCTGGCAAACATTCAGGCCTATGATGTATTCTGTCCTGTTATTTCAACGTCTGTGTTAAGGCTCAACATCTATTTCTGTCTCTATTTTGATGTTGCTGCTAAAATAACAGAAAATGATACATCATAGGCCTGCGATTGTATATAATATAATAGATCCGATTAAATTTCATTGGTTGAAAACAGTCAGAAACAGTCAGAAAACTAGTTTTAAGTTAAAACTAGTTTTCTGACTGTTTTCAACCAATGAAATTCACTCTGACTGGTTTGTGATTTCTGCAGAAACAGACCTAATAATTCTTTCTCTTCATCGCTGTCGCTCGACGAAGATAAAAAATATAGAATTTTATCAATATCGATATCCATAATTTTTTGGTTTTGTTTATACACAGACTTTTCGGCACTTTACGCCATTTTTGTTGTGCCCTGACATTGGCACGAGCTCTCTGACCTCGTGCTGGAAAAGTTGCACGAGGGCAATAATTGATTGCCCTGGTTTTCCAATAGAACATAAAAACCCGCTCGGAAACTGCCAACAGAACATAATTTTGGCATGAGTGCAGCACGAGTTTTACCAACAGAAAACGGTATAAGAGAAGCGTCACTTACAACACGCTTCAAGTGAAACTTTGCTGATTTAATAGCGGCTTCCTAGATGCCTTCCATATGCGGAGATTTTGCGGAAATGGAATGCCATGTTATCCCATCATTAGCCAAAAAATTACAGACGATTTCATTCTGCTTTTTATCATTTAATAATCTGGTTAGCTCAATTAAATGGTTATTGGCACCTATGAAATTCAATCCATTATCGGAATAAATATGGCTCGGTTTGCCTCTACGAGAACAAAATCCTTTTAAAGCGTTTGAAACAAGCAATGTTTCCAGTGCCAGACTTCACTGCCTAAATTCAATTGCAGAAAACTGTGACATTAAAAAAGAATAGATTCCAACATGCTGGGGGCCAGAAACTTTGCATTGAATAATTCGTCGTCTTGCATACGAAAGGGCGTATCTAAAAAACGCTGATTTTACAGGAGAGCGGTTTCAAATTTCGACATTTTGCAAAAAAGAGAAAAAAGTTTTAAAAAATGAGATATGCCCTTCTGTGTGCTGTTAATTTTTGGATCTTTAGATTGGTAAAAAAATACACCTCGTTATTATAATGCAAGCATACATTTTTGGTTCAAAAAAATTAACATAAACCTTGAAAAAACGTTGAAATAAGGAAACTAAACTTCAAGCAAAATGTTCCTACAATAAAAAATCAGCATTTTACTCATGTGGAAGCTATCTGTAGAAAGCAAGAGATTTCACCATCGGGTCTCTTCCATAGCACAGTGAAACCAAGTTGTCTTACTTAGGGGCTGTAACTTTAGGTCTCTGCTCATTAAGCTTCCCAACAGGCAAATTTAAAATAAGGTCTAATTGAGATTCGCCTTTTTGTCTGCTGTATTGACTTTCGCCCAAATTACTTTTATAACTCCGCAGGGCATAACGATTCACCCATTTGACAGCAACAAAATATCGACTAAAGACATAATTCAAAGGGCATATCAAAAAAAATCGTTTTTTTGAGATTCGCATTTTCGTATGCAAGACGACGAATTGAATTGTTCAATGGAAAGATCATAGCACATAACTAAGTTACGAATAGAAAATTCATTATCTATTATAGAGTAAAAGAGACTACAAAAATCGTTTTAAATTTTACAATTATATATGTATATAGTAGATGTACATATTTTCATGAGAAGATTCGAAATACTTTTAATAAGAGCATAACTCTAAAAACTTGTAGTACAAAAATTATCACTAAGGTTATCTTACAATTCTTATTTACAAAAAAGTTATAAAATGCTATATACAAGTTATAATAAGAAATTGAATTTATGATAATATTATATCTATGGTGGGTGAGCTAAAGAGTACAAGTCAAAATTTTGCGAAAATGAGTTTAAGTCATTTTGGTATATATTTTCGGTTCCTACATCGACTGGTCCAAACAGTATGAGTCAATTTATTTGAAATACTTTAATTTTAATTTCAATCCACATAGTTTAACTTAAAAGGAATTTTATTCTGTTGGGCATATCAGTATAAGTTGAATTGTACTATTTAGAATATACACTATAATAAAATTTAAATAGTACAAGTAGACTTATACTATTCCTATCCTGATTTTGTCGGTCGACTTATACTCTTAGTACCATTTGGTGAGCAAAGAGGTTATGTTAACAGCAAAAAAAAGTGTTTTGTGAAAAAGAGTTGGCCTTCTTTTCCAGTTTTTGCAAATATCAAATTTTGGGTTGAGCAAAACTAGTATAAGTCATTTCTTAGGTCAGGTCAAAATATTATAAGTCATATTATCTTATTTCATAATAATATATGTCATCTATAGGTCTGGTCAAAAGAGTATAAGTCCATTTTTTTTTGTAATAAAAAAAAAACAGAACAAAAAAAAAATAAAAAAATAGATTATCTCTAATAAAAAAAAACCTTTGTAAAGTTAAAAATTCGATTCGTCCGAAACAGCCACAAAAAATCCGATTATTTTAAAGTCTAATATTTCGAAAGCATTTTTCTTGATTTGTATAATTTTGACTTGTACTCTTTAGCCCACTCACCATATTATATAATAATACTTATCTAAAGCAAACTGTACTCAGTGGGTGATATTTTTTTTATTGACTGTCTACATTTAGATGATTGTCGTCGATTGGTAGAATTGAAATTTTTGTTAGAGAACGCAAATAAATTCCTTTTTGAGTTTTTACCTGCACGACGCGCACTCTGCCGTCTTTGCAAGGAATCGTTTTGATGATACGAGCCATCGGCTACTTGAAGGAAGGAATATTATCGTCCTCAAAAATCACCAACATACCTTCCTGCAGGTTGGGCATAGCTACTCGCCATTTTGGTCTATTTTGTAACAAAGTCAAATAATCTCGATGCCATTTTTTCCAAAAGTTTTGTTGTATTTGAACACACACCCTCCAGAATTTTAATCTATTTTGCGGAATTTGAGTAGTGTCTGGTTCTGAGAAATTTTTAATTGGAGCACCGATTAGAAAATGGCCAGGGGTTAGATATTCAAAATCAGAAGGGTCTTGAGAAAAGGCGAGTAGAGGCCTGGAATTTAGAATTCCCTCAACTTGAACTAAACCGCTGGACAATTGCTTTCGAACAAGGTAAATATCGCCTAACTTTCAAGCTCGATATTTTTGGTACCAGACTAGATATCGACCTGCGGTTTTCACAGGCTAACAGATTGACCTTTTGTGAAAAAAATTGCTATTTTGAAATTTTTTTAATTGTCTACTTTTTTTTATACAGGGTGTTGAAAGAGTCCATGATTTTCATCCCAATTTAGAATGTGTGTAACTTTCTCAGATAATTTTTTTAATTTTATTTCTATGCGGCGTTTTAATAAATGATCTTCTGCAAAAAAAGTAATTTCTCAAATTTTTTATACCTGCCTTAGTTTTAAAAATATCGACTTTTTTTCATAACCTCCACTTTTTTCAACATTTAAGCACCTAAACCATCCTGTACAATAAATCTTGCATCTTATGCTGTTGTTTGATATACCCCACGATATCCTGGTTTATTTTCAATGAAAAAAAATACTTAAATAATGTGGTGTCCAGTAGCGTACTAATAATCGCCCATTTTCGGAATAATTTATTAATGGCTCACTGATTTTTATATTCAAAGGTGCATAATTTTAAAATAATCATCTGAAGTTTCATTTGTTTAGTTCACTTTTTTCATTGACATATTATTAAGAAACCATTTTCTCAAAATTTTGATATTTGCCTTTGGTTTTAAAATATCGTTTATTTAACATAACCATATTAATTTTTTCGATTTTTCCGTTCTAAACCATCCTGAATCGTTCTTACCGGTGAATTTTTTAGCAATTGTTATACCTTTCAGCCAGCATATTTACTATGATTAAAAATATCGAATACCTCAATGATATGCTGTACAGTGGCGTGCAAAGAGAAATTATTATTTTTTATTAAATCAATTTTATTAGCAATTGTTATATCTTTCGATTAGCGTATTTTTATGATTGAAAATTTCGAATATCTACCTCAATGATATCTATACAGTGGCGTGCTAATACTTATTTATACCACTGATTAAATTTAAATATTCGGAACCGATTTCGTTGTGGTGAGAGGAAACCCGAATTTTTATTACCTGCTAATTTACTTTGTAGCTTCATGTTTAAAGGTATTTCAATTAAACATTCTTCCACTAATGGTAGCAGTATCACAAAATAAAGTTAAGGATGGTAAATTACATTATCTGCCAAACAAAAAATTATATGAACAACGTTAATGCTTCTTTGTGTTGATTCAAAACAAAACACTAAAAGTGTTTCTATAGGTTTTTTACGTTATGTTTAGGATGATGTCGTAGAACAAGGACTGACAGTGTTGTCAATGCCTATTTTTTTCCTTATAATTTACCAGAATGTAATAAAAAATTATCAAGACCACTGACAGCTAGAAATAACAAAAAAATTACACGTGTTATTTATTTGAAAATGTGTATTCAAATCATACAACGTCGCGCGCCGTTGTCAACCCGTAACATCTGAAATTTCCCTACTTCAAATGCGTTAAGAAGTACTTTCAGTTTGGTTAAGTAGATACCTAGGTAAAACGATTCAAAATAAGTGAACTAAAAAACTAATCAAAGTAAGATTCAATAACAACAACAAAGTGACCTAAAAGTTAAGTACTAAACAACGTAAACTAAAAAAATTAATAAACAACGGCCGATAATCAAAGTTATTTAATTAATAGCTAGTAAGCCCTCCCCTCACATTCACAACCTCTTGGCATCGCCGTGGCATGTTGTCAACCAAGAGATTAATGAATGCCTGAGGGATATTTTGCCACTCTTCTTCTATGGCAAGTGCGAACTTATCCAGCGTTTGGGAGCATTTTCGCGCGATCATACCAGTAACTTAAGCTGAGACCACACAAGATCAGGAGATTTTGGAGGCAGGTGTAACTGTTCCATGTTATGCTTCCCCAAAAGCTCCTAAACAATTCTTGCTTTGTGTAGTCTCGCATCATGGTCAACCATGATGAAATGCTCCCCAATATTTTCTGCATATGGAATAACAATGTCATTTATTATGTGATTCCGATAAATTACGTCGTTAACAGTACCCCGTGAAATGTATAAGTCTGATCTATCGTTGTACATCACTCCGGCCCAAACATAAAACCCACCTCCTCCAAAGGTTTCCTGAGAAGCCATGTCTTCTTCAAATCGCCCCCAGGTTGCCTCCATACTAACACCTTACCATCGGAGTGTATCAGGTTGAACCGCGATTCGTCGCAAAAGAAACACTTTCGCCACTCATGTAATGCCTTGATTAACAGAAAATGAAAGGAATAATTAGCTTATTCGCCTTATAAATGAAGACTTAAGCTAAAGAGATGTAGCGCCAATATATTCGGTAAGCGGAGCACTATCAATTACCTAAAACAGCTTTTTCGTCTGAACGGTCATGTCCGCTATGTGCACAGAGGTGGGGCCCCTAGGAAAATTGACGGATGAGCAGCATGAACTCTATTAAGAGAGGTTCACAATAACCGAACTTCGTGCTCTAGTGTTTTGAATGATAGCCTAAGAAGGCACACTGGTATAGTGGCGTTTAACAGGACCGTTAGAAGAACGCTAGCGCTAGCAAAATGTGTTCACCTTTTGCCAAACCATAGAAGACTTGGTGTCGAATGAGCCACCGATAAATTGGCATGGAATGACGAATATCGGAATTGTTTTTTTTTTGCGAAGAAACGCGGTTCAACCTAATATACACTCCGATGGTAGAGTGTTAGTATGGAGCCAACCTGCGGAGCAATTTGAAGCAGACAACATGGCTTCTCAGGATACCTTTGGAGGAGGAGGGTTTAATGTTTGGGCCGGAGTGATGTACAACGATAGATTCGACTTATACATTTCACGGGGTACTGTTAACGCCGTAATTTATCGGAATCATATAATAAATGACATTGTTATTCCATATGCAGAAAATATTGAGGAGCATTTTATCATGGTTGACGATAATGCGAGACCACACAAAGCAAGAATTGTTTAGGAGCTTTTGGGGTACATGACATGCAACAGTTACACCTGCCTCCAAAATCTCCTGATCTTGTGTGGTCTCAGCTTAAGTTACTGGTACGATCGCGCGAAAGTGCTCCCAAATGATGGATGAGTTCGCACTTGCCATAGAAGAAGAGTGGCAAAATATCCCTCAGGCATTCATTAATCTCTTGGTTGACAACATGCCACGGCCGGCGATGCCAAGAGGTTGTGAATGTGAGGAGAGGGTTTACTAACTATAACTTTGATTATCTGCCGTTCTTTATTAATTTTTTTAGTTTGCGTTGTTTATTACTCAACTTTTAGGTCACTTTGTTGTTGTTATTGAATCTTAGTTTGATTAGTTTTTCAGTTCACTTATTTTGATACGTTTTACCTAGGTATCTACCTAACTAAACTGAAAGTACTTCTTAACGCATTTAAAGTGGGGGAATTTCAGATGTTACCGGTTGACAACGGCGCGCGACGTTGCATGATTTGAATAAACATTTTCAAATAAATAACACGTGTCGATTCATATTGTTATTTCTAGCTGTCAGTGGTCTTGATAATTTATTATTACATTCTGGTAAATTATAAGGAAAAAAAAGGCATTGACAACATTGTCAGTCCTTGTTCTACGACGTTATCCTAAATATAACGTAAAAAACCTATAGGAACACTTTTTGTGTTTTGTTTTAAATCAATTTAAAGAAGCATTAACGTTGTTCATATAATTTTTTGTTTGGCAGATAACGTAATTTACCATCCTCAACTTTATTTTTTGATACTGCTACGATTAGTGGAAGAATTTTTAATTGAAATACCTTCAAACATGAAGCTACAAAGAAAATTAGCAGGTAATAAAAGTTCGGGTTTCCTCTCACCACAACGAAATCGGTTCCGAATATTTAAATTTTATCAATGGTATAAATAATTATTAGCACGCCACTGTACAGCATATCATTGAGGTATTCGAAATTTTTAATCATAAAAATAAGCTAATCGAAAGATATAACAATTGCTAATAAAATTGATTTAATGAAAAATAATAATTTCTGTTTGCACGCCACTGTACAGCATATCATTGAGGTATTCGATATTTTTAATCACAGTAAATACGCTGGCTGAAAGGTATGACAATTGCTAAAAAAAATCACCGGTAAGAACGATTCGGGATGGTTTAGAACGGAAAAGTTGAGAAAATTAATATGGTTATGTTAAATAAACAATATTTTGAAAACAAAGGCAAATATCAAAATTTTGAGAAATTGGTTTCTTAATAATACGTCAATGATTAAAGTGAACTAAACAAATGAAACTTCAAATGATTATTTTTAAAGTTATGCACCTTTGAATGTGAAATTCTGTGAGCCATTAATAAATAATTCCGAAAATGGCCGATTATTAGTACGCTACTGGACACGACATTATTTTAGTATTTTTTTTTCATTGAAAATAAACCAGGATATCGTGGGGTATATCAAACAGCAGCATAAGATGCATGATTTATTGTACAGGATGTTTCAGGTGCTTAAAAGTTGAAAAAAGTGGAGGTTATGAAAAAAAATCGATATTTTTAAAACTAAGGCAGGTATAAAAAATTTGAGAAATTACTTTTTTTGCAGAAGATCATGAGAGAGATGTTCCTTCTTGAGCATCAAAGAAACTACGGCAGAATTTGAGGGTAACAGAACAGCATGTTTTAGTTCATAAGGTAAATCTGAGTATGACAAACGTCCACCTACTCTGAGTAGGCCATCGGCATCAAGAAAAGGTGATAGTTGAAGCATGCATTTTCTCGCTATACATTTATTGGATTTCAATTGTTGGATTTCTTTAGAAAAGCTTTGTTCTTGCAGAACCTTGTCAATTACCCGTTGAGAATATTCAAGTTCTTCGACTTTAAGTGAGCCTATGAATTCCTTAGTTCCCTTCAAAATCTGAATAAAACGAAAAAGAAAGGCTATCGTTCTTTGGAGCTTCGCAAATGTGGAAAATTTAGAAAAAATGGAATTGCAAAAATCACTAACGGCATTCTCGTTTGAAACGTTGAAGACATTTGTCTTCACTCTTTCTTCAGGGATAATCTCAGCTGAATTATATTTTAGTTCAAACTCATTGAGGTCTAAATCAAAGGATTTCAGAAACCTTGGTCCATGGAACCAAAGTAATGAGTTCAAAAGTTCAGTAGGTTTCATGCCCCTGGACAAGAGACTTGCGGGATTATCTGCTGATTCAACGTGAAGCCAGCGATAATTTGAAGTCAGCTGCTGAATTTGTGAAAACCTGTTTGATACGAACACGGTCCATCTTGAGGGATGAGATCTGATCCAACATAAGGTAATTTGTGAATCGGAGTACAAGTTAATATTGCTAAATATGAATTTGTTATCGAACACAGCAACAATTTTTGTAGTAAGATTGGAAAGGAGGAGAGCTGCACAGAGCTCAAGACGAGGGATCGAAATAAACTTTATGGGTGCTACTCGGCTTTTGGCAGCAATCAGTTTAGAAGATACGTTTCCGTCAGTATAAACAGCTCGAATGTAGATGCAGGCTCCATAGGCCTTCAAGCTCGCATCACAAAATCCGTGTATTTCAAGTTTCTGAACCTTACAATCAGACAGTAAATGTCTGGGTATTTTTAAATAGGCAAGTTGAGAAATTGCAGAAGCAAATTCTGTTCATGCTAATTGAAGTTCTTGGTTCAGACTACTGTCCCACTCAATTTTGGCTATCCATATCCTTTGCATAATAATCTTTGCGACTATAATGACTGGAGCAACAAACCCTAATGGGTCGAACAGCTGAGCTATTTGCGATAAGACTTCCCTTTTTGCGGGGTTCGTGGTCGTGAGGACCTTTGGCAGCGTAACAGCAAACTGGTCAGTATTGGAATTCCAAGAAATACCTAATACTTTATTGAAAGTTTCGTCACATCTTATCTCGAAGTCTTCAGGTTGTATAGTAGGTTCAATTTTAAGGAAGATTTTAAGAAAATCGTTATTGTTTGAGGACCATATTGGCTGGTTGCATAACTGCGATGAGTTGATTATAAATTTCTTGTAATTCTCCAAGAGAATCACTGGTAGCTAGAACATCATCCACATAGGTTTGATGTTCAAGAACGTGAGCCGCTAAGGGAAAGTTTTGCTTCGAATAGCTATTTCCTTTACAACACGAGTTGCAAGGAAGGGTGTGCCATAAATAACTGTAAGAAGTTCTATGCATTTCAGAGGTTGGTTTGGGGTTTCGCGCCACAATATATTCTGCAGGAAAGTCATCGAAGGAGAAATTCGAATGCAACGAAACATTTTGACTATATCGCAGGTGAGAACAAATCTCGTCATCCTAAACCTAATAAGAATGTCAAATAATTCTGGCTGAATTTGATAGCCTTTAAGCATGATGTCATTCAGGGAGGTTCCTGTTGATGTCTTCAACTTTGATCACGCAAAACACAGTGATGTGGCGGGAAATATTTGTTTTGGCCATGTTTATTGAATAGTTCAAGGGGTACATATTTAGCGTGTCCTAAGAGGATGTATTCGTTAATAAATTATTTTAATCTTTCAAAAAGAATTGGATTTTTTTCAAAACGTTTTTCCAAATTAAGAAATCTTTTTGCCGTATTATATGAGTCTCCAAGTTTTAACTGCTCCTTAGGACTTTTTAGAGGTAGTTTGACCTCAAATGATCCGTCAGGTAAGTTTATAGTTGACTCGCAAAATATTTTTTCAGCTAATTCATCCTCAGGTGAAAGACATCTACCTGTATAACAGATTTCTTCTTGAGTCCAAAATCTTTGAATTAAAGAGTCTAATGAAATGTGTGTGAGCAATTTGATTTCGGGATATTCAGGGATATTATTATACAAAATAAGTTGTTTGGGTATAGGACCGCCAATTACATAGCCTAAATGGGTATCGATGAGTGTCAATAGGTTGCCTTGTACTCGGAGCAAACCACCAGTTAGCAATTGATAATAACCATCAGCTACAAGAAGCAGCTCTATATTACAGGGTATGGAAAATTGAGGATCTGCTAGTTTTACATCACTAGGAATTGAAATTAAATCTCGTTTTAGAGGAAGGGAAGGTAAACGGTTTGTAATTGTGTTGAGAACAACACAGGTGACATCAAATTTTAGATGTTTCTTAACATTAGAATAGAATGTCAATTTGACAATGCTACTGGACTGTGTCGCAGTGTTACCAACACAATTTATTTCTATGATTCTAATTTCAGGAGTTAACTTCAAGAATTTAACGAGGTTATCGGTTATTAATGAAATGCTAGAACCTGGAACATGGATCCAACAGGGCCTTTACGTTAGAAGCCTTGCCCTTTATATCGAAAACAACAACTAGAGCTGTGGCTAGCAGTGTTTCACCACTTAATGCCAGTGATGAACATACTGGGTACCGCAGAGCACCTGCTCTGCGAATGCCGAGCCCAATTCTGCAAGAGGCTCAAATTCCTCGAGGGGGCAACACTGTCACCAGAAGAAGTGGGTCACTGACACTCAGGAAAATAGCTTCCTTCGGCAGAAGTCTACGCTTCCTGGAGACAAATTAAGATGTAGAGTCACGAACAAAATATCTGCAAAGGTAGCAGTGCTGAGCAGCTGAAAAGCCGAAACGACTCCTCCGAAATCTACAATCTACAATCTCTACTGGGTACGATGTATTATTAGTTTCTAGTCATGATGAATGCCTGAAACCAGTCGGTGGGTTGTTTTGAGGAATTGTTGACGGTTGTCTGTTGAAAGTATGAAAGTTTTTTTGTTGTGACTGATTATCAGTGTTCGAGGAGTTAGAATATTGCGTAGAACGTTGTGTTGAGGTTGCAGGATTTTGTTGATTTGTTGCTAATTCAGGTGCTCTATTGGAAGGATGGTTCGAAGAATGAAGCAGGGTGTGATGTTTATTTTCAGCTATTGTGCAGCTACGCGAGGTGCATTGATCAGTTGAATGGTTTGGATTGAGGCAATTAAAACAAAGTTTTTTAGCTCTTAAAAAAGAATATTTGTCTGATCGGGATAAAGAGAGGAATTTCTGACATCTATAAATTTTATGACC
This sequence comes from Ceutorhynchus assimilis, assembly GCA_917834065.1. Classification (NCBI taxonomy): domain Eukaryota; kingdom Metazoa; phylum Arthropoda; class Insecta; order Coleoptera; family Curculionidae; genus Ceutorhynchus; species Ceutorhynchus assimilis. The sequence goes on from OU892277.1 coordinate 64,462,788, forward strand.
AGAAATATTACAAAAAACACAATTTATATTGTTTGGAATTTTGTTATTTTTCGAAGTGTTTTAAGTAATGTAATCCCATTGGTCTTCATTGACGCCGAGATTTTTTAGACCTTCCATATTTTGTTTTAAAAAGGTGACCAATTCTCTCAAAGATGTTGAATTGCCTTTGCTTGTTGAAGGTGCTTCTATCAAGTTTTTAATATAGGCATAAATTATATTGAGTTCGTTATCGTATCTGCCCTTTAGAATGTTGAGTGCTACATTGAAATTGTCCCCAGCCAGTTGTAGATTGAAAATAAGGCCCTTTAAATAGCTTTTAAGATATATCAGTTTCCCTATATTAGATAAACTTGTGTCATTTTCGATAAAATTTTTAAATAATTCATAAAAGCCATGCCAAGTGGTAATATCTCGGGAAAAGACAGGAATATTAAGCTGCAGTCGCTGTATGTGAGATATTGTCGGGTTAGTTACTGCAACAGGTGAATCATTTTTTAAATAATCGGTTTTAGGTTTTAATTTGGACGAGATGTCATAGTATGCATCCTCACACATGCCTCTTTCTATTTCATCAGTTACATCATTCGTTTGATCATTTTTTTCCTGTATTTGACAAAACTTTTCAAAAGCTAAATCGACTGCATATAATCGAGTTTCGAATTGTTGAACTTCAGTAACTAAATCTACATTTCTGTTAAACCAATCCTGAATTCTTGTAAACCTGCTCTTAGCAGCGCCTCTCAGTCTAATTAGGGATTCCATTTTTAATAAAAAAGATTGAAGGCCGAAATTTAAAGAATCAAAATTGTTTTTCCAATTTTTCTTAAAGAAAGAGATAAAAAAGTTAGGTAGGTACTAAAATGTTTGAATAAGGACACAATGCCAAGGTAAAAATCACAAAAAAAGTTAAAAAGGTTTCACAAAAAAGCTATAAAAGAATTGAAGCTAAAGAAAAGATAGATAGATACAATTTCCAGAGACCTCTACAAAGTAAAATGTTCCACAAAGGCAACAAATAAAATTTTCAACAATTACAACAATTTAAAAATAATTGTATAAGCGTTAAAGTTATATTTAAAGGTACAATATCAATATCTCGAGTATCAAAGTTGAAAAGTTAAGATAAGTACCAGTGAAGATTGCCACGAGGCGATTGTTCCACAAGGAACTCAAGTTCAGTTTTCTTGCCACAAGGCTTACCTAGGTATTTTTAGCTGCGGCCAAGCTCCCTGCCGCTAATGACTTATAAAAAAATCACAGAAAGATCACTCGAGAAATCACTTATTATTCTTGGATTTTTGCTACACGCACAAAGGGTCAAATATCAAGTTAACTTTAAATGTTGAAGAAGCACTGAATTTTTATGTTTTTGCAGGTGATAATTAATGGTAATTGGTTATCTCCTACCTTAGTTTTCTGCTGTAAGTACTGGTATGGTACCTGATGATGACTGGTGTGAAATGTAGATGGAAAATTGCACTGTCGAAAGCATTAACCTCCAAAGCCACAACTGCATCCATTTGCCAGTTCTTTGTCTTAGAATCTGGCTCGAAGTACCAACTTTATGTTGGGGTTACCTAAATAATGTTTGTCGACTGTAATTTTACTCTTTATCCACTTTACAAACAACCTTCGTTAATAATCACTACTCACTACTTATGAAACTAAAATAAATTGAAAAAGTAAGCTTTGGCCTTGTACGGCATGAAACTCAGAACTTTATATTAGAAAATTCAAATGAAATAAATGAAATTAGAAAAAGCTTGTGTGAGGATTGTGAGGAAAAAAATCTGGCTCTCAAAAAAGCAATTTAGTAGTAGATGTGGATGTATTATAATAAGTTAAGAAATATATTTAGAATTAAGTAGAGTAAATTAGTAACATAAGGTATATAATAATGTATAATATCTAATTAGGTTAATAATGTCCTGCGTCAGACATGTTATGATGATAGGATAATTATTGTTATACTAATATATTTATTATTATAAACTTATACTAAATTTGGGGAATAAATAGAATAGAATAGAATGATTTTTGGTTCGAAACGAAACTAGTCTTGAATTATTGAACTTGCCCCAAGTCCCGATATATTACATGGCGATCCTGCCGAAAAACAGGCAAAAATTGGCAAAAACGAATGGGAAATCCTAGAGCTTCTTGGGGAAAAGAAAAAACATGGAAAACACGGCTAAATAAAATTGGAAAAACCAGGAAGTCTAAATTGGGAACGATAAATCGAAATCCAAAGAAGAAATTATCATAGCGCAAGCTGGCAATAGTGGTGGCTAGACGACAGAGACGTCCTTTGGAGCAGCAAAAGAGGTACTTACAATTGGAGTTTTGTTTTTAGCTATGGTGTGCATGGTTGCTTTCTGTTTCTGTCATTATAAGAAATTGTTGAAGAGGAAAATTAGAGCAGAAATAGCAAAAAGCAGGGAGCAAATCTAAGTAATTATTGGAATGGAATGTCAGTACCAGACGAATTTATTTGCTCATTGGAAGAAGCCTGAGTATTCTATAGAAATTTAAATAAAGACGGTTTGGAAAGAAGGAAAAGTGCAAAGTATATTAATAATTAAGGTAGAGAAGTTAGATAAGATTAGGTCAGAGCTAGGGACTTATAGGCACAATTTTAATTTAGGCCAGCTTGACCCTAAAATAATCTCATTAGTTAAGGAGTATGTAAAAGAAATAGAGAAGGTTTTGAAATTAAGCCAGAATACGTTAGATTCTCGCTTATTAGCTTTAAAAGAAGTTGATGAGTCAGGAGCCAATCAAACCGATTCCTCCGGGTCTGAGAATGACTTTTTTTCCGAGTGAGCAGGTAGAGTTACCTAAGTCAGAAAAAATGGGTGAAAAGTTTGATTTAAAAACGGCGTCAAGCCTATTTCCCGTGATGAACGGTTCCGAATTTATCGCTAAAAAGTTAATCGACTCTATTGAATGGTATGATGCACTCTTGGATCAGGCAGGGAAAAGGTTATTAACTACATGTGCTGAAAACACGTCTGTCTGAGGGGGCAAAGTTAAGGATAAAGTCGGCGTATGCTAGTAACGATATTTTAATTCAGGATATAAAGTAAAATTTCATTTCAAAAAAATCTTCGGCAGTCCTGTCTGTAAAGCTTAATTCAGCTAAACAACGCGGAAAATCTGTAGAAGAGTTTGGTAAATCGATTGAGGAGATGTTGGTCGATCTAACAATTTCGCAGGCAAATGGTGACGCTGGCACTGCTGAAATTCTTAGGCCGATCAATGAACAAATCGCGATTAATTCTTTTGCAAACGGGTTGCAAAGCAACGATTTGCGAACTATAATTAAGTCTCGAAATTTTCAGTCCCTGAGCGAAGCTATTAGGGGTGCAATGAATGAAGAGTTCACACATTATACACCTAAACCTTTCTTTCACATGCGAGGAAATAATAGAATTTTTCGGGGACAAGCAAATTTTGGTGGACAAGTTAGGCACCGAGGGGCACCACCACAACGCTTTAATCCTAGGGGCAGCTACGGCAACCGCGGCAATGCGGGTAGTGGCCAGTTTCGCAGAAATTTTAGTACACAGGGGTACAATAATAATCAGCCCAGTTACTCAAGGGGAAATTTTAATGCGGGTAAAAATTTCCTTAGAAATAGTGAAAGTAGGGGTAGAAATTATTTTCTGAGTAGTGGCGAACGCCCACATTCAAATAATACCGAGAATAAAGATACATCAGCAGACATGTTTTTTCGGGCCTCACGCACAATATATAGCAAACATAAATGGGTTGAATTATATCAATGCTAAGTATGAAAATAAAAATTTAAAGCTTCTAATCGACACAGGAGTATCTATCAGTGTCCTATTTAAAAATCGTGTTGACAAACTTAAAAATGTAAATTACTCGAAACAAATTAAAATACATGGAATTTCAGGGTCAACGGTTTCGCAAGGTTGCGTGAGCCTCAAATTGGAATTAAATGGTAACATAGAAGTGTGCCACCATATTTTGCTGATAGATTCTTTTGATGATGATTTTAATGAGGTATTAGGTTCGGATTTTTTTATGCACTACTCAACAAAAATTGATTTTGAGAAATTTATTTTTTCTTTTTGGATGAATAATGAAAAAATATGTATACCGATGAGGTCAAAACATGAACAAATTGTATCTATTCCTGCAAGGTGCGAAATAATTAAATACTTTGACATATGTATGCAATAATGAAGATTGCATTGTCTTGCCAGAATAGATATCCGAAAGAGTTTTTGTGGCTAGCGCCGTAGCTAGACCAAAGCTCAATAAGATTCCTGTTCGAATTTTGAATGTGCGTGAACATGATGTACTGTTAAAGAATTTTACACCAAAAACGAGGTCACTTAGTGAGTACGAAATCTGCAGTTTCAGCACTACAGACAAAACTGTTGATAGAATAGATGCAATTTTAAGCATGTTGAAACTTGATCACTTACAGCGGTCCGAGAAGTATTCAATTTAAAGTATTTGTTCTAAATATTCAGATTTTTTTACTTAGACTAGGTCAGGAGCGTCAAGTCCATCAAAATAATTATAAAATGGAAAATATTTATTAGGTGTTGTACAAAAAACAGCATAATTTTTGATTTAAATGTACATTATACATTAAATGTGAGAGTGAGATAAGTTGTATAGATGTTATTTTAGTGAAGAAATTTCAAATGCGATGGATGGAGTTGGTGACTAATTATTTTTGTATGGTATATCATAATGATTTTAAATCGATCACATTTCTTGAATGTACGGAGTGCGTATGTCTACTTATCTCATTCTGTTTTATGGAACTCGTAGGTATACATTTTTCGAAGTGGTTTAATTAAAACAGAATAATCATAACCATAAGCAAGGTGTTATTATAAACCGAGTTATTTACTATTTATGTGCTGTGGTATAATACGAGATATCGAGTCTTAAATTTTTTTTTACATTTTCATGAAGTTCCTTTTTTTTATTAGGCCAGTTATTGAAGTCTACTCGATCAACATTTTACTGCAAACAATCGAAAATATTTTTTTTTTTAAAGATTTTAAATTCAATTGCTCAGTTATTCAACTTACATTTTTTGTTTGTAGCTACGTGGTAGACATAAATTTTAAATGTGATCAAAGTAGTTGATGAATTATTACTTTTGCGGTACATCGTAATGACTTTAAATCGATCTTATTTTTTGAATATACGGTGTGCATATGTCCAGTGCATCTTATTCTATTTTATGGAACTCGTAAGAATCCAAAATTTAAAGAGTGCTAAGTCTTCATGTCGTTCTTCGTTATTTTCAATCATTTATGTTTATCGTGTTCAGGTTTTTGTCTTGTGATCTTCAAATATCTTGTAAATAAGTTGTAAAGATCTTCTGAAATCACCTATGACTGCAAAATTTCAAAATTAAATTATCAAAAAAACAATTCTTTAAAAACATGGTTTTTGAAAACACTATTGCTTCTTTGTTTCCCTGAATAAACTTTCAATGAGTCCCACGAACGAACTCTGAAAAGCGCCACATAAAGTTGTCCGTGACTAAATACATCCTTTCTGGAGATCAATTACTATCCTATCAAATGTTTGTCCTTGAGATTTGTTAATCGTCATTCATTGCAAAGGCTAATTTTATTTTAAAATTGTCTTCGTTTGAACGTAAAGGGGTAGACGTTTTCGCAGTAGAGTGTTATTCGATTTATCAACACTATTTCTCCCTGTTTATCTACAGTCAATATCTCACAGCGTAACAGATTATCCCCAAGTTCCAGAACTAAAGGCCTTGTATCATTGCAAAGACCTGCACTGATGCTTAGATTTCTAATAAGCATACAATAGAATTCGTTTTCAATCGTAATTCATGGAGCGGGAATTCGGCGGATTAAGCGAATTTAAATATTTTGGTTTATATTAGATCACTATTATCACAGTTCTCGACACTATCTATACTGGTGTAGAGTTTTTCGGTCTTGACGTCCAACAGTTCGACAACTTATTCGTTTATTTCTTCGACATCAACATTTCTTGCAGAAAGTATTGCAGATTTGGTCAAGTCCCTGAATCTGCCTTCTTTTAGTATTGTTCGTCGACTTTTCTTATGAGGAGCGAGTGGGTGAAGTATATGGCAAAAACCAGGGGTGACGTTAGGTGACCATTGGCGTTCAAATGTAGCGTGCCACCAGCTCACATTCCTTTCGAGTATTAGATTAAAATCGACGGACTTTACTTCTCCATAGATGTTTTCAACAATATCCGAATTATCAATACATTTCTCCGACAATTTTAGATTGTCGTTAGTGTTCGTTATCGCATAAAAATGGCTCAATTTCAGCAATAAGTGCTTAATGTTGGCCTTTAAGGCGGTAACCGTTTTAGGTTTGTCACCATAGACTTTGGATTTTAGAATGCCCAGAGAAAAAAATCCTGTGACGTTAGGTCGGCCAATTGTGGATTCTGAAGGACGATCGTTGACATCATAAATTGCACGGAATGCACGAAACGTTTTCTGAATAGAACATTGGTTTTGATAATGATAATAATTTTTAACAATTCCGACGCGTTGCTCAATCGTGTAGCGCTCCATAATAAAATGCAGAGACTAATTGAATACGGCTGCCAAAGATAGCACCTGTGTGACTATCGAGTTTTTCATGGGCTATTGTCAAACATCGAGCGTTACTATTGGAAAACCCTATACATACCTACATTCTTCTATTGAACCTCGAAAAAATATTAAACCACTTCCTTGCTTTGAAAAACAACCATCTACAGAGCAATATCTAATAGCACAGCTAATAGGCATATTGCCAGAGAATTGTCACATAAATAAAAAATTCACAGTCCTTCACAAAGATGCAACCGAGGATAACATTGAAAATGCCGAAGCCAACTTCAACGCTAATGCTTGTGATTATTGTGAGCTTTGAGATCCGCTAAAATTCAACCCTTTCTAGATTTTCCAGAATTTTTCCGATCCAATCCAGAAATTTCCATGCGTTTTCCAGACGTTTCCAGAAATTTCCAGACTTTATCCAGATTTTTCCAGACTTAGCTAGACTTTATTCAGACTTGTCTAAATTTCTCCAGACCTTATCAAGCCTTTTCCAGACGTTTCCAGAAATTTCCGGACTTTCCCAGACTTTATCCAGACTTTTCTAGACTTAGCTGGATTTTTCCAGACTTTATCCAGACTTGTCTAGATTTCTCCAGACCTAATAGAGCCTTTTCCAGACGTTTCCAGAAATTTTCTGGCTTTTCCAGACTGTATCGAAACTTATCCAGATTTAGCTAGACTTTATCCAGACTTGTCTAGATTTCTCCAGACCTTATCCAGCCCTTTCCTGACCTCTCCGGACTTCTTCCAAACACTTTACCAACTCCAAATACACTTTTCCAGACTTTATCCAGACTTGTCTGAATTTCTCCAGACCTTATCAAGCCTTTTCCAGACGTTACCAGAAATTTCCATGCTTTTCCAGACTTTATCCAGACTTTTCTAGACTTAGCTAGATTTTTCCAGACTCTATCCAGACTTGTCTAGATTTCTCCAGACCTAATAGAGCCTTTTCCAGACGTTTCCAGAAATTTTCTGGCTCTTTTCCAGACTTTATCCAAACTTATCCAGACTTAGCTAGACTTTATCCAGACTTATCCAGACTTTATCCAGACTTGTCTGAATTTTTCCAGACCTTATTAAGCCTTTTCCAGACGTTTCCAGAAATTTCCAGGCTTTTCCAGACTTTATCCAGACTTTTCTAGACTTGGCTAGATTTTTCCAGACTTTATCCAGACTTTTCCAGACTTAGCTAGACTTTATCCAGACTTATCCAGACTTTATCCAGACTTGTCTAGATTTCTACAGACCTTATCCAGCCCTTTGACCTCTCCGGACTTCTTCCAAACACTTTCCCGACTTCAAATACACTTTTCCAGACCTTATCCAGACTTGTCTGAATTTCTCCAGACCTTATCCAGCCTTTTCCCGACGTTTCCAGAAAGTTCCAGGCTTTTCCAGACTTTATCCAGACTTTTCCAGACTTGGGTGGATTTTTCCAGACTTTATCCAGACTTGTCTAGATTTCTCCAGATCTAATATAGCCTTTTCCAGACGTTTCCAGAAATTTTCTGGCTTTTCCAGACTTTATCCAAACTTTTCCAGACTTTGCTAGACTTTATCCAGCCTTATCCAGCCCTTTCCTGACCTCTCCGGACTTCTTCCAAACACTTAACCGACTTCAATTATGTATAAGTAATTGCCTATCTATGAGTCAGCACTTAGGGCCGATACTTTTGCTCTCGATTAACAGATTTGATACGTTGTCAAAGTTTTGCATGGGCCAAGGTCTATATAAGTATGATGTGGTTAGAGCACATTCAAACCCCTGATTATTTTTAACGGCTGTTAAATGAGAGCAAAAGTACCGGCACTTAATGTATGCAAAAGCGGTGACAACCTTGAACTAACATAAACATATCGATTTTATATTCAGATTGCCTTATTTGCATAATTAAAGCGGTGACAACCTTGAACTAAAATCTCGATTTTATAGTCAGATGAGGACCCTTTCACGACCACAAACATTTATAAACAAAAAATAAGTTTACAGCCATCCAAGGCCCCTGTATATGTTAACCCGTACAGGTTGCCACATGCGCATAAGGAAGAAGTAAATAGGCAAGTTAATGACATGCTAAAAAACGGTATTATCGAAGAGGCCAAGTCACCGTGGTCCTTGCCCTTATCAGTAGTACCAAAGCATGCAGATAGGGAAGGAAATAACAAATGGCGTTTAGTTTTAGATTACAGACTTTTGAACAATTATATACAAGATGATAAATTTCCTTTGCCTTGCATAACCGATATTTCAGATTCTTTATCAGGAGCAATCTATTTTTCGCATTTGGACTTATCACAAGGGTATTACCAAATAGCGCTTGAGAAGGAAAGCAGACAATCTACTGCCTTTGTCACCGACAAAGGGCAATTTCAAATGACAAGACACCCTATGGGTTTAAAGATAAGTCCGAGTTCCTTTTCAAGAGCTATGTCAATTGCAATGGAAGGCTTAAGTAATTCTTCGTGTTTTATTTACCTAGACGATTTAATTGTCTTTGGAAATAGCCTAACTAATTGAATTGATTGTGGGCTTTTCCACAAGCGTTTTTTTTGAGTATCGATGAGGGTACAGTAAAACACTATTACTAGTACATAAATAACTGATTATTTACTTCCATAAATGCAATAATGATGCAATGAATAATGACAAAAAAAAACTCGTTGAACATTATTTCTAGCCGAAATTCTAACGTCAACTCTACGGCTTTTCTTGCCTTGCGACCCTCTGGCGTCTCTGCGACGGTAGTCGATCGATAATTTATCTAGGTCAGAAGGGCGCAACGCGTTTACAATGTTCCCTGTTGCTAATAACGAAATATAGAATAAAAAATAAATAGAAAATTCTAACAAAATTTGAGAGGCTGTACATATCGCCCCCCTTGAAAGGCTTGACTTTCAAAACAGATACAAAAATCAATATGTAATTCAAATAATGTAACAATAATGTAATTGTCCAAAGGTCCCGTTGGTTAAGAGTCCACTGGAAGTTTGCAAACCTTGGTGACTGGACGTTTAATTATACCATTAACCGTCTTTATGTTTACGACACGCACTACATTATCACTTCCACTAAACAGTTCAGTGATACGTCCCATTTTCCAGTTCAATGGAGGTGAATTTTCATCCTTTATTAGAACCATCGAACCTAACTGTATATTTGGGAACTGTTTTTGCCACTTTGCTCTCTCTTGGAGAGTACATAGGTACTGATGTGACCAACGCTGCCAAAAGTGTTGAACATGCTGTTGAAGCTGCTTATAGTGGGTAAGTCGATTTGCAGCTGTCTCCTTGACATCCGTTTGAGGTAGCGCAGTGAGTGTTTCGCCAATAAGGAAATGAGCGGGTGTAAGGATGGACAAATCGTTGGGATCATTAAAAAGCGGCAGCAGAGGTCGGGAGTTAAGGACAGCTTCTATTTGTATAAATACAGTGTTAAGACCTTCATATGTTAAATGTGTATTACCCAAGATCCTATAAAGGTGATACTTGGCAGATTTTACACAAGACTCCACAAGTCCACGGAAATTGGGACTATACGGAGGAGCGAAATGCCACGTTATTTGATTTAATGATAAAAATTCAGTGAATTTAGAATCCTTTTTAATTTGAATGAAAATATTTTTCAGTTCTCTTTCTCCACCAACAAAATTGGTACCATTGTCGGTATAAATGTCACCTGCCGGTATAAATGCCTCTTCGTGATATAAATCTTTTAAAACTATTTAGAAACGAATCAGTAGAAAGGCCTCCAACTAATTCCAAATGCATGGCCTTTGTACTGAAACATACATATATACATAAATAACATTTGACCAACATTCGGTTTCTGGTCTTTCCATCCTTGACCATGAACGGTCCTGCAAAGTCTATTCCAGTTGTCTGAAAAGGACGCTGGGGTGTGATTCGTTTTTCAGGTAAGTTACCCATTTGATAAATTGTGTCGAGAGGCCTTACCTTAAAGCAGACTACACAGGAGCGTAAGATCTTCTGAGTTGTGTTTCGTCCATTTATAGGCCAATAGGTCATACGAACTGCGGATAGAGTCAATTGAGCTCCTGCATGCAAATGACGCAGATGTTCATAAAGAATGACCAATCGAGTGAAATTTCCAGAACTAGGAAGTAAAATTGGGTGTTTTTGACTGTATGTTAGATTCGAATGTTTAAGTCTGCCACCTACTCTTATTAGATTGTTTGAGTCTAAGAAGGGATTTAATTTTATAATAGAGTTTTTGGAAGGCAGCGATTTTGACTGTTTGAGAAGTTTAAATTCTTCATGAAAATAATGTGACTGAACCATTTTACATAACATAGTAAGAGAATTGGCGAGTTCATAATTTGTAAGATTTCCAAATATTCTTGCGTTATGAAATTCAGTTTTAACATTTTTTATAAATCGTAAGCAATAAGCTAAGATTCTTTGTAATCTTGTCAATGAGGAAACTCTGTCAATGAGTGAGATCCACGCATGGTTGCGTTGTCATAGTCACAGTAACACTATTTTTCTTGACGTCTGGCAAATTGATAATGTCAGTTTCAGGTTTGGATGTAGAGACCTCCCTTTCTAACAAGAATGGAGGTCCATTCCACCAAAGATGGGATGTTTTTAAATCATGAGGATCCAAACCTCTTGATTTTATATCAGCGGGATTCATTTCACTTGAAACGTGAGCCCATTGATTAAATTTTGAAAAATGTTGAATTTCTGTGATCCGGTTTGCAACGAAAGTTTGCAATTGACTTGGTTGCAGTGCAATCCAAGCCAATACAATTGTCGAGTCGGTATAATAATAAACATTATCTATATTTAATTTAAGGGATGTAATAACCTTCTGAGTCAATCAAATGAGAAGTAAAGCTCCGCTAAGTTCTAACCTAGGAAGACTTATTGTTTTAAGAGGTGCCACGCGAGATTTGGCGCAGATGAGATGAACATGTACCCTTTCTTGGTGATCAACGCTGCGCAAATAACAGCAACACCCATAAGCCTTTTGCGAGGCATCACTGTAGCAATGTAACTCGATGGTAACAGGCTTATTGCATATGATGTGTCTTGATATATTGATGTCATTTATAGCAGGAATTTGCTCTACGAACTTTACCCAAGTTTGGTTTAAATCTAAAGGTACACTTTCATCCCAATCTAAGCCTAATTGCCAAAGTTGTTGAAGAATGATCTTGGCTTCCATGATACATGGGCCAACCAAACCAAGCGGGTCAAAAATCTGAGCTGTGATTGAGAGGATTGTTCGTTTAGTAACGCGTGAAGAATTATTCAAATTAATTGTATATTGCAGTGTGTCGTGAGTAGAATTCCAGGTCAAACCTAAGGTTTTAGTGGCTTTGTCATCAGAAATTATTTTCTGACCCGTTTCTGCCTTGTCAAGTGAAACTTGATCAAAAATTGAATCTTGATTTGAAACAAATTTTCGTAAATTGAAACCATAACCTTTGAGAATTTGAGTGAGATCAGAAACCTGCTTGCGCGCCCGTTCTATAGAGCTACATCCTGCTAATAAATCATCGACATAAAAACTTGAAAGAATGATATCAGAAGCTTCTGGAAACGTATCTTTATTATCATTGGCAACCTGTCTTAAAGCTCTTATAGCAAGAAATGAAGCGCAAGATGTTCCGTATGTGACCGTGTTGAGTTGATAGTGACATAATTCGTCTGAGGGATTATAGCGAAATAAAATTCTTTGCAAGTCTCGATCGCGTTCATTTACCATAACGCATCGATACATTTTTTCGACGTCAGCTGTAAATGCGACCTTATGTGTTCGAAATCTTATAACAATATCTAATAAATCATCTTGAAGTTTAGGGCCTACTTTGAGAGTATCATTTAATGAAATGCCACTCGTGGTATTGGCAGAACCATCAAATACCACGCGTAGCTTGGTGGTAGTGCTAGATTCTTTAATTACCCCGTGATGACATAAATAATAATTGATAATATCAGAATTTGATGGTTGATGTGATTTAATTTTAGACATGTGGTTTCATATTCCGCCATGAAATTTATGTATTGACTTTTAAATTCAGGGTTTTTATTCAATTTTTTCTCAATGTTGTAAAAACGATTGACTGCCATTTCGTACGAATCACCAAGTTGATTTATGTTGTCCCTAACCGGTAAACTGACAACAAATCTACCCAATTCGTCACGAGAAGTAGTGTTTGAAAAATGAGTTTCGCAATCAAGATCGTCCTGAGACATTTTAAAATGAGATGAGGCTTCTTCTATTTGCCAAAATCGTTCTAACTGTTCATGAATAGTGCGATTTTGAGGCAAATCAACGGATAAATGACAAACTGAATTATTTCCAAAATTTGATGGTAGTGGGCCAGATAATATCCAACCGAAGTTAGTTTTTTGCAAAATTGTTCCACTGTTTGGCAACACAATCTGGCCGACACACATCAAATTCCAAAATACAGCAGCACCAAGAAGCATATCGATAGGCCCGGGTTGATTGAATGTGTTGTCCGCCAAAACTATATTATTTGGTATCTGTAAGAGTGAACTATTGAAGGGAAAACTGGGTAAATCATTGGAAATGCTGTTTGTCACCAAACATGATAGATCTTTTAATAAAAATGAATTTATTTGAGATTTTACGGTTATTTGCGTTTTTTCAAAAATTGTGGTTACACCATTACCAAAACCTTGAACGGAATGTGATATTTTTATAGATGAGAGTCCAAGTTTTGAAGACATTTCCTTAGTTATGAAATTTGATTGCGAACAATTATCGAGTAAAACCCTGCACTGATGTTTAACATTGTATTTATCAAAGACAAAAACAATAGCTGTAGAAAGTAAGATGTATGGTTCAAATGAGGGATTATGAATTACTGATAGTGATTGAGATTGATTTTGAGGAGTTGGTGAATTTTGAGAACTATGCGAAGGCGCTGAATGGTTTTGAGAATTGTCTTGTTGTTGAGATGAAGGTTGAGATTTTGGCAGATGCAATAAACTATTATGTCTGTCTGAACATTTTTTGCAAGAAAATTTATTGCGACATTCTCTGGAAACATGACCCTGACGTAAAAAGTTAGTGCACGCACGAAGCCCCCTAATTTTATTTAAACGCTCTTGAGGAGTAAGACTTAAGAATTCACTGCATGCAAAAATCAAATGATCCTTTTGGCACATAAGACATTTTATCGGATATGACAATGAGTGTAATGTATTTGCATTTTCTTGTGTAAGTGGTGGTTTTTTTTTGCAAGGGAGGCCTTGGCGCGGACACAGGTTTTGTTGAATTTAGGTTTTCTAATAGTTGGCATCGATTGTTCAAGAAAGAAGTAAACTGACCAATTGAGGGTGTATCAGTATTTAATTTTAGTGAGTATTCCTCCCACTCGCGTTTAGTAAGCAAATCCAACTTTGAGGATATGAAAAAAATCAAATTAGTGTCCCACTTATCAACAGGAAGCCCCAGTGACTCTAATGATTGCAGATGCTGACTCAACTTGTCCACTAAATTTCTCAAACAAAGGTGTGATTCTTTAATAATGTTAGGTATTTCAAAAATGGACTTCAAATGACTTTGAATGATGACTCTTTTGTTTTCAAAGCGGTCACAGAGAAGATCCCATGCCCTAATATAATTTGCTTCGGAAACTCGAGAGCATTGAGAACATTTGCAGCCTCATTTTTTAGACAAGATTTCAAGTACCAAAATTTCTGAATGTTACTTAAACTATTGTTGTTATGAATGAGTGACTTATAGGTATTGGAGAATTGAAGCCATTTGTCATATGACCCATTCAATTCAGGCAAATTTATTTTTGGTAAATTAGAAGAGTCATTTGCGACTGGCGCAACATTTTGTTGGTGGAGAGAAGCACTTGCCCTAGATGAACTTTGAAAATGTTGATCCATGATATTTTTGGCCTTGCCAGTATGACAAAAAAACTTATTTTCAAAACCTTCTCTTTCGGCTGTATGATCAAAATTTGTATCTATAATGTCTAACTCAGACTGGACTAACTCAAAATCATTCCAAACTAAATTTATTTTTTCTAAACGGCATTGTAATTCGTAAATTTTATTTGTATCAGCAAAAGCATTACCATACGTACAAAAGCGCGTCAAAGCACTTTTAATCAAGCCACGCCTCTGTATTAATAATTTTATTTGAGCTTCAATAGCTTCTTCTTCAGCCATGTTAATAATTAAAATTCACTACAAAAATCGAAATTCAAATGAATAAAACGAAAATAGACTTTGTTTATTGTGATGTGTAAAACTGAAAAATAACACCCCACAGCATTTATACAAATAAAATGAATTTATTAAAAGGATACAATGGAACTGGATAGAAGGAATTGCGAACGCAGTGCAAAATAAATTAAATAACTATCAAGTTGCGAAGTGCCGACTTTTCCCTTTCCGGCCTGTCCGCAGCGAATAGGCGTACGATGCAGTAAACGTACGGCCCCAATGAAAGATGCCAATGTTGAGATTGAACTGAATTGCGCTAGCTTTCCTTACTAAACTGTTGGGCTACTTACAGTTTGAGTTTGTTTGACTATTTTCATTTTTTCATGTTCATTAATTATGCCATGAACTCACAAATAAACATCCAAGCTTGCTTTATCCGGTTTCGAAGGACCATGAATTGATTGTGGGCTTTTCCACAAGCGTTTTTTTTTGAGTATCGATGAGGGTACAGTAAAACACTATTACTAGTACATGAATAACTGATTATTTACTTCCAAAAATGCAATAATGATGCAATGAATAATGACAAAAAAAAACTAGTTGAACATTATTTCTAACCGAAATTCTAAAGTCAACTCTACGGCTTTTCTTGCCTTGCGACCCTCTGGCGTCTCTGCGACGGTAGTCGGTCGATAATTTATCTAGGTCAGAAGGGCGCAACGCGTTTACAGTGTTGGCGGTTGCTAATAACGAAATATAGAATAAAAAATAAATAGAAAATTCTAACAATAAATTTGAGAGGCTGTACACTATCATAATCAGAATTTGGTAAAAATAGAAGTTAACTTGAAATTTAATCCAAAAAAATGTGACTTTCTTAAGCAAGAAATATTATATCTAGGTCATCTAATATCGAAGGAAGGGGTAGCTTCAGATCCAGAAAAAACTAAGGCAATTTTAAACTTTCCGGTTCCAAAAGACGCAAATGAAACCAAACGTTTCGTGGCATTCGCTAACTACTATAGGAAGCATATAGCAAACTTTGCAGATATAGCTTCACCTCTCAATTTTTTAAGTAAAAAAGAGGTGCCATTTAGGTAGGATTCACGTTGCCAGCAGGCCTTCGAAGGCTTAAAGCAGGCATTAATGAACCCCCCCATGTGTCTTGCAGTACCCAGATTTTTCAGAAACAAACACATTTATTCTCAAAACCGACGCTTCAAATGTGGCATTAGGAGCAGTCCTGTCTAATGAAAATGACAAACCTGTAGCGTATCTCAGCAGAAGCTTAACCCGGCATTACACGCGCCAAAAAAATTACGTCGTTACATGCGTTCGGTCAAATCGACCGACTGCCAAAAAATTTATATGAATTATTAGCTTTTTTCTCGAAAACTGTTAGTTTCGAGAAAAAAAATTATATCTGTTTTTGTCGTAAGGATCAATGTGTTAGAAAAGGATTTTATACAGGGTGTATCAGGTTTGACTACAAAAATTTTAACACGTGAAAATATGGCCCATTTTGAACAGAAAAAGTTTATACAACATGGGGTCCAAACTAACCATTTTTGAGAAAAAGTATAACGTACTTATTTTGGCAATTGCCTAATTATACTGCATACGGCTAGTCAGCATCAGTTCGGCGGCCATGGGTCTATGGGTTCCTTGTATACATCTTACCTTTGGGCGCCACCAAGTTAATTGTGACTTAACTAGGAAGATAACCTAATGATGTTATAAACAAAACCTGTGCAATTGGAGAGCTTATCAATAAAACAACTAATTAGGTACAATAATGTATCTGGCTTCTTTATTAACAGGCGTTTTAATCAATGATCTTCTGCAAAAAAAGTAATTTCTCAAATTTTTTATACCTGCCTTAGTTTTAAAAATATCGACTTTTTTTCATAACCTCCACTTTTTTCAACTTTTAAGCACCTAAACCATCCTGTACAATAAATCTTGCATCTTATGCTGCTCTTTGATATACCCCACGATATCCTGGTTTATTTTCAATAAAAAAAAAAAAACAAAATAATGTGGTGTCCAGTAGCGTACTAATAATCGCCCATTTTCGGAATTATTTATTAATGGCTCACCGAATTTTACATTCAAAGGTGCATAATTTTAAAAATAATCATTTGAAGTTTAATTTGTTTAGTTAACTTTAATCATTGACATATTATCAAGAAACCAATTTCTCAAAATTTGGATATTTGCCTTTGTTTTTAAAATATCGTTTATTTAACATAACCATATTAATTTTCTCAACTTTTCCGTTCTAAACCATCCCGAATCGTTCTTACCGGTGAATTTTTTTAGCAATTGTCATACCTTTCAGCCAGCGTATTTACTGTGATTAAAAATATAGAATACCTCAATGATATGCTGTACAGTGGCGTGCAAACAGAAATTATTATTTTTCATTAAATCAATTTTATTAGCCATTCTTATATCTTTCGATTAGCTTATTTTTATGAATAAAAATTTCGAATATCTCAATGATATGCCGTACAGTGGCGTGCTAATAATTATGTATACCACTGATAAAATTTAAATATTCGGAACCGATTTCGTTGTGGTGAGAGGAAACCCGAACTTTTATTACCTGCTAATTTTCTTTGTAGCTTCATGTTTAAAGGTATTTCAATTAAAAATTCTTCCACTAATCGTAGCAGTATCAAAAAATAAAGTAAAGGATCAAAGGATGGTAAATTACATTATCTGCCAAACAAAAAATTATATGAACAACGTTAATGCTTCTTTAAGTTGATTTAAAACAAAACACAAAAAGTGTTCCTATAGGTTTTTTACGTTATATTTAGCTTTTTTTTTTTTCCTTATAATTTACCAGAATGTAATAATAAATTATCAAGACCACTGACAGCTAGAAATAACAAAATGAATCGACACGTGTTATTTATTTGAAAATGTTTATTCAAATCATACAACGTCGCGCGCCGTTGTCAACCAGGTAGAAACCTAGGTAAAACGTATCAAAATAAGTGAACTAAAAAACTAATCAAACTAAGATTCAATAACAACAATAAAGTGACCTAAAAGTTAGGTAATAAACAACGTAAACTAAAAAAATTGATAAAGAACGGCAGATAATCAAAGTTATAGTTAGTAAGCCCTCTCCTCACATTCACAACCTCTTGGCATCGCCGGCCGTGGCATGTTGCCAACCAAGAGATTAATGAATGCCTGAGGGATATTTTGCCACTCTTCTTCTATGGCAAGTGCGAACTCATCCAGCGTTTGGGAGCATTTTCGCGCGATCGTTCCAGTAACTTAAGCTGAGACCACACAAGATCAGGAGATTTTTGAGGCAGGTGTAACTGTTGCATGTTATGCTCCCCCAAAAGCTCCTAAACAATTCTTGCTCTGTGTGGTCTCGCATTATGGTCAACCATGAGAAAATGCTCCCCAATATTTTCTGCATATGGAATAACAATGTCATTTATTATGTGATTCCGATAAATTACGGCGTTAACAGTACCCCGTGAAATGTATAAGTCGGATCTATCGTTGTACATCACTCCGGCCCAAACATAAAACCCTCCTCCTCTAAAGGTTTCCTGAGAAGCCATGTGTCTTCTTCAAATTGCTCCGCAGGTTGCCTGCATACTAACACCCTACCATCGGAGAGTATCAGGTTGAACCGCGTTTCGTCACAAAAAAAAAACAATTCCGATATTCGTCATTCCATGCCAATTTATCGGTGGCTCATTCGACACCAAGTCTTCTATGGTTTGGCAAAAGGTGAACACATTTTGCTCGCGCTAGCATTCTTCTAACGGTCCCGTTAAACGCCTCTATACCAGTGTGCCTTCTTAGGCTATCATTCAAAACACTAGAGCACGAAGTTCGGTTATTGTGAACCTCTCTTAAGAGAGTTCATGCTGCTCATCCCTCAATTTTCCTAGGGGCCCCACCTCTGTGCTCATAGCGGACATGACCTTTCAGACGAAAAAGCTGTTTTAGGTCATTTATAGTGGTGCCGCTTACCGAATATATTCGCGCTACATGTCTTTAGCTTAACTCTTCATTTAAAAGGCGAATAAGCTAATTATTCCTTTCATTTTCTGTTAATCAAGGCATTACATGAGTGGCGAAAGTGTTTCTTTTGCGACGAAACGCGGTTCAACCTGATACACTCCGATGGTAGGATGTTAGTATGGAGGCAACCTGGGGAGCGATTTGAAGAAGACAACATGGCTTCTCAGGAAACCTTTGGAGGAGGAGGGTTTTATGTTTGGGCCGGAGTGATGTACAACGATAGATCCGACTTATACATTTCACGGGGTACTCTTAACGCCGTAATTTATCGGAATCACATAATAAATGACATTGTTATTCCATATGCAGAAAATATTGGGGAGCATTTTTTCATGGTTGACCATAATACGAGACCACATAAAGCAAGAATTGTTTAGGAGCTTTTGGGGGAGCATAACATGCAACAGTTACACCTGCCTCAAAAATCTCTTGATCTTGTGTGGTCTCAGCTTAAGTTACTGGTACGCTCGCGCGAAAATGCTCCCAAACGCTGGATGAGTTCGCACTTGCCATAGAAAAAGAGTTGCAAAATATCCCTCAGGAATTCATTACTCTCTTGGTTGCATGCCACGGCGATGCCAAGAGGTTGTGAAGGTGAGGGGAGGGCTTACTAGCTATTAATTAAATAACTTTGATTATCGGCCGTTCTTTATTAATTTTTTTAGTTTACGCTGTTTATTACTTAACTTTAAGGTCACTTTGTTGTTGTTATTGAATCTTACTTTGATTAGTTTTTTAGTTCACTTATTTGGATTCGTTTTACCTAGGTATCTACCTAACTAAACTGGAAGTACTTCTTAACGCATTTAAAGTAGGGGAATTTCAGATATTACCGGTTGACAACGGCGCGCGACGTTGTATGATTTGAATAAACATTTTCGAATAAATAACACGTGTCGATTCATTTTGTTATTTCTAGCTGTCAGTGGTCTTGATAATTTTTTATTACATTCTGGTAAATTATAAGGAAAAAAATAGGCATTGACCACATTGTCAGTCCTTGTTCTACGACGTCATCCTGAACATAACGTAAAAAACCTATAGGAACAATTTTGTGTTTCGTTTTGAATAAATTTAAAGAAGCATTAACGTTGTTTATATAATTTTGTGTTTGGCAGATAATGTAATTTACCATCCTTAACTTTATTTTGTGATACTGCTACCATTAGTGGAAGAATTTTTAATTGAAATACCTTTAAACATGAAGCTACAAAGAAAATTAGCAGGTAATAAAAATTCGGGTTTCCTCTCACCACAACGAAATCGGTTCCGAATATTTAAATTTTATCAGTGGTATAAATAATTATTAGCACGCCACTGTACAGCATAGCATTGAGGTATTCGAAATTTTTAATCATAAAAATACGCTAATCGAAAGATATAACAATTGCTAATAAAATTGATTTAATGAAAAATAATAATTTCTCTTCGCACGCCACTGTACAGCATATCATTGAGGTATTCGATATTTTTAATCATAGTAAATATGCTGGCTGAAAGGTATAACAATTGCTAAAAAATTCACCGGTAAGAACGATTCAGGATGGTTTAGAACGGAAAAATCGAAAAAATTAATATGGTTATGTTAAATAAACGATATTTTAAAACCAAAGGCAAATATCAAAATTTTGAGAAATTGGTTTCTTAATAATATGTCAATGATTAAAGTGAACTAAACAAATGAAACTTCAGATGATTATTTTAAAATTATGCACCTTTGAATGTAAAAATCGGTGAGCCATTATTAAATTATTCCGAAAATGGGCGATTATTAGTACGCTACTGGACACCACATTATTTAAGTATTTTTTTTTTCATTGAAAATAAACCAGGATATCGTGGGGTATATCAAACAGCAGCATAAGATGCAAGATTTATTGTACAGGATGGTTTAGGTGCTTAAAAGTTGAAAAAAGTGGAGGTTATGAAAAAAAGTCGATATTTTTAAAACTAAGGCAGGTATAAAAAATTTGAGAAATTACTTTTTTTGCAAAAGATCATTGATTAAAATGCCGCATAGAAATAAAATTTAAAAAATTATCTGAGAAAGTTACACACATTCAAAATTGGGATGAAAATCATGGACTCTTTTAACACCCTGTATAAAAAAAAGTAGACATTTAAAAAAAATTCAAATTAGCAATTTTTTTCACAAAAAGTCAATCTGTTAGCCCGTGAAAACCGCAGGTCGATATCTGGTCTGGTTCCAAAAATATCGAGCTTGAAAGTTAGGCGATATTTACCTTGTTCGAAAGCAATTGTCCAGCAGTTTAGTTGGTTTATTCATTTTCTAATGCCGTTTTACTTGTAGAAGATATAATAAATTCTTTAAATTTTGGAACCTTTCGAGCACCAGATACTTTAAATTCCACAGTAAAATCTCCACCTCCGCCCGTGCCGTCGCCGACAAGTAGGTAAATTTTGCAAGTAGGTACATCGCGCGCTCTGGATATTCATAACTTTAATCGAGGATAACTACAAAACAATTTGTAACAGATGGTTGATTTTTTTTTGAACTTTTTTGATAATTTGTCGTCATATCATACGCAGATACTATGACAAAATTCGTTCAAATAAAAAAGTTTCTAGCTTACGAGTTGAAGTTCTATCCATTTTCCAAAAAAAAATACAGTCACTATGGGATTTAAACTATGACAGGCATTTATGTCCTCTACCGATTAAAAAAAAATTGTGATAGGTCTATTAGTTTCGGAGGTATCGCGTAGTGTATGTAAAAAAGCACGGAAATAACATTTTGACAAATTTTTGACATTTTTTGAAATAAAAAATGTCTGGCCCCGCGAAAAAAGTCGTAATTAGCCATTTTACAGTCCCGATTTTGGAACCTCGCGTCTTTACGGTTAACTACTGGCTGAATTGGATTCGTATATGGTGAGTTTGGGCGCGCTCCTGAATTGGTGAAGTTGGCGTTCCTTTTTGGATAAGTACTGCTTTGAACAGGGTCACCTCAGTCGTATCCCGATTCAGTTGTTTTGTAATAAATTGGAATTTTGACAAAAACTACTACCTTGATTCTGATTTCGATTTTGTCTGTAATTGTCAACGTGCAACAGGGTATTATGCTTTAAATTACATTTCTTGCATCCTTGTGCAAAATAATCTGATTTAACATGTTCCGGTCGCGTGTTTCGAAAAGCGTCCTCATTTGGTCTCCTACACAGTGCCGAAATCGGAACGCATTAATCGACTCAAAATGTGCGTGAAAAACGTACTTGAATCATCAACTCGAGGAGACGTATTAGAGACGCATTTCTTGCGAGATTTGCAGCAAATGAGCAAGTAAATCCGTTTTGATTTCGTCCCTGCTATTTGCGTGTTAAATAATTGGAAAATATACCAAGAACCAACAGAAAATAAATAAAATTTGGAATTATGACTACATGGAAGATTTTATTACAGAGAAACATATGGGGACAAGATGTTACAAAATAGAAAAAATTTTTTGCTAATATTACCAAAATATTACAGATCTAGGAATGAAAAAAATATCAACTCAAGATATGAAAAAAATAACAACTTAAGATAAGATATGGCAATTAAGGCATGTTCAAATTTGTATTACCTAATGACCTAATATTTTTTTGCAGGCGGTTGATTTGAATCAATATTTAGTGGCATGTTATGTGATCGTTTTCTGGTTTTTATCTCAATATTAGTTGGTCGGCCAGATTGCACCCTGCCTCCTGTAATATTTCTATTTTTTTCTTCGGGCGATGGCAGTCGGCTGTACTTTTATTTTGCTGGCTCGTCGTTGCGCTGTTTTATCGGAAATGAACGTCATAATTTGTGCAGGTGTTTGCAGATTTTCTAAAACTTTGACAAATTTGGAAATGTTGTTCATATTATCTTCATTTATGTCATTTTTAATAACTGTAGTTATGCGTTCAAACTGTTCATTGATTTTATTCACGTTGTCAATATAGTCCACTTTTGCTTTCGGATCGATACTTTTAATAAAAAATGGAGGCTGGAGATTTCCATTAGGAATATCGGGATTATATCCTTCCTCGAATTAGCAAAATTAATTAACCTTTTTTTGTGGTAAAGTTCAAATGTTTTTGTTACAAAGTCCACTAATGCACACATGTTAAATGCTTTACAACGCTGAAGCACAACATCTTTAAATATTCGAATGGATGCCTCACAGTAATTGTTTGTGTTATGACCTCTGTTTAAAAGCTGACTACGAAATGCTAATGTCCATTCTTCGCGGCAGTTCCATAAATGTTGGAGATGTTTATTTACTTTCTCATTGGAGCTCACTAATTCGTGTGAGAGAATATGATCCATAAAATCGGTTGCCTGTTGTTCCGTTTTAGCGTATATTACATTTCGGAGCATATTCATAATTAATTTACGTGCATCCTTTTGAACGTTATTTTCTCTTAACCACAGCCAACGCCACAAGGCTAATGTCACGTGGAAAATACATAATAATAATGTAGCATTTGGAAACACAGCTTTAAGAGGATTTCGTTCAGCGGAGGAGTCATCTGTCATTATCACTTTGGGTTCAAAGGAGGCATTACCTAGCTTTTCCAAGCTTTCTTTAACTGCTTCAAATACTAGCAAATAATTGATCTTACTTTGACGAGCCACTGGCACCGCCCCTACTTTGGTGGGAGCAAAAATAAATGTCACACATGTATTGCTCTGATCGCACGACCCACTTGAATCAATAAATATGATGTCTTTTGTTAATTCGGCTAGAAACACTCTTCTCATAATTGGTGCAATAATTACAACGATGTTTGGATTTTCCGACAAATATAGCTCTCCATCAAGATCAGCAACATCAGCTACCTTTTTTCTTAATATTTCGAATGCACTAGCTGTATCTCTGTTTCCATAGTTTTGAAATCTCCACTTTTTATACAAATAATTCAATTGGGCGTCTGTCGGATTTGTCTGGGCATCTGCTAGATACATAAAAAGGTCTTTTTCTATAGTTTGGGCCATGTGCATTTTATGGAATGTTTTTGCTGAGGCGGGTGTCATTCCTGATTCAAAATAGGAAAGAAATAAGGATTTCGTTTCTTCACTACAGCGCAATAAATTGTATGCTTGAGCTACTTGAAGCCGATGTGAATGGTGAAAATTTATCTCAATACGTACATCAGTAGAGCAGATTTTTTCTTCGTATGCACTGTTTCCTTCAAGAACTTAATGGTAATGCTTGCCAAATAGCTGTAATTTCGTAGATCACCTTTACGTTTATCCATTGTTTTATTTCGGGCAGAATGCTGACAGACAAATCGTTTACAAAATTCAAATCGAACACTTTTGGAAATACGCTTTTTTATCAAAGCTTTCACCTCGCAATAATTCACACTGTAATGTCACTTTGAACTGCTCTTCTCCTTCATATTGCACATGCAACAGGGAAAAATCGGAAACCATGGAGCTTATAAAGCTTTTACATTGTTCTTCATTAATTTTTTGTTTTTATTTACTTCAAACAATATAATAAATTGTGAGTGTATGTTTAGTTTTTTAAGCTCGCCACGTGCTACTCGTAGATAAACAAATAAACTAAACGGCACACGCATGTTTCGTTCGTTTCAGTTTAACAATAGCAGGGATGATATCGAGACGGATTTACTTGCTCATTTGCTGCAAATCTCGCAAGAAATGCGTCTCTAATACGTCTCCTCGAGTTGATGATTCAAGTACGTTTTTCACGCACATTTTGAGTCGATTAATGCGTTCAGATTTCGGCACCATGTAGGAGACCAAATGAGGACGTTTTTCGAAATACGCGTCCCGGTCGTAGAGAGTTACTACAAATTTTTTATTTGTTCATTTCATTATATTTTTCGTTGAGTGATAAATTGAAAAATGCTGGATATTGATATAAATAATGTGCTCGTTGACAAATGTAACATGAAAGATTGTGATGATTTCGCTGTGGTTTATGATGTTTATAATTAGGTTTCTGTGTAGCTGAGGAAGAAATTCGATTGAAATTCAATGTATTATTGTTTTGAGCATGATATTTCGTCGTTAAGTTTGAATGAATTATGTTTATTTTGGTTTGATTTATTATCAGATTCACTAATTTGTAGATACTGTTTCTAAAGTTAGACATTTTTAAGTTGAAAAGTCTCTTAATTGTTGAAATGTTGGTTATTTTGTTTGATCGATTTGTTTTGACTGCCATTGTCGTTTTGTTCGATCATCAACTTTTTGGAAGATTGTGGGTATAAGTAGAGTATCCCATTGACTTTAGGCTTGTTTAATTTTTCTAAGGCTGCTAAAGGTTGATGTAAAGTATATAATAATTTTCTCATTTGTACTGATGA
The DNA here is from genome assembly GCA_917834065.1 of Ceutorhynchus assimilis. Lineage (NCBI taxonomy): Eukaryota > Metazoa > Arthropoda > Insecta > Coleoptera > Curculionidae > Ceutorhynchus > Ceutorhynchus assimilis. The sequence goes on from OU892277.1 coordinate 64,487,964, forward strand.
TTCTCGCATTACATTTGGTAATTGAAATAAAATTGTATTGACGTGCGTATTTATTATTGCTCTACGATGGTCAAATCTTTCGCTTAAAATATCCTAAGCGATTGTGTAATTGTGACATAAAAATATCTTTGAAGTCAAGTGTGTTAGAGCTAGCAACAACGGGAATTTGTGAATTATTTGGAGAACAATTTGAAGTTGAAGCTGTTTGCTGACCTTGTGGTGCAGCTGCCGCGTTGCTGGTATTTTTGTGATCAATATTTACTGACGTTAAAGTCGATATTAACTGTTTTGCCCATGAGATATTTTCATAAAACAATGATTCTGCTTCTAATCTATATGACTTTGCTGATGGTTCCAAGAATTCTAAACGTGTCTGAATTTTATCAAAATCGCTTAGATTAGATGTTTTTTAATCTGCATTTTATTTAAAACCAATCGATATTTTCAACGCTTTTTGACGATTCATGTCTTGAAAATCTGGTAAATCTCTCTTACCTGTCTGAAATGACTTGTCGAGAGCCATAATTCCTTTTTTACAATTTCATCATCGTCCTCAAACGATTTTGTTGCTTTTTTAGGAGACATTGTTATTTATTTCTGTATTTCTTATAATTTTCAAAATTATTGTTACGATTGAATACGATTATTATATTTAAATGATTATGGTTTCGATTAAGTGCGAGTACTTTGATTAAAAACGAATATCATAACCATTATTTTGAATAAATGTAATATTTGTTACGAGACGAATATTAAAATTCCTCAGCAAACTTCGGTAAAAATCGCATACCTGTCGCTTTAATAAAAAAAAATTATTGTTGATAGGTAAATCAATCAAAATGTCACTATAAACGTCAGTAGACGATTAAAAAATTTCGCGTTTGATTTCGATTAAAAGGTTCACTTTGATAGAATTGCTTGCAAATTAAACGATCTCGCCTCTCCATTTTATTCAGGCTGCTCTTTATCCGGGCCGAAGGGACAATGTTGGGGAACGGTGGAAAAATTTGAATAAACCGTTTGCTCCGAAGGACCACTTGCTCTGCTACTGTTTTAATATGGAAACTACTATTTCGTTTTGTTTTCTATGTACAAACAATATTCTTTTCTTCTTATATTCTTTTAAAAAATTATTTGTCAGCTCAGAAAAATTCATGACAGAACCCATTGTCACTCTTTTTGACTGGCGTATGGTGTTCTTATTATTTTTCGTACCAGTCAATTTCAGCCGCGTTTTCAAAAAATAAAAAGTACCTATATTAAAAACTGAAGGCTTAATATGAAGGCTTAACAGAGGCAATTAAAAACTATCCTATACCCAATAATGTAAAAGAAATTAAATCATTCCGCTCACATAGTTTATCCTATAAACAAATGCACACGAAAAGGTGAAAAAATAGATCAGAATGATCCCTGTTGTTGTTAAAGCCTTTCAACACTGTAAAACTTTCATAGCCACATCACCTATCCTAGCTTATTCTGATTTTGAAAAAACATTTAGTCACTACTTTTGCCTCAGATATTGCCCTTGGATCGGTATTATCTCAAGAAGGACATCCTATTGTTTTCTATTCTCTAACTTTAAACTCCGCCGAAAAAAATTATTCAACTATAGAAAGAGAGCTTCTTTCGAAGCTACAGAGGATTTTAGACCCTATCTGTATGGCAGACGTTTTTTAGTACAAACGGACCATAATCCGCTAAGACGGAAAATAAATGGACGAATACGAATATGATATTGAACATCTCAAAGGATCCGTTAATAGAGTTGTAGATGCCCTCTCCCGTGTAGAAATTAACATACACAATAAGGACGAAATCGATTCTTTAGCCCCGATCGAAATTGACAATACCCTTCCTATCCGACGCTCTACGGATGACAATACCCCAAATAGCATTTGGACGTCGACCCCACGTCGCCGCACACAACCTGACGTTGGTTATCGACCTCGAGTTAACCATTTGCCGACCCTTTTTTGCACTAATTTGAAACATTCAAATTTGAGTCGTGTCGACGTTGGTAACCAACTTTCGCAGTGCTGCATCATTTACCAAATGCAACGTTAATTTACGTTTAGTTTTGTTAACGAAAAAATCTGAGATTTTGGTTCAATTTTAGTGATTTTATTTCCACCCCGGGAGCACTAATTCTCTACTTCCCAACCCTGATGTGTCTTCCTTCGGAATCATGTGAGATAAATGACAATAGAGAACTGGGTATTGTATAAAACAATAATGGCGTACGAATTTTTGTAGTGAAGGTAATTAATTAGACAGACTTTGATTAGACCTTGCTGGGCCCTTGTTGAGACCAAATATTGCTAACGCACTACACTTTACTGATAGACATCACCATGGTAGATCGAAAAATATGCATGCCCCACGTATATCGTCGAAATTTATCAAATTTAATTTTTTTTTTTAAATAATAATAAAAAAGAAAAAGGTATATAGTCTAAGAAATTTGATTTAAAATCGTACTTAAAACGTTAGAGAAACAATATTTTCTTGAAAATCTCCTGTTAACTGTCAATTTCATACATTAATTGGAAAATAAAAATGAAATTTTTATAATGGCTGACAAGATGCTTCATCGACGTAGCCTTAAAATATGGCGGAGTTGGTAGTTGCACTAATATTTTCTTAATTTAACCAAAGGAAAAGAAATCACCACCTAAAATTACGAAGCACAACCTTGAAGTCAGAGATACAACCAATTTGGACCATGCTGAGACGTTAGGATCCGACCTCAGTTTTGGTTCCTTGAAAATTACTAAAGATGACGACAACATAACCTAATGTGTTTATTTATTTTGATTTGAATTTACTGGTGGAAACAGATGAAATTATTTTATTCTATTTTATTTTTGGTGCTGTGCTGTGTGTATTTGGATGGATCATTATGCATTGTGGCAAAGGTAGTTCTACTCCGAGTAGGATTATCTTTGATTGTGAGCAAGTTTCCCAATCAAAAGTTTTGCTTTTTTTCTATAAAAATATGCGGTGTGCCTGTAGGCTTGTTTGGCTGGCATTTCAAAACAAAAAAATATATGACCTATTACTATAACAACAAAATTGGAGATTAATAATTGAAGAATATAACTTCTAAAGGGTCTAAGTGCCATCTTCATAATCTTTGAGATAATGTTTGGAAATGGTTCCAAGTCTCAATCCAATACAATCAAAAAGGGTCTATGTGGCAACAATACATGTATTTGGTTCTGATTACTTCTGATATTGATTTAAAGATGGTGCAGAATGTAAGTAAAAGCTTTATATAGGTAAGCATGTTTGTAGTATTTTTCTCGTTTTTCTCCAAATCAAAATTTTGGCACGAATTTAGAAATTATACTCTTCAATTATTGATCGAGTTTGTGTTTTTGTCTTTTGTAAACGACGATAAGGTTGAGATATTATATTGTCTAACCTCCGATTCTTTTCGTAACCTTGATTGTATACCAATTACATTAATGCCAACGTTATACCCAACAACAATTTAGCTTGGTTATATTTTTTTAGCTAGATTTAAAGTAAACGAATAAAGACGTCTAACCGTGGTCGATATTGGTTGAGTGCATTGCTAAAAAAACGCCCTTCAAGAGTTAACGTTTGCTCAACGTCGCCTGCTTTACCATAAAAAACTATACACTCGGAATCGTCTGATCTACGTTGCCTACAGCTATCATAAATGTCTGAGGTTAATTTAACGTCGGCTGGAGGTCGGGTATTTACTTCGACTGAAAAGTTAATGAGTGAGCTAAATTTCTACCAAATGCAACGTCGGAACTAGTGAAAATCTAGTCGTAAGTCGGAAAAATGCTACTTGAGACAGTACAGGGTGTCCCATTGAAGATGGGAATTGGGGTTATCTGCTAAACTCGTAGAGGTATATTTTTTTTGATTCCACATTCCCGGGCCAATTTTTCATGACGAATCGAATGCCACAAACCGCAGGTCTCTATCTTGTTTCGTTTTGGAGATACAGGGTAAAACTTGAAATGTTCACTTTTCGAGGGTAGTCATTATCTAGGGTATAAAAAAAGATATCAAAAAGTTGAAAATTGTATCCGACGCAGTTTTTTACGTAGATTTCATTGGCGTACTGGAATTTTTTTTCCGAGGTACCGCTTGAGAGATATGACACAAAATTCATCTTTTTTAAATGGGACACCCTGTAAATTTTTACATTTTTGGAATACGCATAAAATTACCTTTCCGATGATATATAATTTGTCTATATTATGTTGTAACTTGGCCAATATTATCATGGCATTTGAAACTTTCCATAAGAAATAACCCTTGCAAATCACATTGAATACCTATTTGGTTTTATTTTCTGGTGTAATTTTTAAATGTGGGACACCCTGTAAAATAATAGTTTATTAAATCCTGTATTTTTCTCTATTTCAACAATATAGATATTACACTTTGTAGTTATACCTCTCCATTAACGTTAAGAAGAAATAGGTTCTGATTGCAAAGAAAATTGATGTCATTTCGGATTAACCGGTACCTACCTACAGCATATATCCTATAAAAAATAATCAAATATCTCACTAATGGTCAGTAACTGCATTGAATAGTCTAATGCCCGGTTTATTCACCTTCTGATAAACTGTCAGGCAATGTAATATGACGGATAAACTGGTAATCTATGAATAATCCGATTGGTTGGCCAGTTTTCCGAAAACCAATGAGATTAGAGATTGGCCAATTTATCTTGTAGACAGTTAGGCTTTAGATCTTCCGCACATTGGGCAACTGGAAACAAACTTACTAGAAACTTGAATCGTCAATCAGTTGCTTATTAGTTGCCGCTTGTGTATTTCAATGAGCATCCGCACGCAACACAACTCGCTGGTAAGGAAACTCTTCGGTGATCTGTTAGCCGCAATCCGACATGCAGCGTCGCTTGGCGATTAGTTTCTATTTTATCCTGTGAACAAGCACGCAAAACGGCGAAAATTGGAGAATAATCCTTCAATTTGAGGCTACTTCAAATCCTATATGCATTTTATTATTTTTTGAATGTAGTGATAAACCCAATACCCATTTTCTTGTGCCGAATTCTTTTTTATGATAAGTGATAATATCTTGGATTATTAAACATTTTTGCTAGGATAATAACAATATCCTAATCATAATAATAAAATAATAATTTAAACACAACAAAGCTACTATAATCAAGAATTGACTTGATTTTTCAGTAGCATCGTGTGTGATCCATATTCCATAGTTGGTGATTTAAGTTGCCAATTGGTTTGGTTTCTCTCTAGTTGCTTAAAATCTGCGGAGGGAGGACCTTGCCAGTGAGTTTATCTAACGATAAATGAACTGGCCTTAAGCCGACGCCACACGATGTGTCCAGCCATTGGTCCCAACGTTAGATCCAACGTTGGGTACAATGTTTGGCACTCTAGCATTTGGCAAATGTGCCGCTACACGACGAGGCAAACATTCCTTCCCACATTGGAACAAACCTTGGAACAAAGGTTGGAGTATCGTTGTCAGTGCCGTTTCGTTTCAAAGTAGCACGAGTCAGGACAAGCATCGGAAAATAAACTTTTTTATAGCGCCACTGAATCTAACCTAAAAAATGGACGACTGTCAATCCTTGTGTGGCAGTGTCTCCAACCTCTGTCCAACATTGGAAGCCTTTTTTGAAGCGGGTCAAATTTACCGACTTTGGCTCGAACGTTGAGTGTGGCCAACGTTGGACACATGTTTGTCACGAGCCCACGTTACACGATGCCACAAATCGCTATGTGTCCAACGAAGTGTAATACCTATATCGTTGATAACTGGCGGACCAATGGGAATACATAGGTATTGCGTTTTTATCCGTCATTGTATCTGAGAGACGACGGCAAATGATAGGCCTTAATGGCGTCGAGTAGTCCACGACGGACCACAATCTTTTGAAAAACAGCGACGCAGACACGAGACCAAAATGAGGGCCCGCAGGAAGGAGCGAGAGAGCAGAGGAAGAGACCAATGTTGCCAGAGGCTGGGTTTGCCAAGACTGTGGAAGAGTGTGGGGTTCCAAAATTGGTATATATAGCCATTAGAAAATGCACAATTGACGACATTAAAAACAATAGGAGAATATCATACTCGGTATAGAATCATCGCCTATTGTATGATGATTACCTTAGGCCCGGTTTATTCATTTCAATGGGATTGCAGATTGAATTTTTATCCGTCATATTGCATATCTGAGAGTTCATCAGAAGATGAATAAACCGATCCTCGATAAACTATTATTTCACAGGGAGTCCCATTTCAAAAGTTTCTCACACATTGAACCAGAAAATAAAACCATATTCAATGCGATCTCCAAAGGTTCTTATGGAAAGTTTCAAATACCATGATAATATTGGCAAGTTACAACATAATATAGACAAATTATATATCATCGGAAAGGTAATTTTATGTGTATTCCAAAAATGTAAAAATTTACAGGGTGTCCCATTTAAAAAAGATGAAGTTTGTGTCATATCTCTCAAGCAGTACTTCGGAAAAAAAATTCCAGTACGCCAATGAAATCTACGTAAAAAACTGCGTCAGATACAATTTTCACTTTTTTGATATATTTTTTTATACGCTAGATAATGACTACCTTCGAAAAGTGAAAATTTCAAGTTTCACCCTGTATCTCCAAAACGAAACAAGATAGAGACCTGCGGTTTGCGGCATTCGATTCGTCATGAAAAATTGGCCCGGGAATGTGGAAACAAAAAAAATCTACCTCTACGAGTTTAGCAGATAACCCCAATTCCCATCTTCAATGGGACATTCACAAGAAGAAAAAATCTCCTGTGGATTACCTATTTCCGAAAAACCAGTAAATATTTTCAAACATCAAATTTTAATTACACTGAAAAAAAAATCGTTCATAATATTGACGAATGGCGGTTGTTATTTTTTTGTCATTAATTAAATGAAATATTTCATCAATCCAATTAATCAGTGTTCATAGCCTAATTACTTCGTTCCTTAATGTAACGAATTTATGTTCATTATTATCATAAAACCCGTGAATTTTTATTTTCCATTGTTCGAACGAACACTTTCATCAGGAAAAGGAACTTTCTTTGAAGACCAGTAATTCTATTCCTTGATTTTATAGATAATCGTTCATAAACCACATTCATTGTACTGATGATTATTTCTTATTCCAAAATGTTTGTTCATCATGCTTATGGAACTTTCTTCATTGTGTCAATGAAGTTATGCATCGAATCAATGACCAAGAGTTCATTAATTAATGAATATGTTTCATCAGCTTGTCGTATATGTCAGTGATTTATTGAAAGTTTATAACTAACGAACTTTACTCATTAATTTAATGAATTTTATAGTTTTGATATAGACCTATTCGTCATGCTAACGTAAAGAATTCATTAAACACACCCGCACTCCATATAATCGACAGTATATCGTAAATTATCCGGAAATTATAGGTATTTTGTGTTGGTGTTTAATTCAACTCTTTTTGGAAGAAATTCGAAATTCAGGTATTCATTGAGTAGAACAACTTCTTCATTTTTAGTGTACAGAAAATATTGCAGAACGTGGGACACTACCCGGGAGCTATCTGTCAGCGAAGGCAACCATTGCACTGAAATCCAACATTGCTTGAAGTGTGTTAGCGCGGCGTTTGGGTGACTTCTAGACAGAGTTTGTAACAATCACGACATCAGCCCTGAGATCAAACTTCGTGTCTACAATGCAGTTGTAATACCAACACTTACATAAATAACTGCGAAACATGGACCTACAGAAAACACATAAAAAGCCTAGAAAAATACCACCAGTGATGCCTAAGAAGGATCCTACGGATTAAATGGCCAGACCGAAGAACGAACATTAGTGTTTTAGAGGAGGCCAACCCAACTAACTTGGAAGCACTAACTTCGCTTGACAGGTCATTTCGTTCGCATGCCCGCAATACGTCTTCCACGACAGATTCGCCACAGTCAGCTGAAAGATGAAAAACGGAATCAAGGAGGCAACAAAAATGCTACAAAGATGTTCTAAAGGAAATTTTGGCAAAGTGCCACATCGATATCAGCAACTGGAAGTCGAGGACAAATGATAGACCCTCGTGAAGTCGAGTAGTCCACGATGAACCACAAACTTTTGAAGAACAGCGACGCAGATACGAGGCCGAAAAGAGAGAACGCAGGAAGGAGCGAGAGATCAGAGGAAGAGACAATGCTGTCAGAGATTGGGTGGGCCAAGACTGTGGAAGAGTATGCGGCTCCAGAATTGGTTGATATAGCCATCAGAACACGCAGAATCGACGAAGAATAGAATAGAAGATAATCATACTCGGTATCGAATGATTTCCTATGATGATGATGATGATGATGATGATTCAACATGCCTAATAAATTTGAGGGTTTAATCACAGTTCATGCAACTGAGCCTAGGATAATGCATTGATACGTTAAGCCAATGAAACCGCATACATTAAATTGAAAATTCGATTCATTAAACCAATGTTATTTGTACATTATATTGAAGAAGTTATTTCACTCAGGCAACGAATTCTATACGTCAAAATGATAGAATCCTTACTCTGCGACAATGAATTCAACCGTTAAATCAATGAACCTTTTTTTCATCTATTTAACAAACAGCTGTTCATAATATCAACAAATTCGTTCACCGGCTCAATATTAATGACAAGATTCACTGGCTTAATGTACTTTTTCGTTATATTTGTGTACCTTTTCTTTTCAGTGTTGATTTGACAAACAAATTCATGTTCTTTGTGTAACTCAAGAGAACCCTGAAGAAGAACTTCTTCCCCATCTTCTAGGTTTTTTTGAATGCCTCTACGTCCTATGGGCTTCTCCTCTACCAGTCCGAAATTAGACCGCTGATGGAGGGGGTACTGAGTAAAATTTTACACGATTCGAAATACGTTTGACCCAACTTAAACTAGCTGACATAATAAATGAACAAGAACAACAGGATAGATTTCGATCATATCATATTAAAAATCACAACGGTATCACGGAAACATATGCACATTTAAAGTCAATAGTGTATTTCCCTAACCTGAAGAGTAAAATCACCATTTTTATAAATAAATGCGATATTTGTCAACTAGCAAAGTATGAAATCAAACCCTATAAAGTCCCTGTCGAAGGATCAATACTCCCTACAAAACCTTTGGAGACCATTCATTCTGATATTTATTTTGTAAAAGGTTATATGTTTTCAACTATGACAGAACCTTTAAGTAAATATGCCCAAATATGCCATATCTATACTAACAAAAGAACGGTCATCAACTATAAACGCACAAGCCAAACTGCTTGACCTACAGTTATGAAACTTGGAGGACGTATTGGGCTTATGAGGTAGGCTCTCGCTTAGAAGGGATTTTTGAAAATTTCACCCCCAAGGGGCTTAAAATAGAGGTTGAAATATTGAAGAGGATTTCTGTATCTCGGAAACGAGAAGACGCAAAGATCTGAAAATTGCCATATAGATTCTAACAACAAAATAGGTGAACACGTATTTCAGAGTTTTTTGAAATTTTAACTGGGGGCGGAGAAATAGGGGTAATTTGATTTAGAGAGGAGTAAAGGGATTTTCTTTATCTCGGTAACGGAAAGTAAGAGATGTTTGAAAATTGATATTTAGACTCTACTAATAAAATAATAGGACCCGTGTTTCGGTGTTTTTCTATTACCTCCCCTATTACCCCCCTATATCCCCCATCATCATAAAAAAAATTGAGCTTTAAAAATATGGGTTGTGGGGTATAAAATTGAAGGAAATGAGGCACGGAATCCAGAAAAGTGTTTCGTATTTGTTTTTCTATTATCTTCCGTATCACCCTCCTATGTCCCCCCATCTTCATGAGAAAATTGTTCTTCCGAAAATATAGGTTGTGTGGTATCAAACTGAAGGAAATAAAGCACGGAATCTGAAAAAGTGTTCGGTATTAGTTTTATATATTTTTTATTACCCCCCCCCCCCTTATATCAAATAAAAATAAATAAAAAACTTTTAAAAAATCAACAGAAAAAAAGTGTATTATTTCAAAATTATTTCCACGGTAGAAACGCAGCGGGCAATTAACTAGTCCCGGATAAAACAACACCGACAATTCTGACCAAAATGAGACACTTCTTTGCCCATCATAACTTCGCGAAGAAGATAGTTACGAAAAATAAGCCGGCATTCGTATCAGTTATGTTCAATGAATATTTAAAATAACATGAAATAGAATACCATACTATAGCTATAGGCAACTCTAGCTTCATCCAACTCTCCTATAGAGCGCTTTCACTCTACACTTACATAAAATTGAAAATACTCATACAGATATCACCCAAAGAAGCCGTAGACAATTTGGTCATCACCACTGTGACAATATATTATCAAAGTATACATACTTCTCCTGGTCACACCCCATTTAATATATTATATGGCCCTTATACTACCATAGCTATTTTTGACGAAGATCTCCCTGTATCTGATCACTACGTTCAACAAAGAAAAGCAGAAATGCAGCCATTTCTTGATCATGTATATAGAAATGCATCAATTCGACTGACCAGTAATCTGGACAAAGCAAATAAAATTACACAGGGTAGTGTCCTGTAAAATACAAGAAAGTACCCATCAATATTCCACATCAAGGCAAAGTATAACAAACTATCCCTGAACAAACCAATTACTCAATAAGTCGGAAATGCCATTCATGCTAAAGATTCGAGACAGAAACCACTGAAATGAATATTAAGTCCCTTAAACTTCTAAGAGAATCTCAATAAATTCATTGTTACAGCTTGACTGTGTGTACTCTCTAACAACTACCACCCATTCACAAACGGTACAATGTTTAACGGATCCTAATTGCTATTATTCAGAAGAAATTGGAACTCAAAAAAAATATCCCACCATCATAGATTCCTTATCTACAACCCTTTCCACTTTCAAGAAATAATTAAAGAACTTTCTGTAAATAATCGTACTGATTGAGATATATACGTACTATTAAAGTAAAATAAAACAGGTACAAAAGACGAAAAAGTAAATAGGAACGCTTAGCATTCAAAAATAATAAAAACATGCAAAATTTCAGAAATCTAACCAGAAAGTAGTAAAATATGACTTAGGGCTGGTTTATTCACCTTCTGATAAACTGTCAGACATGCAATCTGACGGATAAAAACGCAAACTTTAATCCCATTGGTTGGCCAATTATATGCCGACCAATAGAATTATGGAACGTTGCATTTATCTTGTAGATAGTTGACAGCAAGTTTATCTGAAGATGAATAAACCGGGCCTTAGACTCAAGAAATTCTCCGACTATATCAGACTTAAGCCAAAATAATATTACCTAATAAAAATATTGCACGAGCTGAAAAGCTTGTAGTGCATGTTAATGAACACTTTCAGCAAAATATAGGAAAATATGACAAAATAATATCTGAAAAATACTGATTATTAGGATTCTTTTTTAAATTTGTTGTGTATCAAATTAATTTCGATTGTTCATCATCAGAAGAATCATGCATTATCTCTCTTATCGTCGGTATCGGGCAAAATTATATAATCTAGACAAGCAGGTACTTGAGGATCATCAAATCATAACGGTGAAAAAATCAGTATTCAAAGTCCAGCCATTCTCCATTCTCCAAAGGATCATGAAATGTTGTCTCTTAACTTAAAATAAATAAAATGTTTATAAAAATAAGATATTGAGTATGCAATACGGTACTTGCATGGAAAATTAAATTGATTATTGTTTATTGCAAACTGTAGGAAATCGAAAAAAAATCGATACGTATTTTTTTATTTTGCCCAAATATGATTATTTCGGAAGTTATACAAATATTAACTTTTGTATATATAGATATACTGAGCATGTGCGACGTCCTTAATTTATATGATAAGTGACGTCATAGGCATATTACATAGCGTTGTATCTCCGTCAATTTTTGACTAGGAAGAAAAAGAAAAAACACGTGTTGACTTATTTTTCATGGACTATCGAAATCAGCAATAAAAAATTTGATGCAAGGGGCCTATTCTTAATTCAGTCAACAACGTTCATCAGATTTTATGAAGGCAATGCAAAACGACAATTTTAAACAATCCTTGATCAAACTTTTATGCGCGTTTTGGCAAAATGATATGTTTGTTAAAATTGTATGTAATAAAACTATATATGCCAATTGCAATGACGATTGTTACAAATTTACTGTTGTCGAAGGACCTTCAAGTGTTTCCATGAAGAACCTGAAGCTGACTGCCGAATAATCTATCATTTGTCAAACATTGAAGCGAATACCGCAAATACTAATGTGGTAGTTCGTGGATCTGACACTGAAATACCAATTATTTTGCTAGGAAATCTACACAAAATTAATAAAAACGTCAATGTATGAATGGAGGTTGGAGTTGCATCTAAAAATACCTGTAGATTTGTTGACGTAAGTGCAATCTTCAATAAATTGGGATCTAGTATCTTTTTTGATAGTACGATGTTACCACCATGTAAAAACGTGTTAAGATTCTTGAACGGACTTTCATTTGGTTTGGGGTTACAATGATCGTGAACAATATCGAATCGATCATCACTGATATTGCGCAAATTGGGTTTTCCGTATATTGCACAGATAAACCTTTCTATAGATCCAATTTGCTCTTTCGAAATGCCAGCATTATAGTCGAATGTACCAAATACTTCTTGTAATTTCTGGTCCTATACCAAACGGCTTCAGCTCGCCTTTTCTGGAAAAGGATGCGGTGTAATCACATCCAGTAAAAGCATGAAAAGCTGGTAGAGATTTGCACATAATAGAACCCAATTTATTGAAGATTGCACTTACGTCAACAAATCTACAGGTATTTTTAGATGCAACTCCAACCTTCATCTATACATTGACGTTTTTTTTAATTTTGTCTAGATTCCCTAGCAGAATAATTAGTATGTCAGTGTCAGATCCACGAACTACCACATTAGTATTTGCTTCAATTTTTGACAAATGATAGATTATTCAGCTTCTTCATGGAAACACTTAAAGGTATCAACAATTTCTCTATGTAGATATAATATGTCCTCGGACAACAGTAAATTTGTAACAATCTCATTGCAATTGGCATAATAGTTTTATTACTTATAATTTCAACGAACAAATCATTTTGCCAAAAATCACATAAGGATTTGATCAAGGATTGTTTAAAATTGTCGTTTCGCATTGCCTTCATAAAATATGATGGACGTTGTTGTTCAGAACCCTGAATTAAGAATTCCATACTTCTATTATATAAATTTGCTCGTTTATCACGCTCGATATCTTATTTTTATACCGACGATATAGACGATGAAATTGAAGGGATTGAAAAATTTAAAAAAGAATCTTAATAATCACTATTTTTCAGATATTATTTTGTAATTTTCACCTATATTTTGTTGAAAGGAAAGTGTCCTTAACATGCACTACCAGCTTTTCAGCTCGTGCCATATTTTATCAGGTAATATTATTTTCCAATGAAGGAGAACAAAAAGTCAAATCTCACAATTCCAAAAAGAAAAATTTACTTTTCAAAAAATCACTCAATTAGACTACCATGGTTTCGGGGTCCAAAACTTACACCCCATCATCAGGTCAAAGGGCTACAAAGAACAATAAGAATAATACTCTAAAAAAAAAATCCTTAAAGTGTACTTACAATTCAGGTTACAAAGTCATGTATAAAAGGTGTAAAAAGTGTAAAAGGTTGTAAAAAAAGTTGTATAAAAAGGTGTAAAAAAAAGTGCAAAAACATACAGAAAACAGTTAGGGGACGAATGGCCATACAGCAAGACGAAAACTAACATGTAATAGGTAGTACTTTTCGTTTTTTCATGATTAAATTTTCAAAATTTTCTTTTTTAAGGCACATGGTAACAGCCCCATTCTAACCTATTGTAAGTCAAAAAACAACTGAATCTGGACCAATCTGTCAAGTCAACTTCAACCATAAATTGACAAACTAACCAGCAACGCCATCTATGTTAACAACAACCAAACTATGTAAATTAAAGAAATCTAATATGAATACAATAAAAAGAGGTAGAAAATATCTATTAAAAATTGAGGACGGACCCGTGGTGTTGGAAATAACATGCAGGTGTGTCACTACGTTATTAAATTATTGAAGTAAAAATAGGGTGATAGTTTAAATTTATCTGAGAGTTAAGAGTTAAAGTATTGTTATTTTTAAAAGACATGGATTTCCAAAAGTTCCAAATTATTAAGTTTGTATCCATTATTAGCAAAGTGCAATACTCTAAAATTGTTCTTAAGATCAAATTCATGATAACTATCCAAAAGGTGCTGTGCAAAGTGAGAAAAACCTCTTGTATTACTATTCAAACATCTCAAGTGTTCATTCAATCTTACAATAAAACTCCTAAAAGTTCTATCTATGTATTCTGGTTCGCAATTATTGCATTGCAATTGATATACCCCACAACGTTCCATTGGATTAATTTTGTATTTGTTGTTTAATATAAAATTACTAAGTGAATTCGAAGATTTAAATGAAATGTTTGTGATTGGTCTAAAAATGTTTGCTATCTTATTAGAAAGACCACCTAAATAAGTCAAAGACCTATAAGGTTTAAGAACTCTATTGTCAAACAAATTCGGAGAAAAAACAAGATTTTGCATAATGAAGTTTTTCCTTTTATTCAACAATTTATTAATCAAATCACGAGAATACCCATTGCGTTCAGCAATATGATAAATAATATTAAGTTCTTTATTATAATCAGTTGTTTTTAAAGGTATTGTAAGAATTCTATTTATGTAGCTGTGGAACGCTGCAAGTTTGTGCTGTATAGGGTGGTCAGAGTCATTACTAATAACCAAACCTGTGTGCGTGGGCTTACCAAACTCCAACATTCCATCATTAACTGTCAAAGTAAGATCCAGGAAATTAAGTTGTTTACTCTCATTCTGCACTTCAAGAGTGAAATGTATAGAGTGATGTTGGTCATTTACATAACTGAGAAATTGGTTTAAGTTGTTATTCCTATCATTCCAATCAATAATGATGTCATCAACATATCTAGCATAAAACTTGATGTTGTCGACAAACTCATTATTCTTAAGAATTTTAGCAGATTCAAAATTAAACATAAAGAGATCTGCCAAAATAGGAGACAAGGGGGAACCCATAGCTAGTCCCTCCCTCTGACTGTAAAAATTGTCCTCAAATACAGAAAAGTTCTGGTTAAGACAGGTTTTTGGAAGATTTAAAAGATCAAGAATTCCCGAATTAGAAAAATCAATACTATTCACCAAGTCATGTTCAACTATATCCAAAACCTCCAAGTTTGGGATGTTAGTAAATAAATTGGAAACATCTAAAGAGATGATCACATCATGTCCGTTAAACTTTATTGGTTTTAACCTGTTTATGAGGTCTAATTTATTTTTTATGCTATATAAGAACTTATCATTGTAAAATTGTTTTAATTGTAAGTTGATCCACTTTGAAAATTCGTATTGCTTTGTTTCTAATAACAGTTGTGATAAGGTTAACGTCAACATTAATTCATTCACCACTTAAGTTAAAAATAATATTAAATTAGCAAAAAATATTTTAAACGAAAATTTATTCAAAAAACTTACTCCTAGTCATATAACTAAACCCAGGCTTTATGGTTTGCTAAAAATACACAAGTCAGATATTTTTCAAGAGATCCCAATACGACCAGTAGTTTCATATAGTGGTTCACCAACATACGAATTGTCGAAGTGGATCAACTTACAATTAAAACAATTTTACAATGATAAGTTCTTATATAGCATAAAAAATAAATTAGACCTCATAAACAGGTTAAAACCAATAAAGTTTAACGGACATGATGTGATCATCTCTTTAGATGTTTCCAATTTATTTACTAACATCCCAAACTTGGAGGTTTTGGATATAGTTGAACATGACTTGGTGAATAGTATTGATTTTTCTAATTCGGGAATTCTTGATCTTTTAAATCTTCCAAAAACCTGTCTTAACCAGAACTTTTCTGTATTTGAGGACAATTTTTACAGTCAGAGGGAGGGACTAGCTATGGGTTCCCCCTTGTCTCCTATTTTGGCAGATCTCTTTATGTTTAATTTTGAATCTGCTAAAATTCTTAAGAATAATGAGTTTGTCGACAACATCAAGTTTTATGCTAGATATGTTGATGACATCATTATTGATTGGAATGATAGGAATAACAACTTAAACCAATTTCTCAGTTATGTAAATGACCAACATCACTCTATACATTTCACTCTTGAAGTGCAGAATGAGAGTAAACAACTTAATTTCCTGGATCTTACTTTGACAGTTAATGATGGAATGTTGGAGTTTGGTAAGCCCACGCACACAGGTTTGGTTATTAGTAATGACTCTGACCACCCTATACAGCACAAACTTGCAGCGTTCCACAGCTACATAAATAGACTTCTTATAATACCTTTAAATACAACTGAATATAATAAAGAACCTAATATTATTTATCATATTGCTGAACGCAATGGGTATTCTCGTGATTTCATTAATAAATTGTTGAATAAAAGGGAAAGCTTCATTATGCAAAATCTTGTTTTTTTCTCCGAATTTGTTAGACAATACAGTTCTTAAACCTTATAGCTCTTTGACTTATTTAGGTGGACTTTCTAATAAAATAGCAAACATTTCTAAACCAATTACAAACATTCCATTTAAATCTTCGAATTCACTTAGTAATTTTATATTAAACAACAAAGACAAAATTAATCCAATGGAACGTTGTGGGGTATACCAATTGCAATGCAATAATTGCGAAGCAGATTACATAGGTAGAACCTTTAGGAGTTTCAATGTAACATTGAAAGAACACTTGAGATGTTTGAATAGTAATACAAGAGGTTTTTCTCACTTTGCACAACACCTTTTCGATAGTAATCATGAATTTGAACTTAAGAACAATTTTAGAGTATTGCACTTTGCTAATAAGGGATACAAACTTAATAATTTGGAACTTTTGGAAATCCGTAAGTCTTTTAAAAATAACAATACTTTAACTGTTAACTCTCAGCTAAATTTAAGCTATCACCCTATTTTCACTTCAATAATTTAATAACGTAGTGACACACCTGCATGTTATTTCCAACACCACGGGTCCGTCCTCAATTTTTAATAGATATTTTCTACCTCTTTTTATTGTATTCATATTAGATTTCTTTAATATGCCTGTCAACCTAGCATGACAACCCGAGCAGAATTCGAAAAAATTTAGTGGAGAATTTGTTGCTATTTTGTTGCTAATTATTTATCATATTTTTGATTTTTTTACTCTTGCCGATTTTGAAAAAATGCGACTCTGCTAACTTAATATCAAGCTAGCAGAAAAAAATAAATCCTAGCAGACTAAAAAAAAAATAGTGGGGAATTTGTTGCTATTTAGTTGCTAATTATTTACCATATTTTTGATTTTTTTACTCATGCTAATTTTGAAAAAATGGGATTCTGCCAGCTTGATATCAAGCTAGCAGAAAAAAAATCAATTTCTCAGCAGAATAAAAAAAGAATAGTGGGGAATTTGTTTCTATTTTGTTGCTTATTATTTAACATATTTTTAATTTTTTCAATCTTGCCTGTTTCGGAAAAATACGATTATAACGAGCTATCAGAAAAATGTTATTATGTAATATTTTTATTTTTAATCAAGTTTATGCATGAAAATCTATGACTACTTATCATTTTCAGATAATACTTTTGCATCTCTTTATTGTTCATCAAACAGAGCCATGCACGAACAAAAAACGATAGTTACAACATAAAAAAAATTGTGATGCCAATAATAATTAATCCAATTTAGTCGGGGAGCAGACTGCCGAAAAGACGTCTCCTACACATCGAACTGTGCACTCGAAGATATACGTTTTAAAAAATATGTACAGTGTGGAGAATGACCTTGCGGATCTTAATCCGGAGGGCTCCATTAAATTCGTAATTGCAATTAAGAGAAAAAAAATATTTTCCGACTATTTTGAATTATCGTAAAAAAGCTATTTTTTGTGTTCAACTCACGATTGTGACGCCATTATTCAATATTTTTTCAAAATTCTTGAACCAATTGAAAGCCTAGTTATTGTAGATTTTACCTGTACGTGCAAAAAACTATTTTTTTTTTAACTGAATTTGTCAGATTACGCAAAAAAAGGCGCGGTACCAAAACTGAAGTGAAATTTTCAGCATCGAGAAAATTTTTGAACGGTTGAAGATATTTATATGATCAATCGACGAAAAATGTGCCTAAATAAATGAGGAAGTTTTTGGTGAAAATAAATTTGCACTGGTGGTGACGGTTTCCGAGATACGTTTTTTTTTTTGAAACGCCGATGCGCGCCGGCCCCTGCCGTTTCAACGGAGACCTACTCGGTCCGACCTATACTTCAATAACTCGGTTGAAAGAAATTAGGAGGTCATTTGATCACAACCTGTAGGAAATGGAAGAACTATTCAACTATTTATTCCGTTTTAATAATTGTTTCGTTAAAGTACGCAATGGATATGGATGGAATATAACCGCCTTCTCAAGAATATCGTCACAATTACCACTGGAATGGCAGAAAATATCTACACTACTTCACTATCTTCAATTGAAATTTATTAACAACAAAGTTTAAGTAAAATCTAGTTTTTTATTGAAGATAAAAGTCAACTACATAATGTTAACAATACAATGTAACACACATTTTTGACTAAGGGTTCTGTTAAAAAAAAAAACAGACTTTATAAATTATATCGTATAGATACCTCAGCAAATATGTACTTCTAGAATACTGCCTGAAATTCACTTTTCCCGCCACAATAAAGGCTTGCACTAGAATATGTGCCATTATCCAATAATCCAATACTTGTCAAACCTACAGTACCATCAAATAATAATGGAGTCGGACGATACCGACATGTTTGTTCTGTCTTTCTACTTTATTACAAAGGTTATCCATTCAGGAATTATGGCTATACAAATTTGAAACATAATACCTGTGCACTACATCATAAAAGAATCTATGGGTAAATCTTGCTCAAATGGATTTGAGTAACGATATATAATTAAAGGCACTTCTAGATTAGGTAGGTACTTCACTACAATAATTTAATGAGTTTCGAACGAAAACGCAGCTAGGTATTTTTAAAAAAAAAATGTATGGTAAGCCATCATTTACAGGCGTTTCAAATAAACAATATGTCATGCGCACATCTATTTCATACCTGTAAATCGGACATAAGGAATTTGCCACTCACAGAGGAAGAGGATGCATTTCATAAGCAAAATCAGCATGTGCCTACTATTGAGACAGAACTGCCTATGAAATAATTGTGTGGAAGAGTGCGATTTTAATAAATCCAGAAACTCCTAACCCAGTTAATTTTGGTTGGGATCTGAAAGATAATAAAATTAACCACAATAAGTATCCATACCGATGTAAGATTCGAAAATGGTGCTGCAAATGCAAACTCCAGATATGCACTAGAAACTAAATTGTAGTTGTTTAAAAGGAGGGCTGAATGGTATAAAAGGTTGCTATTCTGGAGGCGGGTTTTATTTAAGTTAAAACTAAGTAAGTTTTAGTTACCTAATTAGGTTTTATAGAAATGTTTGTCCCTATAAAATAAATAAGTACTGTCGAAGTTGGGCCGCGCTGGGGCCAGGGTACCGGCAACGCGTTCATTGAGATCAATGCGGCAGCGGCCGGCGCGTATCGTCGTTTCAAAAAAAAAATCATATCTCGGAAACCGTTATCACTAGTCAAAATCTCTTTTCACCAAAATCTTCCTCACTTATTCAGGCACATTTTTCGTCGATTGATCATATATCTATCTTCAACAGTTCAAAAATTTTCTCGATGCTGATATTTTCACTTCAGTTTTGGTACCGCACCTCCTTTTAAGTAATCTGACAAATTCAGTATAAAAAAAATAGTTTTTTGCATATACAGTTAAACTCTACAATGACTAGGCTTTCATTTGGTGCAAGAATTTTGGAGAAATATTGAAAAATAGCGTCACAATCGTGAGTTAAACACAAAAAATAGTATTTTTCGGATAATTCAAAAAAGTCGGAAAATATTTTTTTATTCTTAATTGCAATTACGAATTAAATGGAGCCCTCCGGATTTGCATCAGCAAGGTCATTCTCCATATTGTACATTTTTTTTAAAACGTATATCCTCTAGTGCACAGTACGTGATCGAATTTCGGTGTGCTGATTCCCGTACAATACAATACAAAATCATTCTGCTGACGGTAAATAAATATTTACCACTCAAAAAGTCTCCATATTGGTCTAAATCGCTCTATATTATGATAAATACTCATTCTGCTAGTGTTAAATAAATATTTACCAGTCAGAAAGACTCAAAATCAATCGATGCTGGTCTGGATCGTTGTATATTACTAGATAATATGATTCTGCTAACGGTAAATAAATATTTACTAGTCAAGAAGTCTCCGTAATGGTCTAAATCGGTCTATATTATGATATAGACTCATTCTGCTGGCAGAAAATAAATATGTACCAGTCAAGACTACTCTAAACCAGTGGCAACAGCACTATTTTAAATGGAGCATCCTGTATGTGCAGATTTCATGTGATATACCCTATACCTAAGTTTAACTGTTTTGGAAATATTGACAGTTGAAAATTGACTTTTTGCAACTTTGGCAGGCTGTAAAACCTGAACGGTTGATTTTAGAGAAAAACCTATTTTACATCCCTATCTTAGATTTTTATAAACTATCATCAAGCTGGCAGAATCCCATTTTTTCAAAATTAGCAAGAGTAAAAAAATCAAAAATATGGTAAATAATTAGCAACTAAATAGCAACAAATTCCCCATTATTTTTATTTTATTCTGCTAGGAATTTTTTTTTTCTGCTAGCTTGATATCAAATTAGCAGAGTCGCATTTTTTCAAAATCGGCAAGAGTAAAAAAATCAAAAATATGGTAAATAATTAGCAACAAAATAGCCACAAATTCTCCACTAAATTTTTTCGAATTCTGCTGGGGTTGTCATGCTAGGTTGACCGACATTTCTTTAATTTACATAGTTTGGTTGTTGTTACCATAGATGGCGTTGCTGGTTAGTTTGTCAATTTATGGTTGAAGTTGACTTGACAGATTGGTGCAGATTCAGGTTGTTTTTTGACTTATAATAGGTTAGAATGGGGCTGTTACCATGTGCCTTAAAAAAGAAAATTTAGAAAATTTTATCATGAAAAAACGAAAAGTACTACCTATTACATGTTATTTTTTGTCTTGTTCTATGGCCATTCGTCCCCTAACTGTTTTTTGCATGTTGTTGCACTTTTTTTACACCTTATTCAACTTTTTTTACAACTTTTTTACACTTTTTACACCTTTTATACATGACTTTGTAACCTGAATTGTAAGTACACTTTAAGGAAAAATTTTTTTAGAATAGTATTCTTATTGTTCTTTGTAGCCCTTTGACCTGATGATGGGGTGTAAGTTTTGGACCCCGAAACTATGGTAATCTAATTGAGTGATTTTTTTGAAAAATTAATTTCTCTTTTTGGAATTGTGAGATTTGACTTTTTGTTCTCCTTTATTAAAAAATGAACTCACATTTGTTATCAATTCAACCTTTTAATATTATTTTGTTTTAAGTCTGATGCAGTCGGAGAGTTTCTTGACTCTAAGTTATATTTTACTACTTTCTGGTTAGATTTCTGATATTTTGTATTTTTTATATGTGGGAGTAAATAGGAAATCAAAAGATTTCCTATTCACTTTTTCATCTTTTGTACTTGTTTTATTTTACGTATTTTTTGTATCTATTTATATTTGATTTTATATTTTTTGATTTTTCTCGACTCTCTTAAGCTCCTATTTACTCCTTTACATGTTAGGTAGCTTTTTAAGTTTAAAGGAGTTGTTATCTACAATATGTATCTACTAGCTTCTACCCTTATAAAAAGTTTCGCAACTGTTTTTTTTTTTTTTTTTTGGTTAATTTGTTTTTATTTTGTAGTTTTTAGGTAATGCTCATCCCTATAATTTTGCCAGAATTATTTATTTTGTTAATAAATTTGTAGTTATTTATTAAAGATTTTTTATTTTATGCTGTATTAACACCAAAATCTAAATTTTCTAGAGCGTCTGCAACTTGTTGACCGTCTGCCGAATTTAAAAAAATATTTGCTCACTCTACACACAAATACCTTTCATTTGAGCCCAAATTTGCATATGTACCTCATAAGGTAACTTACGTCAGATTTTCGGCGTCGCGGCGGGCGTCTGCTTTACGTAGGCGTCCAAATATCGACGTCTGCCGGCCGAATTAAGTATCTAGGAAATTTTCCCTACACATTCTGAAATTTTTAGAAATGTACCAATGAGGTAACAAAACCCAGATTTTCGCCTTTTTGACGAGCTGTCATTTGTGAAGTTGAACGCTGGACTCCGGCAGACGGCCGGTTTTAAGATATGCACATAAAGTACTTTTATCCAAGAAACTCAAACTTTTTGTACCCGAAGAGGTAACTTATTTGCTTCTCGGCCGTAGGTCTATTATTGTAACCAATACATAAAATAAATCTCATTTATAATTTATTAAATAAATTCTTTGAACACATAATTTAATTCGGGGTTTGCTTTGATGGAAGGCCATCCTTTCTTTTAACACTCCCGAAGTAACCCAACGTAGTGGGTTACTGCGTGATAACATTGTTGAAAGGCGATTAGGACAGAGTTCCAAAAACTATTAGCATCAGCTACAGAGTATACCCATTCTCCATGTACTTTCTGACCATTTCTGAAGTAGATTTCCACTCTTCTGCTTTTTTCTTCTATCAAAAGCGGCATTTTCGCAGACAGAGATAATCTTCTAACAAATAAAGAAACAATATTCCCAAAAATTTGTCACTTTGACATTCATTTATGGAAACCGACGCGACGTAAATTTTTGTAATCAAAGCAGTCTTTGATTTAGTTTTTTTTTTTTTTTTGAAGTCCCGCTAAAAAAAAACTTACTATATGAGAAATAACTCACATTAATCAATAGAAAGTGGTTGCGAATATAATTCAGGACTCATAGAAAAAAACCATCAGCGGACAAAAATAGCTTTAATTTATCCTCGAATCTCTTTTCAGTTTGTTTCGCTTTTATTTCACCTGGCGGTCTATTACAGACCTTTGTGCGTGCATATTGTGAAGACTTGTCTTGTCCAATAAAGCATATAGATGAATTACTCTATTCTTTGTAAATACATCTTGTTTCTATATAGATTTATTGCACACTTATACATAAATGGACTGAAGGGTAAGAAGTTTTTGGGCTTTGAAGGTTGGACTACAGGTTTCCTGTAGTTTCAGGCCTTATATTAACCTTACTATCTGCTTTTGGATAATGGAAGCTAATTGTAAAACCAGGTAGTTTTGGGTCATTGATGATAACCAGAAAGATTACCTGCGCTAGCACTGAGCGTTGAGGTGCTCCAATGTTAACTGAGTGGGTGTCGAACACATATTTTTCCAGTCTCACCTTTTTTTTTTTCGCTCTGATATAAGGAACATAATCAAAGGGAGTACTTCTTTACCCAGAACTCCAATGGATTCCAACTTTAGTTTAATGAAAATTAAGTTGACAGTCAAATACTCTGGACAGATCAAAAACCAATCCAATCACAATTTTGTTTTGTTATAGTAGCGCGTAGATGTACTCAATAGACGCGTACGCAGTTGTTTCCGTCGATCTTCCGGATCTAAACCGATGTTGAGAATCATCCAATATTTCAAATCTTTCCAAGGATTGTGTTATTCTACTGTACTACACAGTAGAATAACTTCTTCTTCCGAATATTTTTGAGAATATGGATAAAATTTATTTCGGTGATCGTTTTCAACATCCGTTGAGAGGCCCTTATTGAATACAAAACTACGGTAGCTAGTTTTAGGCTGGATGGAAATACTCCCTCAGGGATTGATTTAATCACCAGCACTTCTAAGGGGCGTGCCAGGTTAGGGCATACCCTTTTGACCACACTGGTAATGATTGGATCAGGAATATAAGTTGTTTTGTTTTCTAGACTCATGATCATATCAGCTATTTGTCTTGGAACATGGCGTTCCCGAACGGATGCCAACTGGTTGGAAGTTCCGAAAGGGTGGTGCCAAAGTGTTTGGTTATTTTTATTTCGGCAACATTTGAAAAAAATCTACCAAAGTGATTTGAGGTTACCTACTTTATAGTTTTTGATTATTTTACCATCGATTTGGAAGTAAATTTTTTTCCCTGCCTAGTTTGTCATTCCATTGTAAAATCTTTTGCTCATTGACATTTATTTTTGCCTGTCTAATATTTATCCTGTACTTTTTCTTTTTCTCGGTGTAGTCTTCTTGACCTACCTTAGAGTTGGTTGCCCTTGTTCAAATATAAAGTTGTTCCAATTCTTGCTATTAATTCTTTAGTTCTTCAGTAATCCAGTTTACTTTTTTCCGTTCTTATTATTCACATTTATATTTATTCTCTTTATAAGGAAACATGGCCTCGTAATGCCATTCGAGTGTTTGTAAAAAATTATTAAATTCGTTTTCCAGAACATTGTCCCAGCTTTCTAGCTTCAGCGCTGTTTTTAAGCCTATTCAAATTGTCGTGGGATTTTATACTAATCTAAAATTATTGGGATTCTTCCATGGATTGGAGTGAATAATCCATTTTGGGCAGGAAATATTCGTGTTCGACCTAGCAGTGGTTGGTGAGTTGATGTGAGACAAACGCAATATCTTGAATTTTGAATGTTTTTTTTTTTCATTCCATGTACATTCTCAGTGTATAGAATTGAGACACATTGACACACATTGGCGAGTCGACGATAAAGGAATATAAATAGTGGCTGGCAACACACAGATAGGCGTCTGCCTTGTACCCGTGTCCCTACAGAAGAAGCACTATGAACTATTTCATTCAAGTATGTTTTTTTTTTTCAGTAAAATTTAACTTTCAATTTTTTGCTTTGCTATTCCTCCTTTATATCTTACTATATCCTCGCCATATGCTAGACATTCGGGTTCTATTTTTCCATTGCCATCGATATCCTAATTTTTTACCTTCGATTTTTTTATGGTTGCTTTCAGATTTGGAATCTCAGATACATTTTTTGGTGTGTATGCTTGATTTATTTGGTTTACGGGTCAATTCGGTGCACATCTGTAAGCATATCTATAAATTTCTATAAGCCTATAGACACTGCAAAACGGATCGATTGCCAAACAACCGATCGGAAATATATACGATCCTATAGGATATTCTGTAATCTACAGGAAGTGCAAAATTGCAAATTGTCTATAGGCAGCTATAGGCCTATAGAAATTTATACATTTGCTTACAGATGTGCACAGAATTGACCCATTAATAGATTTATTTCTGTATTTTCATTTTGCCGCAGAAGTTTTCTGGTTTTTTAGTTCTGCTACAGCTTTCATTTTCCCTCAGTGTCCTTATGTCTTCTGTTTTCAATATTTCTTGACGAAGCTCCGTTTTTAGTTGTTTGGATGATTTTTTCTTCACTTAGCTGATTTTTCGATTTTGATGATTTGTTTCCAGTGATTATTTGAAGCCTTGAATTGTTCGTTCAGTTTTGTCAAGTTTTCATTCGATCTCTCACATTCATTTTTTTCTTTTTTGTATTTTTTCGTCAATCTTGGACTCCATTATTTCAACTCTTTTTTGTTTCTCGACTAGTTCTTGTTTGTATGTTTCTTCAGGTTCCTCAGCCTCCTGTTCAAATGCGAGTAAGTTTCGTTTTATTTTTTTTTAGAGCTGATGTTTCATGTTGATCCTGGACTTATTCAATTTCTTCTGCATCTAGGTCATCCAGTGCAAAATCCTGGCATTTTTCACTGCAGTATATTTTTCGGTCTTTTATAATAGTGTGTTTTTTTCCACACAGCTTTTATGCTGTATTGTTTTCTGTAGAACAATGTGAATGTGAGTTTGTGAATTTGAAGGGATTTTTTTGCATGCTTCTATATTCACAATAGAAGCAGCGAATAACTGGAATTCAATTCCATATATAGAATTTTAAAAAATTCAAATTGCGTGATTTTTCAAAAAATCATTCGTTCATATCGTTACGTCTTTTTACCATAGCCTGTATATTGAAAAAATAATTTTAGGTTCTTTTTTCTTTTATCACCTTTCAACTTTTATGTGAGATATTTTCAGTCGCAAGCATATTAATATGTTAACAAAAATAGTGAAATTCCTCTTTTTTTAGGAGTCGAATAAGGAAAATGAGATGACATTAAATTAAAAACGAAATATATTTAGGCGAAATTCTATAAAACCTTCAAGACTTATATCTTGCATCGAAATTTAGGGTAATCTGTTGTCTTCTAATTTTTTTTTCTCGCGAATGAACTTCAGAAACTTTTCGCGAAAATATAAAGTGGTTTCCGAAATGCCGTTTGAAACTTTTCGACTTACATGCTGCTATTATTATTTCGCTTCGCCAAAGTTTCGCATTTAAAAATATGTTTTACTTTTCGAGAGTTTTCGAAATTAGTTCTCCTTATTGGTGGATATTTTCTAACTTCTAGCAGCTGGAGAGAATATTGATTGGGCTTACAGACATTTGCTGGAACAAAAAAATTGAAAAATATAGAGGGGCAGCTCGTGACCTTTTTTCTAGGGTGTGCAATGACGACGGATAAACGTTTGCATTACGAAAATAAATGAAACGCCCTCTTTTGTCCATTGTTTTGGTTTTCCCGACAAAAAAAAAAATGTTTAATTTATTATATTACCGGTTTAAGCAGCCTACTATTTTTAGCGGCAATCTTTTCTTCGAAAATTCCAACCCAATCCACCGAAAGATTTCCTCAAAAAATCGCTCATTAATTATACACAATTAGCAGAACACGAAAATCCTAATAATGTATTCATTTTCCGATATTTCTTCCATTTGAAAATGAAATAATCGGGAATAATTTTTGGGTGGATAACTCACACTATTAAAAATTTTCGCCGGTGTTTGAAAAACGCTGATATGGAAAATTTTCAATTAATTGGAGGGGCAAGTCACAGAACATACCCCCTCTAGAAAAATTTCGCAAATGGGAGACTCGTGGCGGAGGTTTTTAGTAAGGTTTTCATTCAACGATAGCGACACTGTCGGGAGATAAAGGAAATTTGCAGATATCTGTGGACAGTGATTTGTGTTGGTTGGTTTTATCATTTATTTTGTCATTTTGAAATTCAAAATTCGAATTTTTGAATTGTGTTGTTGTACCCCACGCACGTTAAAGAGAAAATTTAAAAAGTTCTGGTTGAAAAAAACCCTAATTTTTGTTCGTATTTTTTTGTACTTATTCGTTTGTATCGTTTCGTTCGTATTTGTATTTATAATTTTGCGATCTGCCTATAGCTGCGTTTGGCTTGCTAACTCTTTAAACTCTTTTTGCATTATGTTTAACATTGGAAACTTCTCGCCAGACACAGTTTTGAAGAAACTGAGGAGAAAAGAGCTAAAAGGAGTCAGCAGCAAGCCACATTGCCAAATACAGCTAGATTAGTTGGATTTCAACGATGACGCTGTAACTCATAGCCGGTAGGTAACATTGCAGATACTTTTCTAGAGGTGGTATGTTCTGTGGGGTAAGTTACCTTGAGTGACTTATCGTTGGCGAATTGCTAGTATTAATCGATAGTATTATCATACACTTTTTTTCAAATTTTTTGGTTGGGATACTTACATTCACATTTGCTCGAATATACATTAACTGTAAATTTCCTTATCAAATATTGAAAAACTACTGATATTGAAGCTGCGGATAATAGTTACACATGCGCCTTCTTTTAACGATTTTGGCCATTTTCGGACACATTGAGTCGAGATGGAAATAATACCGAGGTCATCTGCACTCATAGGATTCAAAATCAAAGAAATGTTCAATGTATAAACTATTCTGCCTACTAAAACGGCAAAGTACAAGCTTTTGTTCATTCTTATGAAGGGGATTCGAAAAGGATCAAAAAAAATATATAAAATCACTTTAATCATGTGCATACTTATGATTATTCAGACTTAAGAAAAAAAAAAAGAAATATTATTATCCATTTATTCTGTCCCGTGATAGCTTGTATTGTTAGTACATACGCCCACATAACAAAATTGCATCCTTAGAATGTAATAAGAATGTTCTTTTTTTAGAAGAAATGTGCCTAGAATGTTCGCCAAAACCATTGCGAATGTCCTGAGAATGTTCTGAGAAAAGATTGTAGAAATACTGTTTGCAATACCCAAGAACTTCCTGGGAAATCCATTGGGATATTACTAGAATATACCTATGAGATTCTCAGTACATCGTGAAAAGAATATTCCTGTTTGATTCTAAAAATATGCTTGAAATGTATATTCTCACATTGAAAGAATGTTTCTATGACATTATAGTTATGTTCTCAAAAGAATATTATACCAATATGCTTGAAATATTCTTAGAATATATCTACATATATCATTCTCAATATGCATCCTAGACATAATATTCTTGTTTGATTCTAAGGATATACCCAAGCAGCACTCCCATGTTGGGCCAATATTGGGACAATAACTACGATTTATTGGCCCAAGTCAGATTCTCTATGTTGGCCCAATAAAAGATGTCGGTCTATGTTCATATTTCGAAAACAGACATTTCGAATCTTTTATTTCAAGTGCTTTTATTTCGAAAATCAATCATTTCGAAAACATTTATTTCGAAAACTTTAATTGCGAATTACTTTTTTTTCGAAATTCAATCATTTCGAAAGCATTTATTTCGAAAACTTTTATTTCGAATTACTTTTTCTTCGAAATTCAATCATTTCGAAAACATTTATTTCGAAAACTTTTATTTCGAAATACTCTTTTCTCGAAATTCAATCATTTCGAAAACATCTATTTCGAAAACTTTTATTTCGAATTACTTTATTTTCGAAATTCAATCATTTCGAAAACATATATTTCGAAAACATTTATTGCGAAAACATTCATCTCGAATGACTCTCCTTTCGAAATTTAATAATTTCGAAAACAATAATTTTGTTTGGGTTAGTTGTTAGTTTGCAATTTTAATCAGAAATTACCAAACTTACCAATAATGACCTGGTTAGTTTGGGTTAGTTTGCAATTATAATCAGACATTAAATTGCAGAATAACCCAAACTAACCAGGTTATTATCGGTAAGTTTGGTAATTTCTGATTAAAAATAAAATTGCAAACTAACCCAAACTAACCTGGTTATTATCGGTAAGTTTAATATTGTCTGCTGGAGCGCACTGCACAGAGGTCATATTATGATAATATTATTGATTTTCGAAATTATTGAATATCGAAATTATTGTTTTCGAAATTATTGAAGATCGAAATTATTGTTTTCGAAATTAATGTTTTCGAAATTATTGAATTTCGAAAAAAAAGTAATTCGAAAAAAGAGTTTTCGAAATAAATCTTCTCGAAATGATTGAATTTCGAAAAGAAAGTAATTCGAAATAAAAATTTTCGAAATGAATGTTTTCGAAATGATTGAATTTCGAAGAAAAGGTAATTCAAAATGAAGGTTTTCGAAATGCATGTTTTCGAAATGATTGAATTTCGAAAAAAAGGTAATTCGAAATAAAAGTTTTCGAAATATAAGCATTCGAAATAAAAGATTCGAAAAGTCTATTTCGAAATATGAACATAGACCCAAAAGATGTGGACATTCTGCTATATTTGTCCAAGAATGTATGTCAATATATGTACAGGGTGTTCCGAAATTAATGCACCAAATTGTTATGGCATATTCTACGTCGAAAATAAGTCCCAGTTACCTTTATAAACATATGTCCGGAAACGCTTCCTTTCCGAGATACAGGGTGTTGAAATTCTAAGAAAAAAACTATTTTTCTATCATAATTTTCAAACCACTCTAGATATTTCATTGGAATTTTGTACACTGCTTTCAAGCAGCAAAAGACATTTTTTGATGTGAAATTATTTTTTTTTTAAATTACCAGTGGCGTGCTACCAGATTTGTGAGGAATATTTTTTAAGAAAAAAATAGTGCGCCACTGCTTTTTTCTAAAATAAAAATCATTTTTCAAATCGTCATTCAATTTAGAACAAATTTGATCTCTTCACTTTTTTCCAAAAGATGCACTGTTTTAAAGTAAAAAAATAAAAAACCATTTTGATGCATGGCGAAATTGCCAAAATTATGATAAAAATGTGAAATATTGAAGACCTAAAGTTTCAAATTAGTTTTGTGACGTCACTGGTAATTTTTTTATTAAATATTCCACGTCAGAAAATGTCTTTGGTTGCTTGAAACCAGTGTACAGAATTTCAAAGTGGTATGAACTATGATAAAAAAATAGTTTTTTTCTTAGAATTTCAACACCCTGTATCTGGGAAAGGAAGCGTTTCCGGACCTATGTTCATATAGGTAACTAGGGCTTATTTTCGACGTAGAATATGCCATAAAAATTTGGTGCATTAATTTCGGAACACCCTGTATACCCAAAAACAAATACCAACGTTGGTACAATAACGTAACCAAATGTTGGCCCAAAAAGAAATAATCAATATCATATCAAGAACTTTATGCAATATAGAGCCAATTTAACTTACCAATATTGGCCCGAAGACGTATGTAAATCTTGGCTTTATATTATTTTTAATTAAGGTAACGGACCAATTATAAGGACCGACTAAAAAGTGTTTTCTCTCTGCCAGACCATCCGTGGACCCGTTTCGCTGTATCACAACTAATCAGAATGGTTAAGTCCCGCCAGCAAGTCCTTTGTTCTGTTCTAATACGGATTGCACTTGTTTAATTTGGTGTTTTAGTATATCCTGTTTCGCCATTTTTCTTGTTCTTCTGTTTTGTTAGTTTCTGTGTATTCAATAGTGTCTCTTTTACCCTCGGTTATCAGTTTTCTCCTTTTCTCTAGTAGCTGTTTTGTTTCTATCGACAGTTTGTCCGGCGTTTCCTCTAGGGGGCCTATCATCTGTTCTGCTGTTTCTGTTATAATTTTTGTTATTCTCCTATCGTTACCATCTAATGACTCTTCTGTTTTTCCTAGATGTTGGATAAATTTTCTCTCAGCCTTTGTTTGTATGTTTCCCTTCTTTCTGCTATGTTTTCTCTACTTCCTCTCTTCGTCGTTTGTTTCATCTTTCTTTTTCTTTCCATTTTTGTGCTTATGAGCAGTTTGCATCTTTCCATCTCGTGATCACTGCCGGTGTTGAATTGATTGACTACATCTACGTCATGGATTATGTGTTTATGGCGGGAGATTATAAAGTCAATCTCATTTTTGGTTTGTCCATCTGGGCTATTCCATGTCCATTTACGTTTCTCTTTCTTTTGGAAGAAAGTGTTCATCAGATAGAGTCTTTCTCTTTCTAGGAAGTTTGCTAACATTCTTCCCCTTTCATTTCTGGTGCCGAGTCCGAACTGTTTCCGTTGGTTCTGCTCCTTTGCCTACTTTTGCATTAAAGTGTCCTCCTAGAATAGTGTGCGTCGTTGGGTTCTCTCTTATTGCTCTCGCTATGTCTTCGTATACCGTTTCCACCTCGTCATCTTCATGTGAGGAAGTTGGAACTTAAGCTTGTATATATTTCAGCGCTATATTTTTATATATATTGATTACGACATATATTACTCTGTCAGATATTGTTTCCAGGATTTTCAAGTTTGTCGATAGTTTTTTATTTATTAATATTCCAACTCCTCCACTGTTGTCATCATCCTTCCCCCTGTAGAGCATAGTATGCCCGGAATCCAGATGGAGGTATTGTTCTCCTTTTCTCCTTGTTTCGGCTAGTCCTACAATGTCCCAGTTTATTTTCTCCAATTCGTACTCTAATTCAACCAGACGTTCCTTAGTTCCGATTGATCTTGTGTTGTAAGTTGCAATGTTTAATAAGCAGGCGATATCTAATATTGCTAGAAAGTTTTTTTCAGGTAAGCTCAGACCAATCAGTGTAGTTCAATGCCGGTAGGGGTATTTGCCCTCGGAGTAGTTGTTTCTGACTGGTCAACGAAGTTCGATATCTAATATGTTTAAATCCCTAAAAATTTAGAAATTAGTACTACAAATTGAAAAACAGATATTAAGGCAGGCTTTCAATATGGGGTTCGACACTCCCCATATGTCGGAAATAAGGAAACAATATCACCTGTCACACGCCGGGTTAAATTAGGAACTGTCAACGGTCCATATTTGTGCCAAGGTTGTGACAACGCAGAATTTCTCGTTGACCACGACCTTTCGTCAAGTGAGCATGAGATCCACGCTGTCTCAGGATTGTTGAGACTCACCTTTATAGCCCGATGGAGACTACCTCTGTTGGTGGGATAGGCCTATCGAATCTAGCCCTTTTCTTCCTCTCATTCTAAGCTTCGTGCCAAAGCGTATAGTCATTTGAACATAACTACACGGACAATATGATAAAACAGACAATATTCGCGGAATCCTTGAATTAGTAAAAAGGCGGCATAAAAGGCCGATAGCGCGCCTGCCCGAGGGTTAATATTAGAAAACCGTAAAGCTATCAAGCTATATATATGTATATATACAGGGTGACAATTTGAAAAGTAGCAATCGGGAATATCTCTTAGACAAAAAATACTATCAGGAAGATCTCAAATACGTATCGGGGGATTGGAGGGAGAAACAAAATGAGGCATTTTTTGAGTCACTCCGCCTCACCCCTTGGGGGGGTAGCTACCCCAACTTATTTTTTTTTTTTTTTAAATACGAACCTACCTTATGTTGCACATCGTTAGATAGCTCGTCGTTATCCCTTTATTGTCCTATATAAAAATCTCAAATCGAACGATTAGTTTTCGAGATATCGGTGTTTGAAAGTAAGCACATTGTGAGAACTAGTAATTTTGACTAGGTATCTCATAGACAAAAAAAAAATCTGTCATAAAAGTCTCGAATACACATCGGCATAACCAAATGATGTGTTTATCGTAATTCTATCTGCTTCTGCACGTCTCTAAAGATGAATAAAAAAACTTTCAAAGGAGCTATCTCACGAGGTAGGTTCTCATTTTAGAAAAATTATTAGGAGCGGCTAGCCCCCAAGACAAGAGGGGTGGGGGTTAGGCAATAACCACATTTTGGTTTTCCCCGATGTGTATTTGAGACTTTTATGACAGAATTTCAGACGTAGAAAATATAATAGAGTTAACACCTAATAAATCTAGAGATATATTAAGAGCTAAGGCAACTAATATAGTTACCAATTTTATGTATACCTCGCAAAGAAACACACCATCTAATCTAAATTTAACCTATAAAAGAACCAGAACTTTTTTACAAAATCACCTCAATCTGTACATACTCCAATCTGACAAAGGAGGTTGTACAGTGGCAATGAACAAAGATGACTATACACTAAAGACAGGTGTTATTGCAAGATTCATCTACCTATAGAAAATTGAACCATGATCCTACTACCTCTATCCAAACTAAGTATAATAACCTAATAAAAACCTTGAAATCTAATAAAGAAATCAGTGAAGAGGACGCTAGACATCTGATGATTTACAATTCCTCTTTTCCTAAGTTATACTGCCTCCCAAAAATACATAAACCAGAGGTACCCTTTCGACCCATTGTCAGCTCAGTAAACTCAACAACTCACAATATTTCAAAGTTTATAGCGAATATCCTTAGGGTGGCGTGTGAAAGCAGCACTGATTATAACATAAAGGATACCTTCTCCTTCGTTAATGCAATGGACAATTTCGCACTGCCTGCTGACTTTGTGCTAGTTTCATTTGACGCTGCTTCTTTATTCACCAACATACCTCTAGACTTAGTTGCCAGCATTTTGGAACGAAGGTGGGATCAAATAAGCGAACACACGGGACTATCAAAGGGAAATTTCATGAATCTTATCAACTTCATTTTTGACAACACTTATTTCAGTTTTAATAATGAATTTTATAAACAAATTTTTGGAACTGCTATGGGGTCTCCCATAAGTCCGATCCTGGCAACAATCATTTTGGATGATCTGTTTGATAATGCAGTTCCCTTGTTGCCTTTCGATTTCCCTTTTATTTATAAGTACGTTGATGATATCATCTGTGCTGTACCGTCCGGCTTTGTCCAGAGAACTTTAACTGTTTTTAATTCTTTCCATAAAAATTAACAATTTACTGTGGAGGAAGAGTCGAACTGCAGCGTCCCGTTTCTGGACACCAGGGTGATTAGAACTAATGGCAACAGAGTCATACTTGATTAGTATCAAAAACCAACAGCCTCAGGCAGATACCTAAATTTCTCATCTAACCATCATACGAACCAAAAATACAACACTGTCATTGCCATGAAAAATAGAGTCACTGCCTTTTGGTCATATACAACTATAAAGATGTTTTTCTTCAAGTTATTTTATTTTACTGTTGACATTTTGGCCATAATGTGGCCTTTTCCAAAGCTGGAATGAAAAATTCAACAATACTTAAGTCTAGGTTAATAAAACAAAATTTTAATAGTTTACCTTAGAAAGTAGGTAATCCTTTCTGGAATCTGTAGTAAAATTCATTTAAAAAACACGCTCACAACATTGAACAAAAATTATAAATAATTTGACGACACAGGCCCATTGAGGTTTAAATTTATACTAAAATATTAACATACAGCTTGCTTAGCCCGCACAAATCCTTCTTATCGTTGATGGAATTTTTTTCTTTTTTTATTTCGGCCATTTCTATAAATTCTCTTTTTTTCGTGTTTGCTTCCGAAGCCAGAATAATTACCTCATTATAATTAAACGAATGATTATTTTTAGATTCATGATTGGAAAGGGCAGTGGTGTTTTTTTTGTCATATTTGTGGCTTTTTATTCTATTTTCCAAGTATTGGCTTGTTTGCCCGATGTACGCTCCTTCGCAGTCATTACAGGATATTTTATAAACGATATTACTTTTCTTATTCTTAGGTGTTTTTGTTTTCAATTTACTGAAATTTTTGGAAAGTAGATTGTACCCTTTGTGACAAACAGTTATACTATATTCTTTAAATAGTTTTTGAAACTGATGGGATAACCCTTCTATGTATGGCAGAGAGAGGTAGTTTGTTTTTTTTATTTTTTGAATTTGTGCTTGGGTTTTTATATTTAAATAAATAAATAAATAAATAAAAAATCGGTTTATTGATGAGAACAAAGAAGAGGAAAACCCTGTACACATCAAACGGTGATTAGACCGCAAAGCGTTTTTTAATAACCACCAATTCAATAATTTAATATCACTTATTAACTAAAACAAGTAAAGATATAATAATATATCACAATAATCATCACAATAAGTACATAAAATGTATAAAATATAAAATGTATAAAATATAAAATGTATAGAATAAAATGTATAAAATATGAAATATAAAACATGAAATATAAAACGTATAAAATATAAAACCTTGAATAACAATAATTACACAACCCGAAATGATGATACTGGCAGTGGCAAACCCACATTGGGATACAATTATTTACATTAAAGACTTAAATGCTTATCTCGTATTTCACTTTTTACTCTATTCCCAAATCCCATTATATTCAATGAAAACAACTGTGGAAAAAAGTTATATGTGTGTGCTACCAAGTAGGTGAAACAGGACTTAAATAGTTCACAGCGATGTTGTGGAATATTTAATAATATTTGTCTATTACGTGTGTTAAATTGATGTATATCACCACGCTTAACTATCAATTCGAGGAGATACATAGGAATAGAACTCCTTATAATTTTATAAATCAGGCAGCGGAGATGTAAAAATCTTCTCTCTCCCATGTTGTTATGAAAGGTGTCTGTGACAGATTGGCTGACATGATCTCTGCGCGACAACTTGTGCACAAATCTCACACATGAATTTTGTATTTTTTGAATACGGTATTTATTAAAGTTAGTCAAAAAAGACCATACACAACATCAAGATATCCAGGAATTGACAAAACAGACTCTGCTAGATTTTTTTTAGTTGCTACCGGTAACAGATCTCTAAACTCAAAAAGGGTTTTGAGACGTAAATAGCATTTTTGTGAGATTTTATTTACATGACTATT
This sequence comes from Ceutorhynchus assimilis, assembly GCA_917834065.1. Taxonomy (NCBI): domain Eukaryota; kingdom Metazoa; phylum Arthropoda; class Insecta; order Coleoptera; family Curculionidae; genus Ceutorhynchus; species Ceutorhynchus assimilis. Next base: position 64,524,113 of record OU892277.1, read on the forward strand.
GAAAGTAAAGTGTTTGTCAATACACAAACCTAAACTTTGAACTTCATCCCTAAACTCAATTTTGGTATTATCAAGATAGATTTGAGGTTCAATATTAATATTTGCCTTGGTGATAAGGATTCCTTGAGTTTTTTTAGGGTTTATCACAAGTGAGTTTTTTTTGCCCAGTTTGATATTGCGTTTAGGTCGCTAGTTATTGCAGCGCTGCATTCTACCATTCGATCACTAGGTACTTCCATATATATCTGTAAATCATCAGCATACATATGGTATGAATAAAATTTTAAGACTTTAGGAAAATCTGAAGTGAAGATAGCAAAAAGTATGGGCCCCAAAATTGACCCTTGAGGTACACCAGACTCAACTGGCCTCCACTGCGAAATAATTATTTCTCCATCCTTGTTTAATTTTACGGCTTGTTCTCTTCCTGTGAGATAGTTTTTAAACCAATCATTACAAGTTATTTTAAAAATATTTAACTTAGTCAGTAATAGTTCAAGTTCACCTGAGTAATTGTTTAATTCAAAATTGTAATAGGCAGCCTTCTCAGCTTTAATTGCAGTGCTACAATAATTTTATAAATCAAGATAATACTGTTTGCTACCAGGAGTCTTCAACTTCAAAAATCTATAATAAGCAGACTGTTTAAGACTGATAATCTTTTTAATAGTTGCAGTAAGCCAAAGTGGTTTCTGTTTACCAACTTTTTTAATTTTAATAGGACAGTGTTGATCAAGAACAGCTAACAAATTATTGTTGAATACATCAACTTTGATATTTATATCATTACTCTTGTATATATCATGCCAGTCAATCTGCGCCAGGCTAGCATTGAGTTCATCACTATCAACATTTCTAAAATCCCTATATTGTATAACATGATTGATGGGTTCAATTTTATCACAGTTAATTCTACAGAAAATTGCTTCATGATCTGATTTGATAGGATCACTAGGCACTATACCTGATTCAAAAATTAGCTCCGGATAGTTTGTTAATATTAAATCAATTAATGACTCTGAGCTAGGTGTTAAACGTGTAGGATTAGTTATTATTTGGTGAGATTGAACGATACTAAAATATCATGCAGATAATTGTATTCCTTAGTATTCTTAGCCAGCCAATTAATATTGAAGTCTCCAGTACATATAAAAATATCACAACCTTGTATCAGATCAGGTAGCAATTCATATAAAAATTGTAATTCAAAAACGGAAACATTGGGAGGGCGATATATAACACCCACTACCACAGATAAACAGTTACATTTAAAATTAACAAACAAATGGTCAATATTATTATCAAAAATGCTAGTATTTATAAGATTGTGTTTTAACTTATTGTGTATATACAGCAAAACACCTCCACCTCTTTTTCCTCTATCTTTACGAAATATTGAGTAATTATTAATTTTATAAGAATCAGACTGTATATCATTTTTTAACCCAGTTTCAGAGATGGCTATTACCTCAAAAGGGTTATTATATACAAAATTTTCAATGTCATTAAATTTATTGCATATTGACCAAGGGTTAATGTGCACTATGCCAATTCCATCTTTTATTTTATTGTGGCCAATTATTAATGGTTTATCTGGGCAGGATCCTTCTGGGCCTCTGAAGGTATCCTCTTTTTCTGTAAAAAACGTGAAACTAACGCTCCATTGGGCCACATGTCCCTGCGCCAAGCTTTCCTAAAATTATTCTGATTAATTGTTACCTTCATGGATGTATATAAGTGCGTGCTTTGACTGGTGCACCTCGCACAACACCTCAGGAAATTCATCGATTAATATGCGCCTTAGGTCTTCTGGCCGGGTGGCAGGACTTAGCCTTGATACATGTAGCACAGCAACCTTCGGTACTGTCGCCAATGATGTTGCATCCCCATTTCCTACCACAAACCTCCTACTTCTATGGTTCCTAGCTCTAGCTATTTTCCATCCGTCATCCTGGTTATCTTGTTCAAGTTCTTGGAGCTCGTTCATAATATTGGCTTGCTGTGCCTGCATTACTGCAGAGCGGACCATATTTGTATTAATATTTTGGGTAGTTGCGGCCAAAATATTAGAGCTTTGATTTCTTGCAATATCATCGCTAATGTTTTTGTTGTTTCAAGCTGTTGTGATACTTATTAATTCGCTTTCCAAAAATTTGGTTTATAAGTTTTTGAGAGTAGTTATTCTGGGCAAGGGCGTTTTTGGATTTCATGATACTGTCCTTTCTGTATTCTGGGTCCGACAATTTTATTACTCTATCAGCCAAACCTATTATGACAGATTTTTTTTGACATAAAGGGTGACAAGAATTGAAATTTAAGTATCTGGATGACCAAGTTTGTTTTGTATACCATTCTGTTCTTATATTATTGTTTTTTAGGTGAAGGGTTAGATCCAGGAAATTGATTTTTTCGCCCTCAGCAACCTCTATCGTAAATTGCAATTTTTTGTGATATGAGTTAAACTGGTTTAATACATTATTAGTTTCAGTTTTCGGAACAGCCAAAATACAGTCATCAACATAGCGATAGAAAAGGGGGATGTTGAAGTTAATCTTTTTTAAAATTGTTTCTTCGAGGTCTTCAAGAACAAGCTGAGCAACAACACTTGAAATTGAAGCTCCCATCGCACAACCGTCTATTTGCTTGAAAATTTTGTCTTCGTATGCGAAGTATGCTATTACTAAAAAAAAATCCCATATGTTGCACACTTAAGTAATGACACTGTATATATATATAATAACTTGGAAATCTCATTGACTGACAATTAAATTTGTGGGTACAATTTTTTTAGGGATTCAGTAAAAAATCTTCAGGCAATCAAAAAACTCTTTTTGCTATTTGGCCGAGCTTTCGTAAATGTTTATTTCATTTTTCAAGGTCATGCAAAGTGAGAATAAATAAAATTTGTCAACATTCTTGTAGAAACAATTTAAAAATATCACTTTTATATAAAATTGGTCTAAAAATCTTGTAAAAAAGGACATAAAAGTAAAAAATTGATTGTACCTTTCAAAATTTATTATAAATTATAAATTCATGATAAACGTTGCATGTTGCATGTTTGGGTCAGTTTCCCCTAACTCTTGAAGAAAAACCGAGAGATAAACCGTATATCGTTGACGAAATCAGGTTGAAGGGGACTAAGAAGTAAGCGCAAAATATATATGGTGTCCCGTTTAAAAAAATACAACTTCGCTCTGCTACACTTTTTTGAAGCATCCTATATGATTGAAACTGACTTTGTTAAAAACTTTAGACAATTTCTTGAAACTTTTGTATTTGACACTTCTGGCAAAAACGACAAATGAAAAGTTAGGAACGGGTGACATTTCTAATAGATCACCCTGTATAGACTTGATGGCGGCTTATTCGATCTGAACAAATTATGAGCCAACAGAGGAGGATCCTCAGGCAATCATCAATGCGTTCAGACAGGCATACAGGATAATCGGCCTAGAGGTTAACTTTAACACAACGCAGGTTCTGCACCAACCCGCACCAGATACTAATCCCGAAGGCCCAAATATATCTTTAAATGACCATTCTTTGCAGAACTTAGAACACTACCCATACCTTGGGAGCCACCTGTCTGCGAATGCAACCATTGACGCCGAAATCCAACATCGCTTGAAGTGTGCTAGCGCGGCGGACGACTTCTAGATAGAGTTTTCAACAATCAGGACATCAGCGCCGAGAACAACAGTTGTAATACCAAAACCTACATATGGCAGCGAAACATGAACCATCTACAGAAGATACTTAAAAAGCATAGAGAAATATCACCAATGATGCCTAAGAAAGATCCTACGGATTAAATGGCAAGACTGGCGAACGAACGTTGGTGTTTTAAAGGAGGCCTAAACTAGCATTGAAGCCCTCGTCACTGAGCACCAACTTCCCTGGAGAGAGGTCACCTCGTTCGCATGCCCGAAACACTTCTTCTACGGCAGATTCTCTAAAGTCAACTGAAAGAGGGAAAACAGAATCAGGGAGGTCAACAAAAACGCTACAGAGATGTTCTAAAGGAAAATATGGCAAAGTGCCGCATCGACACCAGCAAATGGGAGATGACGGCAAATGATAGGCCCTCATGGCGTCGAGTGGAACTTTGTAACGGATAGAGATCGTTATCCCTATTGCTATGGCACTTGCTGTCTTTTTCTCTCTTCTCGAAATCAATAGAGAGGAGACGTCAATAGAGATGAACAAAGTATCTCTATTCTTTACAGAGTCCCAGCCCAGATCGTCAGTTACCTTGTATAATAACCTCAATTATTGTAAGATTTTTAATTCAATACTTTATTATTATAGACCGGTGGCCCAGCGTCAAATCACCCCCCTCATCGGGCACAAAAATTTCATTATAGGTGCTTGAAACACTTTACCATTCGTAACTATAAACCGCCCGTCTGCCAGCGATAGGTGGTATCCCGCTCCCGTGACCGCCCCAAAATTAGTGAATTTTTGTCAAAAAAAGACAACTATAATGGAAGCCTAAATACACGTGGCAGACGCCTTCCAGTGGTAGCCCGTCCAGGGCAGACGCTTCTAAAATCAAGACAAAATTAGGCTTAAGCCGTATATCGTTGACGAAATCAGGTTGAAGGGACGCTTAAGCGTCCCTTATTATGGAAAAAGACATTAAATAAAACTAAAACATATTGGGAACCAAAACATAGATGTATTAAACATTAATCAGTATTATTAATAATAAATAGGAGTTCCAGATTACATAAGAACACGGTAGAGACTAACGCCTTATAAAAAACAAAAAAAAAACAAAAACATTTGTGTTAGGTACATAAAAAATGGTTCCTCAATAGGTATCTACCTATAAGCTTTATGTTTATTGCAAAATAACCATCAGAAAACAATCATAGGAAGATTTTTCGTGATCACTAACAAAACCTATACTATTATAAAACAAAATAAAATAGATAAATTAAACTTTCCCTAACTACTAATAACGATATAAATATTTTGGCAAAATCAGGAAAATTTCGTGGCTCGAACTATATATTGATGAAAAGTTATTTGTGGAGATACGGCCAATTATAAAGAAAGACTCTTTTTTCTTGTAAAGCTTTCGAAATTTATTTAACTCCCTCTTCAGTAAAACTATAGAAAAATTAAAATAAAAAAATTATATAATAGAAAACAATATAAAAACGATAGGTACTTACAAAAGCGAGTTAAAAGATAAATTGTTTGGGCTGTGAAAAAAATTAGGTTGAACAAACATCAAGAAATCTTAAATCGAGAATAATCTCACATAAAAGTGATATACGTGTGAGACCTGATGCTTGTGCTCTATCGAAACATGTAAATGACACTGGACATCCTATAGATTTTAATAATTCTATTGTTTTAATAACTGAACAGAATTTATGTTAGAGATTTTTTTTAGAAATCTGTTTTATTCAAAAAGAACTAAATTCCCTAAACACAAATACAGACATACAAAACTTGATCTCAAATTTACTTCTTATTGACATAAACAAATAATCCTGAACGGTTCTTTTATGTACCATGTGTGTACAAACAAACTGACAAAATTTTGTAAAAAAATAAATCATGATTTTACAATTTTTTTATTAATCCATGACCATTTTTGAGAATGTTTTTACAAGATTTATATTTTAAGAACCTTTTTTTGAACTCGCTTTTCTATAGTTGTACTGAAGAAGAAGTAAAATAAAATTATTAAACTTCGAAAGCTTTACAAGAAAAAATAGTCTTTCTTTATTATTGGCCGTATGCCCACAAATAACCATTCATCAATAAATATTGTAGCTATAGTATGTGATACAGGAACAGGTGAAAAATGCTTATTCTAGAAAATATACTTTAAAAACTTTATGAAGATGGAATGTAGATATCGATGTGATGTCGGATTCTTCCTCATTATTTTTTAAAATTTCAGTGTCATTAATCATAATTTCATCCAACGTTTGTGGCACTTGGTTAGTAACAAACCACTCTAGTCTACCCTCAATTAAGGACCAACCATGAACTAATGGGTCATAAAAGTTAGGAATATCTTGTGTTGAAAAGTTCCAACTTGCACAAACTTGGTTTGTTCTTTCAATTTTTAGTAATAACATATTTTTGCATGGAGGCAGCAAAAATTTATCAAAACCTAATGATCCGTTTTTCGGTTTTGATTGATAACTTTCCAAAAATATACCTATCATATGAATCAATTTTGTCTTGATTCTTTGGTTTTCCGTATAGTTTGCAACACAAATTTTTCCGTTTGCTCTATTTCTTCATCAGCGGTTCCAAAGGTTTTGAAAACCTTTTGTGTGTCATTATCGTGCTCTAGGATTGAAAATGTTTCAATTTTACCTTTTCTATCAAAGGCAGCTGTATAATCACTAACCGTTAGAGCATGGAAGGCTGGCAGGGCCCCACACAAATTAGAGCCTAATGACTGGGAAATTGAAGACACATCATCAAATCTTTTCGAGTTCTTGGCCATTGTTCTCACTTCCATCTAAGTACATAATTCTTTTGATATTTTGTCGATATTACCCAAAATAATTACCTATCGGGACACTCTTTCAAATATTTTGGGTAATATCGACAAAATATCAAAAGAACTATGTATTTATATGGAAGTATGGCTCGAAAAGCTTGAAGTGTCTTCAATTTCCCAGACATCGGGCTCTAATTTGTGTGGTTCCCTACCAGTCTTCCATGCTCTAACGGGTAGTGATTATACACATGCCTTCGATAGAAAATATAAAATTAAATAATTTTCAATCCTAGAGGACACTGACACACAAGAGGTTTCCGAAACCTTTGGAACCAACGAGGAGTTATCTGATGTTTTCAGAAAGTTATCGAACGTCATCACTTGACATACCGCTACTAACCGTTTTGTAACCCGGTTAGTTTAAACTGGAGCCACGTGAAAAGGACTAATATTGAGGGAAGATTTAGACTAGAGTGGTTTGTTAATACTCAAATAAAAAAAACGTTGGATGAAAGTATGAATAATGGCATTATAATTTTAAAAAAATAATGAGGAAGGATCCGACATCGATCTCTACGATCCGGTGACGAGGATGAGTGAACTGGCCTTTGAAATAGTTGGATAAATATCCATTGTTTAAATTTAGTCAAACCCGCTGTATTACCTACCTCTTTGACACCAAAGATCTACAATTAAATATTTAATTAATTAGGTAACGGCCCAATTAAGGACCGATTGAGAAGTGTTTTATCTCTGCAAGACCATCCGTGGACGCGTTTCGCTGTATCACAGCTCATCAGCACGGTTTAGGTCCCGCAGAGAGAAAACACAACCCATTTTTGGTTCCATCCCGGAACTGGGTTTAATACAAGTAAAATGAAGACAGGGTCTCCATCTATTTTCTGATCGGCACACTAAAAATTGCTACTAACAACCGTATAAACCAGTATTAAATCAGAGCAAATCGACTCGCAAAGGCATTCGCCACAATTGCGAGAATAGCTATTCTAGTTGCCAACCAGAAGTAAAGTCGGTTGGTACCGAAAAACATTGATATTAATTAGGTAACGGCCCAATTAAGGACCGATTGAGAAGTGTTTTATCTCTGCAAGACCATCCGTGGACGCGTTTCGCTGTATCACAGCTCATCAGCACGGTTTAGGTCCCGCAGAGAGAAAACACAACCCATTTTTGGTTCCATCCCGGAACTGGGTTTAATACAAGTAAAATGAAGACAGGGTCTCCATCTATTTTCTGATCGGCACACTAAAAATTGCTACTAACAACCGTATAAACCAGTATTAAATTAGAGCAAATCGACTCGCAAAGGCATTCGCCACAATTGCGAGAATAGCTATTCTAGTTGCCAACCAGAAGTAAAGTCGGTTGGTACCGAAAAACATTGATATTAATTAGGTAACGGCCCAATTAAGGACCGATTGAGAAGTGTTTTATCTCTGCAAGACCATCCGTGGACGCGTTTCGCTGTATCACAGCTCATCAGCACGGTTTAGGTCCCGCAGAGAGAAAACACAACCCATTTTTGGTTCCATCCCGGAACTGGGTTTAATACAAGTAAAATGAAGACAGGGTCTCCATCCATCAATTTTTAGTGTGCCGATCAGAAAATAGATGGAGACCCTGTCTTCATTTTACTTGTATTAAACCCAGTTCCGGGATGGAACCAAAAATGGGTTGTGTTTTCTCTCTGCGGGACCTAAACCGTGCTGATGAGCTGTGATACAGCGAAACGCGTCCACGGATGGTCTTGCAGAGATAAAACACTTCTCAATCGGTCCTTAATTGGGCCGTTACCTAATTAATATCAATGTTTTTCGGTACCAACCGACTTTACTTCTGGTTGGCAACTAGAATAGCTATTCTCGCAATTGTGGCGAATGCCTTTGCGAGTCGATTTGCTCTAATTTAATACTGGTTTATACGGTTGTTAGTAGCAATTTTTAGTGTGCCGATCAGAAAATAGATGGAGACCCTGTCTTCATTTTACTTGTATTAATCCCAGTTCCGGGATGGAACCAAAAATGGGTTGTGTTTTCTCTCTGCGGGACCTAAACCGTGCTGATGAGCTGTGATACAGCGAAACGCGTCCACGGATGGTCTTGCAGAGATAAAACACTTCTCAATCGGTCCTTAATTGGGCCGTTACCTAATTAATATCAATGTTTTTCGGTACCAACCGACTTTACTTCTGGTTGGCAACTAGAATAGCTATTCTCGCAATTGTGGCGAATGCCTTTGCGAGTCGATTTGCTCTAATTTAATACTGGTTTATACGGTTGTTAGTAGCAATTTTTAGTGTGCCGATCAGAAAATAGATGGAGACCCTGTCTTCATTTTACTTGAAATATTTAATTGTTCATTTTAATAATACATAATACAAGTGAGCACGTAAAGGTTAGAATAAAATCCTTGAAATAAACAGTGTTGATATTTTTCAAAAAACCTCGGGCACGTCGATTTTTGATTTCTGTGGCCGTTTTTTTGATGATAATATCATGTATACAGGGTGACTCAAAAACAAGTTTTGACAGCTAACTTTTTTTTTTAATGAATAAATTTTTTAGGTACTTTTTTAATTCTACGTTAAATTCTGGACCTATCTTATGCATCATGTCCTATAGCTATATTCAACTGTTTCGGAAATATTGACAGTTGAAAATTGACTTTTTTGCAACTTCGACAGGCTGTAAAACCTAAACGATTAGTTTTAGAAAAAAAAACAATCATCAATTCTCGTCCTAGTTTTCCATCAACTATCATTTGACACCGACTTTGTATTGAATCGGAGGTTAAGTTAAACCGGAATTTTTAGTCATGGATTAAATTCAAAGTTGGTGTTCTAAGACAAGATGATCGGTTTTGCTCTAAAATTAACCGTTTAGGTTTTACAGCCGGTCAAAGTTGCAAAAAGTCAATTTTCAACTGTCAATATTTCCGAAACAGTTGAAGATAAGTATAGGAGATGATACATAAAATAGGTCCAATTTTCGGTAGAATGTGAAAATGAAATGAAAAATTGGTGTTTTCATCCAAAAAAATTAAGTAAGCTATAACAACTTGTTTTTGGGTTAGTTTGGGTTAGTATACAGGTTTAACCTGTATACAGGGTGTTCCTAAATATCATGTACAAATGGAAGGGGGGTGATTCTTTTGTTTATTTTATGGCTAAAATTTCTAATTAACATAGGTCCACAAACACTTCGTTACCGATCAGAGTGTTCAAATTTTAATGTATTCATATTGAAAACGAGCAAGAATATGGCGGCGAGGGGTTTCTTACTTCTAGATTCCTATTGAAAATGAGCAAGAATATGGCTGCGGGACCTCTATTGTCGCCACTGTAGGTAGAAAAGGTTTATTGAGTCACTTTAGTTTCATCTAGCTAATGACAGAGATTTGTTTTTTAATTTTTTTCTCGATAAGGGTCGGTGATACGAAAAAACCACTATAGAACAAAAAGTTTCTAAACAAGGTAGAAAAATTATTTTGCTACTTAGAATTGACCAGCGGCGCACCGCGAAAAAGTTCAGGGGCAGAAAAGGAGGCATGACCCCTGAAAAAACATCACCCTGTAGATTCTGGCAAACGCTTGACATGTGCAATCATTCAGCTCCTATTGCGTAACCTTTATTCCAAATTTGAGCTAAATCCCTCAAAAATTGCACGAGCTATAACGAAAAAACTAAAAAAATATTAACATTTCAACACCCTGTAGAGCCGTAACGAGGCGTTTGCGGACCTATGTTTATTAGAAATTTTAGTCATAAAATAAACCAAAGAATCACCCCCTTTCGTTTGTACATGATATTTAGGAACACCCTGTATATGATATTATCATCAAAAAAACGGCCACTTAAATCAAAAATCGACATGTCCCAGGTTTTTTGAAAACTATCAACCCTGTATATTTTATGGATTTTATTCCAACCTTTACGTGCTCACTCTACATATAAGTTTTTCTCAATCGAATGAATTTATTATATTTATCTCGACAGTTAAGTTGGAAAATTCACAGCTCACAATAGGATATTCAATGCAAATTTACTTAATATATAAAGATATATTTTTAAGGTTGCAATAGCCTCCCTCCAATCTTGATTTTAGTTCTAAAAATAGTAATAGATGGCGCCAAGATGGAGTATTTGAGAGTATGTGTAATATTATAGCGATTTCAAATTGCAGAATCAGTGAATATTTTTTTTCACTCAGTGCGCAGTGATTGACAAATGGAAATTGCCATTATTATTTTGCACTTGGCCCAACCACAATGCTGAAACTCGACCTTCATATACTTATTTTTCCCATTTTATTTTATTAGGAAAGAATTGGAATTTAGATATAGGTTTATAAGAACAGGTTTTTGTTTATGAAGAAATTGGCTTCTATTGATTCCGGAATCTTTTTACTAAGTACCTAATTTTTCGACTATTCTGGATAATGAAAAACATATAGTTTATTATAATTGAGAAAAAAAAAACAGTCCATACCTATGATTTTTCAGGACAGTTTTTGCAACGCTTCAGGATGATATAGATAAATATATATGTAAATATTAGGTAGGTAGGTATTAAATTATTAGAGGTATTTTTTCGATTTTTAGAATACTAAAAAAGGCGATTTTTGAATCGTTACGCACAAGTTACAAGGAATTTTTACCGGAATATTTTTTTATATTATCTATGTGATTTTCTTTTGTGAAATAATGGGAAAATTGGAAGAAAATTACGCTGGTCCTGAAAAATACAGTAGAGGGTAGCGTCTTCGGAACAGTTTTTTTCTCAAAAAAGGTAAGTACCGATTTCCTTTTCCAAAACCACCAAGAAGAAACTAAATTATTTCAAAAATTTGATTTCTTTACCCTACACTACTCAAGTGGCACATTACTTTAAATTGAGTTTCATTCTCAGATCTTGTCTGCACTGAAATGTATGGTTTTCAGGTTATTATTTCAACAAAAATTGCTGCATTGAGTCTTTTAGAAAAAATTAGAAGATCAGATAATACATTGCATTTAAAAAATTCAGATCAAAAAGTAATGTTGAAGAAAAAGATCGTACTTAATTTGTGTTTATTGCTTTTCGTACTTATCGCTAGAATTTCACAAGAAGCCTTCCTTTCCTGATATTTTTTTTTTTCTCTTAATTATAAAATTGAGTTTTTTTTAAGCAAAAAATTTTAAACGATCTTCTATAGTACCTATTGTTGATGCGGTTTTACTTTTTAGACCGTTTATCTTCAACAAGTAAATAAAAGTGTGAAAATGGTTTACTCAATTGAAATTATTTTTATTTACGGAGAAGTTGAAAAGTGTGCACGAAGGACGGCACACTGTGAATAAGTAGTTCAAATTGAAGTTTTGGAAGCATTCCCAGCAGAGCCCACCACCTCTCTACGAACAGTAGCTGAAGAGACACGAATGTCACGTGAGACTGTAAGAAGAGCACTGAAAATGCATAAACATCATCCCTATAAAATGAAGATACTTAAGAGCTCTATGAGGATGATTTTGATTGGAGAATAGAGTTTTTTGAAATCATGTCCAATCGAGTAAAGAACATCCATAATCTTGTACCGATTATCCCATATTACAAGTGACAATTTTTAAAATTGCAGCGAAAATTCTTTTGTCCATTAGTTCAACTAGAGAGAATTACAGCGATAATTTTTCCATGTCATTGTATTCATGGTTGTCATGCTAATTTTTGATACAAACAAAAGGTTGCTGTTAGGAACCATTTATTTGTATTGATTGTTAAGTTGTTCAAATCGTTTAATTAATATTTATGCGCACATTTTTGCATTTTCATTCGCGAAATAATCCTCTAAATACTACTCGAGCTTCAAAATGGACCTGATAATTTTTCACTCATGCGTGTTTTCTTTGCAAATTTCACTTGTCCTACGGACTCGTGAAATTATAGAAAACACGCAATCATGAAAAATTATCGGTGATTTTGAAGCTCTCGTGGTATTATCCCCGAATATCTTTAGCGATAAATGTTAATTTTCAATAAATGGCAATCTTAATAAACAAAATTGTCAATATTGGAGTGACGCAAATCCTCATATTTTTCGAAAAGGGCATAGGCAGCATCTCCAGAAAGTTAATGTTTGAGTTGATATACTTGCAAATGAAATTTGACCGCCAATTCGTACCTCAATAAGTATGCTTAAAGAGACTATTGATCCGCTCATAACTCATGGGCTAGAAACGCAAATTGATGCAGAATGTAATTCTGTTTTACAAGAGGATCTCTTATCATTCCAGCAGGACGGTGCTCCACCTCATCACTTTCGTCTTGTCCGACAGTGGTTTTCAACGAGAGGTTCCCGGATAAATGGATTGGCAGAAGAGGACCAATTGAGTGACTTCCGAAATCACCTGCTTTAACTCCCTCAGACATTTTTCTTGAATTCTCAAATCCATTGTTTAAAAAACACAACCTGTTGATATTTATGATATTAAAATGCGAATTATAGCAGCATGCCACTCAATTCCCAGTGACGGCAAGCTCTAATTACTTCTGGGGTAGGTCTAGGTATCATTGAAAAGAAAATTGAGCGCCCTTTAAAATAACGTGGCACTTGTTCCCCCTTCTTATTTAAACTCTAGGGTGATAATGGTGACATCTACCCCTTCTAGGGGGTTGAAACACAATTTATCAGAAAATTTATTTTTTGGGTCAAATGGTGTGTCAGTTTTTAAAAGTCTCAATTTTAATAACAAACTAGGGTTTTTAATCAATATGTCGAGAACGAATCAACCGATTACGATTTTTTTTACATGATTATTTAGAGCATTAAAATTCAAAGTTCTTTCAAAAGAAGTGTTAGTTGACCTATATTCCCATTCAAGATTTTGGACTGGAGTGTGGGGCTGAGGGAATTTACCCCATGATCATGAGAGTAACGTCAAAATATGCCCCCCTCGGAAAATCAGTTGACGTGTTTTTGCGGTTTTCATAAAAAAATGAAATTATTATTATATTGAGGGTGGGAAGTTTTCAAAGTATCACCCTGTACTTATGTACTTTCATTTATGTAAAATGTATAATGTACACCTTGGGAAAATTGTAAAAAGCTCACTTGAAATTAAATATTATAGTTTGACTAAATAGAAATATGAATATGTAAATGCGTCAGCTGATTGCCCATTGGGGAAAAAGTTGTCAGTCAGACGATTGAAAATTCCACACGTCGTATGAATGCATGAGCACGCTCATACATTTTTGCCCAGACTGACGGTCTTACTCCCACTAGACATGCAGCTGACGGTCATTATTAGGTATGTTTTTATACAGGGTGTCACGAAAGGTTTGTTACAAACTTCTAGGGATGGTAGATCTCGTAAAAATAAAACTTTTTCTTGATAAACATGTGTCCGGAAATGCTTCATTTTCCAGATATACAAATTTGAGCCTCATCATTGGGATCTCGGTAACCGTAAGAGATACGGGGTCGGTTAAATTATGGCAAAGTTGCGCAATTTTATGAGCAATAGAATACCGTTTTGAAACTAGAAAGATTCCGAATACTTCCGGAGATATTCGGAAAAAACCAAAATTTTGAAAAATCGTTTTTTTTTCCCGGGCTTATTTGAAAAGCAATTTTAAAATAAATGTCACTTCATCATTGTCACTTCTTCCCCTCTAGAAGATGGTGGTACTAAATTTGAAATTCGACGTTTCGTCTTCAGGCGGCCATCCTTAACTTACGTTTTTTAAATACGAACCTAGGTTTTTTATTTGCGATTTTGTCATCTTTGGGCATCCTAAAACCGATACTGTTTATAATTTTACCTACGAGCGTGCGGTAAAGTGCACTTTACCGCACGTATTTGCAAATGGAAAGTATCACTTTACCGCACACTATGCGGTAAAGTGCACTTTACCGCATAGTGTGCGGTAAAGTTGACTTTACAGCATAGTATGCGGTAAAGTGGACTACAAAGTGTGCGGTAAAGTGCACTTTACCACATAGTGTGCGGTAAAGTAAAATTTGATATTTTTAATCAGAAATCCTCTCTTTTTAGGAAATGGATTTTTGATCATTTCTATATCTAATCTAATTTCATTAATTAATCTGATTCAATAATTTATTTTATCAATGCCTTTTTTTAGAGATGTAGATGCTCATAGGTAAAATTTTGTACCTAACACATGCGGAAAGTGCCTTTACCGCCCTTAACGGCCGTTGCATGCGGTAAAGTATCACTTTCCGCAATTGTTATCCGTCTGAGTTCCACTTTTCCAGGACCGGACCTAGAGCGACTCTTTATTTTTTTGACAGAGTGGAGTGTATCGAACAACGAGATTTTCCAAACAATACATTGATATTTATTTTTTATCTCGTAAACGTCGCATCGAACAAGAAAAACTCGGGAGACCTTTTTTGTTTAAATTTAACAAGGAATCAAAAAAAATCTTTAATTTGCCAGAAACTCAACGGCTTGACCGAACTCCGCTCCGCGTCGTTCGGTCAACTGCCGTTGCGTGCGGTAAAGTATCACTTTCCGCATTTGTTAGGTAAATAACTATTTCAATAACACGGTAAAAAAGCAAGTCCGTATTTGAAAAACGTCGGATTTAAAATTTTATACTGCCATCTTGAAAAGAAGAGAAAGTGACAATGGGAATGTGAAATTAGTTTTTCAAAATCTTTTTAAATGGAAAAAATTTAAGAAAAACGAGAAATTTTTTTTTCCGTATAGTTTTCATTTTTTCCTGATTTTATTTAAAAAGTTTGTGGAAAACTAATTTCACCTTGCCATTGTCACTTTTTCTTCTCTACAAGATGGCGGTATTAAATTTAAAATCCAATGTTTCGTTCCTCTGAAATCATCATTATTTTTTTTTAAAATGCGGACCTGCTTTTTTTGCTGTGTTATTGAAAAATTATAAACAGTATCGGTTTTAGGATGCGCAAAGATGACAAAATCACAAATAAAAAATCCAGGTCCGTATTTAAAAAAAGGAAGTTGAGGATGGCCGCCTGAAGACGAAACGTCGAATTTTAAATTTAGTAGCACCATCTTCTAAAGGAGAAAAAGTGACAATGATGAAGTGACATTTATTTTAAAATTTATTTTCAAATAAGCCCGGGAAAAAATAAAAACGATTTTACAAAATTTTGGTTTTTTCCGAATATCTCCGGAAGTATTCGGAATCTTTCTAGTTTCAAAACGGTATTCTATTGGTCATAAAATTACGCAACTTTGCCATAATTTAACCGACCCCGTATCTCTTACAGTTACCGAGATCCCAATGATGAGTCTCAAATTTGGGCCACCCTGTATATCTGGAAAACGAAGCATTTCCGGACACATGTTTATTAAGAAAAAAGTTTTATTTTTACGAGATTTACTATCCCTAGAAGTTTGTAACAAACCTTTCGTGACACCCTGTATATGTACGAAATTATGTGGCATTTCAATGGGGATGAAATAATTTGAATTCCATATTTTTTTTTTGACAAGTTCGCGCGCTTGCCTGACTAATCTCCCCCGTACCGCAGTCTCCCTCGCTCGCACTCACCGATGATAATGAGACTCACGGTCGGTTTCGTTATTCCGAATGTGACTACAACGTACAGTATTAAAATCAGCCGTGATGAAATTCCTCGAAAAAAAATCCGCTGCCTCCCGGTCTATTATGATTGAAACACAGCTACTAAGTAGTAATTGGAATAATGATTATATTTTTACGAAAATGCATCAAAAAACCGAGGATTTTAGGAATTTCTTTGTTAACTAGGAGCATGTCCTTTCTTGGCATTCTATTATGGTCGATAAACATGTTCTTCTAGATACCCGGAATCCATGGAAATATTGTAAACTAATAACAACAACCTTGTGATTATAACTGATATAACTAGGTACATATGTATACAGGGTGTTTGGTAGGTCGATGCATATATTTTAGGAGATGATAGAGTGAGTCATTTCGAACCTATTTAGTCAAACTTACCTTAGTACCTACCAAGTCCTATGGTTATCAAAATATTGCCGATTTAATTTTTTCTTAAAAAAATTTCACAAATCTTTTGTTGAGCGCTTTAATGCGATATTTAGAAATACTGTCGCAATTATTTTTGTTTTGTATCTTAAGGGAATGTGTATTTCTTGTGTCAAATGCATTAACAATAAAATAAATAAAAATTAACAATAACAGTGCCATTTTAAAGTCATACTAATTCCATTGCAAGTTCAGTTTCTTAGGAAAAAAAATAAGATAAAATAAAGACAACCAAGCTTTTTAAAGTAATTTAAAAACTTTTTTCACATGTGCCTTTTCGAATTGCACATACCACAAAAAAATTACAATTTTTATCTTGGATTGCAGCACAAAAATCCATTAAGACTACAGATTCCCAAAAATGAGTAGGTGTTTACGGAGCAACTGGACTAGCCTCTTGTTTCTTCTTTTTACAAACAAAGTGTTTACTTTTAAACTGAAATAAGTGAACAGTTTGTTAACGTCTGGCTAATTCTTGTGATAATTTGTGATGTTTTTGCTGAATATTGCATTGAAGCGCCGAACAAACGATTTGTTTAAGAAAAAATTAGATCGGCCATATTTTGAAAACCATAAGACATGGTACTAAGGTAAGTTTGACTAAATAGGTTCTAAATGACTCTTTCAATCACCTAGTAAAATATATGCATCGACCTACCAAACACCCTGTATACAGGGTGAGTCCGAAATAAGTGCGCATGTTGTTGTGATAGATAGCGTACGCGTGTAGTGGGACAATCATATTTTGCATGTGTCCGCAAACGTCTCGTTAAGAAAATACAGTGTTGAAATTTTCGGAAAATTTTGATTTTTTCCCTTTAGATTCAGAATGCCTTGAGCGATTTTGTTTAAATTTCCAGAGAGTGTTTGCGATGTTCTCAATCATCTTTCTAAAAAATCCGTTTGAGTTCCACTTTTCCAGGACCGGACCTAGAGCGAGTCTTATTTTTTTTTTGAGAAAACAGTGGTACGCCCCTGAGTTTCTGGCAAATTAAAGATTTTTTTTGATTCCTTGTTAAATTTAAACAAAAAAGGTCTCCCGAGTTTTTCTTGTTCGATGCGACGTTTACGAGATAAAAAATAAATATCAATGTATTGTTTGGAAAATCTCGTTGTTCGATACACTCCACTCTGTCAAAAAAATAAAGAGTCGCTCTAGGTCCGGTCCTGGAAAAGTGGAACTCAGACGGATTTTTTAGAAAGATGCTTGAGAACATCGCAAACACTCTCTGAAAATTTCAACAAAATCGCTCAAGGTATTTTGAATCTAAAGGCAAAAATTTAAAATTTTCCGAAAACTTCAACACTCTGTATTCTCTTAACGAGGCGTTTGCGGACATATGTATCCATGCAAAGAGTGATTGTCCTATAGACCTACGGCCGAGAAGCAAATAAGTTACCTCATCGGGTACAAAAGGTTTGAGTTTCTTGGATAAAAGCACTTTATGTGCATATCTTTAAACCGGCCGTCTGCCAGGGTCCAGCGGTCAATTTCACAAATGACAGCTCGTCAAAAAGACGAAAATATGAGTTTAGTTACCTCATTGGTACATGCCTACAAATTTCAGCATGTCTAGGGAAAAGCTCCTAGATACCTAATTTGGCCGGCAGACGTCGATATTTGGACGCCTACGTAAAGAAGACGCCCGCCGCGACGCCGAAAATCTGACGTAAGTTACCTTATGAGGTACATATGCAAATTTGGGCTTAAATGAAAGGTATTTGTGTGTAGAGTAAGCAAATATTTTTTAAAATTCGGCAGACGGTCAACAACAAGTTGCAGACGCTCTAGAAAATTTAGATTTTAGTGCATAAAATCAAAAATCTCTAATAAATAACTACAAACTTATTGACAAAAAAAATAATCTGCCAAATTATAGGCATGAGCACCTAAAAACTACAAAATAAAAACATACACTGCCGAGCATAAAATTAGGGTCACCCATAATTCACAATTATTTTTGAAATGTCAAGTTTTTGAGATTTTTTTGTGGGTGTAGCATAGTTTACGACTCTATGCGATGATTTTATAGTGGTTGTTTGAATTTAAAAAAAGTTGTTGTTATTTTGTTTAAAGTTTGATAAAAAAAAGGGACCCTCGCCGAAATTCCTCAAAAGCATTATCAGCATATTTGTGTATTCCATGCATTGTATCTCTCATGACGTATCTCTCGATAACAATAAAGTTAGTAAACTGTACAACCAAAAAAAAATTCGCAAAAACTAAAAATTTCAAAAATAATTGCAAAGTATGGAGTGACCCTAATTTTATGCTCGGCAGTGTATTTATCAAAAAAAAAAAAACAAAAATAAAAAAGTCACAAAACTTTTTATAAGGGTATAGAAACTAGTAGATACTTATTGTAAATATCTACTCCTTTAAACTTAAAATGCTACATACCATGTGAAGGAGTAAATAGGAGCTTTGGAGAGTCGAAAACAGTTAAAAAATATAAACCTAAATATAAATAGATACAAACGAAAAATACGTAAAATAAAACAGGCACAAAAGATGAAAAAGTAAATAGAAACCCTAAGCATTCAAAAATAATAAAAATGACACACATAAAAAATGCAAAATTTCGGAAATCTTACCAGAAAGTAGTAAAATATGACTTAGGGCCGGTTTATTCACCTTCTGATAAACTATCAGGCATATAATCTGACGGATAAAAACGCAAACTTTAATCCCATTGGTTGGCCAGTTATATGCCGACCAATAGAATTATATAATGTTGCATTTATCTTGTAGATAGTTGACAGCAAATTGAAGCAGAATAAACCGGGCCTTAGTCTCAAGAAACTCTCCGACTATATCAGACTTAAACCAAAATAATATTACCTAATAAAAATATGGTACGAGCTGAAAAGCTTGTAGTGCATGTTAAGGACACTTTCAGCAAAATATAGGAAAAAATGACAAAATAATATCTGAAAAATACTGATTATTAAGATTCTTTTTTAAATTTTTTGTGTATCAAATTAATTTCTATTGGTCATTATCACAAGATTCATGCATTATCTCTTCAATTTCATCGTCTATATCGTCGGTATCGGGCAGAATTATATAATCTAGACAAGCAGGTACTTGAGGATCATCAAACCAGACCAGATCGGTGAAAACTTATCATTATTTAAAGTCCAGCCATTCTCCAAAGGATCATAAAATGTTGTCTCTCAACTTTAAATAAATAAAATTTTAATAAAAATAAGATATTGAGTATACAATTCTTAATTCAGTCAACAACGTCCATCAGATTTTATGAAGGCAATGCGAAACGACAATTTTAGACAATTCTTGATCAAGTTTTTATGCGCGTTTTGGCAAAATGATATGTTTGTTAAAATTGTAAGTGCTGAAACTATATATGCCAATTGCAATGACGATTGTTACAAATTTACTGTTGTTGAAGGACATATACAGTGCCCGCGGAAAAGTCTGCACCATATGGGAATTTTATGCTCATCCTTACTTCAAATCGGTTTTTCGCATAAGGTTCTGCATGAATGAAAACCAAAAAAACACCTAAAATTTTTGACTCGAGACTTTCAATTTTCAAATGACAGGTGTGAGTCATTTGAAAATTTCAAACAAGGAAAAGTGGCATTTTTATGAAAAATATGAAAAAAAATTAAAAGAAAATATTGTTCCAAATGACATTTAGAGTCTAATTTGATATTTTTGCATTGAAAAAAAAATTTATTTTTATTTTTTTATTTTTTTTCGAATATCTACGGAAAAATAATATTTTTAGGATTCCTTTCGCGACCATTCCTCTAAAATAATTAGTTTGTATCTGACTAATGGTTTTTCAAATCCTAATAATCTAATTAAGAGTTTAAACATAAAAAAGAAATATTTCTATTAAAATCTTGATACGCCTCTGGACTATTTTAAAAATTGTATGCTTTGAAATATATTTTTTTCAAAGCAAAAATATCAAATTAGACTCTAAATATTATTTGGAACAATATTTTCTTATAAAATTTTTTCATATTTTTTATAAAATGCCACTTTTCCTTGTTGGAAATTTTCAAATGGCATTTGACAGGTGTGAGGCAAGTCTCGAGTCAAAAATTTTAGGGTTTTTTTGGTTTTCAGTCATGCAGAACCTAATCCCAAAAACCTATTTGAAGTAAGGATGAGCATAAATAAATTTCCCGTATGGTGCAGACTTTTCCGCGGACACTGTACATAGAGAATTTGTTGATACCTTCAAGTGTTTCCATGAAGAACCTGAAGCTGACAGCCGAATAATATATCATTTGTCAAAAATTGAAGCAAATACCGCAAATACTAATAAATGTGGTAGTTCGTGGATCTGACACTGAAATACCAATTATTCTACTAGGAAATCTATACAAAATTAATAAAAACGTCAATGTATGAATGGAGGTTGGAGTTGCATTTAAAAAAACCTGTAGATTTGTTGACGTAAGAGCAATCTTCAATAAATTGGGATCTTGTATCTTTTTTGATAGTAGGATGTATCTGATTTTGATAGTACGATGTTACCACCATGCAAAAACATGTTAGGACTCTTGAACGGACTTTGATTTGGTTTGGGGTTACAATGATCGTGAAAAATATCGAATCGAGCATCATTGATATTGCACAAATTGGGTTTTCCGTACATTGCGCATATAAACCTTTCTATAGATTCAATTTGCTCTTTCGAAATGCCAGCATTATAGCCGAATGTACCAAATACTTTTTGTAGTTTCTGGTCCTATACCAAACGGCTTCAGCTTGCCTTTTCTGGAAAAGGATGCGGTATTAGCACATCCAGTAAAAGCCTGAAAATCTGGTAGAGATTTGCACATACTAGATTCCAATTTATTGAAAATTGCATTTACGTCAACAAATCTACAGGTATTTTTAGATGCAACTCCAACCTCCATCCATATTGACGTTTTTGTTAATTTTGTGTAGATTCCCTAGCAGAATAATTAGTATGTCAGTGTCAAATCCACGAACTACCACATTTAGTATTTACTTCAATTTTTGAAAAATGATAGATTATTCAGC
Organism: Ceutorhynchus assimilis; assembly: GCA_917834065.1. Lineage (NCBI taxonomy): Eukaryota > Metazoa > Arthropoda > Insecta > Coleoptera > Curculionidae > Ceutorhynchus > Ceutorhynchus assimilis. The sequence continues at coordinate 64,545,654 of OU892277.1, forward strand.
TTCTTCATGGAAACACTTTATATACAATTTCTCGATGTAGGTATAATATGTCCTTGGACAACAGTAAATTTGTAACAATCTCATTGCAATTGGCATATATATAGTTTTATTACTTATAATTTCAACGAACAGATCATTTTGCCAAAACTCACATAAAGATTTGATCAAGGATTGTTTAAAATTGTCGTTTCGCATTGCCTTCATAAAATCTGATGGACGTTGTTGTTCAGAACCTTGAATTAAGAATTCCATACTTCTTTCATATAAATTTGCTCATTTATCACGCTCGATATCTTATTTTTATACCGACGATATAGACGATGAAATTGAAGGGATAATGCATGATTCTTCTGATGATGATCAATAGAAATTGATTTGATTCCCAAAAAATTTAAAAAAGAATCTCAATAATTACTATTTTTGAGATATTATTTTGTCATTTTTACCTATATTTTGTTGAAAGAAATGTGTCCTTAACATGCACTACTAGCTTTTCAGCTCGTGCCATATTTTTATTAGGTAATATTATTTTATTTTAAGTCTGATGCAGTCGGAGAGTTTCTTGACTCTAAGTTATATTTTACTACTTTCTGGTTAGCTTTCTGAAATTTTGGATTTTTTATATGTAGCATTTTTGACTTCTTATTAACTTTTTCATCCTTTGTACTTGTTTTATTTTATGTATTTTTCGTTGGTATCTATTTACATTTGAGTTTATATTTTTTGACTATTCTCGACTCTCTCAAGCTCCTATTTACTCCTTTACATGTTAGGTAGCTTTTTAAGTTTAAAGGAGTAGATATTTTCAATAGGTATTTACTAGCTTCTACCCTTATAAAAAGTTTCATAACTGTTTTATTTTAGTTTTTTTTTTTTTGGTTAATATGCTTTTATTTTGTAGTTTTTAGGTAACGCTCATGCCTATAATTTGGCCAGAATTATTTATTTTGTTAATAAATTTGAAGTTATTTACATATTAAAGATTTTTTATTTTATGCTGTATTAACACCAAAATCTAAATTTTCTAGAGCGTCTGCAACTTGTTGACCGTCTGCCGAATTTTCAAAAATATTTGCTTACTCTACACACAAATACCTTTCATTTAAGCCCAACTTTGCATATGTACCTCATAAGGTAACTTACGTCAGATTTTCAGCGTTGCGGCGGGCGTCTGCTTTACGTAGGCGTCCGAATATCGACGTCTGCCGGCCGAATTAGGTATCTAGGAAATTTTCCCTACACATTCTGAAATTTTTAGGCATGTACCAATGAGGTAACCAAACCCAGATTTTCGTCTTTTTGACGAGCTGTCATTTGTGAAGTTGACCGCTGGACCCCGGCAGACGGCCGGTTTTAAGATATGCACATAAAGTAATTTTATCTAAGAAACTCAAACCTTTTGTACCCGATGAGGTAACTTATTTGCTTCTCGGCCGTAGGTCTACTACTGTACTCTATCTATCATAACAAAATGCGTACTTATCTCGGACTCACCCTGTAAAAGCCGATACAGCAAATATTTAATAGTAGGTATCTCACATTTAAAACCAAATTGAAATTCAGTTTAAAATCTATTAAGGCTTACCACCCCTCGATTCATCAAATCATCGTTTGTGGGCGTAAGATGTTTTAAGTTAAGGTAAATTGATATGGGACTCGAGAAAATGAGCTATGGCCTTCATTAGTCCTGTTTCATCGAAAATTCACAAACTGTGCACATTCCACAATCCACGGGAACTCCCGATTGTTTGCATATGAAGCAAACATTACCGACTTAATTTGTGTAAGCTGATGTAATTGTCCCGACATTCGACAACATTAATTGTATTGTATACAATGGTTTCTTCGAATTTGATCATCTATTTACTCTCTAAAATATTGCTTGACCAAAGTAAATTCGACTACCAAACTCACATCAAGTAATGTCTTTTTGAAACAATATAAAACATACTCGAAAATATATAAAACTGAGGGTTGAATTTTGTGAACGACGTTTAATTTTAGTAAATATTGTATTCAGGACGAAATAATTTTTCTCAAAAGCCTACAAAAGTCCTCAATTATAGTCTATTTTCAACATTTTAGACATGTCGAGTCAAAGCTTAAAACATTGGAAAGTCTCAACGACTTTAAAGCCGTTTATGAATAAATAATAAATTCTGGATTGCCATCGGCAGTAGGTACATAAAAGACACTGCACAACGTTAAAACCTGGCTCCCTAATTGCCCTAATTATTTAAAATTTTAGACGGCGACATTTTCATAATTTATGGCATGCGAAGGATTAAAACACAATTAGGAGCATAAGGCTTTTTATCAGTAGATGTAAGATTTGGCGAAGTCTTGTCTACAAAAAATTTTGTCGCTACCTAGATGATATGGTGAATTTTCAGATTATCGTTGTTTAGGAAATGTTTTCAATTTGAATTAAAACGGAAAAAGTTTTTAATTTATTGGACTTTGAGGGTGTACATCATTTTTTTTGTGGGTACCTGAAATTTAATTAAACAAAAGCATTATCAGATTATCAGCTTTTAACAGCATTTGGATGTGATACAATATTGATTCACCAGAACGCAAAATTATCGGGCCAATTCAACAAAATGCAAGTTTATTCTTACGGTAGAACACTCTAACTACTATTTAGGGCTGTTGGAGCATGAAGCATATTTTTTGAACCTGCTATTCAGAAATTTCTAATAAATTAATAAATGCGAACTAGTGCCAAAAATTTTGATTGATATGTACTAGTAATGCAAAAATATTAAATATTCTCACTCGACGAAACGCCAATAACATAAACTAAAATTCAACCCCAAATGAAAGGCGAGCTTTGAAACTTTAGAAATATGACGTATAAAATAACAGAACCTATACCTCATGCCTTTTATAGTGAAACCTTGTGTATACGAGTGTGAAGAAATTCATTATTTTCAAATATAAATTTCGAAATTTTGTTAAATTTATGTTTGAAATTTTTTACAAGGTGAATTTATTTAAATTAAGTTTAATTTTCTGGTAGTAATGCACCACGGTATTTGACATAATTTTATCAATTAAACAATGAAGTCATGATTAATCAAATACTGAGCTGTGAATTACTTAATATGCATAATTGCATAAAGATACCGGAACCTAAACCTAGTTCAATTAAAATGTTAGATTTTAACTTAACCTGAAACATGAGCTTTTCTGCAAAAACATATTTCTCTATAATTTCAACATCTTTGAAAATAATCAGGTATTTCATCCCACCTCTATAGAAGTAATTTTTAATTTTACTTTATCTGTTTTTTTTTTATTTTTTTTTTTTTTTCAAGTTCTTGCAATGTGTTTTTGATGTTTAGACCTCAAAGAATCATTTTGTTTTCTTACCCCACAGTTACAAGAAAATTTGACAGTCTTTTAACATTTAAAATCTTCTAAAATTCCCAAACATATTTTTTTCTTAAAACTTCACCTTTAAACTATATTCTACGCACCTTCTAAAGTTCGCGGCCTAATCACTGTCTGTTTTACAATTGCATAGACGTTCCTAAACGATTCCACTTTATTTTATTTAAACCGGTCCGGTGAAGATGCGACGCGTGACTGATGGACACAAAATTCGTTGGGTACGAATCCAGCGACGTCGGGATGCTGGCAACCGAAACAGACTGAGCCTGGAAGAGCGTCGCGGGCCCGGAGCTTTCTACCGTTGCCGCGCAATGGGATGCATTTTGCAGTTTGTTGTATTTTGTTTTGTGCTTTTCCAAGAACTCTATATGAGCCGGGAATCACAATGAGGATGACATAATTTTATTGAGAAATTAATTTTCTTTCAGATTTATCTTGCGGAGCGTTAGGTCGTGTTTGAACTTATTCTCAACATTTATGTTTTTGCAACCGACATAAATATTGAATTTTAAATAGCATTAGCAACCGACTCATATTTAAAGTCAAGCAGCGAAAAATATTACCTACGTTGTTTCCATAAAATTGCTTACTGCATAATAAAACATAATATAATATAGGCACAAATACATATTTGTTTTCCCATTAACCAGGATTGGTAGGATATGTGTGATCCTTAACTATGCGTAATCCTTTTTAATCCACCACATTGCCTCCTCCATAACGTTAGACACAGGCATTTAGATTGATAAGAAATTTTATGCAATTTTCTAATGCTCCTACTACTTTGACAACAACCCGTGGTGTTGTGGTCATAACCACTTGCATTTGTGAATCCAGTCCAATGATTCCAGCATCTACCTGGTCATATGTATATTCATTAATAATTGATCTATAGACTGTAACAAGCATTTGGATATGATCGTGACATCCCTTGAAAAATTTAAAAATTTCACCCTAATCGAAACAGTATTTTCCTCGAAGCCTAGATAACCTCAACTTTGTTTTGGAGGAGTGTAATTTTTTTTTTCCTGAAGTTATTTATCGAACTTGCCCTACTTCATGATAGTGCTTTTGACGTAATAGGCTGTTTCTTGAAAGTAGGAATTTCTAATAGCCTCGCTCACTTTGCAAGTCATTCGAATTAACGTTTTAACAATTACATTGGTTTCGCATTACTATTTTTTGGTTTGTGATGCAAGGTAAAAGCCTCTGTTTCCGGTTGACTATGTCATTTGTTTTTTTTTTTTTGATGAAATGAGTGTGCAAGTGAGTGCTCAGCTCTTTCATAGTGAATCTGATCTTGACAATAAGGGGTGTCAGTGCACAGACCGCTAAAGCTATTTTTGAAAGTATGAAATTCAAAATTATCGTTGAGAAAACAGCAGTATGATGGAAACAATCGTCCGCTAAAGCCAGTGTTAAGTTAGGCATGTACTGCTTCTTATATAATGGGACATTTTTTACTTCATTCAGACTTCATCTTGAATTCATCTTTATTCCATCTCCAATTTAGCTTCAATTCATATTTTTTAGTTATTTCTCTATTACTTCAATTTCCGATCTTCCGTTGAAAATATAACGTTCATTGTTTTTGGGAAAATACCCTCAAAGGTTTCACACTAGTTCGAGAACATTTTACCTTCGCTGTGGTTGTAAATTGGTGGAGAAGCTCCTAGGCCATGTTTATTAATGCAGTCCGTTTGGAAGATAACTTACCGTTTTTCTGGCTGGTACTAACTAATGTTGCTGATTGCATGTTCCACTCTCCTGTTTGCAAATTCTTATCTATTCAATTTGTACCTACCTGAATTTGATCTATTTGTTTCAATTTAATTCAATTACATGAATTGATGAACAAACCAAATTAATCAAGTACATATTTTCTTATCACTTCTATTGAATTCCGTTGTTTCCACATTTTAAATTTGGTTTTTGTTCGTTAATTGCATTGCATAATATCGATTTGTCCAAATATCCTCAGTTAATTCAGTTTTTTTTTTTTAAATTTCATTTTATAGAACATGCTTTATATGTCCATTCCAGTACATGGAAAAATTTGTTGTTGAGCCAGATTTGTTTCAGTAGGTATATCTTGTTTCTTCAGTTCGATTATTTTGGTCTAATTTGATTCTCGAACAAATCCTTCACATTGCACCCAGAATTGAGAAGCGAATAATACATTTTATCTAATAAAACCCATCCCAGTAACGAGTACAATTTACTTTTAGGCAAGATTTGTCTTACCATCTTTCGTTTCTCAAGTTTATTCAGTATCTTTAAATTTAATTTCATAGTATCACCATCATAGGCATTTACTCGCTAATGAGTATTATAACATTCTTGGCAGCATTATTAAAAGTGGGTTCTTTAATGGCCGAATAAGCCTATTCTGGACCCACAATTTCTCCCATATTGATTGCACTCCCAAATATCGGTAGACGGTCGCTGTTGTAAACCAGCTCTTATCAGATATTTTCGTTTTTTTTTTTCCACGATTCCGTTTGTCCTCTGCATCCGTCCGCCTTTGTCGTTCGAAATAATCCGAGCCTTGATGTATACTTCGTTGCCACACGTGTCTATTCGGAGCCGCAGCCTTCCAGTCGCCCTCATTGATCTGACACGCATCCATGTTTGTCTTGAAGATATCTTCGTATCGTTTTAAATTGGTCTACTTGATTGTGATAGACTTTTTTCGTTAGGAATACATAATTTGCTTAGCAAGACGTGATTCTGGCATGCGAACGACATGGCCTGCCAAGTGAAGGTGATGTTGGATGAGCATGGCTTCAATGCTGGTGGAATTGGTTTCCTGAAGGAAACTGTTGTTTGTTCGCCGGTCCGGCAAGTTTATTTTGTGTAGACTTCTTGAGCAGCGCTGGTGATACTTTCCTTAACACCTCAGGTGCCCTCTGTAGGTTGTCCAGGTTTCACATCCGTAGGGAACTGTTCTTATAATTTCAGAATAAATACTTTATCGAAATATTTTTCATTATGGAAAATTAATGACAGGCGGTAAGTGTACACTCTTTTGTATTTTCCTGATAATATGAGGTTGTATCAGTTCTAAGCATACCTAGAATCTGAAAATGAAGAAGGTTTTGTATTTCGTGCAATTTAATAATTTTCAATTCAGTTCAGAGCGCTTTCGGCTTAGGTCATCATCAGTGCAACCTGAAAGTGAGAGAAAAACTTTCCACATCTCATTTTGAGTAACTAGGAATACATATTTTAGGTCATTTTCTGCAAAGAAAACTAAAAAGTCGCTCCACTCACTTCTTCAGGTAAATACAGGAGTTCACAATCGGAGTTCAAATCAGTCAACATTGAATCGAACGAACTGCATAGACATAAGAATGCTTTAAAGTTCCCTATTATATTGCCTTTGGTTATAAAATGTTTAGTTAATTTGATAAAACAGTAAGTTATATCCGCCTACGTGAATGCTAGCGTCAGCAGTATTTCCTTATAAATACGGCGAGCAGAGACTTTTCAGATCATTCTATTATTTTTAGCTAGACTACAGTAATTAGAATCACAGATTCATTTGTTATCGGCTTTACGCCGCATCAATCTGGGTCTAGTATTTTTGGTTGTAATTTCTTAGTTTTTAATAAAATAAATAGTTTTTAAAAAACAAGATTTACTGAACGAAAAATATAATTGGCACAGTTCGGAGCGGATGTTTTTCAGAGTGCTATAGAGTCCTGAGTTTGAATTTTCAGAAAAGTTTATTCCAGTTCGTCCACTTTTTGAAAAAATTAAAAGAAGAAAAGAAGCATCAAGATCCAACGTACAAAGTTAAAGTGATACAGTTTCAAGCATCGTGCCTTGTAAGTAATCCCTTTTTCCTGAAACTTGTATTTTGTAATTGGTGTTTCATAATTTATTTCTTTTGAATAATTCTTTTTTTATTTAGAGTTTTTTTATCATAATTTTTTTTTTTCAATTTCAATTTGTTTTGGTACTGAGACCAAATACGAATAAAATAGTTTTAAGAAAGTCTGAATAATTAATTTAACTTCAATTTTTCAATTTTTATAGAAAAAAATAAAATTTCCAATTTTTAATTTTAAATTTTCAAGAAACTGAATAATTAATTTAAAAATTTAATTTTTAAAGTAAATAATAAAATTTCCAACTTTTATTTTTTCAAATTTTAATTTTCAAGTGACAATAATTAATCAAGAACTTCAATTTTTAAAGAAAAAAAAAATTCTAATTTTTAATTTTTAATTTTTAATTTTTAATTTTAATTCTAAGAAACTGAACTTTGAGATTAAATAAATAATTTTAAAAATATAATTGATAACTAAATAATTAATTTTGAAAGTATAATTGACGTCTAAATAAATAATTCATTTTAAAAATATAATTGATAACTGAATACTTAATTCATTTTAAATTTTGAATTTTTAATTTGAGAAAAACAATATCAATTTTGATTTATTTCCATAAATCATGAATATACAGACCTAATTTTGAATTTTTGAATTTTTTGAATTTTTGAATTTCTTAATTTTTAATTTTCAAGGAAAAAATATTTTTTTTTTTGAAAAAGTATTTTTATTTTTCTATCTATGTATATGTTCATTGAAAACATACATGTCAGATTCTGAAGAGGAATTACAGAACCTCTTGACCCAATTTAACCTAACTCATTTATACATATATTCCAAGTATTAATAATTCATTAAGAAATAATAATCATCAACCAAGAACCATGGGTGATAATTTGAAATCGATTGTACAATTACTTAAGCCTTTTGGTGGCGGAAAACAATACTTACAATATTTTATAACTAATATTGAAGAATTTTATACTACATATTATACTGGCGAAAATGCACAGAAGGAATATGTTATAACAGCGATTAAAACAAAATTAATCAATGAAGCAGTTTCCTTATGTCACGTCCTGACTTAAAAACCTGGCTTGGTATAAAGATCGCTTTAAGATTAAAATATGGAGACCCATATTCTAGACAAAATTTATTACAAGAATTAATGTACATATACTACTAAAAATATTGAAGAGAATATTTTTGATTATTAAGAGAAATTAAAAAGTTTAAATCACAGAATAACTTCTAAGAAATGAGTGATCAAAATTTAGTTGCAGTCGCAAATGTTTTGGTAGCCCAGAATGAAATAATGGCAATCCAAAATCTAGTCACAAACTCTCCTGTTGAATTAAGAACAATTTTAATGGTGCAAAATCCATAAACCTTAGATGCAGCTACAGGTTTCGTATTAAATTACCAATTAGCTGAAAACCATATGAAATGTAATACGCTGTGTCTAGCCTCCCGGCACCGGTATTCAAATGAATACCGGTTATGGCGCGTTTTAATTGACGTCATCAACAACCACCGGTAACTGTCGTGGAGCCCGGCTATTGCTATACAAGATGTTAATAATTAATATGTTCATTAGTATTGGGGCAGATTTATTATGAAGAGTAAAAAAAGTAAACAAAGTCGGCCGCGATAAGCTTTTATTAATGGAAAATAAAATTATGTATGACTTTTTATTATATGTAGGTACCATCGTCACCAAAAGTAACTGGGACAAAAATAATCCATATTAATCTCCTGGACTAAGTCTACTGTCATTCATTTCAATGCATTTATTCATAGTTTGACAAATATTTGACACTAAAAATTATATAATAGTACAAGAGCTAACATGATGCTGTCCCAGTTACTTGTGGTGACGATAATACAGGGTCATTTTGAAAGTTTGTTCAGCATTTGATCTTGTACAGCAACGCCGTTAATGTCCAGCAACATTACACAGGGTACCCCAAAATTAGAGGTTAATATTTTAACTGCGGATTCTACATCTCAAATTAACAGCAAAAATTCCTATAAACATGGGTCCAAGAGTACCCTATTTCAGAGATACTGGCTGTTAAAAAGGCTATAGTCCTGAATAATAAATGAAAATAAACCATACTATTCCCTTTTTAAACCACTACTACGAAAAGTGGATTAACGAAGTACCTACTTACCACTCTAATACCAATATCATAAGAAATAATAATACACAAAAGCTATTCCGGAATTAATCACAGCTTCAAGCAGCAAGAGAAACACGAGTTTGAATTTTGAATCCAATAGCCGGGACGCATGGAGGTAAGTAACACCCTGTTTAGTATTCGGCAATCCGTTCGACAACGGTTCGGTTTTTTAAATGTAACACCCGTAGTTGCATGGATGTGCGCTTTATCTGGTGTTACTTACCCTCGGTGTTAGATAAGTTTATTTACTATTACCATATTGTAAATAATTATTTTAGGGCATTAAAATTTTAAAATATGAGTATATGTATAAGTGCAAAATATAATTATTATTTTTATATTATTCTAAATTATACCGTGCGTTCGTAATTTAGCAGATAAAAACAATAAAAGAGATTTCTCGAAAAACCTCGGACACTAATTTTAATTTAGGAGAACGTCTTTTTCACTATTTGTATAGTTGTGGAACATCGAAAAATCCAAAAAGAAGGCCACGTTTCACATTTTTAAATAACACACTGTATATGACCTTTTTTTATTTGTTTTTTTTTGTGTGAAATAACAAGGAATTTATTAATATATAGGGTGGGCTCGAAAAACCGGAATTTTGTTTTGTATTTTTTTTGTTGCTGACCAATTTCCTATTGTGTGGATATAGACTACAAAATATTCAGAACAATTGTGTACGATAGGTATATACTGAACCACAGATTGAACATAAATAGAGGAGAACATGTTACTCCTTACATTACTAACAGTGAAATGCTCAAGATGAAAGAAATAAGATTTTTACATTTTGTTGTTTTGATACAAAATATTATTTAGAACTCAGAATATCTCTCCGGTGAGGCTTGGTGACATTCATACCAGGTCAACAAGGAACAGATACTTTCGAATTACATTGTACTGAATTTTTTAAATCTTCTTTCTCTTATTTGGGCCTACATGTGTACATGATACCAAAAAGAAGAATTAACGAGCAAATTAATAAAATACAGAAAGTTTGAAACATAAAAAACTAATATTATATCATCTATACTATGTATCTTATAAAGGCATTACTGTTAAACATTATGTAAATGCCAAAATCTGTCCAGGGTAAGTAACACCCGATAAAGAAACTCTCCGGTGCGATATCGGGTGTTACATTCAAATTTGCGAACGTGAGCCAAATGGGTGTTCTTACCTCCATGCAGCCGGGACCCACGATAAATCCCGGCGGTCGTTGATGGAGTCATCGAAAACGCGTCATAACCGGGACTCGTATGAATACCGGTGCCGGGAGGCTAGACACAGCGAATGTAATAATTCAATTAATAAAAATACAAATACACAAAATCCATACACTAATTCAAAACAGAAAACACAAACGTTTACACAATTCCCTCGTAGATAATTTGTGCAAACACAGTTTCCACAGAAACAATTTCAACAATCACAATTTCAGCGATCACAATTTTCCTCACAACCTATAAACATTCAGCCAAGAGCGAATTATCAACAGAAATTCCCAACTAGTGCACAAACTTTTGGAAAAAACTATAATAAACAATCCAATGTATTTAAGAAAAATACAAACCAACAATTTCCAAAACCGACACCTATGTCCGGAGTTTCAGTGCAACCTCGCTTTCAGTGCAACCTCGCACTCACGCATTTAAACAAAATTTCCAAAAAAGACCCGTTCAATACACAATTAAGGAAGAAAATAATATTTTACAATTAATTCCAGTTGAACAAGATTTTTCAGAAAACGAAAATTTTGAAGACGAAATTGACCTGTCCTCTGGTGAAAACCAGGAAAATCAAAGTGAATCCGAATATCAAGATTTTGAAAATCCTGATGAGCAACAATTTGATGAATCCGAAAATTTTTGTTTAAAAGTCTCGGATCAGCATTTACTTTGAATGAATTCCAAATTAATCAATTACCTTTTATAGAAATTCAATTTCCACCTTGTAAATTATTAATTGATACCGGAAGTCATGTCTCACTAATAAGACCTTCCATAGCTGAAAAATACTTTAATCAGTACATAACTAATACAAAGTCTAAATTATCCACATGTACGGGAACAACCACAATAATTAAGCGATAAATTAAAATTCCAATTTTAGGAGAATATAACATAAATGAAGTAGAAATGCTCATGTATTTATTTCATGATTATTTCGATGAAATTATAGGAATTAAAGCTCTATATGATAACAAATTAAATATCGATTTTGAAAATATGCGTCTTGTAAATGATCAAACATGTATACCATTTCAATTTAGAAGTGACTTTGAAAACCAAACTATCTAAATTCCTCCTAACACAGTTCAAAAATGTGAATTTCTTACAAGAAATCCAGACGGAACTAAAATAATAACTGACATTGTAGAAGATGAAAATTATTATATACCATCAACTATCAATACAATTAAAAATGGTAAAATTCCTCTTGATGTCTATAATTTAAAAGACAAAATCCTCACATTAGATTGTCATATTGATGATATTCAAGAAATATGTGAACTATTTGAAGAAGAAAATTATCAATTGTTTAACGTAGAACAGATAATTACCCAAAAACAAATGAATATAAAGAGAAACCTTATGAAAAAACGTCCCTAAACCTTTTAAGAACTGATCATTTAAACTCAGAAGAAGTTAAAGCTTTACCTAGAGTCTTTCACAAACCCAATGATAAATGATCATTCACAAATGAAGTTAAACACGAAATTGAGACCAAAGACGAAATACCAGTTCACACAAAAAGGTATAGATATCTATATATTCATAAACAAGAAGTGAACAAACAAATCCAGAAAATGCTGAAAGATAACATTATTCGACCATCATGTAGCCCGTGGTCATCCCCTGTCTGGATTGTACCTAAAAAGTTAGATGCTTCAGGCATAAAAAAATTGCGAATGGTCTTAGATTATAGAAAAATCTATGAAAAAACGATAGACGATCGATACCCATTACCAAATATAACAGACATTCCCGACAGACTTGGAAGAAGTAATTATTTTACTACTCCAGACTTAGCTTCTGGATTCCACCAAGTTGAAATGCATCCAAACTCACTAAGCAAAACAGATTTCAATGTAGAAAATGGACATAATGAATTTAACCATATGCCCTTTGTATTAAAAAATGCCCCAGCCACATTTCAAAGAGTTATGGACAACGTACTAATAGGTTTACAAAACAAAATATGTCTAGTTTACATGGATGATATTATTATATTTTCCACTTCTCTTCAAGAACATATTGCAAATCTTAAAAAGATATTTGAAAGATTATATTAATTCAATCTAAAAATTCAATTAGACAAATCAGAATGTTTAAAGAAATCAGTAGAATTCTTGGGACATGTCATAACCCCAAATGGTATTGAACCAAACCCAAAGAAAATCGAAGCAATAAAGAAATTTCCAATACCAAAAATCGTAAAAGAAATTAAATCATTTCTGGGATTGATAGGATATTATCGAAAGTTCATAAAAAACTGCGCTAAAATCACAAAACAAATTTTCATTGTTTAAAGAAAGATAAAAAAGTAATCCACGATTCTGAATTTCTAAAAAGCTTTGAAACTTGTAAAAATTTATTGATCAATGATCCTATTTTACACCCTGATTTCAATAAACCATTTTTATTGACTACAGATGCATCAAATTATGCTAATGGTGCTGTATTGTCACAAGGACCAGTAGGTTCAGATTTACGAATTGCTTACGCAAGTCGTACTTTAAACCCTGCGGAATGTAATTATGCCACAATTGAGAAAGAATTACTAGCCATAGTATGGGCAACTAAATACTTTAGACCATACTTATTTGGACAGAAATTTACAATTTTATCTGACCATAAACCACTTCAATGGTTATTCTCTGTTAAAGAACCTGGATCTAATTATTCCGATGGAGATTAAAATTAGCAGAATATGATTACGAAATCAATTACAAGAAAGGAACTCTTAATTTGGATGCAGACGCATTATCAAGACCTCCTTTACAACTAAATGCTATTTCCAGATCAGATTCCAGTACAAAATCAGATTCTGATGAAAAGTTTCATAAAACTTTAGGAGCAATGTTAAAAGACACACCACTTAATAATGACGAAATAATTGAGAAATATTTCAAAGATACTAAAAACTTTAAACCTCAAATACAAGCAAAAAAACCTATTAATAAAGGTAAAGAAATTAAAATAAATGACGAACATAAAGATATTCCATTGTCCGAATCTACTCGTTCAGCAGATTCACCACAAAGAGAAAAAGTAAAACCTAAGATTTAAATCTTATCTCGAATAATACCTCCAAAAAGATTGTAGAAAAATTCAATTGAAAAAGATACAATTGAAGAAGACATAATTCAAAAAGATACAATTGAGAATGAAATAATCGAAGACGATCACACTATTCACACTTCTCTTGAAAACCCTAGTCTAGGAGCCCCTTATACAAAGAAACAGGTAAATCTTTTTGCTAATCAAATAATTTTTAGGTATTCTAACAATAATGCTATTCGCAAAGAAAGTAGGTATTATTCCATTTCCTAACAAGACAAGAATAACATTCTTTTTACCTAATGACCCATTAGAAGATCAAATTATTAAATTAATAAAGGAATATCTTCCACCAAATACGTATTGTATGTATTTCCATAACAAAACGTTAGAACTTATTATACTAAGAGTTCTAAGTACATCATTCAATTCGAATTCGTTCAAGTTATGTATTTCCAATTCCTTTGTCGAAGACATAACAGAAACTGATGAGCAGCAAGAAAAAATCAAACCATACCATGAGACTAAAACATCTCATCGCCGAGTTACAGAAAACGTTTCATCTTTAAAGAAACGATATTATTGACCTAATCTAGAAAAAGACGTACAAGCATATGTCAAAACATGCGAAATAATATGTAATAAGACAAAATATGGAAAGCAACCCTACAAAATAATATTCAAACCAACTCCAATCGGTTCAAAACCCTTTGAACAACTTTATATTGATACATTCGTAGTTTCGAATCAAAAATTCCTAACAATTATTGACAGCTTTCCGAAGTTTGCACAAGCTATCCCAATTATTAGCAAAACTTCAGTTGAGATTGCATCAAAATTAATAAGATATTTCAGTGACCATGGAATTCCACAACGAATTACTTCTGATAACGGAACTGAATTTAAAAATGCAATTGTAACAGATTTATGTACTTCACATGAAATTGAATTTCATTATACGACACCTCGAAATCCTAATTCGAATAATCCTATTGAAAGGCTACATCCTACCCTGAGTGAAAGTTTGACAAGCTTGAAATTACAAAGCCCTAATAAAAACATTAATGATTTAATGGTAATTGCAATCTTGAACTATAACAGCATACATAGTGTCACAGGTTATACACCTTTCCAAATAATTAAAGGCGATTTAAATTATTCAATACCTATTGAAAATTCACAAAAAAGATTACCACAGATTATATTATTAATCTTGCCGAATCATTAGAAGCTCTAAATAATGTAATTTATGACAAATGAATATCAAAACAAACACAGAATTTAGAGAAAATCAATGAACAACGTGAAAAAGAACCTGAATTGAAGGATCCTATTTTTATCAAGCAATTTGACAGAAATAAAATTAGTCCTCGATATGGTGCTAAAACACAAGTCAGATTTAGTAAACAAATGGTAAAGCGACAACATTTTGTTTCAGAAAAACCAAAATGTTCCTGGCAGCTTTCATCATCCTCCTCATAGGAATTTCCAGTAACGCCTACACGTTAACTCCACTAAGAAATCCTATTTTACCGATTTCTTACATTACAACACATGTTATCACATTAATACTATCCTTATTGGAAAAAGTATTAAAACTCTCGAAATAACTTTAAAGAGTTTGAACAATACTTCTCTAAATCTAACCAAATGTTCTAATAAAGACACAATTGTTACTTTATTACAAATAAATATTGAAACTAGTCAATCACGTATCAATACCTTAAAGAAATTTGTTAAACAATTTTCACACGAACGCAATAAACGTGGCGTATTCAATTTCATAGGTACAGCACAAAAATGGCTGTATGGTACATTAGACGCAAATGACGGCGATAGATATGATTCTTACATTCAAACATTAAATGAGAATCAGCAAACTATTGATAAAAATCTGGAAGATCAAACAAACGTACTTAAACAAGTAACGAAAAAATTTCATGATCGATTTTTAAATATCGAAAATAATCAGATAAAAATTTTAGATAAGATGAGAAATATTTCGACGGATAATCAAAATATTCAAACTATCTTAATGATGAATCTAATTTTAGAAAATATCAATATGCACATTAGTAAACTACGCGAGATAATTAACCACATTCAAAAGGCGATAAGTTTTGCACACGTAGGCATAATGCACTATACAATACTGCAGCATAATGAGCTGAATTTCATCTTGAAAAATATACCCGCCAGACAACAAGTACCGTTTGATAACGTAATTAGCACGTTCACGACCGCTATTATGAAATTTGACGATGCTTGAAACCAACCGCGTTTTTTTGGGTAGTATAACTTTTGACAGAAATAATATATTTTTCACGGGTTATATGTGTTGTGTTATATATTTTTTGGATTTACATTGAATGTCACATATATGTGACACCGGTTTCCTGTAAGTTTTCCATTAAAATTTACCACCTGTCACAATGGAAAACCGTGCGACACACATGTGTGACATAAACAGTTAGCTGTTCTAGACCCTCGGCTACAATGTATAGGCGATAATTTTTGCTCAATATCCAGTGAGAGTTACCTGGTAACGTCAAACTCTAGTAGAACAGTCTAGAAACAAAAGAAATCTACACTAGTTGGGAGACGATTTAAACCACAGCTTCCAGAGGCTTATGACTGAAACAGACTATCCAATCCTGAAACTATGCGACACAATTGTGTGCCAGACAGCCCCAGAAACTGATGCCAAAACACATCTGTCGCCGCTGAACCGCCCGGGAGTTATTTGCATTCAATCATTGTAGGGTCATTGTCACTCATGTGTGACATCAGTTCCTGACAAATACTGCTTGTCACACATGTGTGACTTGTGGTCGTGAACGTGTTAAATACTATGAGACAATGTCCTCTCATGTAATAATTCAAAAGGAACTAATTATATTTATTTACTATATTCACACCAATAATTAGTCCTAAACCTTTTATATTGTATAAATTATTTCCTATACCCATCTAAAATTATACAATTAGTGTTAAGTATCCTTACCTTTTACTTATCACACACACAATGCTTTACAAATTGTCCAAATATTGAAGACATTTATTTGTGCAAAATGGAATTATTGAAACAAGATGAGCCCTGTGTTCCCGACATTGTATCTAGTGAACAACAATTATGCCCATTTACGAAAATTCTATATGAAGAAGCGACAGTTGAAGAAATACCCAATAATCAAATATTGGTTATTCAAAAACGACATGTGACAGCAATGCTGCAATTAGACCAGAAAAAATACATGGAAATCATTTCCAGTCCATTGTATTATTTTTAGCTAGACTACAGTAATTAGAATCACAGATCCATTTTTTATCGGCTTTACGCTGCAGCAATATGAGTCTAGTATTTTTTGTTGTAATTTCTTAGTTTTTTATAAAATAAATAGTTTTTAAAAAACAAAATTTACTGAACGAAAAATATAATTAGTATTATAATATCTTTTTATGTTATTTTCGTATTTTCTAGAATATTTGTTTTTTCTCCTGGATGATTTGCAAATTTTGTTATGAAATTGACACATGACTAATGATTGTTGGTTGACCCAGCTGATAGTTGCAAATGATCCAACGACTCTCACAAGTTGGAGTCTGTCAGTGTGTTTTTATGATGAATTAACTTCAGCTTAAAATTCTCAGAAGGACGAGCATTCAACCCTCTCATTGCTACCCTGAGATCATCCTAGAGTGCATGGATGTTGGGTTTTTTTTTAAACTACGAATAGCCAGAGCCACATTTGTAACCAAAGTTTGCAGATACATCATAACAACAAACTGACAGACTCCAACTTATGAATCTCATTGGATCATAAGCAACTATCAGCTGGGTTAACCAACAATCATCATGTGTCAACTTTAGGACAAAATTCGCAAATCATCAAGGAGAAAAAACAAATCTTCTAGAAAATACGAAAATAACCTAATTATTATGATACTGTTGTATGGCAATTTCTTGTATAATAATTTGTGATAAAAAAATAATAATTAAATCGTTGTAATGTCCATGTACTTCGTTTACTGATTTTAACTCCGATTGTGGACTCCTGTATCTACGTGATGAAGTGCGTAGAGCAATTTTCTAGTTCTCTTTACAAAATTTTCAACCGAAAATATTTATTTCTAGTTACTCAAAATGAGATGAAGAAAATGATGATGGCCTAGACCGAAACCGTTCTGCACTGAATTGAAAATTAATAAATTGCGCGAAATACACATCCTTCTTCATTTCTATATTTCCTGACGTGCATGCATTCATAGCTAGAATATGCAATAAGTATAGTTGTTCTTTGTAAGACAATGAAGATAAGAAATATCGGTTTGGAACTTATTGGTCCTCTAAAAGTCCATTTTAGTTGTCCCCTGCATTTTTGCGGTTCTGTCAAAGGACAGTTGCAATACATCTGAGCTATAAGTACGTGACAATGCTTCTGACGATGTTGTTGTATATTATAATGGTATTTGTTTTGTCGATATGTTTGTCCCAAATAAAGTCCATTTAGTAGGGATATTGCCTGACGTCCTGTAACGAACTTCCTGGAATTTTCGTTACTAATTAAATTGCGCTTCAAATTTATATTGATTATTGCTTGACGCCTGACCTTGTCGGTAAAGCGCTCTCCAGTACCGCTGTCCGCGCGACTTTAATCGGAAATTCACGTGTCGACTCGGCATCACTTCGGGACGGAGGCTCTGACGCGCTGTTTCTGGCTAATAAAACGAGTTTCGCACAGTCGATTCGGGGAGTCGCTCCAGCGAGACGGTCGAAGCAACATCTACCGCCTGGAGACAAGCTGCCTGCCGTTCCACCAGAGCCGAAGCCGACCGAAGCCTAAAGGTAATCCTCCGAACCGTTTATTCCGCCGCCGCCGCCCGCAGCTCGTAGTGCAGAAGACCGTCGCCGTCCGCCAGACAACCATGACACCGTGAGTACAGGTATTTTCTTGTTCGCTTCCCACGCATATGGGCAATGGGGCCACAGGCTGGATCGTTACTCTGTGGCACCATTCTCTACTATGCCGAGGGTTTGGGGGCTATCGTGTTGGCTCGTTCCGCGATATCCCTCACGTCTTCTGGGGTCGACAAGTTACGTTTCCGCTTCCCACGCATATGGGCAATGGGGCCACAGGCTGGATCGTTACTCTGTGGCACCATTCTCTACTATGCCGAGGGTTTGGGGGCTATCGTGTTGGCTCGTTCCACGATATCCCTCACGCCTTCGGGGATCTACAGTCTCCGTCTTCGTCATTCCCACGAGAGGGGAATGGGGTCATTGGTTGGATCGGTTCCCAGTGGCACCATTCTTTTCCGCGCCGACGGGTTAGGGGAGTATCGTGCAGGCTCGTACGACGTTATTCCTCTCTCCGTCTGGGAGTGTGGAGTATGGAGTATTAGAACCTGTGCCCGGCCGCTCCGTTTCATTCGCGCAAGCGCTTTAAGCTTTCACTTATACGAGCTGGGGGCAAATGCGATTACCGCACCGTACCGAATATTACCGATTACCGAACCGTACCGAATATTACCGATTACCGCACCGTACCGTATTACACCGATTACCGAACTGTTCCGAATTTTGCCGACTCTCTTACCGTATACCTTACCGTAACGCGTAACCGCATCCGCTACGTTCTACCGAAACGCTCTCTATTATTTCGTTACCCCCCCCCCCCTCACTGTTTCTTCGTTAGAGTTTAGTTATTCTTTCCTGTTTAATTAATTGTGAGGAATAAACATGTTATTCAGTTGATGTTGAGTTATTCTTTTCCTGCGCACGACCTCTGGTTTTTCTTTCTCCACTGTAACAAGCTACCTGGTGCACGTGGACCCTCGACCACGTTAATCCCGAGGGCGGCGCCCGAGAAAACCGATGGATCATTGACCGAAAGTTATCACTTGACCGATAAAGCTTGCCATAGCTTATTACCCAGAAAAACCTGTTACAGTCCTTGTATATTTCGTGCGTCGTCTGAGGTTTCTTTATCCGAGATTTTCATTCCTAGGTATTTGTATTGAGTGCGTTATTCAATTTTTGCATGCTAATCAATTTCAGGTTTTGTAATTCTCCTTCTTATAGTCATATTTTGCTTTTATCAGATTTACTTCCAAACCTCATTTCCCCCTTCAATTCACGTGTCATTTACTCAATATAGTTATATACTTGGCCATCTGCATATCTCAGAGTCTATCTATTGTATTCATGGGGCGGTTTAAGTACCCATATGTCTGTTCTTTTTCCACCCCTTGAGCGCTCGTTTCATTTATATTTCAGAAAGTGTTGGTGATAGGCAGCATCCCTGCTTATGTCCTTTAGTAGCTGTTAAGACCATGCCGATGTTGCCCCCTTTCTAATTCGGCGTGCGTCACTATTGAGCGTTCTTACTGCTCTTATTATTTTTAGGTTAATATTGCACTCTTCTACTAGTTCTCTCAGCTTTTTTATGGGGATATCGTTCATATGCTTTTTTAAATTCACAAACAGTAGATGAAATTCTTGGTCAGGCTAGTTTCTTTTCTCTCACGTGGGTCAAACTAAATAACTGGTCTACTATTGATCTTTATTGCTTCCATGCCTACTATATAGGTTCTCCATAAATTTCTCATCGTCCTGAAGTTCTTTCATTTTCAAATATGCTACACTATTTTTTAACTTCTTCCTTCCATACCAAAGAAAAAGAGTCCAAGAAATTCAAATTTTCACAAGAAATGTTTGGTTTCTTGTGATTTCAAATTATCTGTCCTTTGGATTAGAAAATAGGCAATGCAAAATTATTAGCAGAAAAAAAAAATGGCAGTCGGCTTGCCATGGCAGAACAAGATTTCACCTTTTCTAGTGGTAGGGGTTGTTGATTTATTACTTTTTTTTTCTGTGATTGTATTATAAATATTCCATAAAAAGTTTAGAGATTTACTCATAAGCAACTCCAGTTTCCCGGTGGAAAAATAATGATAAAATGTCAACCCATGATCGCAATTTGTCTGCGGTCGCGGTTGCCTGGAGGTCTCACAAACTTATTTGAATTTAGAAAAATGGGGACAGACGCTGGAAAATTTTAGCATTTTAATATCTCTGTCCAATCCTGAAAACATCGTAAACTGAACAAAAATGCAGCTGCGACTGACGTCATAGAAACTCGAGATGAACCGATGCAACCCGGCTTCTAATCTCCTTTAGAACCTCTTCAAGCAAGCAGAAGGTAACGGCAACGCGAGATTTCCTGAATGAAAATATACTATTGTAGGCTTATCTTCTTGTTGTCTTGGGTTTTTTTTTGTTTAAAGAATGCGAACCGGATACACAGAATCGAATTTAATTGATAGACAATAAATAATCAGGCAAGACACACACGCAACACTGAACACTCAGCTCTTTTAAGCAAATCAACACTTCTTCTCAATTGTAGATACAATCATCATCTTGATTTCAGAACGATTTCGATTTCGTTTTCGTTCTTCCACGTCTTTTTACTTTCTGCTGCTGCCTAACTAATTAAAAAAACAGCAGAACGTCTTTCTGTTGCCCTAACAACAGCTTTTTCCGCAGACCTCGCGGATTATTTCTTCCTGCTCGTGCGCCATATAGCGTCAAAACAGGAACAACTTTTGTCCCGGCTACACGCCACGCCCCCAAAACATGTCATTCAACGACTGGTATTTTATTCGGTGTTGCCAGCTTGCACCACAAACTCTCCGACGTCTACATATTGCGAAGGTAAAAACACCGCCTGTTATTTGAAAAATATAAGTGTTTCAATATTCTGAATGGTCCAATTGAACCGCATGAAACACTTTTACTTTCTGGCACAATTAGCTTACCTACTCAATCCTTCAACTCAACTTTTGGATCCATGAAGTGTTCCAAGCCTGACTGGAACGTGAGCTCGGCGCCACCTATCTTACCGGCTAAATAAGAAAACCCTGCGATGTTGATCCGTTCAAGTTGAAAGTTTGTGAAGATAATTGTAAGCTATAGAAATAGAAAGAAATAATAAAACAACAATATTTGAAAACAGATCAAATTGGTTTATTGTGATTCATTGCTATGATCTATTGGTCTTGACAAATAGGTTAGGTACTGCTGTTTGACTTATGCAATTCAATAACAATTATGACAAAAGGTAAAGCAAGATTTCACTTGCGAGTGATCATCCCCTTGCGCAAATAATTAAAATAAAATTAAATAGTTACTAACATTTAAGTAACGATTATAGAAATGACATTAAAAAACTAAATTAAAAATAACAGAATCAACTTTCACAAACTAATGGGGTTATAGCAAGACAGCAACAATATTATCACGAAGATTTATAATAAATAATATAAAAAAAGAGTCCCGGAAAATTGTTCGAACAGAAACTTGTTCGAAAGGAAAATTGTTCGAACGGAAAATTGATCGAAAGGAAAATTGTTCGGAGGGAAAATTGTTCGAAAGGAAAATTGTTCGAATGGAAAATTATTCGAAAGCAAAATTGTTCGAATGGAAAATTGTTCGAAAGGAAAATTGTTCGAATGGAAAATTGTTCGAAAGAAAAATTGTTCGAATGGAAAATGGTTTGAATGGAAAATTGTTCGAAAAATAAATGTATTTATACGCCTCGGAAACGTAAATCCACCAAAAATGTGAAAAAACCTTTTTTAAATACAACAGGTCGAAATTTCAATTATTATTGAATCTCCGATTGCTCAGGGCGCAGGTCAAAATATTATTGGCCTACAGTACACTTCTAACCAGTATTAAATAAACTGTAACGACACTAACCAAAAATATGCAAACTAACCCAAATTAACCCGTCCACGTAATGCGTGCTAGTCCTTGTATGTTAATATCGAATTTAAAAAACCAAGCGCGCTTCGCGCTCCTATTGTCAAGCAGTGCGCTTTTAACGGTATTAAACAAACTGTAACGAAACTAACCAAAAATATGCAAACTAACCTAGAGCAACCCGTTCACGTAATGCGTGCAGTCCTTGTATGTTGATATTAAATTTGAAAAACCAAGCGCGCCTAGCGCTCCTATTGTCAAGCCTATCGCTTTTAACCAGTATTAAACGAACTGTGACGAAACTAACCAAAAATATGCAAACTAACCCAAACTAACCCGTCCACCTAATGCGTGCTATTCCTTGTATGTTAATATTGAATTAAAAAAACCAAGAATTAAGAATTAGGGACAAATATTAGGAATTAAGGAATTGGGTAACTCCGGCCATAGATTCATTTACGATTCACAGTTAAACTATTTATTTTTCGAAAAAAAAAAAACAATTTTCTGTTCGAACAATTTTCTTTCGAACAATTATTTTCGAACAATTTTCCGTTCGAATAATTTTCCGTTCGTACAATTTCCTATTCGAATAATTTCCCGTTCGAATAATTTTCCGTTCGAACAATTTTCCTTTCCAACAATTTTCCATTCAAACAATTTTCCGTTCGAACAATTTTCTGTTCGAACAATTTTCCGTTCGAACAATTTGCTTTCGAACAATTATTTTTGAACAATTTTCCGTTGACGATAACAAAAGAACCCTCAGCTTGTGAACGTTATTAATCATTCATTTAAAGTTTACTATGAATGGCTACTAAAAAACAACCTGAAAATAAATGTAAATAAAACAAACTATTTATATAATTCTCAAACAAAAAAATAAAGCTCTGACAGACATAGACATTAAAATTAATAACAAAAAGATTTGAAAAGTGCACTATTGTAAATATTTGGGTTTGATTGTTGATGATGAACTTGTGTTTGAGCGACATGTAAATGCTCTGCAAAATAAATTGGCTTCTGCATATTGGGAAATGGACTGAGAAATAAAAGAATTTAATTATCGATATTCAATATATTTATTATATCGAACACAGCGTGGAAAGCAGAGCGTGTGAACTCATAGAACTAACCATAGGAACTGACTCAACATCAAGACAGACCTAAAACACACGGAGCGGTTTTTGCCGAGTCGGCCGCCGACTCGGTCACCAATGCGGCGTCTCGTTTATGAAACTTCTATTCTATGAACCAGACAGTGTCACGTCGAAGGCGGCTGCCGCGCGGTGGCCGAGCGTACCCTGC
Source organism: Ceutorhynchus assimilis (assembly GCA_917834065.1). Classification (NCBI taxonomy): domain Eukaryota; kingdom Metazoa; phylum Arthropoda; class Insecta; order Coleoptera; family Curculionidae; genus Ceutorhynchus; species Ceutorhynchus assimilis. The sequence goes on from OU892277.1 coordinate 64,569,433, forward strand.
TGGCTATCATGTGCCGCGCGCGGTTTTACGACTCTAGTCGGCACACGCTCGGCGCATCATTTCCTGTTCGCTTATGGAAGGAAACACACGTCGAGCGGTTTAAGTACGGTTTTTTGATTATCGTGAACATCAGTGTTGCCACTGAGAATAAAATTACGGAAAATTTGAACGTTGAGAGGCTAATTTATGAAATTCACGTAAGGCAAGCGAGTTGGGATATGCGCTCAAAGGAATATTCTAATAAAATCCAACAAAAATCTTCGTCACCAGAAGATGCCATTGCGTACGGTGTGAGTGTACGCAAACAACTGGCAACAGCGAGATTATGCATTTTTGAATTAGTTGATCCGCCAGGCGCGGTAACGCTGTGTGTGTTTCGAGCCGCTCCTCTGCCGAATCGGTGCCGACTCGGCAGAAACCGCTCCGTGTGTTTTAGGCCTAATAATTACAATACAACCCTTTCTTAAGTAAACAATTCCTCATCTGTTTATCTTATATATAAAAACTATTATAAACACATTCAGTCATCCGTAGCTGCAATATAAAATAGCAAAGTATAGGCTTAGTCTAGGAAAATTGTCGATTTTCAAAAAAAAATTCCTACCCAAATGAACTTTTCAGGGATGATAGGGGGAGGGTGGGTGATCATAAAACCGAAAATATCAAACATTCACCCCTCTGGCGTTTTGCGCTATAGGGGTTGAAAGTGCGCCATTGGCGATTACTTGGTACCTATTGATTTTACAAAAAAATGTTTCAAATAAAAGATGTGCAACATTATTTGATCTACAATGTTTATCTAAAGACTTTTTTGATAAGGGGCCCTCTGTGGTCATAAGGGCCGTTTGAAATTTTATAATGAAAATGAAAAATTTTAACCAACGTAAAAACATTTTCTACAACTCATACAACATTTTTGCTCTATGAACTTTTTACTCACCCCCTACCGTTTTTCAATAGGGGTAGTTTAAAGTTTTTTTATTTTTTTACAAAAAAAATTTCTCAATAAAAGTTTTATAAGATGACATTTCCTACAATTTTTCCCAATCAACTTTTTTTGTAACTCACCCCCATTCAGCGGGGGGACACTTCCCTCGGGGAAATTTTGGTTTTTAGGGGTTTAGGTATATTAAAAAAAAATTTCTTTTCTGGCCTTTAGTGCATATAAAAAGTTGCAATTAACATTGTATTAAAAGGATTTTTTTCACCACCTTTTTGTTTTTAGGGGTAGTTCGCCTATTTTCAACTTTACAGAAAAAATTTATTAAGAAAACTTGTTCATTTTATTATTTTGAGCAACTTTTTTCTATAACTTTTTTTTTGTAAAGTTAAAAATAGGCGAACTACCCCTAAAAACAAAAAGGTGGTGGAAAAAAAAATCCTTTTAATTCAATGTTAATTGAACCTTTTCATATGCACTAAAGGCGAGAAAAGAAAAAAAAAATTATTATATACCCCTAAAAACTAAAATTTCCCTAAGGAAGTGTCCCCCCGCTGAATGGGGGTGAGTTACAAAAAAAGTTGATTGGGAAAAATTGTAGGAAATGTAATCTTATAAAACTTTTATAAGGATTTTTTTTTGTGTGAAAAAATAAATAAACTTCAAACTACCCCTATTGAAAAACGGCAGGGGGTGAGTAAAAACTTCATAAAGCAAAAATGTTGTATGTGTTGTAGAAAAAATGTTCACGTTGCTTTAAATTTTTCATTTTTATTATAAAACTTTAAACGGCCCTTATGACCACAGACGGCTCTTAATCAAAAAAGTCTTTAGATAAATATTGTAGATCAAATAATGTTGCACATCTTTTATCTGAAACATTTTTTTGTAAAATCAATGGGACCCAAGTAAACGCCAATAGCGCACTTTCAACCCCTATAGCGCAAAACGCCAGAGGGGTGAATGTTTGATATTTTCAGTTTTATGATCACTCACCCTCCCCCTATCATCCCTGAAAAGTTTATTTGGGTAGGAATTTTTTTTTGCAATACATGTATTTTTCGACTATTTTCCTAGACTAGCTTATAATCAAAGTTTAATTTAGCAATTTTTGGTTCACTGATATGAATATCCGTTTATCCAACGCGCCGCCACCTCAAAAATTTGATCAATTAAACTCAAAGTAGGTAATAAAACTTAAACCTAAAGTAAATAACATAAACAGGCCTGCTTTCCTTATGTGTTTCTCTGGGGAAAATTACAATAACGGTCCAGCATTTGCTGCTCGGGATTAGGAAAAACCCAGAAAAACCTAATCAAACCATTTAACTTATTCACTAAGCCTAATTCTATTGTAATGTCTTCAAATTTTACTTGCATAAATGGTTTGGTGAACATGTCTGCTAGTTGTTTCTCTGTGGACAAATATTTTATATTAATTACTTTCTCTATCTGTTCATTGAAAAATGATACTTTGTATCAAAATGATTTGATCTTTTGTGATTTGTTGGATTATTTGCAATACTTATGCAACCATTATTATCCTCCTGGGTCATAATTGGCTCTGATAGTAATATTTATGTATATTTTCTGCTAATAATTTTAACCAAAGAGCCTCTGTGACAGCTTTAAAAAGAAAGTCATATTATTCGGCTTCAGTAGATGATGCGCCGCTACTGACGACTGCCTTTTTGTATTCCAACATATCACACAAATTTCAAACAATTTAAATAAATATCCTGTTGTGCCTTTTATATTGTTTATATCATCTCCACCTTCCTAGTCAGGATTAATAGAATCAATAAAGAAATTGATATATTCACAACTAAAATATTGTGTCAACTTTACATTGATTTTACCCTTAAGATATCTAAGGACCCTTTTCAAATATTGCCCAAGCTCTTTATTATTTTTGTTTTAATACCTGCTCAAAATATGACCAGCGGTACTTAAATCAAGCTTGATGTACATAACATAATATACATTAAACAGACGATTAGATTACGGCAAGGGCTATCATGTTTTTCTTCTGAATTTAAACCAATCCAATTCAGTTTACCAAGAAGTGGAGTGCTGACACAGCTGATGGCACAACAGTCATGCATATTAAATTTATGTAAAATAGTTTTTTTTTATGTACCTAGGTATATACCTTTGTGAAAATTGATCAAGAGTAATTTTATTTTTGATTACCTTTTAATTTTAATACCCAAAAATAGTTTACTGTCTTTCAAACAAACCATAAATCGGTTATTTGCCAAATACCTTTTGAAACTATTCAATGTACTATTATCTGGAGTGGCAATTACCATTTACATAAAGAACTACATAAATATTTTTACATAATGCACGTTTGTCTGAGATATAAATACAGTGGTCAACTGATGAATTTTCAAACCCATTTTCTCTAAGAACCTTTTCTATTATTTCAAACCAACATCTAGTGGTTTATTGTTTTAATCCATAGATACAAAGCCTTACAAACTTGGTTAGGTTTACTTCTCACACCTTGAGCCAGCTACCCTTCAGCCTTCAGGAACCTTCATAAAAATGGCTTCCTTCAATGTCCCATTGGGAAAAGCTGTTTTTACATCCATATGATGCACTAAAAGGGTAAACTCATTAAAAGGTAATTATAAACCATCTTTGTTGGCAAGAATCTTACGAATCTTGCCACCTGTGCAAAGGTTTCATTATAATCTACCAAGTATTCTTGACTAGAACCACGAGCAACTGAGCGAGCCTTGTATCTAAATGGTTTTCCAATTTCATCATTTTCAATCGAAAATATCCATTTACGATCCACTATATTTTTATTTTCGGGTCTTGATACTAACCACCACGTTTTATTCACCAATAATGAATGAATATAATTTGGCAGATAACTACTTTTCTAGATTGTTGCTCATCTGATTTAGCTATATCAGATTTCCTAACTACCGATCTTGACAAACTGTCAGAGAAATCAGTTTCATTACCAAAGTGTTATTCATTAATTTTTTTTTTGTTTTTTAAGGTTATCAATGACTACTAAATATAATTGGCGCAAGTCGGTGCAGATGTTCTTCAGAGTGCTATAGAGTCCTGAGATTGAATTTTCGAAAAAGTTTAATCCAATTCGTTCCACTTTTGGAAAAAATTTACTGAAGAAAAGAAGCAACAAGATCCAACGTACAAAGTTAAGTGTTACAGTTTCAAAGCATCGTGCCTTGTAAGTAATCCCTTTTCCTATAAATTGTATTTTGCAATTGGTGTTTCATAATTAAGTTCTTTTGAAAAATTCTTTTTTTTTTGAGTTTTTTTATCATAAAAAATTTTTCAATTTCAATTTGTTTTGGCATTGAGACCAAATACAAATAGAATAATTTTAAGAAAGTAACCTACAAAACTGAACCAAACATAAACATAAACATAAAGATAAAATGAACATAAATTTAAGACTTTAATTTTTGATTTTTTTAAGAAAAAAATAAAATTTCCAATTTTTAATTTTTAATTTTCAGGAAACTGAATAATTAATTAAAAACTTTAATTTCTAAATGTTTTAAAGAAAAAAATTCCAATTTTTTAATTTTTTATTTCCAATTTTCGAGAAACTGAATAATTGATTTTAGACTTTAATTTTTCAAGGAAAAAATAAAATTTCCAGTTTTTTAATTTTAATTTTCAGGAAACTGGATAATAAATTGAAACCTTTAATGTTTTTCGATTTTTTAAGAATAAAAAAAAAAGATAAAATTTCCAATTTTTAATGTTTCAAACTTTAACTTTCAAATAACTGAATAATTTATTTAAAAGCTTCAATTTTGAATTTTTAAAGAAAAAAATTAAAATTCCTAATTTCTGATTTTTAGTTTCAAGGAAAACATAAAAATTCTAATTTTGAATTTTTTCGATTTTTTGGTTTTAATTCTAAGAAAGTGAACTTTGAGATTAAATAAATAATTTTTAAAAGTAGAATTTAATTTTCTAAAAAATATAATTAACGACTAAATAAATACGTAATTTAAAAGAAAAATATAATTGATAACTAAATAATTCAGTCTAAAAATATAATTGATAACTGAAAACTTAATTCATTTTTAATTTTGAATTTTTAATCTAAATAAATCGTATCAATGATTTATTTCCATAAATTACGAATATCTAATACCTAATTTTGAATTTTTGAATTTTTTTGATATAGCTAAATCAGCTGATATAGCTAAATCAAAAAAAAATAATAATAATAATAATAATATTGATAGATTTTTTTGAAAAAATTATTCTTATTTTTCCATTTATAAATAATTTTTTCCAATTTTTTTAATTTTCAGAAAATAACATCCAAAATAAATTTTTGGAAAAGTATTTTTTTATTTTTCTATCTATGAATAAGCATATAATTCAAAAAATACATGTCAGATTCTGAAGAGGGAATACAGAACCTCTTAACCCAATTTTATTTAACTCATTTATATAATCCAAGTATCAATAATTCGTTAAGAAATAATAATCATCAACCAAGAACCAAGGGTGATAATTTGAAATCTATTGTACAATTACTTAAGCCTTTTGGTGGCGAAAAACAATACTTAGACTATTTTATCAGTAATATCGAAGAATATTATATTACATATTATACTGGCGAAAATGCACAGAAAGAATATGTTATAACAGCGATTAAATCAAAATTAATCAATGAAGCAGGATACTTCCTTATGTCACGTCCTGACTTAAGATTAAAATATGGAGACCCATATTCTAGACAAAACTTAGTACAAGAATTAATGTATACTACTCGAAATATTGAAGAGGATATTTTTGATTATTTAGAGAGATTGAAAAGTTTAAATCATAGAATAACTTTTAAGATAATGAGTGATCAAAATTTAGTTGCAGTCGCAAATGGTTTGGTAGACCAAAATGAAATAATGGCAATCCAAAATCTAGTCACAAAATCTCCTGTTGAATTAAGAACAATTTTATTGGTGCAAAATCCACTAACTTTAGATGCAGCTCCAGGTTTCGTATTAAATTACCAATAAGCTGAAAACCATATGAAATTTAATAATTCAATTAATAAAAATACTAATACACACACTTCATACACTAATTCAAAACAGAAAACACAAATGTTTACACAATTCCCTCAAAGTCAATTCGTGCAAATACAGTTTCCACAGAAACAATTGCAACAATCACAATTTCAACGATCACAATTTTCCTCACAACCTATAAACATTCAGCCAAGGGCGAATTATCAACAGAAATTCCCAACTAGTTCACAAACTTTTGGAAAAAACTATAATAAACAATCCAATCTATTTAAGAAAAATACAAACCAACAATTTCCAAAACCGACACCTATGTCCGGTGTTTCAGTGCAACCTCGCATTCACGCATTTAAACAAAATTTCCAAAAAAGACGTGTCCAATACACAATTAAGGGAGAAAATAATATTTTACAATTAATTCTAGTTGAACAAGATTTTTCAGAAAATGAAAATTTTGAAGAAGAAATTGACCTTTCCTCTGGTGAAAACCCAGAAAATCAAAGTGAATTTGAATATCAAGATTTTGAAAATCCTGTTGAACAAGAATTTGATGAATCCGAAAATTTTTGTTTCAAAGCCTCGGATCAGCATTAACTTTAAATGAATTCCAAATTAATCAATTGCCTTTTATAGAAATTCAATTTCCACCTTGTAAATTATTAATTGATACCGGAAGTCATGCCTCACTAATAAGACCTTCCATAGCTGAAAAATACTTTAATCAATACATAACTAATACAAAATCTAAACTATCCACATGTAGGGGAACTACCACAATAATTAAAGGAAAACTTAAAATTCCAATTTTACAAGAATATGACATAAATGAAGTAGAAATGCTCATGTATCCATTTCATGAATATTTCGATGGAATTATAGGAATCAAAGCTCTATACGATAACAAACTAAATATCGATTTTGAAAATATGTGTCTTGTAAATGATCAAACATGTGTACCATTTCAATTTAGAAGTGACTTTGAAAATCAAACTATCGAAATTCCCCTTAACACAGTTCAAAAATGTGAATTTCTCACAAGAATTCCAGAATTATTATATTCCATCAACTATTAATACAATTAAAAATGGTAAAATACCACTTGATGTTTATAATTTAAAAGACAAAATCCTCATATTAGATTGTAATATTGATGATATTCAAGAAATATGTGAACCTTTTGAAGAAAAGAATTATCAATTGTTTAACGCAGAACAGATAATTACCCAAAACACTAATGATTATAAAGACAAACGTTATAAAAAAACGTCCTAAAACCTTTTAAGAACTGATCATTTAAACTCAGAAGAAGTAATAGCTTAACAAAAACTTGTAAATTCGTTTCCTAGAGTCTTTCACAAACTCAATGATAAATTATCATTCACAAATCAAGTTAAACACGAAATTAAGACCAAAGACGAAATCCCAGTTCACACAAAGACGTATAGATAACCACATATTCATAAACAAGAAGTGAATAAACAAAACCAGAATAACATTCTTTTTACCTAATGACCCATTAGAGGAACAAATTATTAAATTAATGAAGGAATATCTTCCACCAAATACGTATTGTATGTATTGCCACAACAAAACGTTAGAACCTATTATACTTAGAGTTCTAAGTACATCATTCAATTCGAATTCGTTCAAGTTATGTATTTCCAATTCCTTTGTCGAAGACATAACAGAAACTGATGAACAGCGAGAGTAAATTTAACTATACCATGAGATTAAAACATTTCATCGTGGAGTTACAGAAAATGTTTCATCTTTAAAAAAACGATATTATTAGCCTAATCTAGAAAAAGACGTTCAAGCATATGTCAAAACATGCGAAATTTGCAATAAGACAGAATATGAAAGGCAACCCTATAAAATAATATTCAAACCAACTCCAATCGGTTCAAAACCCTTTGAACACCTTTTTATTGATACATACGTAGTTTCGAATCAAAATTTTTTATGTACTTTACATAAAATCAAATTTCATCATACGACACCTCGAAACCCTAATTCTAATAGTCAAATAGAAAGACTACATTGTATCCTGAGAGAAAGCTAACAAGCTTGAAATTACAAAGCTCTAATAAAAACATTAATGATTTAATGGTAATTGCAATCTTGAATTATAATAACAGCATACATAGTGTTACAGGTTATATACCTTTTCAAATAATTAAAGGCGATTTAAATTATTCAATACCTATTGAAAATTCACAAAATAAGATAACCACAGATGATATTAATACTCTTGCCGAATCATTAGAAACTCTCAATAATGTAATTCATGACAAATTGATATCAAAACAAACACAAAATTTAGAGAAAATCAATAAGCAACGTGAAAAGGAACCCGAATTAAAAGATCCTATTTTTATTAAGCAATTTGACAGAAATAAAATTAGTCCTCGTTATGGTGCTAAAACATAGGTCAGATTTAGTAAACAAATGGTAAAGCGACAACATTTTGTTTCAGAAAAACCAAAATGTTCCCGGCAGCTTTCATCATCCTCCTCATAGGAATTTCCAATAACGCCTACACGTTAACCCCATTAAGAAATCCTATTTTACCGATTTCTATAGGAACCACTTACATCACAACACAACATAACACTGCATGTTATCACATTAATACTACCCTTATTGGAAACAGTATTAAAACTCTCGAAATAACTTTAAAGAATTTAAAAAACACTTTAAATCTAACCAAATGGTCTAATAAAGACGAAATTGTTACTTTATTACAAGTAAATATTGACACTAGTCAATCACGTATCAATACATTAAAGAAATTTGTAAAACAATTTTCACACGATCGAATTAAACGTGGAGTATTCAATTTCATTTGTACCGCACAAAAATGGTTGTATGGTACATTAGACACAAATGACGGCGATAGATATGATTCTTACATCCAAACATTAAATGAGAATCAGCAAACTATCGATAAAAATCTAAAAGATCAAACAAACGTTCTTCGTAACATTTCATGATCAATTTTCTACTATCGAAAATAATCAGATAATAATCTCAGACAAGATAAGAAATATTTCGACGGATAATCAAAATACTCAAGCTTATCAATCTTAATGATGAATCTAATTTTAGAAAATATTAATATGCACAGTAGTAAACTTCGCGAGATAATTAACCACATACAAAACGCTATCAGCTTTGCGAACGTAGGCATAATGCACTATACGATTCTGCAGCATAATGAATTAAATTTTATTTTGAAAAATATACCCGCCAGACAATAAATACCGTTTGATAACGTAATTAAATACTATGAGACAATGTCCTCTCATGTAATAATTCAAAAAGAATTAGTTATTTTTACTATATTCACAACAATAATTAATCCTAAACCTTCTATATTGTATACATTAAATCCTATACCTATCCAAAATTATACAATTAGTGTTAAGTATCCTTATCTTTTACTTACCACAGACACGTATTACAATGCTTTACAAAAATGCCCAAATGTTGAAGACATTTATTTGTGCAAAATGGAACTATTGAAGCAAGATGAGCCCTGTGTTCACGACATTGTATCTAGTGTACAACAATTATGCCCATTCACGAAAATTCAATATGAAGAATCGACAGTTGAAGAAATACCCAATAATCAAATATTGGTTATTCCAAATCCAAAACGACATGTGACAGCAATGCTGCAATGTGACCAGAAGAGGTACATGGAAATCATTTCCAGTCCAATCGTAATTTCTAAAGGTAAATGTTCAATAACAATCATTAATCGAACATTTTTGGAAGACACGCATGAGAACTTCAACCTAGAACTAGAACTACCCATCATCGACATTCCTGAACTTCTAGAGAATTCCACAACTGTGAGACTAAAAGCAGTCGATCACGAAGCTCTTCAATCAGCGATTAAAGAAGCAAACAATTTAAAGACTGACCCATTAAAAGTGTTAGATTTTAAAACCCATAATGTGTCAACCTATATTATAATCATAGTATAAAGTTCTATTTGCATAACCATTATTCTTATTCTATATTTTAGAGGAAAATGTAATAAAACTAAAACTGAGGTGCAGATTGAATTGCCCAACATTGTTAGTCAATCCCAATTTGCAACCACTTAAGGAGGGAGGAGTTATATTCTAAGACCCTATGTTATCTTTATACTAATAATTCTCCTTTCCTATGATAATTATAAGCGTACGCCTATGTCAAAACTTATAATAATGTAAAACTGCTTAATCAGCGGTACTCCACTGGTAGTACTACCATTCCGCCTACGTAAGTGCTGCATCAGCAGATATTTCTTATTTAAGCCAGCGCAGTCCCTTAAGGAGCGTTCATTTGTTTTCAGACATTCTCTGTAGCAATTTGATCCACATATTTTCGTTTGTCACTATTGTATTTTAATTAATAAAATAAATGTTTTTAAAAACAACAAGTTTCTGAATCGAAAATATAATTTGCTTGAATAACAGTGTTTTTTAAATTTCCAATAACAGGTGACTTCAAGAGCAATTATTATTATTGAAGTGTTCAAAGACTCACCCATAATTATAAGCTTACCGCCTTTGTAAATACTAGCATTTTTTTAAAGTAATAGTCATTCCAGCCTGTTGCATTTTTCTTACGGACAGCAAATTGTAAAGAAACTCTGGACTCTGGACAGTCCAGCCCATCCTCAAGACTTTCCTGTATGCCCATATTACTGGGAACACTAATTGTGCCCTTTTTGGTTGCTGTTGTAAGAGTTCCATTTTTTTTTTATTGATGGAATTGTTTTGTTTCACTTCTTTCATTGTGTTTTTAGACTTGATTCTATTTTTTTATGATCCAAAAATTGTTTCTTTGTGTGTTTAGTTCTCCATCATTGTGGGAGCATCGGGTTTGAAATTGCGTCTTTTAAAATCGATTTTAAAATATCCTCAACGATAATTATTTCTAAATTGCTGAACTCTGGTGTTCTTATCTAAGTTCAAGCGCTGTTAGCATGAAGCCTTATGCTTCTTCTTAGTTTCAAATTTTCCATTGTCACTATCACACTAAACACTCCCGGTTTTCACCACCGCGATGAGTACACGTACACTGGGCTCATAACCTATTGGGAAATGTACTAAGAAATAAAAGAACTTGTTAATTATCGATATTCAATATATTTGTCATACCGAACACAGCGTGGAAAGCAGAGCGTGTGAACTTATAGAAATAACTATAGGAACTGACTCAACATCAAGACAAAAAATCATAAACCCTTTCTTAAGTAAACAATTCCTCATCTGTTTATCTTACATATAAAAACTATTTTTAACACATTCAGTCATCCATAGCTGCAATATAAATTAGCAAAGTATAGGATTATAATCAAAGTTTGATTTATTAATTTTTGGTTCACTGATATGAATATCAGTTTATCTAACACTGCATGTGGTGCTTGCTATAAGACGATAAGCAAATTTCCTTCCACAATTAATAAAACCAGCTATTTATGATACTTTATTCAAATCACATCTAATATATATGAGTACAGTTTGGGCCGCCTCAACAAGGACATCATTGCAGAAATTACAAAGACTTCAAATCCGGGCAATCAAGTATATATACATACTATAAATTGCCGCAACTATATCCAACAAGTGATATCCACAGAAACTACAACTATCTTCAAGTTGACCAACTCAATAAAATTGAAGAATGTAAATTAATATAGAAAGTGTTGCATAATCAAATAAAGCATAATATGAAACCAATCAGGACCTGTGATGTTTTTTTTTTTTTTGAAAAAAAATCTTTTTTTTATTTTTTATTTTTTACAATAACTAACAATTATTTTAGAAGATTAACTCTAATCAGTGCTTGGAGCACTGGCCTCGAGAAAACAAGACTTATACTAACAATGTGCTTAATATAATAAATAATTAGCTTAATTGTACACTAATTGCAAAGTTTTTCAATTTCTTCACAAAGGAACCAAAATTTCTCAAAGTCTTGATATCTCTTGGTAAATTATTGAATGTTTTTGAAGCATTTACTATAGGATTACAACCATCCAAGTTAGTTCTTGTGTTTATTTGGTAGATGTTGTTTATGATTCTGGTCTCATAATTATGAACTTGATTAGCTATTATTAAAGTTGTATTTGACTTATGTTGTCTATTGAGTACTTTAAATATTAACTTGCATTGTTCAATTTGCAATAGAGAATTTAGGTTAAAAGCATTAAGGTCTTTGTATAATTTACTTGTGTGAGTTGATCTGTCATAATTATATAGTACTGTTACACCTCAAATTTCAGAAAAGTCAATATATTACAGTTGCCTTTGGAGTTACCTTTTTGAGCTTATTCCTGGATTCGTTTATGGTTGTTTCTTGTGAATAAATCATATTGTTGTTTGGTTAGTCGCTTGAGCCTTCAAATTTTATGAACCAGTTTTATTCATCCTTGCCCGAATCTCCTTCAGAAATTCTTTTCTCCTATTAGCCTGGAAATCTAAAAAAAAAAAGTATCCAATTTTCCATAAATTTCCTTGTTTTTGTTTTGATCCTTGTCAAACATATGATTTTTGGATTTGAGATTAAGGTTAAGGTTAAATTTCCAACAAGGATATCGCCTGAAAAGGGCGTCTTGATTATTTAAAATTCGCTAACGGTGTTCTAGGTCAGCGGTGCGCTTGAGAGTAATGCTCGGTTTCTGTCTAAACTATTGAACCTGGCTTGCACTATCACTCTCGGATTCGTGCAAGGAATTTATCCTTTGGAGAAGACTTGTCGTTTCTTTTGGTTTCTACTCGGGGTTTCTTGAATTTCGCAGTTGCAGAATATAGTGGTCCTTTTCTAGTGTATACGGTCATAGGTACTGTATTTGTCAGTTTGTATCGGCGATTAGTTCTTTCAAGTAGATGGACCATTAAGCGATTGCGTTAGTTATTTTCATTGCCAACAGAAAATTCGGGTGTTTGGGAATTACAATTTTTTATTATTGGGTTCCAACCACTATTAACCGCGTGCATTTTGGTTTGAATATTGTCAGAACTGTTGACGTCGGACATTTTGTGGTTTCGGAGTCTCCTTGGATAGCAACAGGCTAATGTTCGGCCCTTTCAATACCAGACCTTCATGGTGATAACGTGCCGGGAAACTTGCTTAGAAATATTCTAGTTTTCTACCCTCTATGGGGATTTAAAAGTGCCCGGATAAGTCGAAAATCTACTGGAACTAGTTTTGGCCAGCATTGGGTGCCTATTTTGTTTGGAACCCAGTTGATTTGTAGCCTGTATGGCGATTTGAAGACCTAGACGTTATTCACGTGTCATTTCGACACCGGCAATATTTTTTGTCTGAAGAGTTTTTTTTGGAGCCCTCAAGTTTAATTGAGGTAAGAATTCTTATTATCATTAATGTAGGGAATGCCTTTATCAAGGTTCCATTATTCATTATAGGGTTCTTTTGGGGAGTTGAGATTTTGTGCTACGAGCTACCATTGGGGCCAAGTTTAGAGCCTAACTAGTAGTCCTCCCATCGCAGCTTCCTGCCTAGAAGTGTAGGAGAACCTTGAGTATGAGGAGAATTATGATGGCGAGATTTCGTCCTGTAACTGGCGTGATTTACCAATCTGGACAACCATTGCCTGACTTCAATTTGTCTGGTGCACTCGATCACTCGTGCAAAGAATGCAGCTAAGTCAAACTGAACATTATTATTTTCTTTCCTTCATGAATTTTAATATTTTACTTAAAAAACAATAACCTTAGTAATTTTAGTTTAGGCTATCTAAATTTTCTTGATTCATGTAGGTACATGCTGGTAATTCTTATGTTGTAAGGTGGTGCGTTAGTCGACTGCGTGAAGCCAAAGATTACTCAGGTTTCAATTCACTTCTTTTCTAAATTAATCTTCATTGGTATCTACCAGATGGTTTAGGGAAAATTTAAGCGATTTTTTTTTTTGCAAAGTGTCAAGATACACTTTGTCTAGGGAAAATTTAAGCGATTTTTGCAAAGTGTCAAGATACACTTTATCTAGGGAAATTTAAGCGATTTTTGCAAAGTGTCAAGATACACTTTGTCTAGGGAAATTTAAGCGATTTTTGCAAGGTGTAAAAGATACACCTTGCCTAGGGTAATTTCAGCGTTGAGGACAATTATTATATTTTCATTATTTTTATTAATTGTTATCTCAGTTGTATGAACACAAGTTGTCATACGTTTGTTAGGGAAAATTTACGCGTCAATAGCAATCAATATATTTGCATTATTTTTATTGATTGTTATTTCAATTATCGAACACATAAAGTTTCATACTATTGTTAGGGAAAATTTCAGCGTATTTAACAATTAATTTAATTGCATTATTTTCATTAATGGTTGAATTTCAAGTGTCGATTGATTTGTAATCAGGGCGCATTGTCTCGGCCAAGAGTTTCTGAGTTGTGATTATTTCTTCAAAAACCTTGACTGGAGTTTGCCTTGATTGCAAATACATGACAACACTGAGATTTTGATAATATATGTATTCATTCCAATATGCTTGCCTACAATAGGTTCACTTCTTATTAAAATTGTGGAATTAATTTGTTGGATTCTTCATTGTTCCTTTCTTTTAGTTTCCTCTTTGAGGAAAAGTTTATTTTAGGAATTTGTTTATTTTCCAAGTTTTTAACTAACAGCTCTGCAGAAATTTGGTGGCGCTCAATTTCCGGTTATTGGTAAAAGGTAATTCTGAGTCTGAGTTTTGAAGTTTCCATCGTTCATTGAGAAGAGAACCCGAACCCATTCGATTGAGCTAGCAGAAAAGAGAGGCGTTGGATCCTGGGCAATAGCAGCCTTCCATATTTTTTTTGTTATTCAGGGAAACTTTTGGTTGTTGCAGGTGTATAGCTTACCAGTTGTTCATCTGACAGTTTGGTTCTTCTGCGTTGAACTGATAATATTAAAAGTATTGAAAGTAAAAACGTAACAGTACCTTTAACACTCTATTTTTTAAGACTTGCATCTTTTGAAAATTTGTTTTGCTGCAAGTTCCCCATATTGGAAGTAAATAACTAAATTGAGAGAAAAAAAGCATTGTAGATCATGTCTCTAGTTCTCTTTGTTAAGTAATTTCTACATTTAAATATTATCGAGATCATAGGTAACACTTTATCGTTTATTTTGTTTATATATTCAGTCCAACTTAATTTATCATCTATACTTAATCCAAGATATTTAAGTTCACTTACTCGCTCTAAAGGTGTATTATTGAAATATAAATTTACATTTCCTATTCGTTTGTTCTTCTGCTTAAATACCATATATTTTGTTTTGCTTATATTTATTTTCAATTCATTGCAGTACAACCAATCTATATAAGTCCGGAGGTCACTGTTGGCCTCCATGCACAAGTCATTCTCGTTTGACCCTGTATATACTAGAGCCGTATCGTCTGCAAATGTAAAATAGCGTGCTCGAAGTTTAGCACTTTTCAAACTTAGGACATACAGGGAGTACAACAGCGGCCCCAAAACTGAGCCTTGCGGCACACCATAAGAGTTCGATTTTATACCACTTCTAGCATTATCTAGCCTAACAAATTGATTTCTACTCTCGACGAATGATTTAATTAAGTTAAGTATTTTTCCTGCAAATTCCAAATTTTTCAATTTATTTATTAAGATGTCAAAACTAACCACATCAAATGCCTTTTTCAGATCTATATATACCACAATAGCTATCATTTTGTTATCTAGCGCCTTTGAAACATGATTAGTAAAGTCTACTGTTTTTAAGGAAACCATACTGGAATTCATCTAGCTGGTTTGTGTTTGCAATATATTCTACCATTCGTTTTTTCATTAGTTTTTCTATGGTCTTGGAAAAAATACTCAGCACCGATGTTGGTCGGTAATTATCCATATTTTGTTTACTGCCTGTCTTAAAAATTGGCCTTATTTTACTTGTTTTTAATTCATTTGAAAAGATTCCTGTAGAAATGACATTATTTATTAATTTTGTTAAAATTTTTATCAAATTTTCCTTTAGATTAAAAATATCCTTAACTGTAACCTCGTCATAGCCCGGTGCTGAGCTTTTCTTTACATCCAGTATGATTTCCCAGATCTCACTTTCATTTGTCGGCTCAATGTTCATAACACTATCACTAACAATTTCCTCATGCCTTTCCAAACCATTGGGTCTAGTACCTGTAATGTCATTCTCCAAGCCAGCAACAATATCAGACCCAACATTAGCAAAATGATCATTCAGATTTGCAATTTCAATTTTATCATTTATTACTTGATCATTTTTAATAATACAACCTATCTGGTTTTCAATTGTTTTATTTTTGACAAAATTAATTACAAATCCCCATTGTTTTTTGATATTTGTACCTGTACTTCTCCATTGATTTTTAAAATACCTGTTTTTCAGTGCTTTAATCTTGTTATTGACTTAGTTTTTTTAGCTTCTTAAATTCAGCTTCAAAACTTGGATCACCTGGGCATTTAACTTTTTGTTTATACATTTTTATCTCGCCGTTCAATCATTTCAAGAAGTTCTTGATTTATCCAGTCATTATTTTCACGAATTTAAATGTTTTTTCAAATTCTGATTCTTATTTACATTTCGTGATTAAGTTACTAAGATCCTGACCTGATTGAATTTCGATATTTTTAAGTTTTTCATCAAATTTATTAGTGAATTTCCTATGATTTATTTGTGTAATTTCTTTTTTATATTTTCTTGCAAGAACTTTAATGTTATCTTCTATGGTTATTGATAGTAAATTGTGATCCGATAGACTGTTACTTTCTATTTGAACCCTACAATTTGAATTATTATACCTATCAGACAAAACATGGTCTATAATACTCCTTGAATTATCTGAGACCCTAGTCGCTGCATCTTCAGTTATGGTGTTATGTATTTTAAAGTTATTTAATGTAATCAAATTTTTATAATTAGTTACCTCGTTATTGTCATGCAACAAATTGACATTAAAATCTCCAACGACCAGGTGTTTTTTTGGATACTTCAATAAAATTTCCTCAAGTGTTGTCTGAAACTCGGGGTTTGAAAAAAATGGGGGCTTGTAAACTACACTTATTTTTAGATTTTGGTCACCCAGTTCCACACACACCCAGTTTAACTTACTATCAGAATCGGATCTACCCATTTCACAAAACTGTATTGTATCTTTAACATATATTGAGGCCCCACCCGCTCTTCCGTCTCGGCAGGAATGGACCGCATTGTAATTTCTAAGGGTGTATAAAAATGTTTCATTTTCCTTTAACCATGTTTCCGTTAATATAAGCAAATCACAGTCATCGTTCATCACAAAGCATTGCACTTGTTCTAACTTATTCTGAAGACTACGGATATTCATGTATACAAGTTTCAGTCTTCTTCGAGGCTGGTCTAGTTTTTTAGTTGTTCCTGGGTCTCTACTAAAATCACCCTAGACTGTGCACTTAAAATCTTCAGGCTCAAGAACTAAATTTCGAAATAATTTCTCAAAATCCTGTCGATGCATAACTGACCGAACAGCCCCTGAGTCTACTTACATCTCTACATTCTTATTGTCAATAATCATGTTGACCCTTAGCGTATCGTTACCATTAGACTTTAAAGACTTGATAGTAAACTCACCCATATCCTCGGATAACAAACCTAACTCAAAGCCATCTTCGGACTCTTCTGACTCGACATCAACGTCTTTTTGTTCCTCTTCAAGCTCGTAAACTCTGTTTTTACACGTTATAGACTTGGCAGTATGCCCTACCTGGTTACATGAATAACACTTCCAGGACACTGCTGGACAGTTACTATAGTCAAAATGAATACGATTACACCTTCTACATTTAGAATTTTTATTATTGGTCTGTGACCTCGACTGTGACATAGTCGCACCTGACTGATTACTGGACTTATGCAAATGACTTGAGTTTGACTTACTAGAACTAGAACCACGACTAGATCCTGCTTTTGCATAATACTTTTTCTGATAAACTTTATTGACTTGACCAATATCTGGATCCATTACTTTCAATTGACCTTCGGTTAACTCCATTGCAACTGCAATTTTACGGGCACTGTCAAATGTTAACTTTGCTCCTGTCAACAGTTTACGTTTTATAGACTCCGACCTGATTCCACACACAAACCGATCCCTTAGAGCCTCGTTTTGAAAATTTTGAAACTCACATGACTTGGCCAAATTCTTCAGACGCACAACGAATGTCTGTATATCTTCATTTGCTTCTTGAAATGCTGTATTAAATTTGAATCTCTCGGCAATTATCAAGCGCTTAGGACTGTAATGTTGCTTCAACTCAGTGACCAATGCTTCATATCCCTTTGAACTTGGCAAGGTAGGCGCTAACAGGTCCTTCAATATACCATAGGCCTCCCCCCCTACCAAAGTTAAAAACAAGGGTACCTTTTTTTCTTCCAGTGTGATATCATTACACTTAAAAAGTTGTCCTAACCTCTCAATGTAGGTGGTGATATCGCTTACTTTTAGATTGAACGGCTCTATGCTTCCAATTAACGACATTTTTTTTTTTTTTTTGACAGACCTTTTGACTAATTTCCAGAGGTTTGACGGTTTGACTTCTATTTTACCTCCAAGCGAGGAGGACTACAAACCACGATTGATAGACTATGGCCCGTTTCCAGAGCTCGTCGCCAAAATATGCTATGTATTTACTGGGACACTGAAACACTAGAACTTATTGAAATACTTTATTCCAAGACGGTATTTGGTGAATACAAAATTGGACAGAACGAAACTGTTTGCACTTTTTATGTCACTCTGGCAAGACTATGTGAAGACAGATGATGACAGATGACCAACAATTAATTAGTGCGTTCTATAACTAATACAAGAAATCTAAGCAAGGTCTTATCACGAAGTGCCGGTAAATAGTGCAATATAGAGTGACAACTACATTGTAGAGTAGAATTATACAATGGTAGAACACAATAATCTGCAAAAATGCATCATATAAGCTGAAATCATTTATAGCAATGGTCAGTTACTGAAAATTAAAGTAAATAATCAATAATAGGGAAAGATCCGGAATCTAGAAGAGAGAATTATTCAGCTAACAAGCAATAATGAAACTTTTATTAAGGAAAGAAGATTGTCAGTAGTATAAGACGCGGGATACTGGGACACCTACCCCCTTGTCAACTACCCCTAACCCCAAGGGGCACTACCTACTACCCTAACCCCAAGGGGCACTACTTACCACCCTCACCAATCCTCCCCTCACCTTATTTTAAAAGTTTATTTTTTTACCTTCCATTTTTTTTTTTCACCTGTCGGTGTCACCTGAAACTTGTCATATCACTCACCTGTGTGATGAATTAACATGGAATAAAATGAAAAAAAGTCTTGTGTCTGTGTGTGGAATCGAACCGTTGACCAGTCGCACCAAACCAAGAGCGCTAACCACGAGACCACAATAGAACTTGTTTGTAAGTATCAAAATGTTTGGTGCCATGATCACAGACTTGTAAAATTTGAAAGAAAAAAAAGTCTTGTGTCTGTGTGTGGACTCGAACCGTTGACCAGTCGGACCACTGGCTCAAGAACCAAGAGCGTTAACCACCAGACCACGGATAGATCTTGTTTGTAAGTATCAAAATGTTTGGTAGTATGATCAGACTTGTAAAATTTGAAATGAAAAAATTACTTTAAATTGAATAGGTACCTATTAGGCTGGCCTAACCTAATCTAATGTTGTGCACATTGGTCTCGTTGAATTTTGTTTAAATTCTTATAGCCTAGCCTAGCCTCGCCTAGCCCAGCCCAGTTTAGAGGGAATCAGTAAAAAACAAACAAAAAATAGGTGTAAGAGTTTTATTAAAAAGAAAATTTGCGTTTACATTAAAAAAATCAAAAGTCTTCCATGTTGTTTGTGGTTGCAGTTCAATGTAGACGATAATTTAACCAATCCTCACTTTTGCACCCTTTAAAGGTTTTGTCATCTTTTTTCCTCTACTTGCGTTTCTGCAGATATCACAAGTATATGAAGCAATGCTTTTCCTCACATTATTATGTCTAATAAAATCTACCACAGAACAAGTTTTACAATTCACTGGAGTTAATTCATAGCAATAATGCATTTTTGTGGAACCTCAATAATTTTGTTATGGAAAAGACTTTGATAATAATCATCGAATGAAATGAGTTTTAATGAAGATGACTGAACACCCTTGGCTTTTTTAACAACAATATCACTATTACCTGTAGAAGAAGAAGATGAAGCAGAAGACACCTTGCTGTCATCTTGTATTTTTATACAATACATTTTGGACCGCAAACCAATAAATTCAGTCATAATTTTTCCATTATTCTCATCCTTCATTAAACCGTAAACTTTTTTATTTTTTTGTGGAATATTGTACACGTTATCATGAGCAAATTCGGACGTATCAAACATGTTGATATTTTCTCGAATGCAAGAATAGATGTCTACATCTGTAAATTGATAAATCAAACTATCAGTGTCGGTGTACAATAACTTTGCATTAGATTTAAATTTTTCCTTAATAAAATTGTAATGGAAATTATACAAAATAGTTTTCGATATATCCAAAATGGACATACCAACATAAATGGGCTTATTAAATTTTATATTTAATCTATCCATGTCAATTATCACCATGTCTTCACCAAAAATTTCACAGCTGTTAAAATTGGGCTGCGAAATATAATAATTTGCGCCAAATTTACCCCCCCATTTAGTTACCAACTTAACGTCTTTATACTTTCTCACATTTTCTATGGTCTTACCATACGGTGCGTTATTCATTAGCTTGTAGAAGTTTTTTTCAAATTCATTGTTGCTTAATTTTCGTAGTTCTGTATTCAAGTCAATATATTTTTTCAACCAAGGTGATTGACTGAATTTCAAACACCTATGAATTTTTTTAATTTTAAGACCCAACTTCAAAACTAACTGCAACATTTTGTAATGAATAACGTACTTTTTCTTATTGTATAGTGTTGTTAGAAGCTTTGGAAGTGTAGACGCTGAAGTTGGTGGAACTAAATGTTCGGGACAAAGCGGCAAATCCATGTGAAGATCATATAACTCTTTGGGATAATCCATGTCTACCTCGAAAATATAACCAGTATCACTGTCCTCGGGTATATCAAAAATGTTGTTTTCTTGATAAATGTCTTCAATCCACTCAAAGTTACCTGTAGGTAGAGGATAGCTCATGGCTGCTCCATACAGGTTGACAACGTCAAAATACATCAGATAGGTAGATGGTTCGTTAGGATCGTGTTCATTCATATATTTATTGTTAGCTTTTCCATATCTGTTCGAACATTGTGAAATTCCTCCTCTTATCCCTTTTTCAGTGAACAAAATCATGTCAACATCTGTTAGAAGATCTAATTTCACATCAGTGATTTTCAGCATACTGTCAAAGGCTAAGCCGGGAGCAGTATAATAATGTAATGGATCCAACTGATACGTGTCCGAACAAACTTCACGAAATTTCTCAAACACATCGACAAGAAGCAAGACGTCAGTTTTCAAAAACAGTTCAGCATATTCTTGAATTGATTTGATATTGAAAGTGTCCCATACGTTACAGGCATGTTTATATTCATCTTGTGAAACAGTCGAGTTGGTGAGGTGACTAAAAAATTGCTCTATTGGTGGCAAACTGTTGGCTTGTAACTTATCCAAACAGTCAATATATTCATAAGGAAATACACCTTTCCTTGTAACCAACTTAAACCGTGTTTCATCAGAGTAATACTGCCTAGTAACTGGTTTTTGCTTGTCGTCAAGATAGGACGCTAATTTTCCCAATTTACTAGCCATAAATCGAAATGAATCTATAAACCTAAAGCTGATATTGGTGTTTTCGATATATTTTGTGAAAGAAATGTACTTTTCCTTATTGAGAGGAAGTAGCTGAATTTTTCCCTTAATTTCTGAACAAAGAGACCTTATAATGAAATGGCTGTCATATCCTGAAAGGTTATGAAAGACCACAGGTGTCACGTGATTGTTATTGTCGTGGTATTTTAGGTTACAGGAATTATGGGCAGCTGATCTAAAGTTCCCTGTTAAATGACAGTGGTCTCTTACTTTATAATCATTTATGGAAAACGGCTTACAGCAAATATGACAAAGTGTCGCTTTAGCATACTGCTCTTTTTCTTCTCTATTTAAGGGTTTCATTGGCACAGGATTTGAATATATTGATTGTATTTTGTTCGCAATTCTACCAAGTTCTCTAACAAACCATTGTGGACAATTTTCCCCTGTGTGCAGTTTAAATTCTGATAACGAGTCATCATAATTACATTTTAGATAGTATGCAATACTGAATGGTTCATGCTTTTGATATTTTTTCGATTTAGCTGTAGAGTTTTTATCATTATATTTCACTAGCATACTTTCCAAATCGGCATAAATGACAAAAGGTACTGGTAATTTATTTGCAAAATTTTTGAAAGTTAAAACTTGTTCATGTTCTTTTGGTAGAGTGAGTTTGCATTTGTTCAAAAGTGTACAATCCTTTAAATGATTTTTAAGCACATTTTCAGTGTAGAAATGATTGAGACATCGCTCACAGATCCATTTTTTGTTATAAATATTATCAAGCTGTTTATTCGAAAGACCGTTCAAATTTTTAATGCAAGCAAAATGGAAAATCCTTTGTGGAGGGTCCTCAAAATAATCGGGTGCATCAATTTCTGGTTCATTGTTACAAGGTACAATTAGTAAATGAATTTTTTGCGTATAATGTTCCATTTTGCTCAGCATTAATGGTAAAATTTCTCGTTTTTTTATACAAAAAACATTAATGGCCAAGTTGTTCATAGATTCAAACTTTGGAATATCCCTCAGTGCTATCGGAAATGAAATATTCCCATATTTCAATTTTGATAAAAAAGGTTTATAGGTTGAAGCACGTGAAACATTTTTGTTGATTGGTGTTTGAACCAGTGCACACAAGACAGACCAAATAAAACAATAGACATCACGATTTTTGATATTTACAACACATTTAGTGTCTTTAATGAATTTTGGTAACTCGACATAGGTGGATAAACCCACGCTAATTGGATTGTACGAGTTAATGTTGACTTTGATAAACCAAATTTCATACAGGGCCCAACCACTGTCTCTTTCTTGAAATTCCTCCAATTGTACTAAAATTTTATCCATCACATTTTCCCTGAACCAAACAGTTAAATTTGTATTGTTATCAATAACAGAATTTCTAGTTGAAAAATGTTTCTCAGACTTTTCCAAGGTTTTTGGTTTTATCGTGATGACGGGTGACAAAATTAATTTTCCAAATAGTGATGTTTTGGTTGTAATGAGAGAGATGTTTCAGTGAGTTTTTTTTTTTATATCAATATTTTATTTATTTTCTTTCAAATTTAAAATTGTACCTTGGCTTTTTTTTTTTTCTTCAGATACGGTGTTAAGGAAATTGTTGAGCGGGACGGTAAGGTCTATGTCCACTTAACCTACTCACCCAAAGCTATAACCCTGAAGCGGAAATTTGGCAATCTGCCTCTACGTTATATGAGGACAAAAATAAACAACGAGGCAGATTTCAAAATTCTGGAGAAGGTCGTGAAGCGGTATCGTTTCAATCTCTTAGATGAAGAACCCAACGAGGTGGCTGCGATTGTACAGCAAAGTAGTGGCGTTGGTAGCAGCTCGAAGAGGAAGCTGAATATGGAAGAGATATACTTGTCCTCGTCAGATGAGGACGATGCTGCTGCTGCTGCTAGTGTCAAAGAGAACAACAACAACACGAAGGGAGCCAAGACAGAGGAGGTATTATCTTTATTATCCGAGGCGGCTGCAACTATGGACCAACCTGGAACTAGCAGCAGCAGCAGCAATAGTCATCAGTGAGTACATGCCTACCCAGTTATTGTTGTAAAAAAAAAAATAAAAGACTGAAAATATGTTTTAATGTATTTTATTCACAAACCAATTATTCAATAGAAAAACATTTTCTCTGGTACAAAATAGATTATTGATAGAATGTGTATTACAATGTAGTGAATTTGGAAACAATACAGTTTTTAACTTTTTGAAATTTGGACATCCCAAGCTATCCATATCGACTATATGATTATTTATCAAATTACAGAGCCACACTTTTTTGTTGAAACCTTTGACAAAAACAGTGTTATTTTGAACGATTTCTTGTATAAAATTTGTGATATTTTCCAAAGGTAGAAAACTAAAATTAAAACTGTCCCAATCCAGTCCGTGCAGGTTTTGGGTATTCCACTGAACTTGACGTCTGAAGTTTTCATTGAGCCATTTACTTGGAATTGGTAAATTTATAAAATGATGGTATAGCTGACCAGTTGCCTTATTTAAGATTGCAATTTCCTTGCAAACGAAATCACTGTCTTTGAACTGGAAACCTTGTACGTCTAAGATGAACATTTTCTTTTTTCTTCATTCACTTTCGCTAGAGTCTAAAGTACACGCACTGTACTGGTCAAGGGATTGTATTTCACTAGTCGATCGTGGAGAATCAAACAGTAAGCTGTGGTGTTTGCATGTACCGCTTTTTTCGTTTCGAATTCTACACGAATATCAACAGCACCACCTTTTAGAATGTCTTCACCTTGCCGAGAGCAATCAATGACTACTAGAGGAGCATCTTGTTTGAAATTTATAGGATAGAAGCATGGTTCACTATGCTCACGATAATAGTAGGATTTTTGGAATTGTGCATACATTTCATATAAGATTGCAAAATGATTGGAGTCAAAGTCCAGGTTGAGGTTATCGTAGGGATAAACTTCTGAGTTTAAATAGACTTTTAAATTTGTCAAGGTTATGTGGTCAAATCTGCTCATGTTTTTCGATGCAACATTTTTTCTATTTGTTTGGAATCCAATAATGATGAAACGTGGTTTTTCCAACTGATTGGTGGTCTTAACAGCCCATGTATGATTTGTTGTACTTTGTAGTTGTGGATATTCGTGCAATTCCCAGCTTCTAAATGCAATATTTAGGTCCAAATTTTTCTCAAAAAACTTATAAAGACGTAATTTTTGATCATCAGACACTCTAACATGTGGCATTTTCCATAAAATTTTACTTAGCGTCACTTTGTATGTTTCTTTTTTATCTTCTTGTTCAATGAGAGCATTGACGTCAGAATTACTTCTTATCAATACAAGTTCCTGTCGCACATTCAAAATAATCTTATGATGATCCTCAAAAAATCCCATTAGAATTTTCAGAGGTATACATGCATTGAAATTTCCGTTTCCATCCAAAAGTGCTGGATTTGATTTGGCATCCCAACCAGCATTTACCAAAACATTATTTTCGCTTTCCTTGAATGAAACATAACCTTTCATTGTCGACGTAATTCCAGGGTTTCTTACACGATCAACAATAACGCCTCCCAATTCATAGCGAATTTCATCAAATAAGTGGGCCAATCCATTGTTAATAAAGCTTACATTGTTGCTGAACGTTACGTTATCCGACAATAAAAGTTTACCTTCAATATACAAAAAACTTTGGCTGGGTAATGTATAAACATCCTGTGTCTGTATTGGAATTCGGATTTCATCATTGTTATTGAATGTTGATGATGTGTAGGGTTGATGTGTGTGCAATTGATAACTTACAATTGAATTATCATATATGACACTTTCGCTTACTTTCAGAATATTACGACTCATTTTCTTCTTCTTTTTCAAATTCTTCAGTACACTTGAAATTACATCTAATAGATAGAATAATTCTTCTTATGCTACAACCCACTCGTAGTTTAATGTTGACCCAAAATTGTATAAATCTCTTTTTTATCGAAATGATGACACTACTGCACTTTTAACTTGAAGCCTAACGAAATCAAAAAGTTTTTATTTTGCACTGTTAACCGTTTGACTGATTTTCAATCACTGAAGCGATTTTCCTTTAGTGACTTATTTTTAAAGGCTTTTTGTGTTCTGGACTCGTTGGTCGTTGTTGTTGTTGTTGTTGTTGTTGTGTTGTTGTCGTTCTCGTTGTAATCATTGTTATCGGAGGGTGCACTAAATGAATTATGATTATATAAAAACACCATTTTTTATTTTTTGTTTCCACTATGACGATTTTCTCAAATGCAATCGAACAGTTATCAATTCACTGCGGAAATTAATGGCTTCTCCACTTTGATCGGTAATTTTCAATAAAATCTCATCAATGTATCGCGTACTGATTGGTAAATAAATTACATTTGAGGGTTTTTCAACAATTTTAAATCCTGGTGGTGAGGTGGGATAGAACATGTGCAGTATATGAACCGGATCACCGTTATTGTAGGAATTTATCACTAAATTACACTCAATACAAATTGCATTGACCTTGAAGATATCCACTGGGTTCTCCGACACGTGTCTTCTATTTGCTTCAAGTTGTTGACTTTTGAATCCCAATAAACTTCCAATAGAATTTTTCTTGTTAAAATGTATATCTTTGTTGCACAAAATTTCACACTGTAATGTGTTGTGATTGGCGAGTATGCTTATTTTTAAATCATCTTCTTTATTATTGTCTCTTACGTAGGCATTCAAGTAATCATTGATGTCTTTTATCTCATAGGAGCCTTCTGGAATTGTTATCGAAGACTTACCATCAATGTCATAGTGGAAAGTATTATTTGAACTGTCAATGTTCGGTATGGAATTGTAACTCTCAAAATTGATAAGACCCAAATCGAATTGTTCGGAATCGTTAAGAACTATAGGTGGATGAATATTTGCAGAAAGGTTCGCTGATCTCCCCGATAACGTAAACGTATACGACATGTTTACTATTGAAAAGTCTACTTATTAATAAAAGACAAACTAGTACATTTTGAGTTTTTATTTGGTTTTACAATGATATAAAAAACTTAAACATAAATGACCACAATTTACAGAATTATACGATTGATACGGATTTTGGTTATAAAATATTTTACAGTCGCCATTTGAATTGAAGTACTTGACCGATTCCAAAGGTGGTCGCAAATTGCCAAAACTATCAAAATAGTGGATGTTTTTACCAATTTTTTTATATGTTGTCCAATGAGTTCCAACACCTGTGCTGTTATCCAAATTGATAATACCAGATTCGTTTTTGTGTATTTTCATTGTGGGTAACTGATCCTTCATGAATACACCACGAAAATGTTTCAGTTTCAGTAACTTTGCATATTTTTCCAAATCAATGTTGGATAGAGCGCGATGTTGTGGTAGCTTAACAGGTAATGCTTTTTTAAAAATTGTCAAGGTATTTTTTTCTGACATCCTCCTTGGTGTAAAAAAAGACCCAGACCAGTTTTGTATGGTTTCAAAAATAATCCTTTACCCATGGCAATGGATTCCATCGTTTGATTATGACGTTGATTCTCCTTCAACTGTTGATTGGCGGACTTGGCATCATTAACAGCTTTAGCAATCCCTGCGGCTCCTCCAGACACCGCGCCCAATGCTGACAAACCGGCAAATATTGGTATTAATGGAAGAATACCACCAGTTTTGGGTACTCTAATTATTCGAGCTGGTCTAATTTTACCTTTAGATTTTTTAATACTTTTTAAAGCAACTTTGATTGCACTTTCCAAATCTTTCGGGTTTTCACGCTTTAAGCTATCCTTCACTGTTTTAGTTACATTGCTAAAACTAATCTTTTTTTTTCCTCGTTTATTTTGTTGACTTCTCCTTTTAGTAGCAATACGGGAATGTTGTGGACGTTTTCTTTGTTTTCTTCTGTTTGTTTTTCGTGACTTTTTTTTTTTGTTACCAGCAGCAGCACTAGTCATTATTACCTCTACTTATATTGAAGGCTTACACAAGACTAAGGAAAATGTAGTTAAATTGGAATTTTTATCTAATATTTTTTTTGTTTTTTGAATGTTTCATCATCATCATCATCATCATCATCATCATTATCGAATTTCCTTTTATTATTGTTATCTAATTGGTTTGTTTCCATTTTTAACAATTTTGATGGAATATCGGTGGTGGTGGTGGAAGTGTGATCAATTTTCCTTTTTTTAGGTAATTTTATAATTTTCCTTCTTTTGATTTTAAAACCATCCAATTGTGTTATAGATTCATCATTTTCAAGTTTACGTTTTTGGGTTTTTGTATTAATTATTTTTCTTTTTTTCACTTCCTCCTCTTCTGGTTTAAATCCATCAACATCAACATCATCATCATCATTATCAACAAATTTACGTTTTGCTGCACGCTTATTTATTTTTGGTTTAAGATCAACTCTTTTAACAATTTTATTTTTTTGTGTTTTTTTTTTATTGCTGCTTTTTTTGAGTGGTCTGTTATTTGTTTCTCTGGCCAATCTAAAGAGTTCAAATAATTTCGTGTCATTTTCATACCACGGTGAATTAGATTTAAACATTTTCGCTGGATTTTCGAACGCGGTTCTTTAGCACTTACACCATGATCATGAGCAACATCGAGACCCATACCTAATTTAACTTTTGTGTGAATGGCTGCAGCTACTCCTGTGGCTGCTACTTTTTCTGATAACGCTGCATTTTTTGCATTTATTCTCTCCAAAGCCCTCCTCAACAATATCTTATCAGCCTCGTGACGTTCATCCAAAAGTTCATTTTTTGAGTATGCTATATCGTGTTCCTTACATGCCTCATCCTACTGATTAACACCCTTGTCACCTCTGACCAAACGTTTTTGTAGCTTTGTTCCAGGACCGCAGTAGTTGTAACCAGGTAAGTGTAGTTCAAAGGGCAATCTATTAATAGCACTGTTTAGTAATCCCTCACCGGTATAACGATTGGAATTATTCACATAGTAGTTCATGTTTCATCAACAAAACACAATTTAAAACTAAATAAAAATTGTGATTTCACCAGAGCTTTATACATTTCACGAGTGAATGTTGACCAATTAGGTACCTACGTTTTATTATTTTTTTAAGTTAGTGAGAAAATGAAAAAAATCGTGAAACAAAAAATTCGTTTGGAAGTGGATAACCACGATGATGATGTCAAAAGCAACAACATATCTTCAAAACATGGCAAATTGCTACCTCATAGTATTAGAGGTCTAATAGTTGGACCGTCGAATTGTGGTAAAACCAATGTAATGCTTACCCTTCTGGAACATCCCAATGGTGTGAAATTTGAAAATGTCTACCTGTACTCGAAGAGTTTGTATCAACCAAAATATTTATATTTGGAGGAACTTTTCAAACCAATCAAAGGAATTGGATATTTTTCCTATAGTACTGGAGAAGACATTATTGCACCATCTGATGCAAAACCAAATTCTGTATTTATATTTGACGATGTGGCAGGTGACAAGCAGAATATGATTCGTGATTATTTCAGTATGGGTCGTCATAACAACATTGAATGTTTCTATCTCTCTCAAACTTATGCTAAAATTCCCAAACATTTGATAAGAGACAATGCAAATGTCATCATATTTAAGCAAGATGATTTGAATTTGAAACATGTATATACTGATCACGTGGGTACCGATATGTCTTTTGAGGATTTTAAAAGTATTTGCTCGCACTGCTGGAGAAAACAGTACGATTTTCTATCAATTTTCAAAGATAGTAATATTGCTAATGGGAGATATCGTAATCGATTTGACAATTACATATATCTATAGATGCATCAGCTACTATTTTTTATTTGTATAGTAAAAGTGTTGAGCATACCACGTAGAAGATTAAAAAATGTTTGAGAAAACCAATAAAAGTGATAAAGTATTGAAAAAGAAATTAATTTTGAAAAGAAAAATTATTCGCGAAAAATTAAATTTGTTGAAACAAGGACAAATACTACAAGAAAATCTATTTCAACCCATCACGAAACACTTGACGAATATTGAAACTCAATTGGATAAAAATCAAAATCTGGCACAACAACAACAAGAAAAGACAACAATCGCAATACCAACAACGAAAAAATTGAAAAAGGAACAGGATGAAGAAGATAATTACGATTATGAAGAAGATGACGTATTCAAAAAAGTAAATTCAGAATTGTATGAGCCTACACCACGATCCTTGGTTGCTGCTGCTGCTGCTGATTACACCCCACGTGTTGGTAAAACAACAAAAATCAAACGGAAATTACCTTTCACACAAATTAGTGATAAAAAAACAAAAAAATCAGATCAACCACAACATAGTTATAATTTAAGAAGGTTACTGCTCAGGGACAATGTTGAAAAATATGCTACAGATGAAGAGGAAGCTAGAAAACAAAAGGATTTTAATGAAAGTCGTCAAAATGAATCTTTAAACCTGTCACAAACTGAATATTTGGATCAATTTGATCCATTGCCGGCAAAATATATACAAGAATTTATAAATGACCCTGCTACTGATCCAGCGTTAGAGGGAAATGTTTTACCTAAATATCGTATAAGACGTGATGAAATTGATAATTTCTACATTGGTGATTCCAAAGTTGAAATCGTTGGATCTGATTTAATAGTGAAAGGAAGAAGATACAAAGGAACCCCCGGACTGTATAAATTACTGTTCAGAAAAAATATGCCTAAAAGTTATACGAAGGATGATGAAGCTGCTTTCAAAGACATTATCTCAAGAACCAATATAAATAGAAAAAGGTTCAAGACCACTGGAGATGAAAATGACAGTCAATCTGAAAAATTCAAACTACTTTTCGAACCTTTAACAACTACTGGAAATGGCATGGTTGCATCATCAGCAGAAATGAAATATTCCAACAATTCGATTGATTACATCTACTGGGATGATCCAAATGAACTTGTCGAACGCTTACAACTGTTACTTGTTTCTCAAACGGCAGGCAATACAAACCATAACAACGAGATCAACGCAATTGTGGAAGAGTTACGAGAAGCAAACATTGTTGAATAATAATAAAATGGGTAAATTTAGTGTTACTGATGTTAAGCGACAAGTTGTTAACGAGATACATAAACCTGCAAGAATCAACTTCCCTAGACGTAAAGTGATTATAAAATCTTTAAATGACTTATTTCAAGCTGACCTAGTTGAAATGATTCCATATGCAAATACAAACAGTGGTTTCAAGTATATTCTGGTTGTTATCAATTGTTTTTCAAAATATGTTTGGGCTTTACCTCTCAAATCCAAAACAGCAAGTGAAGTTTCAAAAGCGATGGGAAAAGTTTTCAAGGAACAGATACCGGTACATTTACAAACAGACTTTGGTACTGAATTTTACAACTCTTCAATGAAGAAACTATTGGACAAATATCACATTAAGCACTATAGCAGTTTTAGTGAGAAAAAGGCACAAATTGTGGAACGAGTTAATAGAACTTTGAAAAATTTCATGTGGAAGGAATTCAATTATCAAGGATCATATAAGTGGATAGACATACTGCCTAGAATAGTAAAATTTTATAACAATAGAATACACAGGACAATTGGTATGAAACCTGTCGAGGTTAGAAAACGGCACGAGAAACTTCTCTTGGATACAGTTTACAATAGAATCAAGATCGCCTCTAAGCCAAAATTCAATATTGGTGATCAAGTTCGTATATCGAAAACTCGTGGTGTATTTGATAAAAAATATACAGCAAACTGGTCTACAGAAATTTTCAGCATAAAAAAAATTCAGCTGACAAACCCAACAACATATCTATTAGAGGATTTCAACAAACAGGAAATTAGGGGAGGATTCTATGAACTTCAATTACAAAAAGTTAAAAATCCAGACATTTACCTAGTTGAGAAAATTCTAAGACGTTCGAAAAATAAGGTGTTTGTGAAATGGCTTGGGTTTGATAGTAAACACAACAGCTGGATAGATAAAAATAATGTTGCGTAACTGATAAGCATCAATAAAAAGCAGTTTTTTTCCTCAAATTGGCCATTATAGTTTTTTCCTTCAAAGAGTAAGCAAGTTCAAAAAAATAAATAAAAATGAATAGTGATTGTGCTCCATCAATAAGAACTGTATGGAACGACATATCGAAATCACCAGTTTTAACTGAAAAGTTTATAACCTATTATCAACGAGAGATCAACTGGGATCTCATCAGTACTTACCAAACTTTACAAGAAGATTTCATCAGGATGTTTCTTACAAAAGTTAATTGGACACTTATATCAAGGTACCAACAGTTGAGTGAGTCCTTTATTGAAGAATTTAAAACGGCGGTCCATTGGCCTTTCATATCCAAATACCAAGTTTTATCTCAGAAATTTATTCGAAAACATGCCACATTAGTAAAATGGTATGAAATTATCAAACACCAAAAGTGTATAACAGCAGAGTTTCTTTTTGAAATGAAACATTACGTGGATAGAGATCGTACTGTTCACAATGCCAATACCCATCAAGTACACATGCCCCAGATGTAAGGGTGAAACTGATATACCCAATCGACCTTGTATTCCTTGCAGCTGGGATATTGAATATTCAAAATATATAGGAGGAAAAAAGATTCAGACCTACTTTTTTGAAAATCTATAAATAAACCTAATTTTTCTAGTTATATGTCTAATAAATCGATTATCAATTCGTACACTTTGTGTTTTACTGTCACCTATGTTCCTATCTACCTATATACAAAATTTTCAATAGTATATAAATCAACCACTTTTAACATTAATCTCAGTGATATTCAAACTACCGCATTGACCAGTACCTACCTACCTACATAAAAATGCATTATTGCTATGAATTAACTCCAGTGAATTGTAAAACTTGTTCTGTGGTAGATTTTATTAGACATAATAATGTGAGGAAAAGCATTGCTTCATATACTTGTGATATCTGCAGAAACGCAAGTAGAGGAAAAAAGATGACAAAACCTTTAAAGGGTGCAAAAGTGAGGATTGGTTAAATTATCGTCTACATTGAACTGCAACCACAAACAACATGGAAGACTTTTGATTTTTTTAATGTAAACGCAAATTTTCTTTTTAATAAAACTCTTACACCTATTTTTTGTTTGTTTTTTACTGATTCCCTCTAAGCTGGGCTGGGCTAGGCGAGGCTAGGCTAGGCTATAAGAATTTAAACAAAATTCAACGAGACCAATGTGCACAACATTAGATTAGGTTAGGCCAGCCTAATAGGTACCTATTCAATTTAAAGTAATTTTTTCATTTCAAATTTTACAAGTCTGATCATACTACCAAACATTTTGATACTTACAAACAAGATCTATCCGTGGTCTGGTGGTTAACGCTCTTGGTTCTTGAGCCAGTGGTCCGACTGGTCAACGGTTCGATTCCACACACAGAGACACAAGACTTTTTTTTCTTTCAAATTTTACAAGTCTGTGATCATGGCACCAAACATTTTGATACTTACAAACAAGTTCTATTGTGGTCTCGTGGTTAGCGCTCTTGGTTTGGTGCGACTGGTCAACGGTTCGATTCCACACACAGACACAAGACTTTTTTTCATTTTATTCCATTTTAATTCATCACACAGGTGAGTGATGTGACAAGTTTCAGGTGACACCGACAGGTGAAAAAAAAAATGGAAGGTAAAAAAATAAACTTTTAAAATAAGGTGAGGGGAGGATTGGTGAGGGTGGTAAGCAGTGCCCCTTGGGGTTAGGGTAGTAGGTAGTGCCCCTTGGGGTTAGGGGTAGTTGACAAGGGGGTAGGTGTCCCAGTATCCCGCGTCTTATACTACTATTGTCAATTTCTAAAAATATAATTTAGAAATAAGAAATTTGGGGCATCTTGCAGAAACAAGGAAAAGCAGCTTCTAGTGTCGAAAATAAAACGTCACACACATCATAAAACCATCTAATTGAAGAAAAACTTATCCTACATTCGGCCATACGGATTCGCTGAAATTTTCAACCCATGGCTTCATATATTCAGCACATTGTGAAGTTTTGTTTGGTCCATGATAATAACCAACCCTTCCGACATGATACCTTCATAGGGTCCTAAATATTTTTTACAAAGCTTGAACCCTCCACCGAATTAGGTTCTCTTGATGGCGACTAAGTCCCCCAAATTATATTGCTTTGCCTTTTTTCGTCTTAAATTGTAATGTAGTTCGTTCTTCTTCTGTACTTTTAGAATTTGTTTTTCGGGTGATATTCTTTGTTTTTCAGTTTCAGTCCAATGAGTAATTCGAATGGAGTGGTATCAATACTTCTTTGAAGCATCGAATTTAAAGCTCTTTGTACTTGATCGATATATCTATATCATTTAAATGGATCTTCCATGCTCAATTCAGTTCAACACTGGAGCTATAATTCTATCTATTTTTTCAACTTGCCCGTTTCCTCTTGGTACCCCAGTCGTAATTGTTACATGTTGAATACCTCTTCTTCTTCACAATAGTCATTAAATGCTTTAGCTGTAAAAGCAGTGCCTTTATCTGGAATTCTCAAATGTTTTCTGTTGAAGTTTTAACTTGCCTACCGTTTCTCGAGCTGTAGTATATTTCGTAGGGTACAACCAAACCAACTTGCAAAAATGATCTATAATATCTAAAATATGCTGGTAATTTTGACTCATCGACACTGGTTGTATAAATGGTCTGCATGGTACGTATGAAGAGGACTTTCATTCTTTCTTCGGGTGTAGCATACCCTCTTTTTTTCCTTCTTTCTTGTTTCCCAATATACAAACAACACAGTTAGCACAGCTTTGAATCTTCTCTTTCAGTTTTGAGATAAAAAAATTCTCTATTTATAAGCTCCTCCGTCTTTGGTACCGCAAAGGGTCCGATATCATGTGTTCTTCTAATTATTTCTGCTTGCATTATGTTTGGTACTAAAAGGAGTCCTAAAGCCATTGTTGTATTTATATAATATGTACCTATTTTTCCAATAAGAAATCCTCATATTCTTATGTACTTAATATCTTCTCAATTATTTGAATGTGATCATCCTTCTCTTGAGCTATTTTTAAACGCTGAATCATTCCATCTTCTTTAGACATCTATTTTATTACCATCATTACAGGGTATCTGCTTAAAGCGCAAGCGTCTACGTGAGGCATTAGGCTTCCACTCCTGTATTCTATCCCGTAAGATTATTTCTCCAACAACAGAGCCCATCTTGTTGTCAGATCCTTTTTGTCGATTTTTTTCTGGAACGCCGTACAGTCGCTTATTATCCTAAAATTGATACCGAGTGAATATATTCTGAACTTCTTTACAGCCTGTGTTCCGCCAAGACTTCGAGGTCGTAACTTGAATATTTTCCTTCCTTCCTTCCTTCGTTTTCCTACTCGTATAGTAGATAGAGGATGAAATTTATTGTCTTCCTACGACTTTTGCATTAGGCATGCACCGTATCCGAATTTGCTTGCATCTGTATGTACTTGGGTTTCCGTATTCTACTGATACAAGTAGAGAACTGGGTAGCTAGTGAGCAATTTCTTAATTTTTTCAAAGGCGAATTTTTGTTCCTCTTGGAACAGAAATACAAAATCATTCTTTACCAGATCGCTTAGCGGTCTGCTATTAAATCATTTGCAGGAATAAACTTCCCAAAATATCCTGTCAACCCCAGAAATGATTGGATTTGTTTAAACGTCGTTGGTGGTGGAAATTTCTTTTAGCTAATGTTTTTCCGTTTGAAGGTTGAATTGGTCTTTTACAATTTTTGTATTTATTTTGCGATAATCATAGCATATTTGGGTACGACCATTCTTTTTTCTTTACTAACACAATAGCACATGCAAAGTCCGAACAGCTAGGTCTTATTATACCATCTTCAAGCCACTAATTTATGTGCATGTCCAATTTCGACCGAAAATCTTCTAGTATACTGGTAAACCGGTATCTTCATCTTTTAAAACTATTCTCATTTTGATGTAATTCTCAACCAGTTTTCTAACTTCATTCTGGTACTGTCCATTATCTATGTGTTTTATTTTAACTTTTTCTTTCGACTTCTCGTCCATTATCCGAATTTCCATTAGAAAATTTCCTTTATTTTTTTATACAAAATAATATCCTCGTCTTTGATGCAAACTTCAACATGTTCTAAAAGATCATTGCCTTAAAAACTGTTGTATTCTGCGGTATAACATGTACTATTACATTTCGCGTCCAACGTCGGGCTCTCGATTTGAATTGTTTACTTTTTACTCTTGTCTCAAAATTGGAATTTAACAGTTAATTTTGTCTTTTTAACTTATAATAACAGTCATTAATGTTTATCAAGAGTGTTTATTTTGAAAACTACTGAAAAACCAGTGCAATATGTAGGTAATTCACGGAATAATAACTTTGAACAACAGAGAATTACATTCCCCCAGCGATTCTGAACTTTGTACCTTGCGACGTTGTCACGTTAGCCACGGAACCAAAGTTTACGGAACCGAAGAAATCTTAAAAATTGATTTCAAGTCATTTCCTAAGGCTAAATAGGGCCTGATCGACTGTAATCCGCTGGTCTATTCAGAAATTAATTTTGTTGCCTGAATAGAATTGAATCAAACAATAATGTCTCAGAAATTACCATCGCACGGTGTGTGCAACAAGTACTTCGCTAAATGCGTTTTCAGAGTGAAGGCTGACAGCGATGCTCAGGACGAATTATTTGGCTATCCCTGTAACGGATGCAAGACAGCTTTATGCATTTAATGTGAAAAATGAAGTACCACAGATGTGCGATTTATACGAACGATATCGCGTAAAATACCATACTTTTGCAGTAAATGTGTCCAGGAAAAATCGGGTACAATTATTGTTAAGCAACTAGAAAAAACCAGCTTTGAAAATCAAATTCTAAAGATACAAATGGAAAAAATAGAAAAACATATCAACGAAAATGACACACACACATGCTAGAACCATAGGACACAATCCAAACATTGAAATTGGAAAAGCCGAAGAGTGTTTGAAAAGAAAACAGAGATATACCGTGGATTTCGAAGATGAGGTTTTTGCTGCGGAAGAAAATTTCCAAAATGAGATAGAAAAACGCAAGTTGGAGCTGGAACAACAAAAAGCCGAAATTTACAAGCTTAACAAAGAAAATAAAGAGCTCACAACAAAAATGCATGATGTTTTGGAGGTTGCTGAAAAAATTTAGACCGAAATTGAGAAGTTAAAAACAGAATTGGAGGATATGACTAATACAAAGAATGACATGTTGGATACGATCAGGAAACTAATAAATGACAACGAAGTGTATATGAAGGAATATAAAGACGCCCAACATAAATTATTTTTGTTAAATAGCACTTCCAGAAATAGCAGCGGTTTAATAGCAAATGAGGCCACGCAGTGTGATTTGATTTCTGAAGCACTAGAGAACCAGCAAAGCAGGGAAGGTGGACAAGTTGCATCAAGTTGCATCTCAAAAGTGACAGAAACTCCAAAAACAAAAACCAAACTGCTCAAAAGCATAAAATTCTTTTGATTGGAGACAATTTCAATGTTGATTTCCACAAATCGCTACAAAAGCAGGCTGAACTAGAAGCATACAGAATATTCACAATTGCAAAACACAACGCTCTTCTGGAAGGCATCATCGACGATGTCTGATTACGTAATAATCAGGAGGTCAAATGAATGCCCTGTGCGGTGGGAGAATTGACATTTCTTTTTTACTAGAAGCTATCTCACATGAGTCAGTACACAAATATTGTAATTCTTTCCGTGCCTTTATTGAATAACTACTTAATATTGAGTGAACTGATCGATCAAGTAAATATTAAATTATATGAATTTCTTCAAACTCTGAGTGGAGCATACCATTTATTTATTCTTCTCAACTCGTTTTTGAATTCGTCTTGTGTTAATTTTAATTTTAAAAATAATGCATTAAAATATGTTGCAAGAATTAAAGTATCTGAAAAAATTTCAGAATACATAGAAATTAAAGGTATTGGTCGACATATTAATGACAATGTAGATAACGCAAACCATTTTTTAGAGCAGGGTGTGAGAGAAATTTTCCAGCGGAAAAAAATCAAATTATCATCCTTCAATAATCCGAATATTATTCTCTTAACGGAACACTGACTAAAGAATCACGGACTAGTTAACATACCTGAACATGGTGGTTGCCTGGTTCTGGTTAATAAGTCTTTTCTTGGGGCCAATATGTTTGAACCAGTGAATAAATTTGATATATCGTTGAAAGAAATCACATTTGAGTTCAGCATTGTCTGCTCAAAAAAACTGAACCCGTACATAATCTGTGTATACCGATCGCCCAGGTCAAATACAATAGAATTCTTGACAGGTCTTGATTGTCTCTTGGCTCAAATTTCTCCATCTTCCAGGGTGCTACTCGGTGGAGACTTAAATATAGACAATGCAATCTCAACTTTACCGTAAAAAAACCTTTTGACTTCCAATTCTCTAAATATGCATGTCGCAATGCGTACCATGATTACAGATACATCTACGTTAATTGATTATATGTATATAGGGTGACAATTTGAAAAGTAGCAATCGGGAATATCTCTTAGACAAAAAATACTAGCAGGAAGGTCTCAAATACGTATCGGGGCATTGGAGGGGGAACCAGAATGAGGCACTTTTTGAGTCACCTCGCCTCGCTACCACCTCTTAGGGGGTAGCTACCCTAACTTATATTTTTTTAAATAAGAACCTACCTTGTGTTGCACATCGTTCGATAGGTCGTTGCTATCTCAAAAACTAATCGTACGATTTAAGATTTTTCTATAGGACTGTGAAAGGATAGCAAGGAGCTATCCAACGATGTGCAACACAAGGTAGGTTCGTACTTAGAAAAAATAAGTTGGGGTAGCTACCCCCTAAGGGGTGAGGCCTCAAAAATTTCCTCATTTTGGTTTCCTCTCCAATCCCCAGATGCGTATTTGAGATCTTTCTGATAGTATTTTTTGTCTAAGAGATATTCCCGATTGCTACTTTTTGTAGTGACTTTCTATTTAATAAGTAACTTATTCAGTCGTGCAGTTTATAGTTTAATGCAAAAAAAAACTCGATATGTTAAATCTGGGGGCACGGTAGTGCCCCCCGCCATGTTCGCGCGCTACTGTATACCTTTTCTCGAAACAACTCAGGTCATTGTCGACCTACCTGTAACTCAGCTCTGAAGTGTCCTAGAAAACTGAAATTTTGCACAGTCGTATATCTTTATAGACCTAATACTACAACTAAATTTCATCGATTACCATCACCCAACAAAAAAGTTACATGGCCATAAAAAACGTCAATTTTGTCACTCACTCATGCATAGATCATCAAAATGCTAAGGTACTCCCAAACATGCTAGAAGGCTGAAATTTGGGATACTGATATGAATTATGGCAAAACCAATGGAAAACAAACAAAAACTCTGAAAATTTGACCACCCTCAACAGCTATCGTTAAAAAACTTAAATACACAGTATAAACCCCCGGAAAAAATAAAAACATCTTGAAGTTTTAGCACAGATTACCAGATGCGAAAGAGCGGCGAATTCGTGGTTCAAGATTAATTTGATAGACATAGGCTGGCCGCACCAATGCCGCATCAATGTATTTTGAACATATTTATTATATAAATGCGGAAGCTCAATAATATAATATTATTTCTTTAATTGGTTCACAAACAGCAAAGAAATATTCTTTTCTACCCGCAAAAATATGTAAACACAGGCTGGAACATGCTCACGCACTCGGCCACGTTAATTGTCCTGACGCGGGCGATCTGTATCTATGCGTCGGGGTGCTGGCCCCCCGGCTTCGTCACAGAATATCGTCGACGGCAAGTATACGTACTTACGCATCTGTATTAGGTGATCTGTGGTTTAAGTTCCTCGCTTCAGATAACTTGGACTGTCCAAAATTTCTTCTAAAAAGAGCCCGTGAAGCGCTTAAAAAACATAAAGAGGATGACTCAGTGACAGCGGGATTAGAAGAAAGTATTATAATCAAAGAAAGAGTTTGAATTATGCTAAAGCGAAATATAGATGTTAGTTTGGGTCTGGTAAATGGTTTTATAGGAGTTATTCAAAAAGTGTAATGGCGTGCGGTTCAAAATAAGAAAGTCAAAGCTCTTGAAATAAAAATTAACAATTGTCTTCAATATGAAATTTCTCCAGTAAAATCAAAATTTGAGATTATCAGTCGTGCATACGTCCACAGAGAACAATTTCCAATTTGTATTGCATATGCTATCACCATTCACAAAATCCAAGGCTTAAGTCTTCCTAATGCACTTATAGATATAGGTTCATCGGTGTTTTCATGCGACCAGGCATATGTGCCACTTTCCAGAGTGACAAGTTTAGAAGGAGGTCATCTAATAAACTTAGATGCTAGTAACATTAAAGCGCAAGTGTCCGCAATTGCTGAATACAACCGATTGAGGTCATTATATCATCCTGAATTTCCGCGAATCAAAGCTCAAAAACGACCGAAAAGGAAGCATAGGAACAATGATCGAGAGTGGGCTTCACGAAAGCAAGTTTTAGGAGTTCAAGAAGGCGATGGGAAACTAGTAGCAAAAAGAAAAAGACCTAATGCGCAAAAGAAAAGTTGAATTGACATTATTCCTATTTAAATCCTTGAAAAAATTAGTGAAATCATAACAAAAACATTTCATGTAAAAAAATGGCCAAGTACGCGAAAATACTTATCCCTAAAAAGAAGTGAAATCAAAGTCAAGGCAAGTTCTTCAATACGCATTCGAAAATAAAATGGTGGGTTTATTTATTCTAAAATGTTTCAAACTTGGCGAGTACCTACAGTCAAAAACCCTATTGACTATTCTAAGAAAGTTCTGTTCTTTCAAATTTAATAGTTAGTGTTCATTAACTTATTTCATTTGTCATGCATTTACATAATATAAGGTTAAATAAAGTTTTCCAAAGTAATGACCCTCTTCAAATTATTCAATTATTATAAATTAAAAGTGGCCCCATACATCCACAATTTATTTAGTGGCAACTATACGCAGCTATCGTTGATCTTAGACACAGAGTACATATATCATAACAAAAATATTTCCTGTAAAAGAATGGCCAAGTACGGGAAAAAAATACAGCTTTATTTAAACCCAATTTAAAACAATAACCCTTTCAATATGTTTAATCAACATAAAATTTGAATTACACATTTCGAAATTTCAACATAAAATTTAATTAGGTCTGAAATTTCTACATATTATAAAATCCACAATTTGTTATAAATTTGGCAAGGTAATCAAAGTATCACAAACCTTGCCCAAATTTACTAAAAAACCACGATTCATCATTCACGGCGTCAGTCACCTCAATTTCCGTAATGATACAGTGTAGCGCCAATGTTTTAGATACCTGCCTAAACAAGGTCAACACACAGTTCATTGTTATTAGTTATGATAAATATAATAAGGTTCAAGTGGAAATGTACAATATAAATAGGAACCAATTTGATTAATAAAACCAGTATTGAATAATATTAGTTGGGTTCTCATTTAATTAAGCAAATTAGTCATTTGTGATAATTATCCACAAAGTCCATCTCAAGAGCTTTGTACTCGTTATCTTGGTTAAAGGTAACTAGTGATCTTCAGGGAATTATTCCTGAACGTCACGCCCAGAGATACGGACCTTGGAGGCCTTACAACCCTCTAGTGAACTACAACAAAGGTCTCAACTCTGTTCATGGTCCTTCGAGCCTAACCCAAAACCAGTCTGCACAGTGCCGTTCAGCCCCCAGGACAAAATCCGAGCCTGCGAGAGTGCCGTTCCGCCCTCATCAAACCAGACCAGCAAGGCCCCAGTCGCCTCCCAAAAAAAAAAAACAACGAGGCCCCAGACGCCGCACAAAACAACAAGGCCCCAGTCGCCGCTCAAACCCAGCAAAGGACATCGCACACATCATATGGGTTTTCGGGGACCGGTAGATTTTTTTAAAAATTTGGTATGTTGTAGTACTAGTGAAAATAAGTATTTTTCATCATTGCGCAAAATCTCTAACTATACAGGGTGACCCAGTAAAGTAGGTTCGAAAATCATAAACCAAGCCTTTCTATTATCGGTATTAGCGCACCCTACAAGCTAAATATCGAGATTTTTGTTTTCGATTTCGCAAATAAATAGTCAGATAAGCCTAATATACTATACAGGGTAGCAGAGCTTGCGTATTTTTTTAGAAATCCTGCCCTATTTTTAGAAATAGTGTTACCAAAAAGGTTGCGCTGGATTTTATTTAGCTGTAACTTTTTTAATTTTTGTCCGATTTAAAAAAATGTGGTATCAAAATAAAGCCTATATCACAGGGATGTCATGAAATCTAAAAAAAATTAAAAATGTGATAAAATTCGAGATGGTTGAACGTGATAAAAGTATAACTTTTCATTCGATTAGGGTCTTGGATACACCAAATACACCTAAATTTAGGGGCGGTTCCTCAATTGCGAGTAATTCTAGGGGTTAACTAACCCGGAGTTAATTTCAACCTTGCAGGTTAACTGAGGATTGTGTTTCTCAAGCATCCACTGTAGGTGGAGTTAATAAACACTGGGTTAAGCAATAGTTGGTAGCATTATTGTTTACCAGAATGGTGATCCTAACATATTTTTGATTGGTCGAAAGCAGTCACTCATGGGTCGATCGTCAAATTAGCCCATTCACAAAACTTTTTGGAGTTTGTTGTTAAATTAATGATAAGTTCGAGTATTCTTTTTGGCGCACCGTTTTTTCATTACAATTTGTTAATTTTTGAAGAGCGTGGTTAATGCAGTGTGTGTAGTCAATAGTCATGGAGAAGAAAGATATCGCAAGAGGAAAAAACTTCCTTGAATTAGAAAAAATAATAATAATCAAGCTATAATATAAGCGAAATATAGGGTGCACGAGGTCAGACATGAACTTCTAATCCTTTGTAGAGAAATCCTAGTCATCGTATTTCTCGAGAGGATTAATCCTTTGGCGGATTATATGAGGCGTTTTTCCTACGAAATTGTAGAAATCTTCATCTTCATCAATCAATCCATATATTTTTATTTTGAAAAAAAAAAAATAATACCACAAAATTGACAAATCACGATCACGAATCATCAGGTTATCTCAAAGGGTAAATCCATAAATCCATAAATCGCTAAAACCGCAATATCATCAACAGTGAGCCAATTTAACCCAAGGTTACACCAAAAGTTATAGCTAACTCGCTGTGGAGAAACGTTTACCCTGGAGTTATAATCAACCCGGAAATGACTCGCTATTGATAAACCGGCCCTAATATAAGTAACGTATTTGATGGATACTTCACATTGTTCTCATGTCGAGCGTAGCTAAAGTACCTAACAACGCGATAACTTTGCATGTGCAGTATGTGCCCAATACTGGATTCCCTCCATCCAGCCCAGGGGAGAACAAAAATGATACAAACAGAAAATCTCTGCTTACTTATCTTGTGTGAACCCCGAAAATATTTAGATATATTCGGAAAGTTTTAGTTCATGAATACTCAACAGTGAGAATAGAAAAATTAATATAATTTTCATGTAAATCGACTTAAGGCCCACCCCACCACCCCCAAGTTGGAGGTTTTCTCTTTGAATCCTTTCATGTAGGGCATTTTCAATATTTTGCACTAGTCACAACATTCTGTGTTAAACACAGATTTCAAATGTCCATCCAACATGTCTTTGTAATCTTACGAGTATTATTTGCTTCCTCAGATGTAAATTATTGACGATGTCTGGCCAAAAAAGGCGATATTTCACACGAATTCTGAGATTTGTCATTTTTTCAGATTTCATGACATCCCTCTGTGATGTAAGCTTTATTTTGAGACCAGATTTTCTAAAATCAGACAAAAATTGGAAAAGTTACGGGCAAATTAATTCCAGCACGACCTTTTTCGTAACACTATTACTAAGAATAGTGCAGTATTTCTAAAAGAATACGTAAGGTTAGCCACCCTGTATAAGATATTAGGCTTATCTAGACTATTTATTTGCGAAATAGAAAAAAAAATCCCGATATGTAGCTTGCAATGCGTGCCAACATCAATAAATGAAAGGCTTGGTAATGATTTTCGGACCCACTTTACTGGGTCACCCTGTATAGTTAGAGATTTTGCGCAATGATGAAAAATACTTATTTTCACTAGTACTACAACATACCAAATTTTTAAAAAAATCGACGGGTCCCCGAAAACCCATAAGATGTGTGCGATGTCCTTTGCGAAAGTGCCGTTCAGCCCCCAGGACACAATCCGAGCCTGCGAGAGTGCCGTTCCGCCCTCAACAAACCAAATTAGCGGCCCCAGTCGGCGCCCAAACCAACAAGGCCCTAGTCGCCGCCCAAACCAACTCTCCGAAATTGCAAAAATCTTTGATCCACTTGGATGGATAGCCCCATTTATCATCAAAGTCAAAATGATGATACAAGATCTTTGGCTGCAACAACTTGCGTGGGATGAAAGAGTCAGCGTTGAGACGTTGGAATGCTGGTCGCAATTCAAAGAAGACCTCAAAAATATAAATGAGATAAAAATCCCGAGGTGGTCATACTTCAATGGAGCACAAATGGAGCTTCTAGGATTCTGCGACGCCTCAGAGAAAGCATATGGAGCCGTAATTTACAGCAGAACCATGATGTCGGGAAAACCGTACATAACGTTGCTACAGGCAAAATCTAAAGTAGCTCCTGTAAGGAAGAAGACTACCCTGCCAAGATTGGAGCTCTGTGCTGCCGTCCTTCTAGCAAAACTGATGAACAAAACAATTGAAGCATTGGAAATAGAGAATGTAACGATTCATGCCTGGACAGACTCCATGATAACCATCGGATGGATAAGAGGAGACCCACTTCGATGGAAAACATTTGTGGCTAACAGAGTTTGTGAAATACGCAGGTCGATACCGTCCGAAT
This sequence comes from Ceutorhynchus assimilis, assembly GCA_917834065.1. Lineage (NCBI taxonomy): Eukaryota > Metazoa > Arthropoda > Insecta > Coleoptera > Curculionidae > Ceutorhynchus > Ceutorhynchus assimilis. The sequence goes on from OU892277.1 coordinate 64,614,176, forward strand.
GCTGGAACCACGTGAAATCAGCCGACAATCCGGCAGATGTCATATCACGTGGAACCGAATTAAAAATCCTGAAAAATCTATCCATATGGTGGAATGGTCCAGCTTGGATAAAGGATAAAAATCAGTGGCCAAAGACAGATATAATAATAATAATAATAATAATAATAAACGACTTTTAATTCATAAGAAAAAAAAATACATCAACCATATCATTTTATAAACCCACATATTGTAAAACAGAATTAGAGATAGGTCTAAATATATATAATATGTTACCTACAGGGCGAAGTCTAGCCATTGGCTACTCATACTCAACCCAAAAGGTATAAGAAGTAAAAAAATCATGCATTTAAAATTGCCCAGACAGCAATTAATTTCAATTAAATTAAATTAAATGGCACTTAAACAATAAAAAAAAAATAAAAAGAATAAAAACAAACTATAATTTGTATAACAATAACAATCAAAACTAAAGATTCACCTAGGACTATAAAGTTTCACACTCCGGGAGATGATAGGCAAACGGAAAGTTCAGCGATAAGGCCCTTGTGAGTTGGTCTGCTTGTCAAACAAGTGAGTTTTGAGGCTAGTTTTAAATCTTGAGCGTTTAAAAGTTCTAAATTCTTCGGGCAGTGAATTGTAAAGATGAATGGCATTGTAGATGAAACTTTTTTTGAACAAGGCTGTTTTATGTTTAGGCACAGAGAATTTATGCTTATTTCTGGTATCGAGTAAATGAATATCATTATTAGATTTGAATTTATTTTTGAGATTTATCGATACATTATCATTGTTAGATAATACATCGTGTACAAAATTACCTAGATGATGGAGTCTCCTATTCTTCATGTTTAGCCAGTGGAGCTCATTAATCTGATGGGAAATTCTATCATACTTTCTTAAACCAAAAACAAGGCGACAACAGGTATTTTGTATTTTTTGTATCCTGTATTGTTCTGACTGTCTAAGGCAAGGGCCGCAAAGGAAGTCCGCATAATTAAAATTAGAGAGAACCAATGACTCACACAAATCCTTTTTCAGTTTTAAACTCAAAATATGCCTATTAGAGTAAATCTGTTTAAGAGACACATATGACTTTTGTACAAGACTCTTTACATGGCCAGTAAACCCAAGTTCAGAATCCAACAAAACACCGAGGTTACGCGCAGAATCGCAAAACTGTAGGGTTTGATCCGAAATCCTAATGTTAAAGTCCACTTTTAAAGTTTCCATACTTGTTTTTTTCCCAAAAAATAATAGTTTAGATTTCAGTGGATTGAGATTCAGTGCATGATCCTCTGAAAGAGTTTTAATTGCTTCCAGAACCTGATTAATATGTTGCGCTGATTGTTTATAGTTATTCATGTTAAAATGGTAGTAAAGTTGTGTGTCATCAGCGTACGCCTGTATTTTACAGTATTTTGTAGCTTTAAGTAAATCGGACGTGTATATAATAAAAAATAATGGACCCAGTATTGACCCCTGTGGCACTCCAGAGAGAACCTGGCACGGTTCTGAGTAATTATCACCTACCTGGACCCTCTGTGACCTATCAGACAAGTACGATTTAATCAAGGACAGTGCATTAGTTTCAAATCCGTAATACTTAAGTTTACCTAGAAGAAGGCGATGATCTACCGTATCAAACGCCTTAGAGTAGTCCAGTAACACGAGGATACTCTCCAGACCACAGTCACGAGCTTCTATTATATCGTTTGTTACTGTAGTGAGAGCGGAAATTGTGCTATGTTTTGCGCGAAAGCCATTTTGGGTATCTGGAAACATATTGTTGGACTGAAAGTAAGAATAAATCTGAGCATATAATTTTTTTTCTATGATTTCTGACATTGTTGGCAGAATTGATATGATTCGAAGGTCATTGAGGGTTTCAGGTTGTTTCGTCTTAGGTATTGGCTTTCCAATGCCAATTTTCCATGATTCTGGGAAGTACTTTTGTTCTATACAGCTATTTACAATATTAGTAATGAAAGGATCAATGAAGGGGCTGCAAAGTTTGAGCATCTCCGCAGTAATTCCATCTGCGTCGCGGGCGTTTGTTTTTATGTTATTCAAAACAGTATTAATGTTTTCCACTGTACACATACTAAAAGAGAAGGTCTTTGATCAGTCATACTGGTTAGATTCGTAGTAATCTATTTTATTTGTACACTTGTTTGAAATATTTTGAATAAACTTTGCAAAGTGACTGTTTATTTTATTGGGGTCCGACAAACCTTGAGGTAAATGGTTATCACGAGTAGAACGCACACTCAGCCGATCAAGTGTTTTCCAAGTTTGCTTTGGGTTATTTTGCCTCAAGACAAAGTTCAGATAGGCCTTCTTTTCAGCTCTAACCATAGAGACCGTGTAGTTACGTTACTCTTTATATCTTGCCCAATCTGAATTTGCTTTGGTGCGTTTAAATTTTTGTAGAGCCTTGTCCCTTTCCTTCATGATTAATTTAAGACCCTGTGTCAGCCAAGGAGCTTTAGGCTTAGTTACTCGGGATGATTTAATTGGGGCATGTGTGTTAAATGTTACATTTATGAATTCATTAAATAATTGAACTTTCTTGTCTATGTTATTTTCATATACAACATCCACCCAAGGCAATAATTTCAGATCGCGCAAAAAATCTTGCATTACAAAGTTTTTGAAGCATCGATAAGTTACCCATTTTGGCTCCATTTTTTGGTATTTTAAATTTAGTTCAGCAAAAACGAGTCTATGATCTGAGAAAGTGTCAGCCGATTGTGTGCCGCATGACAAAACCAAGTTTGAGTCGCTCACAAATATAGGGTCTATAAGCCTGCTGGTATTTTGTGTGATCCGCGTAGGTTCATTGAGGATTTGTGTAGGACTCAAAACAGTTCAGGACCGGGTTGCTTAAATCGAAGTCACCAAGACATATCACAAAGTCAAACTTTGTTGTAATATCACCTAAAATATTATCAAAGTCATTAATAACTAAATTGAGGTTTGTTTTTGGTGGTCTATAAAAATTTGCAATTGCCATTGTAATGGATTTCAACTTAATACTTAAGACAATTAATTCAAGATTGTTTGATACATCTAAATCAAAAGAAACCATCTCAGAATGGAAGGTATCTTTTACATAAGCTCCCACACCACCTCCTCTCTCGATTCTATTGATATTGTAAAATTTATATCTTGGGATTGAAAAAGCACTAGGATCTTGAGTGTCAGTCAACCATGTCTCTGTCACCATTATTACATCAAAGTTATTATCTACTACCAATGTTTTAAAATCATTAAAGCCCGTATGAATAGAGCGCAAGTTAATATGAGCTAGACGCATTTCAGTTAGTTTTAATATCAGTGATTATTAAGACCAATCGCAGAGCATCGCCAAACGTGCCTTCATTAACATAGAAAGTAAAACAATGAATAGGTAGGTACTATAGTTATAGGTTAAGAAGATTATTAAGATACAAAGTAGAATCTAAGCCTCACCAGATAGCCACCCTCCCGGAGTATAGGTTGTTCTAGAAACTACAAGTGTTTTTTTTTTTTAAAAAAAAAGGAAAAGATAGTCTTGATAAAAGTTAAAGAGAAAAAAAAACAAAACACGCTTCTGTTCAAGTAGCCAACCATAATAAGATTACAATGTATATATATATATTTTTTTTTTGCTGCAATAAGACAATAAGAATTAAAAAAATATTTGATCCTGTGCATTCCTACACATTTAAAAAAAAAAGAGAAAATAGAAAATAAAACAGATTTCAATAATTAATGCTACAAAACACCGTTATCAATGGATAAAAAAAAACAAAAACAAATAAGAGGTACCCATGTTTTTATAGCTAATTTTAACATTTCCATTATTTACCTTCATATGGGTATAGAATATAATACAATACACCCACAAGTTGTTTTCATGACCAGTACATACACCATACCCTCTAGGCCACTAAGTTAGCAATATCCTCCGGATTCTTGATGCTATGCACAACACCATTTATTTTAACATACACGGAACCATTAAAGCACCATGTCATTTTGCTGGAAAATTTTTTCATAGCGGCAGTAAGAAGCCCGACACGATAATGCGTTAAATCCTCCTTTATCTGTATGTTTGTTGATTTCAAGTTTTTTCAGTTTTTCAGAACAGCTGTTCTCATTGCATTGTTTGTAAACTTGATAAGTATCGCCGGTGGCTTGTCGCTTGGATTTTTGGAGGCTATTCGATGGCAGGTTACGATTTGACCGTCTCTTAAATTATTTACTTGCATTTTCTTGAAGATGTCCAGCATTTTGACACGTAAATCTTCGTTTTCGGTCTTTGGAACGCCAAAAACCCTAATGTTAAGGGATCTTGATGCCTGTTCCTGGTTGTCCAAGGCTTGGACAAATCCTTGATTTGCAGTCTTTAGATTCGCGATTTCTTTCTTTAAATCGCGGATGGTTTCCTCTTGCTTGTTCAGTCTCTCCTCAAACTTTGCTTTGATGCTCTCGAGATCGGATCTTGACAGCACCATTCTAACCTCACTTTATAACCCGATTATAAACAATACAAAACACTGTGAAAATACGGAGCACTAGAAAGGATCTCTTTACTTCGAACAAGATTAAACAATCAAACTTTACTTTCCAACTATTTCCGCACAGGGAAAACAAATTTCTTACAGCTAAAAAAACCTGATTTTAAGCAGCTACTCTAACGTGTCTATCTCACTCGTGCAGCGCCATCTGCCATCTGTCATCGTGCAGCGCCATTGTACCAGAAATTCAACAAGAAGTAAAACAATGTCACCATGCCAATGTTAAAATACTTAAAGAAGAATGGACCCGATTCTCGAACCTGACACGAATGATAAGAGTAAGCTCCTTTTACCGAAGGTTTATAAAAGGATCTCCAAAGGAAAACAATTTAGTACCTGAAGAAATGTCCACGACCCTACAGACGATAATCAGATGTGTTCAGAAACAAGAACTATCATCCGAATATCAAGCCCTAGCAGAAAAAAGGGATTGAATAACAAAAGTAAGATACTAAATCTAAATCCGTTTCTGGATCAAAATGGCTTGATACGAGTTGGTGGAAGACTTGAGAATTCAACAGTGCCGTTCAATCAAAAGCATCCAATAATAATTCCGAGATACACGCATTTGACAGAGCTACTGATAAAAAACGCACATGAAAGAACGTTACATGGAGGAAATCAGATAGCAATAGCTTATTTGAGACGAAAATATTGGATCATCAATGGAAAAAAGGCGACAAAATCAGTAATCAATCAGTGCGTTAGGTGCGTTCGTTACAAAAAAGAAACCGCACAGCAACAAATGGGAGAGCTTCCAACTCCAAGAGTGACATCTTCACCTCCGTTTAGCCACACTGGAATCGACTACGCAGGCCCTATTCAGATTCGGGCAACTAAAGGCAGAGGACACAAATCGTACAAGGGCTACATAGCAGTCTTTGTATGCCTTGCCACAAAAGCAATACACCTTGAAGTGGTAAGCGATATGTCTTCGGAAACGTTCTTGGCAGCGTTTCGAAGATTCACCGCCCGAAGAGGACAATGCTCACACATATACAGCGACAATGGGACAACATTATTCGTCGGCGCTGCCCGACAGTTAGAAAGTGAAGTCCAGGAAGTGATAGAAAAATCACAAGTCATGGACGTAATACACACAGCTGGGACACAATGGCACTTCATCCCTCCAACAGCACCTCACTTCGGAGGAATATGGGAGGCGGGTGTAAAATCAATGAAACATCATCTGAAACGAGTGATTGGCGAAACCACTCTGACCTATGAAGAGTTAACAACGCTCATGCATCAGATCGAAGCCTGCCTAAATTCGAGACCCTTATGCCCACCTAGTGATGACGTCGATGATTCGATGGTACTCACTCCCGGACACTTTCTAATAGGGAGACCGATAGTATCACCACCAGACCCGATAAGCACGGAAATTAATCCTAGCCATTCCCATAGATGGAAATTGGTGCAAAAAATGAAGAGAGATTTCTGGAAGGCTTGGTCAACAGAGTACCTAAGCAGACTACAGGTGAGGTACAAGTGGAACACGGTACAAGATAATTTGAAAGTCGGAACAATCGTCATCATAAAAGAAGACTTCATAAATCCAGCCCAATGGCCGCTACGAAGAATAATAGAAGTTCATCCTGGCAAAGATGACCTAATCCGAATTGTCACATTGAGGAAAGGCAACACAACACTAAAACGGGCCATAACCAGCTTGATTCCATTGCCAGAAGAAAAAACAAACGAACCAACACAGGAAATACTAGAAGCCAATGAAAAAGCCGTAAGAGAAAATAACGGTAAAAATAGAAGCACGACCAAAGTTTGTCAATTCCTCCTACTAGCAATGTTCATCATATGGACACCGACCAGTGAAGCAAACTACACGATTCATCATCCGCAAAAAGGCATATATGTGGAGCATATAGGAATAGCAAGGATAAACAGAGGGGTGTTCCGACTACAAATAAATATAGACAAGAAAAGAATCAACAGAGATGTAGAAAATGCTTCAAGAATCATCGAAGAATTCCAGCAGCTGTGCAAGAAGACCAAGGTCCTATCCCAGGAGACCCAGTGCGAACTATTGTTCAAGCACTTAATTGAAAGAGAAAAAGAGATTCTTCTTGTGAAAGAGAGCATGCAGATAACAGAAACTCGCAGGAAAAGAGGATTATTTGGAGAACTACTTACCTCAGTCTTTGGAGTAAACGACGAGGTATACAAAGACATCAGCAGCCTGCAGTCAAATCAAGATGAACTTATAAAGGCAGCCAACCATCAGAGCAAAGTAATGATCGGTGCTATTTCACAGATAAACGAGACGGAAGTTCCATTCAAGCTCAATTAGAACAGTTCAGAACAAAATTGAATTAAGGCATTGAGGCAGTAAACGCAATGGCAAACTGGTACGGCGCCGTCGATACCAATGCATTAAATATTCATCTGCTGAGTACATACCAACTAGCAAACAATTACCTCGACGAAATATGTGACTACTATAAAAAAACTCTTCAGAATCCTGTTCAACAAGGCAACGGTGTACGAATTTATAGCTCCAAAACACGTGAAAACAATCATCACAGAAGCAAACAAAAAACTACCCTCAAATGTGAAGATAGTACAAGCACCGATCACATTGACCAAGGTAGAACAAGACGATCAGGCACAAAAAATATTCACATTCTTCATGATCGAAGATATTTCGAACTTTGAAGTTCTGAAGATTGTGCCCACGCCACTAAAAGTCGAAAATGGGTCCTACTGGACAATTGAAATTCCCAGTGAGATATTAGCAGTAGACTACAATAATCAGCAATATTTCCAGCAAAGCGATCAAGAATTCACATCATGCATATCGATATCACAAAACAAATATGTGTGTTCTCCGACAGCAGTGAAAAACATTGAGACTAATCCGAATTGCATAATTGACGAAATATATCAAAGATCGGAATCAACTCGGTGCGAAGTCCGGAAGAATGGACTAACATCCATTGTTTGGAAGCAACTCTATATGCCTAATACATGGCTATTCATCACAAGAAATCCTACCAAAATAGCTGTGATATGCAAGGGAATCAGAGAAGACATTTCTAAATACTAAAATAAGCCTCATTTTATTGAATGTATTCACAGCGAGTTCTTTAAGTGTATCGTAATTATTTTATAAAAAGCAACTTAAAACACATGGGAGTTCTCAGGAGTACATACTCGACAATCTGGGAATTCCACCGAATGAGCTGGCAAATTGCCTTGTAGCAGTGCCAAATAACGAAGAAGAAGAAGAAGAAGAAGAAGACATTTCTCTGAACAAAAGCGGAATACTGCAAGTGGAGCAAGATTGTATAGTCAAAACGAAACAAAACACTCTGACGACAAGACGAGTGAGCACCGCTCCAGTACTGGCAAGTTACTCCAAGGCGATACTCATCAACATAATAGACGTTCCGCACAATAACGGACCAGTACAACTCGATGAAGAACCAATCTTCAAAATTTCTGACAGCTTGAATACAATGAGACTGAATGAAGAAAATATTCGGGAACAGCTACAAACGGCAATCTGGAAAAACATACAAACCCATACATACGCCGCCACTGGAATCTCAGCAGCAATAATTTTTGCGATACTATCATTAGCATGGGTCATTCAAAAACAAATCACGAGCGCAACCCGACGCAGGCCGAGGATTAGACCGGAGTCTGCAAAACAAACTCAAATGTTCGAGTTGCAGCCACTACACAACCTAGACTCAGTCGAGACCGTGGAGAATGTTTAATCAACATAAAATTTGAATTACACATTTCGAAATTTCAACATAAAATTTAATTAAGTCTGAAATTTCTACATATTATAAAATCCACAATTTGTTATAAATTTGGCAAGGTAATCAAAGTATCGCAAACCTTGCCCAAATTTACTAAAAAACCACGATTCATCATTCACGGCGTCAGTCACCTTAATTTCCGTAATGATACAGTGTAGCGCCAATGTTTTAGATACCTGCCTAAACAAGGTCAACACACAGTTCATTGTTATTAGTTATGATAAATATAATAAGGTTCAAGTTGAAATGTACAATATAAATAGGAACCAATTTGATTAATAAAACCAGTATTGAACAATATTAGTTGGGTACTCATTTAATTACGCAAATTAGTCATTTGTGATAATTATCCACAAAGTCCGTCTCAAGAGCTTTGTACTCGTTATCTTGGTTAAAGGTAACTAGTGATCTTCAGGGAATTATTCCTGAACGTCACGCCCAGAGATAAGGACCTTGGAGGCCTTACAACCCTCTAGAGAACTACAACAAAGGTCCCAACTCTGTTCACAATAGGTATTTTGACTGTAGGTACTCGCCAAGTTTAAAACATTTTAGAATAAATAAACCCACCATTTCACTTCTTTTTAGGGATAAGTATTTTCGCGTACTTGGCCATTTTTTTACATGAAATGTTTTTGTTATGAAAATCTTAACCATCACTTGTTTGTATATTTTAGAAACAACAAGTCTCATTTATACTCATCGCAATGACTTTGGCCGGCCTTCTAGCTATAGCTATAGTACAAGATCTACCCAGCAAATTAACCCACAGCTTCCTGCTCCGGAATCTTCGCTTGTTCATAAATTAATACATTACAACGGTTTAAAGATTTTCAACCATCTACCACAAGCAATTAAAATTTCGCAACAATAAGATTATTTAGAAAAGGACTACGGGGCCTACTTTCTGATAGAGCCTATTATGATTTGAACGAGTATTATCGAGACAGAATTTGGGCCGTGATTAGCATGTTTCTAACTTTGCAAGTTTTGAATAACTGTGATAGAATAGGTTTCTTTTTTTTTTTTAAATTTATTATTTTGTCCTCAGTATTTGTATTTAAACCTGAGTTTTAAACTTTATGTAATTGTAGTGTCTTTCTATTTAATAAGTAACTTATTCAGTCGTGGAGTTTATAGTTTAATGCAAAAAAATACCCGATAAGTTAAGTTATATTTTTTATTATATTTGCGCATTTACCAAAGATCAATTTAGATTTAGATTAAATAGTTTTCTTCTTTCCTGGGATTCGGTCGTGCATTAAAACAAATTATTTCTGAGACGTTTCGGTATTTTTATTACCATCTCCAGACATACAATTCCAAAAAAAAAAAAAATTGTTGTATCGTATGTCTGAAGATGGTAATAAAAATACCGAAATATCACAGAAATAATTTGTTTTAATGCACGACCGAAAAGAAGACCAGGAAAGAAGAGAACTATTTTCGAAACTTGACGGTCACGAAAACTACCAAATAATTTAGATTTAATCCCGACTTTTATTGTAAACTGTGGAGCTTTTTTTTGTCTTATTTAACTAATTTGACGTTAATATCAATTTGTAATTTTTATTGATTACCCCGTTTATTGTAACTGTAAGCACAGTCTATTTTCAAATATACTGTGCTATAGCTAAATATTAGATTAAATATTTTTTTGTTGTTGTTAAGTTTTGCTTTGTCCACAAAACAAATTGTAATGTTTTTTTATGACAATAAAGCACACTATATATCTATCTATCTATCTAAAAAGATTTCTTCATCATTGATCATGACATGACGTGCTTTTCAAAAGAACCTACATTTTCAACTTCATTTTCCCCAATTCCTTTTCTGATAATTTTATTTAAAGTTAATGGGATATGTGACGAATTATTTTCATAAATATGACTACTGAAAGAGCTTATATCGCTTCCCGTATACATCAAGGCTTTAATTTCTACTTCATTTATTGTCAGGGTCATTGTATTCTTAGGTAAAACTTCCATCATGTTTATGCCTATCGATGATGATCCGCTTGCATCTGTGTTTCAATTTCCTCTTATTCCATCCTTTTTAGAGCTTCTTGTAGCTATATAGCCCAAACCATTACAACTAAAACATTTCAATCCTTTGGCTTTGTCTGAAGACATATTTCCCTTTTAGACTCTCTTTCATTATTACCTTTAACTTTTTTTCTAGGATTTCCGAACTCCCTTTTCTCTTGATCTTTTCTTTCAAAATATCTTACTGTAGCAGTTTTTTTTTACTTGATTTGATCATAAACTTTTACTTTTTTCTTGAATTCTAAAAAAAATTCTTGCACCACATAAAATTATCTTATCAGACCATCGATAATAGGTATACTGAATGACAGTTTCATCTTCTATCGAGGCACGACTACCAATTTCTCGCATAAATAAAGTGTATTATTGAACAGTTTCTGCAGCTTGCTTCTTTCTTGTCATTCATAATTTGTGAATCTGAACACTGCTCACTTGAACCTCAAATTCTAATAATAATTTTCTTTTTAAGATTGACCACGACCTAATTCCTTTTTCAGATTGAATAAATAATTTACCTCACCGCTTTAGATAGCTTTTGCAATGCATTCCATCCAGTAACATCTTCAATTTCTTCGAAATCTGTTATCCATTTATTAACCGGATATTCATCTTTTCCATTAAAGAAGCTTAAAGCCAGGCGCAAACCAGAGCGGTGGCGGTGGCGGTGGCCGGCGCGGTGGCGGTGGCGGTGGCCAACGAATACTGCATATGTAATTAAATCACCGCGTGCATACTGCGGCGAACTGGAAAACGCACCCGCCGTTCCTGCAGCGTTCTACCGCGGCTCTGCGGCGGACACATTGCGATCGGCTAGATCGGGTAGAACGCTGCCTGCATCATTTTTCCGCCTAGTTCGCGCGATCTGCATCAGTACAGCGAAGTGCAAACATGTCGTGTGATACTGAAAAACTTAACGAAAATGTGCGAGAAAAAAAAAAAGAAAACAAGGCTTCTTCTTCCATGCCTTGGGCACTCATTGCGTACTTTTACAGTCAAAATTAAAGGTAAAAATGACAGTCAAGTAGCACCTGGTAAAACAAAGTTTAATAAAAATGAAAAAAGAACAGAGAGGAGTTCATCAAATTATGACAGTAGAGCAAACTCTGCAACCAATCTTGATCCAGAAGCGAAAATGAAAGCCAGGCGCAAACCAGAGCGGTGGCGTTGGCGGGCGCGGTGGCGACAGCGGTGGCGGTGACGAGGCAAACTAGATATCCGCAAACCAACGCGTTTTTTCCGTGACAAATATTTGTACTTTCAGTATTCTCATTTTCGCTTCTTGATCAAGATTGGTTGTAGAGTTTGCTCTACTGGCATATTTTGATGAACTGTTCTCTGTTCTTTTTTCCGAGCTTTTTTCATTTCTATTAATCTCTGTTTTACCAGGTGCTACTTGACTGTAATTTTTATCTTCAATTTTGACTTTAAAAGTACGCATTGAGTGCCCAAGACATGGAAGAAGAAGCTTTGTTTTTTTTTCTTTTCTCGCACATTTTCGTTAAGTTTTTCAGTATCACATGACATGTTTGCACTTCGCTGTACTGATGCAGATCGCGCGAACTAGGCGAAAAAATGATGAATGCAGCGTTCTACCGCCGATCGCAATGTGACCGCCGCAGGGCCGTGGGCGCGTTTTCCAGTTCGCCGCAGTATGCACGCGTTGGTTTATTTACATGTATAGTATTCGTTTGCCGCCACCGCCACCGCTCTGGCAGTGGCGGTGGCGGGCGCGATGGCGGTGGTGACCGAATACTGCATATGTAAATCAACCCAAGCGTGCACACTGCAGCGAACTGGAAAACGCGCTTGCCGTTCCTGCAGCGTTCTACGGTGGCTCTGCGACGGTCACATTGCGATCGGCGGTAGAACGCTGCCTGCATTTAGCCAGGCGCAAACCAGAGCGGTGGCGGGCGCAATGGCGTTGGCGAAAGAATACTGCACATGTAGATGAACCGAAGCGTGCATACCGCGGCGAACTAGAAAACGCGCCCGCCGTTCCTACTAGGTTCTACCGCGACTCCGCGGCGGTCACATAGCGATCGGCGGTAAAACGCTGTCTGTCTGCATCATTTTTAAGGCAGGCGCAAACCAGAGCGGTAGCGGTGGCGGGAGCGGTGACGGTAGCGGTGGCGGTGACGAAGCGAACTAGATACCGCAAACCAACGCGTTTTTTCCGCGACAAATATTAGTACTTTCAGTATTTTCATTTTCGCTTCTGGATCAAGATTGGTTGTAGAATTTGCTGCGTTCTGAATCCCATTCGAAACGGTTAGCTCCATAGTTTTGGAAGTTTGCACCGCCATCTGGAATCTTATGCAGCCTTTATATATGCCCGAGCCGAATACCGAAACATGGGAAAAAACCATTGCTGGTTTTAATGAAAAATGTCAATTTCCAAACAAGCATAGATAGAAAACATATAACCATAAATTGTCCTGATAAAACTGGATCGAACTACTTTTGTTACTCGCAAAAATTTTCCTTCGTGCTGTTAGCTGTCGTAGATCACGAATATAAATTCATTTGCATTGATGTTGGAGGGTATGATAAAAATAGCGATGGTGGTCTCTTTGAATAATCTGCAATGGGACAGAAATTACGTGAAAGAACCTTCCATGTTCCTGAAGATAGACTTTACCAAATCAGAATCAGTATACATCTTGTGTACTTATTGGAGGTGAAGCTTTTCCTCTTAAGGAATTTCTAATGCGACCTTTTCCTGATCGCCAATCAAGATCGGATGAGCGAAAAGAACTATTTAATAAGGGGCTGTGTCGAGCCCGCCGTGTTGTAGAAAACGCAATTTGGATTTTATCTCATAAATGGGGTTTGCTCTTCAGACCTATTGAAGTTAAAATTGAAACAGACGTAATTTTTGCTAAAGCTATTTATGTATTACACAATTACTTGTGCGGAAAAAAATGTGACCAGCCGTTAAACATATTAGATGAACATGAACAGCAGCCGCAGCTTCGGGCCTTTCAGAATTTTGCAAACGTTGGCAGAAGACCACCAAACGCAGCGGTTCATATACGTGAAAAATTTGTTTCATATTTCAATAATTAGAATAATTATTTTCTAGATATTATGTTAAATAAAAATTCACAAAAGTACGAAACCGGAACTTACCTGTCGTCCTACCCATAGTTAAAGCAATTTTGTCCCATATTTTGTCCTTTTTATTGATATTTTTCATTAAAACCAGCAATGATTTTTTCCCATGTTTCGGTATTCGGCTCGGGCATATATAAAGGCTGCATACGATTCCAGATGGCGGTGCAAACTTCCAAAACTATGGAGCTAACCGTTCTGAATCCCATTCGAAAACTATGGCCAATAAATAGTTTTGAATGAATATCCTGTCGCAAGGTACCCTAAAATACATAAAAGGTGGCGACTTCAAATATAATTCGATAGTAGAAATAAACCCTGATAATGCCACATAGGTACTTAAGTATATGTTTAAAAAGATCTTTCCATTGTAAGCGCTGAAAAATATTTAAAAATGCTTTATCGATGCCCAACTAGATTTTTAAAAAAAATATTTTTGTTGCAGGTAATGAGCTGAAAAAAAAATGGAAAAATTTGCGAGATTCTTACAGCAAATATTTGAGAAAGTGACAAAACAAAAACCGGACAGGAAACAAAAATTTTGGACCGGTATAAAACTTTGCCCTGGGCTCAACAGATGGAATTTTTGAAAGTTTTTTGCAATGTGGCTAAGCAGATTACTATATATCGGTAAAATTGAGTGAACCAGTACACAAGCAATCAGAATTTGAGATCACTGTGTTCATCACTGAGCAAAAAGATCAGCAAAACCAATCGCCTTAGAATTTGGATGAGGATATTCAGTATTCAGCAAACTGTTGAGAAATAAATGTGAGAAGCCAACCGATATAAGAGAACAAAAAAAGAAGCAAAAGCTAGAGAAAGTAACTGCACCTGCACCATCATCATCCGCAGACCAAGTAATCTCATATTTGGATAGAAGAAATACTACCCTTGATGAAGTTGACCACATATTTCAAGGATATGCAAAAACAGTTGAAAAAATTTCTAAAAGGCGACAAACTATGGTTAAATTTAAAATTTCGAATATATTGACGGAAGAAGAATTAGCGCATATAGCAAAAGAAGAATATCAACATAAAAATGCTTCATCAACAATTACACAACTTGGGGGAATCATCCTAATCATCACCCCTATATACTTCACCCCAACAAGGTTATTCAGATGCATCGAATCAAAGTGACCAGTCAACACCTGCAACGTGGTATGAAAGTTTTGGAAGTTCGTTTCTTTAAGTAGGTACATCCCATGCAGCAAGGTTTGGTCGATATAACGTTGAATGTACGATACTTCCCAACATTGCATTACGTTGTAACAACAGTTGAATGTACGTTGACAGGACGGCACAATGTCATAATTGAGACAACGTTGAATGTGACCGTTGAATTAACGTCGTTTTTTTTTGTTGGCCTCAATCTTATAACAACGTTGATCAGATGTATTCGAGACGTCAGATTTCACGTTGAACTCAACCGTTATCACAACCTTGACCAGATGTAATTAAGACGTCAGATTTTACGTTGAGCCTGAGGTTGAGCTCAACCTTTATTTACAACTTGAAATAGAAAAAATAGTACAAAAAACATGCTTCATAAGACATTTTATATCAAATTGCGTCTTATGAAACTTGTTCTATAGCTGGCTTTGTCAGAACAGTTTTCAATTAAAATAAAATCACCAAAATGTTTGAGGTTATAGGTTCTTTATTCCACAATTTTTTTAAATAAACAGAAACCACAAACTCTTTGACACAAAATTTAATATATCGAAACAGTAAGAGCAAACAAATTTGATCAAAATAAAACATTATTTGGAGGATTGTTAAAATTCAACTGGCTTGCTCTTAAATAGGAATTAAAAAGTATGAAAAGGTTTCTATAATTTTGAGAAATTATTTCCGCCTACCACCATTTTCCACCAATCGAAGTTAAATCCAGGCTAGACACATTAATAAACACACAATGACAAAAATAATAACACCTTTTACACATTCAATAATTTTAAATTTACACAAAATAATAAAATCAACAAAAACCTGAGTGAATACGAAAAATGACGCGATGAACGTGATGACGCCAGCGGCCAGACGCCAATGCAATGATGGGCTGGGCCACGCCACAGGGCTCAGAGGGCGCTGTCGGCAAATGGCGGGACACGATGCACCTTAGCGGGAAGTTTGAATGAATTTGCATGGAGATACCACTTTATCTACTTTTAGGGAACTTATATAATATTATTTCACGTCGAATGTTGGAGCTTTAAACATTAAACCTGCATTCATAAAGATTTATAATAGGTCTGTTTCTGCAGAAATCACAAACCAGTCAGAGCGAATTTCATTGGTTGAAAACAGTCAGAAACAGTCAGAAAACTAGTTTCAACCAATGAAATACACTCTGACTGGTTTGTGATTTCTGCAGAAACAGACCTAATAATAAATATCTGGTTTTTTATTGATATTTTAAATTTTACTAATAACGTACATATATTTATTTCAAAAAACATTTTGAATCTCCATTCAACGTTTATTTAACATCTAGTGATGGGCTAAATCAAACAGAGAAAAACCAGTGATATAACTATTCAAAGTTGCTATACCTAGTCTAGATTTGATGGATACTTTGGTACCGATGGGTTCGAATTATTTTTTTCAAACTATATTCAACGTTGAATAGACTTTGCTTAGAAAACGTTGACGAATACGTTATTTTCATAATGCCCATTCAGCGTTGATTTTTGGTATATCAACGCCTACGACATCAATCAATCTTTAATTAACGTTGATTCAACTACCCTCTGCTGCTTGGGATGGTTGGTCATAGGCATGATAGGAAGAGTTCCGCTCCACAAAACTACGTAAATACTTAATGTTGAATTGTATTGTATTTTGTATCAACATAAAAAAAAATTACGTTAGTCATAACCTATTTATTGCATTTTTACTTACTAAGTGCTACTGTTAGGCACTCAGCTGGTTCTATTGGTCTTCTGTAAATTGTAAACTCTTCTGTGATATCCGGCTTTATCAAATTCAATATCTCATCAAAACATTCAAATGTCATTCTGAAGTAGACATAAAATCGCTCTCTATTCTCCCGTAGTTTCTTAAATATCGTATGGAATTCTCCTTTGGTTTCTCGATCTAAATTAATTGACCCAAATTCTTAATTTTTTTTCTAAAAAAAAAAAATTTTTAAATACCTTCAATATACATTGTCTAAGATAGATGTCCATTTGTATGTGTATTTTTTTTCTATGAAAACCTAACCCTTCTTCCATGTCTTGGGCACTCATTGCGTACTTTTAAAGTCAAAACTACAGATAAAAATCACAATGAAGTAGCCAGGAGCGAAAATAAAAATACTGAAAGTACAATATTTGTCGCGGTAAAAACGCGTTTGATGCGGACATGTAGTTCGCTCCATCAACGCTACTGCAACCGCGCCCGCCACCGCCACCGCTCTGGTGTGCGCCTGGCTACTGTCTCCGACATCCCGAAAGGTTAAAGCCAGGCGCAAACCAGAGCGGTGGCAATGGCGGTGGCGGATGCGGTGGCGGTGGCGAACGAATACTGCGCATGTAAATAAACCGAAGAGTGCATACTCTGGTGAACTGGAAAACGCGCCCGCCGTTTCTGCTGCGTTCTACCGCGGCTCTGCGGCGGTCACATTGCGATCGGCGGTAGAACGCTGCCTGCATCATTTAGCCAGGCGCACACCAGAGCGGTGGCAATGGCGGTCGCGGACGCGGTGGCGAACGAATACTGCACATGTAAATAAACCGAAGAGTGCATACTGTGGCGAACTGGAAAACGCGCCCGCCGTTCCTGCTGCGTTCTACCGCGTTCAGCAGTAGAACGCTGCCTGCATCATTTTTCCGCCTAGTTCGCGCGATCTGCATCAGTACAGCGAAGTGCAAATATGTCGTGTGATACTAAATAACTTATCGAAAATGCGCAAGTGAAAAAAAAAGAAAGCAAGGCTTCTTCTTCCATGTCTTGGGCACTCATTGTGTCATTTACAACTAAAGTCAAAGCTGAGGATAAAAATTACAGTCAAGTTTAGTAACGTAGCACTTGGTAGAACAAAGATTAATAGAAATGGAAAAAAAAAACAGTTCAACAAAATATGCCAGTAGAGCAAACTGCAACCAATCTTGATCCAGAAGCAAAAATGAAAATACAGAAAGTACTAAAATTTGTCGCGGTAAAAACGCGTTGGTTTGCGGACATCTAGTTCGCTCTGTCACCGCCACCGCCACCGCAACCGCGCCCGCCACCGCAACCGCGCCCGTCACCGCCACCGCTCTGGTTTGCGCCTGGCTTTAAGCAAATGAGCCTCTTTCTGATTTGAGTTTTAATCTGGCTAGCAGTTGAGCTAAAGTTTGATCGTTATCTTCTTCTTCATCTATCTCTTCTTTTAATTCTTCGTCATCTGTTTCTTCTTGAGATTCAGTATCCTCCGGAACTGATGCATCATTGAAAAAAGTACAAACGCTGTTGGCTAACTCTTCTTCGTTTCCATCGTAATCCAAGTTTAATATATTACACATAGAAATCAAATCACTCAAATTTGCACTATCTCTAACACTATTCACTTCGCGTTCGAAATCATCAGAATCTATTTCTAACTTATAGCCTGAAAATTTATGTAAATTCTTTCTAGCTACTCGAGGCTGACTTTCTTCGCCACATGCAACAACATGTAGCGTCTGGACAGTTTTAAACTTGGCATAAGCAATGTTTTTTTTTTCTATTTTTCTAATTTCCCCTAAAGTTGTCATGTTTAATGATCAGACTATTGACAAGCTTACAAATAATAGCTTCAAGCAAACGCTCTGCTGCCTACCTAGCAGATCTTGTTTTTTCTCGTTTTATACTAATTTCGCAAAAACACAAAAATATTATTCATAATATTTGTACTATTCCCCTTCTAATTTTACTTAAACGACCAGGCGCGCTGGCGGCGCGGAATGCCGGAAACTCAACAACTGCAAGTTCAAGAACTCACTGACAGCTGAACAAGCCGAGGAACAAGCGGTCTAACGCCGTAAATTATGCGTAGTACGTTTACTGATATAGTCATTTGAACATAGCTAGACGGACCATATGATAAAATCCACAATATTTGCGGAATCCTTAAATTAGTAAAATGGCGGCATAGAAGACCGATAGCGCGCCTGCCCGAGGGTTAAGGTGATTGCATGCAAAAATCTTACTTACAGCAACACTTACAAACTATAAATATAAAGAGGATTCAAAAGATACACAATAATAAAAAAAACTGCAGGTACCAAGTTATTTAACCATTTTCACCTTGAAAAATAAGATTCAATAAAATTTTTAACTCTCTTTTACAATGAGTTCCGCTACTCGACAATAACACATTTAAGAATAGGTACTTTATAAATAAAAGGTGGCCCATCGAAAACAGTCCAGCAAGGTTTACGGCTTTGTACGTAAAAATTTAAAAAAATCCTCGGAACTTTTGTTTTCAGGGGGTCACGTTTTACTAGTGATTTCATCCCTGTAACCTCAGCCCCCTAGCGGGGGTGGCTACTATCCTTATTTTTTCAAATGGGAAGGGGTATGTTGTAATTCATCTTTTTAAAGGGCAATAAATTCTCTTTGAAATGCCACTTTGTTTTTTATAATTTGAGCTACGCGCTACACCAGATGTTCTCAACAATGTCCGAGAACTCTTCGAACAGTTATACTATTGGACGGAGTACGGAGGTGAATAGCGGTCATTTTCAACATTCAATAAGGTAACATGTTAAGTTCTACTCAATAAAATGATATTTTCTAAAACGCAATTTTTCGACGACTTCTAGCTCAAATTTAAAAAACGAAGCGGCATTTTGAAGAGAATTTAATGCCCTTTAAAAAGATTTATCACAAAATACTCCTTCCCATTTGAAAAAGAAGGGCAGTAGCAGCCCCCGCTAGGGGGTTGAGGATACAGGGATGAAATTAATAGTGAAACGTGTACCCCTTAAAACAAAGCTTTACGGATCCGAGGGTTTTTTTAAATTTTTACCTACAAAGCCGTAAACCGTAAACCTTGCTGGACTTTTTTCGATGGACCAGCCTGTATCGGATATTACATTTACTTCCCAAAATCAAAACATTTCATTTCTGTTAAACAATAAACAAACACCCAATCAAACTCTTGAAAATAAATCAATAAAACTGAACTTCTAGCTTTCTCTACATGATTTTACAAGAGTACTTCCCTGTTTTGGCTATCCATAAACCAATTTTTGAAACAAGAGAATCAATAATCACTCACTATTAAGTATCTGAGTCAGCCACTCAACACTGCCATTTTATTCTAGGCTCAAGGCAAGACCAAATAAATAAATAAGTGTATCCTACCTTGGATTTAACAACAAACTTTGGTCCGGAAACGTTTCCTTTCGAAGTTAAAAAAAAAAAATGATTTTTTTTGTATTATATTTCCAAATTTTTGAGATAAATAGCCGAAATTTCCTCGGAAATTTTGTAAAGAGTGTATATCTTTTGTTCTTTTGGACTTTTGGATAGTGATACATGAGCCTCTAGAGCTCTCCGTTCCGATGGGTGCTGGCAGACCCGAACATATTTTTGTCTCTCTTCTCCAGGAATGTCTTTAGGAAATTTCACTTGAGGTGCCTGTATATCTGGCCGTTTCTCACCAATCAGGGCACTTATATTGATCATCTCGGCATTTTTTTTTTACGGCCGAATGAAACGATGATCTGCGACTTGGTCGCGGGTCTATGCGAATAATTTATTAACTAATCATGAATCGGAAGTAAAGACGCGCATATTTTATGAGAAATATATCAATTTCGTTACACAGAAAAGCTTCTCTTTCTTTCAATCTTCAAGTCGCCATGAGGTCCAAGTAGCACTGTTCAGATAATTAATAATATTTCTATTCAAATAATATTCTATTTGGATATTCAACGAATGGAAACAATTTTAATTGGTCACTTGAAGGCAAATGCCACAGATGACAGGGCGTACGCTGAATTATTAGAGATTCTAAACCTAACTTTAAAAAAAAAAGAAAGGAATGGGAATTTGGAGAAGGCGGCATGAAAAGGCGATTCTATGGAAAAGGTGTTTTGTTAGCGTCAATTGTTTTTAGAATCTCGAAAAAAGCACAAGTTTAAATTGATTCCTCTTCGTTCCTCGCATTTTTTACCATTTTTAACTCTAAAACCGAATTTTATTTGATCCATTCTGCCTCAGCCCCCCTGATATTGAAATCTGGTCCTTCGTCTCATGATGGTAATCTATTGAAGAAAATAAAGAAGATAATTTTGTAAGTTTATTTGCCCTATTAATTTCACTTCTGCCTTTTAGAAACATACAGTCCATAAGCTTCCAAATGACCTAAACGCATCATTTTGGTCCCATTCGAGCCAGATTTACAACAGAAACCTACGCCAGCTGAAATGTGGAATGGTACCTGGTGCGAATAATTACAAGAGGCAAGTTGCATGATCAAGGTAGGATCTAACTGTTTTATTTTATTCATGTTTTCCGAAGAAATCTCCACGAAATCTCAGTTGACACCCCGGTCGCAGTGACAGTTTGTTGATAATTTTCAAAACAAGTTGAACTCTAAACGCCAAGACTATTTCGTAATTAATAACGACGAGCGAAATGTAATACTGTTAATTATTAAAGAAAATGTTCAGAGAAAGAGAAAATAAAAATTTAAGCTGAAAAAAAAACTTGTGTAATCATGAAACGGTCAATGTCAGATATTTGAAGATAGTCAAAGATAGTTCACTCTAAACTGTCCAAGAATTTAGGCTAAGTTAAACGATGTTCAAGGCCCCATTAACGTTGGTCGCCAATTTATGTAACGCTCTTTTGCCGTAACAAAAGAATGCTCATAATCTGTGCTCGATTATGCTCAGTGGTTGTTCAGCTTGGGGGTGGTCCTTGGTGTTGGTACAGTAAAGAGAGGGCGCCACTAGTTTGTATAAAATTATTTTGATTATAAAAGAATAGCCAAACTAGACACTATTCAAATAGTTAGCTAGTATTTAAAAAGATAAATTTAAAACTCTATATATACAGGGTGTCCCAAAAAGATACCGACAAACTCTAAGGGGTAGTAGGGGACATCAAGGGTGTCCCAAAAAGATACCGACAAACTTCAAGGGGTAGTAGGGGACATCCAAACAAGCATTTTTGTTTATATAAACATATGTCCGCAAATGAGCCATTTGGGCTGTGGAGCAAAAAAACTGTTTGGTACTTTTATTCTTCGCAATAATTAAATCACTGTTTACTTATTAATTTTGCTTTATTAACAAATAAATTATGGTTTACAATAATTGTTCAAAATGTTGACCATTTACTTCAATGCAAAGATTGCACCGGGTCATTGACTGGAAAGTTTAGTCTACGAAACACCTGTTCGTAATGAGGAAGATCTGTTAGCAAGGATACTGGCGAGTTGTACCCATGTAGAAGCTATTCCCGGAATATTCCAAAAGGATCGCGAGTCAATGACGCGACGGTGCAATCTTTGCATTGAAGTAAATGGTCAACATTTTGAACAATTATTGTAAACCATAATTTATTTGTTAATAAAGCAAAATCAATGAGTAAACAGTGACTTAATTATTGCGAAGAATAAAAGTACCAAACAGATTTTTTGCTCTACAGCCCAAATGGCTCATTTGCGGACATATGTTTATATAAACAAAAATGCTTGTTTTGATGTCCCCTACTACCCCTCAAAGTTTGTCGGTATCTTTTTGGGACACCCTGTATATATATATAATTATCGGTTTATAACGTTCTACGTCTTCCGATTCCCGATCTCCAACCATCTCAGTCAATCCAGGCATCCTCTTCCAAGCCTCTGTCTTTCATTTCCTCGTCTACTCCGCTTCTCCAGTTTCTTCTTGGTCTGCCGCGTCTTCTTCTTCCCCCTGGCTTCCACTCAATTATTTGCTTGGGTATTCTTGTATCTGCCATTCTTTGTACATGTCCGAACCAAATCAGCTGTTTGTCCTTTATATCATCTATTATTGTGTGTTTTACGTCCATAATCTCCCTAATTCTCAGATTTGTTATCCTTTCCATTTTTGACCTGCCTGCCGATCTCCTCCAAAAGTCCATTTCAGTTGCTTCTAGCATTTTTGCGGTTCTGATCTTTAGTGGCTAGACTTCTGAACTATACGTGACTATGCTTTTGACTATGGTGTTGTATATTCTCGTTTTGTTAGTTTTGTTGATATTTTGATCCGACAGTACACCATTCAGTGGGGATATTGCCTTGCGTCCTTGTATATTCCGATCTTTAATTGCTTCGTCTAGGGTTCCCTCATGTGAGATTTTCATGCCCAAATATTTGTATTCAGTACATTGTTTTATTTCTTGTCCGTTATTCAATTTCAGATTTCGTTGTTCACCTTCTATAGTCATATATTCTGTTTTCGTTAGATTTACTTCCAAACCCCATTTCTCGTACTCCTCTATCAATTTTCGTGTCATGTACTCTAGGTCATCATAGTCCTGTTCAATTAATACTTGATCATCTGCAAAGCTTAAAGTATAAAGATTGTATTCATTGAGCGGTATTCCCATGTGTCTACATTTGTTTTTCCACCCTTTGAGAGCTTGTTCTAAGTATATTTTAAAAAGTGTTGGTGATATGCAGCATCCCTGTTTAAGTCCTTTAGTTGCTATAAAGCCTTTACTGATTAAGTTTCCCTGTTTAATGTTGGTCTTTGCATCACTATAGAGCGTTTTTACTACCTTTATTAGTTCTAAGTTGATATGGGTCTTTTCCAGTGCTTCCCAAAGCTTTTTCAGCGGAACATTGTCGTATGCTTTCTTTAGATCGACAAAAAGTAAATGGATTTCTTGGTTATAGGCTAGTTTCTTTTCCATTACCTGGGTCAAACTGAATAAATGGTCCACAGTTGATCTTCCTGCTCTAAAACCGGCCTGTTCTTCTGCCTCACTATCTTGGTACTCGTTCTCTATTCTGGCTCTTATAAGTTTTCCATACACTCTGCTCAGCGTATTTGTTACTGCAATTCCTTGGTGGTTACCGCATTTGTTTCTGTCTCCTTTCTTATATATCGTTGTTAAATAGCTAATTTTCCACTCTTCCGGTACTTTATGTTTATCTATGCATGTTTGAAATAGTTTTGTTAAATGTTTGTGGAGTTTATTGGTCCCACACTTTATCAGTTCTCCATATATTTCTCCTGGGCCTGGTGGCCTACCATTTTTCGAAAAGCCGCAGTGTTTTTTAACTTCTTCTTGCATAACTCGTATTGGTGATCCTGCAGTTTTTATGTTTCGTGCCTGTTCCTTTTCTTCTTTAAACTCTGCCCGCTGTTCTGTGAATAATTCTTCAACGTATTCTTCCCATTGCTGGGGTGTTATTGTATTGATAATATCCTTAGTTTGTGTTTTCCTCATGTTTTTGAGTAATCTCAAACTTTCTGTGTTTCTTTTACCTCCCAGATAAGTATTAATATGCGCACAGTTTCTTTCCCATGACTCGTTCTTTTTGTTCACTATTTTATTCCGTACTCTTGCTTGTGCTTCTTTATATATTTCTTTGTCTCGTGTCTTATTTGAAGTTAGATACTGTTGTTATTTCTTCCTTTTATCTTCTATGTCTTTCTCTATTTCTTGGTCCCACCAATAAGGTGTGGGTCTACTTCCCTTTTTTCATATTTGCCAAGGGCTTCAAATGCTACACTGTGAATTTAATTTAATTCAAAAATTTAAAAATCTGAAAAGGTAAAATAAATCCAAAATCCAATAGCTATCTGACATTTAACCCATTCAATAAAAACACAAGTTTTGGAATTATAAAAAGAATAATTTATTAATTAAATGTCGAACTTGTTCATTAAAAGTTTGTGACAAGATGGCGAACTTGTTGTTCGAAGTACAAAGAAGAATATTGTTCAGTATCCAAATTTAAAAAAAAAAATTATGCAGCTTTCCAAAAGCAAAACTCAACTTAAATAGGCATATAAAAAGATTGAAATTTAAAAACAATTAAATGGATACCTTTGATGAGAATTACCTAAGTATAAATATTGAAGTGACACTATAATTAACCTTCAATTTTTGACTCAAAGTCAATCAGATCAATAAAAAAAACAAATCAATAAATGCAGAAAGGTAATAAATAATCTCTAGGGAGTTATAAATGCCAAAGACAGGCTAAATGAAATCAGGGATATCGGGGAGAGCTATACCGTCTTACCTGTAATTGAAATTCAAAATATGTAACCATATAACTTAACTTTAACTACCTAAAAATTTTACATTGATTTACCTTGTAGAACTACCACCTTATTGATTTGAAATTAAAGGTTAAATTAATCTCTAAAGGTTAATGAATCCACTATATATTATATCTATCGGTACTCGATATGAAAGAAATAAATCTACAATAATTATAATAACCCATGATTATTAGATACTAGAATACTAGATAATGATAAAGAAAACGTTAATGAAGGTAAATATCTGATTATGATAATGATTAATTTATTAAATTATTAATTATATTTAAACAGTAGTTAGCTATTCTAGCCAAATACTACTATAAGTTAAACGAGTCGGTAATTGATTTCACAAAGATAATAATTAGCTAATGTAGCTAAACGATAAGGGGCAATAGAAAAAAGGTAATAATAATTAACGGTAATTAATATTTATAAAGATATTAATTAGCTAATAAAGCTAATCGATAGGGGACGATAGGAAAAAAAGATAATAATAAGTAACGGTAATTAATATGGCACATTTACGGGACCCATACGTAAATAATTATACAAGCTTGGACGGAGTCCTTGGAAGTTTTCACAAATTTGATATCTGGAAGTACCAAATTGGCTGAAGGCAACCAAATAATGGTTGGGGATCTACTTCTTACAGGACACCAACATTCCTTGAAAAGGGGGCCCAGATTTTCTTGTAGAACAGCATGGTCTCAAATTGGTCAATTTTCACTTAGATAAGTGCAGTCAAAGATTTTTTCGTCCTGTCCAAAGTTGCCTGAATGAATTGAAGAAATATAAGGACTCATTCATCATAGAGAAAAAGGGGTTTACATACCTGAACGGCCGATAGTTTACCTCACTTTCAAAAATCTTCACAAAAATCAACAATCTGTTGATTTTACAAGAAACGTTCTAGCTGACACGATTAATCACTCTTCTGGCTAGTTAATTTACAAAACTATGGGCTCGATGGCCAAAAATAAAGACAAAATTTTAAGATTTTTAAGATTAAAAATTTGGACGACCTTTTCGGTCCCACGACAAAATAGAAAAGTCCAAGTCAAAAGTACCCAAATGGTTCTGTCCTTTTCTTTCTTGGTCTGTCAAGCCTGTCGAAATTATAAAAATGACAGCGCTACAGGTTTCTCGGAAATAATGGAATTTTCGATTCAATGATATTAGGCTAGGAAAACTAGTCAGAATGTCGCTAGGTGTACGAAATAGTACTTTTAAATGAGTCCAAAATATATGAAAATAATTAGGAAGAGTAAATATATTGTTGTGACTTTTCAAATGTTACAGGACTGCGAAATTTACCAACAAAGGCAGAAATTATTCAAATCAATACTAAAAATTAACGAAGAAACCTCAAACACCATGGTTTGCAAAAATTAAAAGGGCCGACAGACAAAAAACTAGTGTCTTTTGCAGAATGAGAACTACACATTGCCTCATACCTAAACACAAACACAAACTTGGCATGCAGGACAGCGAGAATTGTGAATGTGGTGGAGTGGGTGAAATCAATCATGTGTTCTTGAACTGTGAGCTTAACAGAGGTCCGACAGATTCGTTGTATTCAAGACTGAACATGATGGTAGGAGTCCGATAGAGATGAAGGGAATTCTTGCATACCCAACCAGTCAAGAAGCAGATATGGTTATGGATTGCATCAAAAAGTATGATACAAGAATTTGAAAATAAGCAATATTTTGTGGTTGCAGTTGTTATTGCATGGCGTTGCTATTTGTTGTGCTGCATGATTTGGAATCCTATTAGATGCTAATGCTTGCTCATTATGATGTTTATTTTTTCAGGCACATACCCAATTTGTTCCTATTTCCCTGGCGATTACCCATTCCCAAATGGAACCTAACCTATTGGCAAGCGGGGTAACCCCGATGCACTAGAGGATATAAGTGAAGGGATTGTAGCTGACTGTTGCTTGACGACAAACGACAAGGCACCATTGGTGAACAGGAAGAAGAAGAAGAACGCATGATGAATTTCATCATTGTCACTTTTCAGAGCTTAGACAAGAAACGCATTAAAGATGTGCGTCAGAGCCATTGTGAACGATTATTATTGGTCGGACGTGAATGGCTACGTCATCAATGGCGCCATTCCAGTACATTTGAATATGTGGTATGAAAACAGCATTTTTTAATATTATTTTCTTAAAAAAGTAGGACATTTTAGTGCCAACTGGAAGCAAGGGTATTTTTATTTCGGTTCAAACAACTGATTAAAAATAATAAAGCAATGAAATTCAAATATGGTGAAACTCCCCATTCAACATTATTTATGTTCACCTAAAAGATTTGTTAAACGTTTTTCAAATAACAAGATGTAAGAAGTTTTATAACTGTAATTAAACAAAACTGTGAAGTAATGAGTGGGTTTTCGGGCTGTTCGGCCGTCGTCGTTCGGTTCTCGACGTTTCGCCATCACGAGTGGATTGCATCTTCAGGAGATGTTGCTTGCTAAGTGACTGATTGAAGACTGAAGGTCTGCTCGTCGCGGGCGCAGGTTATATACGCTGTGTGGATGGGCGGGGCTTATTTTGGTTTTGTTTGTTTGGCCACATTTCCGAGATTCCTTTTCATTTTCCTTGTGTTTGTACGGCAGCTTTGTGAATCGGTATCCATGTTCTGTTGATTTTAAGTGTTTCCTCAGATCTGTTGAAATTTTGTTGGTGTTTGTGAATTTCAATCGCCTCTCTATAGAACCTAAGATAATATGAAGCAGTGGTGCATAAAACTTGGGTGTCCTCAAATTTTATTCTGTGGTTTTCATTGTTTAGTGTGTGTTCTGCCACCGCTGATTTTTCTGTATGTCCAAGGCGGCAATTGGCCTTGTGTTCTTTGATTCTGGTGTTGACTGACCGCTTAGTTGTTCCAATGTAGACACTTCCACAGGTGCAGGGAATGCGATATATACCTGTAGAGCTCAGTGGATCTCTCTTGTCCTTGGCAGATCTGAGGTGGTTCTCAATCTTCTTGGATGGTTTGAAAATAGTTTTCATATTTTCCCAGAATTCGGCCGATTCTATCTGTGACTTTAGGTACATAAGGTAGAAAGGCTTTTGAAATGATGTCACGGCTCTCTCGTTCAACGTTTCTGATACTAGCCTTTGGTCGTATAAAATTGTCCTTTTCGGCGTATCCATTTGATATAACAGCGCCTTTAAGGTGACTTAGTTCCTCGTCTAGGTGTTCGGGCTCGCAGATTTTTCTAGCTCTCTCTACCAAAGTTTTTATTAGTCCTCTCCGTTGGCATGGATGAAGATTGGAACTGTTATGTAGGTAACGATTCGTGTGTGTTGGTTTTCTGTACACAATGTGTCCTAGTTGTCTCTGTTTTCTCGTGACTAGAACATCGAGAAAAGCCAGTTTTCCGTTGTCCTCTAGTTCCATGGTAAATTGGATACTGGGGTGTATGCTGTTAATATGAGCGAGGAAATCGTTCAGGCTATCCCTACCATAGGGCCAAACAACAAAGGTGTCATCCACATATCGATACCAGCCTTTTGGTTTTAAACGTGCGCTGTCCAAGGCTTTCTTTTCTAGTTTCTCCATAAAGAAGTTTGCGATTACTGGTGATAGCGGACTTCCCATTGATACACCGTCGATCTGTTCATATATTCCGTTGTTGAAGGTGAAATACGATGTCGTAAGGCAATTCTTAAAGAGGTCAGCAATGTCTTTGGGAAATATATGTTCGACCTCACTCATTGCTTCACACAGTGGTACCTTGGTGAACAGGGAGACAATATCAAAGCTTACTAGAATGTCGTTTTCGTCCAGTTAGAAGTTTCTGATCTTCTCTATGAAGTGAGTGGAGTCCTTTACCTATATACGAATCTGTTAGTCGGCGACCCAAAGGTCACTTTTTTTCAGTTTTTCGCTTTTATCTCGAGAATGGTGCGTCCCACAGAATTTTATACTTTGTAAAATTAAAGCTAATGTAATTTCCACTTGAATGATGCATTTGTATCTACACTTAAGTTGTACCGTTTCCCAGATATGAGCCGCTGAATATGAAAATTTGTCAAAAAAAGTGGTAGCGGTTAAGGTATCTCGTAAATATTCCTTTTGTAACTTTTTTCTTGATATTACAGTGAGAAAAAAAGTTGTAGACCAAAAAATTGTCTTCAAAACCGTGTAGATATAATTTTGCTGGTTTATCCAACCCAGTAAGTGGTTAGAGTATTGGAAGTTTGGGGAAAAGTTCTAACATTTCGCTAGTAAAATGCTCGTTATACAAGTTTCGTTTTGAAGCTCTATAACTCTTTCAATTACTTCGTATGCTGTTTAGTTTAATACGTATAGTATACCTAGTATACCCTGTATAAATTAGCTATTTATGTACCAAGTTGCAAAGTGAGCGTGTTCTTTGCACTAAATATGATTGGACCACGAGCGTAGCGTGCACGAATCACAGGAGACGAGCGCTCGTCTCGGTGTTATTCGTGTAGTCATCTACTCATTCGGCATTCGTATAGTTGACATTTTATTTAAATTTTGTACGTCAGCTTACTGGGCCTCCAAGATTAAATAAGTGGAACAATTTTACAGTTTATCAACAAAAAATGTCCAACTCAATTGAATTGAGAAGTCGGAAAGCGATTAGAATTACTTTAAATAATTGGTTAAATAAGAACGTAAAATCCATCCATTTTTAATTTGCAGATGAAGCTGCTCCGGAGTAACTCTAATGAGTCACTGGAAAACACATGTGCGCTTTGCCGCCTACAAAAGAAGCTGGAATGCAACATTCCTATAGAGTGTATGTAAAGGTACAACAATGGTTGGGGGACGAATCCCTTCGAGCTGAAAGTTAGGGATAGATGAGAAAAGATGGTGGATACCTCATCCCCATCAAGACAGATGCCCCTTTGGACCCCGACAGTGTCCTCAAAACACTTTTCTGTCGTTATACCACTGGCTATGGCACAAGGTATGGTTGCAGGAGAGCTCGGAAGAACTGTTCATGGTGTGCAGTAGTTATCAAGGCTCATGTACAGGGTGGCCCGTTTAAGAGGGGCCTATACCTTATCTCGATAACTACAAGGGCTGTAAAAAAAAATTAAGTACAAAAGTTGTTTCTAATAAAATTATCTACAACTTTTTTGTATTATTTTTGGTGTCACTTTACTATATACAGGGTGAACAAATGAAATTTTAAACGGAACACCCTATATTTTAATACATTTTTAAATAGCACTTTGAAAGACAAATTCAACGGTATACTGGTCATGTGCTGTGATATACCGTTTCGAACTTATTAGCAACTATCTTCAGGATTTGGCGTAATTTTCAACAGTCATTGTTACGTTACTCATAAACTTTTTAAACTTTTTTCTGCATGATATTTTCTATAAAATAATGCTCTTGTTTAAACTATATTCAAATTTGAAATATTTGCTTTAAAAACGCGGTGTTGCCACGTTCCGCAAAATGTTACGCTTTTCAATTTTTTTAAATGGTACGTCCTGTAAATTTTCGAGTTTTTAGATAGCCTTTTAAAAGACAAATTTAACGATATACTAGACATGGATCTGTGATGCACCGTTTCGACCTGATTGGCGTTTATCTTCAGTTCTAGCACAATATCTCATGTCATCCCTGTTGAATGAAAAAAAATTCTAATTTTGTAGTAGATTAGCTAAAATAGTGCTTTTTATGCATTAATGGTGGCATTATTGAACAATTTCTATACATCAATAAACCACGTTAATAGATGGTTGAAGGAAAATAGACATATGTTTGTTATTCACCAGGCGACTTGGACAAATGAAATATTGTGCTAGAACTGAAGATAATTGCTAATCAGGCCGAAGCGGTGCATCACAGACCCATTTCCAGTATATCGTTGAATTTGTCTTTTAAAGGGCTATCCAAAAACTCGAAAATTAACAGGAGGTCCCATTTAAAAAAATTGAAAAGCGTAACATTTTGCGAAACGTGGCAACACCGCGTTTTTAAAGCAAATATTTCAAATTTGAATATAGTCTAAAGAAGAGCATTATTTTATAGAAAATATCATGCAAAAAAAAGTTTTAAAAGTTTATGAGTCACGTAATAATGACTGTTGAAAATTACCCCAAATCCATGAAGATAATCGCTAATAAGTTCGAAACGGGTTATCACAGACACATGCCCAGTATATCGTTGAATTTGTCTTTCAAAGGTCTATTTAAAAATGTATTGAAATATAGGGTGTTCTATTTAAAAAAATGAAATTTCATTTGTCCACCCTGTATATAGTAAAGTGACAACAAAAACAATACAAAAAAGTTGTAGATAATTTTATTAGGAACAACTTTTGTATTTACATTTTTTTCACAGCCCTTGTAGATTTCGAGATAAGGTATAGGCCCCTCTTAAACGGGCCACCCTGTACAGTGTGCCCATAACCAGAGTTGGGGCATTTTGAAGAAGAGTTTGACTTATTCGGAACTTCTTCCGAATAAGATGAAATTGATGAAAATAATATATGTATATTCACTACAAATAGGTACATGTTGGTTAAACTTTTAGGAACTAACGAAACTTAAGTAACGAGCATTTTACTAGCGAAATGTTAAAAGCTACCCCTAAACTTCCAAACACTCTAACCAGTAACTTGGTTCGGGTAAAGTAGAAAAATTACTAAATAGTCTACAACTTATTTTCTTTCTGTAATATCAAAAAAAAAAAAAATACATAAGGAATATTTACCAGAAACCTGAACCGCTACCACTTTTTTTTTAACAACTTTCCATGTTCGGCGGCTCATATCTGGAAAACGGTAACACTTAGGTGGAAATACAAATGCATCATTCAAAAGGAAATTTTATTGGCTTCAATTACAAAGTATAAAGTTTTCTTTGGGACGCACCATTCTGGAGATAAAAGCCGAAAACGGAAAAAAGTGACCTTTAGGAGGCCCCCCTTCCCCGCGGCGCATGAAATCGACGAGACTTTGTGAGACGTTGTTCAGGACACCATCCCCTGCATATTCTTGAAAATATTGGAATCCCATCATTTAATGGACGTTTCGCCGCCATTTAGAATTAGTTGGCTTGGATTATAATGAATAGGAAGTGTTGTGGGTTTAGGGCCAAAAAAATTCAAAGTCCCTTTTAAATTTTAAAAAATGCCGACGTTTCGACTTTATTTAAAGTCTTTTTCAAGGCTGAAAATAACAAGAAAAAAAAGTTATTTTCTCTATGGAGAGACTAGACAATTACTAATTAATTCAATCTTGCTTATTGACTTAAAGTTGATTAAAACATAAAAATATGCATTGACAATACTCCAATAACAGTTTTTCCTTGGTACATAAATGTGTAAACAGTAACAAGATATAAGACTAAAAAAAAAAATAGTGACAGAAAATATAAATAGGTAATCAAAAACACAAAAATATCTAAACATTATTAAAAAATTCAATATTGAATTATACACTACACACAAGTAAAATAAAAACCAAACATCAATGAAACAAAGTATTACTCAAACATACAAATAAATAAATATGAGGCAACATACCTATTTTTAATTATTTTTTTGGAAAAGGGACTCTGGTCGAAATGAGTGAAAGCACCAAGCACATTATAAAAACTTTTCGATTTAAACATGAAAACTTGTTTTTGGGTAATCAACATTACATGTATACCCGGCACGAAACACAAGTGGCAACTAAAAACCAATAATTTTGCCTGCTGGCTCGAGACGTTCAGCCATCTATGGAATTTATTGTTCTTTAAAAAAATTGAATAACATAAAAACGATGAATTTTTAACTAATTTTGTTGTTGTTTCTTGGTCTTGTAATGGTTTAAGATATGCATATACTGGGCACTAAGATTTTGAGTGTCAGTCCTGAAGTTTACTGTATCATTAATTGATATATAAATCATTTCATTAAGATTTCGTTTAAAATAATTAGATTCTGAACATAAAATTCTGACATTATCAAAATCAAAAACATGTCCCTGGTCGACATGATGTGTTGCCAGAGCTGTTTTCTCCGCCTTTTGTCTATTACGCTCCCTGCAGTCATATTTATGCTGATATATACGATCCTTCAGATATTGCTTAGTAGTTCCCACATAGCAATTTGTGCAAGGGATTTTATAGACTAAATTAGAGCATAATCCAGGAGGGTTCTTATCTTTCAATTTTGTGTATAGGCTTTTAAAAGTAAGTTTGTTATAGAATGCCAGTCTGCTATTCGGATTTTTATCACACAAGGTTTTTTGAATTTTTTCCGTGAAATTTTTAATATACGGGAACCTGAAATACGATACCTCCTCCCCCACGGTGTTCGCGCGAGGTGGTCTATGCTTGAACTCATTAATGGCCCTGTTCACGAAAAGGTGGGGATAATTATTGTGCCTTAAAATATTCCTTATTTTCAACTCATTAGCTCTCATAAACTCAGGGCTACTAAGATTAAAAGCACGAAATAATAGATTTTTAATTGTGTTGATTTTTTGATTGGTTGTATGAGAAGATAAGTAATTCAAAATCCTACCAGATGCGGTAGGCTTAACAAACCAATTGGTTTTCAAACACCCATCAGGACACCTGATGACCATCGTATCAAGGAATGGCAAATTACCTCCATTCTCCACTTCCATAGTGAACTGTAGTTTAGGGTGGAAACCATTAAACTCAGAAATAAGATCATCTATTTTATCACCTGGACATGCAAGGGTCGTGTCATCCACATATAATTTAATGAATGCGAGCTGAAACGGCAACTTTTTCAAAGTAGACGAAATGAGTTCATTCATAACGAGATTCGCCAGCACTGGACTAGCGGGATTTCCCATAGCTGAGCCATCAAGCTGTTGATAAGTTTCACCATTGAATTTGAAATAACTGGAGTCAAACAAAAATTCTATCATCTCGTAGAAAAGTCAGCGAGAGATGGAAGTGTAAGAACTAATAAAACGCCACTGCTCATCAATAATACGACACACAAGGCTCTTTGGTATACTTGTAAACAATGATACCACATCCAATGAAACAAGAAACACTTCCTATTCATACAACTGTTAAGGGCGCAAACCTTCTACAATTGGATTATAATGTTCTTCGTTTACCACAACAATCCTCTAGACCTGCAAATCCTAATAATAGACAACATATGATGCATAGAAATAACCCTTCTCAAATTAGTCAAGACAACACTCAGAACTCTAATATGCAAAATGTTAGCTTGCAACGCTCTGAATCACATCCAAATGTACAACATTGTTCTCTCTAATTTAAATACCACTCTAAGTACGCTCTCCAGTGGTAAAGAAGTCTTGATAGCCACTGCGTTGGTGAAACTATTTTCCTCTCTGAATGAACCCATATTTGTCAGTTTTGCTCGATTCCTGTAGCAGAATATCCTTCATAACTAATGCCTTAGCTAGCAGCAGAAGGATGGGTACAATAGATCAACCTTGGTCGCAGTGCAATTATTGACACCTCCAACACATACATACATGCATAAGTTTTTAGAATTTTGTCCACAACAATTTCAAATGAAAGTCAGTTTTTGGCTTATTGGACGTTAATTTAATGTCGAAATCAATGCCGACGTTTCGGTGTACTCCACACCATCTTCAGGGCTGTAACATTAGAAACAAGAACCCTACTTAATTTACCTTACTATGACAGCGAATATTCTTTTAAGACAGTTTTACATATTTCAACTGCAATTATAACACTGAACAATAAAATGAAAAATACAACAACAAAAAAAAAATTATAAACACAGAAAACTCACCTAGATTATTAATTTTAAACAATTATTTCTTTCATTTTTCACAAACATTTCCAAAAAAAATTGGACATAAAAAACGGAAAAACACGTAAAAAGAAAAACCAAACCAAAGGAGCGCTACCATCCACTCGCGTATATACCAACAGAATTACTAATAATTCAGTTCATATTTTCGTTTAAAATATTGATGGTTGTATATGGGTAACATAAAAAAGCTGGAATTTCGTCATGTACGGAGCGCTCCCCAAGTGGAAAGGTAAGTACACAATAAATAATTATTATTATGAAAAATGTTTTATCAAATTCTAATAAATCCT
This sequence comes from Ceutorhynchus assimilis, assembly GCA_917834065.1. NCBI lineage: Eukaryota > Metazoa > Arthropoda > Insecta > Coleoptera > Curculionidae > Ceutorhynchus > Ceutorhynchus assimilis. The sequence continues at coordinate 64,648,999 of OU892277.1, forward strand.
GCTTAAATTCTGGACGTCTGTGTTCAAATTCACCGTGTTTTCTGTGCTTTGTATTTGAGCCATTTCAAGGAACAGTCGTTTTTTCAAGTTAGGCTTCCTGTCTAATATCTTTATGTCATCGAAATTGAAGTGGTGGTTTTCACAGAAGTGGTGTAACGCAAGTGCCGTTCTGTGGTTATGTGCATTGATAACATTGCAATCTCTTTTATGTTCTAAGACCCGTTTCCTTATGTGTTGTTTGGTTTGGCCAATATAACAATTATTGGAATTGCCACAGGGTACCTGATAAATTACATTGCTCTGCACACTTTGATAGAAAACCCATGGGCAGTCGAATACATCTCAGATTTGAACAGCAAAGTACTATATCCTGAAGAAGCTCTGGCAGAAGACATTTTTGTAAATTCTGTTAAAACTCTCAAAGATGAATCATTACAAGTTGATCTTCCTTTAAAAAATCCAAATGAACACTTGAAATTAGGTAGCTCGATCGAACAGGTAACAAGGCGTTTTATTAGCCTGGAGGAAAGGTTTAATAAGGATCCATATCTATTTTCTAGGTCTAAAGAATTCATTCAAAAATATCTCTCACTAGGCCACGCAAAATATGTCCCATTATCACTGAAAAACGAGCATAATGAAAATAAATATTTTATTCCTCACTATTGTGTCATCAAAGAAGAAAGTTTGACTACAAAGTTACGAGTTGTTTTTGACGCGAGCATGAAATCTTGTTCTGGAAGCTCTCTCCTCTCTCAATGACATAATGTTGAAAGGTTTTGTCATTTCAGTCAGAACTTTTTGATATTTCGTGTCGTTTTCGAAGTTATTCCTATGTCCTCAATTGTGATATAGAAAAAATGTATAGGCAAATTAAAATAAATCCTTGCCAAAATTTCTTAAGATGAAATCTCCTGTATAGAATTACAAACCATTTCCTTGGCAAAAGGAGCTGTTCGTAGTCACTGTTACGTTGATGACATTTTGTGTGGTAGTGACACAATAACCAATCTACCATTTCTATACTAACCTTTAACATTTATTCAAAGTTGCACATTTCAATCTCCATAAATGGAGTACGAACTCGTCTGAGTTTTCCAAAATATTTTACAAATGTTAATCACTTTAGTAAAGTGCTTGGCGTTACTTGGAATCCCACTCTTGATGAATTTTCCATATTCTCACCAAAGTCCTGTGACGAATGTAAGCCAACTAAACGTGAAATTTTATCAACAATTGCACAATTATTTAATCCGTTTGGTTTAGTCGGTCCTATAATTTGAGTAGTAAAATCTGTTATGCAAAAAATTTGGATCTCAGGAGCTGACTGGGATGCAGAATTACCCGTAGAAATATTAAATGTTTGGAATGTATTTATTGGACATCTACCTCCTCTGATGAATTTGAAAATTCCTCGATTCCTGTTTCTACCTAAGACTGTAAATAGGTTGAAAATACACGGATTTGCTGATACCAGCCCAGAGGGTATATGGTGCTTGCATTTATTTTCGAGCCATTTATGATGATGATACTGTATCTTGTTGCTTGATAACCTCTAAAGGTAGAATAGCCCCCATAAAAACGCTTACTCTACCAAAAAAACGAATTATGTGCAGCACTGCTACTCTCGAAACTCAGTGAAAAAATTCTCTTAGTATTTAAAAATAGATTTACCATTTCCTCTGTCAACTTATGAACAGACTCCCAAATAACATTGTGCTGGATTAAATCTATTCCTTCCCGTTTCTCAGTAATTGTTTCTAATCGAATTTCAGAAATACAACAAATGACGAGTATTTGTGTTTAGAGACATGTACGTTCTGCTGATAACCCTACTGATTTGTTGTCTTGTGGTATGTCATCTGGTGCTCTAATCAATTGTCATTTGTGGTGGCACGATCCAAATTACCTCGAACTAAACTTAATGGATTCCGAAATTGAAATAAAGTTTACAAATATCTCCGAAGAAAAGAAAACTACGACTGTCAGGTAGACTTTCGGAAGAATATTTTTCTCAAATTTTCCTCCTTTAGTAGATTAAAAAGAACTCTAGCCTTTTGTATAAGATTTATCAATAATTGTAAAATCAACAGAGAAAAGAAAAGTGGAAAAAATGTAGGTCCCTCAATAGTCAAGGAAATATGAACCTCAGAAAGGCTGTTGGTAATGAAGTTGCAGGAAATTCATTTCTTTGATGAAAATACAAAACTCAAATCTCAAAAAATAGTTTCCAATAAAAGCATCTTTCAACTTTCCCCATTTCTCGACGACCCAGGCTTACTTCGGGTAGAAGGACGCCTTTCTAAATCAAACCTTTCATTCGAACAAAAATAGCCAATACTGTTACCTTCTAAAAATCACATCGTCTCTCTCATGCTCAAATCCGAACATATTTGTTTAGGTCACGCAGGCGCACAGTATGTTTCATCAAACTTTCGACTGCGTTATTCGTCCCTTGGTAGTTTAATACAAATAATGAAAATAATTAGAAACTGTGTCATATGTTATCGATTCAAGGCCATTACCACTAATCCAATTATGGCCGATCTTCCAAAAATGAGAGTTTCCCCATCTAGACACTTTTCCAATGTGGGAGTCGACTATGAAGGCCCGTTTCTTGTGAAATCGTCTAAGCTAAAACGTGCTTCTCTCAATATTGCCATTTTTGTGTGTTTATCAACTAAGGCAGTTCTCGCAGAACTTGTGTCGGGGCTGTCTACCGAAGCCTTTCTACTAACATTAAAGCGATTTATTTCTTAGATCCTCAGTTATTTATTACCCGAGTCAAGATAGCATTTGACCTAGACAATAATAATATAAAGCTGATTTTTGGTAGAGATCATGCCTGAAGCTTAAATTGCAATATACTAAAAGTCCTGGCCAATCCTCCTTCCGCAACCCCCTTTTTTCACCCCCTAACCCCCACCCTATTAATATTTTGATGATTTTCTCTGAAACTATCCACTTTAAGGAAAAATGTCAAGAAAGCATTTTTGAAGCTGACAAAATTTCCCTTGCAACGACGTATTGCGAGCCCATATAGTGCCACGTGGTACGCACCAGTGGCGTATTAAATGAAGGGTAACTTTTAAAAAATATACTTTTTGCTATTTATTCTCAGTTTTTGTGATCTAAGCATCATTTTTCTAGAAGAAATATATTTTTATCTAAAACAACCATTAAAAAGTAGTCTACTTGCGAATCTTTAGGAAGTTTATCGCAATTACTTCAGCCAAAACAAATTGGAAGTTTATCCGAGACTTCTCAGCTATCAACTTGCCAAATAACAGGTGCGGCTAGCGACCCGCGCGACGTTGAGGTAGGTATCTTTTTTATCTTGACTGCGCCTGTGCAACAGAGTCCAATGGGAAGCGAGTTTGTCACGTGTTTGCGTCATATTTACATTCAGGGTTAGGACTCTGTAACGAATACAGACATTTTCTCTATTTGTCCCCTCTCTATATAATAATTTCGAAAAAAGAGAAGAAAACAGGAAGTGCCATAGCGATAGGGATATCGATCTCTATTCGTTACAGAGTCCGGGCCCAGGAGCGAGTTCAGAAGTAATCGTTCCTTCTTTGTTTGTAACGTGTAATTCGACAAAAAGCGAACTAATACTTTAATCTATCACTTCTGAACTCACCGCATTGTTGTTTAAAAGTTACTGTATTCCTTTTAAACATCGAGTTACACCGAAAGTGTTGCCCTAGAGCTCCTCGGAGTCACTCCAAAACACAAAATTCAGATATTATGATTATTCTTCAATATTAACATTACCTAAAAGTGTTTCTTTCACCCCTCGCAAATTTGGCGCATCAGGGGAGCGACTCGAGTGCTTAACACACTTTTAAAAAGAATGTTCAAACTTTTGACATTGAGCAGCTCCGAGTAACTCAACGAGTAAAAGGAATACAGGTATTATGTACTTGATATATTCCTCTCAAAATTTGCCTCTCTAGCATAAAGCATTGCGCCCCTTTCAGTGTGTTTGTTTAGTTCATTGTATTTTTCTATATTGTTTAATTGAATATGGAGAAATGTGTTTTGTGTAAACTGCCACTAAGTGAGCGTGTTATTACTAAAGTTGGTGAAAAAAGACTGAAAACATTACTGACTGCTAGTGAAAAGCGTTGTGATGGTCTACGTGAAATTTTTAAAAACATGAAATCAATCGAAGTGCATCAGGAATACAGGTGACAAATTTTGAATATTCATACGCCATTGCGGGCTAGGAAGATAAAAATCTGATAATTGATGATCGTTTCTGTTTTTAGAAAATCCTACACGAGAAATGATACAATTTTGAAACATAATCGAGAACAAAATGAAGAAGCTAGACCGTCACAGCAATCATGCTCAACTGCAACCTTTCGTTCTGAAATTCCGAATTATAACAATAAAGAGGTTTGCTTATTTTGCGGTAAGTCGGCGTCCAGACGATTGGAAAAAAATAAAAAGTATTACAACCGGAAAACAATCATACAAGTAGCTACTATTTCGATAAAAGGAAAAATTATGTCTGAAGTTGTCGCCAGAACTGATAAGTGGGGTGAAGAAGTTCTGATTCGCATCGGAACTTGCGGAGATCTGGTTGCGGCTGAAGCCAAATATCACAAGGACTACCGTCTCCTATTCTCTTCGGGAGGAAAGGTAGAAAAACCTGGAGATTCGCGAGGTCGACCGAACGATAGCCAGAGGCATGAGGCGTTTTTGAAAGTTTGTGAGTCTGTTGAAAATTCTGATGAGTGCAAGTTTTCCATAATCGTCTTAGAGCTTGAAATTGAAAAAGTATTTAAAGACATGGATTGCGAGCCTTACTCTCGAAAACAGTTTCCAAGGAAGTTAGTCAATTACTTTGGAGAACGAATATGTATTACCAAAATTACAGGAAAAAGACAATTTTAAATTTCAGAGATAATGTAGATTCAATATTGTTTAATTCTTGGTATACTAAGAAACTAGAAAAAAGTGAGGCAGATGAAAAGTTGCGGGTAGTTCAGAAAGCTGCAGAAATCATTAGAGAAGATATACGTGCTGCCGTATATGATTGCAGCGTTTATCCACCCGCAGAAAAATCCTCAGTTTTATGCAATATTCCTAAAAGTTTAGACACGCTACTGGAGACAATTATGAAATTAAAAAATTTAGAAAATGAGCGCCACGATATGAAAAAGGCAGCTATAGGTCAGGCAATAATAAGCGCATGTCGACCAAGGTCATTCATATCTCCAATTTTACTTGGTATTGGTGTATATGTCCATAGAGAATTTGGCTCCAGGCAGATCGTGGACTTCCTAAACAATTGGGGATTTTCGGTGACCTACAACGAAACATATCGATATCAAAACTGCATAATAAAAGACAATGTCGAGACGGTTGCCAGCGAAAATAGTCTTGTCCAGTACTGCTTTGATAACGCGGATTTTAATATTGAAAATCTTACTGGCCATGGCACATTTCACAGTTTCGGAGGTATTCGATTGACTACTCCTTCGCCACCTGCAACACCAAAATCGATTGCTCGCCAAATTGACATTGTTTCTTCTACAGCAACAGCAGAGAAAGATGACATTTCCATCAGTTGGTACAAAGCACCAAAGACACTTCCATTGAAAAATGTTATAGTAAGAGACATTAAAATCGATAATACAGAAATGAAAAATTTAATGAAATGTGCCAAAACTTTGGATCTATTATGGTTGTCTAGCAACTGGGCAGGTATATGATGATATTTAGTATGAATATCGTTGTTTGGTACAATTTGATTTTTGGTTTTTAGGAGTCGACAAACCACCATCCTGGGGAGGAGCGATGAAACTAGCGCTAAGTGGATACGTGGAATGTGAAAAAACAAGTGTTACAATTTTACCTTTTATTAATATGTCTCCAACTGATCCAAGCACTATTTATTCTGCTTTGAAGTTTGCTTTAAAAGAAACTCGACAGCTGGGGCAAGAGCACTGTATAGTAACTTTTGATCAACAATTGTATGATAAAGTGGTTAAAATTGTAGACTCTGAGCCTCAGACGTTCAGAAACATATTTGTGCGTTTGGGCAGCTCCGTTAAGCTGCCCCCCCCCCCCGAATTGATTTTCATTACCAAAATGCTGGCACAGGTAAAACATAGCTAGCACAATCTAGCACACCAATTTTTAACGCTAGCACACCCATAGTATCGGGGTGGGCCAGGTTATCGCTAGCCCCCCCCCCCCCCCCCCCCCGGTTGGATTTACTCAGCCAACATGCTGGCACAGGTAAAAGATACCTAGCACACCATTTTTTAGAGCTAGCACACCCATAGTTTAGCAAAAAATTGATTTCGAATTCGAGGGGGGGGCAGGTTAACGCTAGCCCCCCCTGGTTGGATTTACTCAGCCAAAATGCTAGCACAGGTGCAAGATACCTAGCACACCATTTTTTAGAGCTAGCACACTCATAGTTTGGCAAAAAATTGCTTTCGAATTCGGAGGGCGTGGTTAAGGCTAGCCCCTCCCCGTTCTATTGGATTTTCTTCGTCAAAATGCTGGCACACATTAAACACACCTGGCACGTAAAGAGATTTGCTGTTCCTACTCTACCTTACTGAGCTACTTTTTTGTTTTTGAAAATTTGCAGTGAAAAGTGAAATTTTTTTTGAGGTAGGTACCTACAAGCTGAAATATTGATACCTTCAAGGGCGTCAGAACTCAGGCAGAAGGAGCAAAATTTTGGAAAGACCTTTCTGGTTTCATTGTTTTAGCAGATTAACGTGAAGTAGATAATCAGTTTCAAACCTTGACGCTTTGTCCCCGAATTAAATACATACTTTGATGATTTTTTAAGGTAAATACTAACCCGGGTTTTAATTTCGTTGAATGGTTTTGATAGGCGAGTAGATTTATAATGACAATCAAACTTTTTAAGAAAATTTTTATTCATCAAATCAAAGAAAACAAAAGAAAAATAAATTACCACACAAGTAGGTAAGTATTTAATGAAAAAATTCAAAAATGAAACATATTATTGCTTAAAAAAAAAATAAAACAAAGAGCTCAATTTAAAAATATACAGGGTGTCCCAGCCGAGAGTGACCCATTTTAAATGCTTATAACTTTTGAACTAGGTGTGGTAGCTACCTGCGGTTTGTGCCAATCGATTTCTCTTGGCCTAAAGTTTTTTTAGTAGTTTGCTAATTTTTCTGAAACTTATACAGGGCGAGTAAAAAAAAAAACGTCGAAATTCTCCACTATTTCTAATGGAACACCCTGTATATCACCACGTGAAAAAAAATCATGTTCAAGTTATCCATATACCTATAGACATCGTCCCTGAAACTTGAAGTTTCAGTCGTAAAAAATCAAAATCTTAATCTTGGTATTTTTGCAAATGCATGCAAATGCTTGATATCACTATGATACAACATAGATATCAATTAAGTTAAAATACATTTTCCAAGAAAACTTAACTAGTTCCAGACTATTTTCTCTAGAACACGTTAAATAGAGATACCCCAACAGTAATGGTTTGGTGTGCAATCTCTATTGAGAAAAAATACAGACCATTTTCATTAATGAACCAACGATAAGAGAAACTGTATACACTGATATCAAAGTCTAAAGATCCTCGAACAAGTCCGGTCACTCCTTTGATCTCCTCAAAAAGCCGGCATTTTTTGCGGAAGGTCGTAAATCATGTCAGCACGCGCCGATTTGTAGATAAGAAGCAAATACGAGGGCGCTGGTCCCGATTGTACTTGGTAATGTTTTTACAGAGGGAGTTTGAAAAAGAATGTCTTTTAAGAATATTTACGTTAATAATTTTTTGGTTTTAAAAAATTATGGAAAAACTTTTTCTGCTTAGCGATTAGCATTAAATTAATTGACGGATAATCCTAATAATTATTGTTACTCAATTAATTTCATATTATAAAATCAGCGGTAAATGTTGCTTAACATCACGTTCTGGTAGTAACTTTGATGGAATAGCAGTTTTTAATGAAGGTTTTCCTACAAGCGTGCAGAAAACGAGTTTTCAAGCATCGATTTGCGTGCGGAAAGTATCACTTTTTCGCACAGAGTGCGTGAAAAAAAAAAAAAAAAAAACAGACCGGCGTTCGCGAGAAAAGTTTTTCCACACAGATTTTTTTTTCAATTTTTCTCCTTATGTCATGCTTCTGAGAATTTTTTTTTTTTTTTTCGAAATTACGTTCCTCCGTACTTTCTCTTCAAGAAAGATATTAACTTTTTGTACTGACCAATATCGACATCTTCAATGAGTTTTACCTACGAACATGTGGAAAGTGCGCTTTACCGCACCGATTCGCAAATAGAAAGTAGCACTTTACCGCACACTATGCGGTTGAGTTACTTTACCATATAGTGTACGGTAAAGTTAACTTCACCGCATAGTGTGTGGTAAAGTAGACTGCAAAGTGTGAGATAATAGTTATTTACCTAACAAATGCGGAAAGTGATACTTTACCGCACGCAATGGCAGTTGACCGAACGACGCGAAGCGGAGTTCGGTCAAGCCGTTAAGGGCGGTAAAGGCACTTTCCGCATATGTTAGGTACAAAATTTTACCTATGAGCATCTACATCTCCAAAAAATGGCATTAATAAAATTAATTAATGAATCAGATTACTTAATGAAATTAGATTAGATTTTAGAAATGATCAAAAATCCATTTCCTGAAAAAGAAAGGATTTTTAATCATAAATACCAATGTCTACTTTACCGCATACTATACGGTAAAGTTAACTTTACCGCACACTTTTCAGTTCATTTTACCGCATACTATGCTGTAAAGTTAACTTTACCGCACACTATGCGGTAAAGTAACTTCACCGCATAGTGTGCGGTAAAGTGCCACTTTCCATTTGCAAATAAGTGCGGTAAAGTGCACTTTACCGCACGCTCGTAGGTAAAGTTACTTTACCGCATAGAGTGCGGTAAAGTAGATTTTGATATTTTTAATCAAAAATCCCTTCTCTTCATCTAGGAAAGGGATTTTTGATAATTTTAAAATTTAATCTAATTTCATTAATTAATCTGAATCGTTAATTAATTTTATTACTGCCTTTTCTTGGAGATGTAGATGGTCATAGGTAAAAATGTTGTGCCTAACACATGCGGAAAGTGCCTTCACCACCCTTAACGGCTTGACCAAACTGCGCTTGCGTGCGATAAAGTATCATTTTCCGCATTTGTTAGGTAAATAATAAATAATTAATTAAATAGTATTTTTGATACCCATTAGAATAATTCCATCCTTATTTATCAATCACGAATTAGATGAAATAAAATATTACCAAGAAAAACGAACTTCGATTGATAATACGTCAATAATTGACGTATTAGCAATCGATTTCATGTACAAATAGGAAATTATTTTTATTTGTGTGTTCAAGAAGCGCCATACGTTTAAAAATTCTATACTTCTAATTCCTAAAAAATCAAATTTTTGACCATTTCTTTTAGGATTAGTAGATCCAAAAACAAATAAAAAAAACAATATGTCAATTTCCGCACGCTCGTAGGAGAAATATTGTACCTAACACGAGCGTAAAGTATCTTTTCCGCACTAACGGCTTGCCGCTGCGTGCAGAAAAGTATAAGTTTCCGCACTTGTTAGGTGAATAACTATTTACGGACAAAGTGAATGAGTTTTCATTAAAGTGTGCAGAACATATTCTGACAATTCTGTTAGCCGCTTCGAGTGTTAATTTTGTGTGCTTATCTATGTTCTGCAACAAAGCCTAAAATGTCTTTCCATTGCTGACACCTTAAAAAATATATGATTGCGTTTTAATTTTATCAAATCGCAAAAATTTCGAATAAAATTTACTACACTTTTTGCTTGGCGCACCCGATATAGAACGCGATACAAGCCACCCGGTAACTGAAGGCATAGACCCTCTTGAGCAGGGAAACCATAGGCTAGAAGTAGCGCGTCGGCAGGAGGGGAATTTTAGGCGACGAGCGAGAGTGAGCGGACTTGTTCGAGGATCTTTAGACTTTGCTGATATGTTCTTTTTCCCACAGTTAAGACAGGAGGGTATCTTGGATGAACATAAACATATACAGCACTTTGTATAGTTTTATGTGGTTTTTATTAACTTTTTATTAGGCGCCAAACAGAAAATGATTTTTGCGAATAGACTTTCAAATAAATATTAAATATTATTATTATAAAAATAAATAAAAATCTCGAGCCCTCCACCACGTCAAATTATAGTGATGACGTAGGCAGCGTGTCGTTTCTTGACGTAGGGCCGGTTTCTCAATAGCGAGTGACCTCCGGGTTAGTTTTAACTCCAGGGTACACGTGTCCAGTTGCTATGTTTACCCTGGAGTTATGCTTAACCCGGAGGTGACTCGCTATTGAGAAACCGGCCCGTAAGGTGTTGGCACCACAGGTTAGATTGCCCTTATTTTTGTTTTATGCATATTTGGTTTTTAGTACATTATTCAAAATTCTAAAGAGAACCCTTATTTAGATCTTGTTTGCATCTACCTCTTTGGCTATTATGTTAAAAAAAAATTAAATAATATTTTTCATCATAAATGTTTATTCCTAACCACGACCACTGACGCAAACCGCTAACGACACCGTTGATGACGTCGACAACGGTGCAACGCCAGATGAACTTGATTCCAAAAATCGAGGGTGATGAGCAATCTTGTAGTAGTGTGTAATATCCTTGGTGTAGCCTAGCAGAGCCGCTTTCCATTGACGAATTTTTAAGGTACTCCACACCCGTAGCTTCACACTCTGGTGCTCCAAACAACTGTTGTGTCACTGGAACGCACCCCACTTTAAGCGTCGTGTTTTTGATGCACCAATAAAATTGCAAGTGCCTGAGAGGGCAGGGGAGAGGAAAAACGAACAGTTCAGTGGCACGAGACTCTAATGCACTGGAACGCCTATAAACAGCCCGGGGCGCTCTAGAGCAGCTCAGAAGTGCTTAAAATGCGTCACTGGAAAGTAACTCTGAGTTTAAAAATGCGCGTTTTTCAACGCTCTGTTTTTTAGAGTGAAAATAGCTATTTACCTAACAAGTGCGGAAATAGTTATTTACCTAAAAAGTGCGGAAAGTTATACTTTTCCGCACGCCGTAAGTGCGGAAAAGATACTTTACGCTCGTGTTAGGTACAACATTTTTCCTACAAGCGTGCGGAAATTGACATATTGTTTTTTTTTGTTTGTTTTTGACTCTACTGATAAGAGAAATAGTCAAAAATGTGATTTTTTAATTAAGTTTAGTAACGCAATGATTTTTACAACAGAACATTCACAATTATTTTTATTATAAGTAGAATTAATTATTTATGGTATACAACTCGTTAAAAAGGTCGATATTGGTCAGTACAAAAACCTAATAGCTTTCTTGAAGAGAAAAAACGGTGGAGAAATTTGAAAAAGATCTAAAATTTTTGAGAAGCATAGCATGACATGTAGAGAAAAATTGAAAAAAAAAATAAATAAGTGCGTGAAAAACTTTTCTCGGGCACAGCGTGCGTGAAAAACTTTTTTCGCGCACGCAGTGCTGAAAAGTAGTACTTTCCGCACGCAAATCAGTGCGTGAAAACGCGTTTTCCGCACGCTCGTAGGAAAATGATTTTTTCCGCAAGTGTTAGGTACAATATTTTTCCTACAGGCGTAAAAATGTAGAATTTTTCTTTTTTTTTTACAGCCGTGCGGAAAAAAAAATCCGCACAGAGCCGTGCGGAAAAACTTTTTCCGCACTGATATGCGTTGCGGAAAAAAAATTCCGCCCGTGCGGGAAAACTCATTTTCCGCACGGCTGTAGGATATAGTATATTTCCTAACTAGTGCGGAAAGTGCGGAAAAGAGATTTTCTGCACGAGTTAGTACCACTATTTTTTCTACGAGATGAAAAGTTAATATTTTTACCTACATATTTATCAAGATATTTTTTTCACTTTTTCGTACCTGTACCTGTAGTATACCTTGTATACCGGTAAATACCTGTACAGGGTGTCCGAATTTGGATGGTTTTAATAGGAAACGTCAATTTCTGAGCGAGATACAAAAAAATTAACCCCCCACTCCGAGGCTCAAATTTCTTGAAATTTTGATTGGTGCAAACCGCATTTTGATATCTTCAACCGTTTAGCCGCTAGAGGGCGATTCTCGATTTTTAGCAATACTGTGAAATCTTCATAACTTTTTTGTTTATGAAAATAACTGATTTCCGTAAAAACTTCCTAAAAGCACTTTTTCAAGCAGAATTCAGTGACGTTTTCAGTTTTTTTCTATTGGGCCACGATTTCAAGAAATTGACCAAAATCCGATTTTTTCCAATGGGACATCCTATATATTAATAGCTCATTAGAAAGCTCTGCTTTTGCTGATTTCAACGATACAAATTTCGATAGGTTTATCTCTAACAGTTTTTGAGAAAAAAAAATATTTCGGCTTTTGTCATAAGAAACAATGAGTTAGAAAGAGACCTTTCTCAGTTTCCTTACAGATATAAAGTCCTTTTCTTACACATTACTTCTTATGACAAAAACCGAAATAATTTTTTTTTCTTGAAAACTATTAGAGATAAACCTATCGAATTTTATATCATTGAAATCAGAAAAAGCCGAGCTTTCTAATGAGCTATTAATATATGGAGTGTCCTATTGGAAAAAACCAGACTTCGGTCAATATCTCGGAGTTGGGACCATCTAGAAAAAAACTGTGTTTATGATTAAAACGTTGGGAAATTTATTCTGGAGAGCCGCGGACTGTAAACGCGTCGAAATTTGATCGCGGAACCATACAAAGGCAATATTAGATAAGGCACCTACCTTGGAGTTGCACAGGGTTGTGCTATGCGCTGGTGTTGGCGCCTCACAGGAGCTCCTGTTTCATAAACAATGTAATCCCACTGGTAACTTCGAAAACGGGTAGATAATTGAGTTTCTAATGAATATTTTTGGAGAGTTTTTGATTAAAAATATGTAGTCTTGGCTACGGACGCGCGACCTCGCACTACTCGAACCCGACTGCTTCGAAGGTCGTAGCGTATATATGGTGCCGAATGGTTTGAAATTGTATGTTTTTTTTTTTATGTCAATATCGAATTTTAAATATACAAACAAATTCCCCTTTTTCCCAAACACTTGCACGATCATTTTCCGCCCACTTAAAACGGAGTTTTATTTCCCAATCCCAAATAAACATTAAAATGCTAAAATTCGCGAGTATAAAAAAACACGCGATAAGAACAAAATTCATATACTGCGGAAGCAAAACAACCTCGGATTCCCAAAAAAAAAAAAAAAATTTATTCAAAACAGCACGCGACATAAAGACCTTAATCTACGGATTAAGGAGTGAAATATTAGTTAGTCGGCAATGGACATAACTTAACTGTAGGACGCTTGAGTATCCCATGTTGTGTTTTTAAAGTAACCACTCTTACATGGCCATCTTTGCCTGGATGCAATGCGATTATGCGGCCCAAAGACCAATGCAGAGGGGACTAGACTCATCCTTTATTAAAACTAAAGCATTGAGTTTCACCTCTGCAAAGGGAGTGGTCCACTTTGAGCGTTGCTGTAAAGTATGCAAATACTCGGCTTGCCATCTTTTCCAGAAATCGGAATTAACCCTACAATGCATCGTGTAGCATATTTGCTACATAAACAATAATGAAGGACTCTGTTTTCATAAAACGAAATAGAATATGCCTAAATGCATGTTGTAGCGTATCGTATACACAATTTAAATCGTATTTTAGCTTTTTGATCATAGATGGCGACATTTTTTTTTTTTTTTTTTTTTTTTTACGGATATGCGCACTCGCAAGAAAATTTGTATTGAATTTGAAATTTTACATCAGCTGGTATTTTGTCGAACGTCCACCTGCGTGTGGGGTGCTAGAAATATTCGATTTTTTTGAAAATTAGTGTGATTTTGACCACAAACTGGGCGAATTAGATAATATAGGTATGTACCCAAGCATTTTAGAACGTTAGTGGGCAGCAAAAAGCTATAAATATAAATTAGCGAGGTTTTGAACAAAATGTAGCAAATATGCAACATCATGCATTATAATATTCATTTTTTAAATTTTAGTGCAATGAAAACAAATTATAATTTTCGGAAACCGTTGACAAAGGCGGAGCTAGAAAAGCTTGCAGAAAATTTCCTTGAAAGCGATGATGATATGCAAGGTTCGGATGAAGAAAATTCAATTGAAAATGTTGATGCTTGCATAGAATTGGCTGCTCAAAAATTTCAAGAACCTGTTGATTTAGCCAACTTGGATATTGCAAATATTCCAATTATATTTGATCATGAGCTACATGGAGCAGAACTAATCAATTTAGAAGATGCAAATGACAACGAATTAGATGTTATCTATGAAATTTTGCCTGAAATTGGAGGTACGGACGATGGAGGTCAAGATATTTTCACATTCGATAAAGAGGCTTTCAAATCTATTTCTTGGAAACAAGCAAATTTTGAACAAAATATTGAAAGAACAAAATTTGGTGGTGACGAAAATCTCCCAACAAATATTATGGAATTATCCACACCGTACCAGTTCTTCAGGTAAAACCTAGTTAGATAGATGTTCTTTTTTATTTATTACAGTTGGGGTCTTTTTTAGATACTTTTTTTCCGATGAGTTATTTCAAAAAATTGCAGACGAATCAAACCTCTACAACAATCAAAAAACTATAACAAAACCTGCAAATATAACGACAGGTGAAATAAAAAAGTACATTGGTATTTGCATATATATGTCAGTCATAAATATGTCAAATGTGCGAAGGTACTGGTCCGAAGAATATGGCTTTGAGAAAATAAAAACTACAATGAGTATCAATCGATTTGAAAAAATTCGTGAAATGCTGCATTTCAATGATAATGCAAATATGCTTCCAAAAGACCATGAGAATCATGATCGTTTGCATAAATTACGGCCAATAATTGATTGGTTGAACAACAAATTTGAAAGTATTCCATTTGAAAAAATTCTTTCTATAGACGAGCAAATCTGTGCAACAAAGGCCCGACACTATATGAAGCAGTATATGCCACTAAAACCACACAAGTGGGGCTATAAATTATTTGTTTTGTCCGGAATTACAGGATACGCATATCGATTTGAAATTTACTCTGGACAAGAAAATTCTCAGAAAAATCGTTTTCCAAATGAGCCTGATTTAGGGGCCTCAGCAAACGTTGTTATACGGTTATGCCGCTCAATTCCCAATAATTGTATTTACATTGTATATTTTGACAATTATTACACAGGAGTTCCTTTGATGGCATACCTGTACACAAAAGGTATTCTTTCGCTAGGAACGGTGAGAATGAATCGTTTGCCCAACTGCAAATTTTCTGATGAAAAAATTTTCAAAAAAAAGACGCGTGGTTCTTTTGAAGAGTATGTTACTTCTTTTCAAAATGCTCCTTTCGCATCAGTGATATGGCTAGACAACAAAGCTGTTGCATTACTTTCTACATACATGGGGTCTATTCCTGTTCAAGAAGTGAAAAGGTTTGATAAAAAAGAAAACAAACGCGTCGAGGTACAATGCCCAAACTTGGTGTTAGAATATAACAAACATATGGGTGGTGTCGATCTCCTAGATAGCATTTTAGGACGTTACAAAATCTCAATGAGAAGCAGGAAATGGTACTGCAGAATCTTTTACCATTTAGTTGACATCACTATTATCAATGCGTGGCTTCTTTATCGCAGAGTTGAAAAGCAGAAAGGAAACGCAACCACAATATCAATGGAAAAATTTCGTGGTGAAATTGCCAATTGCCTTTGTACCATTGGCCAGAATAATTCAAAAAAGAGGGGAAGACCATCCACATCAATTGATCGAAATTTAGAAAAGAAAAAGAAAAAATCGAGTTCGGCTGCAATACCTCCGAAAGACATAAGAACTGACAATGTTGGCCACATTCCAAAGTGGTCGAATATACGACAGCGTTGTAAAATTCCTGGCTGCAAGGGATTTTCTTTTGTCTTCTGCACAAAATGCAAAGTCAATCTATGCCTGAATAAAAATAAAGATTGTTTTGGCAATTTTCATGAATAAAATGTATCATGACATTTTTTTTTTATATACCATTTTTTTTTTTATACCATTAGTACATGCTGTAGCGTATATGATACACTCAAAAAAATACAAATAAAGGAATGAAAAAATACAATGGAATTTTTTTACTATTTTTTACCCATTTACAAAGCTAATAGCTGCCCAAAAATATTTTTTTGAAGCAAAAAAAAAAATCATGCAGTGTAGGGTTAAGGCGTTGCACTAATTGCCAACGGTTAAGTCTATTTAACTTTAAATGCGATAAATCGGGATCTGGACAGGAATTGAGGGGCTCCAGCGTCAAGAAATGACCGGGCGTTAATGGTTGCAAATCATTAGGGTCGGAACTCAGTTCGCTGATAGGTTTCGAGTTTAGCAAGGCTTCAATTTGAGTCAACAAGGTATACAATTCCTCATATGTCAGCACTTGATCACCAATGACCCTTTTTAAGTGGGTCTTGACCGACTTGACGCCTGCTTCGGCAAGGCCGTTAAAAGGTGGGGAACCGGGACTATTTAGGTGCCATTTTATTTTTAGACTGCTAGCAGCGAATTTTGAAAGTTCCTCAAGTTGACCAACCGCACCTACGAAGTTGGAGCCACAGTCACTCAAAAGTTGTACACAGACTCCGCGTCTAGCGATAAAGCGTCTCAAAGCAGCGATAAATGCCTCGGTAGTGAGGTCAGATACAAGTTCCAGGTGAATGGCCTTAGTGGCACAACATACAAGAAGACAAATGTAAGCTTTGGAAACTTTCGCTCCACGATGTTTACCAAGGGTTATCTTCAGAGGGCCTGCATAATCCAACGCGGAATATGAAAAACACTTGAGCTGGGAGGTTCTAAAGGAAGGGAGGTCACCCATATAGGGCGTATAAGCCTTTGGTTTTAAACGAAAACACCTAATACATTTTGTTAGAACCTTTTGGATACCTCTACGGGCTGAAAGGATCCAAAACCTTTGGCGTAATAAATAGTGCAGTGTAGTCAGTCCGGGGTGAAAATTTTCTTGATGAGTTTGTTCGATTATTAAATCGGTGAGACGATGAGTACGGGGCAGAAGTAAAGGGTGTTTGGCTTCAAAGGAAATGTCTGAATTTCGCAATCTTCCGCCCACTCTGACAAACCCGCTAGCATCCAAAAACAGGGCAAGCTTGCGAAAGGGTTTAGGCAACAGTTTATTAAGTCCGAAAACGATTGCTCTTGGACCCTCTTAACAAGTACTAGCAAGGTATCGTGAAGTTCTAGGGCAGAAAATGACCCAGAAAGTCGGTCACATTTATGATGAACATTGTAGGCTAGCCGAACAAAATGGGCAAGAATTTTGATAATTTTCGGTAAGGAAGAGTGCCTATTGATCAATTTTTCAAAGTAAGACTTTCCTATTACTACCGACAAGACCGTGGGTTTCTCTTCTTCCCGTGCTTCTGTTTGCAGGTCTATGTGCTCGCTGTTGAACTCTTTAAGGTTCCACTGAGCGCGAGGTAAGGTTGCCCACGGAGGACCGTGAAACCACAAAGAATGTTCCAATAAACCTTTAGGAGTTAGTCCACGACTAGCACAATCAGCAGGGTTGTCCAAAGATTGAACGTGAAACCAAGGTACATCCGGAATGGTTTCCTGAATATGGCTAACACGGTTTGCCACGAAACTTTTCCATCTATGCGGCGACGATGCCAACCATGCCAAAACTACTTGTGAGTCCGAGAAGGCGAATATTTCATCTATAGTGACAAGTGGCGAATATGTACGGATGACAAAATTCAAAAGATCGGCTAGTAGGGTAGCTCCAAGGAGCTCTAAGCGAGGTATAGATTTGGTTTGAAGTGGCGCAACTTTAGATTTACCGCAAGTTAAGGAGGATCGAACATTGCCGTCGGTCAGCTCGATCCGAACATATACTGCCCCTGCATACCCAAGTTCTGAAGCATCACAAAATCCCAACAGTTGACACCGTTGAATATTATTTGAAAAATTATATCGAGGTAGAGAAATCCTTGACAAAGATGGAAATTCACTTTTGTATTGGTTCCAAAGATCAACAATAGATTGTGAGGGCGTTTCATCCCAGGGAACCTTGTCCAGCCAAAGTTTCTGCATAATAGTTTTTGCTAAGAATGTTACTGGCGCAATAAACCCCAAAGGATAAAATATACGCGCTATTTCTGAAAGAATTTTTCTTTAGGTACATGGCTTAGGAGAAGGGTGACATAAATAAGAAAAAGTGTCGGAAGTTGGACTCCATTGAAGCCCCAGCACTTTAATCGAAGTGTTGTCCTCCTCCTCGAATGAAACTGACATTTGACAGTCAGAGGGTTCTAAAGAAGAAAGGAGTTGGGTTTCATTACTTGCCAACTTTCGAAGTTCAAAACCTCCAGTTCTTAATAAGGCAATGGAGTTAATTGCCTTTTGTAACACTTTGGCTTCCTCAATGGTAGAGGTTCCTACGCAAATATCGTCCATAAAGATATTTTCATGTAGTACTTGAGATGCCTTAGGGTACGTTTTATTTTCCAGATTCGCAAGTTCCTGTATTGTACGAATAGCCAGGAAGGGGCTGGAGCTTATCCCAAAAGTGACACCATTAAGGCGATACTCCCGAAGTGTTTCCTTAGGGTGAAAGCGCCAGAGCAAACTCTGGAAATCGCGGTGACTAGGATTAACTTGAATTTGCAAATACATCTGTTTTATGTCGGCCAGAAAAACGACAGCATGAAACTTTAACAGGATTTCCTGAATATCTGTCTGGAGCTTCGGACCTGTCAAAAGTGTTTGGTTTAAACTAAGGCCTCTTGATCCTTTCGCGGATGCATTAAAGACAACCCTTAGTTTGGTGGTTGCTTTTTCCGGTTTCAGCACGCAATGATGAGGCAGATAATTTACAAGTGCTGGTTTTGGTTGATCATTGGGAATTATAGACATGTGATTATTTTTTAGATATTCGTGCATGAAGTTAGAATATAAGGCATAGAGTTCGGGATTTTTCAGTAACCTGGATTCAAGTGACATAAAACAACGATAGGCTAAAGAGAAAGTGTCACCCAAATCTGGCTCTGCGTGCCGAAAGGGCAGATTCACAACAAAACGACCCGAAAATTTATCTCGAATAGTAGTGGTTTTGTAAATTTCTTCGCACCTTTGATCATCGGGCGACAGATGGATTTTAGATGGTATTGATTCTATTTCCCAGAACCGTCTAAGACTTAAATCCAAAGATGGCTCCATTACTGCAAACTAAGTATGAACAGAACTCGAGGCGGGGAAACGATTCTCGGTTTTCCCTAACAAAACCCAACCAAAGACGGTTTCGAAGGCAGATGGTTGTCCTGGATTTCCTAGTTTCTTCCCCGATGGTTTAAATATCTGCGCACACATATCGGCTCCTAATAACATGTCTACCGCTGCAGGTATGTGAAACTGGTCATCTCCTAGCTTAAGATTGGAAATATGCTCCCAACCTTGCGGGTTTATTTTAATCGAAGGCATTTCAGAACAAAGTTTAGGCAAAACAAAGGCATCAAAGAAAAAGTTTGGACTGGCTTGTCCCTTAGGGCGAATGTTACAATGTGTTATGCCGTTGCTGGCAGAACAGGACTCATTAAGGCCCAAAACAGGTATATTTAAAGACTCTCTAGCCAACCCCAAACGGTTCAAGCAAGTTTGGGTAATAAAATTGGCCTGACTGCCGTTATCCAAGATTGCTCTCACAACCTGGTAGTTACCTCTAGCATCCAAGATCTCAACCTTTGTAGTTGATAGCAGAACGGTAGTAGAACGTGATGCAGTAACTGAGAGCAGTGCAAAGTCCGTTGGGAGGAGATGGATTGCCAGTTATGCATACTTGCGACAACGTTGAGGACTGATTACTGCTGGTAGCCGGTGGACTTGAGTTCCTGGAAGTAGCAGAATTTGTGCTCGAGTGAAGAGGATCTGTCTGTGGAAGATGCAGCATAGTATGATGTCTATAACGACAGATGCGACAATTGAAGGATGAAGGACAATTCCTTAGCAAATGATTAGGACGAAGACAGTTTAAGCATGCGTTTATCTGCTTGACAAACGCGAATCGATCTGCAGGTGATTTTGCTATAAATTTTCAACATTGTGACAGCGGGTGTGAAGCGTTATTACATAGCTTACAGCTATTCGAAGAGGAACGAGGTTGGCCCTGATGGGAATGTGAATGCTCCGTCGATGTGTTAGGATGAGAGGAAGTGTTGGCTAAAAATGTGTTTGGATTATGTTGATCATAAGAATGATTTTTCGAAGTATTTGGTTTCGGAGTTCTGTTTATCAAAGGAGTCCAGTTCGTTCCTTGCGATGGCATTTGCTGAACCGACTCTAAAGCTTTGCAATGGTTTAGTAAGAAATCTTGTAAATTTTGAAAAGTTGGGAGTTCGGTAGTACTATACTTTAATTCAAAAGAAATTCTAGTAGCATTATCCAATTTTTGGAATAACATGTTGAATAAAACGAAACACCATTGGTCCACTGGGAACCCTAGATTACTCAAAGCCGCAGTGTTTTCTGAAAAAGTGTCTAGTAGTACTCTTAACTCTTTTGAAGAATTGTTTTTTAAAGAAGGTGTATTAGTAAGAGAGCTCCAGTACGTCGTTGCTAACAATCTTTTATTTTGATAGCGGGTTTCCAAAGTTGTAAATGCTTGCTGATAATTTGAGGCGATTAAAGGTAAGGATCTTAAAAGGTTGGCCGGCTCATTTTCTAAAAATGAAAGAAGGTATTGGAACTTTTGTATATCCGAATATCTTGAATTGTCATGAACCAGCGAACGATAAACATCATAAAAGGTAGGCCATTTTCGCGGATTTCCATCAAAGGAAGGCACTGATAAAGGAGGTAGATCTACATCTTTATTTGTTTGCTGGTTTTGACCTAAAAGCGACACTGAGCTGCCAGGATGTGCGTGAATTGGGAACATTTCTGTATAAATTGTTTTTGTTTTGAAATAAAATGCATCTGCACTCTTTCTAATAGCATCTTGAGTTTCAAATTCGGCGTCCGAATCAATAAGACCGATAATTTCATTGTGGCGCTTTTTAAAATCCTCGTAAGCCTCATCTATGTTTTCATAAATCACTTGAAATTATGTATGCTGTGAAGGATCTGTTTTGGCTTTTACCGCTAAATTATAAGCTTCTGTAATTCGATTAATAGCGACAGTTCTTTTATTTGATAGCTTCGCTAAAGACATGATAATATTATTACTTAATAACACTAATTTAAATTATTAAAATGTTATTATTTATATTACTCTATCTAGTGTAAACAACGAATTAACGAAAGTGTCTAGAGAAATTATAGCAACAAACAAATAAACAAATGTAAATCTATTCAAAGTGGAATGGTCCAAAAAAAAACACAAAATAGCAAACAGTTATTTTCCTTTTCTTTTCTACCCGATAACATAAACAAATCCGAAAAATATCTACCTATGTAAAATTGATAAAATGGATATTATTTTTTCTTTTAGAATCCAACGTCAATGCTTTGCTTCCACGTACAAATTTCTAATATTTTCCCTTTTATTGTTCCAAGTTATCCGGATCGTAAGGCCAAAAAATGTTTATGATTAAAACATTGGGAAATTTATTCTGGAGAGCCGCGGACTGTAAACGCGTCGAAATTTGATCGCGGAACCATACAAAGGCAATATTAGATAAGGCGCCTAACTTGGAGTTGCACAGGGTTGTGCTATGCGCTGGTGTTGGCGCCTCACAGGAGCTCCTGTTTCATAAACAATGTAATCCCACTGGT
This sequence comes from Ceutorhynchus assimilis, assembly GCA_917834065.1. NCBI lineage: Eukaryota > Metazoa > Arthropoda > Insecta > Coleoptera > Curculionidae > Ceutorhynchus > Ceutorhynchus assimilis. Next base: position 64,670,836 of record OU892277.1, read on the forward strand.
CACTTCGAAAACGGGTAGATAATTGAGTTTCTAATGAATATTTTTGGAGAGTTTTTGATTCAAAATATGTAGTCTTGGCTACGGACGCGCGACCTCGCACTACTCGAACTCGACTGCTTCGAAGGTCGTAGCGTATATATGGTGCCGAATGGTTTGAAATTGTATGTTTTTTTTTATGTCAATATCGAATTTTAAATATACAAACAAATTCCCCTTTTTCCCAAACATTTGCACGAACAAACTGAGAACGTCACTGAATTCTGCTTGAAAAAGTGCTTCTAGAAAGTTTTTACGGAAATCAATAATTTGCATAAACATTTCATAAATTCCCGGTATTCCTGCCTGAGAGCAAATGCTGCCGGGAATATCTTTAAACAAATTATTAACAAATTGTAAAAAACGTAACACTACCCCCATCGAGTTATGCCCTAAGTAGGATATCAGATTGAAGGTCTCGATGTCCCCTATCTGAAAAGTCGATCCTGCCTCGTGAGAACTTGTCGGAAAAGGGTGGCAGGGCAGCTTATTGGGGCGAGGGCCCGCGGTCTCAGCTTTGACACCTATCAAGTTTTGCGCTGAATGATGTGTCAAATTAAAGGTGTCAATAAGTTGATTTATGGTCTCTTCGCACAGAAATCCCAAACCAGAAGGAGTGAATTTCATTGTTTGAAACTAGTTTCGTGACTGTTTCCAACCAATGAAATTCGCTCTGACTGGTTTGTGATTTCTGTGCGAACAGACCTTAAATCAACTTATTGACAACTTTAATTTAACACATCATTTAGTGCAAAGCTCGATAGGTGTCAAAGCAGAGACCGCGGGCCCTTGCCCCAATAAGCTGTCCTGCCACCCTTTTCCGGCAAGTTCTCACGAGGCAGGATCGACTTTTTAGATAGGGGACATCGAGACCTTCAATCTGATACCCTACTTAGGACATAACTCGATGGGGGTAGTGTTACGTTTTCTTCAATTTGTTTATAATTTGTTAAAAGATATTTCCGGCAGCATTTGCTCTCAGGCAGGAATACAGGTTAATAGATGCACATAATACTATATATTGATAATAGTGTCGACACATAACTCGATCGGGGTAGGAAAAATGCGGTCGTCTCCCAGACTAGTAGGTAAACAGTGATTTAATTATTGCGAAGAATAAGAGTACCAAACAGTTTTTTTGCACTGCAGCCCAAATGGCTCATTTGCGGACATATGTTTATATAAACAAAAATGCTTTTTTTGATGTTCCTTACTACCCCTCAAAGTTTGTCGGTATCTTTTTGGGACACCCTGATGTATACAAAAATTTCAGGCATTCTACTTTTTCGCCTTGAATGCGGAAAAGTAATGCGGAAAACTGATACTTTCATGACCTCAACGTGCGGAAAGGTGCACTTTTCCGCACGCTCGTAGAAAAAATTTATAAAAACAGCTGCGATTAGGGATGCCACCTTTGAAAGTAAGTTGAACCGGAGAAAAAAAAACCATTATTGAAATAAAGCTGAAAAAGAAAATCTGCAGATCTACAATGCAACAGATGCATTACACTTTACTATCTGTCTATATGTATATTACACAAGTCCCCCCTCCCCAGCATCACCGGATGTTGCTTGAGAAAACTTTGCTTGAGGTTGGGAGTTGAGACGGTTGGAGAAAAAGATTCAAGAATATTACACACTAAACAGAATAGCCTATCTTCATGAGGCCTTTGTAGATCAAATCTCAAGCCCCCCACCACGCCAAAGATCCAAAGAACCAGTGATGACGTAGGCTGCGTGTCGTTTTTCGCCTTGAAGTAGGGTGTTTGCACCACAGACTATGATTCCGCAGGCTTTTGGCTTATGCATACTTGGTTTTAGAACATTAATTAGCAATCTAAAACAACTCCTTTTTAGATCTTGTTTACATCTTCCTCCTCTTTGCCTATTATGTTAATCAGAATTAAATATTATTTCTTTTCATAAATGTATATTTTAAACTACGACCGCTGACGCAAACAGTTAACGACACTGTTGATGACTTCGATAACGGTGAAACACCATAGTCTTGATTCCAAAAATCGAGTCCAATGAGCGGACGTGTAGTAGTGTTTAATATCCTTGAGGGAGATTATGAGGCTTTGAGGTTCGTGGGCTATCTATTCTATCGCTAACCTGCATGTCGGAGTCGGAGGATTTCTCAATTTTTCCGAGAGAAACCGTATTTGCACAAACAGGATTGCGCTGTTGCTAAATTCTATTATTTTTTTTTAAAATGCGTTTTTTTTTTTGTTAAATGCGGTTTTACCCGGAGAAAACACCTAGTAACCCGGAGCCCGAAGACCATGTAAAAACCAGTAGACTCCGGGTGAAACCCGGAGAGGTGGCAACCCTAGCTGCGATTTAATGAAACAACCAATAATAATTGGAATAATCTACGACGGCTCTGAAAGGTCACTGTATTTTTTTTTTTGTAAGTGTAAATTGACAGATACTAAGTGTAAATTGACAGATACTAAGTGTAAATTGACAGATACTAAGTGCAAATTGACAGATACTAAGTGTAAATTGACACATACTAAGTGTAAATTTACAGATAGTATGTGTATATTTACACTTAGTATATCTGTCAATTTACACTTACTATCTGTCAATTTACACCTAATTAATGTAAATTTCTTTTGGTTTTTTCATTTCGTGTTCGACAGCGAGCGCTTCCATAACGTCTCGGACTTGACTTGGTGAATGGTCAACAGTCTGGATTTTACGAAACAAATGTGTTCATTGTAAAATTGCAATAAACGCCAAACGTTCCGACAGCCAGGTAATAACAGCAATCAATATTAGTGGACGATTTTGAGCGATTATCCGCGTAATATAATATTAACCTAACCTAAACAGCAAACGGATTAAAGGTGGTGGAAACAGTAGAGTGGAGAGCGCTAGGGACGTAGCCCAACTTTAGCCGTAGTAATAATAAGTGCTAACGATTAAAAAAACTGTGGTGGCAAGAATCAGGGTGTGTTGAACAATTAGATTTTGTTTATTGTTGATATCTATTTAATTTTTACTTTTATATTACAATAAAAACTCATTTTAATATTGGATAGGTATATCTTAATGTGGCCCTGACAATCCTGACATACCATTTACCCCAAACTCAAAGATAATACACACTACATTACTACTACCAAAGACTACAGGATCAAGGATAATATACACACCACTTTAAAGGATTGCTCATGGGCCTCGTTTTCGGTACAGTGACTTTATCACCATAGTGGTGACAATTGCTGTCTTCTTTTTGATTGGTTCTTTAAAATCCCATATATTCATATGGAAAACGCCGCCATTTTGTGCCCAACCTTTTGCTACTTTTAAATATGAATAAATTAGGGTTTAAATGGAAATCCATCATAAAAAATTGAGAACAACGTATCCGATGACTATAGGTCTGTTTCTGCAGAAATCGCAAACCAGTCAGAGCAAAGGACATGGCACGGATTATATGGAAAATAAAGGCCAGTCGATTTTTTTTAAATTTTAATATGTTGTAGAGCTAGGGAAAAGAAACAAAAGATACCATGGGCCCACTCTGCCCCGACCAATAGGAGACTCAGTAAATAGGTTTAAAGAAAGCTTGGAAAAAGACCGAAAATTATTGTTTCCTTTTCAGCTAGAAAGTTTCTTTCGAATAAAATATAAGGATTTACCGCTTTACCCCAAGAAAAAAGATGGTAAAGAAGGCGAGCTCCCGACCCCCTTGAGACCTTGAGAGTCAGGACACAAAACAGTTCTATAATTATCGTAGCTGTCACCATAGTTTAAAAGTTTTGTCAAAAAATCTGATTTTCAGCAAACTTATATTTTCTTTTCCGTTCACCCAGAATGAATTGTTTTGTATGCGATGAAGGTGGAATTCCAAGGGCTTTCCAATATCTAGAGGAGGTTCAAAGAGTTAGAGAGCTTGCACTGCTTATGAGGTGAGTTGAAGTTAGTTGCTTTTTCATTTAAAGGATAGGTTGTACGCATGTGTTTAAAAAGGTTGATTTAAAAATAAAATGTAACAAAAGAGTCGCAAAAAGTGGCGGCAAAAACACACTTACATACTCAATAAAAGCATCGGTAGCAACACAAAAATTGGGACGGCGCCGAAAATAAAATGCACGGGCTTGAATAGCAAAACATTGGTACCTACCTTTTAATCCAAATCCTATACCCTTGTTTATTTACCGCTTTCAAAAAACCCTTGATATTTAGAATCTTCAAACCGGTGAGAGTGTGGGGAAGTCATTTTCTTTTGTAACAATTAAAATTAGCATGCTTAACAGTCCAGTGAAAATCGGAATATGCGATTGTTCAGCACACTAATTTGAATTTTTATAAAATAGATATTCACCCAAAAAGTACGGAAAATGATTTTTTTCGCACGAGTCTGCCGTTCATTGAACGACGCGTAGCGGAGTTCGGTGAAGCAGCCGAGTGCAGAAAAACCTTTCCCGCAAGTGTTAGGTACCTACAACAGTTTTTCTACACACGTGCGGGAGTAAGTATACCTACATAATTCGTAGTAATTGGATTTTTTTTTTCACATGGCTGTAGAAAAAAATACTTCCCCACACTCTCACAGGTTTGTGGATTCCAAACATCAAAAGGTTTTTTGAAAACGGTAGGTGAATAAACAAGAGCATGATTTGTGTTGAAAGATACCAATGTTTTGCCATTTAAGCCCGGTCTACCGATCCTCTTACATTTTTTTTTTAGAATGGAACATGATCTGCCAGATAGGGAAATAAATGAGCATGAGAGGATTCATCGAAACTGCCACAGGGTTCTACTGAATGAAATAAATCTGGAAAACCAAGATCATTTTAGATTTACAGTAGTTCCTCAAAGAAATAATAGATGTTTCATTTTTTTGGACGGTAGAAGAAGGCAACTGGCACAAATAACATTTGCTGCTAGAATTAATTTTTACATTGAAAGGGACTTGTTCGTGCCAAGAACAAGTCTTTGCTGCTTACGGCATTATAATGATGAGGGTTTTTTGAAATCCCAGGATACAGCCCCAATTCGCGGTTTTCAAAGAGCAATTGCTATGACAGCTCAAGAAGCCATGCAATGGTTTAAGGCATTGCGTCAAAGTGTTATCCAACAAAAGGCTGGTTTGTATGAGTCAGAAAATCATTTTTCAGAAGAAGATTTTAAGTTATTGACTAATCTCAATAAGGAACAATTTCGCGACTTGTATACCTATTGTGATGATGTTGTTTTATATGGATCAACGCGAAATATTTCCAAAAAAGATGCCATAGCATTTTTAATTAAACTGAAACTTGGCTTGTCGGATAGTACATTGAAGGTGCTCATGTGTTTTCCTAGCAGACAATATGTGAGTCTGACAATAACAGCAGTTCGAACATCATTGAGTGGCAGATTTCTAGATGAAAATATTGGTGTAGGAGCAATAGAAAGAGAAAATTATATAGACTTACATGTAACACCTTTTGCGAATGAGCTGTATAACGATCATCCTGAAACACGTAAGGCAATAGCCTATGTCGATGGAACTTATATCAAAATTCCGAAAAGCTCTAATTTTCGAGCACTCAGGCAATCGTATTGTCTTTATAAGGGGTGCCATCTTCTAAAACCAGGACTTATAGTTGCACCAGATGGATATATACTAGATGTTCATGGGCCATATTTTTCAGATGGAAGAAATAATGATGCTGCTATGATTGAAGATCATCTTCAGCAAGCTAATGATCAGGATCTTAATCGTGTAAGGAATTGGTTTCAGGAAGATGATATATTGATCGTTGACAGAGGATATCGTGACGCTTTGCCCTTTTTAAACGGGTTGGGTATCGATACAGAAATGCCTCCTCTAATACCACGGGGTCAACGACAATTATCTACCGAAGATTCAAATAAAGCAAGATTGATCACCAAGACACGGTGGATTATTGAAGCAAGAAATGGTCACATTAAATCTTGTTTTCATTTCTTAAGAGATATATTGCCAGTACAGCATATATCTTTTTTGAATATCTTTCTCCGAATAATATGCTCCATTATTAACCGGTATTTTCCTCTCATTCATATGGATGGAGCAACTGTAGAATCTGCACAAGCAATGAAGGAATTGGCGGCGAGAGATAATCTTCTTCAAGCTAGAGTGAATAATGAAAATCTACAAAGACAAATTATTCCAGACGACAGATGGCAAAATCTAGATGAACTAAATATCAATAATTTTCCACACCTTGATCTACAATACCTTCGGGATCTGACTGTAGGAGTATACCAATTAAAGTTGGCTCCTAGCTATATCCAAGATCGCCTGCAACGAGAAGAAGTAGAACACTTCACTTTACAAGCCACCGAACTACAACCTGGTCTGCTAAGGTCAAGAGTGTATTCCCGTTTTACACAAAGGATAAGACATAACATCTGGATTAGCTTTATTCCCAATGAGAACCTTGAACATGACAGACAGCCAATAACGGGGTATTATTGCACATGTAAAACGGGAGCAAGGACAGTGGGTTGCTGTTCCCATGTTGCAAGCGTTTTGTGGTTTCTGGGTTATGCACGTCATGAAAATAATGTTCGATATCCACCTCTGAACATTTTGTTTGCTACAAAAGATGCTGCAAACCGGCCTTTGCGCGAACCATTGCAACATTAATTATTTTTATTTATTTAATTTATCTTCAGTAGATTTAATTTTTGCATATTCAGGGTTTTTGAATATTCATTGGTAATATGAATGAAACAGAAGCAGATGCTTTTACTTAAGTTTTTTTGAGATAAAAATATTCAGCTTTAATGCAACAAAAATAGACGGAAGTAGAATAAAAGCATTTGCTACACTTCATTCATATGACTAACTATGCCTAAGAGTTCTATTAGGTTATTGATACATCCTTTTCGTAAAAAAAAGATAATTGAAAATCGCGAATTTGTCTGGGGAAGAAGGGCGGGGGCGCCATTTTCGGTCTTTTTCCAAGCTTTCTTTAAACCCATTTACTGGGTCTCCTATTGGTCGGGGCACAATGGGCCCATGGTAACTTTTGTTTCTTTTCCCTAGCTCTACAACATATTAAAATTTAAAAAAAATCGACTGGCCTTTATTTTCCATATAATCCGTGCCATGTCCTTTCATTGGTTGAAAATAGTCAGAAATAATCAGAAAACTGGTTTCAACCAATGAAATCAAAATACAAAACAATATTCTGTCACACAAATTTAACTGATTTTGTTAATAATAAATTGATGAAAGAACATTGTGTTGAGTAGAAAATAAAGCATTGTATGCACCACGGGGATTTCAAGATTATAATGCCCTTCAGGCGAAATATATCCCTCGGGCCAAAGGCCCTTGGGCTAGTTCCGCCTTCGGGCATTATAGGGTCCTATGATTGAACGTTTACGTTATCCGTAACGTAACGTACATGTTAGGCCGAGTTTTAACAGTAACGATGCAAGTTCGTATGATGGAAAGTTTTTCATAACAGATTACTGTTATTTCCCACCTGTTATGTTCTAATTTAACATATCTCCTCAACAGCCCCGAATAACATGCCGTTAAGTGCTTAACGTTCATGTTACCAATGTTTTTTTATTTGTTTGGAGATCCTATTTTGAATGACGGGGTAATTAATTTGCATAATACAAGAAGAGAATCAATTATCAAACTAGGAGGTACCTATAGGTTATAAGATTAATTGCTATTTTATGTTAATCATAATTATGAGGTACAAAACTTTAATATTAATTCACTATTTGAGGACTGAATTGGACACTCAAAGAAGGCATACCAGAGGTCAATTGAAACTCCTGATAAGGTTTTATTACTAAATATACTAGACTTCCAAAAGTTCTAAAAGAATCGGTGCAGTTTATAATTGCAAAAATAAGGCAATATTCCTCAAAGACCAAGGATTTCATCCATTCCAGTTGAACTGAAGGTCTAAATTCTAAAAGTTTATTCTGAATTCTTAGTAGGTAGTTGGAGCTGTTTTTCATTTTATATAAGGCAATGGTTCTAGTAGTGCTTTTATTTTCGTGTACAAATGATGTCCACTCATCAGAGGGGTTTTCTTGCGTCTCGAAGTTTTGAAAAATTTTCAAAACTAGTTTGAAACAGTTTCCCAATGACCTCATAACTTCTCGGCGCGAGAAAATGGTTCAAAAATATGGATTGGATTGTATTTCGGAACAGTTTGAACCAATTTTGTGTGACGTCATGGGTTTATGGCGAGAATATACACTATTTCAAACCTGTTTTGAACCAGTTTCAAAAAAGTGAACGCGAGAAAACACCCAGGGCATTAATATGATTTGGAAATGTCCCCACACTGTTTTACAGTTATTTTAGATAATCTTTTCGCCCCAATAAATTGAATAAAATGTAAAATGAGCTGCAAAAAAATGTAATTTAATTGTTTGTTATTGTTATTTCAAGAAAAATGTCACTTTTGAAACCAAAGTGAAGCTAGGTACAAATACTTTCTTCCATTCCTAACAGCCAGCTTAACATTTTCTGTTATCGATTTCGTCAATCATACCGATATAACATCGACTGTTATTTTATATGTTATCTATTCCCTGTTAGCATAACATAACAGGTTTATGTTAATTTTAACGTAAACGTTCAATCATAGGACCCATTATCTACATAATCCCCTTGGTACATAAATAGCTATAAAAATCGAATTTTTAAACTGGCGCGAAAACATGAACTTGGTTTGTGACGTCACACACCAGAAAATCAACAAAAATGCGAGGATGCCAAATTTCTCATTAGTAAATCATTACACATTTCACTAGCTAGAAACTATTTTTGTCCTCTACTACATTATAAAAAAATAAAGGATAGGTATAATCCTTATTAAGTTATTAACTCATATTTAAATTACGCATTTCTACATGTAGCAACAAAACTGTCAAAATCGGCTTTAGCCAATCAGAGAGCGTTTTCAATCACGTGATTTTTCGTTTAAATTTTTAGTTTTTATTTATTAATTTATTTAATAATCTGACTAAAATCTTGTAAAATATTGTGCATTCTCGGTTGCATTGATGTATCTGCGGCAAAGTATATCATAATTTGCCATATTCCCGGCACGTGAAAGTGGCACATTAAATACGCTGGTTTCAATTTTTTATGATGGATCTCCATTTAAATCCTATATATTCATATTTAAAAGTAGCAACAGGTTGGGCACAAAATGGCGGCAGGACCTCTATTGTCGCCACTGTATGTAAAGATTTATTCAGCCACTGTAGTTTTTCGTAATCGCCGCCATATTGGTGTGTCACCATTTCCGACGTCATTAACAAGTCGTCAGCTGTTCGCACTAGAGGTCGTAGTTTAGAATTTAAATTTATGATGAAAAATATTATTTAATTTTGATTAACATAATAGACAAAGAGGAAGATGAAAGCGAGATCTAAGAAAGAGTTGTTTTAATGTTAATCAATGTAGTAAAACCAAGTATACATAAAACAAAAGCCCGCGGAATCATAACCTGTCGTACAAACAGCTTACGTCAAGGCAAGAAAGGACATGCTGCCTACGTCAGAACTGGTGACTTGACGTGGTGAAGGGCTTCAGATTTGTTCCACACAGGCCTTATGAGGATAGGCTATCCTGTAGCAAGGATAATACACACCACTCCTACAGGATAGCCTATTCTCATAAGACCTGTGTGAATCAAATCTGAAGTCCCTGACCACGCCAAATCACCAGTTCTGACGTAGGCAGCATGTCCTTTCTTGCCTTGACGTAAGCTGTTTGTACCACAGGTTATGATTCCGCGGGCTTTTGTTTTATGCATGCTTATTTCTTTTTTACCACAAACCACAGTCTACATTAATTAAGGGTATTGAATGCGCCGTTTAAAATATATTGTAACGCACGTCGAACTATACAACTACCCAATAAGTTAATACTAATAAAGTCGCGAGGTTCATCGCGATCATTGCATTGGGCTACTGTTGAGCCGGTCGGCACTGGATCCTTTATCACGGCGATTTAAAATATATAGAAAAACAGGCGGAGGAAAGAACCATGGGGTTTGCTGCAGAGATAGACAAAATGACAACAAGAATCAATTAAATTTCTACAAAAAAAAAACTAGATAATTTTTGGAATTCTAGTTTGCGCCATTCTATTGCTAACACACATAAGAATGGCGCTAACTAAAAAAAACACCATAAATTGTTTAACTTTCTTGTTTTTTTTTTCAGTTTAAATTACATTTTTGTAATTTTTCGAGAACTTGTTTCTATTATCGGATTTCTAAAAAGATAGCGCCATTCGTCCCTATATTATAAATCTAATGCAAAAAAGAAAGTTGATATAACTTCAATTTTTAAAAAATTAGGTTGAAATTAAGAATGCAATAATAATAATAATAATAATAATATAGTTTATTTAAATACAAAAGCAAATACAAAAATCAAATAAATTAATAACAATGATAGCCTATCCAGGAAAATGCTGAATATTGCACTAAACAAACATGTTTAGCCACGTAAGATTCCTTGTCTGTGGCTACCTATTTATCCATGCAATAAATAACATCTCAAAAAAAAAGATTTCATCAATAACAATCATCAAGAATTCCGTTAATAGCAACTAAAATAGAAGGAAAACAACTAACAACTAACAAAATATTCCTTACATTACACACTGAAGATTACATATTTATCCATCATGTTCTATTCTAAAATGAAAAATAATTGAATAAAATTGGTTTAACTAATAGTGGGCTTATCAAAGTAGAATAAATAAAGACAAGGCACCTAGTTATTCTTTAAATCAATTATTGAATGAATGTGATCTCTTGAATTATCATTAATCCATTCTTCGACTGCAAGCTTAAAGTGTTTAAGTGTTTGTTTTTGTTTTATTTCCAAGGGCAAGTGATTATACACTCTAGGTGCGATAAAAATATGACACCTTTGACCAATAGTTTTTCTCATTCGAGGAACCCTTAACTGATTTTGTTGTCTTGTGTGATGTGTCACAATATTTTTGTCCTCTGTTTTATATATCATTATAGCTAATTGCTTACAGAATAGCTGTCGAATATCTAGGATCTTGTTTTCTTTGTATAAAAGATCTGAGGGATATATTCTAGGTTTATTGAATATAGTTTTGAGTAACCATTTTTGCGAAACTTCAAGTTTATGTAGATGGTCTTTCAAAACTCCTCCCCACGCCACAATGCCATAGGCAAGATGCGGAATTACTAGAGTTTTGTACAGCATAGTAAGTTTATCAATTGTGAATATATTTTTATAAAATTTAAACTTGTAGAGTAGGTTTAATATTTTTTTATTAATAAAATGTATATGGGCTTCCCATTTAAGAGTGTTATCGAACAAGATTCCCAGGTATTTTATTTGTTTAGCAGATTTTATCTTAAATTCGTTGGTTATCAAAAGTTCCTGATAAGTTGGTAGAAATTTTTCGTAGGAGGTAAATGGCATGAAATATGTCTTCTTCCAGTTGACTGTCAATTTTTTTGTTGAAAAGAAGTCTGCATATTTTCTAAAATCTTTCTCTACTTTAAATTTTAATTCATCCCAATTATCACCCGTATAGAAGCGTCCGCAAAACTGGCCACAGCCGCAACCGAGTCTATCTGAAACATATCGTTCACATAAATAGTGAACAGAAGAGGACCCAAGACGGTTCCCTGCGGAACGCCATACGTAACTTCCTGGAAGTCACTGACTACCGAGTTCATCTCAACGCACTGCCTCCTATCCAAGAAATAGCTCCTCATTATGTCAAGTTCTTTGTTTTTGAACCCAAGATTTTGCAAACAGGAGAACATTTCTCTATGACAAACGGTATCGAAGGCCTTGGCAAGATCGACGAAGACGCACACAGCTGGTTTTTTATTATCAATCGCTTCATATATTTTGGCACTTATGTAAGCTAATGCATCTTGCGTCGATCTGCCCCCCCCCGGAAACCGAATTGTCTATCACTTATCACTTTATTCCTTTCAAGATAGGAAACGATGCGTTCTTTGAGAATTTTTTCTAAAATTTTTGACAAGCTCGAGAGCACTGAGATAGGCCTGTAATTACTGACATTTTCCTTGTCTCCAGATTTAAATATGGGTCTAATTTTAGCTAATTTCAAAGATTTGGGAAAGATGCCATTTTTTATTGATAAGTTAAAAATATAGGTAAGTGGACCTGAAAGTTCATTTGTATATTGTTTTAAGAGCTCTGCCTGGATTTGATCTAATCCTGGGGCTTTATTGTTTTTTAAATCTTTTATTATTTTTATGACTTCATCAGCATCAGTAAGTTCAAATCTTATTTCATCTTGCAGAATTGTTTTGGGAAATTGTTTTGCAGGATGCACTATCTTTGAGGCCAAATTTTCTCCTATCTTAGAAAAATAGTTATTAAAATAATTTACTATTTGCTGTTTGTCTGTGCTAGGACCGTTTTCCGTACTAATCTGTTTGATCTCGCTATTTTTTGTTTTATTTTCAAGTTTGTTTAATGTTAACCATAAGTTCTTAGGACAGTCTTTATTTTTTTTTATTTGATTTTTAAAGTAATTAATTTTTGTGCTTTTTATCAATTGATTCAACATATTTCTATAGTTTTTATAGTTTTCAAAAGCTCCCATATTATTTATGTCGCTTTTATATTTTTTGTACAACATATGTCTTTTATTTATTGAGGTTAAAAGTCCGTTAGTTATCCAAGGAGTGCGTTTATACTGGGAGTGATTTATTTTAATGACTGTTTTGCACTGGTTAATACTATTGTTAAGGATATTATAAAAAATATGCAAACTTTGATCAGCACAGTTACAATTGTAAATATTGCTCCAAGATGTACTTCCTAAAATGCTTTTAAGCTTTTTGTGGTCTATATAAGTTTTTGTACGAAAATGGTTACTTTTGGAATGATCTCCGATAAGATTTGGAGTCAGAGACACTTGTAATATTGTGGGATAGTGATCAGTAATGGGTGTTTGCAAAACCATTGGTTTAAATTCAAAATTTGTATTTTTAAATTTAACGAAAATGTGATCCAGACACGATTTTGACTCTTCTCTGGTAATTGAGTTTATAGTTGATTTAAATCTGTTGACAGAGAGAATATTTAAGTATTCGTTTACATGGTCATCATTTTCGTCTAGGATGTCAAAATTTAAATCTCCCACTAAGATATCTAGGTCCGAGTGACCGCTTTTTTCTAATAGAAAATCGAAAAGGTTATTATTAAATTCCTCTTTGCTTAAAGATGGTGATCTATAGATTGAAAATATCTGAATTGTTTTGTTATCCTGAACTATTCTTGTTTGTATAATTCTAATGTTACCCATATTTACAATGGAACTCTCATGATTCAATGCCTGCTTTAAATAAATGACCACACCATCACATTGGTTTATTTGGCCATCATTGTAAAAAGTATCGTATCCAGGAATACTTAATATTTCAAGTCCCAGAATTTGACGGGTCTCCGTTAAAACAACACAGTCAAACATGCATTTATTTATACTAGCCAATAAAACTTGCAGTTCAGGTAGATTTTTATGTAGGCCTCTAATATTACTGTGAAATAATGAGAAGTTGTTCAAAAAGTTTGTATCCAGTAAGTTGTTACATTCCGATATGTCTTTGACACATTTTGTTTCAAATGAATCAATTCTAAATTCGTGAATGTAAGCATCCATTTTCAAAGATTAACAATATTCACACACAAAGTAAATTTAATAAACAGTCTATAAGAGTTAAAAATCAAAATCAGATATATAAAATATGTAAAAAGGATATAAAGTTATTCTTTTTTAAAAACTTACCTAATTTAAAATAATAATAAAACAAACACGGACCAAAATCAACAAAAGTTCATGAACAAAAGACCAAGCAAACACGCATATTCTAAAAAGACAAAAAAAAATAAATAGTTAAAAGTTTCGGTTTATAATCACAGTTCGAATCACAGTTTATTTCTTTGGTTTTGGTTGAGTAGGTTTGGCTGGGGACTTTGAAGTTACCACTTTCGCAGGCTTTTTTTCCACCCTCTTTGTTTCTTCCTTCCTAGTATCCTTTTTATCTTTGTTTGATTTCCTTGTAACTGGTCTTGTAATCTCAGTCTTTTTTATATTTTGTAATGTTGGGTGTTCCAGCACAGGTGTATAATTAAACACTTCTTCTTCGTCTTCTTCACCGCTTGAATTATATGTATTTTTGTTTGCTCTTAAGGGCGTTGGAGTTGCAGGAGCACTGCTTGACTTGTTTGTTATGTTTTCTTGCTCATTTACCTCCGCGGCTGGTTCTTGTTCTTCTAGTGCCTCCTCACTGTACCTTTCACCATTTACGTATAGGTAAACGCCCCGAATATGCGCCTTGTTTCCTTTTTCTATTGCTGTTTTTTTGTGCTTTACTAGGACTTCTGATGCGTCGTTCCTCTATTGTAAGATCCTCGGATATGCTAATATTCGAGTTTTTCAATTTTTTGCACTCTTTAAGTACTTCAGATTTTGTTAAGAAGGAAACAAATCGCACTATTACGGGGCGTGGCGCATCCCCTTTGCCCATAGGATAGATATTGTTACAAAGGGCAAGCGTAAGGCTTAAACCAAGTGCTGAATTGAGGGTCGAAATAACAAGTTCTGGTAGGTTTACAGAATCATCACACTCTAGGTTCCAAACAATGATATTGTTTTTCTTTAGAGCCCTCTCTACAATTTCATTGGTTTCCTCTTGTTTTGTTTGTTTTCTTTCTAATTCCTCCCTTTTCTTGCTCTCCTCCTCAACAGCCTTTCTAACTTCCGCAACTTCCTTCTTCACTTTTTGTACTTCAGATTGAATTTCAGCTTTTATAGTTTCAGTTTGTGCAGCATTTGTACTTTTTATAAACTCCGTTAATCGGTCATACAAATCGTTTTCACTCATGTTCGATTCAAGTAGGTATTAGGTATTTAGTGTATGGACTCCTATATTTACTGATATGTCCTTGATCCGTGTGGCGCGGTAAGGATTGATTTCTTTACATTTTTATTTACACTATTTGTTTTATTATTTATATGTGATTTATGTATAAAACTTGCCAGAAAATTTGTATCACCGGATTCGTATTTTTATAAACTACACAATTAACCACTTTTTATGATTTAATTATCATTATTTTCCCCACAATTACTCGATATTTACGGAGCGTTTTTTTTTAAGTGTACAGTTCTAATACAGCGGGCACAATGCATTCCTTGTTTCATTCATCTCATTCCCACTAGGAGCACAGCTTAACCAATATTCAGCTCCACAACTCTCGTCGCCGGCACAGTTTGCGCCGATCTCCTCGCGCAACGCATTTGCCCCGCCCCATGGGATAGAAGACTGCTGGGGCGTGCGGTAGGGTGATCAGTGTTATTTTTATTCATTCGACAACCATAGTCGTGCATTGATATTTTTGATTGTTTGGTTTTCTAACGCTTTATTTAATACTTTCGATAGTAAAATGAGTGAAACAAAATCATGCATGCTTTCTTTTGTTTGTATATTGTACATATGTACCATTGCGATAAAAAAAATTAGTAAGAAAGTTATCAACGCCAATTTGAGCTCTCGGTGTAACATACAAAATTTTTACAGTAAATAAACATTTAAAAATATATTGGGTTCGGGCAATGACTAATTAAAGATACGTGACGTTGAGCTTTCAGCCTTTTCAGACTAGATTTTGGAGAAAATCAAAACAACGTAATTTTATTATTTACCCTTATTCTCACCTTTGTTGTTTTATTTATTAAATTCCTTTGCGATATTGGTTGGCTTTACTGCTCTATTGAGGTCATCAACAACTATTCAAAATGCCATAGAATATCACGCTTATTCAGAGAAAAATGGTTAAAGTCAAAGTGTACTGAGTACACTTTGACCATAAAGAGCGGATATAATTTAAGTTGCATTTTAATGAAAATTCCGTATATTTTGACCATTTCCGTAAAATTTGCATATTTTTAATGTTCTGTCTATTATTTTGATAAATCCAACAAATAATATATGTACAGGGTGAGTCACTATATTTTGACACCCACCTGCAGCCGTAATTACAGGTGATAGGTAAAAAGTGTAAATACAAAAGTTGTAGCTTTTTATCTAAACCGCCAGAATTTTTAATTAGATGGAACAAATGAGCAAGACAAAGTGGAAAAATATGTCAATGTTCACTTTTTTTAAATGGAATGCACTTTATTTTCTTTCAAATTCTTAGAGTTCCCGTTTTTCTGATTCAGATTATATAATATGTTGATGTTTCTTTCAATAATTTTAGAAATATCTGGAGTTTAGTTATTCAAAGATCTATTCACGTATCACAATGTTTTGCGACAGGTTACAGATAAATCAAGGCGAAATTTATTCACAAAACTACTCTCTTTGAATAACTAAACTCCAGATATTTCCAAAACTATCGAAAGAAACACTAACATATTATATAATCTGAATCAGAAAAACGAGAATTTAAGAATTTGAAAGAAAATAAAGGGCATTCCATTTGAAAAAAGTGAAAATTGACATATTTTTCCACTTTTTGTTGCTCATTTGTACAATCTAATTGAAAATTCTGGCGGTTCAGATGAAATACTACAACTTTTGTATTTACACCGTTCACCTATCACCTGTAATTACGGCTGCAGAAGGGTGTCAAAATATGGTGACTCACCCTGTACCTACGAGTCCTTCCTTTGAAATTTGCATTTCCAGCACAGGTACCCCATCACGGTACCTAGTTGAAAGGGCGCATTTCGTACCTTGTCTTATTGCATCTCATACGACTTAGCCTACCTAAAAATGATGCATGTTTGCTGGTAGGTTCAGGGGGGCTTTCTTCTTGAAATTGATGCAACTTTTAAAATATTACGCAGACGACGTCAGTTGCGATTGAAAAAGTGCATGTCGCATGTCAACTAAGCCGTGCATCAATTTTCAATTGCGAATGACGTCATATCCGTGTACGCAAAGTTGCATCAATTTCAAATAAAGCCCTTCAGATAGAAAGAAATCATTTGATGTAGAAAATTTTGGAAAATATTCAGTTGTATATTCATTTTCTAATATTAGTAGCAATTAGTTAGAATATGTACAGGGTGGCCCGTTTATTTTGTCCTATCTCGGTATATGGAAATCTAGATATTTTAGGAAAAAAAGTTAAATACAAAAGTTGTAGGGTTTAAATCATAAATTTGTTTTTTTATATTTGCGCATATACAGGGGGAGTCAAAAAAGTGTGACACATCAGATTTAATTTTTTTTAATAGAACACCCTGTAGATTTCCATATTTTTTGATAGCGCTTTCAAATATAAATATATATAGTTTGATAGGGTTGTTATGCAGTTTGTTATTTTCAGGGAATGGCCAATTTTTAGATTATTGTAGAAACGTTAGACGTTAAAAATAAATATTTTAAAGTCGGACTTTGATCAAAGGGAAACATGCAAATAAACGAATTAATGATTGAAACCCTACAACTTTTGAGTAAAACTTTTTTTCATAAAATAAAAATTAACGCACCACTAAAATTTGGCACAATTTCAAATTTAATTTTCTCGGAAACTGCTGAATCGATTTGGACATATTTTTTTTTTAATTGTAGCTTAAATCTTCAGGAATGACTCTGTAAAACAACTTTTCATTTGAATCGAAGTTTTAGGCATATACAGGGTGTTTTAAAAGAAACCAGTTTGATGCCTAATTTTTGTCACATCCTGTGGGACTTTCCATCTGCACCAATAGATGTCTATCTAAATCAAAACATAGCCCCATCTTTTCTGAGCATTTTGTTTTTTTATTCACGTTTCTAGCTCTGTTATTTAATGAAATATGGAGTTTGAAGTTAAAAGCGTTTATTTGAGATTATTCAAGAAAAAGTTTCGGAAGTTAACAAAACAAAAATAAAATTATTGAAAAAATAATGTGGAAAAAAAAAACATTCAATATCGGGTGTTTCTTCCCCTACTCTCTATTAGGTACCGCTTGACATCGACGACCCATACTTTGAACCAGACGTCTTATTTGTTCTTGATCGATATTAATCCAAATTTCTCGAACAAAGTTTTCTACATCATTCAAAGACACAGGTAGGGGTTGATGATCTCTAAGCTGCCTACCAATTTGATCCCATAAATGTTCTATAGGATTGAGATCTGGACTGCGTGAAGGCCAGTCCAGAGTCTCAATATCCACCTCATTCAAATAATCGCACTATTCTCGCAGTGTGTGGTCTGGCGTTATCTTGCATTAGTAAAAAGTTATCCCCAATATACCCAGCGAAAGGGACCACATGCTCTGACAAAATTTCCGTGATGTACCTTGCACTATTTAAAGGTCCTCTACGCAAAGACACGATGTCAGTACGAGCAGTTAAAGAGATTCCGCCCCAAAACATCACAGACCCTCCATTGAATAACTCGGTTTGGCGAATATTACACTGCGAGTAACGTTCATTTGGTCGTCGAATAACCCTTACTCGTCGGTCGTTGCTGTAAAGACAAAACCTTGTCTCATCTGTAAACAGAACTCGCTCCCAATCTTCAGCATTCTAGTTTACATGTTCCCTGGCAAATTGAAGTCTTGCTCGTATATGGTCTGCATTTAACCTTGGTCCTCTTGCTGGAATTTTGAACCTTAAATTTCTTTCTGCCAGACGTCTCCTTACAGTTGATACACTAACGTTGATATTGTGAGCAGTATTTAATTGTACCCTTAGTTGTCTTGAGGTCACAAAACGTTGCCTCAACGCATTCAGTTGCAAAAATCGGTCATGGATAGCCGCTGTTCCCCGAGTTCTTCCTTGTCCACGGCGCCTGTTGTGGTCATTGGTTTCTTCAAAACGGCGAAATATGCGCAATATTGTCGAATGAGAAACACCCAATCTTCTACCTACAGCTCGGTAGCCCATTCCTTCCTGGATCAATGTAGTCGCCATCACACATTCATCTCGAGTTAAATTTCTTGTTTGACGCTCCATATTTTGCAATGATAACACCAAATGCAGAGAAATTACAGAATAAATTCAAAAATCACTGACAGATAAAGACAGTAGTTTCTGTTTCCATGACAATATCGCGCCTTTGTTTTCCATGGCCTACTTAGATTTACTTACCTGACGGTTATAACTCTTCTTCTTCTTCTTTCTTCTTTTTTCCACATTATTTTTTCAATAATTTTGTTTTTGTT
Organism: Ceutorhynchus assimilis; assembly: GCA_917834065.1. Taxonomy (NCBI): domain Eukaryota; kingdom Metazoa; phylum Arthropoda; class Insecta; order Coleoptera; family Curculionidae; genus Ceutorhynchus; species Ceutorhynchus assimilis. The sequence continues at coordinate 64,690,051 of OU892277.1, forward strand.
TTGTTAACTTCCGAAACTTTTTCTTGAATAATCTCAAATAAACGCTTTTAACTTCAAACTCCATATTTCATTAAATAACAGAGCTAGAAACGTGAATAAAAAAATAAAATGCTCAGAAAAGATGGGGCTATGTTTTGATTTAGATAGACATCTATTGGTGCAGATGGAAAGTCCCACAGGATGTGACAAAAATTAGGCATCAAACTGGTTTCTTTTAAAACACCCTGTATATGCCTAAAACTTCGATTCAAATGAAAAGTTGTTTTACAGAGTCATTCCTGAAGATTTAAGCTACAATTTAAAAAAAAAATGTCCAAATCGATTCAGCAGTTTCCGAGAAAATTAAATTTGAAATTGTGCCAAATTTTAGTGGTGCGTTAATTTTGATGCGAAGTGTATCTAGATTTCCATATACCGAGATAGGACAAAATAAACGGGCCACCCTGTACATATACGCATATGTATTTGTAGTTCCATTATTATTTTAAATTCTCATATTGAAAAATAATTCAAAAATGACAAAAATATCCCATTACAGTACTGTCAGGTCGAAACTAAATATTTTACTTCAATAATAAAAATCCGTTTAATCCGGCCGCGACTCCTATCCCAAGCGCGAGAAAGACCGCACCATTCCATCTCGCTTGGTTCCCGACCGCCAGATCAAAGGCGCCGCTCCGAGTTGCCGAGCTGAATAGGAGTATTAATCGGAGCGGAAGAATACAATGATAGACTGCGTTAGGTGAGGTGCTTCGCGCAGGAAAAAATATTTTGGCATTGAGGCGCACCCAATACATATTTTTCATCATAAATTTAAATTCTAAACTACAACCTCTAGTGCAAACAGCTAACGACTTGTTAGGTAAGAGTGAATTTCATTGGTTGAAACTAGTTTTTTGACTGTTTTCAACCAATTAAATTGGCTCTGACTGGTTTGTGATTTCTGCAGTAAAAGGCCATGGCGGCGATTACCAAAAACGCTTGATAGATAAATTTGCTCTATTCGTACTCAAATCCCAGCAAACACACTACATACTTAAAACGTCCATTTTATGTCATATTTACGTCCGTACGTCATAGGACCTATTCAGAACGTACATAAGAAGTACACTTTTGTACCTTTTATGTAGGTACATATTAAACATCCATATTACGTACAGTTACGTTCACCATTTTGGTTTTATGTTTAAAGTGTAAAATACAAACAGATCTGTAGGAATTTAAATTTGAATAAAGTCTGTTTTTTTTTTTAAAGATAAAAGTCAAAATGACATTATGTTGGCAATACAATGTGAAATTGTCAATGCTTTCAAATTTTTTATGTAGAAAAGGCTTGTGTTGCCAACATAGTTACTAAATTTTTGATTTGGGGAATTATATTTAAAAAAAAAAACAGACTTTCTTTGAATTTCGCATTTATGGTCATTTTGAAATTTGATAAATGATGACGTAGATGTTAGGGTAGTTAGCGAAAGAGAGGTGTAATATCCTTGTTCCGAGATTGAGGTTATGTCGTTATGTCTTTATGTCTTATGTGAGGTGGCGAACGACACGTTAGGTTAGAAGCCTGTTAGAAATTTTGTGCAAAAGTTATGTGAAAATTATTTAATAAGGAAAATACAGCAACAATTTAGTTAATTAGACCCATCCCTACAAATTCAGAAGTGAGATAAGCAAAAAAGTTTATGTGTTATTGTGATGTTGATGGATGTTTCCAGAACAGGAGGTTAAAAATTAGTTCTACTGTAGACCTGCTCTAAGGTTGTTATAGACAGAATATTCCCAATTTTAATAATAAATTAAGTTCAGTCAGTTCAGTGAAACAGTGTTGTGCTAATTAGTTTACCAGAGTCCCATCCCAATCAATCCTTAACAGAATGTTGTTGCAGTTCTTTTAGGTTATGCTTTATTTATGTAGGTATAGCACAGATATGGATAGGGGGGAGAATGAGCGTTAATATGCGCAAACTGTTTCGACATGGGTCCGCCATTTTGACCTTTAAGACTAGCCGGGAAATTTAAAAGTATTATGCGTTTTTGAGATACTCTGAATAAAAATAACATCAACGGACAATAAATGTTGAAAATCAAGTAAAAAAAAATAGGAAATGGATATAGGATGGAAGTGATGGGTCAAGAAAAGTCAAAAATCAGTCCCACACAACTATTTAATTAAAATAATATTAATAACTGTCTTTATTGCGGTATATAAAACACCTAGATAATAATTAAGTAACAGTTTTTTTACTGTTTTGGAAAAAAGAGAAACGTGCCTCTACCATGTGGAATAAAATTTCCGAAAATTTCAATTTAATACAAATAAAAAAATATTATAAGTTACTCGAAAAGTATAAAAAACTAGTGATGATTGAAAAGAATCAACTTATTAAGCGTTCGCCTCACTGCTGTTCCTTGAATTTGTGTTGTATGTTTTTTAGCCAAATTGAAGAAACGAACCCTAACATATGTTTCAGCCACTTGTTTGATTAATATGTAGCCATGATTAATGTCCAGAGGGACAGACTGAAAGAAGTGTTGCTCAAAATGATGAAATAGTTCTTTTAACTGAGCATACAATTGTTGGGCAATTGTGATTGTCAAGGTTGTGTAAAAGTTTTTTTCTTGTGGAATTTTATTATCAGTTAATTTCATTAATCTTCTTATAGTTTCCTCTGCCTTTATACATATTTTAATAATTCCATATGAAGGAACTATAAGACCACCTAAAAATTAATTAGGAAATTTAATAATTTTTCATTCAACTAAATGTTTTCAGCGATTACTTCTATTTTTTCGGCCTAGAAGCTTGTACATATTACTTTTACTATAATTGATGTCCTGCGGTGATGAAATGCAACTGAGAATACATTCAGAACATTTAATTTTTGCTTTCAAAATTTTTAAAACAAATCCAGCCATGTATGTTACAACATTTGAAGATACTTCACTCAGATCGATATATGGTAATTCCATTGCACAATAATTGTGTTCTTTTAGAGCCTCTGATGTAAAATCAAGATTGTATTTTTTTATCAGTGAGACATCCAAACAATCTTCAGATTTTTTTTCCCCTTGTGTACTGGGTATTGTAAGAACTGTAGTGGTATCAAGAAGCTTACAGTTGCCACCTCTCCCAGATATAGTCGTGTTCAATAGTATACGTCTAAAGGCATACATGAACTGCATGGCAGTGGGATTATTGTTCCATCCATTACGACTTCTAAAAAGTAGTGAAAAATTAATAATCTTTCTAAAAATTTCTTAATTCATATTAGCTTTACCTTATTGAACAAAAATACGTCTCCAAATGATCTTGGCTACATTTATATGTTAAAAGGTAATTCAGTCTTTTGGTTTAAACAAAATCATCAAAAATGCCACAAAATGATAAAGCTGATATAACAAAGCCAATAAATGGGGTCTTTTTTGGTGTAAGCCACAAAGTCCTGCCAGTTACATCGCTACATCCTAATAAGTATTGTTTGCCCAGCGGATCTGAGTCTATGGAAGGAATTCGGACGTAAATGTGTCATGTTGCCACGTTTAATTATAAAAAAGCGAAAATACTAGGCATGAGGTATAGTTAATTTGAAAATCCATTTTTTAATAACAAAATATTGATAACAATAATAAAATGCTGAATATTTTAACGTGGTTGTTAGATCTATTCTTATTTTAATCCTGATTTCTTTAATTTGGTCTACTGTAAAAAATAAACATTTTCTAAAGATACCATCAGCTTTTGACAATTTGGCAAGCATCCGTCCTGGATGAACCTGATTGGTGGAGTTTTTGGCAGGATCGCCGTTGTCATGGGGAACCATACAGTTGTCAATGAGCTAACGTCACCTTAAGTCACGCTATTGGCCAGGGCTCACGTCATTTTATCCTCCCATCTTGGAATATCGATTTATATTGAAATATCCAGTGGCGGAGATTTCGTCATTGCTGATTTTCGTGTAAGAGTTGCAATACGATAACACTTCCAAAAAGTTCCGCACGCACGCGGGTATTTTATGAATGAAATCAGGCATTTTTGTTTACAATTGCATTCCCCTTACCGTTGCCCCGTAGACACAGACTCGCTGGGCAGACATTACTGGGTTGTTTCCATGACAAATGGTCTCCAAATTTCTTGATTTCCAATTCTCATTGGAGCTTTATAACTTTTTCCAAATGGGCTTTTTGAGTTACAAATATCAAAGAGTTTGTCTACCTTCCTTATGAAATTCACTGTCGCCTCAGACCCTGAAAACTGAGGAATCTGGAACTCTTTATCTAAAGCTTCAATGGCATCTGCTACACTATTGCTTAGTGTTTGCGCAGCTAAGTATACCTAAAAACGTTTGAAATTAAGTATTTGAGAACTGGCACCTAAAGCTATCTAATGAACACACCTTCATTTTTTGTTTATACCACTCCAAGTGAGCTTGCTTTATCTTATTAGCTAAATGGAGAGTTTCATTTTCTTGAAATTCATGTAGTTTTTTTATAAACTTGAAGTCAACAATATTTCCTTCTGGATCCTTTATTTCAACAAGTGAAGCCCAGTTATTCCTTACCAATTTCAGCATGTGGCATACATCTAAAACTGCATAGACTTTACTGTCTATGATTGGATGCTTGAACCATGTTTTGAGAGGAAAGATGTCATTAAATTCACAACCCAGTTCTTTTAACATTGAAAAGTGAGCAGATGGGCCATCACAAGTTAAGGATGTAACAGAAATGTCCAAGTCATGCAAGCGAATAAGGCATTCTTTTACTATATTTGCTTTTTCTTCTCCAGTGAGACTTTTAATAAGAAAGTAAGCTATAGGTATTTTCCAATGTGATTGATGTGACACTACCATAATCACAAGAGCTTCAGTGGCAGGCTGAAGGTCGTCATTATCAATTGGCACCCCAATATCAACATAACCAAAAACATTCTCACCATCAAAATCAATTTGTTTTTTAATAGCCATTTCATCTAACATTATGCTACAAATAACTTCTCTATTCTGTTCCTTGGCTTCAATCACTTTGCACTTTAATGCCTCAAATGCTGGGATTATGAATCCAGGCTTACAATCCACACTGCCATACCACCTTCGTATAGTTGCCTGGTGAGGCAAAGCTAATGCAAATGTCTTTCTAACCTCTTCGTAGGCTTTGCTGGAATAAAATTGCAAAGTAGCAGCAAAACTTCTTAAAGGTGGTGGGTACGACTCATGTGTGGTTGTTTTATTATTCACATTCTTCAAGTATCTACTCATTAATAAACTAGGCACACTATCAATACTTTTATTTAAATGTTCACATGCACTACTCGATAAGTATTGATTTCTTTTAATAAAGCCAATTACTGATTGTAAATTTGTAATTTTAAGGTTCAACTGCTTAATTCTTCGTCGTGCAGAATAAAGTATTTTCTTCACTGCCAAATTTTTCTGTTTCAGGCCTTTATTTTCAAGTTTAGTCTTACTAGGACTGGTACTAAAGAAATAAATTGAATCTCATTAGTAAAGCTGGATATATACAGCAAATAAAATAAAATAAAATAACATAAGATAAAATAAAAAATACATAACTAATGCATTTCTTATTTTATTTGTTATTTTCTGTATAAACACTTTAAGGGTATCTCATGAAGTTAACTGTTATTTCTTATTTTATCTTATTTTATTTTATTTGCTGTTTAAATCCAGCTTTAGGTATTTAAACTTAACTATCAAGGTATAGGTATAAACTTTGAATTTTGATCACTTACATAGCATAGCTGTGCATATTTCTAATTAATGAAATTCTTCTTCTTTTTCTGCTATTATCTGAGCCACTAGTGCTATGTTGACTTCCTAATCTAAAACAAAAATAGTCCATAAAATTTATTTTGCTATTTTAGGTTACTTAATAGCGTCTCAATTTTATTATTACTGCCTACCTTTTTAGACTAGTTCTAGCTGAACTATCTGATGTTGAGCTACTTTGAAGTACACTCTTTGTTGGACTTAAGTCCGTCTGACTAATCTCCGTCGAAATGTCTCCTTTTGATGATTGAATATTTAGCTTAGAAGTTGACTGTGAAACCGAGTGTGCAACATTAGGAACAGGTTCCAAAAGTATACTGGGCACAGCACTTGACTTTAAATGCCTTTTTCCATGTACTACTTCAAAATCTCCTGCTATAAAATGCTTTGAGCAAACAAATTTGTTTCTAGTCCAAGTCCAATTTTCTAATTTCAGAACAGATATCCAGAGTCTTTGTAAGTCATCAGTCCTTGGAAATCTACAAATAGGTAAATAAGGTAAAATACCCCATATCTCTGATAATTTGAAAATATCTACAGTGAGGAAATAGATCAAATATTATTAAAGACATTAAAGTGTACGTACAGGTGAAATGAAATTCCTTCAGCTCTAAATCGTTTATTGTTTTTGCAATTTTTCACTGCACATGACATTTTTGTATTGTGTCCTATCACTTTCACCTATAGGTTTCAGCTTTTAAACTTTTTCTCGGTCTTTGTTCATAAAAATGTAGCGTTTTTTTGTCACAAAACATAAAATTTCACTAAAATAACCTCAAAATACAAGAAGTAAACAAACTTGAAAGGTCAAAATGGCGGCTCCCAGTATGATGCAAGACAAAGGGATGCGCACTCGTCGAAGCTCGTTCTCCCCCTATCCATATCTCTGAGGTATAGTTGCAATACTTTTGAATTAATGTCTTTCTTTTGTTGTTATTCCAGGTTTAGTAAGCTAATAGCGAATAAATAATAAACGATTTGAGTAAAAAAATCATCTTTTATTTGGTTTGCAATATGTACTTAATTAGGTCTTCAAGAAGTATTATGGACGTTCTTTATGGCTCTAAGTTTTACGTCTTTAAGACGTATTATGGAGTTGACATACGACTTGCGTCTTATTATCATTACGTCTCCAAGACGTACTTGGCTCTAAAATCGACGTCTTACGAATGCACAGTATGTCATAACGTTACACCTTACGTACGTCTTTGGAATGTAATTGTGTTTGTTGGGATGATTCTTGCAAAGGTTTACCGAAAGTTTTCAGCTGTTTTTTTGGCGACCTTGAATTTTTTCAGGACCGAATCATGTCCGTGCCATGGAAAAGTTAAGTACCTACCTACTTAGATTTTTTAAATTACAGCTTTGTTTTGGTTCGAAATTTAGAACAGTTCTGGGATTGCGCAGAACTGCTTGCGCACATAAAATAATGAAGGACTGTTTTATACTAATTCTGAGCCGATTCGGAACAAAAAAAACTAAAGTCTGTCTTTTTGAATTTAACCGGAAATTAAATTTAACCGGAATTTCTAAAGTCTGTTTTTTTTTTTTAAAGATAATTCCCCAAGTCATAAATTAGTAACTATGTTGGCAACACAAGCCTTTTCTACATAAAAAAATTGGAAGCATCAAGCAGACAATTTTACATTGTATTGCCAACATAATGTCATTTTGACTTTTATCTTTTAAAAAAAAAATACTTTGAAATAAGCCGCAAATCACAAAATTCCAAAACGTCATTCCTCCATCAGAGCAAGAACTGAGAGAACCTTTTTAGAACAATCCCAAAATTCGTCGTTAACAAGACGAAGAGGCGTATCTCAAAATTTCAAGTTTTAAGTAATTCCAATGTAAAGATTTTTATTATCTTTAATCTGGGTTTGTTTAACGTTGCAAATTGCTTAAAAAATACTGATAACATAAAATATTGCATCAATGCCAATATATAAAGTAGAGTCAAGTCTCATTATTTCTGGTTTTAGCAAAAGGGTTAAAATTGCCCTTAGAAGAGATACGCCCTTTCGCCTTATTTTGAAATAAGTTTTCTAAGACATATGAACTTAATTACGCCTTTTGTTGAAATACCTTTATTATATTGAGGAAGAAAGTACTTCGACATCAGCATTGATTCGAATAATTTTATAAGCAGCAACAAACACGAATAAGAAAAAATAGCGTTTATTTAAAATAAAAAAAACAAATGCCCTCAAGTTATAGTATTAAAAACTAAAAACTAAAAAAAAAAAGGTATCTACATAAGTTAGTAGTGTGAGATGAAAGCCAATAAACAATTATTCTTAGGGCCGGTTTATTCACCTTCCAATAAACTCTCAGGTATGCAATCTGACGGATAAAAACGCAATCTGTAATCCTATTGGTCGGCCAGTTATCCGCCGACCAATAGAATTATAAAACGGTAAATTTATCTAGGTGATACTTACCAGCAAGTTTGTCTGAAGATGAATAAACCGGGCCTTATTCTACTAAATTCGCAAAAAATGAAACAAACCAACCTGACATTAACTTTTAAGAGAATAATCACTCATTACATACTAATACAAAGTCCTTAGTGTGGCAACTGCTGGTAGAAAGAAACATGTTTTGGTTGTTTAATGATAGGAGTTGTTCCACTACACAGTGCCATAAGGTCATTGTATTTCTTTATTGATATTTTGGGTAAATCGAGATTGAGGCAAGCTGGGGCTGAAACTCTGTAACGAAAAGAGATATTTTCTCTATCTCTATCGACGTCCCCTCTGTATTGATTTCGGAAAGAGAGAAGAAGACAGCAAGTGCCATAGCGACAGGGATAACGATCTCTATCCGTTATAGAGTTCCAGCCCTGATGGTAGTTTTTTTGTAGATGACTATTTTTAAAATAAATCTTATCGTTGCTACTTTTCTGTACCATGACCTCACGTACTTGTTTCCAATCAATGGTACCTCCTTCATCATCCTTCCTAACTGCTAGTATTTTTAGATCATTGGAGAGATTTTTGAAATTTAAAAAGTCTGTTGAAGTCAAAGAATGCACAACATGTGGATTTTTTCTTCTTGAGAGTTTTATGACATGGTAAAAACGAGTCTCCAGATTTTTTAATAGAGCGATCTATTGTACCTTCTGTGTGCCGAATCGCCCTCACTCTGGACGAGGTATGGTTCAAAAAATCTTAAGTAGTTATATACCTTCGGTGTCAAGTTCTTTCAGGTATAAATTCAAGCATGTCGAAATCTCACATGAACCACGTTTACTCAGGCCTCCATTCCATGGTTGCAAAAACCAAAATTTTTGACAATAAATATTAAAATATAATTTTTTTTTTAGGAAAAAATAAACTTATACTTAACGATATACCTACGCACATGACCCGTATAGGGCGTAACTTATTCGTTCATATAGTGTAATACGGCGAACAGGCGTAATGGTCGTATTTTGTGATTACAAATTTGAGTTACGCCCGTCATCTATCTCGTAATAATGTAGCAATAAAGATACGCCACTTTCTCATATGAAAATATACTTATAAATAGCGACTATCATGGGCCTAACTCAAATCCGAGAATTTTTGAGATAAGCCCCTTCGTCATGTTAGCGACGAATTGTTCTTATATAAGGCGACTTTGGTTAATCCTCCGCGAGCTAAAAGATGACAATGTTGACAGAAGCTCACGTGATCTTTCATTTGATTTGAAGTTCAAGTCATCTTTTCGCTTGAGGAAGATCATAGGAGGATTAACCGAACTCTACTTCTACTATCAAAAAAAAAGAATTTCAGTGAAAATATAAGAGCTCTGCCGAAAAGAAGAATATATGCCTACAGTTCAAGTTCAAAATAAAAGTCAGCTGACTCATCGCTTGAACAGAGAAATAACGTGGGAACGGATAACGGATAGAACCATATATCGAATATGAGCTTCGCTAAATAATGGCATGTAATATTTACAGTTGAGTTGTAGAGGGCGCTTTTCTACATGGAGCTTTTTGAATAGGGCTAGTCACAATGGTGGCCTATTAATAAAATTGACGTGTCTCGTAATACCTGGTGTGCGCGCGCAACTCGTGGGTTGCAGGTGAGCGTCCAATGAGAATCGAGTTTGTTACGGGCTTCCGTCATATGCGTATTCAGGAAAGAGTTCAGAATTAATCGTTCCTTCTTTCATTGTAACGTGTTATTCGACAAAGAGCAAACTAATATTCTACGTATTACTTGAACTTACCGCTATGTCGTTTATGGTTATGTTAGATTAAACTTGACATATTCCTTTGCAATTTCATTGTGCGATGTTGCCGGATGAAACATTTATCAAAATGAAAGTGCAAACGATGTTTACATACACTTAAAGTTCTTCTTTTGTCTGATTTAAGGCGTTGTAAAACACTTGACAATATATCACTTCTTTAATGTTATAATGTCCGATTTGTATTATTGTCTACATTTGTTCTGCAATAATACATTTTGGCTACACTGCAGCCACGAGTTGCGCGCGCATGTAATTTTTTATCACTTTCTAACTTGTATTTATTACAATTAAGCTCTCTTTTTCTATTTATGCGGGACACCTCAATTGTTTAGACCAACCGGCACGTGTGTTGATCAGATAGTGTCAAAATCAAAATAAAACGTGAAGTCTGTTTTTTTTTTAAGAATATTCCCCAAGTCAAAAATTTTAGTAACTATGTTGGCAACACAAGCCTTTTCTACATAAAAAATTCGAAAGCATTGACAATTTTACATTGTATATTGCCAACATAATGTAATTTTGACTTATATCTTTAAAAAAAAAAAACAGGCTTTATGGATTTATTCAGGCTGTTCATTTGTACTGATTGTACTTGCTACCTGCTTTAAAAATCAGGAAGATCTGCTAGGAGCTACTATTTATGAGCTTATTATATGGGAGTTATGGGGCAAGTGAACAGTGAACGCCGATCAGCTGCTGAGATCAGCTTGAAGCAAAATAAGAAGTACAAATGAACAGTCTATTAGTGTTACTTTTAACGTAACTCGCGCATGCACAGCACAGAATAAAAATTAAATGACAATCCCTATTGTGGCGCGTGAATACCCGAGTGTAATTTTATCCTCAAAAGTTTAGTTTGACGTATGGTTTCTGCTTTCAAAGCCGAAACCGCACGTCAAATTGAACTTTTGAGGTTAAAATTACACTCTGTTTTTCATTCTCTTTTAACTTAAAAGCTCTTTTTAAAACTGGTCACTTTTAAAAATTTGTACTGCAATACAAATTTTCAAAAGCAAAGACAAGTGACCAGTTCTAAAAAGCGATTTAGAGTTAAAAGAGGATGGTGCATACGGCTATTAGCTAGGTAGTGAAAATTTTGACACTTTTATTTAACTTAGATTTACTTACCCACCCCCCTTAACTTTTTTATGCCACTTTGTATAAAAAAATGTAAATAGGAAAGGTGTAGTGCTTGAAAAATAGTTCTCAGGAAACATAGTTTTGTTCATACAGGGTGTTGCAGAAAGTTCAAAAAACAAAAAAAATATTTTTTCAAATGGGACACCCTGTATATTATGACATTTATGGATTCTGCGGCAAATTCTAGACATAATTCATGTATAATGTCATACCTATCTTCAACTGTTTCGGAAATGTTGACAGAAGAAAATTGACTTTTTTGCAACTTTGAGAGGCTGTAAAACCTAAACGGTTAATTTTTTAGCGAAAACAATTTCACATTCTCGTCTGCAGCTTTTCATAAGCTAGCATTTGACACCAACTTTGAATTTAACCGGAAATTAAATTTAATCGGAATTTCTAAAGTCTGTTTTTTTTTTTTAAAGATAATTTCCCAAGTCAAAAATTTAGTAACTATGTTGGCAACATAAGCCTTTTCTACATAAAAAATTTGAAAGCATTGACAATTTTACATTGTATTGCCAACATAATGTCAGTTAGACTTTTATCTTTAAAAAAAAAACAGATTTTAATCATGGATTAAATTCAAAGTTAGTGTCAAATGATATTTTATGAAAAACTGAGATAAGCATGTCGGTTTTGAGGTAAAATCAACTGTTCAGGTTTTACAGACTGTCAAAGTTGCAAAACAGCCAATTTTCTTCTGTCAATATTTCCAAAACGGTTGAAGATAGGTATATGACATTATACATAAAATATGTCTAGATTTTTCTGCAGAATCCAGAAATGTCATATTATATAGGGTGTCCCATTTGAAAAATTTTTTTTTTTGTTTTTTATACTTTCTGCAACACCCTGTATGAACAAAACTATGTTTTCTGAGAACCATTTTTCAAGCAAACTTTCCAAACCTCTATGGTCCTACTCTATGTACCTACCTTTCAGTATGGATTTTCCGTTGTCCAAAGAATTCCAGGAATTTCTAAGGAGTAGAAAAGTAGAAGAATCTAAGATTACTTACTTGCGGGAAGAAAAGGTTTGTTGTTGTTTATCACTTGTAATTTTATAGATCTTGTAGTTGGACATAGGTAGGTGTATACTTACCTCTCTACAGTCTCTACCAGACGTCTGGTTTTTAAATAAATATCCTGTATACTTACGTTTTTGTTTTTTTTACAGATCGATCCACAGGTTTTAATAGCGATGGAGGAGGAGGAATTACGCAAAATATTTCCTTCATACGGAGATAGGATTGCAATATTAGAGTTTTGTAACAGATATCAAAATACCAAAAGTCGTAAACAAACTCTTTTGGAACGTTTACGCCAAAAAATGTCAAGTAGAAAAAAAAGAAATGCCTCGAGTTCAAGCGAAGATGAAGAAAATGATCTTGATAAAAAAACGAAGATTCCAAAGAACACAAAAATGCAGGAGACGCGCTTTGTCGAAATTGGATGGTTTTTGTCAACAAAAGAAGATGAGGTACCGAAACAAGTGAGATCGAAGAACGGAGGAGGAACAAGAAAAGTCCGGTTAAAGAAAAATGCAACAAAATATGAAATAATTGAAGAGGAGAAAAAATTATTTTTCCGGATGGGAAATCAGCAAAAGGCTTAAGACTTACAAACTTTGAAACTGATTTGGTTGATTTTAGTGGAAATCCTATAAGCAGTGATTTAACTGTGGAAGATTTATTTGAAAAGGCAAAATTAAGTAGGCTTCGATTGTATATTTCAACAAAGCCCAAGGAAAGATGTTAGACGATCACAACAAATGCGAATTATCGATTCGATGAAGAAGACTTATGTGATAATGTACCATTGCCTGTAACAGATGTTATTCTGTATGCTACTAATTCTGATTCGATGGCTCTGTTTGATACAACTAAAAACTCACATAGCCCTCGCACTTGCAACAACGATGATTTTATTGCTTTCGAGACTGATACTTCATCCGTTTCTAATGTAGTATCTGGAGACATAAACATAAACACCGAGAACAGTCGAAACTACTCCGATGATTATTCAAATTTGGAATTCGTGGATTTGATATCTTTTGCGCCACGATCCCATGATGTTGTAACTGATGCAGATGCACTTTTAGCCGAACAATTACAATAAGAAGAGGATGAAAATTTTGAGCCGCCTTCTACAACTGTAACAGTTCATCGAGGTCACATATTCGAGGAAATTCTTGAAATTTTCGATTCAAAGTCAATAACGGGTGATGTTAAAGTCCAAATAGTGCTTTCCAATGGAGAATTGGAAGCAGCGGCTGACATTGGCGGAGTTTGGAAAGATGCCTTAAGCGAATTTTGGGCAACAATGTCAGAAAAATGTACTGGTGGGACGAATATTTTGGTGCCTCAATTGAGGCATGATTTTGGTTGTAAAAAGTGGCGAGCTATCGCGAGGGTGCTAAAAAAGGGGTGGTCCTCTGTAGGATATTTTCCTGTTAAATTATCGAAAATCTTTATGGAAAATTCCATATTCAAACGATCATACACCAGCGTTGAACAAGAATTTCTGCAATACATTAATGGGGAAGATAGATATGTATTGGAAGAAGCTTTGAAAAACTTTCAAACTGTAGAAAAAGATGAGCTGATTGATATATTAGCACGATTCGATTGTAAATCATTGGTAACAGAGGCCAATTTTAAGGTTATTCTTGACGAAATTGCCAATAAGGAAATTATACAGAAACCAGCATTTGTAGCCAACTGCTTCTATGAAGAGCTTAGAAATTTCATGTCCCTTGAGGAGTTAGCCACTGAGTACAAAACACGACAACCAACCGCAAGAAATACTTTAAAATTAATAAAGTTTGAAAATGCTTCCAACCCGAATCGTGAAAAAGTTTCTGAGCTCTTGCAAAAATTTATACGAGAGTCTGATGAAAGATTGCGAAAGTCATTTCTGAGATTTTGTACCGGTGCAGATAAACCATTGGGCGATGATATAAAGATATGTTTTATATCGACATCTGGTTTCCAGAGAACACCAATAGGTCATACTTGTAGTTACACTTTAGAGCTACCAGAAACCTACGAAAACTATTTAGAATTCAGATCTGAATTTAGTTCAGTACTAAATGCAAATATATGGGTGATGGATATAATTTAATATGTGTATCTGCAAGTTTCCTATGGGTGTAGCATAGGTACAGGGTTTTATATTGACACTCCACCTACAGCCTTTACCTTCACAGGTAGAAGAATGGTGTAAATACAAAAGTTGTACAGTTTTGGCTACATTTTTAGAATCCATGGTCAGAAACAAAAATTGAATGTCAGGAATGTGAAATGTTGCTTGCTTTCAGCTTTTTTCGAATGGGATGCCCTATATTTGGTTCTATATTCTTGGAGAGCACGATGTCCCGATTCCAAAAATATATAGTTTGTCTATATTTGGTTGAGAGTCTCTGTAAAAATACTCTCCTACTAACTGATTTCTTCCGCGATTGACAAGAAATGTCACCATTTTAGACCGGTTGACAGGTCGCAAAATTCAATAATATTCTGGTATTTCAATTATGTTTCAATAGTTGCTAAGGAATTAATGAGTAACAATATTGGAGTTGTGAACCATATTCTACTTGCACAGGTTAAAGCTGCAGGTAAAATTTGAGGTAAGTACTTGGTTTCTCTGATAGTATTTTTAAAATTTCTAGAACCAAATATGTTGGAGACGGCTCAACCAAATATAGATAAACTATATATTTTTGGAAACAGGAAATTGTGCTCTTCAAGAATATAGAAACAAATATAGGGAATCCCATCTGAAAAAAGCTGAAAGCATGCAATATTCTATATTTCTGACATTCAATTTTTGTTTCTTGAGAAATTGCCAAAAGTTTTCAACTAAGTCAATTTTAGGCATAGGGTGCGTCAAAAAAGTGCAGCAGTATAAAATTATATTTTTTTAAACGGAACACCCTGTATATTGTGCGCTTATTCGTTTGTCACCTTTACCTTGATTTCAAAGATATACGGTTTGATATGTTTATCTCTTGGTTTATCTCCAATAGGTAGTTATAGGGAAAAACGCGAAAATACCTTCCTAGGTCTCTCATCTTATTTTTTATTTTTTTTTAATAATAATAACAACTTAGACATCTGAATGTATTTTAATATTTCACCTAGTATATTAATGAATAAAATTTGAACAATAAATTGTTTATAAAAAAAAATTCTCTAAAGCTTAAATGGAATAATTTATCTTTTTTCGATATGTAACCTTGAAAGGGGTTGTCATGTTTTTCCCTATAACTAGACATATCGAACTGTATATTGTTGAAATCAGGTTAAAAAGGACCAATAAATAAGGGCACAAAATACAAGGTGTTCCATTCAAAAAAATATAATTTCACACTGATGCACTTTTTCGACGAATCCTGTATGCCTAAAATTGACTTAGTTATGGCCGTTTGCACCGACCATTTTAAGGCAGCATTAGCGATAAGTATTCCTCAAAATGACATTTCTACATGGATAAATGTAACTTTAAGGAATAGGTACCTATCGCTAAGACTTCCTCGAAATGATCGGTGCAAACGGCCATTGAAACTTTTTGACAATTTCTTGAAACTTTTGCATTTGACACTTTTTGTCAAAAATGTCAGAAGGGAGTGACATTTATAATAGATCACCCTATACAAAGACATTTTGTAAAGAAATCTACTTTCAGTTTACTTACCTATGAAGTTTTTTGTAATATTTTGTTTTTCTGTTTTTTTTTTGTAAAGGAATGCATATCCAGTTTACCTACTTTTAGGTAGAAATTTATAAAGTTTTTTGTGTTACATATTTTGTTTTCCTGTTTTTATGTAATAAAAAAATGTTCACTTATTAGTATGTATTATTGAATGATCTAGTATTATTATTTCTATAATAAACCTAATAATTTGCTACGTAAAAAAAAAAATACAAGTCGACGGCTTTATATGGATCATCAGTTGTACGTAACCCCTCTTCCTCACGAATAATTTCACAAAGCTCATAGATATCTTCATCACATGGAAATTGTTGATTGGCAAATATGCACTCTTCTTTGGATATTTCTAATTCCTCTTGAGAAATTGTTTGAAGAAAATTTCTTGCTTTGTAAAGTTCCGGTATGTTATACATAAGCAGTGGTCTACCACGAGGAAGAATGCTGTTTCGTGAAGCAGTTATCGAATGACAATTTCATTCCAGGACGATTTTCTTTAATTCATTCTGAAAACATATACGTGTGTGAAAAATTGTTATTTATGATATAAGTGCTAAAAGTGACATTTTATTTTGTGAAAAGGGAAGTTTAGGACACGACGCTGAAGGCGGAGTGTTCCATCCCTTTGAACAAAATAAAATCACTTTTAGCACGAATATCATACACTATTTTTTTTACAAACGCACTAAAAGTGATTACTTTTAGCACTTAATGCTAAAAGTAATCACTTTTAACACCAGTGTCATAAAATGGCATTTTAGACACTGACAGCATTCGTTAAAAATTACACTTTTAGTGACGTTTGTAGAAAAAAGACGTTATGCGTAGCTAAATATACCTATACCTACGTACCTGTATAATTCGCAGAAAACAATATTGAATCAAAGATTTGTCCAAATATGATCCATTGAAATACCCATCATCTTTAATTTTTCTAAATAAATTTATCCAAAACTCTGAATTGTGCTGCTTTAAAGTTGCCCACCAGCATTCAATTTTTTGGATAGCTGTGCTAGTGCCAAAAAAAAATGCTGGGATGTTGCGTTCATTGTCGTTTCTTCTAAAAAATATTTGCATTTGCTCTACGTGCCTGTTTTCCGTGCCCATATCTGCACGGACAATATACGGCCCTCCTTCACATTCTTCTATGGTAGTTATGAAGTAACCAGCAATTACCCTAGGATCGCTAGCAGTCTTTCCAGCTCTAAGCCACATAACGTGGCGTGAAAATCCATCTATACAGCCATTAACTGCTATTCCATATGGTTTCAACTTATCATACGAATCGCTGCGCTTATCAAAAAATTAACTAAAAAACGTTACGTCTGTGCTAGCCGAATCACAGAAACGTACACGGTTGCACAAAAAGCCAAAACTAGTGAGTCTCAAAAAGCACTGCTTAAAGTAAGGTTTGAGAATTTGGAAGAATCTTATTCTGATTTTCAAAAATATCATAATGAAATCATTGGTATAATTGATGATAAGGAATATGACCAGCAGGATGCTGTCAGAAAAGACGCAGATAGTTATTATTTCGGTTCAAAACAGGTTTACTTTGAATTATTTCCACCTAGTAGCACACCAGGTAGCTATGTTTTAGCGCCAAATGAATCAAACCAGGCAAGCTACACCGCGAAGTTACCAAAATTAACTATTCCGAATTTTGATGGCAATTTACAAAATTGGACAACATTTTATGACATGTATAGATCCATGGTACATGATTCTACATTGCCCAACATTTCCAAATTTCAATATCTAATTTCATTATTAAAGGGTGAGCCCCTTAGTTTAATAAAGTCCATTCCTACTACGGATGCCAATTATGCAATAGCTTTTAAAACTCTCACAGATCGTTATCAGAATAAACGGCATTTAGCTACAAACTACTGGAATGCAATTAATAATACTTCCACTCAAAAAACAAATTCTTCCAAAGACTTAAGAAACCTACTGGATACTTTTAATGAAAATGTGGCCGCGCTCGAGGTGTTGGGATTTCCAACCAACCAGTGGTGTTTTGTTCTTTTCAATATGCTGCTTACAAGGCTAGACTCAGCTACAAGAACGGCATTTGAAATAGAGCATAGCAAAATTGAGTTACCCACTTATCTACAGCTTACCAATTATCTCGAAAGTCATTGTAGGGCCCTCGAATCAGTCGAAATGAGTTCACCATGTCCAATAAATCTCAACAGGTCCCAAAAACCTCAAAACTCATATCACCAAAGTAACTTGAAGTCTGGTAGCTATTCTGGTACGCCTAGACACTCAGGAGCTCAAAGTCTAGTAGCCAACACTGAATCAAATGCTCACGACTCTCAAATACGACAAAATAACCCGCAATCAATCCCAAATATCGCTAATATGGCTGCTCAGTCCTCATCTCATGATACTGCTAGGTATAAATGTCGATTATGCCAGCAACCTTTTCATTCATTATCGCAATGCCCTAAATTTCTAGGTAAAACCCCGTCAGGGCGTCTAGCTTACGTTAAGCAAACCAACGCTTGCATCAATTGCTTAAGGTCTACTCATAGGCTAAAAGATTGTCCATCCACCTTTAGTTGTCGAATATGTCATGTCAAACACCATACTTTGCTTCATTTTCCCAAGAACACTGAGCAAACCAATCATCAAACGCCTTCCTCATCGGGTGCACCTGCCTCTATTGTCAGTCCATCGCAAATGGAAAGTCCCCATAGTGCACCACTACAGCAATCACTCAGTTGCGAGTGTGCAGCAATGGCTACCTCCATTCCTCAAACCACTGTCCTCCTTTCTACTACAAAGATTGAGGTGCTTGACTCGAGAGGCAATTATCAGATTATCAGAGCCGTTTTAGATTCAGCCAGTCAGGCCAACTTCATAACCCAAAAGTCTCTCAATCGCCTAGGTTTATCCAGGAAAGAATGTCAGTCGACTTCCGACACTTGTGGCCTTACAAGTTGCACCATTAAGCCTATCGGCAAAACTGACCCTGTCTTTTCGTTGGAGGCATTAGTTCTATCCAAACTTTGTTCAGACATGCCTTCTGTTAAAATCAACACTCAAAGTTGGGGCCATATATCAAACCTGACACTGGGCGACGAGCACTTTTCTATTCCTGCTCCTGTAGACATGTTGTTGGGAGCAGATATCTACTCCCAAATTCTAAAATCAGGTCGGATTCCTGGAAGTCAAGGGCAAGCATCAGCTTTTGAAACATGCTTTGGTTGGGTTCTACTAGGACAAACCTATATACAGCCTAGACCAATTTCACACAATCTGATCGATGCATATTTAATTTCCCTGCATTCTACGCTTGAACAAAGTATATGCAAATTTTGGGACTTGGAATATATACCCTCTAAGAGTTACCTATCTCCTGATGATCAGAAATGCGAATCAATTTACCAAAAGACTTTAACCCGAGATGAGTCAGGAAGATTTGTAGTTTCGCTGCCCTTTCGCCAGTTTGAACCCGATTTAGGGGACACTTATTTTCGCGCCTACAGATGCTTTCAATCCTTAGAACCCCGATTAGGCAAAAATCCAATTCTATATCGGCAGTATGCTGATTTCATGAACCAATACTTACAAAACGGTCATATGAGCCTTATTAGGGCTCAAGAGTCTAAACCCAAATTAGTGAATTACCTCTCCCATCATGCTGTGGTCAAACCCGGAAAATCAACCACCAAACTTAGAGTAGTTTTCAATGCTTCGGCAAAGGGTGCCAAGGGCCTCAGTTTGAACGATGTGCTTTTGACTGGTCCAAAGCTTCAAAAGGATATCAACACGATACTTCTTAAGTTCCGATTTCATCCAATCGTTTTCTTGGCAGACATCAAACAAATGTACCTGCAAATTAACCTGACTCCAGAACATAGGGATTTCCAAAGACTCCTTTGGCGTTTCGATCCTAATGATCCAGTGGAAGAATATCGTCTCAACACAGTGACCTTTGGTGTAAGTTCCAGTCCTTTTCTCGCAATTCGTACACTTCAAGAGTTAGCCTCATTGGAAAAACACAAATACCCGGAAGCGGCGCAGGTACTTCTGGAGGATACTTTTGTTGACGATATTTGTTCAGGTACCTCGGACTTGGACTCTGCATTATCTTTGCAGAAGGACATGATTGCTCTCTTGAAATGCGGTGGCCAAAATGGGCAAGCAATCATCCGCAACTACTATCATCTCTCTCCCCCGAAGAATGCCAAATTCCCGTGTCGTTCGACAGGGAGGAACCATTATCCATAAAAGTCCTAGGTTTACACTGGGACCCCTCATCAGATAAAATGTTTTTCGCTTGTGAACCATCAGACAAGCCGTGCACCAAACGCAATATCTTATCCGAAATTGCTAGAATTTTTGACCCTCTGAGATTTCTGTCGCCTGTATCATTCTGCGCTAAACACTTAATGCAAAGGTTGTGGCTTTCTAAAACCGGCTGGGACGAGCCAGTCGAACAATCTATCCAAAACCGTTGGTCTCAAATTCAATCAGAACTTCCTGGTTTATCTAAAATACTTTTTCCTAGATACATTTTTTCGCAAAATATTCTACGTTGCCAGCTGCATGGATTCTCTGACGCCTCCGAGTTAGGCTACGCTGCTGCAGTCTATCTTCGCTTAGAGTCGCCCGAGGGTGTCATTCAAACCTCTTTGATCATTGGCAAGGCTCGAGTAGCACCCCTCAAATCGCAAAGTGTACCTAGATTGGAACTCCTAGGTGCCACTCTTCTATCCAACCTTCTTCAGTTTGTTATGGAGTCATACACTAAACTAACTATTATCGACGAAGTTTTCGCTTACACGGATTCCCAAGTTGTCTTGGCTTGGATTGCTAGCTCACCACATCGATGGAAGAGCTTTGTAGCCAATCGGGTTAGCCACATCCAAGAAACGATCCCAAATGTCAAGTGGTATCACGTGTCCACTCACGAAAATCCCGCAGACTGTGCAAGCCGTGGCTTAACTCCTGCCAGTCTGGCAGATCATCCCTTATGGTTTCAAGGACCTCCCTGGCTTCTTCAACCAAGTTCTTCATGGAATCGACAACCCCCAAATTCATGTGGTAATCAAATAGCCGCAATCGAAGAAAGGAGTCCCATTCTTTTAACGGCCATGATTGAGGATCATATCCTCGACACTCTATTAGACAAATATTCCTCTTTGTCTAAAATACAGAAAATCCTTTGTCAGTGCCTGAGAGTTTTTCACAATTATCGTCACAAATCGTCTCCGCTTACCGGAGCGATCTCCTCCTTTGAACTTCAAAACGCTTTGCTCCTTTTATCCAAAAGAGCTCAACAACGACGATTTTCAGGTCTCATTGCCCAAATTCGAAACAATGAGCTAGTGTCAAAGTCCTTTCGACCTTTTTTTTTTTTTTTTTTTTTTTTTTTTTTTTTTTTTTTTTTTTTGAAGAGGGGTTTAGGAAATCTGCTGTTCAGACTATCCCCGGCTGGTGTTCTGTCGCCGAGGGGTGTGTCGGGATGGCGTCCTATTCCGAGGAGCGCCGACCGACTAAAACCCTTTCCCCTCTTTCTGCCCGCCGTCCATCTGGAACTGTGTGAACATTACTTCAGATGGTGCGGAGGTGTCTGTCTCAAGTGGGGTATTCCAGAGTGGCTTCACTTTCTTCTTCAATTTTATCTTTCAATATTTCACTGATCATGGTCTTCACGGTGTCCCAGTTCTGTTTGCTACTAGTCATTAATTCTATGATGGTTTCCGGCATAATGGGACCAGTCTCGTTTGTGCAGGTAACACGTTGCGCACTCCACCGAGGGCAGTGGAAGAACGTGTGTTCGGCATTGTCTAACTCCCCACAGTATACGCATTCATCATCCGGGGTCTTGTTAATCCCATATGTGTACTCCCGGAAGCAGCCGTGGCCCGTGAGAAACTGGGTCAGGAGGTAGTCTGTCTCACCGTGCTTTCTATCCGTCCACGTTTTAATATTGGGGAGCAGTTTATGTGTCCACCTGCCCTTCTTACTATTATTCCATCTGGCTTGCCATTCTGCCATGGTAGTCTCGTTTGCGTCCCGACGCGCAGTGTCCTTCATGTGTGTCGCAGCCTGTGCCACATGTATGGCCTGTCTAACAAGGAGGTCCATCGGGGGCGTTTCTGCTATTACCAGGATCGCATCAGTCGACGCGGTGCGATACGCGCTACAGATGCGCAGTGCCGCTTGTCGTTGTATCCTCGTATGTATGTTGCGGGTCTTAGCGATATTCATGGTGTGACCCCAGACGGGTGCCGCGTACATAAGGATGGATCTGGCCACAGAGCATATCAGTCTGCGCTTGTTCGGGTCGGGGCCGCCTATGTTGGGCATCAAACGTGCGAGGGCCGCCATGGCATTTCCCGCTCTCGCGGTCGTGTTTTTAATATGGGGGACGAAGGTGAGCCTGCTGTCCAACCAGACGCCCAGGTACTTGATCTCAGTTTTCGGCGGGACAGTTCTTCCCATAATGTTTAGGTCTCTATGTGGTACTATTCGTTTGGAGGTCAGGATGATCGCCTCAGTCTTGTCCTCGCACAGCTCTAGCTGGTTTTCTAGGAGCCATCTTTTTATGCTAGGTATTGCCTGGTTTATCTTTTTCTCCGCCTCGCCTATGCTCTTGGCCAAAACAATCAACGCGACGTCATCCGCGTAGCCGATAAGGGTCACTCCCCTGGGTTGCGGTAGGTTCAACAGTCCGTCGTAGAGGATGTTCCACAGGGTTGGCCCCAGGACGGAGCCCTGTGGGACGCCGCAGGACATGCAGAAGGCCTCCCTTCTGCCTTCCGCCTCCAGAATCACGTTCCTGTCCGTGAAGTAGTCCATGATGATGTTTGTGATGTAGGGCGCGGTGCCTCTCTTCTCTAGTTCCTTTACGATAGCTTGCCATGAAGCAGTGTTAAAGGCGTTCTTTACATCAAGAGTGACCGCTATGCCAATCTCTCTGTGTCTGATACTTCTCTTGTATAAAGCAGGTCTGATAGTATCTAGCACCTTCAGAATTGCCGTTGTTGTGGACATACCCTTTCTGAATCCGAACTGCCTCGCGCTCAGTGTTTCTGACAGGTTTAGGTCTTCGTGTAATCTAGCCAGTATAACGTGTTCTAGAAGTTTGGCTCCTGCGTTTAAAAGGCAGAGTGGTCTGAATTTTTGCGCCTCGTTTTCGTTCTTTTTGGGCTTCTCCATAAGCACCAACTTTGCTTCTTTCCACACGCGGGGGAATATCCCGTCAGTCAGCGAGGACTTCAGAGGCTTTATGAGTAGGTTGGGTTCCTTCGCTGCTACCACTTTGAGAATTTCAGCTGGTATGCCATTTATGCCAGGGGCTTTGTTTGGCTTTAGTCTGCTGGCCGCGAATGTAATTTCAGCTATTGTTATTTCCGGGACCTCCGCCTCACTGTGGTGCAATTTGTTCCAGGCGTTAAGTGGTCTGGTCGGAAACAATTCCTGAGCAACCTCCTTGGATTTTGCCATTGTTAGAGCTCTGCGCTCGCTCGTGACCCTCAATCTTCTTGTCGCAATTCTATAACCATCGCCCCAGCAGTCATCATTAATCTCATCGCAGAGCTTCCTCCAACATTTCCTTTTAGATGCGTTAATGGCTATTTTAAGTTTTTTCCTGAAGTTAGAATAGTTTTCTCTGTCTTGGTCCTTTCGACCTCTTGCTCCTTTTCTTGACAAGGAGGGACTGGTCAGAGTGGGCGGACGGTTAAGACATGCCCATATGTCCTTTGAAGCCAAACATCCCGTTTTATTACCTCGCGACCATCCTTTTACTCGTCGCCGAATTGAACAAGTTCACCAAGACAGTCTACATCCTGGTTTGAATACCGTCCAGAATTTGTTGCGTCAGCAATTCTGGATTTTATCTACCCGAAGAGCGATACAGTCTGTGCTTTCCCGTTGCATCAGATGTTTTCGTCTCAGACCAAAAGCGTATACTCCGTATATGGGAGACCTACCCTCGTTTCGAATCTCACAACTTAAATGTTTTTCGCATGCCACTCTGGATTATGCTGGCCCCTTTAATATAGTCATGGGAAGATATCGAGGCGCCAAGGTTCTAAAAGCCTATATATGTGTCTTCGTGTGCTGTGCCACCCGGGCAGTGCACATTGAGCTTACTCCTGACTTGACCTCCGGGGAATTTATTGGGGCATTCCGTCGCTTTATTTCTCGGCGTGGGCGGGTAACCCATCTCTACAGTGACAACGGAACGACGTTTGTGGGTGCCAATACTCAGCTGATAGAAATGTCCCAATTGGCTGCGGATCATCTCCAAATTCTCTGGCATTTTAATCCCCCAGCTGCTCCGCATTTCAATGGCTTGAGTGAGGCCGGCGTCAAAGCGGTAAAGACTCATCTGTATCGAGTGATCGGTGATCAGCGACTCACTTACGAAGAGCTAAACACTTTCCTTGCTCAAGTGGAAGCAGTCTTGAACTCCAGGCCTTTATGTGCCCAGAGCTCCGACCCAAACGACTTGCAGCCATTAACCCCGGGACATTTTCTGACCCAAGAACCTCTAAATTCTTGTCCCGACCCTGATTTGTCCCATCTCAAATTGAACACTTTATCTCGGTGGCAATTAGTTCAACGATTGAACGCAGAATTTTGGAAACGCTGGAAGGATGAATATCTCCACACCTTGCAGCAACGCTCAAAATGGACTCAAAATCCTTCTAAAATAACTTTAGTTCAACTAGTAATTATCAAACATGAAACGAAACCTCCCCTTCATTGGGTCCTTGGCCGAGTTGTTGAGCTACATCCCGGACCAGATGGGCATGTTCGGGTGGTCACCTTAAGGACCCAGCAAGGACTGTTTAAACGTCCTATTGTTAAGCTGTGTCCTTTGCCAATTGGTTAGATTCCAAACCTTACCAATGTATCTATGTTTGTGTGGTCGCGGGTCAGAATTCTTACCTCATTTATTTTAGTTTATTTTTATTTTTTTTTACTCAATTTTATGTTTTCTCTTTGATTTTTGATTTTCAAAACGTTGGTTTTGAGTGGGCGGAAAATGTACGTGCATCTCTTCAAGAGTGCCAAAGTCACGAATTTTGCTCATATTGAAAAACCATACAAATTCAAATAGGTATAGCGCCTCCTATGCAGGGAACAACAGCGCCCTCGGTATGGAACCGAGGTCGACAAAAAAGGTACGAAAAACACTAGATTCGTACAGCCAAGCGACTGCAAAACACTCTCTCTCTTTTCGCCAAACACGAAACACGAACACACATTTTTTAATCCGTTTCGCGCACAAGAAAGTCGATGAATATCGCGGTTATTACCGGTTTCGAAATAAAAGCCGGTAGTGTTGTGCAACCGAAACAAAACCCGGGATCCCGGTATTAAAAATTAACTTAGAACTAGAAGAACCCCAGAACCACAGGTAAGGCGCCTTTTATCATATTGTCTTTTGTATGGTTATTTTTTTGCTACATATTCATTAGTTGCGCTTACAGTCCACGTAACTCCGAAGGTTATTCTAAAATATCAACCATTACGCCAACACCTATGTATATTGCGTTTTTCTCTTACGTCATAAATCATATATTATTAGGTGGGAGTGGTCTTGAAGACGTATGGTGTCAAGTTTACGCAAAAAACTCTGGTACACATGATAGGAGGACACGCGTATAACAGAGCCCTGAGAGCTCATTTCACCACTCAACAAGCCCTGGTTACTCTTCTTCTCGAAAAGATAAACATCAATAAAGAAACCAAGGACCAATTCAAAACGTTGTTCCTGGATTTTCTAACTGGATATTCTACACCAGAAAATGTCTATGGGAACGAAATTCTTCATACCCTTCAAGAAAAACTAAACAGTGTGATTGAAGAAATATCAAAAAATATCCCAACTGCAGTTCTTTGGTTCCAATACATAAGACAAGTAGAACTAATCAGACTTTTTATTCGAGCCGAAAGAACTGGCAACTGGGACTTGCACCTCCTTTGCATAAGGCTAGTCTGTCTGATTTACTGCCATTGCATAACTAATTGTGCTGGTAGATGCTCAAGTAGACACTCAGGCCAAAAATGTAGCACATTTTGTTCCTCTTGCAATGGCGAAACATGCAATATTATTGTGGAAATCATTACAGAGGATTCTACTCTTGAGAAAGATGGTTGAAATGTTGTTTTGAAACCAAATAAAAAATTAAATAAACAGCAGTTTCAATATTTTTGGTTTAGGGGGCCGTTCTATACATCAATGGATTTTCAATTTTATCACCTACAAAAAAAGTGATAACGATATTTTTGCCAAGCTTATAGTTTTTGGTTAAAATCAGTAAATTCTTGTCATTCAAAAACATCCAATTATTTTCGGGGCAAACTTTCTTTTGATACGCCACTGGTGCGAACCAAGTGATAAAAATATGGGCTCACAGTACGTCGTTACAAGGAAAATTTTGTCAGCTTCAAAAATGCTTTCTTGACATTTTTCCTTAAAGTGGATAGTTTTCCATAAAATCACCAAAATATCAAAAGGGAGGGGTTTGGGGGGCGAAAGAAGGGGGTTGCGGAAAGAGGACTCTCCAGGATTTTTAGTATGTTGATATTTAGCCCTAAATTATGATATATACCAAAAATTAGCTTTATATTATTTTTGTCTAGCTTTACCCAAAGTTTGAACTATCTTGACTCGGGTATATAGTGATAATGGAAGTAACTTCTTCTACGACTATTAGAGAACTCGTCCATTCAAAAGGGAGGGGTTTGGGGGGCGAAAGAAGGGGGTTGCGGAAAGAGGACTCTCCAGGATTTTTAGTATGTTGATATTTAGCCCTAAATTATGATATATACCAAAAATTAGCTTTATATTATTTTTGTCTAGCTTTACCCAAAATTTGAACTATCTTGACTCGGGTATATAGTGATAATGGAAGTAACTTCTTCTACGACTATTAGAGAACTCGTCCATTCCGACTTAGTTTTTGATTACGGAATACCTTCATTTCATCACTTGTGATAGAATATTTATTCCATCACTTGTTATGGAATGAGTACCTTTAGCGCCATCTAACGTTACAGCTGAAAACTACACCTGCTGCACTACGCAAACTGCAGAAATACTAAAAAGCTGAAACTTACTGTAAAATGCAAGTGCTAGAGCAAGAAGTGCAGCGCAATTATTGTAATTTTTGCAGCATATTTGAAGAAATAGGGATGGAAAATGGAAAACGCTATTTGACAACGTTTGACTTATTGTCAAAAAATATAAATATGAAATGACAACATGTGTTCACATGTGATCAATGTTTCATGTCACACTCACATGGTTGTTAGCGTTGTTCCATTTGATAGTCGTAGAAAGTATAGTCTAAAACACGTGTGGAATTCAAAATTTCACACTCGAATAGCCGTTGCCCTCGCCTTCGGCTCGGTGAACAACCATCTCGTGTAGAATTTTGCTAATTCCGCTCTTGTTATAGAATATACTATTCTCGGTAACAGAAACCAACTAAAAGAATTATTGCAATTTTCCCAAAATAAAAACAATTCCGATTCGATAAATGATTTTTTGGGTTGTAATGAAATACAGTGGAGTTTCATACCACCTAGAATCCCACAGTGGGGTGGCATCTGGGAGGCTGCCATTAAGAGCACCAAATTTCATTTGCATCGTGTAATTGGAAATGCTCATTTCACATTTGAGGAATATTCAACTGTTCTTGCACAAATAAAAGCAATATTGAATTCTCGACCCCTTGTGCCAATTTTCAATGATTCACAGGACCTGACATGTCTGACTCCAGGTCATTTCTTGATAGGCGAAAGCCTTGTATCCTTTCCAGAAAAAAATGTCAGTGATATCCCTGACAATCGACTGTCTCGTTGGCAGCGATGTGTTAAAATGCAACAACAATTCTGGCAGCGTTGGTCAAAGGAGTACCTCAATCAACTGCAAAACAAACCAAAATGGTTGAAGCCCATTCGAAATTTAGAAGTTAATGATGTGTGATGTCAGGCTAGTTAAGTTTAGTGATGGTGAGGTCAGGCTAGTTAAGGTTAAAACAAAAAATGGTATTGCCTTTCGCACCATTACGAAAATTTGTCCGCTTCCAGTGGAATATAGTTAATGTATTACCTATGTATAATAATTATTGTATTGTATCTGTATTTTTAGTTATGTTAGATACATAAGTTGCTTCAAAATTGTTACTTTCCACCTGTTCAACATTACCTATCGAGTTATCTATGTACATAAAATGTATACGGATTTTAAAGTTTACTACTTCAAAAGGGCCGGCAGTATGTTCAAATAATTGAACATTTAACAAATGAAAACTATTTTTAAATTGGTCGCTTGAAAGCAAATGCCACAGATGACAGTGCGTACACTGAATGATAATAGATTCTAAACCTAGCTTAAAAAAAAAAAGAAAGGAATCGGAATTTGAAAAAGGCGGCGTGAAAAAGCGATTCTATGGAAAAGGTTTTCTGTTAGCATCAACTGTTTAAAGAATCTCGAAAAAGGCACTAGTTCAAATTGATTTCTCTCTCTTCCTCTCATTTTTTACCATTTTTTACTCTTAACGGGGTTTTCTGGGTGTTCAGCTATGGCAAGCTAGATGGTCGGTAAAAGACTTTCGGTTGATTTCCAGCGGTTACCTATCTCGGGCGCCATCCTCAGGATTATATCGGGTGAGGCCCCACTTGCACCACGTAGCTTGTTACAGTGGAGAAGAAAAGAATAACCCCAATCAACTGAATAACATGTTTATACCTCACAAGTGAATAAACAGGAAGGGATAACTAAAAATCTGACAGGGAAACAGTGAGGGGCCAACGGAAGATTAGAGAGCGTTTCGGTAGAACGCAGCGGATGCGGTAACGCGTTACGGTAAGGAATACGGTACGAGAGCCGGCAAAATTCGGTACGGTTCGGTAATCGGTATAATTCGGTACGGTCCGGTAATCGTCTTTGCCCTCAGCTCGTATAAGTGAGTGAAAGCTCTAAGCATTTGCGCGAATGAAACGTATCGGCCGAGCACATGGGCCGAGCACAGGTTTTAAAACTGAGTATTCCCAGACGGAGAGAGGAATATCGCCGTAACGAACCAGCACTATAGCCTCCTAACCCGTCGGCGCAGAAAAGAATGGTGCCACTCTGTAACGGTCCAGCCTGTGGCCCCATTCCGCTCGCGTGAGAATGGCGAAGACGGAGACTGTAGAACCTAGAAGGCGTGAGGGATATCGCGGTAACGAACCAGCATGATAGCCCTGACCCTTTGGCATAGCAGAGAATGGTGCCACCCTGTAACGGTCCAGCCCGTGGCTCCATTGCCCTTATTCGCGGGAACGAACAAGAAAATACCTGTGCTCAAGATGCCATGGTTGGCTGGTGGACGGTGACGGTCTCCTGAACTACGAGCTGCTGGCGACGGCAGTGCTGTCGGTTCGGGGGATTACCTTTAGTGTTCGGTCCGCTTCGGCGTCGACCGAGGGGTGAACACATGAGGATTTATGGTGTACACACACAAGGATTTATGAGGATTTCCTGGGGATGTACAGGGAGATCTTTGAAAATCTTAGGATGTATAGGAATTACTTCGGATTTACCGGATTTACCGGGGATGTACCCAGGATGTAGTTCGGATTTATAGGAATTACCAGGGATGTAGCGGGGATGTATTATAGCGTTTTCCATTTGTTGTACGGCCGAGGTGCACTTAGTGCAATTTTCATATTCAAACAATCATTATGAATATCATGATTTTAGTATATAAGCAACCTCTCAAAATATTGGGTATTTGCCCAACCTTGAGAGACATTGTATTTTTGATTTCTATTTATACTGCACTAGTGTGCGTTTTAGACAGCACCAGAAAAAATCTCGTGCGCAGTGAGTGCTGCACTGACACCGAAAGTTTTTGCAGCATTAGTAGCATAAAAGGATCAGAAAATGACTTGGATAATGATGACGATAATGATATTGCCAAGGAGCATGAACTCGAGCAGGAACTTTAATCAGAAGTTAACAATTTTTTTGCAGTATACTACGATACGAGCTGGTATGTAGGGAGGGAGTATTGAAAAAATAATAAGCGAAACTGTCAGAATAAAATTTCTAAGGCAAAAGAAAAGTGAAAGTACCTTCTTTTGGCCGAAAAAGGCAGACAGTGCAGATGTCGACAAAGAATTTTTTTACAGCCCTGTATGTTTTACGCCTCCGATTCACTTTTGCGTTTTGTTGCTTTTTTTAGCATTTGTTACGGTTTTTGTACTCTATATACATAGATGGCGTATTAGACGTTTATGGAGAACTAAAAAGCGGATCATTTTGAAAATTTGGCAACCAGGATAAATGACCATAACCTAAACTTTCAAAATATTTTTGTTTATGCGGTGTTGCCGCTTCTACTCTAAACCAGTGGCAACATCGCTTTTTTAAATGGAACACCCTGTATGTGATTGCATATTTGGATTCTACGTGAAATTCTGAGCAGATTTCATGTAATATACCCTATACTGAAGTTAAATTGCTTTGGAAATGTTGACAGTTGAAAATTGACTTTTTGCAACTTTGACAGGCTGTAAAACCTAAACGGTTAGTTTTAGAGGAAAACCGATTTACATTCCTGTCTTAGATTTTCATATACTATCATTTGACACCAACTGTGAATTTAATCCATGAATAGAAATTCCATTTAAATTTAATCTCCGGTTAAATTCAAAGTTGGTGTCAAATGATAGTTTATGAAAATCTAAGATACGAATCTAAAATCGGTTTTCCTCTAAAATTAACCGTTAACAGCCTGTCAAAGTTGCAAAAAGTCAATTTTAAACTGTCAATATTTCCAAAACAGTTGATTTTAGGTATAGGGTATATCCTCGGGTATATCACATGAAATCTGCTCAGAATTTTCCATAGAATCCAAATATGCAATCACATACAGGATGTTCCATTTAAAATAGCGATGTTGCCACTGGTTTTAGAGTAGAAGCGGCAACACCGCATAAACAAAAATATTTTTGAAGTGTAGGTTATGGTCGTTTATCCCGGTTGACAAATTTTTGAAATGATCTGTTTTTTAGTTCTCCATAAACGTCTAATACGCCATCCACCGTGGAACACCCTGTATTGTGTAGAAATCTGAATAAAATAACATATAAGACCTAACACCAATAAAGAATTTATGTCATTCCAGTTTATAATTTGACAATAATCAACCTAATTTCAGGTTTTTTACAGATATAATTAACCTGGGGATGTTATTTTTTCATAACGCCATCACTTGTATACCGGTTTCACACCGGTTAAATTAGGTATTCCAACGACCTGTCAAAAATTGCGTTGTGGGCGGAAGTTCATTATCCCGTATATGAGAGTATGGAATTTAAAGCTTTTTAAAGTGCATTTTGTGGTTGTTTTGTGAATGAACTCTGTTTTTTTTTTTTTATTGACTTCATTAGTATTTCTTCTAATTAAAAATGCCACAAACGTGTCTTGTAGTTGATTGCAGAAGTAGTTTCAACAAGGTAACAAGGATGATGTCAGGCTTTTTTTATTGCCCTCTGTTTCAAAATTTTCTAATTAAAACGTGAAAATTTTTCACAACCACTGTTCCTACATCTAAAATTAAGCCAGACTCAAAATACTTGTGAGAATCTAAGCTTTTATAAGCCTTCATTTGCTCATTGATGTGAAATTTGTGAAAACTGTGGGTTAAAATGTCAACTGGACATTTTTTCAAACTAACCGTTCGCCCACATTCCGATTTTCCTGCATTAAAACGTTGAAGTCACCACGGACAATATGAACTAAAGGGTCGATGTACACCCCTCGTGCCAAATGCCCTTGGCTTGTACTTTATCGTACCTCGTGGACTTATTTGGCTCATATTGCCCTTGGTATCTTAACAACTATAATGTTTTTTACGAAATGTGCCTTATTTATGTACAGGAATATTATTATTAGGTGCTAATAATCATAATAACGATAAAGGATTTACTGGGATGAAGGGATTACTAGGATATGCAAGGATTTACCAAGGAATTACTATGATGTACTAGGATTTATTGGGATGTAGTAGGATTTCCTAAGGATTTCTAAGAAACGAGGGAATACTGAGGTGATTTACTTAGAAAAAGGATGTAGGTGTACACTTTTTGCCAAATGTGTTCACCCCTCGGCGTCGACTATGGTGTATCGGCAGGCTGCTGGTCTTCAGGCGGTAGGTCTGGTCGGTCTCGTTTCGCTGAAGCGACTCCTCGACTCGCCGGTGCGTAGCGCTTTTTATTAGCGAGAGGCACCGCGTCAGAGTTTGCGTCTCGAGGTGATGTCGAGCCGACATGTGCATTCCCGATCGATGGCGCGCGGATCGCAGTACTGCAACGCTCTTTGCCGGCAAGGCCACGCGTAAAGGAATAATAAAAAATATTAAGATGAATCACAATTAAATCAGTAACAGAAATTCTAGGAACTTCGTTACACTCTAAAACCGAATTTTATTTAATCTGCCTCAGCCCCTCATTGATATTGAATTCTGGTCCTTCGTTTCATGATGGTAATCTATGGAAGAAAATAAAGAAGATATTTTTGTAAGTTTGTTTGCCCCATTAAATTCACTTCTGCCAATTAGAAACAGAAACATACAGTCCATAAGCTTCCAAATGACCTAAACGCATCACTTTTTCTGACCGCTCCGTTCATTCATCAGCTGTATTCGACACTACGTTTTGTCTCTTTCTGTTTGTTCTTCAAGAAGAGACGAAACTATTTATCGTATCGATTTTCCTAATCCGTTGAACGTATCATTTGCAAGATATCTGAAACAAACCTCTCAGGATAAAGCAAAAGAAAAACAGTAGCAAAATTAACTATTTTCGTATAATCAGGACTACACATTATATATGCAGGTGGATGTCAATCGCTATCGAACCTGTTTAGACTCCAAACTAAAGTTATGCGAAGTTAGTTAATATTGAAGGTGATTTCCTCAAACGCGCTTGTCAATTCAAGCTGTTGCGTTTGCGGCTGCCGGTTTGCGGGTTAAATTTACAGTTTGCCACATGAAAGCCTGATTTAATATTTACCCGCAAGGCAAGAGCTCGGGTGTATAGTAGCAGTTGATCCGTTTTAAGTTCACTTATTTATTTTGATATCAAGTAGAAACTACACGGAGAGTTTTGATGACGGGGATACTTCGAAATCCTCAGACCGTGCTCTTGAGCTAACATGTGTACGTTCCAAATTTGTTCTGACGGATTTTACAGAGGAATGAATTTTTCATTTGAATGTGTATAAGTGGATTACTAATCAGAAATTCTACTCTATTGAATTATTATTTTATTGTCTAACAAGAAACAAACATTTAATTTTCTTAGGCCGTAAAAGCACACATAGGCCCAGTGAAATATGCATCGAAGCATCTCTAAGCACCCTGCCGGATCTCATTGAAACTGATTTTATTTCAAAAATAATTTCCTGGAAGAGTCTCATCAATACAAGCTGCTGCTCTTGGGGAGAAAGTTGGCAGTTTGCACATAATAAAGTGGTGTTTTCTCTCGAAGCACATGGCGCAGAGTGCCGCGATAAGCATCATGAACTGTAATTTGTGTAGCACAAAACCCTGCGAAAGTTTTAACATTTAAATATAAATGACATTTCATACTTCACACCTATTACAACACCACATGTATACACATATTATACACAATAGAAATTTATTGATAAAAGTCATATACGTATCTTTTAAGTTCAACTACTATTGCTATATCCGAAACGGTAAGAGCTACAAGGTCGGTTAAATTAGAAAAAAGTTGCCTTTTTTGATGCCTACTCAAGACTTGTTTACAGTGTTTCCAAAAACCAATTAGTTTATGAAAGGATGATTTCTAAGAAACGCCTAGAAATATTTCATCAATTATTTCGAAAACTATTGATTTTCGAGATAATTTAAATTTGAAAGTGTTGAAATTTTCTTTGCTCTGGAACGTGTCATCCCCAAATTTTAAATCAGACGTTTCGTGATCGAACTACCATCATCAACTTATTTTTCTCAAATACGGAATTTAAATACGGACGGATTTTATATGTTATTTTTAGAAAGCGTCCTTTATTCTTTTTTGATCGATTTATAGGGTGTATATTTTAAGTGATACCACTATTGCTATATCCGAAACGGTAAGAGCTGCAAGGTCGGTTAAATTAGAAAGAAGTTGCCTTTTCTGATGCCTATTCAAGACTCGTTTACAAACACAATCTAAATCTACAAGTGTTATAATTTTTTTTTGCTCTACAACACGGCATCCTCAAATTTTAAATCCGACGTTTCATGATCGAACTACCATCATCAACTTAGTTTTTTTAAATACGGACCTGGATTTTATACATATGTCATTTTCAGAAAGCGTCCTTTATTCGTTTTTGAACGATATACCTCTTAAGTATAATTGGCCGACGTTTCTGCTCTAAAAAGTGATCATCAGTGATTTTTATCAAAATTTCACCATACCTTATTCGGCCCTGGAATTCGTTATTTGTAACAAAGACGGTCTAACAAGTACTTTATTCCTTTATTATTTGAAACAAAATTAACAAAATAATTTGAATGAATACTTAAAATAATCTAATTATGAACAATAATTGAAATAATTACTTAGAAACTAATTATTATTGTAATTTCACAAATTCAGGTTAGCAACACTGATATGGAATATAAATAAATTCGAGTATTTACGATAATAATTAGTTCCTAAGTAATTATTTTAATAATTGTTCCTAATTAGATAAAATAACGAATTCCAGGGCCGAATTAAAGTAAAAATCACTGATGATCACTTTTTAGAGCAGAAACGTCGGCCTATCATACCTAAGAGTTATATCGTTGAAAAGGGAATAAGGCGCACTTTCTAAAAACTACATAAAAAAATCCAGGTCCGTATTAGGTTGATGATAGAAGCTCGATCACGAAACGTCAGATTTTAAATTTGAAGATGCCATGTTCTAGAGAAAAAAAAATTATAAAACTTCAAAAAAGGACCCCGCACTAAGTATACTGAAAACCAGCATAGGCGAAATTGTGTGAGATTGTAGTATGTTAGAGTGCTATCCCTACTGATAATATTTCTACAAAAATTTGGGGGGTCACCTATCATATTTTTGAGTTAGGGCTGCCTAATGATACGCTACTAGAAAATATAAAAAAAAAACATTATATTACTTTACTTCAAATAAATTTTAGAAAAACATGAATAAAAGGTTAGAATTCGGGTTATTTGGTTTAAAATACATACCTTTAGAGAAGATAGAACCATGTTTTGTAGTTTGCTGTCCCGCAAAGTATCTACAGGGTGGACCAAATCATATACCAGAAAAAGTGTGCCAATACAAGCACGTTTAGGATGATTAAAATAATAAATAGAAGGTACGCAGTAGAAATTCTGTAATCGAAGAATTTCAAAATAGATTCATAGTCCAGTAGTATACAGATAAAATGTATCCAAATAGCGCCACAATTAGTATAGGTTTCACTCGACTCGATGATATCCTTTATACAGTGTGTATCAGCCAAATGGAATAAATTCGATAATAAATAAATGGGAAACTTTTCGAAAAAACTCTCGAACACGACAATTTTATTTTTTTGCTTGAGATTTTT
Source organism: Ceutorhynchus assimilis (assembly GCA_917834065.1). Lineage (NCBI taxonomy): Eukaryota > Metazoa > Arthropoda > Insecta > Coleoptera > Curculionidae > Ceutorhynchus > Ceutorhynchus assimilis. The sequence goes on from OU892277.1 coordinate 64,725,547, forward strand.
TCACACCAATTTTTTTGTACAGGGTGTTCTGAAAACAGCTGTACCGTTATCAACCTTAGTTTTTTTAATAGTACCCCCTGTATATCATGACATTTCTTGCTTCTGCGGAAACTACTAGACATATTTTATGTACAATATCATATACCTATCTTCAACTGTTTCGGAAATATTCACAGTTGAAAATTTACTGTTTTGCATCTTTGACAGACTCTAAAACCTAAACGGTTGATTTTACAACAAAACCGATGTTACATTCCGATCCTAGATTTTCATAAGCTATCATTTGACAGCAACTTTGAATTTAACCGGAGGTTCTAAATTCAAGCGAAATTTTTAATCATGGATTAAATTCAAAGTTGGTGTCAAATTATAGTTTATGAAAAACTAAGACAAGAATGTATGATCGGTTTTGCTGTAAAATTAACCGTTCAGGTTTTATAGGCTGTCAAAGATGCGAAAAAGTCAATTTTCAAGTGTCGATATTTCCGAAACAGTTGAAGATAAGTATATATATAACATTGTACATGAAATATGTCTAGAATTTTCCGCAGAATCTAGAAATGTCATAATATACAGGGGGTACAATTGAAAAAACTAAAGTTGATAACGTTACAGCTGTTTTCGGAACACCCTGTATAAAAAAGTTGGCGTGAGAAAATCTCAAGCAAAAAAAAAAAAATCGACCTGTTCGAGCGTTTTTTCGAAAAGTGTTCTATTTATTTATTATTGAATTTATTCCATTTGGCTGATACACACTGCCCTTGTTTTATTGTACAGAGATGAGATATTAGATCTCTCTTGGTGACACATCCAACCCCACCCTCTTGTGGAACAGAATCGCAAAAGGGGTAATTGATTTAAACTCTTCGTCTGTCAGACTGTTTTTCTTCTCAACTCGCCATTGGCGGTTATTTGTAAAGCCCGTCAATCTCTGTAAAATAATGTTGAAAGCTGCATTTATTTTTCAGAAAAAAAAGGTAAATTCACATTCATTTATACTTACAAATGACAGGTTGTCAAGGCAACAGTAAAAAACAAAAAATTCACAATGCATAAAAAAGACGCATATTTGACGTTTGAAATAATCAATTAATTGTTCTGAACTTACATTGAGTTACTTCTATGTAAATATAAGCTTTTGCAGTTTTAACTTTGGAGTTTCTTCTTAAAGCTTTTGCAGTTTTTACGTTTGGGATACCTTTATAAACTTTTGCAGTTTCTACCTGTTTTTGGCTGAAAAATGAACGCGGCAACAGCTTTCAACAGAAACAGACTTAACGGTTTTTTATGCAACAGTTAGTTCAATGAATGGTGAGGATAGGTGTTGCTTTAAGCCGTAGAGCAAATATGGGTTTGCCGGCTGCTCCAATAAATTAGGCAACACGGATATGCGTTAATTGCAACTTGTCAATTAATAACAAAGTAGAAGTGATTGAAAATTATCCTAGTAATTTGAGACTAAATGTCATGGTATCTTGTTTGTACCATTTGTGACCGTCAACCTGCTGATCTTAAAAGACTGTAAAATAAATGCCGGGCTTTTATTTTTGCTGATCAAAATATTTACGCTCCCGAGAACATTCGTGTATGCCAGCACCATTTGAACGAAGACGCATGATTTTACGGCAGCTTCTCCCTGGTCTGTGCTACATTAACACGCCTATTAACATCAATGGAAGTCAAAGGCAAATTTTTCTACAGGGTCGAGAGGCTTGACAAGTTACAGCCAATGGAGATTTGAGCACGAAAGCAGTCTGTCGGACGATGAATTTAAAGTAGCAAGTTTGATATCAAAACAAGATTTTCTATATTTTTATGGCTTTTGCGAATCTGTTCCACAGGAGAGTGAAGCCTGAGGTTTCGGATGAATTTCTAAAATTTATTTTTTTACCAATCGCGACAGGCTGTAAGCATGTCCATAGAAAAGGTTAGCTGGTATCTTGGCATTCGACTTTTGGAGCAAACATTTACAAGCTGTTCGCCAGACCTACAGCTCACATAAAGGATATCATTTAGTGAAACCTATACTAGTTGTTGCGCCCGATGGACACATCCTAACTGTACTGGGTCCATACTTTGGCGATGTCAGAAACAATGATGCTGCAACGTTGCAAGACGAATTTTTAAACGACGTACAAGGATTGAGGAACTTTTTTTATGAAGGTGATATTTGAGTCGTGGGTAGGGGTTACAGGGATGCTACCCCACTCCTCGATCAGTTGGGAATCGAACACCGAATGCCTGTAACAATTCGACAAGGGCAATTACAGCTGTCTGTGGAAGAGGCAAATAGATGCCGTATGGTTACAAAAACGCGGTGGATAATAGAAGCTCTTTAAATCTATTTTTAAATTCTTCGATCACAGAATTTCTACTACCTATGCAGTTCACCTCAAAAATCTACATACATAGTGACAATTTGAAAAGTAGCAATCGGGAATATCTCTTAGACAAAAAGTACTAGCAGGAAGATCTTAAATACGTATCGGGAGATTGGAGGAAAACCAAAATGAGACACTTCTTGAGTCAAGGCTTAGCTCTTAGGGGGTAGCTACCCTAACTTATTTGTTTTTTAACAAGAACCTTGTGTTGCACATCGTCGATAGCTCATTACTATCCCTCTACACTCCTACAGAAAAATCTTAAATCGTAAGATTAGTTTTTGAGATATCGGTGTTTGAAAGTAAGCACATTGGGAAGACTAGTAATTTTGACTATCTCATAGACAAAAAAATTCTGTCATAAAAGTCTCGAATACACATCGGCGAAACCAAATAATGTGTTTATCGTAATTCTCTTCGCTTTTGCACGTCTCTGAAGACGAATAAAAAATCTTTCAACTGAGCTTTCACACAGGGTAAGCTGTCATTTTGTAAAAATTATTAGGAGCAGCTAGCCCCCAAGACAAGAGAGGTGTGGGTTAGGCAATAAACACATTCGGTTTCCTCGATGTGTATTTGAGACTTTTATGACAGAATTGTTTTGTCCAAGATATAGCCAAAATTACTAGTTTTCAAAATATGCTTACTCTTGAACACCGATATCTCAAAAACTAATCGTTCGATTCAAGATTTTGCTATATGACTGTAAAGAGATAGCAACGAACCATCAAACGATACGTGCAACAAAAGGTAGGTTCGTATTTGAAAAAAAAGGGTTAGGGTAGCTACCCCCTAAGGGGTGAGGTGGAGTGACTCGAAAAGTGCCTCATTTTGGTTCCCTCTTCAATAACCCGATACGTATTTGAGATCTTCCTGATAGTATTTTTTGTCTAAGAGATATTCCCGATTGCTACTTTTCAAATTGTCACCCTGTATATGCGCTGGAATTCTTAACCGGTATTTTCCACCAATTGCCATTCGGGCAAATGCTGAGCTGGCCCAAGAAATTCTTCAAAGAGCCAATCGACCAAATGCGATGAAAGATCGCGTTGAAAATCAGCAATTACAACAAAGACGTGGCAGGTGGGTTCCACTAAATCATGAACACATTCCAAACTTTTAGTTTGGAATATCTACGAGACCTCACAGTTGGTACGTAGCACATCAATTTAGCCGCTTCATATATCCAAGAGACAAGAGAGAGAGAAAGGCAGACAGAAATACATGTTGATGACAAGAATGATATTGAAGGTGTGATAAGGGTGAGGATATATCCAAGATTTCGAAACGTCACAAAATATCAATTGTGGATTCAATACGATAATGTCGAAATTGTTGCATATTACTGCACATGTAAATCTGGAGCACAAACCGTAGGGACATGTGCACATGTAGGAAGCGTCGCGTGGTTCTTGGGTTATGCCAGACATGAAAATGTCTGGATACTGGATAACATTGGATAACATTTTAGATGCGCATCGCAGAAACGAAAGCCAAATGGATATCCAGTAGTTCAAAAAATAGTTGTTGTGAATAGGTAATTACTTGTGGCGGAAAGTTCGACCTAGTGTGTTACAACTCAACAGCAGAACAAGAACTTTGGAAATCCCCTGGATGCAACCTGAAATGTCAAAAACTTTAAAAAATATATATTTTTTGCAACCGTTAACCTGTTGCCACAAATCACCACTACTTTTGAAAAAGTGTACAAAAATAATATTAGCCTGCTAATCAGTGGTTATATTTTATTATTATTGAAAATATTTTCCGTTGCGTAATTGCCAACTAGATAAAAGAAAATCAACAAGTATCTTGTCCCAATAGGTAGTTAACGGGTCTTCAAAAAAAAACCAATCGAAGATTGCTTTGATTACGAAAACGTACGTCGCATTACTGTTTCTTTATTGGTCAGGATTTTTGACATGACATTTTGACATTAAAGTTCATTGACAAAATTAAAAAAAAATATTCCTAAGACATACGTTTGAAAAACCATAGCAATCTTTCATTGTTTTTGAAAAACACATTTTTAGAATTATGTAACTAGAATAGGGATATTTTATGTAATAATTTTGTTACTACTACATTGTTATACATTTTTTATTATTGTTGTAAAAACTTTTAAACTGGAGTTTCTGTAAATAAATAAATTGAAAGGTAATTGTATCATATTTTCATTCAACTAAGTAGGATTAAGTCAATTTTTGTACATATTATTATATAAATTGATACCTAGCTATACCAGGTGGGGCACGAAAAACTCTCCACCCAGGTTTTCTCAGGTGTTAGGTGTTTAATCAAAAATCGCTCAGACACGTCAATTTTTGTTTTTTGGGGGACACATTTTATTGGTATTTTCACCCCCTACTCGTGAATCCCTAAGTGGGGGTAATAGGTACCCCCAAAATTTCAAATGGAAAGAGGGGTCGAGTGATATGTCATTTGGTAGCCATTTTCATTGAAATTATATCCCCGAAGTTTTGAGCTGCTACTATTAACCCTGCCGAAATGGCGGAATGTCAAAGTTAGGATAAATGCTTTTTTTCGTTAATCTAAGCTGTATATTTTTTACCTGCCACGCCTATGCGTAGGTAACAGGTAAACACCACACAGCATTTTTCCTAACTTTGGCAAGCCGCCATTTCGACAGGGTAGATAGTAGCAACTTGAAACTTCGGAGATATAATCTTAATGAAAATATCTATCAAATGACGTATCACTCGACCCCCCTTTTCATTTGAAATTTTGTGGGTACCTGTCACCCCCACTTAGGGGTTCACAGGTAGGGGATGAAAATACCAATAGAATGTGTCCCCCCGAAAACAAAAATTGACGTGTCTGAGCGATTTTTGATTAAACACTTAACACCTGAGAAAACCTGGGTGGAAAGTTTTACGTGCCCCACCCGGTATATTGCATTTGTAATGTATATTGTACCTATAAACCTGGAACCATTATCAATTTTAATAAACTTTTAAATAAAATTAAATGTTATATGTTGTTATTTTTTTATTTATAGTTACATGTCTCTTTTGAATGCATCAGCTTTAAAATTCTAATGTGAAGTACCTAATTATTAGTTCACCGACCACGGTTAAACCCTCAGGGCCAAGCAAGATGGCCAAGATGGGTGAATTCGAAATTGGTACATTTTCTGTTTAGGACCAAATTTTAGGAGACGCCCCAATAAAAACCGAAATTCGGGTTTTTATTGGGGCGGTTTTAGGAAATGGCACAATTTTAATTAATTACATCCCAGCTATATATTTTTAAATAAATAAAATAAAATTACACTTTTTTTACATTTCAAAAATAAGGTTAAATTCATAGAGAATAGAGATCGATGGATTATCGAATCCTTATCGATATGCATGGGCGCCGCCAGGATTAGTTTCAGGGAGGTGCATACGGGCAGTAACGGCACGTGGATTGTTATATTAGTTCAAATTACTAATTCAAGAAGGTGAATGCCCGACGCAGGAGCTGCCGGAGGCACGCCCAAAAACGGTTATTTTGAGTTTTCAGAAAAATATTTTTTCTAGGTGATTAAGTAAATCATATGATGTTTTCACCTCGGTGGAGAGTGGCACGGGCAGTGGCGGATCTAGGGACGAGTGGCCCTCAGGGCAAAATATATTTGGGGGCCCCTAGGCCTTACCTATCCCTTGAGCAGTGGCGCACCCAGAAAATATGTTTGGAGAATGGGGGAACCCTACAAAGGTTGTGGCTTGTGTCTAAAAATCTAAATAAAAAATTGACGTGTCAGGGTGCTACGCTATGATATCAAATTTTTATATACGTAAAAATACAGTTTTGGACGGGCGGCCTAGGGAGGGGGGCCCTGGACCGATGCCCCCCTCTGGGTGCGCCACTGCCCTTGAGTGTCACGTAAAAAGTAGGAAAATAAAAATGCGGCCTGGAAATAGTGATAATCAAATCACAATATATGGGCTATGGACTGTTGGGTCGGCCTGTGTTCTCGGAATTATGGTCGGATATATTCGGAATACTTCGGAGGCACGCTAAGCGTTGCCAGATGCTCTCAACCACAAAAACGAATATTATTAGGCATGGGCGGTATGGTAAATGATATTTCAGAAGATAAGAATAGAGTTCTTATTGAATGTAGCTTAATTAAAATGTTATTATATTTGTTTTGCATGTATGAAATTTTTTTCTACATATTCGAAATTTTCCGCAGCATCGTAGGGCCCTTTTGGACCGTGGGCCCCTGGGCGGCGCTCGGAACTGCCCGGTGATATGTCCGCCCTTGGGCACGGGCTTCTCGCAATTTAATACATTTTTCGGGCTATCAAATCGTGGAAGTTAAGGAAATTTATATCAGTAAACTGGAATTTGAGTAAATTCGAAATGCCCGCCATTCTACAGATTGATGGCGCGCAAAATAAAAATAAAATAACCCAATCTGAGCCAGAAGTGAACCGTGGAATGCTGGGAACAAAGAGTGCGAGGGGGCCATCGTTTGTCTTTCAATGTATTTCTGACAGGGGGGTGCGAGTGCACCCCCTTGCACCCTGCTGCCGGCACCCATGTCGATATGTCACTTTGGGAAGACAACGAGTGGAGAAATTTCGTGAAATCAACAACCGCATGGTAACACTGGAAGAAAGCTGCCAATAGAAAATCTAGGCGCGTGACGTCACCATCCTAAGAATTTTTGGCCTCCAACCATTAGTTAAAACGTGGTTAAATAGTTTTTTTCTATATTGGGAATAAAAAAACTTCTTTGGTTCTTTGGCTACAACTTTATCACTTACTATACCGGGTGCCCACGAGATCACTTTCCGGCTGCCATTTTTTTATTTGTTCATTGATATCAACGAAACTTGGTAGGCTCGATTTTCTAACAAAATGCCATTTTTGTGCATTCATGAAAAGTTTTCCTGACTTCCGGTTTCACCGGAAATTACCGATACTTCCGATTTTCAAATGGCACACCCTGTATATTTTTTGTTTTTTTGATTCTACAGATCGTTTTACGTCCTAATGTACCACTTTTAAATCGAACTTTGTCCAAACTTCGTTTTCAAATTAAATTTTAAGTAGAAAAAAAATAATAACCTACATACCTAATAAAACAAAAAAATTTTAACGAAAATTAAGAAAAATGTCATAGTGTATTATATCGTTGGATTCGCTTCAAAATACTGCATTTAGTAATGTTATGAAAGTGATATGTTCCTATTCTAGTTTTTGAGCTAGGGCAAAAGTACTAAAATAATGAAGTTCACAGCCCTCTATCAAAAAAGTTTACAAAGATAAAATTGAGTTTGTATTTTTCTGAAATTAAGTAAAGTATGTAGAGTCATTTTAGGATGATCATGGCACTCTAGCGAAAAAAATCAAATTTAATTTAAAAACAAAATTTGGACAAAACTTGATTCAAAAGTGGTGCATTAGGACGTAAAACGATCTGTAGATTCCGAAGAACAGAAAATCTACAGGGTGTGCCATTTAAAAATTAAAAGTTCCGGTCATTTCCGGTGAAACCGGAAGTCAACAAAACTTGTCAATAATGTATAAAAATGGCGTTTCGTAAGAATATCAACCCTATCAAGTTTCGTTGATATCGATAGAAAAATAAAAAAATGGCAGCCGGAAAGTGATCTCGTGGGCACCCGGTATACATCCATCTTCAACAACAAAAAAGTTTTGTCAATCGAGTGTTTCTGGCTGCAATTTTAACAATTATCGTGTCACTAACTTTAAAAAAATATGTTATGGCGACTCGTAATTTTTTTTCCACATTTCTGTGAGTCAAGGTCTAAATTGGCTCTCCCAAAAACTTCAATTTAATCGGACTAAAACGAAGGGAGATACAGGGTGTCGAGTAAAAATTTAGAAAAATCCATAAAATTGGATATTTTTTGGAAAATGCCGATTTTAACCAGCTTCGCAATTCCAGATTGACCAGCGAACTCCAGAATCAGATCCGCCAGGTCAATTTATATAAGAATTTTTTTTTTTTTTTGGTGGTTGTTCGCGATGTGTTATAGAGGGTCCTAAAAACGCATCGTAGAGGTCCCTCGTTCTCTGACTACGAAATGTAGTTGCAAGTATCGATTCTAATTCTAGACTGAAGAAAATAATTTATAATATTTAAAATGAAAACTTTACTATAGTTGCAAATTGAGTAATAATTAAACTATTAAAATGTAGACAATGCTTAATGTGTAGCAAGTCGGAAGTGGGTCAATCGGGTCAAGCGCCTGAGCTTGAACGCGTGTGTATATACAGGGTGTAGAAATCCTCCCTTCTCAGAATGAAGCTCCTCCTAGCAGCTTCTTTAGTGTTTCTATTTCTTGATCGGTTTCGGCATCTGTAAAGGTTGGTGCTTTGGCCTCCTTCTTCATAAAGTAGTGGAGATTTTTCTGTACAAAAGTCTTACTGCAATAAATTAGAATTAGGATTAGAACAATGTACAGGAATTCGGTCCATAAACTGGGCGTATAAAGGTCTTCAGCGTGTTTCATCTTCATGTGGTTAATGGGCAGTTCCTCGAGACTCAATGTTTTCAATTGTATGCTGAATTCTGAAGTATTTTGCTTTTGCATCGAGAACTTAGGAATGTTGAATAGCAGAGGACTTCCATAGGTTTTCTCTAAAAAGTTCAATATGTTGCCTCTAAATAATATTTCGCAAGGGCCATTTACGATCAAAAAGATTCCTTTTAACTCCTTGGACTTTTTTCTATTCTCACATGTCATGTAGATTTTCTCGGCCTTTGGAAATACAGCAAGATATTGGTTTAAATCTGTAATAATTTTGACATGGTTCTCGGATATGTCTAGTGTGGTGAATGTGCATTTTTCGGTTTTCTCCAGGAACATGATTTCTTTTACAGTCCTAGCGGTACCTCAAAAAATCTTGCAAATTGTGGTAAAAGGAACAAACTTGGTAAAGATGTTTTCAAGACAAAAATAAAACATTTTGCCCGCAGCAACCATCTCATGTGGGCCCATTCATGGGTCCTTGGTGGGCCCATAGTGGGTCATAATTTGGAAGAAAAACTATCGACCAATTCCATGGGAGACGGAGGCTGACAATCGATATTATGTGCTTGGCCTCATATATGGCCAGCTTGATAGGATGCCCTTTTAATATACTCTTTTAGTGCTGAAGAGGACGAAGGAGTTAATGTGACAGGACAAAACATCTCCTTCCTTGCTTTATCAATACTTGTTGAATCAACATAAATTAGAAATTTCAACATAAATTTTAATTTAATCTGAAATTTCTACATCATTATAAAATCCACAATTTATTAGGAAATAAGGCAAGGTAATTAAACCCATCGCAAACCTTGCCCAAAGTTACTAAAAAACCACGAATCGATGTTCACGGGTTTTTCACCTTAATTTCCGTTATGATACCGCGTAGCGCCAGTGTTTTAGATACAAAGTCAACACACCTTTAATTGTTATTAAGTTATGAAAAATATTGTAATTAATTATTATTAGTTATGATAAATATTGTTAGGTTCAAATTGAAATATTTAATATAAATAAGAATCAATTTGAATAATAAAGCCAGTATCAAACAATAATAGTTTCTACTCATTTAATTACACAAAGTAGCCATTTGTGATAATTATCCCCAAAGTTCTTCCCTAAGGGCTTTGTAGTCGTTATCTTGGTTCAAGATAACTAGTGACTTTCAGGCAATAATTCCTGGACGTCACGCACAGAGATACGGACCTTGGAGGCCTTACAACCCTCTAGTGAACTACACAAAGGGCCCAACTCTGTTCAATACTCGTAGTGCATGATTGAGGATCATACATTTTAACTGTGAATTCTTCAAGCGCTTGTATATTCATTTCAAAGAGTTGTTCCTGAAGAAGGAAAGGCTGTACTAGCTTTGAAAATGCGGCACGCGCTTCTTTTCCCTTTAGAACTAAAAAAAAAATAGTCACACCCTGTGAAGGCGTGAAATCCACGGAGAGCTGCAGCCTTTCCTACTCCCGAAGCATTCGCTATATTGTGAACTGCTTATGTATAGTTGAAATCACGATAGAAAGTGAAGTTGACAGTTCGCGTTGACATTTCAAGTAACTTTTTCTTTAGGTTGCCAGCATGCGTTAGCGCTTCGATTCCGTCAGCTGGGATTAACGACAGGGTCGTATTTAGAAAAGTTATATACATTTCAGAATATTTTTTTTTTTCAATTTCTTCAAAGGCAATTAAGTTATTAAAATCCAAAATTCCAAAAATTAGAGTCCAAAGTAAACACTTATAAAAAGAGTAAACACCTAAATCCAAACTAAAACCACGTTTGAAACGCAACACCGAAACACAAAGGCACAGAACACTACATAAAAAACCAAAAAACTGATTGCGAATATACCAAATCAAAAAATAATGCAGAAAACGGCAAAAAACTGGAACGATTTTACATAAAAATTCGAAATTTAAAGACCCGCATCTGATATTTTTATATGTCATATCGAAATGTCATGTATCATTATTTGATAGTTGACAGATAAAGGGACAGATCTGGGGATTTTATTTACTTTCAACTGGTGAAAATAACGGTCAAAATTCAAAGTCTATCATGAATTCAACTCAGTGGCGGCTCGTGGCCTAAAAATTTGGAGGTTCTGCCGCCCTAGTGGCGTATTCATTTGGGATAGGGTGACGACCACCGGAAACAGAATCTTTTTTCGGTTGCCAGGGCCACGCTCAAAAAGGTTCATTTCTGTTCTTCAAAAAAATTATTTATTGTAACTGTTGATGAATAAAAAAACTCTTGATTTGTTCAATTCGCTTAATAATTGATAAGTTCTTTTTATCTGTGCTACAGAAAAATGTCAAGAATTTTTTAAAAATTATTCACAAACAACAATAAAAACTTTACTAAACCATTGTTTATATTGTCGTTTGTTAATTTTAATAAAATCCCTAGATATTAATTTTTGTATAGCCCAGATAAGAAGGATTCATCAATTTTAATTGATGGAATTACTAGATCGTAGAATTAACTGAATAAAGAAAAAAAATCCGATCCTATTTTTCCCAAAAAAAGATAATTAAAAAACAACGCACACAACAAATATGACCGACAATTTCAACAGCACCCTTTCCCGCTTGTCCGTCTTCTCGTAAAAACAATAAAATTGCATGAAATACGCGGACACGCGACCCGAGTTGGGCTGGAAATCTTGCAGCTCAATTTCCGCCTAAATTTCGGTATCTAAACCCAGGACCAAGTGCGGCGCGGGGCGATGGAAAGGGATCATAGGCGAGCACAGAACTCGGAAGTGGCCCAGCTATGTTATGTTTTACGCGAAAACTGTATTATTAACTTACCATGGCGGGCCGAATGTAGCGTTCGGCGGCGCCCGTCCCGCTCAAAGATAAAAGATATTCGAGGCAGCGTGGATCGAAAGCTCGAAAAGTAATATGAAAATTTTGGGGGTTCTGCAGCTCTGTAGCCCTTATGCACCAGCCGCCTCTCATTCAACTATAGCTTCGCTTGGATTCAACACCAAACTGAATCCACAGTTCTTAGACCATAAGTTGACAGCGAATGGTAAAATGACACAGCAATAACTAATACATCAGTATCTGAACAGCGAATAGTAACCGATGAGGTACCGAGATTAACCATATCTTAAATGTGTGAAATTATTCTACCATCGGCTTCTTCCATGCTCTTGCAACTCCTATTGCTAAGATTGGTCTGTTCACAATTAGCTTGAATCACTGTCTTCACGTTAGTAACAAGGTGAACTTCATGTATAACTTTTAGAAGGGTTATAGCAAGATTTTCTACACATGGCTTTATGTCATTGTAAACGCTATCTGTTTGACATAAATAAAGAGAAGATTTGCGTGAACCTGGCTAACCACAAAGAAAACATTTTTCTTCCATAAGATTAATCATTGGTCTCTTACTTCTTGTGCTCCTTTTTTCAGAAGAACTAGCTTCAGGTTGCTCGATTTCTGCCGAAGTATGGCTTAAAGCTGAATCATTTAAAACTTTTTTGAACTTGTCACCAACATATTTAACGGAACAGGATTTGTGCCATTTGGCTTTGTTTGTTTGGAAGGTTGCTTTTATACCATCACCTTTACCTAATATATCGACAAGGTACCCAGCATCCAATCTCTATTGGTAAGGCCGTAGCTGTTGTAAATGACTAGGTGAAGACTTGTAGTTTGAATTCCGAGCTGAGACAATTGGATTGTTCGCAGAACACAGTAATTTACCTGATTTTTTTTTGACAAAAACAGCATGCGTCCCAATTTATTTTCGGTACAGCGTACAGCTCTCAATGCAACTGGCGCTACCAATACCAACTTGTGTTTATCCATCACCAACAAATCCTACGCAATAAGACATTTTAAATAAAAAGTCGTTGCTGACCTATCAAAAGGACCTAAATTTTAAAATGAAAATTATCCCAAAAAAAGCCAAACCTTTTGAAAACATCATATTATAACTCGAAAATAGGAATTTCGTGTTTAATTAATTTAAAAAGACGTTTTTCGCGTTCAGATTGGTGACTAATTGCCAATTTTAAAATTATGACCCCACTACGGGCCCAAGTGACTTCTCATGTGGACCCACATGAGAATTATGATGGGTGCTGCGGGCAAAAAGTTTAATTTTTGTCCTAAAAACCAAGTTTTTTGCTTTTATCACAATTTGCAGGATTTTCCCAAATATTGAGGTGTACCGCTAGCACTATTTCACAAGATGCGTCAGAGTTTGCGACTAGCTAACTGGAGCAATGGTATGATTTACTTTTGGTACATGCCACTCAAGAGTTTTATCAGGTTGTCAGATTTTAAAATAAATATATCGAATATTAGGAACTATGCTAGCGAATTCTGATTCATATGAAGTAGGAATTGGCAGGAGATGAAATAGGTTAAATTTAGTCTTAAAATCCATTGGTATTGACAGGAAATAAATGATCTTATTTGCCCCTTTTTTACAATCAATTTTCTAGTATGTTTGTTACATGTGAATTACGTGCAGGAAGCATGTAACATTTGTGAGCGAATAAATTCAGCATTTCCTTATCATTTGTACCAGATTCGTAGAGGCTTTTCATTCGACTTAATTTTCTGACGCGTAGATGGTGGTGCCATCTATGTGGGCACCCGTGTGGTATGGTAGCAATTATTAAATTATTACACTAGAGGGCGCAATTTTCATTTAAATTTGACACACCGGTTAGTACCAACAATTTCCGTGACTACCTGGAGAGGAAGCGCTGTATCCGTACTTACTTGGCCCGTATGAAATCGATTCTCGCCCCTTTTTGAATTGTTTTGTTGAGCTGAATGGTCGATTGGCTGAAAGTGCTGATCGCCATCTTTTCGAGGCAACCGGCTGAAAAAAGTACCTTATCGGCCTTTGGGCGTTGCCTTGTTTAACGAATTAAAGTTGCGTGAGGCAATAATCTGTCGATATAAAAAAAAAATCGAATCAAAAAGTCTTGTGATTACGATTTAATTTAAGTTTGAATTTCAACCCAAAAACATGGTAAGCTCTTTCAAGTTTTATAAGTAATAGCTTTTCAAGGAATGCATTATTACTTAGGATCTTTCAGATGGCCGATTTTCCCAACAAGTCCATTCCAAAAAGGCCACATTTTCAAATCAACACCATTTCCGTGGAGCTTGATATTTAGCCTTTGAAGGGCTTCCTACCCTTCTAGAATCCAGACCCCCACAGGTCGATACGTCCGCCCCACCTTTGACGACGAGTATAGTCCTTTTTCTGCCTGGATTCTGGGCTGGAATCCACTAGTTCCATGTGTGGCCCCTTTCGTGCAGATATCGAGAAGGGATGGTTTCCGGATCTGCCTTATGTTGGGATGAAGGCTTCTGGTTTCACTAATAACTCTTACCTTATATCTTTTATTTCATAAAATCAGTTTCACAGTCGATTAACAAAGTTATGATAATTATTTTTTTTATTATATGACACATACAAATTATTCTTGAGACAATGGCGAAAAAAATGGTTCTTAGTTTATTGATTTTACTATGTTAGCATAACTTCTATTATTGCCTTATATTTTATCAATTTTATTAATAAGTAATCTGAATAAGGGTAAAGGTTGGACAACATGTTCTGAATTTGAATTCTTGAATAATAGCTTGCCGTCGAAAATTGAACAATTTTAAACCCAAACTCCTATAACTTATATATTGGAGGATTTCCTCCAAGTCGACCATTTGACTTATAGCCCAACCTTTGATTTTTTTTTACAGGTTCAACTTGTTTTTTTTTTAATCTATTTTTTTGCAGAGATTGACCATATTTATTAATAGAATTTTTTAATCATTCAATTTTTTTAATTAGTTTTCTGGAAACGTAAATCTTTATATTTTCCTTTCAAATTGATGATATTGGTGGCTAATGTTAATGAATTTATGAGACAAGTTTATTGAGGTACAATTTGTTGTTATGCTATTATTATCATTATTATTATGATTATTATTTTATGAGCTTAAATATTCCGATTAAAAGTTAACCTCTTTTATTTTGATTAAGTGTAAGGTGTCTTAACAACAATAGTTGATCTTATATTTTGGAATAAACCAATACTGAATTGTTTACTGACTGTGAAATATACACTATTTTAACTTAAAATTTTACTTAATTGTTTTATTGGTTTACCCATAGGTCGAGAATTGAGTTGTGTGCATTATTTATTTATTTATTTTTCCGGATTACCAATTATCGGTTGCTAATTATTTTCTAGCTGTGTTTCTAAATTTTCACACTTCCATATTTTATGCAATTTTATATATATATATATATATATATATATATATATATATATATATATATATATATATATATATATATATATATATATATATATATATATATATATATATATATATATATATATATATATATATATATATATATATATATATATATATATATATATATATATATATATATATATATATATATATATATATATATATATATATATATATATATATATATATATATATATATATATATACTTTATTTTTGCTGCATTCCCCAAACCGATTCCCAAATTGTCTTCGAACTAGTCAGCAACGACGTCCAATCTTCTTATCAGATATGGGGTTCTACCAGACCATCAAGACTTTCTCTGGCAGGGAGGCAGTTGAGCAACTTGAGACTTGGTCAGGTACAAAGAGAAAGTTGGCTAGAGAGTGCAATAGGAGAAGTTTCCTTTTGCAGTGCAGAAAGCTGGGGTTGAGGCCTGTTCACATCATGGCGTCTACCAGACTAGTGTTGTTGAGTAGGTCTGCTAGTGACGTCACATCAAATGTGTATCTGCTAATAATGGAACATAGCGTTGTATACCTAACCTAACTTTATAATGACATGTGTCTTAAATCATAATTCAACAGGTGGTCTTGACAGTCAGCTGTTTCCGGTTGACATTTTCAAAAATAATTAAAGAAAATTCCAAATTACATATTTGATGGATGATCCTCAGACTCATAAGATATATTGTAAAAGTCTCTCTCTGTAACTGTTTTAATATTTTAATATGTTGTATTGTCCCCATTTACACAATCCATCTTTTCCCTCAACATTTTTTAACGTGTATTATGTATTAGTGACTGAAAATTAAGTTCTCACTGTCCTCGATGCTGATGAAACAGATCAATAACACAACATTTATCTTTAATCTCAACAAAGATGTAAGTTACATTCAAATATTGTTTTATTGTCTTTAACTTATATATTGATCCATAGTCTCCCTGATGATGATAATAAATATTATCGAAAGCTCGGATAAACTTTAAAGAGTATACTTTATTTTTGCTGCATTCCCCAAACCGATTCCCAAATTGTCTTCGAACTTGTCAACAACGACGTCCAATCTATATATATATATATATATATTTATATATATATATATATTTTAATTCAGTGGGCCCTTGCCATACTGTACTTATTAAAAACTATCAACCCACACCTAATTTTTTTTTTTTGCTGAGCAAACCGAGCATATTATGAGCTTCTGGTTAATTCATTACCAAAAGGGGTTACAGTGACCATGGATGGCGGCAGTTTCGGTGGCACGGCACTCTGCGCACCAGCTGGAGGCCTACGGCAGGGTTTAGATTGCTTTCCAAGGTTTGCGACATCGCGTCGTGATGTCATTCTTGAAATGTCCGTTGACTCTACATCGTCCAGGGAATATCGCCAGGATGATGGAGGAATTGGATGGAACGGTATTATTGGGTCAGAATTGCATCATTTGAGTAGTCTAGAATTTGGAATCTGATAGTTGTTCGATTTGAGTAGCAGCCATTTTGTTGGTACCTCACGAGTTTCAAGTATATTGTAAATATAGCTTCAAGGTTGGGGTTATTTTTTTGAAACCTTCTCGAATCTAGGTGGTAGGTTGAGTGGATCTCTCGGCCCTTTTCTTTCTCGAACCTTCGTGGAATTGAGGTCTTATGGCCTTATGCCTTTAGAAGATTGTTGAAATTGAATTGACTCTCCCGAAAGGGGAATATCCTTCTCACGGGCAATAAAAAAGTGGCGTAACACTTAACGAAATTGTAGTAGTCACCAGGGTGAGCTAGGCTCAGTTTTTGTACGGAAAATTGGAAGTTGCTGGTTGCTGGCCACGTGCGGACAAGTCCGGAACAGGTGCCATTTCCTCATCCAGGGGGTAGAGAGCATATTTGTTGGTGTGTTAACCCTAAATATTAGGTAATTATAGTTGATTTCATTATTTCCAGGTTTTTATATCTAGATTTTTCCATTCGTTCCACGTGTAGCGTTTTTTTTCCTTCTATAAAAAGTGCTTAGGTTGCTAGCGTTTGTGCTAATACAAGTTCTCTTATCTGGGGATTAAAATTAATAAATTTGCATATAGTTTTTTCTAAGATTTGATTATTAATAGTGAGTCCGTGAGAGCAGCAAGGGGTTTTGGGGCCATGGAAAAATCTTAGGTGTCTGGATTTCCAGAAGGGGTTGTCTGAGTACTGAGGACTTGTTATCTCTTCTAGGGTTTTTGTTAAGGGCGTAGTCCCTGGAAGATTGAATCCTGTTGGAGGTTGTATTACTCGTCAAGTTTTGACGAACACCATGGTAGGGTGTGACTACCCGATGCCTCCTGGGCGTCCCTGTCGGATGGGCTTCCTGGCTGTGCGTTAGTCTGTGGGGTACCCAAGAGCTGGTAATGGAGAGCTAAGTGGTTAATTGTAGCTTTAGTAATCTGTTTTTCTATTATTAGTTTTTTCTTCTCTTTTATCTTTCAAGTGTAACAATGATCTAACGGTTTTTGTCTCTTGCCGGTTCTAAATGGGTATGATGCAGTTTACCTTTTCATTATTCAATTTTTTTAAGGGAATAAACTTTTCTTTTTTGATTTTAAGTATATTACAATTTTTCTGATCATGGTTTTAAAGTTAAAGTGAGCGTTAGCTTTTGGAGACTCTGGTTACTAATTAATTTTAACACCAGTCCATAGGGCCTATTGATCTATTACATATTTTTTTTTTATTGAAATGACTTATACTTTTGACACCGTACTTGTACTCTAAGTGTTTTTGTACAACTGCGTCAACGTTTACCATGGTACACGGGGGATGGGACAGTTCGGCACAGCCGTAGCCGGTTCGGCGTGAGGAGGGTTCGGCGCCGAAACGATTCGGCGCCGGGATGGTTTGGCGCCTACATATTATTTTGACTCACTATTTAAAATTAATAATAATTTAATATTACAAGTGTTTAAGGTTGATGTAAAAGCCCAATTTACTAATTTGAGTCCAGGTTTCCGTGAAGTAAATGTAACGCCTTCTATATGATTAGTTTTTTATTCATTTGCTATTGTTTGCTAGTTAGCTAGTTTTTAATGCCCAGATCTTGGCATTTATTTCCCCTTCTGTTATCTATATATATAAAACACAGTTGTGTTGGTATTTGAGCACTTATAACTCGAGAACTGCTGGACTGATTTTTATGATTTTTGCTTTATTGGATTTGTCTTTATCCATCCTAGAATAATAAATCGAAAAAATCCAAAAAAAAAAACAAAAAAAAAATATCTATTTTACTTATTTATGAAAAAAACTCACTAAGCCCGCATACGGCGCCATCTCTTATAACCGATACCAAGTTTACCGTCACATTTTCATTGCAAACCATGTGGATTTTATTGTCACACACTTTGCACAAAAACAATTTGAGGAAAGCACTTTATTTTTAATTGTTCTTCACAGTAAAAATGTCCAAAAATAAATAGAATGACAATGTTTTAATTGTGTATTTTATTTTGTTGTTGGTTCGTTCATTCCGAAAGAGCGCGAACTGGTCTACCTGTCATTTCTTGACGCTTGACCATTGACGTTCTGTGGCTAAGTTCCGTTTCTCCTCTTAGGCATCCCTTGACAGCCGTGTTCCGTGCCGACTGTTCGGAGTGCTCCGGACGGCTGGTGTCGAGTGGCAGAGAGCCAGGTTATGAGTCCGCCACAACCATTTTATATACGGCGCCATATATGATAGGTACCTAGAACGAAGCTCGCCGTTGCGCGGCAATTTCATTGCAGATACAGTAGAACAGAATAATGCTAAGGAACTGGATCTATTCTGAACAGAACTATTCCACTATTCCGATCAGATAAAGTGGTGCAGAAAGAGTAGATCAGATAGAATAGTGCAGATAGAGTAGAACAGATGGAGTATTGCAGTGCATGTAGTGCAGATAAAATGAAACAGGGCTGCGCTGGAGATTTTTTTTGTTTTTTTTACATTTTTTGAACATTCCTGTGCCTGAGTTTATTTATTTGGTGGTACACTTTATAAGAATAATGCCCACAAGATGCCTAAAAAGGGATGATGTAAAATTTTAATTTTAGGTGACTTCTGATCCAGAGAGTAAAAATTAATTTTCTTCGACCAAAGCCAAATTCACCATCGAAAAAAACTGAATTTAATTCAGTTAATAGATACGTTAACACAAAATTTAATAGGTATTTAATAATTCAGAGGAGGTACGAAGTTCGCCGGGTCAGCTAGTTGTTAATAAAACCAATAACCCTATATTATATTTTTCAACATGATGATGAACATAATAGGAATATTCTTTTTTTGTGTGAGGGGTTTGATCACGTACCCTTTCGTGCAAATATTTTAGTTTTAGTTTTTCGTCCATTTTCAATTATTGTAGGTACCGGTAATAAGTTCCTGTCAGCAGCTAGCCACGGGTACGTGATCAACCCTAGCATTTTTTTTTTACTGCAGATGCCCATCTATTTCCGTGAAAATAGTAAGTTAAGTATTCCAGGACATCGAGCACCTTCTAGTTTGGGTTTGCGGGTATTGTTTCAAACTAGTGACGCCCTGGACAATTGGTTCCCACTCCCACGACGAAGAGCTGGCGCGAGCATTTGTTGCGCAGGCCGCAGCTTAAGGGTTTTGTTTATTTGTTTATTTTGTTTTTTTTTGGTCTGACTTCCCTTGGCACTCGTTCCCTAGGTTTCCAAGGAAGTTCAAGCGTAACATTTTTTCGTATTTTATGTCAAATGCAAATTGATTTTTATAGTGATTTGAAAGTTTTTCTATTTTTTCAAATAACTGCCTAGATGTTATGATGCTTGGGTGCAAGGTATCTAGTTTACAGAAAGTAATGAAGTTTTCAATGTCCTGAAGCATGTTTGAGATATTATTATACAGAATAACCAACTGATTAAGCAGATCCTTTAAAAAAAAAAACATATGTGTGGTCAGAATTTTCTTGCATCATTTGACTCAATTGCACTATTCTTGATTGTAAAATAATTTCGTTGTGTTGAATATTTTTTATTGTTTTATTGAAATTTTCTACGATATCTATATTAAATGGATACTGCATATTCAATTGGTCTATAATATTCTCTTGATTACGTTCAAGGTTATTGAGGATTTTATGGAATCTTTTACCGTCATAAGCGTCCAGATTTCCTGTTACTCCTTTTATAATATAGCCTAACTAGTTAAATATTCCTCTTTTGCGTCTGAGGGTAGCATGTAAGTTAATATTGTCACTTTTTTGGCGAATGTAATTTTGGGTTATGTTTATAGTATTCTTATAGCTGCTGGTTTCACGAATCATGCTGCTATTTTTAAAAGCGTTCTTTAGGTTGTCAAATTGAATATTCAGGTTTTTAAACTCACTAAACGATGGTTCTAAATTGTATTGGTGTACGAAGATGTGCTCCGAACGTTGGGGTTTTGCGGGTCCTAGGTCGATTGGTAGAATTCCTGGGTTATGGGTGAGGTCTTTGATTTCTTGGCTTGGATGTGTGGATGAGGTGGATGGTCCTGGAAAGGATTGAAACGTGTAAGGTTTTTTCTTTGTCTGTTTAGGTTTGAGAGATGAATTCTTTCCTGAGTATTACCGTGTGTTTTATGAATTCTAGCCGTTTTCAGTGTTTTATTTATAGTTTTAATTTTTTCGGACCTAAATTTGTTTGCTGCTTTGCTCTGTTTTTGTTTATTTTGAACAGAAACTGTATCAGGAATAAAGGGCGTTTCTTCTCTTGTCTCATTTGTCTTTGAAATATTTTTTCCGTTGTGTTTTTGATAAAGAATTTTGACTTTATTGCCGTGATTAGATGTGTAGTCGTTTATAAGTTTTGTGTTTATTTCTAGATCGAAAGGGGAATTTATTCCCTAACGGCCAATTTCATAATAGAGAATTAAAAGTTACTTTAGCTAAATAGACTTTTAGGATAGGATTTTTCAACTTCAAATGGAGCTTCAAATTTAAAGTTTACTTTAAGTTGATTATGAAATTGGCCGTAAGTGTCCTGTGATTATCTTATAAGGCTTCAGCTTTGTTTCTGGTGATATTGTATTGTATGCTAAAAACGCGTAGTTTATTTTGCTCCCTATATCATCATTTTTGTACTCTTTTTGGTTTTTTAGAAGTCGAATATGCTCTATAATAATTGAATGGAATCTTTCGATTAGACCGTTGGATTCTGGATGTTGAGAACTTATAAAGTGTATGTTCATTTCGTGCATTTTCAATAATTCTTTTACAACGGAATTTTTTATTTCGAGTCTGTTGTTCGAAATAATTTGCTCTGTGATACAGTGATGAGTGAAAAAATTTATGAGATGTTTTGCTACTTCGATTCCTTGAGCTGCATCTAATTTGTACATTTGAGCGTATTTTGAAAATGAATCAATAATACTGAGAAATTTACAATTTTCAGGAGTTATGCTGTCAATGTGAATAATTTGGAAGGGTTTCGTAGCTGTTGGCGTTACATTGAGAGTCAATTTAAGGGGATGTCTATCGTATCTAGTTTTTTGACATAATTCGCATTCATTTATAACGGTTTGAATGGATTTCTGCTGGTTGGGCCAATAATAGTTTTTCTTTATACGCTGTAGAGATTCCTCGATTCCACGATGATTTCTTTTACCCTCATGGTGATTTCGTATAGTTTGAAGAATTTCATCTTCGTCGAGGACATCAATGAGTTTTTTGTTGCATTTTACCATCTGAATTTCTGAGTTTTGAAAATGGTTTTCTAATATTGAACAAAATTTTTCGTAGATTGGGTCTTCAAAGTATAGATAATATTTTTAATTCTTGGTAGAACCATTTCTTTGATATAGTTTATGATTTCTTTTTTAGCATTATTTTTTGAAAATTTCACATGAATTCTTTCTTTGCTTTCGTGCAACTTTATTTTAGATGTTGGTGCTGGCAAAAAGTTAACTTCTGAAATGATTATTTGGTGGTTTTCGACATTTACTTGGCCTTCGACTATTGGGATGCCTACAATGGGGTTTTCAACATCCGAGTGGATGGTTACGTCACTATCCTCTATAGCATTTATTATGTTATCAATGTCTCCTGGCTCAGCGATTATTGATGCAATTTCCTGTTCATTTTGTTGTGGAGGATTTTTCCCAGTGATGCTTTCATTGGTTCGTAAAGTCATTTAGAATAAAAGTTTTTTGTTCCTGAGGTGAGCATCTTGGGCATTTAATTCAATCCTTGAAAGAGCATCTGCATTTTTGTTAAGTATCTTTCTTGTATATAATTTCATAGTCGAATTCCTGTAGTTTGAGTCTCCATCTTACCATTTCAGAACTCGGTTCTTTTGAGGAAAAAAGCCATTGTAGCGGCTTGTGGTCTGTGACAATTTTGAGCTTTCGTACGAAAATATATGGTCGAAAATATTTCACGGACAATATTATCGCTAAAAGCTCTTTTTCGATGGTATAATAGTTGGTTTCACTAGTGTTTAGGGATGTACCAGCATATGCTACTGGTAGGTCGGATCCTATCTTTCCTTGTGAAAGTACGGCACCTATGGCGAAATTACTGGCATCAGTTGTCAAAATCAATGATTCTGAAAAGTTGGGATATTGTAAAATTGGTTCGTTAGTTGAAATTTTTTTACACAATTCGACAAATTTTTAGGTATTCAGGGTCTTTGATGTTGATTATTGCATCTTTTTCCAGGCAGCTTGTGAAGGGTTGCGTAATCTGCGCAAAATCTTTTATAAATTTCCTGTAATATCCCCATGATCCTAAAAATCTTTTATTTCTTTTGGTGTTTTGGGGATGGGATATTTTTGAATGGCTCTTATTTTTTCTGGGTTCGGTTTCACGCCTTCTGGTGTTAGTATGTGTCCCAGATATGCTACGTTTTTCTGCAAAAATTCCGATTTGTCCAGCTGTATTTTGAAGTTAGCCTCTCGTTACCTGTTGAAAATGAGCTTCAATCTTGTTAGATGTTCCTGAAGGCTTGTTCTAAAGATGATTATATCGTCCATATATACTGCACACATTTCGTTGCTATACCCTCGAAGAATGTTGTCGATGACCCTTTGGAAGGTGGCAAGAGCGTTTCGTAGTCCAAATGGCATTCTTAAAAACTCATAGTGAACATTTTCCATATTAAACGACGTCTTTTGAATATCTTCTTCTGCCATTTCTATCTGGTGAAAGCCAGACGCCAGATCAAGGGTTGTGAAGTACTGACAGCGCCCTAGCTTGTCCAGTAGTTCATTTATATAAGGAATGGGATAGCGATCCTCTAATGTCTCCATGTTTACTTTTCCATGACAATTCTCTATTTTTTTCGTACTTTTTTGGGTACGCTCAATATGGGGGATGACCATGGGGAATGTGATAGTCTGATTATCTTCTGGTCTAGCATTTCTGGTATTTAATTCAGAACTTCCTTTCGATGTATTTCCGGGTACCCATACGTTTTTGTGTAAACAGGGATTTCGTCAGATGTTCTTATTCGATGCTTTATTTTATTTGTGAATGCCAGCTTGCTGCCTTCCATATGGAAAATATCAGAGTATTCCTTTAATAATTTTAAGATTCCTCTTCTTTCCTCTGAATTCATATGTTGGGTTCTGATTTTTGACAGATCGAATGCTAACTTTTTGGAGTCTAAATTATTAAGATTTGGTGTGGAATAAGTTTTCGTGTCATATTCATCAAAATTGGTTGCATTAAATGGTTGGGAAAAGTCTATAATGTTTTTTTTATTCGAGGGATTTAATATTACACAATAGGCTTCCTAATTGTTTAAAGTGGCAAGATATTCTGGAATTTCCAAGTCATCAATTTTAATGTAAGGAATGATAACTTCGCCGTTTTTTATTTTTTCCACATTAATTTTAATAACTTGCTCGCATTGGGGCTCGATAGTGAGTATATTTAGTAAATTTTGGGTGTAACTTTGAAAATTTAATAGATTTCGGCATTAAGGGTCGTTAGTTTTTGATTTTTGAAGTCTACGTTGGCTTGTAAGAGCAATAAGTTATCGATGCCTAAAAGGCAATCAAAATGTCTGTGGAAGTCAAAAAGATTAAACTTGACGGGCTCAGCTTTAATTTAAAATAATTATGAAATTGTTTTTGTGCTAAATTGCTCAATTGAGCCGCGAGCTGTGAAAATTTGGAAAGGGTCATTAATTATATTATTTCTGAAAAAAATTTCAGCCATTTCGGGATTGATGAAAGATTTCGTACTTCCGCTGTCAACTAAGGTTTTAAGATTAAGATCTGGAAGTATAATATACGGTAGTTTTCTATCAGCATTAGTTAGGTCCATTAATTCGGATGTGTGTAATGATCTTCCGAGGCCATTATTCGAAAAACCTGACCTTCTTCATGTTGAATCCAAGTAAAATTTTTCCGTCTTCCAACTTTATCTGCACCTATTTCAACGTCAGAATAGGTTCATATATTAGACGTATTACGACTTCACAGCTTCAGTCGCAGTACAACGTTGGCACAACGATGCTTTGACCACGCAAGCCGCCTAAGAAAATTAAAGTAGCTCACGAGTAATTTGCCACGTTGGCGTGACGTTCATTCTCGACCAAAATATTGAAAGTTATCTTTGGACGTCGCTACAACGTCGCCATATGGCCTATCATGGCTAGGTAAGCTTTGGTATAGTAGGCAACGTTGGTCGGACTTTGTCATTCGATTAAATTTAAATAGGCAGCACTGAGATTTCAGCCAACGTTGGTTCGACGTCGGTAAATTTACCAAAATTGATTAAACTCTAACAATGTACAGAAAATAGCATAACCTAACTTTTTTTGATGTTTATTTTAATTTTCGCATAAAAGAATCTATATATTGCGACTAAAGGTCGCTACGGGTGAAAACTAGGGATTATTTATCTGATCAAAGATTGGTCATAGTCAATTTTCGTGCAATGAGAAAGTTGCATAAAATTTTATTTTGATGCAAAATGTATTTAAAGTGAAGCAAAATACTCTAGAAGTATATTTCCATATTCAAATCCTCTTAATACTGAACCACTAATAAATAATTAATTATTCAAATATTGAATATAACAAAGGGCGCGAAAATGCTCTCAACTTGGTTATGACGTCATGGAACGGTAAACAAACAAAAGTGTGGTTATGTTAACGTGATACGTGAGCCGTCAGTCGCTTGTGTTTACATCGAATTCTACCGATATGGATCCACCATTCTATGTCGGTCATTGTCATTTTCCATTCACTAAACAAAGATACCCCTCGTTTTTATTCTAATCGGCGACTTCACTGATGAGTTAGCTATCTTTGTTTAGTGAATGGAAAACGATAATGATCGACATAGTCGCATAAACCAATGATATAAAACACAATTGACAATGGGTAAGACAGAGAGGGAGTACAGAGACTCGTTTTGACGGATATCGTCTTGTGATGTCATTGATTTACGACTGCGTTTTGGCGCGAAGAGAGTTATTTTGAATTTCTATATTTTTTCACTGAAAAACTATTAGTTGAAAATTTAAAATTTATGTGGCAAGTGACTTTTTACAATGTAAAAAATTGAATAAGAGAAAAAAAAAAAATCTGCTAATTCCTCATTTTCGTCGCTTTCGACATCAGCTGTTTCGGGCGTTTCGGCCATTATTGGGTTCGACCGACGATGGCCACCATTGTTGCTATTTTAGATTAATTTTAATTTTACAGTAAGCATCGTCAAGATTAGTCCTTCACAATTCTTCATCAAATAAGAGCTTCACAAATATCTTTGAACCCATATTAAGCAAAAAATTAAAATTGGAAAATTAAACAAAAATTGATATTTTTCTAAATTTTACTGATTTTCGGAAGGTGGTGGTGTTTTTAGTCCTACTTTAGTTATTTTTATCAATGAAGTCACCTGCGTTTATGAATTTTGACCAGAGGAACTTCTGAAATGCACTTAAAAGTTGCAAAAACCTAGATATACAGTGACCGCCAAAAAGTTCGCAACAAATTGGGAAAATATTTTATTCTTAATATATCAAAAAAAATAAATGTTACGTGGGATCGATTCAGCGTACCCGTCAACAAAAAAAATCACTGTCACAGATGTCATGTGACCACAGTCATGGCGGCAAATTTGAAAAGTTCGCCTCAAATATGTAAAAAGTGGGGTAAGATGACCAGAAATCGAAAAATTGTAGAGAGAAAAGTGGTTCAGGATTCGATTTTACGTCTATGTGTCAACTTTTAAAAGGGTACAAGGATTTTAAAAAAATATCAATTTTTAGGCCTGTTTTCTGGTAATTTGAAAAATATCAGAAACTTTCCGCCTGGTTCACATAATTCAAAGTGAAACTAACAAAAAAAAATCCAGTGCGGTAATTCTGCTTAATTGTCCCGTGACAAATTGTAAAAAACCAAAAATTCATTTTCAGACCACTCTGATCTTGTTGCAATGACCTACAGAAAACAAAAATTTGGAATAACAAATTTAGAATTATCTTGAAATCTTTCTAAATGATCCAATACCTCTTTTCTAAATTTATTCAAGCCAATATTTTTGCGAAAGTTTTCGATATTTTTCAAATTTTCCAGAAAACAGGCCAAAAAATTGATATTTATTAAAAATCCTTGTACCTTTTTAAAAATTGACACATGGACGTAAAATCGGAACCTGAACCACTTTTCTCTCTACAATTTTTCGATTTCTGGTCGTCTAACCCCACTTTTAACATATTTAAGGCGAACTTTTAAAATTTGCCGCCATGACTGTGGTCGCATGACATCTGTCACAGTGATTTTTTTTGTTGATGGGTATGCGGAATTGATCCCACGTAACATTTTTTTTGATATCTCAATAATAAAATATTTTCCCAATTGTTGCAAACTTTTTGGCGCTCACTGTATACATATATTACAACGAAATAAAAAACTTGACGTCATTTTGTGTTGCTATGTTTCCAAAATAATAACTATATCCACATTTGGTAGAAAATAGGGTAAAATCTTTGGACAAATTTTTGAATAGTACAGTTTAGGTATAAATAATTAGATTTTCCCGACTTTTCAAGTCGGAAATGGTATAGCATTCCCAACGTCAAATTACGTAGTGTTTAGTTCCGCTTAAGGACTCAAAGTCGGATTCTGACGTCGAATCGACCGAAATTTCATTCCCCATTCTAGTCGAATTTTGGTCGTCAGGAAGTCCTACGGACGTCGCATGCCAACGTTAGCTGGAACATTTTTAACGTAATATTACATCAAATGTCGTATTGTTACTTGGGAAGTTCTTCAGGATAGTCGACGATAGGGAAAGACACAACATTTTCGTCTAAATACTCATCTGAGTAAGGCTGATCTTCGATTTCTGGAGAATCAGTTTCAGTTATGTTAATTAGTTCTTCTGCACTATATTTGGGATTTGTTTGTAGGGAACTTAGGATCTTGTAGTGTAATTTGACACAGGAACTGGTTTAGGATATATTGGTCAGTTCCCAAAACCAGAAACTCCGGACTTTGGTTTTGAAAGATTGGGGTTGGTTTTCCTTTCTTTGAAATTGTGGAATATTTTCAACATCTGAAGGACCTGGAGTATGTTGAAGTTGGGATCGGGACATGTGAGTTTGTGGAAGTTTTTGTAGCTGTCTACTTATGGTTGTACGTTTGTGCATTTCGTTTGAGATATGAGGTAGCGGCTTCAACTTGAAAGTCGTTAGTAAGCATGTTCAATGCGCTATTTGGATCTGGAGGATTCTTAGTTCTCATCAAGGATCCGATAGGCTCTTTAAATCCGTGTAACAGGACTCTTAGCGCTAAATTTCGACAATATTGACACAAGATACTTCTTTCTGTATCTTTTGTGTTATAAAATTTAGTCACTACTTTTTCACAGATTGATGCAAATCTGGAAAGAAGTTATGTTTCTCCCTTGAATTCTGGGACCATTCCCAAATATTCGGGTTTCAGCATTGCAATATTTTCTGCTTGTAAAATAAAAATTAATTTAGGTTTTTGAGTAGAGATTTTTTTTTTTTAAATAAAAAGATATATTGTAATGAATGAGTCAGAATCAGAATCGCTAACCGAATAACCAGAAACAGTCGACGAACTGTAATAACCTGAACATTTCCCTCTGTAACGTAAATTGTACTTACAGCAAAACCAACACAATCTCCATTGGAGAATCTGCGATAGAAGTCCAAAAATTCAGGAGCTGAAGACAATGTTCTCTTGAATCTGCTCTGACAGAGTTGTCTGATCTTCTATCGAATTCTTCTAGATGACCTACTCAATTCAGCCAACAAAATGTCTTAGTTAACGCACGATATTCACTCGCGAGAAAACCGAGATGAGAGAAAAAGTTCGATAAAGTTCGAGAGTCGTTAAAACGAGCCAGTTCTATATTCACTAGGACTGCTGAACTTTTCCAAACCGACCGCGCCAATTATGGTAGAGGAAAAATGGGTTTTTTAAAAAGGTTTATTATGAAAAGTAGTTATTAGTATCGGTTCTAATTCTAGACTGAAGAATATAATATATGATATTGGAAATGGAAACTTTACTATAGTTGCAATTTGATTATTGATTAAACTATTAAAATGTAGACGCTGCATAATGTGTAGCAAGTCGGAAGTGGGTCAATGGGGTTAAGCCTGAACTCGTGTGTAAATACAGGGTGTATACCTTGTATATAGCAGGTATAACATGGTATAACATCAAATTATTATTAGATATAAATAAAGCATAAGAAGGTCAGAAATTAAGGTAAAGGATGTGAACAAAAACTCAATAAATAAATAATACTTACATTTTTAGCATTTTCAAGCTTTGATAATCACTTTCGTAAAGTAAAACAAGGCAGAGGCGTCTCAGCCATAACCTTCCAGTGACAGCGGGAAATTCAAAGGAAAAAAAAAACTTAAAAGTGCTACGGGCACTATTCAAAGCGCCACAACCACAAGCTACCAACCAAAGGGCCCAAAGGCCCACTACGAGGAACATGGTCCACTACGAGAAGCAAACCACGGGCCAAGAATCCACGACATGGGATTCACTAGCCTAGATACCACGACATGCGTAGAAAATTACCAGAACATATACAAAAGCAATTTTTTGGACCAAGCCCTGCACATCTACAAGACCATCCTAGGTCAATCACTAGCCTAGATTCCACGACATGCGTGAAACAAGGCCAGAAAATCTACAAAAGCAATTGTTTGGACCACGACCACAACATCCACAAGAACAACCTAGGCCAATCGCTAGCCTAGATCCACAACGTAGATCCACGACCTGCAGTTGAAGTCTGAGCCAATAAGCCTAGATATCACAGCAGAAGACGTTGTCAGAATACAAAGGAGACCACTGATATGGAAGCAAGGCCAGAGCATCTAAAAGAGTGATCCAAGCAATCCACTAGCCTTGGAGCCACCAAACCCCAGAGAATCGCCAACGCAACTAGAAGCACCAGAACCAAAGGCTACCAAATAGAAGACTAAACAGGAAGACAACCTCAAATACTGTTCTATGCCTTCATCGGGGGGAGGAGGGGGGGGGGGGGGGTGTGAAGGGCATGTGTCAACCCTACATAGGACCATGGGACCACCAAATTTAATTCACTCACCCACGGGTTAAAACAAATAACTGAAACTAAGCAAGGAAACACAATCATACTAATTAACCTAATTATAGTCAGCAAATATTGGATATAAAAGCCATTGGCCACACTATGGCAAATCAGTCGTGTCTCAGCGCATTTCTGTATCAGAAGGTGCCTAGACACGCCTCCGGAGCTATCTGGACGAATAGAGATTGCGTATCGTATCTCTGTCCGAGCAGATTTCATCTGACGACCCAGACTCAGCTCTGCAGTACATGCTTCCTAGCTTCTGCTGTAGTGCTCACAACCGTAGACTTTATCAAGAGCTGTGGCTTGTACGAGAAACTATAACCATCTAATGATTGTTAGAGTATAGCTGTGGAGAGCTGGTTAATCGGCCAACTCATTTTAAACCTAACCTAACCTAGCAACGTAGAGCACAGAGAAAATATGCGTTTTTTTTTTAATATTATACATATTGAAATAATCCACATTTTTATTATTATACAAAGATATTGATTGTGAAAGTGCAATTGGATGCATTTTGTAAATCAATCGCCGACGACAATAATTGTTGATTTTTCAACAAGTTGGTGATATTACTACTGCTGGGATAAGTGTTCGACGCTATTGCGAAGTCGGTTAGGTGAAGTAACTGGAGACGAGGGTTCTGATCTCAGCTCTGGTACCATTTGCGAATGACTGCTTGATGATACAGATTTTGCAATTGTCAGAATTCCCGCATTCATTGCGGGAAAGTGGGCGAAATCGCACGATCGTAGAAAAGCAATTTTTCTGTACTGCCAACATTTTATTCCACATAGGTACCCATTATAATAAAAATATAAAAAATAGATTTATTTGTAGGGTGTAGGGTACATATTTTTCATCCATCGTAACGATCCTGCGGGAGGTAATTACCCCCATAACCCCCTCTTGTATACACCGTTGCGCGTCACTTGCGTGGTTGCCAGCTTGCCTGTTTTCCGATGTACTCGAACGTTTCGCATTTCTTGCACATTTCTAGCTGTAAATATTTTTTTCCTCGCATATGATTATTTGAAAATGTAATCTCTGAAACTATTATCAATCCAACACATTTGGCAGTGCGCCTTTTTAGTGTCTTCTTGGAGCGGCCGTAGCCAATATTCAAACTTGGGCATTTTCAACCACTGCCTCCTAAATTTTTGAGGTATATGTTTTTGTTTTCTCTTTCTCGTCTTCTTGGGAGGTGTATTTGGGTTTGGGAGAACAGAACTAACATCGCTTTCCGAGTCCGAGATCTAAGATCTGAAATGTAATACAATACCTGTACAGTAGGCCAGTAGAATAAATACATATTTTTTTAAATAAGTGATAATTACTACTTACAAGTTAATAAGCACCAATTTTCACTATAAAACCCACTAACCCAAATTAACCTCTTAGAACAACCACAACATCAACAGCAACAAATATCATAAGGCGGGAAGTCAGGTTCCGGATTGAATTGTGTTATTTAACGTTTATTTCTAAAGCTCATTCCCGAAAACATCAAACATTTTTGGTCATACGTGAAGAGCCTAACAGGTGTTTCTGGTCTGTCCAGCATAACGCAGTACAATAATCAAACCCTCAATAATTCTAATGATATTGCTGATGCGTTTGCCTCGCACTTTCAGTCCTGTTATTCAAATCATGAGAATGTGGACTTGTCCAACAACAGCTCTGTGCAATTCTCTGCCACTTTGTCTTTTCATATCTTTACCGCAGAGGAAATCACCGAGAAGTTATCTATCATCCCTGGATACATCTGAGAGAGCAGGCCCTGATGGAATTCCATCCTTATTGTTTAAATCTTGTTGCTCCTCCCTTGTAAACCCATTGAGAGCTCTTTTCCAAAGATCGATGGATGCAGGTTACTTTCCTTCCTTATGGAAAAAAATCTTATCGTCTTCCCGTTTTCAAGGCGGGTGATAGGTCGGTTGTCAGTAATTACCGTGGAATATCTCTTCTCTCTGCCATTCCTGAACTTTTCGAGTAAATTCTCACTGATGAAATTTTTTACACATATAAAAACTACAATATTCCTGAACAACATGGATTCTATAAAGGTCGTTCTTCTTATACTAACCTAGCAGTTTACCAGGACTTTTTTGTTTCATTCGTTGAAGCTGGCTGTTAGGTTGACAGTTTTTATACTGATTCATCTAAAGCCTTTGACAGTGTCTGTTATCTTTTACTGATAAAGAAATTGTCTGAGATCGGTGTCTCTGGTAATAACATAGAACTGATTAAATCCTACCTATCTTAGCGTCGTCAGCTTGTTACTGATTGTGGTACAAGAGCTTGGTGGTAGCCCCGAAATAATTTATATGCGACGTTGCAATTTTTGGCATTTTCATGTTTGGACTGGAATCAGCGCCACGCCACGCCACTACAGTTGTTTATTATTATTATCCCGGCCGGAGTTTTGAGTGGACACCAATGTGGACACAGAATATAATAACCTTTAATAATTTGATTATACTGCTTATGATTGAATAACTTGGAAATTGAATAAAATTGAAACTACAAATTTTGTATTTTGAAGCACTGCCTTGTGGTTGGAGTGGAACTGGAAACTCGACAAAAAAATCAAATAACGAGTACAGCCTGAATCGCAAGCCTTCCATCGAGGTCTGCGGGTGACGTCATCACTATTAGCAGCTGTGGCGACGTCACTCGCAGACCCTGCTTTCTCAAGAATTGGTGAACATACGCCTTATTAGGATAAGCAATCCTGTTTACGATTGTTGTATAAAAATGTCGAAAATTCCAACAAAATCCAAATTTTTCATTGCACAAACAAACTAGCATCTGCAAAAAGTTTTTTTCTGACCATTGAAAAATAAACAATTCTCGTCAAAAATCATTTTCTGTAACTAGAAAACATTACCTACATATTCTAAAAACTGTTGTTTTCGTCACTCGTTAAACAATAAACATTGTTCGCACCTGTTAGGAAAATCTAACCCCAAACAAAATAATATACTTTGACGTCAATTTGGCAACGCAGCACTCCTTACCTTAACCTATTAGAATTGTTTTGGGGTCCCA
This sequence comes from Ceutorhynchus assimilis, assembly GCA_917834065.1. NCBI lineage: Eukaryota > Metazoa > Arthropoda > Insecta > Coleoptera > Curculionidae > Ceutorhynchus > Ceutorhynchus assimilis. Next base: position 64,758,360 of record OU892277.1, read on the forward strand.
CCAAGCTCTTGTGTTTGTGGTTCTTTATCTTGTGACGTACTTGTGACCTCTGGCGTCCCCCAGGGTTCGCATATCGGTCCTGTGCTCTTTTCATTATTTATAAATGATGTTCTGTTATGTTTTAAAACATCCCAATGTCTCTTATACGCCGACGACCTCAAACTCTTTAAGCTCGGTTGGTCCTGGTCTCGATGGCTTGTAGTCTGATCTTGACAGACTTGTTGTGTGGTGCGAATCTAACTTCCTGTCAAATAATATCTCTAAATGTAAATCTATCTATTTCCACAAACGTCGGAACCCATTGAATAATACTTATATGATAAATGATTCAATAATTGAAAATGTATCATCTATTAACGATCTAGGAATAATTTTCGAAACTGACCTAACGTTTAATTTGCATTTTGATAGCATTGCTCTGAAGGGATTAAGGATGCTGGGCTTCATTAAGAGAAATTCAAAACACATTAAATATACAAAAGCAATCACTTGTTTGTATAACTGTCTAGTTCGAAGTTTGTTAAATTGTCTAGTTCGAAGTTTGTTAGAGTACTGTTCTGTGATCTGGTCACCTCGTTACGCTTGTCATGTTCAAAGACTGGAAAGAGTTCGAAGTAAATTTCTTAAATACCTGTTGTATAAACTTCACTTTCCTTATACTAACGTTCCTGATGACAATAGACTTTTGCTTTGTGGTGTCAAAAGCCTTGAGTGTCGTCGAAGAAATGCTTATTTGTTGTTTCTCTACAAACTTCTCAATGGAGTAATTGCCTGCACTCATCTTCTGAACTTGATCACATTTTTAATTCCAATAAGACGTACAAGATAAGTGCAGTTATTTTATGAGCGTTATCACAGAACTAACTATGGTCTTAATGCTTTTGTAGATCGTCTAGTTTAGAATTATAATAGGTATTTCCACGATTGTGATCGTTTCTCTGTTAGCTTGGTATCTCTTAAGAGGATGTTGAGAGATTTGTAATTTGCTTTTCCTGTAGGGAGTGGCTGACTGTGTCACTTCGTTATGTCCTTTGTTGGTTGTGAATCTTTGTTTTTGTTTTTTATCTTTGTACCATTTAGAATATTTTATTCTGTAGTGTATTGAATTTGTAAATAAATAAATAAATAACGAAATAACTTTAAAGGCCTTATGACATATGACAAAGACCTAAATTGTGCTTTCCAAATTCCACTGTTGCCATTTCTCATGTTAAGATATTAAATATTTCCCATTATGAGAAAAACGTGGAAAGAAAAATCGTAGAAGCCACAACTATCGCATAATTGCATACGATGTTTTGGTTGCTATCGTATGTCTTATCGAGCACACATTTATCGTATAAATACGATAATTATCGTATGGTTGGCAACGCTGTTCGGCTCAGAACTCATAAAAAATCCCCACCTCCATTACTTTTGTGTGTATTTCCTCAACCTCTTGAAAAATCTTTATGTAATGTAAATTTGAATCGTCCAAGCCCTACATATTTCAGTCCGAATGAAGTATCATACATTTCATCTTTTTTTTCTGATGGCACCACTACCAAGGAAGTTTTGATTGAGCCTTTCTTCTTCTATTTGTGTCTCCTTTACTAACACAGAGACAGCTTCGAAACCTGCTCGTTTCTGTATGTAGCTTTTTATTACCTGTTCTGTGGCACTTCTTTTAACACCACTGATATATACCAATGCTCTTCTATCCCCTCGCTCAAAGTTCGGAATGGTTTGGCCTGTTCCTAAATTCTTACGTTTTTTTTGCTTTCGTTTTACTAATGTGTAACCGTTATTATTATTATTGTTGTTTTTCGGTTCGTCATCGGAGTTTTCTGAACTGCCATCCGCGTCGTTTGCGTGGTTGCCAGCTTGCCTGTTTCGGGTTGCTTGCACTTTTCAGGCCTCCGCCAACGTGGCCTGACTGTTATTCCGTATCAACCTGTTTTTTTCAATCACGTATCGAATACAAATTTATTACCGAGGTCACCGTGGACGATCCTAACCCAGCCCCTACTACGTCACGATACGACATTGACGGCTGCCTACTTTTGATGATGATATTTTTTTCACCTTCTAGGTCATTTACTTTTTTCACCAATAATAAATTATTTTGTTTCAGAATGTTGTTTTCACCTGTAAGCTCCTCAATTGGTTTCTTTAGATATCCAATCTCCAAATTCATATTCTCCTTCTCTGCTTGGTGCAAAGCTTCGCCGTCATTGTTTACCGCCAAATCCTGAGGCACCAAAGACGCTTTTCCACAATACTCTCTTTTCGTCTCGTCGATCCTTCCAATTTTTCCCAATCGCTTTACACAACTATCATGATATATTGAAAAACAATTTATGCACAGGCACACATTACAATTATTTTTTCTGCAACACTCAAAACCCAATTTTTTTCCGTTTTGTGAATCAACATCTGACTCGCCTACCATCATGGAATCACTATGCAACAATTCACAGATAACAGACCTCCTCCATCACATGTTTTAACTCAGTTAATGAATATAAAACAAAATTTTAGAGAATCGCTGAAAAATATGGTTGGGATGGAGATCGAATTGGGACAAGTGCTTTTGTATTAAACTTAAATAAAGGTTTTTTTTAAAACAAAGTAGGCCTATCGAAATAGTTAACTGGCGCAGTCGGTAGGACTTGTTAAAAGCTTATCTATCGAAGAAAGTCTTTTCGTTGTACGATTAATTGACAAATCGAAAGGTTCATGAGTTCAAAAAAATTCTCAGAGACTAATTCGAGTGAATATCGGATTTTCCGGGCAACTGAACTTTGACGGACAATAAGTGATTTGTGGAAGTATTTAATCGCTAAATACTATCTACGGATTATTTGAGAAGTGCCACAACATTGGGCATTTCCGCGGGCTTAGCAACTTTGGACTGGGGCACATCGCCTTTCTGGAGCAGCTCTTCCCTTAGTGAGATATGGCCAACATTTTTTTAGTTATGTAAGTGTGCATTTTTTCTTTAACTAATGCCGAATTTGGATGATATAATCAATTCTTTGAGTAATATTTCTATTAGCCCATCAACTGACTCTGGCTCTGAAACAGAACCAGCTAACAATATTCAATTATCTAATAATCTATTAACCGCTTTCAATTCTAATTTAAATTCAACCCGATATTGAGCCTCGAGCCTCCTGATATGCCCGACATGCAAGACGACGATAACAATACAATACATACAAATAATGAACAAGATATATTTGTTGGAATTTTTACATTAGACACAGCATTAAATTATGGCGCCAATCAAATCATTATTTCGCAAGTGCTACATCCACCAGCAAAACCAAAAACCAACATTCTTTTCGGACAGAAACGCCAAATTACCGTCCAACATAGTAAAAATGATTTCGAAGCAGATATATTAAGATTTATTAAAGGAAACGTAGTTCCCGGTAAACTTTACTGTTTATATTTTGAATATCGAGGCGTTTACGAACTATTCTGCGAAGTGGTAAGAAAATATTTCAGATGGCCGTCTTTGCATTTTAAACGATGCTTGAAAAGGCTAATTAATGTAATATGTAAAAACGAAATTATCCAAAATTATCATGAAGGCAAAAGCAACCACAGGCATGGAAGAAACGTTAGAGAATCAAAAGCAAATATTATTGGCCAAACTTCAAAAATTCTATTCAAACCTATATTTTATTTTATTATTTATTTTATTTACACCACTCCACAGAAATACATCCAATTATTGAGTGGGAAAACTTACAGCTATAAATACTAACTAAATACTAAAATAGATACATATTGAAAAAGCAGAGTAAGATCGGTATACATAAAAAAAAATACAGGAAAGAACATTTATATCTGAGCTAAGCGCACTTTTTTAATTTCTCATAGGTTACAGTTAAGAATGTCACACTGATCCTGAACAGAATTATACATGTTGCATGCTCTGCGCAGAGGAGAGAATTTTCCTATATTAATTATCGGTCTTGGCAAATAAAAGGTTTGTGAATTTCTTGATGATATCCGAGGTACATGAAAGTTGAGTTGTTCTAAGAGCTCAGAAGAGTCTATTTTACCGTTCACTAATTTGAACAAGAATTGTATATCAGCCGACTGCCGTCTCTCAACTAATATCCTCGTAGAAAAGTTTTCAAGCAGACGCTCATGAGGAAAACCGATTTCCGGGTACACTCCCTCACAACGAAACCAAAGATATTTTAGAAATCTCCTTTGAATATTTTCTAGATCGTGGATATGAATTTGATGGTGGGGTGACCAGACTTGGAAAACATATTCTAGAATAGGACGAACATATGAAAAGTATAATATTTTGAGAGTATGAATGCTATTAAAAGCCTTAGAATTTCTTATTATGAAGCCTACCATTTTGTAACTTCTTATTATATCGGAAATGTGATGAAAAAATGACAGAGAAGTGTCAAAGGTCACCCCTAATTCTTTAAAAGAGTGTGATCTGGGTAGAGAAGAATTATCGATGTTATAATTAAATTCAATGGGATTTTTTTTGAGAGAATATGAAACTATACAGCACTTAGCAGCATTGAGTGGCTTGCTATTTTCACACCATTGGTTTACTAAAGTTAGATCGGCTTGAAGTTAAATGCAGTCAGATATGCTGTCCACCCTACAGTACAGTTTCATATCGGGTCTTCAAAAAAAAAAAACAATCAAAGATTGCTTTGGTTACGAAAACGTACGTCGCATTATTGTTTCTTTATTGGTCAGGACTTTTGACATGTAATTTTGACATTAAAGTTTATTGACAGAATTAAGGAAAAATATTGCTAAGACATACATTTAAAAAACCATAGCAATCTTTGATTGTTTTTTTTTGTTTTTTTTGAAGACCCGATATCATCACAATATAGCAGACTTTTGACATTAAGATTCTCGGATATTTTATTGATTAAAGAGTTGAAGAAAAGTGGACCTAGAATGGAGCCTTGTGGAATACCAGATGAGGCAATGATTTTTGAAGAACTACGACCAAAGCATTCAACGTGCTGAGAGCGACCTGCGAGGTAAGATTTACATATATTAATAGGACGCGAAGAAAAACCATAATGATTATGTAGATTTTCGACGAGAATGCCATGGTCTAGTCTATCGAAGGCTTAAGAGACCTCTGTATAGATAATGTCAACCTGTGAGCTTCAGTTAATTGCATCAGAAATATATTCAGGGATTGTGATGAGGTTAGAAGTAGTGGATCTGCCTCGCATAAAGCCATGCTGACGAGTACCTATGAGATCTCTCATAGGGAAGTAAAATATTAACCAATGCGAAATCTGCTGTACTAGGACTAAGTACGAACGACACCCAATTAATATAGAGATGAATATCGCACCCACAGCGATAAAACCTTTTGAAATAATACACCTTGACACATACACTTTGGAACAGAATTTTTTTTTTAAATAATTTTAGTTAGTTTTTCAAAGTACTCTCAAGCATATGTCCTGAAATCTTTGGCAACAGAGATAGCCGATAGTCTCCTCTCCTTCTTTTCATACCACGGTGTCCCCAAACAAATTATTTTGGATAACGGAACCGAATTCAAGAACAATGTCGTTGCGGAACTTTTACAACTACGTGAAGTTAAAATTCACTTTATTTTGCCCAATCACCCACAATAAAACGGTGCAATTGCACGTCTCCATTCAACAATTGCCGAACATGTTAGATTATTAAATGCCCAAATTTCAGCATTTCCACTATTACCCAAAAAATGACATATGGTTTATAAGCATACAATAATTCCATTCATTCAGTAACGAAACTGAAACCAATTGACATAATCAATGGTCACACTAGCTCCGAAGACCCCTTCGATCTTACTTTAGGTCAATTATTATTTTCTGATTATATTATTGAACAAAAGGACCGTTCTAAACTACTTTACTGCAGGATTAACGAGAAGTTAATTCAAAATAAAGAATCAGTAATAACAAAGATCAACGAGAAACGCGGTAGCCCAGAGCTGTTCGAACCCGGACAGGTCATACATATCAAAAAACACACTCGTCAGAAACTTGTCGAAAAATTCTCAAAACCTGTGAAAATTACTGCCGTCAACAATAATCGCAAAACTGTGTCAACAAACCTCACGGCAAAATTCACTGTGGGATTCATTATGTTATACGTGGGAATCGGACTAACTGCAGATAAAATTACAATGAAAAAGTTATACGGCAATCCTGGTTTATTACCGGTCAATCTAGAAAATGTAAAAATTCACGATTATAACTATAATTTAATTCATTTTTATGACTTTAACCCGATAATCACTAAAATCAATAAATTACATTCAAAATCCCTAAATATAACGACGACGTCACTAGACACTCATTCAGAATATGGGCTAGAAGCCACAAATTTCATACAAATTCTCAAATTAACACAGGGTAGAGTCGAAAACAAAATTGAGGAAATAGTTCCACACCCACAGAAAATTAAAAGACGACTTATAAACATATAAGGTCCAGTTTTCAAAGCAGTCAGTGGCAATTTGGACGCCGCTGATAGAGAACGCTACGAACAATTAATCGATAATTTGCAAAATAATGAAAATAAGCTGGCTGAGTATTTTGAGAAAAAATTCAATGTCAGTGAACGTAATTGCTAAATTCAATGACAAGCACAAGTTGGCAAACACGAAAAGCTGTTAGAGTCTAAAATAAAACAAATATCCTGGATTGTGCCAGAAGGTGCAATGAAAGAAAACGCTATTTTCATCAAAGAAGTTTTAAACAAGATAATTAATTTTTATGAAATTATCGATTCTGGATTCTGTATTGCAGGATGTTGAAAATACATACAAGCATTATAAAAACCGAAGATCTTTTTCCAGAACCTAAAAACCTGGAAAAACGTGTCAGCTCGAGTCAATTACCATTACCGTATAAATTAACTAACATACTTTCCTGGGAAAAACTTATCGATATTGACTGTTTTATTTTGAATAATAAAATCACTTGCTTATTGCATATTCCAAAGAAAGTTTCGAAATTTTTCATTTATATTCAGTCCGTAGTTTTTCCCAGAGTCGGTTCAAGCTTATTTTACTGCGTAATAAATTTCTGATAAAGAACAAATTACACTATACATACCAAGACCAGGGCTATCAAGAAATCTCTCCTCAACGCTATATATGCGAAAAGAAAATCTAAAGGAAATCCACGGAAGAAGCCCCTGCGCAGTACAGTTATCATCTCCAAAAGTCACTTCAACGTGTAATCAAATCGAAGTGTACATAAGCCAGCCGATGACCAATCAGCTGTCGACTTCCAATAAATGGCTTTTCGTCCTGCCCAGTGAAGAAATAATCAAATTCAAATGTTTTGCCCAACAAGAAGAAATCAAACTAAGTGGAACCTACATCCATGAAATTCCAAATGGTTGCCAAATTTCATTCAACGACCTCGTCATAGTCAGTAACCAAAAGACGATAAATGAAAGGATCCAGCCCATACTTTTCCCGGACGCATAGAGGTAAGTAACACCCATTTGGCTCACGTTCGCAAATTTGAATGTAACACCCGATATCTCAACGGAGAGTATCTTTATCGGGTGTTACTTACCCTGGACAGATTTGCATTCACATAATGTTAAAAACTAATGCCTTTATTAGATACATAGTATAGATATAATATTATTAGTTTTTTATGTTTCAAACTTTCTGTATTTTATTAATTCGCTCGATGTAATGGCTTTTCGAAAGTATCTATGTTCCTTTCTTCATCTTGAGCATTTCACTGTTAGTAATGTAAAGAGTAACATGTTCTCATCTATTTATGTTCAATATATATCGTACAATTGTTCTGAGTCTTTTGTACACAGATATAGACCTGTTATGTTCTGTTAGAAAGGGTCCATAAACACAACCTGCATAATAGCAGTGTACCAAGACTAGCGACTCAATTAACATGATTTTGGTATTAGTAGGAAGAAGATGTTTAAATGCATACAACTTCTTTAAAGCGAAACATGTGTTGTGACAAATTGCACTAACATGCCCTGTAAAAGAAAGCAGCCTGTATCTCAAAAACTAGTTAACAAAAAAAATTGCAGCTCACAAACAAAATTCCGGTTTTTTTGAGCCCACCCTATGTATTAATAAATTCCTTGTTATTTGACAAAAAATAAAAAATAAAAATAGGTCATATACAGTGTGTTATTTAAAAATGTGAAACGTGGCCTTCTTTTTGGATTTTTTGATATTCCGCAACTATACAAATAGTGAAAAAGATATTCTCCTAAATTAAAATTAGTGTCTGAGGTTTTTCGAAAAATACTCACTCTCTTATTGTTTTTATCTGCTAAATTACGAACGCACAGTCAGTATAATTTATATATTAATATAACAATATCAATTATATTTTGCACTTATATACTCATGTTTTAAAATTTTAATGCCCTAAAATAATTATTTACAAGATGGTAATAGTAAATATAGGCTTATCTAATACCGAGGGTAAGTAACACCCAAAAAGCGCACATCCATGCAACCACGGGTGTTACATTTAAAAATCCGAACCGTTGTCGAACAGATTGCCGAATGCTAAACATGGTGTTACTTGCCTCCATGCTTCCCGGACCTGAGTGAAACTCCAAGTCTCATGTCAATTTTCAACCTAAGCTTCCACCTAGATGACCTGAATTACAAGAAATAAAGAGCCAGATCATCACTAACCAACCCAACTTAGATTTCGACAAAGTTACCAAATTTCCATCAATATGGACAATTTTAATATATCTTCTAATGATACTTGGCTGTACCATTATGTTTTACAGAAAATTCGGCCAAAAGCCCAGCCCGCAAAGAAAACAAGAAGAAGAAGAAACACTGAGGCATCAACCAAGGGATGGAGGAGTTATGTCACCACCAAACATCTGAACAAGCTGAGTCGACATGCTGACACTGCATAATTATTTATATAAAATAATAAGAATTGCATTGTGAGGCTAAATTTATTCTCAAGCCTTATCTGTAGAGTTTTTGCTTTATCCCGGGGCATTGCCAACAAAGAAATAATTTCTTTGTAGGAATCTGGAGTTTCTATGGCGGTATAATACCTTTTGTTAATTTTTTCAAAAAAAAAAATCATGTAACTTTGCAATATGGCGTGACGTTTTATTTTTGACTCTAGAATATGCTTTTCCTTGTTTCTGCAAGATTTCCCAAAGTTCTTGTTTCTAAATTATAATTTTGGAAATTGACAATTTTCTTTCATTATTGCTTGTTAGCTGATTTATTGTCTCTTCTAAATTCCGGATCTTTCCCTATTATTGATTATTTACTTCAATTTTCAGTAATTAAACATTGTTATTGATGATCAGCTGAAATCATGTATTTTTAAAGATTATTGTGCTCTTCAATGTAGTTGTCACTCTAAACTGCACTATTGACCGATACTTCGAACACGAGTCAAGTTCCATACTTACTTCTGGTAGAAGCATGATTTGATTGATTTGACGTCGATCTGTTTATTTGAATTTATGTTAATAAATTGGATTAATCAAGCGAATCCATTTCCGATTCGGGCATTTTGCAGTTTCTATTTTATTTCATTGGTATTATTCTCGGGTTAAGCATTGTGTATTTATGAGTGTTTGCCGGTCAAACGTCAATTTAGTTAATTCCTGAGGTAGTGCTTTACTTAAATTTTGATTCTGTGATAAAACTAGTTACATTCGATTTCCGGCGATTATATCGACTTCGTAGAGTGACTATTTTCATCTTTATTTTTCCCCTCTTTATTCGTAAGGTGTGAGGCACCATTTTGTTTAACGAAGAAGACAATTCCATCAGCCAACAAGAGAAGTTCGTCTTTACAGCCGTATTTGGATTTTATCGTAACCTCATTGGAGGGATTTGGGCAGTGTGAGACACGTTTTTGGTTAGCGTTTACCTTTGGTTGGGCAAAAACAATTTCCTACGTGGGATTTATTGCTTCTCTTGAGGGTGAGGCCGTTGATTGAGGTAAATATTTTATTATCTTTCAGAATTTAAATTCCTAAGTAGTGTGTATTTTTCAAGGGCTGTTATCTTGGACTTCATAAAGTTATCTGTCCAGTCCACCGGTCATCAACACCAGTGTTTTTTTTTTTTTTTGTTCTAACCCTTACGAACATCACGAGGTAACTATGCTTATTTTATATTAATTCGCCGAAATTCGTTTGTCAGAAACCTAACACAGGCTAGGAAATATTTTTGGTTCTAAGGCCTGGATTATTTTCAGGATCCCATCACCAGGTTACAACAATCCTCGCAACAATCTCATCACAGGGTTACAGTTCCATACCTTCATAGGAATAGTTTAAGATTCTTCCGAGAGCTCTACTCTACTCAGGTTAGTTCCAACAACTGTGTGGTAGAAGTTCACTTTAGGTGGCACTCATCTCCCAACACAGAATATTGGCTATATGGTTGATTCTTGAAGGGCTTTTATACGCTTATACCAACACCAAAATTGAATAACTAATGAATTGATCAATCACCGCACAGTAGTTGAGGGATTGATTGGAACACTTAACTCTTGGATTCATAAAGTGTTCCAAGCCCGACTGGAACGTGAGTTCGGCGCCACCTATTTTACAGGCTAAATAGGAGAACCCAGGGATGTTGAGCAGTTTAAGTTGAAGGTTTGTGTAGATAACTGTGAGCTGTATTATTGTCACGGCTGTGGGGTGCATGACAGAAATCTTGCGTCCGTTTATTCCAAAAGGAAGGTCCAATTAACACAACAATATACTTCGAGAGCCCGTGATACAAAAGCCTCAGTCATCTGTTAGAAGGCCGTTTTTTGGTTGCCCGGCATGCCAACTCCTCGGCCAAATAAAAAACATATTGGGTGGCGGGTTTCGGTGTGCTGAGGGGTGGATAAATTTTCACTACCCCAAAATACGGCTTTCTGCCTTATGAGTCAGAAGCTTTTTTTTGTTGTGAATAAATAATATGGACCTACTGAGGCCCGAACAGTAACGGTTGGCAGGCCTTCCTCCTCTTTTTTACCACGCCCACAGCGTTTAGAGTAGGGTTCGCAAAGGAAGATCCTACCCCACAAGTCAGAAAGACGAAAAAAAGTGGAAATTATACATTTCCACTTCCTTGTTCGTTCTGCGCTGGGATAGTAGCCGGTTGGCGCTCTATTGTTTATTTAAACATATTATGTTTTTGCGAAATTGAAGTTTATTTTTTCCCTCGCTATAATTTAATTTAAAGAATTATTTTATTTTTAAGAATTTACAAATTTTACATGAATAAAAAAAAATTATACAGATCACGTTTATTAACTTATAAATGCGATTTCATCCGCAGGTTACATACATACATTTTTTTCTGCAAGGAGAAAAAAAAAACACATCGGAATGGCTAAAATAAAACCACATCAGAATGGCTCAAATTTGGCATAAACCTCGGCATAAACATTCTTTGATCGATTATCTACTATACCCATACTTTTTTGGCCGACCTAGGCAGTGTATCTGCTTCGAATGCTGCAGGTCCCGGGTTCGAATCCCGGCTAGGACATGGTTGTTTATGGTATTTACTCGGCTCGCTAGCTTGGCGAGAGGATGTGGAAGGACTTTCTCAGGCTTGCCTGATGTCGGTGGAGTCTGAATGCCCGACCATGGATTGCGAATCGGACCATCTTAGGGTGGGGGATACATGATTAGGCCGACCATTTAGACTCTAGTATGAATGGGAAGGAGTAGAGTCCATGCAAATGATGTACAATATGCCACGATGAGCTTCAGTGCAGAGCATGGGCTCGGAAGGGTGACAAAAAAAATACCCATAATTTGGGTTTTCGATATGTGTGTACCTAGTTGTCTATTTTCAAGGTTTAGGTCGTTATAGATTATTTCTCAGACATAAAGAGACTACTCAAAAAATTCGAAAAACTAAAGTATACCTACAATTGGTATCGTAGATAAATCGATCAAAGTATGCAGTGGCGGCTCCAGAATATTCTTCAGCGAGGGCACAGGCATTGAATTATTAACAATAATATTTTGAAAATTTATTTTTACTTTACTTATACGTTGTTAAAGAATGTACAGGGTGTTCCAATTTGGATACTTTTCATAAGAAAGGTAAATTTCTGAGCCAGATACAAAAAAATGAAAGGTTCAAATTTCAAACGAAAAAGCAACACTGAAAAGAGACGAACATATAGATCTATGGGATTTAGCCTGCTAGCGACTGAGCACTGTTGTACAGCGTTCCCTATTTTTCGTCTCCTCTTTGCGCGGTGCTTCGTAGCCTGCCCACTGTTGTCTACCAAACGTAGTGTTTTTTACCTATAGGCGGCGCTGCTCTCCAAATTTATTTCGAATTTATTTCGCTTTCCATGGAGATATTGAGAGCAACGTTGCCATAATATTACGGCCGATACCTCGCACAATGCACGATAACTGATAAAGTATGTATTCACTTATTAGGATTCAGAAAGATAAACAAGTCTCTCGAAATAATAAACAATATTAGAAAAATAGGTATTTCTTCAACTTCCATGCATTAATTATATTCATTTTATTTTAATCGAAAAATAAAGTTCACACAAATCGGAATAAGCGGGTTTAGGTTTTTTATTTAGATCAAGAAATTTATTTTATGCAAAATGTACGGAAAAATTTTGATATTTGAATTTTAAAAAATTGATGACTTCGTAGACTGAAAAAGCGGCAAAAATGTTCCAATATTTTTTTTCAAGGTATACATGAAACCTTTGCAAAATGATGGTCCATGGCTATCTGAAATGGCCAATTACAAAATTTTTTACTAGTTCCAACAATTTTTGTATCGAAAAATGTCATAGATTTGTCAAAATTCGGTTTTCATACTTTTTCACACATACCTTGCGATATCTCCGCATTTTTTTCAGAAAGCGAGAAACTTTTTTGTTTTAAGGATTCCTGCTATACTATCAGTAAATGAAACAAAGCTAAGACATCAAGGAAGTTTTTGAAAAAATTCGCGATACTCCGCGATGCATAGTTTTCAAGATATCGTCACTTGAAGTTGAGAGTTTTACCGGACGTGCACTACTCCGGGTAGCTTCGCAATACTTCGCGGCGCGACGCAATTCCCTGGATCTGCTTGTTTTTTGAGCGTAGATGCATTTTCATGATTATTCGAGCAAATACACCATGCATATAAATTTTCACAATAAGTATTAATTTTATGATGGCGGTTCAATGAAATAAGCAAAAAAAAATGAGTAATTTATCACTACTTTAACGACTTGTCGGGAAGTAGATTCCTTTATTATTGATGGTATCAGTATGGTATCAATTTAAGAACTACAACATTAGGAGAAGGAAAGCAACATTGTGCATAAACAATCATTGTTGCAGGAAAGACGTAAGCAACTATTTTCTCAAAAAAGGCAAAACTTGCAGGATCCGACCTATAACAATGACAGGACCAACACTGGGTCTTGGCCTCATCCATAAACGTATTGGACATCAACGTGTAAAATAACATGTCTTGGCGTAACCACGTCACCAAAATCGCCAAGACAGCAGCACAAAAGCTAGGGGCTTTTTATAGAATAAGGAAGTTGTATATCTCATTTCAGCTTTTGCTACTCTTATAAGTCCCAGATAAGAGCATCCTTGGAATACTGCAAATATATATGGAGATCGGTATCCAAACAATTGCTCAAGATGTTGGACTCGATACAAAAGAGAGCAGTCCGTCTTATTGATGACCCGGAGTTGACCAAAACCTCCAAAGCCTTGAACATCGGTGAAAATTGGCGGACCTATCACTTACTATCGATACTACTACGGAAGGTGTTCGAACGAGCTAGCACTTCTAATTTCGCCCAAAGTTGCACCAAACAGAAACACTCGTCAGGCACAAGCAGCTCATCAACATACAGTTCAGTTATAAATACCTAGAACATCGCTGTTTCGAGACTCATTTTTCTGGAGGGCCGCCTCGCACTAGAATGCACTTCAAAGTCGCATCTTCCCCGAAAACTAGAACCTACAGCGACCAATGTCCATCGACACCTCCACACACACTCCACTCGTTGATATAGGACTTTCCTTTTGTGTGTGTGCCGTGTGCCGACCATGAAAAAAAAGCCTAATAAATGAATCAACAGTCATAATAACAGGTGGATTCCAGGATTCTGAACTTTGTTTCATCTGGAAAAATTAGATAGTACTCAAGAAGAAGCTAATACCAGATTATTACCTTATATGTGCTAACAGAACTAAAATCAGTTAACACAATTCTGGTAGAATCTGTTGATATCGATGTCCTAATACCTATTGCTTATTTATGTTTACTGCACAATACCACCAATTCCCCAAAGTCTATTTATACAGTTAGGTCATAGTAAAACTGCATATTTTTTTATCAATAGATGATATCTATATGTAGTAGAAAACGACGTGATTCGCATGATGATTTAGAGGATTTTAAATTTAACGTGTATATTTTAGTGTTTTTTTTTTACATAGGTCTTATAAAAAAATACCCCATGCATTTTTTTGCATAGGGTAATAGTGGGGAATTTTACAGAACGAACCCTTGCTTTTTTGTTGTTATTTACAACATGAGTCAAATTTCCAAGACCAAGTTAATGAAAATAATCAGTGAAAAGTAAATATTTATGCCATTATTATTTAAAACCAAAGTTACAGATTTTATTAATTTTAATTTGCTCAAATATATCATGAAAATGCACCCATGCAGTCGAAAAGGGTCATTTACATCCACTTAACGTAACAACTTATCAACGTACGAAAAATTATAATTAACGTTCGAAACTGAGAAGGTTTGTGTTTACATTGTTTACAATGAAGTTAATTTTCCTACGTGTAATCACCAATAACATTAATAGTTCAATCTGTCTGTCATTCATAATTATTATTGAAATTATCGTACGGATTTCCTTAAGTTAAAGTTGGTTCAACTTTTCCGTGTGTTACGTTAATTTTCTTAATTTTTAGGTGGATGTAAACAACTGCATATAAGTACATGATCTTCAAGTTTTCTTTATGATTAATTTTCCGTAGGTACGTTGAGTTAAGTGGATGTAAATGACACTAAAGACGCGCGCTGCGCTTAGTGTGGCGAAGCTACCCGGAGTAGGTAGTGCACGGCCGATAAAACTCTCAACTTCAAGTGACGATATCTTGAAAACTATGCATCACGGAGTATCGTGCTTTTTTTTTCAAAAATTTCCATGATGTCTTACCTTTGTTTCATTCGCTGATAGTATGGCAGAAATCCTTAAAACAAAAAAGTTTCTCGCTTACTGAAAAAAATACTGCATAAAAACTGTAGCTTTCGCAGTAGGTATTGCACTAGCGACAAAACGGTTGAATAATTATATCAAATTGGACCACCCTGTACCTACATAATATCAAAAAACGGAAAATAATAAAAATAGGTACCTATTGTATCTGATAGAAACAAAACGATAAAATTAACAATGGTGTCAGCTTCGAAAATTTTTCTATAACGTTTTTTTTGGAAATTTTCTCTATACAATTTTTTGGAAAATTCTATAAAATTTTTCCAAATATGTTTTTTTTTTCTCAAATGTTTTTTGAGTTTTTGACTAGTTCTTCATACTCTCAGGGAGGTGCGCGCCTCCTGCGCCCCTTCCTGTATCTGCCCCTGAAAGTATGTTTATATCCAATTTGAGCCAATTCTGATGTTTTTTTTTTCCCAATTTCCCAAAATATTTAGCAGACCTGCATATGAAATCGCATCTATCATGTAACAAAAAGTGTGTATTTCTTTTACTTTATTTGAAAACCCCCACTATGTCTTTAAATTATAGCGAAAGGAAACAAAACTTCAATTTCGCAAAAACATGTTTAATGAACAATATGTTGGATAAACTGATATTCATATCAGTGAACCAAAAATTAATAAATCGAACTTTGATTAGGCATAAGCCTATAATTTGCTAATTTATATTGCAGCTATAGATGACTGAATGTGTTCTTTGTCTTTCGATGTGAGTCAGTTCCTATAGTTAGTTCTATAAGTTCACACGCTCTGCTTTCCACGCTGTATTCGATATAATAAATATATTGAATATAAATAATTAACAAGTTCTTTTATTTCTTAGTCCATTTCCCAATAGGTTATGGATCCAGTGTACGTGTATTCATTGCGGTTGTGAAAACCGGGAGTGTTCAGTGTGATAGTGACCATGGAAAATTTGAAACTAAAAAGAAACAAAAGGCTTCATGCTAACAGAGCTGTCCGTAAGAAAAATGCAACAGGCTGGTATGACTATTGCTAAAAGAAAACAAAAAGAAAAGTGGGTAAGTCTTTGAACACTTAAATAATAATTGCCCTTGAACTTACTTTTATTGGAAATTAAATAAACACTATTTTTCAAGAAAATTAAATATAAATAAAAAATTATCAATTGTGGCATGAACGTTTGGACCACATCGGTGAGGTTTAAATTCGAGTATTTCTGTGAAGCGTGCATAAGTGGTAAACAAGCACGACTTCCATTCCGAAAACATTGTACTGTTTATGGATGAATTTACCCACTATTGTGTTACATATATGATGAGTCATAAGTCATATGTATTTTCTATGTTCCAAGATTTATTTGCTGAAAGTGGGGCACATTTTAATTTACAGATTTTCAATGTATTCTGTGACAATGGAGGTGAATATCTAGCTACTGAAATGAAAGATTCTTGGTATGCAAAAAAGGAAGTCATCATTCGACAAGTCCACGGACCCCACAAATTAAATGGTGCAGCTATAAACAAAAAGTTTTTGGGGTGGGGGAGGCATTTTCAACTGCAACATTCTCACTTAGTTTGACCCCTACTAAAGCTTTAAAAGAATTTGAAACACCATACGAAATGTGGCTCAGTAAAAAGCCTCAAGGAAACTATTCATAAGTGTTGGGTTCCATAATACGGTTTATACACATAATAGAACAAGAAAAACAAAATTTGATATCCAATCCTGGAAAGCTATACTAGTTGGTTATGAATCAAATGAATATAAAGTGTAGGATGTGAATAATAATACCTAAGTTTCTTGTAGTTAGGGATATTATTGTAGATATAACAAATTTGTTCTTGTCGTCCAAGCCTTTTAATCTGCATAAAGCTGATTTCTCTGAGTGTTTGTCAAGATCAGTAGTTAATAATAAGCTTGAAAAAGTGAATGTAGAACACTTTAATGATAAAGCTGATTCCTGTGACCGTTTTTCAAGATCAGTAGTTGATCATAAGCTTGAAAAAGTAAATGCAGAACACTTATGGTCATAAAGCTGATTCTTCTGAGTCTTTGTCAAGATCAGTACTTAATCATAAGCTTTAAAAAAAAATTAAATGCAGAACACTTAGGTTCATAAAGCTGATTCCTCTGACTGTTTGTCAAGACCAGTAGTAATTAATAAGCTTGAAAAAGTGAATGTAGAACACTTCGATGGTAAAAGCTGATTCCTCTGACTGTTTGTCAAGATCAGTAGTTATTAATAAGCTTGAACAGTAGATGTAGAACTTTTATGGTCATGAAGCCGATTTTTCTGTTTGTCAATATAAGTGATTAGTTAATGGTAAGTTTGAAAAAGTGAATAAAGAACACTTTGATGATAAAGCTGATTCCTGTAACTGTTGGTCAAGATCAGTAGTTAATTATAAACTTAAAAAAGTCAATGCATAACACTTTGGTGATGAAACTGATTCCTCTGACAGTTTGCCAAGATTGCTGATAAAGCAAAATCAGATGGGCAACAGTCCAAGAAAGTAGCTAGCTGTTAACCCTAACAAACTTATCAAAATATATAATGAATGATTATAGTAAATCTGTGGTTGAAACAGATCGGCCAAATGATATTCATTCAGTTTCCACTATAATCACGATTCCCAAAGTAGTTAAATCAAAATCCACCAGTGAATTGCGTCCAATAAATTTGTTTTGCACTATTGACAAAATTTTGGAAGAAATGGTGTATATGCAACTTGTTGAGTATATAGATCGAAATAAACTATTGAGTGATTTTCAATCAGGGTTTCGAGTAAGTCAATACTAGTAGTTAATAGTGAGTAGAATGTAAAACACTTTGATGATAAAGCGGTTTCATCTGACTGTTTGTCAGGATCAGTAGTTCTTAATAAACTTGAAAAAGTGTCAAAAATAAAGGTAACACTTTGGTAATGCAACCTTTCTCTTGAAAGTGGCAATTTGTCAAGATCGGTGGTTAATAAATCTGATATAGCTAAATCAGATGAGCAACAATCCAGGAACTAATTAATGAGTATAGTAAATCTGTGATTGAAACAGATCTGCTAAATGATATTCACTCATTATTGGTAAATAAAACGTGGTCGTTAGTAACAAGACCCGAATATAAAAATATTGTGGATTGTAAATGGATATTTTCCATTGAAAATGATGAAATTGGAAAACTATTAAGATACAAAGCTCGCTTGGTTGCTCGTGGTTTTAGTCAAGAATACTTGGTATAATGAAACCTTTGCACAGCTAGCGAGAATCGTAGGCTTCTGGTTTATAATTATCTTTTTAATCAGTTTAACCTTTTAGTACATTTTTTGGATGTGAAAACAGCTTTCCCGAATGTGACAATGAAGGAAGCCATTTTTATGAAGGTTCCTGAAGGCTGAAGGATGGCTGGCTCAAGGTGTGACAAGTAAACCTAACCAAGTTTGTAAGATTGCTGATAAAGCAAAATCAGATGGGCAACAGTCCAAGAAAGTAGCTAGCTGTTAACCCTAACAAACTTATCAAAATATATTGATAAGTTTGTTAGGGTTCTCTGTTTTAGTCCATAGCACAAAGTGCTATGGACTAAAACAAACCACTAGATGGTTTGAAATAATAGAAAAGGTTCTTAAAGAAAATGGGTTTGAAAATTTATCAATTGACCACTGTATTTATATCTTAGACAAAAGTGCAATATGTGAAAATATTTATGTTATTCTCTATGTAAATGGTGATTGCCACTGCAGATAATAATAAATTGAATAGTTTTAAAAGGTATTTGGCAAATATCTGTTCTATGGTTTATTTGAAAGACAGTGAACTATTTTTGGGTATTAAAATTGAAGGGTAATCAAAAATTAAATTACTCTTGATCAATTTTCCCTAGGTATGTACCTATATAAAAACTATTTTACATAAATTTAATATGCATGACTGTTGTGCCATCAGCTGTGTCAGCACTCCGCTTCCTAGTAAACTGAATTTGATTGGTTTAAATTCAGAAGAAAAATATAATAGCCCTTGCCGTAATCTAAGCGGCTGTTTAATGTATACTATGTTATGTATACCAAGCCTGATTAAAGTACCGCTGTTAATATTTTGAGCAGGTGTCAAAGCAAATATAAAAAGGGGCTTTGGCAATATTTGAAAAGTGTCCTTAGATATCTTAAGGGTAAAATCAATGTAAAGTTGACACAATATTTTAGATGTGAATATATCAATTTCTTGAGTGATTATATTGATCCAGACTAGGAAGGTGGAGATGATATAAACAATATAAAAGGCACAACAGGATATTAATTTAAACTGTTTGAAAATTGTGTGATATGTTGGAATACAAAAAGGTAGTTGTCAGTAGCGGCATCATCTACTGAAGCCGAATATATGGCTTTCTATATGAAATTTTCACCAGAGGCTCTTTGGTTAAAATCATTAGCAGAAAATATATACAAATATCAATATCAGAGTCAATTATGAACTAAAAGGACAATTGTTGCATCATTATTGCAAATAATCCAACAAATCACAAAAGATCAAATCATATTGATACAAAGTATCATTTTTCAATGAACAGATAGAGACAGGTGTAATCAATATAAAATATTTGTCCACAGAGAAACAACTTGCAGACATGTTTAACAAACCATTCTGCAAGTAAAATTTGAAGAATGGAATTTGGCTTAGTAAATAAGTTAAATGGTTTGATTAGGTTTTTCTGAGTTTTTCCTAATCCCGAGCAGCAAATGCTGGACGTTATTGTAATTTTCCCCAGAATAGACACACATAAGGAAAGCAGACCTATTTATGTTAGGTATACTAGTTTTAAGTTGTATTACCTACTTTAAGTCTAATTGATCAAATTTTTGAGGTGGCGTGTTGGATAAACTGATATTCATATCAGTGAACCAAAAATTAATAAATTAAACTTTGATTATAAGGCTATACTTTGCTAATTTATATTGCAGCTATAGATGACTGAATGTGTTTATAATAGTTTTTATATGTGAGATAAACAGATGAGGAATTGTTTACCTAAGAAAGGGTTTGTAGTTCTTTGTCTTTCGATGTGTGTCAGTTCCTATAGTTAGTTCTATAAGTTCACACGCTCTGCTTGCCACGCTGTGTTCGATATAATAAATATATTGAATATCAATAATTAACAAGTTCTTTTATTTCTTAGTCCATTTCCCAATACAATAGAGCGCCAACCCGCTGCCAACCCAGCGCAGAATGAACGAGGAAGTGGAAATGTATCATTTCCTTTTTTTCGTCCTTCTGACTTGTGCTGTAGGATCTTCCTTTGCGAACCTTACTCTAAACGCGGTGGGCATGGTGAAAAGAGGGGGAAGGCCCGCCAACCGTTTCGTTCAGGGCTCAGTAGGTCCATACTATTTATTCACAACAAAAAAAAGCTTCTGAGTCATAACGCAGAAAGCCTTATTTTGGGGTAGTGAAAATTCATCCACCCCTTAGCTTCTGCACACCGAAACCCGCCAACCAATACGTTTTTCAGTGGCCGAGTACTTGGAATACCGGGCCACCAAAAAACAGCCTTCTGACAGATGACTGAGGCTTTTGTGTCACGGGCTTTTAGTCTAATAATTTCTTCCGCGTTACTATACATTCTGGCACTAATTACTCTACTAATTTACTACTCGAATAACTGAATTAGGTGACCATCTACCCCTATAATACCACGTAAAATCCAAGTCAACGTTCTGCACATTCAGCAAGAAAGAAGATACAAAACTAGTTTCCACGCCGCTACGCCTCAGTCAGTCGGAAGCTTTCGCTCTATGCTTTTGAATTATTGATTTATGTAATTTTCGTAATAAATATTTTTTTTTAAAAATAGACATTGGCATTCCGGTTATTTAAGTGGCGCAGTCGGTAGGATTTTCCGAAGTTTTACGGTCGATTCGAAAAACGTTCGTTTCAACGATTTATCGGAACTCGAACATTGGTGATTAGTTCAAAAATCGTTCTAGTTACGCAAGGAGGCAGGAATTTGGAGGACAAAATCGCCGCCCATTGGACCTGTCCCTTATAGTTACCATAAGGATGCTGATCGTCTGGTTGTTGATGTAAGTACAACTTATAACATTGATGTATGTCGAAGATTTATCTGATATATTGAATAAATTGACAATCACTTCAGCTGACTCACCAATATTTAATATGGTAGATTGCATATTAAGTACCGCAGGTACATCGTCAAGTAAGAATTTTGAATTAATAGATAATAATTCAATCACAATGCCTGTATTTAAACCAGAGTATTTAAACTGTGTTTCCACTTTCGATGGGAACCCTAATGACCTTAACAGATATTTGGCGATATGCAACAGCCTAATTCGAGCTTTCTATGATACAGCAGATCCTAATAAATTCGAAAATATCTATCTAATTAATTGTTTGATAGGAAAGTTAACTGATACAGCTAAAGTAGTAATTAATATTTAAAATGTGTCCAATTGGGACGACTTAAAATCGACGCTAGAAAGGAACTTCGCCGATCAGCGCGACGAAGCTTGCCTTAAGCGCGACTTGGTTATGTTGAGACAGCAATCAAATGAAACTCCATCACAATATTATGATAAAGTTTTACACATTTTGAATTTATTATGTTCATATGTCGATACGCACGAACATGCAGACGCTGCTAAAATACTAAAACGTAATTTATATTCAGATTTAGCGTTAAAAACGTTTTTGTCAGGTTTGAGAGAACCTTTAGGAACTAATATTAGATGTATGCGTCCGCTAACTCTTCCCGAAGCTATGCAAATGATTAATCAAGAACATGATAACCAATATTTCCAAAATCACGCCAAAACACAAAATACAAAGCCAACGAAATTCCAAAATAACTTTTCACGATCCAATAAGTATTCTAATCAGAACTCTAATAGTTCTTATTACCACACCCCTAACGATTTCTTCAGGAGGCAAAATAATGCCTTTCCTTCACAACCGATTAACGTACAATCAAGACCGCAACCTCAAAAAATCTTTACAAAGTCCCAGGTTTTCGGAAAACCACAAAATCAAAATGTTTTTAGGCCTGGTCAAACTAAAAATTTCCAAAAACCAACTCCAATGAGTACTACTTCACGATTCTCATCTAATAATATGAGAAATCCTTACAATAATAATACCCAAAATTAAGGACAGAGTTTTTCTAACCAACAACAAAAAAATAATGTTATCTCAGAGGAATTGTATAACACTGAAATAAACCAATTTTCCGAAGTGCATGACGAATACGATCAAAGTTTTGATCAGAACTCCGAAAATCAATATTACGACTTTGAAGGAGCGGGTTCTTCCTTTCAAGCCGAAGAACGAACTGTAGAATTTCTGGAAGAAACCGAAAATTTTCAGGAAGCACCTCAACTAAACGAAAACACGTAACCGCTCAAATAATTTCTATTAATAATTTTAATGTCAGCAAATTGCCATATATTATTCTACCAGAGCATAATTTAAAACTTTTAATTGACAGTGGTTCTTCAAGATCATTTATTAACCCCGATTTAGCAACCAGATTTTATGCTGAAAATATTATTGAAGACCCACTTGTAGTTCGAAGAAGCACTCAGATTTCAGCCCACAAACACAGTACTTTAATCCCATCCTCAAAATTATTTAAATTACCTGAACCTGTATTTTTGAAATTTTTCCTATTTAAATTTCATGACACTTCCGATGGATTAATTGGACTAGATTATCTAGAATTTCTGCAAACAAATATCGTTTTTGGTAAAGGAATTCTATTCACACCATATAATGAAATTAAAATTCTTTATCAAAGTACAATAAGGAACCTAAACCATATAAGTGTAGCTCCACGATCCGAACTAGTCATTAAAATTAAAACTTCTATAAGAAATGGCGAAATTGTCATACCATACCAAAGACTAGGTAATTGCGAAATTCCCGAAAGTCTATCTATCTCCAGGAATGGCGTAGCCATCACAACTATCTTGAACAATTCTATAGATAGAGTAAACCTGGACCTTTCGGAACCAATAAAAGTCGAAAATTTCGAAAGAAAAGAATTCGAACAAATTGATTTAAATTATATTGACAATTTTGAAAACCCCGAAATCGATATTTCCAAATTAATCAGAAAAGAACATATGAGTTCTGAAGAAAAAATTAAAATCACGCAATTATGTAGAGAATTCTCAGATATTTTTTATACAGACGATACACCCCTCATTTTTACAAATGACATAAAACACCATATCAACACCACCGATGAAAGCCCAATCTATACTAAAAGCTATCGATACCCGTTCATTCACAAACAGGAGGTCGAGAATCAAATAAAAAAGATGTTAGACCAAAATATAATAAGACCTAGCAACTCTCCCTGGTCCTCACCAATTTGGGTTGTCCCCAAAAAGCTCGATCCAAGCG
The DNA here is from genome assembly GCA_917834065.1 of Ceutorhynchus assimilis. NCBI lineage: Eukaryota > Metazoa > Arthropoda > Insecta > Coleoptera > Curculionidae > Ceutorhynchus > Ceutorhynchus assimilis. The sequence continues at coordinate 64,782,022 of OU892277.1, forward strand.
GTAAGCAAAAATGGCGTGTAGTTGTCGACTACCGCAAGCTTAATTAGAAGACCGTGGATGATAAATACCCGCTTCCCCGAATTACGGAACTTCTAGATAAACTGGGTAAATGCCAATATTCCTCCACTTTAGACCTTGCGAGTGGTTTTCATCAAATCCAAATGGATGAAAAAAGTATTCCCAAAACAGCTTTTAATTGCGAAAACGGGCATTATGAATATCTAAGAATGCCCTTTGGGCTCAAAAACGCCCCAGCCTCGTTCCAGCGTGTTATGGATAACGTGCTACGCGGATTACAGAACGAAAAATGCGCTGTTTATCTAGACGACGTAATAATATATTCTACTTCCCTTCAGGAACATCTTGAAAAATTAAGAAATGTTTTCGAACGACTCAGACAAGCGAATTTCAAAATCTGCCACGCTTTTTCGCTGATTAAGAAAAGTTCATAAAAAAAAAAAAAATATAAATTTAGAAAAATAAATTTAAAAAAAATTAAAGTCGAGAATAAAAAAAAATAAAAAAAGTAAAATAAAAATAATGAAAATAAAAATAAAAATAATTGAATGAAGAACTTGAGATTGTAAGACTGAAGGTCGAAGTGCGTGCAAATTAAGCCCTAGCTCAGAACTAAATAATTCGGAGAGTAGGGGTGGGTTTTAGTTTTGGGCGCCACCGACTCTGAACAGATGAGTCGGACTCTCCAGGATGGTATCTGGCTTCAGGTCCTTACAATCCAAATAATAATTAATAAAAAAAATAAAAATATTAGCAAAACCAGGCTGTGATCATAAAACCAAATAAAAGTCAAGATATCAAGTGCTACAGTCGTTTAATCACCAAATGGTCGCAGTCCACAATGAACAATAATTTGAATTTAAGAAAAAAAAAAAAATAATAATAATCAAGTAAATGCAAGCAATAAGTAATTAACAAAATGACAAGCAAATGTAAGTAGTAATTAATAAAATGACCTTGTCATGAAATGTCAACCAACAAATACAGAAATGCGATACTATAGTCATGAAGCGTTAACTAACAAATACAGAAATGCAATAACTATAGTCATGAACAGTTAAATTTAAATACAAACATGTCATTGAGACTCAATGACCCAAATGAATAATAATAAAAAAAAAAAAGGTATAAATAGAAAAGTTGTTAATGTAAATTGAAGAGAAAAACAAAACAAAAAAAACAATAAATTAATGAATAATAAATTGGAGCGGTTATTTTACACTTACGTAACCAGAACTACCAGTAAGTTGACATTAATTCAACAGGTTACGTCTAGTTAAGTTACCTATTTTATAATTCATTCACCACACTAGGGGCAAGCAATGAATTATACCCTGAAATACCTAGGTGATCACCGGGTGTACAAATAGGGACCGAATGTAAATAAACAATAATAATAAGTAGGATAACTAAAACTAGTACGATACCAAAATGTTCCAGGTAGTAGTAGTACACACAATTAACCAGATTAGTCCTGGCTTCTGGTTGTGGTTAACTTGTTCGATGACTCGAGTAACCGTCCGATTACTTAGGCTGGGGTCTGTTAGCCTTTTAGTTCAATTTCGGTTACAATTGAATGTCTATTGTTATAACCCCGTGAAAAAAAATACCCTCGTGAAAGGACCCTAAGAGAAAAACTGTTATACACACTGTATTTGTAATTGAACTAATAGCGAAGCACTTCATGAATAAATTGAATTAGAAAATGAAACTTTAATGATTAGTTCCCAATAGCAAATTTACTTGATAAAAAAAAACTATAGCTCTTGAAAATTATTTTAATAGAAAAATTGAACATTAAGATATTAATTAATTAAATCAGATTGAATCATATTAAAGCTTTGATATTGATCAAGAAAAACGTGCCCCGAGCCTGCAAAAATTGTTATAAGGTTATGTTTCTTTTACCTGTTGAAATAGGGTTTTTCGCCTCGAAAATCTCTGGAAATCTGGATCGAGGATTGGATCTCCTAGAGAGAGTGAGAATTCTCTACTCCTTAGGGCAGCTTTCAACTAAATTAAATTGAAAAAGTCAGAAAAAAAAACGTGTAAGCAGCTTACCACATTGGAGTTGTAAAAATCCGAATAAATCGGCGAAAATTATAACACTACGAAAACGTAAGGCATGAAGGCAACTAAATGTTATAACTTCAAATGAGAATTTAGGGTCGAAATCCCACAAAGGCGAAGACAATCTTCATAAAGACCCTAATTCTCCAACGTCCAGATGTGAAAAGAAATGTGTTACACCTTCAATTAATAAACTAACCTAACCCAAAGGAAGGAATTCAGACTTAGAGATGATCGAGAACAACGACAAACAACAACAACCAATCGACAGAATTCCCACTTACCAAAAATTGCACACAACAATATAAACTGAGAAAAATAAAAACGGCTGATGAATAATGATATCAACAACCAATAATTATCCCATAAAACAATCAAAACTTGAAGAATACAAAATATAGTAAGTGTTCCGTTTTCAAAATTAGAGAGCTCAAGGAAGAATCGACGATACTGAAAACATCACTAATCCACCGCTGGTTGACAGAAATTTTTGACAATCAAAAGTCAAAGAAGCGAAATTAATGGGTGCGTTCAAGGTTTCTCAAAGATCAACGAAACAATGCGCGACTCTGGGTTCGCTCGAATTTGCGCCGAGATCGATAGCGCTCCACAACCGGAACAGTTAGTACGAACGGAGTAGCTCGGTACATCCACCTGAAAACGGTACATCACGATTACGGAACACGACATACTTTTGACAGATGAATTAATTATTTTTGGATGAAACAGATGATCGAATTTAAAATAGTAATCAAAACATTGCTTTGTTTTGATTTAGAATTGAATTAAAATATGGATTAAAATGAGGAAAAAAAACTATCACAGCAAATAGAATTTGACTATGGAAAATTAGGAAATCTGACGACAATTGAAATTGAGAGAAAATGTTGAAAAACTTAAGGAAATCTTGAATATAAAATTGAAAGTAGGTAAGAAATGTTTATGCAATTTTGGCCCGTTACAAATCCAACTAAATAAGTCGGAATTCCTCCGTAGACAAGTAGCATACCTGGGACACGTCGTTTTAAGAGGACTCCGGACACCCCTGAAACCCGGTGTCGTTTGACGGCCTTAATATTGGATTAATCAAAAAATGTTTTAGACAAAAGTTTCTTTAAATTGTTCAAAGAATATTGGAAAGTCTAAACAATTTTAAAAAACGAGAAAAATTGTTTCAAAAACGTTTATTATTAGACTTAGCAACAAAATATTAACTTTCCGATAAAGTGTGAATGATTTGAGTTTTTTGAGTTTACTTTTTTTCTTAAATGAAACCGCAGATTTTCATCAAAATTCTCAGTGCATCACCGTTGCTCACAGATGCTTTCTTCGTTCGGTATCAGTAGCGCGCGTTTGCTTCATTTCAAGCACGGCTAATATTGGTTAAATACTTGAGCACAATCAACTGCCTATGCAGCGCGGTTGTTTGTCTAAATTAACTGGAGGTTTCTACGAATTTTTAAGAAGACGATAATATTGTTTCCCTGAAACAATGCATTATTTTCTGCTTATTTGACGGGACGCGTCGGAAAATTAGGTCTCGTCTACCTATATAGAATTAGAGTACCTACAAATATTTTTGATTTTGTAGGTTCGGTGCGAAATAGATGTGATTGGAAAGACTAAAGTTTCTAGATTTCCATAATTTTATTCAAATGACACCGTAACATTTTTCAGCACATGGCATGGTGCCTTCTTCAGACAGAATACCTAAACTAATATGCTAATCTAGAATATAGGTATACAAATTATACAATACATATAACAGGTAACAACATACAACATAATTGAAAAGTAGGAACTCAAAGATATAAAATCAATGGGGTAAAAACTCGGGTGAAAATTATGTTAATCATGTGTATAAATTTAACAATGTGGAGCAATTGTTGGTATTCAGTCGTTCATTTAATATATACCATACCTTTTCCTCCTATTTATTTCCAGGATCTCAAGATAATTTGATTTCTTGGATTTATTTTCTTTGAGCAAAATTTTAAAATCTGAGGCATGTTATGATTTTCTGAATTTAGATGTAAGCATTTTTCGAATTTACATTTTTAATTTTGTCAATAAGTTCATAGAAATTTTTAATGCCAAGATTTCCAAAAACTTCTCCAAAAACAAGATAAAGACGGCTTCCAAAAGCAATAACAACTTAGGTAAACTCATTAAAAATAAAAAATCTAGATCAAAATCAGGAGTTTACTTGTAAGTATGTGGTAATTGTCCGAAAGTACCATTGGAAAAACAGGAAGATCTTATCTTGCACAACAAGAATTGGAGAACATGAATCTAGCTTCATAAAAAAATAATATTTTTTCAAATTATGTCTAAATTCAGAAAATCATGACTATACCTCAAATTTTGAAATTTTGCACAGAGAATAAATCCAAGAATTTAAATTATCTTGAGATCATTATGGAAATAAATAAAAGGTCTAGTACCTATATCTACTATTGAATGAACAGTTGAATACTACGCCAATGACTCTGGGAATCGCGCTCACTAACGATATCCTCACGTCGGCCTACCGTATTTCGGTCGCGGAGTGAGTTTTGTAGATGCGGCATGCTCCGGAGTCCTCTTAACCAAATGTCTTAGGAAAGGTGCTTTTATTGACCACAATCCCGAATTCGTAAAATGCTTCAAAACCTGTAAAAATCTTCTAATAAATCAACCCATCCTCCAGTACCCGGATTTTTCAAAACCTTTCAATCTCACTACTGACGCTAGTAACGTCGCACTTGGTGCAGTCCTGTCTCAAGGGCCTATCGGAAATGATTTACCTGTAGCGTATGCTTCCCGAACCTTAAATGATAGCGAAGCAAATTATTCCACCATTGAGAAGGAACTTCTTTGTATTGTATGGGCAACAAAATATTTCCGGCCCTTTTTGTATGGTCGAAAATTCAATATAGTAACAGACCATAAGCCTCTTCAATGGCTGTTTTCTTTGAAAGAACCAGGTTCGAAACTACTTCGATGGCGAATTAAGCTTGAAGAATTCGACTATAAAATCTTCTATAAAAAAGGGCCATTAAATACTAACGCCGACGCTCTCTCTCGTGTCGAAATTCACGCCAACGAGACCACAGATAATTTTGATATTAGTCAATACATGGACGAGTTCAATCAGTCCCTACAATCTTCTAATCGAAATCCTGATCAGCTCACAAACAAAACAAACCCCGACCAAGACAATCTTTCCATTATTGCCCAACCTGATAATGATAGAGAGCAAAGAGAGTTGAACGCCCTTGACGAAAACGTCACTGTTCATACTAATGCCGAACAACATCCCATTGTAGGTATACCTATCGCTGAAATTCCTGTAAATTACGGCGCTCGTCAAATTATTATTAAATCAGTATTACATTCCCCAGCAAAAACAACAATTACCATATTATTCGAAAAGAAAAAACGAATAAATGTACAAATCTCACAAAGTAATTTTGAAAAAGACATTCTAGACCTTATGAAAGATTATGTTACTCCTGATGTCCAATATCACTTATATTTTGAAAATCGAGAAATATATGAACCATTTTGCGAGGTTGTACGCAAAAACTTTAAATTCCCTTCATTAAAATTAAATTATTGTCAAATTAAATTAATGGACGTTACTAATAAAGACGATATTCAGGAAATCATAAAAAACTATCACGAGGGAAAAACCAATCATAGAGGTATTGAAGAAACGGAAAGGCAAATTACATCAAAGTATTATTGGCCTCACTTGAAAAATTCAGTACAAAGTTATATAAATACTTGTGAGATATGTCAACAATGTAAATACGAAGGACACCCCGTGAAAGTGAAAATGAACGTAACACCCACTGCTAATAGACCATTTGAAATTGTCCACATGGATGTTTTAACAGTCGAAAAAACCAAATTTTTAACTATCGTCGACAGCTTTTCTAAGTATGCTCAAGCATATCAAATTGAATCAGCAGAATCTGTCGAGGTCGCCGACCGTCTATTAAACTACTTTTCACATCACTCTATCCCAAAACAAATTATTGTAGATAATGGCAGAGAATTTAAGAATCTCTTGATTACTGAACTACTTGGTTTACACAAAATTAAAGTTCATTTCAATTGCCCAAATCATCCGGACTCTAACGGAATAATCGAAGAACGGTTCCACTCAACAATTTTAGAAAACGTAAGAATTCTAAATACCCGCGGATTTTTGGGAACACCAGTCCACCTAAAAATGATTTACGCAATATTAGGCTACAATCATACAATACACTCCGCAACAAAAATTAGACCCATTGATATCATAAATGGTCACGTTTCGAGTGATAATCCTTTTGATATCCAACTCGATCAACTACTAATCAACGATTACGTAGAAAATCATAAGGAAAAAAACAAATTATTATATTTTCAAATTAATGAAAAACTCAGTCAACAGAAAGAAACGTTGGTAGAACGATTAAACAAAAATCGTGACGACCCTAAAGCCGCGTCCAGATTAGTAAATAAATACGTTGCGTTGAATTCGGGATTTGCCACAAAATTTTGCGGCGCAAATTTGGCATCTTGACCGACATAAATATTTGTGTTATGTGTCGTGCGTTCTTGCTCAACGCGTGTGCGCCTATTTTATTTCAGTGTGCGCGTTGCTTGTTGTTGGTTATTTGTTTCGTTCGCGAAAAAACTGCGTCCACACTAGAACGATGTTGCGCCGCAAATCCCTTTGATGTCTTGAAAAAAACCGACAAGCCACGGATCGCGTGCGTTGAATGTCGCGAAAATTTTTGCGTGCGTCTGTATACGGCGAACAGGTCCACACTCGCATAAATTTGTATCGCACACACAATTTGTGCCGAATAGCGCGCACAACGTAAATTTTTGCTAATGTGGACGCGGCTTAATATCTTTGAACCCGAACAAGAAATTCATGTGAAAAAACATATTAGACAAAAAACCGCAAACCCTTTCAAGAAATTAACGGTTATAGAAGACAAGGAGGACGTCAATAAAACGGTTTCCACAGAAAATAGAATTCACATGAGTAATTTAAAACGCCCGCGTAAGCAACCTTACACTTTTAATAATTAATTTTATTCTTGCTTTTAGATTCCCATGGCTCTGCATATGCTTCCAAGAAAACAATCACATCATCGTGAGAAACTTGGAAAATAACCCTGGAAAAATTCCACTAAAATTGGGCACAGCAAAAATGCAAGAATCTGCTTTTACGCTTATACATTATTCTGATTTAAACGCTTTGCTATTATATATTAATCAATTGAATTTAAAATCAGATAATCTGACTGAAGTAAACGAAAGCAATGGCGAATATAAAAATGAAACGATTAATCACGTGAAAATATTACGTTTAATTAAGGAAAGGGTCGAGTCCAAAATTAATGAAATCTTACCTAATCCTAAACGCAATAAACGCGGCTTAATAAATGGACTAGGATCAATATTTAAATCAATAAGTGGTAACTTAGACGCATCGGATGGCGAAAGATACGATAAGCTAATAAATCAATTGCAGAGTAATTAAGAAAAATTAGTGAGCAACATCAACCAGCAAAACTCGATTTCTTTAAAAATTGTAAAACAATTCAATGAAACTGTTCATAAAATATCGACAAATGAAAAAATTTTGGAGAACAAAATAAATGAAATTTATACCTACATCAAACATAGCCAAGCTCATGCGATTATTATTAAAGACTACTTGAACCAGCTGACTAATCTTTATGAAATAATTAATGCGCTTTACAAGATGTCGAAAACTCCATTTCTTTTTCTAGATTAAATATGATGCACCCTAGTATAATGCAAACAAATGACTTGTATAAGGAACTTGTAAAAATTGAACAACATTTGGTTAACAGAACATTGCCGTTAAAAGTAACTTTACACAACACTTTTATCTTTCAAACTTTGATAGATATTGAATGTTATACTTTAAACAACAGAATAACCTACGTTCTTAAAATCCCAATTATGCATCAATTTAACCTAAATTATTATCACCTATTTTCTGTGCCTACCTTTATTGAGAGTCAGTTTAAGGCGATAATACCCCGTAACAAATATTTAATAAAAAATGAGTTGTACTACACATTCGAGAACAACCCCTGCAAGAAAGTCACCCCAGGCTACTATATGTGTGAACAAGCCAGGCTCTAAAAAATAGCCGAAGACAGCCCTTGCGAAATCCAACTACTAGACAACAAGAACCCTTCAACTTGTCACAAAGTTCAAATTTCAATTAACAAATTGAACCTAGAACGTATTGGAGATACCAATCAGTTTATTGGTTTACTCCCACGCCAAGAAACTATTAAGTTAACTTGCAACACCCAAGAAGAAACAATCCGACTAATTGGTACATACATGTTTGGTGTACCCATTAATTGCCAAATAACAACAAGCCTAGGAACCTTCACCAACGAAAAACCAATAACCACGAGCCAATCGATCCTGTTGCCGAAAATAGAAGTCGACCAATCCCAAGAAACGCCAAAATTCGACATAGAATTGGAAAATATTCGGCTCGATGAACTTCACGCCATTAGAAGTCAAATACTAAACAAGGAGGCCAATATCCGAATGGACCTACTGGGCCAGACTCCAAGCCCTTGGACTTTATTAATTTATGTATTATTGATTTTCACAGTTATCTATTTCTGCTACAAGAAGTTTATCGTTCCAAGATGCATCAAGAAAAGAAATCAAGAAGCACCACCCACTCAACTTTCAGAGGTTCAACTTCCACGCTAACCCTCGAAGGTGAATTTTAGGAGGGAGGAATTATGTGACCATCTACCCCTATAATTGCACGTAAAATCCAAGTCAACGTTCTGCACATTCAGCAAGAAAGAAGATACAAAACTAGTTTCCATGCCGCTTCGCCTCAGTCAGTCTGAAGCTTTCGCTCTATGCTTTTTAATTATTGATTTATGTAATTTTCGTAATAAATAATATTTTTTAAAAATAGACATTGGCATTCCGGTTATTTAAGTACTGAACTCTCCACAACTTTACAATATTCACTACCTATCTAAATCATATCACAGCCAATCTTAAACTAAAAACTACTAACTAATACCGGCCTTTATATATCCGTAATCCATTCTTGTAAAATCCAGAATAAACGCGATAGCTTTTTTCCCGAATAGCACTGTAAAATCTAGAATCAGCTGTCCAATTCTCTACACCCTGCCGCTTCCGCCAGATTTTCGCGACATTATCTACTCTTCTTCATATAAATCAACACCAAAAGTGTGTAATAATAACGAATTTAGTTGAGGTTACTCACATGATTAAGAATAGGAAACATAAGTACTAAAGTTACACAAGGTGTGTAACTCTAACCATGGCCTTTCAGATTTGGATAATGCACTCACTCTGGTCGTTATGTAAAATTAAAATGATTAAGGATTTGGAAGAATTGATTATGGAAGAAGCAGAATCATCACTCAAAATCTGTGAAAACTTTTGCTATACATATATTATATTTTATTTAGAGGGTGATGAATTATCATAAGATTCCTATACATCCAATAAATGGGCCCATAAATACTCAACCCCTTAGACTACCATTCATACACCGTGAAGAAATAAACACCCACACAGATCCATTGCTCAAGGATAGAATATTTTAACTTTCATGTAGTCCTTGGAATAGTCTATTACTAGTCGTAACAAATAAAGTGGATTTCAGTAACATGTCTGTCCACTCCCTAATATTAAGGGACTTGGAAACTAGGAAAATCTCATTATTTTACAACCCTGAATTTAAAGTTTTCACCAAATTAATGGTGGATCAGAGCTCTGACGCTATGCTAGTTAGTCGGGGTGGAGTTCCGTCCTGCTGGAACCATACACCGAGAGAAAAAAAAAGCTGTTATAACTAAAAAATTAGTTATTGTCACTAAGGAGTGTGCATAAAATAGAGGACAGCTCCGGCATGTAGTTATACTAACCCATTTAAGTTAGTTGGTGATCGAATAACCTTCATAGTTGCACCAAATAGGCTCTTAGTTATTTCCACTTTAGGAGTGGCTGCAACAACCAATATTTTTTAGTTGCCTTTACTATATAAATTGGTTGTATAGACCTGAATTTATTTGAAAATAACCAATTTTTGGTCTGCAACAAAAAATTGTCTGGGCTGACTTAACTAATATTTTTAGTTAGCAGAAACAATATTCCGGGTTGAATCAACTGATGTCTGTAGTAAATGCTTAGTAGTGGTAGCACTGGTAGCTAATATGATTTGCTGAAAAAGGGAAGCGGTTAATAATAAAGAGAACTAAATCATATGTTTGGAACATATTTATTACTAAGGAAAACAATGGTTGTATATTACAGACATTATACTAATAACATTGTAAATTGAATGGAGATTCTTGAAACACACATTAAAAATCTAATTTAAAAACTAAAAATAACATTGATCTTTTTGTTTCACTGAAACCTAACCTGATACCGATAATGGTATAACAATTCGAATTAAATACATATTCTTAAATTAAGCACACATTGAAAATCTACTCTAAAAACTAAGAATAACATTGAACTTTTTATTTAACTGAAACCTAATCTAACAAATAGTAATTTTATATGCATAGTGAAGAAAAAAATAAACATCCATTCTTTGAAACTGTTTTTGAAAAAAAAAAACCTTCAAAAAGTATACCGAACACTTCAAGTCAGTCAGAAAACAACATCTTTTACCAAAATGATATTTTATTCTCATAATTTTTTATTGTCCCTAAATGAAACTCAAGGAAATAATAACCGTTCACTTTCTTACCCTGAAACGCACTTAAACAGGAGCCATATTCCACTCGCACAAAACTTTTTTATATTTATACTGATACTGCTGTCGCTCAGCGGTGTCCATTTTGTTTGATTTTGTTAAAGATTCATGATTTGAGCGCGTGCCTACCTACCGACTCATCACATCAGGCTCGCAGTCGGCCACTCGATGTGGAATGAACTCGAATGAAGCCGAAGCCGGAACAGCCAAAAAGATTGGCACAAATTTTGCTAAAGCTTGGCGTCCCATTGGTCAACGGAATCTCCCGAACATTCTACTACCGAGTGCTAGTCGTTGCAACTAGATTTCCGTTTGCTCAACTAATAATTTTGGTTATTTTTTATCTGCTTTTTTATAAAACCCAACAGCTTAGTTGCTACAACTACAATGATAGTTGGCTACCAAAATATTCAGTTATCAGAAATCGAGGCTTAGTTGTGACAACCTAAGAATTGCAACTAAGTTAAAATGACTAACAGAGCAAGACCAAATGCTTGCGAGTACTGACAGTTATGTCGCAATAACAATTTTTTTAGTTATGGTAACTGAAAAAATTTAACTTACGCATCTAGTTAACGCGATTTTCTCAGTGTATGCTCCACCCTATTAGGCGATACCGGGCCGTAATTATTTGTATCGAATATTTGAAAATAGGTGAATTGGTCGAGGTGGTCTGGTCAACTAGCCTGCTCGTTCTCCAGGTTTGACTCCTCTCGACTTTTTTTTTGGGGCTTTATAAAAGACAAAGTAATGGCTATTGCACCTACAACTTCAGATAACATGAGAGATAAAATCCGTTCTGCTTGCCTATTAGTGACAACTACAATGTTAGAGCAGGTACGAAACTCATTTGAAGAGCCAGTACGATACTCATTTCAACATCGAGTGAGAACGTGTTTAGAAGTCGGAGGGGAGATTTTGAACAAATTTGGCATTATAGACGGTAAATAATTAGAAAATAGGTTCTGCGGTGCTGTTCGGGAAGAAGGGTTATCGCGTTTATTCTGGATTTTGCAGGAATAGATTGCGGATATATAAAGGCCGGTATTAGTTAGTAGTTTTTAAGTTCAAGATTGACTGTGATAGGATTTAAATAGTGAATTTTGGAAGAGTTGTCAACAGTTAAGTTCTTTCAGTTAATTAGTGAAGTATTTAGTGTCAGAGTGAGTAGAAACGTAGAATAAATTATTGTTGTGTTGATTGTACTTTGATTCTGGAATAAACTAACACAAGATTTCTGTCACGCACCCAAGAGTTATGTCAGAAGTGAGATATAATTCGAGGACTGCAAAGTGAAATCCGATTGCAGAATAGTGCGCGGGCACTAGTGTGGACACTATAGTGAACACTGGAACAGTTAGTCGGTGTAAGCAGTGACAATCACCAAAAGAGATTTCACCGATTGTGTAAATTACCCCGGAAGTGACTGTATACCCGATTTTGACTGTGATAGTGAATTTTCAAGTAAGTTCTAGAAAATTCAAGGGAGATATCGAATTTCTGACTTCGCCGACGTATTCGATACTTCAATCGGCATTCAGAAACAGAGTTTCGAGGAGTTTCGGGAAAATTCTAGAACATTCTATTTGGAAACCAAGGGAGACGTGTTTGCTATATCAATCGACACCCAGAAAAGACATTACAAGAAAATTCTAGAACATTCTATTCGAGAATAAAGCAATTTATTCAATTTGTGACTTCACCGATGTGTTTGGAACTTCAATAAAAGACCAGGAAAGATATTTGAAGAGAGTTTGATGGAAATTCCAGTAAATTTTGTATATTGCCTATCACGAGACAACAAGCAAAAATTGAAGAACTTCTGCGCAAAATGTTGGAACTTCAAGAGACCAAACGGCAACAAAAAAAGCAAGACGAAAAAGCAAAACGACAACAAGAAAAACAAGACGACGAGGCCAGACGACAAAAAGAAAAACGAGAAGAAGAAGCCAAAGCATAACAAGAAAAACAAAACGAAGAGGCCAGGCGACAAAAAGAACGGCAAGAAGACCTTGGACAACTACAGAAAATATTTCAAACCATACACGGATTTGTCGCTAACCTGGAAAAAAAAATTACGGAAGTGAGAGCCGAAGTTAAAGACGATGTTCGAGAAGTTAAAAACGATGTTCAGGAAGTAAAAGCTGAGATCAAAGCCGATGTTCAGCAATTAAGACAAGAAGTTGAGGACCAAGTTCAAGCACTTGGTGAATAAATTAGAAATACAGTCCATCAATCCAGTTAGTTTTGGAGCATTCCCTAATATGAAGATAAAACCATCAACTTTTGACGGTTCTACGTCCTGGACCATGTATATCCGACAATTTGAAGCTGCTGCAAATACCAATGGATGGAATGATCAAGAAAACGCTACAGCACTGATACTGACGCTATGAGGACCTGCCTTAGATCTTCTCTTAGGTCACGTGGTATCTGAAGATGGCATACAAGTTACGAAAGGAAAGATAGATGCTGTTAGGGATTAGCCAAAACCACGCGACAAACATGAACTTCGGAGTTTTCTAGGATTATGTTCTTATTATCGAAGATTTGTAGAAGGATTCGCTAATATAGCTGCTCCGCTTCATCGATTAACGGAAGAAGAATCAACATTCAATTGGACCCAAGAATGCGATTCCGCTTTAGAAAATTAAAAGGAGCATTATGTACAAGCCCTGTGTTGTCCTATCCCGATCAGAAAGGCATGTTGATTTTGGACACAGGTGCAAGCAACAAAATTATTGGAGCTGTCCTTTCACAAATCCAAAATTCACAAGAGCATGTCGTAGAGTACTACAACAGAACCTTATCAAAGCCGGAACGAAATTATTGTGTCACCAGAAGAGAGTTGCTTGCCATAGTAAAAGCAGTTGACCATTTCGACAAGGATCTCTACGGACGTAAGTTTCTAATTCGAACGGATCACGCGGCTATTAAATAGCTTTCAGAAATGAAAACTCCCGAAGGACAGCTTGCTAGATGGATTGAGAAATTGCAGCAATACGATTTCCATATTAAATATCGACTTGGAAACCTGCATAAAAATGCCGACGCTCTGTCTAGACGGCCATGCAAAGAAGACTTCAAGCATTTTCAAAGAATCGACATGCGTGAGAAAAACACTGGTCCGGCTGTGGGAAGAATGGGTCTGATCTTTGATGATAAATGGACTACCAAACAAATGAGAGCAGATCAAGAAGCAGACCAGGGCATCGGGTAATTTCTACATCTTAAAAAAAATTATGAATTTAGGCCAGAATGGAGGGGATTGTCGAACAAGATTTTTGTTTACAAGGCGTTGAGGGCTCAGTGGAACTCTCTGGTCGTAGAAAATGGTTTACTGAAAAGAATTTGGGAAAGTGCCAATAGAAAATCTACTAAGAGCCAACTGATTATTCCAAATGATCGAGTAGAGGATGTAATAAAAGAAATACATGACGGAACTTCAGGGGCACATTTTGGAGTTAACAAAATTTTGGACAAAATTCGAGAACGTTTTTACTGGATCCACTATCATGAAGACGTTAAAAACTGGTGCTGAAAATGCGACATCTGTGCTACCAGTAAAGGCCCTGAACTAAGATCTCGGAGGCCCATAAAACAGTACAACGTAGGTCTCCCATTTGAAAGAATAGCGATAACGTAGCCGGCCGTTCCCTGAGTCAGAGCGTGGTAACAAATACATTTTGGTTATCATGGATTACTTCAGTAAATGATCAGAAGTTTTCGCTATTTCCAATCAAGATGCCATCACTATTGCCCAGGAGCTAGTAGACGAAGTTTTCAGTCGTCATGGTGTACCACTAGAGTTGCATTCAGATCAGGGAAGAAACTTCGAATCTGCCATCTTTAAGAAAATTTGTGGGATCATGGGTTTTCGTAAGACAAGGACAACACATTTACATCCATAGTCTGATGGCATGGTGGAACGATTTAATAAGACCATTGAGGAACACCTGACAAAAGTGGTCGCAAAGAACCAGCGAGATCGGGACAAACCCTTGCCTCTACTTTTAATGGCTCACAGAGCAGCTGTTCACGAGTGTTCACAGGTGAAAGTTCAGCTAGAATTGTTTTTGGAAGAAACTCAGTTGCGATCTGATGTTTGGAATACCTGAAGAAGGACGAAAAAAAATGCGAGATTATGCCCACGAAGTAAGGGCACGACTTGTGGGAATACACGATTTAGCTCGGCAGCATATTCAGCTGGCCAGTGACCGAATGAAGACAAGATATGACTTGAAAGCCAATTCAGCCAGATTTCAAGAAAATGATTTAGCGTGGCTGTATAATCAAGCGAGAAAGAAAGGAGTGTCGCCGAAATTGTCTTTAGCATGGGAAGGACCCTACAGAATACTGAAGAGGAATAATGATTTGGTTTATCGATTTCAGCATTTGGACAGATTGACGAAATATCATGGGCGCGAATTTGATCGGGACGATCAACCATAAGACGAGGGCAGTGTCGTGAACATCTGGAGGAAGCGCCAGGGTGTACAGAATTGGACAGCTGATTCTAGATTTGGCGGTGCTGTTTGGGAAGAAGGGTTATCGCGTTTATTCTGGATTTTGCAGGAATAATTTGCGGATATATAAAGGCCGGTATTAGTTAGTAGTTTTTAAGTTTTAGATTGACTGTGATTCGATTTAGATAGTGAATTTCGTAAGAGTTGAAAAGAGTTCAGTTGTTTGAGTTAATTAGTGAATTAATTAGTGTCAGAGTGTGTAGTAGCGTGCAATAAATTTTAATTGTTAAATTGTTAAATGTTAATTGGACTTTGATTTTGGAATAAAAGAAGATGAAAAACCCAAGGTTTTTGTCACGCACCCAAGAGCCATGACACTATCGTCGCCGATTGTGCATTTTCTGATGGCTATATAAACCAATTCTGGAGCCGAACAATCTTCCACAGCCTTGGCACACCCAGTCTCTTCCTCTGTTCTCTCGCTCCTTTCTGCGGTTCCTCTTCTTGGTGTGCGTTTCTGTTCTTCAAAAATTATGGTTCGTCGTGGACTAGTCGACACCATGAGGCATTTTCATTTGCCGGTGTCTCCCAGTTGCTGGTAGGGATGCGGCACCTTGCCATTGGACATCTTTGTAGCGTTTTTGTTGACCTTCCTGATTTAGTTTTTCCTCTTTTAGTTTACTCTAGAGAATCTGTCGTGGAAAACGTGTTTCGGGCATGCGGACGAGGTGACCTGTCCACCGAAGTTGATGCTGCATGATGAGGTTGAAGCCCTCATCATATGCTAGCTGTTTTGGCCTCCTCTAAAACACTACTGTTCGTTCTTCAGTCTGGCTATTTAATCCGTAGCATCCTTCTTAGGCATCGCTGGAGGTATTTTTCTAGGCTTTTTATGTGTCTTCTGTGGGTGGTCCATGTTTCATATAAATCTGCCTCTTGTTAAGGTTGACCTCTAGGCCTGGCTGAATGCATTCATAATTAAGTTGAAAAAGGAATCCATGACTCAAAGTGAAGTTGAAATTCAATTGCCGAAAGACCTTGCTCTGTATTGGCCATCACGACATTATAATCCACTTATTGGAGCTCAACTATCGATGTCGTCGATACTTCCGTCTTAGGTCGTAATCTGTTTAGGTTCCACTCCTGCCGGCAGGTGACCCTCGACAAGGTGTATGGATCCTATAAATAGAGAAAATGAAGTGGGTGCAATAACACAGCCCTGTTTAACGCCGGTAGTTATTAGAAAAGACTCTCCTTGTCCATCGTTACTTAGGACGGTTGCATTCATATTATTATGCAGCAGGCGGACTATCTGGATGTACTTTTGCGGACACCCAACCTTTGCTAATATTTTTCAAAGAGCTTCTCTGTTGACCGAATCAAATGGTTCCACTGAATCTATGAAGGCCATGTATAGAGGCCGATTTTGTTCCCTGGATTTCTCATGCATTTGTCTTGCACTGAAAATCATTTCAGCTTTACATGGGTGTTAGACCTCACCCATGCACACTGTGTCTCTGGGAGGCTCTCTTCGGCGGTTGAGACTAGACGATTTGATAATATCCTGGTAAGTATATTTCCCGCAACAGAATATAAAGATATTCCTCTGTAATTTAAACATTGAGCCTTGTCTCCCGTTTTAAAAACGGTTACTATGTAATCCATATTTTACTCATTAGGATATGGATTTGGGCACTTAGTGTGTGCCTCATTGTTTAAAAAATTCAGCAGAAAGGCCGTCAGTACCGGCTGACTTATTGTTCTTCAGTTGCCTGATTGCCTTCCCAGCCTACTTTGATCTAGGCGCCTCGTTCAGTTGTTGTTGTATTGGTTTCTGTGGAATTACGTTGAAGATGTCATTACCAATTTGTGATTCTCTGTTGAGTAGTTCCTGAAAGTGTTCCTTCCAACGTGAATTAATGAAAAAACAGTCTTTAGGCAGCCTTGCATGCATACGTCATTTCGGACTAGAATGTACAATTATGTAATCGATTAGATGCCAATGCTTTGACCTAGGGTGTTGCCAGGAAGTCTTATCTTATGTGTCCTAGAATAGAAGATGCCTGTGCTTCACTTTTATTAACGTGGGTATGCTGAAGCACAGTCAGACGATTGGGTCCCTCGAGGTCACGGCTGGTTGATTGCATGGTCAACTCTGGAACTCGAATCGTGAGCGATGGGGTTGCCACATCCCTACGCCCCCTGTACTTACTACGTCATCAAAATATCATGAAAATATTTGAAACCGTTCTCGAGATATCGCATTGTGACGTTTCAAAAAACTCACACTGTACAAGTGCCTCAATGATTAAATTAGTATTTACATAGAGTTTGTTACTTAATTTTTATTTTTAAAATACGTTTTAGGAAATTTGAATTATTTCTCTTGTTATTTCTAATCATACTTTGCGAGATTTCATATCATTGACATTCCAAAAAATCTTCAATTAGGAGGAAAGTGTTATAGGTATAATATGATCTATATATGCTATTTATGCATGAATAACCTATTAACTTAACCCAAACACCATATTTTAAGTATATTTTCTCAACAAACCTTCACAACAATAATTGTTTAGTTATCAGTGAATTACCACAATTAAATTTCTTCTGGGCCAGGGTTATTTGTACAATATATAAATGTAAATGTTGTTCAGTTTTTGTTTTTGTTTTTTTTTTTTTTTCTTTAAGATTGGCCTTCTTTAAATCAAAAGTCTGCTCATTCGATACAACGACAAAACAAGCCGTTGAACTTTTTATTAAAAGCCCACCCTCTCCTGGCGCGGCAATAAAGTGGAACAGTTTACTTCTCAGCGATTTCCTAAACGCTTCAGATATAGGGTTGCTTATTTCTGTCCTGTGTATAACCGCATCAAGAGCTTGGGTAATTTTGTGTTAACGAGACTAATTACAAATAAGCAGTGGCAAAACCTGACGCATCATTAAATATCGCCAGGTAATTTTCCTTTAATTAAAATCCCATAATTGTTTATTTGAAAAATGATGGCTTCTGTAAATGAGGTTGTTGAGGTTAAATGAGCGATCGATATTCAGACGTTCTGAGATTCAATCCAAATGATGAATAATTACGTGTACCAGCAGGTCCTCCAAGAGTCCATTGATCGATTGTGAGAAAACTATAATTAGAAAAAATCTGAAAGTTCAACGGCATACAGATGTCACTCGGGAAAATACGACTAACATATTGCCAGGTTAGTCGATTTCTCGGTTATACCGGAAGTAAATGCCAACTTCGTGATTTTCGATGGAATGGCCCGAGTATTAATACATTTTTGCATGTTACGCAAGATTCTAGACAGATTTTATTTTCCAAGTTCAAACTAAGTATTGTTGCTTTACGCGTAAACATCATTTGTCTACATTTACAGGTCAACAAATTGACAACAATGTAAAATTTGACAACAATAGGTAAACAATATCGGCAATAGGTAAACAATGTAGTCAACGATCGAAATTTGACATTTTGAGGTTATTTTTGACAAAAAAAAAAGAAAACCTTTCAACAAAAACTATTAGTTTTTGATTTTGAAAACATTGGATTTTGATTATGTCGCTGCCAGGCATTTAGGTTTGATTTCACGTTCACCCAATTCTGCTGGAGGGAGGCTTAGTAGATTTTTGGTATTCAGTTTAGAAGAGTACCTACCTTAGTACCTCGGGACGTTTTTGAGATTTTTTCAAATATCGCAGCCCACTACGATTTTATCATGTGTTATGCGATTTTATGTGAAATATAGCTTTTGACGTCATTATTTATTTTCGAAACAAACACTACAATGATGGCGCATGTGAAAAAACACTTGGAACATATTATACAGGGTCCTACAAAAATATACAGTGTGTCTATTTTTCTAACCAGAGGGATCTCGGTTATCATAAAAGATACGAGGTCGCTTAAATTAGGGCAAAGTCGCGCAATTTTATTGCCAATGAAATGGCGGTTTAACACTGGCACCGCTGCTTATAGATATTGCAGGTGGTAAGTCGCTCCCTTATTTTATTGCCAATAAAATGGCGGTTTGTAATTTGAAAAATTCCGAATAATTCCGGAGAAATATGAAATTTTGTAAAATTGTTTTTATTTTTTTCTGAGTTTAGTTGATGTTATATTGACAAACAAATGCCACTTCATCATTGCCACTTTTAGCCAGATTTATTAGAGCCAGTATTTCAATGCTACCTTGAAATCCAAACTTACCCAAGGTACCCTTAAAGTTAACCCTCCATTGGGCGCGTGGATTCTACTCTCGCGGTTATGCGCGTGGAGTACAATGGTAGTCCAATTTATTTGGCTACTGCTAAATTTCATTTTTAAACAAATTTGAAACTATCGCTAATATATGATTATTTATATTAGTTAAAATGCATAAAACACATTTGCATACATATTCTACCTAAATTTTATTATAGGGAAATTAAAATATATACACGTGTTTTTGTAGGTGTTCAATAGCAGGTTCTTAATAATGGTTGTAAAAACCAAAAATTTGAACAGGAAAAATTGGAATCTATTTTTTTTATAGATATAGAAAAATAAACGTATACTTAACATAAACTGAACACTAAAAAAATATAGAAACATATAAATGAAAAAAAAACATACATCATTTTTTACCCTAACAAACGTCATGCGGTGCACACATTTCTCATATGATCTTTGCATGCTTGTTTGCTAAATTTTTAGTAAATTTATATTGTCGACATATAACGACTTCTTGAGCAAATTCAGCAACGTCGAATGGAATATGCTGTCATATCAGTGGAACGCATAAACTTGAAAGCGTAACAATATTGCTTTACAACAAAAGAATGTAACAATCTGTCTAAGTGGAAAATACTAAGTTTGCAAATAAACAAAACTTATTTTGTGTTATATGATAAATTGGTTTTATTTTTCAAGACAATAAAACTTTGAAAAAACATTCCAACAGCCAAAACTCCAAGTAGTGCACTCGGCAAAATATGTACCACGGTTAGGCGCGTGGAGTACAATTATAATCCAGTCGTATTTGACAGCCCCTAACTCAGATCAACGCAAAATTCACCTGTTTATTTAATACCGAGGAGGTTCTTATGTCTATTCTGAACAGCTACTAAAGCGGGCGATTCCACCCTCAAGCCGTCGCTTCATTGACCACCGCTGAAAGGGGCGTGGATTACATATGTAATCCACGAGCTTAACGAAAGGTTAAGGGGAACTTGAAATTCGTTCATTCAGGTGGCTTAAGAACCACCTTGAATTGAGGGAACTTTGATATACGGTGAAACTTGTATTGAGGATGACTTAACGTTATTCTGTACCTTAAAGTGACATGGAACAAACACATATTAAATGACATTTAACAGAAACAAGCATAAGTTTAACATGGACTTGACAAAAAGACTACTACTTGGTAGGCCCACGCCGATTTCTAATCACATCCGTCACTCTTCTTGGCATACTATCTATTAAATACGTTATCAAATTCTGAGGAATAGCTTCGCACTCTTGCCTTACTGCATTTACCAATTCATTTAAATCTTCAAAACTATTTAACCGTTCAGCCAGTCCTAATTTAATTCTACTCCATACATGCTCAATCGGAATTATGTCTGGCGACTTTGCAGGCAACTCCATTCTTTCAATATTGTTGTTTCTAAGAATTTCGGTAAAAGTTTCTGTTCGATGTGGACGAGCATTATCATCCACAAAGACAGAATCATTACCAAAGTTGTTTGCATAGCGAACAAGATTATCTCTTAAACACAAATCACGGTACCGTTCTGCATTCATACTTTCATTAAAATTACCAGTTCAGTCCTCCCATTCCGATTAATCGACCCTCCTCCATATTGTCACGCCACCACCACCAAAAGCCTCTCTTTCTTCCATAAATTCTTTTCTATATGCCTCACCTGTGTCTCTTCATAACAATACACGCCTGTCTCTGATACAACGTGAATCTGCATTCATCCACAAACAAACATCTCTGCCATTCAGCTACTCCCCGTTGTCTATGAATATTAGCCCAGTTTATTGGTGCGGTTCGATGGACTACTTTTAATAATGAACATGCTGCTCGCCTTCCGGCTCATAAATTTCTCTCATGGAGACGTGTTTATATTGTTGATTTTGAGGCTTCAATTCCTACCGCTATCCTTATTTGTGAAAAATTAAGAGTTCTGTTTCGTCGCACCGTTAAAATGATTCTGTTGTCATCCCGGGGTAGAAGTACTTCTTGGTTTACCACCTGCAATATCTATAAGCAGCGGTGCCAGTGTTAAACCGCCATTTCATTGGCAATAAAATTGCGCGACTTTGCCCCAATTTAACCGACCCCGTATCTTTTATAAGGAACCGAGATCCCTCTGGTTAGAAAAATAGACACACTGTATATTTTTATATGACCCTGTATAATATATTCTAATTGTTTCCATATGGGCCATAATTGTAGTGCTTGTTTCGAAAAGAAATAATGACGTCAAAAGCTATATTTCACATAAAATCGCATAACTCATGATAAAATCGTAGTGAGCTGCGATATTCAAAAAATCTCAAAAACCTCCCAAGGTACTAAGGTACTCTTCTAAACTGAATACCAAAAATCTACTCAACCCTCCCCCCAGGAGAATAGGATGAACCCAAACTTTCGCGAAAAATTTGCCAACTTATATTTCACCCTGTATCTTTTTGCAGGTGGACAGAAATCTGATAACAACTGAAAATTAAATGGCAATTCAAGCAGCCTCTCACTCCTGAAAATTTCAACAAACTCGGCCTGCTAGATTTTGAGTTATAGTTTTACAAAAAGTGACCAAAAATTGGGGTGTTCGAGTTCGATTGATGCGTAGTTTAGTTTACGAGCACATCACTTTCCAAAACCTATATCTAAGCGCTTTTGACATTTTCAGGTTATATGTTAAAAGTTACCTTTGTAGGCCCTAGAATAAATATCAATTTTTCCAATGAGGAAGAAATTGCGATATTCTAGAAGATTTTCGAAATGGACAACCTTATACAAAATTAATCACTTTCCATGGGAATTTTACGCCCGGTTGTACAAACGAAGTTCAAGCCACTGTTCTGTTAGGCCTGGTTCAGCTGTTGAACCTGGTTCAGAACTCATGATCTGTTGGAAAAATTTAACCTTGTTTAGTTAAATCGCGTTAAGCCACTGATCGATTTGGCAATGGTGTAATTTGTCTATTGTCAGAATGATCAGAATGACAAAAAAAGAAACAAGAAATATGGGCAAACTAACCAAAAAGACGTTAATTTATTTACGTCATAACTGTTACATTTTATTGTTCACTCAATTCAAGATTGTGCCGTTCATTTCAATTCCAATACATTTGCGCTTCACTTTTGTGCATTGTTGGGCTTTTATCAGTTGTGGCATTTGAGCTTTCCTGGGTGAAAATAAACTTGCGTGCATAGAAATCGGCCCATTGCTAACTTTTGACTTTTTATTTTAGAAACTATTCCCCAACCGATAAACAAATGAATGGTATTTATGTTGTGGTTTAACAAGAACGACAGGCTTGTTTATTATTGTCTTTGAAATTGCAACTTGCACTGTAGGTATAAGTGTTTCATATTGATTTGTTTTGAAGTGTTTGATGTTTAAAGTTTCCATGAATAATTATAGACTAAGAGCTGGCGGCCGCGGCGGTACTACGATAATACTTACGGCTGGAATTTTGAGAAGTGGTTGGGGCGACCATCAGGAAGTCTCATCTGCAAAGATTTTGCCCAAAACACCTGCAAAAATAAAAAAATAAAAAAATATTCCCGAAAAATAATCATACCTCCGGTTGAAAATTTGCACATTACCTGTTTAAAGGTCACAGATAACGTATGTGAATCGTCAGACGTCTAGGTCGCTGCAAAAAGGTTGTCAGACACCCTAAAAGTTTTTATTTTATGGCATTTTCTTCGATTTCCTTTCAAAATATATTTTTGCAGATTTGACAAATATAGTCATCAGTTAGCAGCGGGCCGATTTCTATGCACGCAAGTGTATTCAGTTGAAGATCAGCAATATAGCTAATTTTATTTTAGGTCGAGGATAAAGAATAAAAATTAGCAAAGACAGAACCCAATTTGACACGCAAAAAAATCCATTTTGATGGACCTGTTTAAACCTTTCAAAGATGTTTTAGAAAATAAACGAAGCTATTGTTAAATATCCAATATTTTTAGTTACTGTTCGTTGAACGAGGTTATTTATTTCCTTGTTCTTACACGGATAAAGCGCACAGCATTTTTTTAAGATTCATTTTCCCTTAAAATAACAAAAAAAAGCAGGTCTCTCCCTGAATATTTCTAGCATTCTACAAGCTTTCCTAAGAACACCTAGGACCTCCAAAAAACCATCACCAAGTAGGTACTTCGTACTTCTTGAAAATTAATTTTCTGGGGTTGTCATAGAAAAGTCAGGCTTAATCCTGCATTTTCGACGGTTCAGTGGAACCAGGCTTAACTCATGCAGTTGAGCCAGGTTTCGGTACAAACCATACTTCTACAATAAGTTTTTATCTTTAGGCTTAGTTGAACATTTGAACCACACTTAAACCAGGATTGTGCAACCGGGCCTTAATGTGTTGAATAGGCTTAAACTTGGGTTTAGGACATGATAAAGCAAATATGCTTGTGCAGAACCCAAAAATGTATCAATATAAAGTTGACATCTACTTCTGGTATGAGCGAAAGTGCGGCCTCAGGCAGAAAGTCATAACATTTTCAGGTTTTTTCTAATTATAGTTTTCCCACAATCGATGGACTTCTTGGAGGATCACTCTGTATAATACAAACATATAAATCAAAAATGTGGCTAAAAGCAACTCCTAATACCTTGGTAGATTTTTGATTGGATGGTTGTTGAATAGCCGGCACATATTTGTAATATTGTATGATAAGGGTTCTTTAATACAAAAGCACATATAATATGGAAACATAGAGTATTAAATTTTGTTTAATTACAGCACGCCAAACTTGCACAGCGTGTATATGGTATAATTAGGTCAAAAATGCAAACTTCCTCAGTATAAT
Organism: Ceutorhynchus assimilis; assembly: GCA_917834065.1. Taxonomy (NCBI): domain Eukaryota; kingdom Metazoa; phylum Arthropoda; class Insecta; order Coleoptera; family Curculionidae; genus Ceutorhynchus; species Ceutorhynchus assimilis. The sequence continues at coordinate 64,806,428 of OU892277.1, forward strand.
TTAGCTGAACTTTTAATAGCTCGTACACATTTTAAAACGAGTTTATTAAATATATTGCAGTCAGGAAACCGTACGGTAACCACAAGCATTCTTCATTAGCTTTTGCTTGTGACAGCCGAATGCGGCAAAGAATGCCTGACAAAAGTTTTATTCAGTTTGTTTTTTCAAACACGTTCAGGGGGTGTTTTTTGAAACATAGTTTATAACGCTCAGAGTACGACGTTTTATAGGCCATTCAGATTTCAAACAAAAGTTCTAGGAATAAAAAAATATTGATCCCATTTCTATTTTTGCTGTTCATTTCATGAAATTACTTACCTGATTCAGATTTTCAATTGCTCAATGTGAGTTACAGAAATCTACCAGCCAATTTCAAAAGCAATCGAATAATTAGTGGCAGAATTAACAGTGAAAATGACTGACGCAATTACAATAACTGCAAATATTTGCTAAAAAAAAAGAGCGTTCCGTGTTGGCAAAGCAACAAAACCGTATCCGAATTTGGCGTGCATTTATATGAGAAATAATGCCCGCCTTTTTAATAGGTTGGGAATAAATGATTGGCTAATCGCACTAGCTTAGCCCTATGGCTGGGCGCTGGCAGCTTTTATTACTGGGACTGAAGTGAAGTTTGCAACTTTTAATGGCTTTTAATAAAGCTAGTTAAAAATGTATCCCAACGTATTTCTTTATGTAATACTTTATTTCTATAAAATGTTATACAATAGTTAACTGTCCTTTGGCTTACAAAACATGAGAATATTGTTTAAGGTAGCCTTCAAACGCGTCGTGCTTATTGATCGACTTCATGCATGCTCAGTGACTGGGATACTTCAGGAAGGAGTTTGACCTTAAAGAAAGAATTTAGCCTGAAATTATTATCGATCGAGGTTTTTTATCAGGTACTTCTAGTAGGCTTGAAACTATATATAGGGAGTGCTGATCCAAACGGGTCATTATTTGTATTTGAACTGGACAGTAGGCAAAGCAGTTTCGTTATAGTTTCGCGAACAGTTCCGCTTAGTTTAAGTAACTCAAACTGTTGTAGTTGTGCTAATTCTCTAGTGTGTTATTGTATCGAATAAAATTTATACAAGCTTTGAAAATTAGCATTTATCAGTTCAAGAATAATAGAACATTAAATCGAAACTGCAGGAGAGAAAGTTGAAGGCAAAATAGCAATAGTCCGCGAAGAAGGGTTTGTCATTATGACAGTTGGCACGTCATTTGCCCATTTTGACATTTGCAAAAGATAATAGAGATAACACCCTACAACTTTTGTATTTAATTTTTTTCTATTTTTTTGTTTGTTTAAGTTGTAGAAGCCGCACTAATTATAAGGAATATTTTGGTTGTCATTGGAGTTTAAAGGATATGGTTTTCGCGAACTTTGGCTACTTTTTTGTTAAATGAAAGATGCCGTCAACCAAACTGTCATCGCCCTTTTTGTTTTTCAGATACAAGTTGTTTTTGAAAATGTATTTTGGGACACCCCTTTTATCTCGATCAGTTATGAGAGACTGATCGAAAAGGTGACAACGGGTTTTTATAGATCTTCTCGCGTAGATTTCAGTGGCGAAGTCAGTTTGGGAGCTGATAGTTTTTAAATTATGAGCCAAATATACGTTTTTTCACATAAGTCACCTTGTATATTAATAACTCATTGGCTAGTTCTGCTTTTGCTGATTTCAATGGTACAAAGTTCGATGGGTAGGTATATCTTCAGCAGTTTTCGAGATTTTTTTTTTGTCATAGGAAACAATGTGTTACAAAGACATAATAGAGATAAACTTATCGAACTTTATATCATTGGAAGCAGCAGAAGCAGAGCTATCCAATAAGTTATTATTATACAGGGTGTCTCATTTGAAGAAAAAAAAAAAACTTATGTTTGGTTCATAATTCAAAAACTATCACTTCGAGAGAAAAGCTAACTACGCCTGGAATCTAAGTAGGAAGATCTATAAGAACCCGTTGTCACCTTTTCGATTAGTTATGATAAAAACGAGATACAAGGGGTGTCCCAAAATTCAACAAAATGGGACTCCCTGTACAGGGTGGTCCAATTTGGACACTTTTAATACGAAAAGCTCCATAACTTTTTCATCTATGGAGATAATTGATTTCCGTAAAAACTTTCCGAAAGCACCAAGAGCGCACAGCGTCAAAAAGCTTGGACCCCCCAAATTTCTCAGAAAATAAAAAAGTTTTTTATTATATACATATGTCATGAAAAACGCTATTCTGTTACTAACTTATTCATATATTCTTCTTAGGTGCAAGGGTCTTAGGTCTTACAAAAAAATAACAAAAACAAAATTAGGTCCCAAAACTCTGGTTATCGAAATTTTCAATTTGAAAAAAAAAAAAAAGAACCTATGAATAAAAAATAACGTCAATAATCAGTGTGATTTCCTCTGTTCTCGAGGTACGCATTGACCCGCCTTGGCATTGAGAGAATCAGATTGTCTATCTGTTCTTGACGAATATTTTCCCACTCCTCTTGCCGCCACAATCAGCTCTTGAAGGGTTATCGGTGAGTTTGGTCTTCTTAATATGGCATCGAAAACCGTATCCCACACGTGCTCAATCGGGTTCATGTCCGGCGAGTTTGCCGGCCAGTTCATTCTCTTGATATTGGATTCAGCTAACATGTTTTGGAGCCTTCTAGTGCGATGTGGGCGAGCGTTGTCATCCATAAATGAAATTTGGCCCAAATTCATTTCTCCGGGGTAGAACGATTGGTTCTCCGGGGTAGAACGATTGGCCTTACATTACTGTCCCTTCTTGATAGGGAACCACTTCCTGAGGAAAGGCCAAACGTGCTGCGCGTCCTGATTCTCTCTATACCCTTACACGGCGACTGTCACTTGCCAGTCCAAGTCTGGACTCGTCAGAAAAAAGGATATTTCTCCGTTGAGGTAAAAGCCAGTTTCTGTGATTACGGCTCCCTTCTAAGCAGTCAGCTCTATGTCCTCTAGTAAGCCTAGGCACTATAAGGGTCTTCTCGATCGCAAATGGGCACCTTCGACGAATTGTAGGCCTGGAAATGAGTCTACCGTACGTTCATCTGGAATGCGTTCTTATCGCTGTGACACTGATATTCTAATTATGTCGAACAAAATTGTCTAAATATCGATGCTCCCTTTCGTCTGTAACACGATGACGCCCACTACCAGGTTTCCTATTCTTGGAACAATTGCACTATTCTGGTGACAGACGATCTGGGAATGCCAAGTCTTGCTGAAATCCTATGATCTTGTTGGTGTAGAGAAATTATATGTCCAGGCATTTTTGAACAATCGAGAGCAACTTATACTTTTCGAGATTTACAAGAAACTGAACATTTTTAACAAATGCTATAGCTAGTTGAAGAAAGAGATAAGGTTTCTTCGCGACTTTAATTTTTGATAAAAAAACAGCATTTCATACGAGATTATTTCTAACAAGATTTTTGACGCTGTGTGTATTTTAAGCAGAGTCCGGTGATAATCTCAATTTTTTGATACTTCGCCAGAATTTCGATATATTGGCCAAAGTTCGATTTTTTAAAATAGAACACCCTATATTTCAATAACTCATTGGATAGTTCTGCTTTTGCTGATTTCAATGATGTAAAGTTCCATAGGTTAATCGCTAACAGTATTCGAGAAAGAAAATATATTTTTGGCATAAGAAACAGTGTGTTAGAAAGACACCGTTCTCATGTCCCTTACAGATATAGAGTCCTTTTCGAACACAATGGTTCTTATGACAAACACGGATTTTATTTCTATTCTCAAAAACTGTTGAACATAAAACTATCGAACTATATAATATTGAAATCAGCAAAAGCAGAGCTATCCAATGAGTTATTAAAATATAGGGTGTTCTATTTAAAAATATCGGACTCTGGTCAATATCTAGAAATCCTGGCGAAATACCAAAAAAACTGAGAATGTCATTGGATTTTTCTTAAAAAAATAACTCTTAGAAAGTTTTCACGGAAATCAATTATTTCCATGAATCAGAAAGTTATGAAGCTATTCCATTAAGTGTCCAAATTGGACCACCCTGTTAATGCTAGAAATTAAAATAATATCAATTTTATGAAATATGTATTGTTTTTATACAATTTTTTTTATATAAAAACAATCCTCATCACCAGAGTTAAATTATAATACAGGGTGTCCCAGCCGAGAGTGACCCATTTTAAATGCTTATAACTTTCAAACCAGGTGAGCTAGCTACCTGCGGTTTGTGCCATTCGATTTCTCTTGGTCTAAAGTTTTTTCCAGTAGGTTTCAAATTTTTTTGAAACTTATACAGGGCGAGTAAAAAAAAATCCGTTTTTCAACATCGAAATTCTCCACTATTTCTAATGGAACACCCTGTATATCACAACGTCAAAAAAAAGATTAATGTTTAAGGTTTCCATGTACCAATAGACATCGTTCCTAAAACTTGAAGCTTTAGCCGAAAAAAAATCAAAATCGAAATCTTGGTATTTTTGCAAACGCATGCAACTTCATGTTGTAGGAACTTGATATCACTATGGCAAACAATTTTGTAACTGTCTAGTTAGATATCAATTAAGTTGAGATACATTTTCATTGATGAACCAACAATAACAGAAACTGTATACACTGATATGTTCTTTTTCCTATAGTTGAGACAGGAGGTTATCTTGAATGATATCTATTTTGAGCAGGATGATGCCTCCACCTCATTGTTCATTAATAGCAAGGGAATCACTAGATATGACATTTGGGGAAAGACGGATAAGGAGAGCTGGCCGCTGGCCTATAGAATGGACACCTTACTCTCTTGACTTGAGAGTTCTAGACTCTTTTCTCTGGCGTTATGTCAAGGAAAGATGCGGCAATACTTTGCTAAAATAGCCCGAAAGATCTTAAGTGGAACATTTGTAATGTCATTTAAGCGATTCTCCAGGAAATGTTACACAATTCATTCAACCATTTATTGATCCACGATCCACAAATGCCTGGAACAGAATGGCTAACATATACATATAGGTACCTACAGCTTTTTGTATAGTTTAATGCAGTTGTTATTAACTCTTTATTAGGCAAACATAAGGTTGAAGCTTTGAAAATAGGTGTTTGCAAAAATACCAAGATGTCGAATTTGATTTTTTACGGCTAAAACTTCAAGTTTTAGGGACGATGTCTATTGGTACATGGAAACCTTAAACATGAATTTATTTTTTGACGTTGCGATATACAGGACGTTACATTGAAAATAGTGGAGAATTTCGGTGTTGAAAAACGGATTTTTTTTAATCGCCCTGTATAAGTATTAAAAAAATTTGAAACCTACTAGAAAAAACTTTATTTAGACCAAGAGAAATCCAATGGCACAAACCGCAGGTAGCTAGCTCACCTGGTTTAAAAGTTATAAGCATTTAAAATGGGTCACTCTCGGCTGGGACACCCTGTATTTAAAAAAAAAAAACTTTGACAAAATTTTTTAGTATCACCCTGTATCGCTACAAGGTTGGTGCAAAGAAAAATGCTTCTAAAATAATATACTAAAATTTCAACAAAATTTGTCGGTGGCCGAAATCCATAAAAAGTGTGAGATCTTCATTATCTTTTTCCTTTCTCACATCAAGAACCATGAGGGGCAGCTTGTTTACTTCTTTATACTTTGAGTATAATGTCTTCTTGGATATTTTATTTATTTTTTCCTCTCTTTTCAAAATCTTTTTGTTTTTCTTTTAAAATGTGTCTTGTCTAATATTATGAGGTTATGTATACCATTGGTAACTTGTAAAACACAAACCTCCACTCTAAGCATAAACGAAGTCAAACAATATAAACATATTAGAGAGAGCACTCAAACTCTCACAAGTGACAAAACATGGTCTTACTATTAAAAATTAAAAAACATCAAGAACCCATCAAAAATAAGACATTCGCCAAAAAAAAAAAAAAAAAAAACATTTCGAAGCATCACCCCATTCCCTCTTTCACGAGACTCTTACAGCCTCGCATTATCACCGTTGTTCCACGTCCCATACATGTTTATGATGTTGCTATATACATTACTAAGATCTTGGGTATCAGTTTTTAAAGTTACACAGTTGTACAAGTTAATATAATTGAAATGGTGGCCGGAATCAAAATGATGGTATGCCAGAGCTGCTTTGTTTTCATTCAGCATTTTGTGGATTTTGCAGTCATTTTTATGTTGGTATATCCGTTTTTCTAAATATTGTTTGGTCAAGCCTATGTACACCCTGTCGCATTGGTTGCAAGGTATGCAATATATCAAGCTAGATTATGTTTTTGGGAACGGGCTAGTTGGGAATCTGTTTCTTTGAAACAGTGGTTGATCTTTTGTGATAACCCATCCATAAAAGGAAATTTAAAATATTTAGTTGGCTTGTTCGTAGATGTTTGGATGGTCGGGGAATTGAATTTATCTATAGCTCTGTTCAAAAAATTCGAGGAGTAACCATTTATTCTCAATTGTTCTCCCACTTTACTGAGATTGGACTTATGAAACTCTGGACTGCTAAGTTTGTACGGCCTATCTCCTTCTCAATGGTGAATTGAAGATTTGGGTGTATAGAGTTAAACGTATGCAATAACGTGTCCAACTTTGCTTTTGGAGCAGCCAACAATGTGTCATCTACATAGACATAAATAAAATGTAGCGTGAAGTCCAAGCTTTGATTAATATTAGTGTAACAACACGGGTTTTACCACAAAAATCCGACAATATCCTCAATCCTACATTCTGGACACGAAGGTGGATGCGCCGAAAAATAGAGGCGCCATCTGTCGAACGTCATGGCGCCATCTGTCAAACGTCCTAAGGTGGAATGCATTATTCCAACTGAGTAAACAATAATTCGGAATAGCGGCTTTGATGCCAATAAGAATTATTGTGATACACATTTGAAATAAGATCGCAACTGTTACGAACTTCATGATAATATTTTTGTTTAATAGAAAATATAATGGACAAACTCTCTTGTACCCTCTTAAAGCCATTTCTACGGGAACTACAGAGATAGACCCATGATGACCCTCAATTTTGAAATAATGAAACCACAAACAATATTTTTCTTCGTCAAATATGTAATCCAAGTTGTTTGTACCCAAAATTTTATTTCGCTCACAGGTGGTCATATATTTATCTCCCCATGTTAGATCTAAAATGGTACTGGTATGAAATCTCGGACTGGATATTAAATTTTTTGCGCCATACCGCCCTTGCCGCGACTTTACAAATTTCACAATCCTATGATTTCGTATGTTTTCCATAGTCTTTTAGAACAACGCGTTTTTGAACAATTTAAAAAGATTTTTTTCAACGTCATTCTTACTCTGTTTACGTAAATTACTGTTATGCTCAGTATAAGGCTTGAGCCATATTGACTGCCCAAATTTTAAAGTCTTGTGAATTTTTTTCAACACTAGACCATGTTCCAGTACCTGTTTTAAATTTCGATAGTGTAAACATAGTTTTTCTTGTTGTACAGCGTGGTCATTAATTTCGGAATTTGGTGGCTTACGATGTTCTGCCGCGAATGGTAAATCTTTATGCAAATCATATGACTGTCTGGGATATTCCAAATCTACTTCCAGGATGTAGCCCTCTGGAGAATCTTCTGCAACTGTCATAACATCAAAATTGTTAATTTCGTCCTCGTCGTCATCCACCCACTTAAAACCTCTGTGGGATAGGGGTTCGGTCATTGCTTCCCAATGAAAATTATTCATGTCGACATAGAGCAATTACCTTGATTCTTTTGTTTTATCATATGTATTCATATATTCGCCTCAGCATAGCGATGTACGCATACGGAAATACCTCCACGAATTCCCTGTTCCACAAACATTATCGGATCGATGTCCCGCAGAATATCCAAACGAGATTTTGTGAATTGGAGCATGCTGTTCCAAGTATAACCAGGCAAGCTGTGATTCCACGCTGGATGTAGTTTGTGTGTAGCTATACAGTTTTTGCGAAAATTTTCAAAAACATCAGCCAAAAGTATAATGTCAGTTTTCAAATATAGATCTGAATATCCACCTAAATTTTGAATTTTGAACGAATGCCAGACATTTTGTGCGTGGGCGAACTTTTCACCGCTTATATGTTCATCATTTAACTTGTGTTAGAATTTATCGATGGAAGGTAGAAAAGTTTCGTTTAATACTGACAAATCATTGATATAATCGTAGCAAAAGACACCTTTCTGTGTTAATAGTTGAAATTTTGCTCCAAATCCGATTTTTTTTTCAATATCAGCAAGTCCTTTTTGTTCATCCTGGACACAAGTTCGTCCTTCAGTTCGTCCTCCAGTTCGTACTCCAGTTCGTCCCAGAGGCACCCAAAAATCGTAGTGAATTAATGAATCTGAAATGCGCAACCCCTTATTAGGTTCCATTTAGGTGATCGAAATTGTATTTTTCTCTGTTCACGGGTAGTACGCTCACGCGACTATGCTAAGCAAGCTCCCGGATTACGAAATGACTATTGTAGCCGGAGAGATTATGGAAAGCTACTGGAACTATAAAGAGCTTGCGATAAATAGATTGCAGCATAGATGACAAAAGGTGTGTGTTGCTTGTGAATAAAATGTCGAAATTCAACATGTCCATATTTAGGGAAAATGATCTTATAATCATTTAATTTGGAGCACATATTTTCATTTTCAATTAGGTGCTATTCAGCCGCAAAATAACACACAGCACCTATCACAAATAAATTTCCAGACATGTTGTTAATAAACAATAATGATACTAAATTTTTTCATCTTGGAGCTCGGCTGGTGGTTCAACATTATAATCGTCTTTTGGATAATATTTGTTTCGAACAATCAGCAAATTGACGTGTTTATCTAATTTCCGTTTTGTTAATCTAACTGGTGCTACTGTATAAAATTGTTTATTATTGGTCGCATTCAGTTCTAAGCCCTAAACGTTTATCGAAATATTATTAGACTTCTCAAAATATTGAATTTGATTGAGGGGAATTGGAATAGGTAAATTTTCTGTATTCAAACAAAACTCTATAACATGGGTATGATGATGTTAGTTCCTTATGCTTAAAGGAAGGAAAGAGGCCACATACGACAGACCAATAGAAGCAAGCTTGATCAGAATTCTCAATGTTAATGCAAGCATGTTTCTTCAAAATTGCAATAGGTAATTCAATGTAAGAAGACCCGTTACCAATTTCCATTTTATTTATATTAATTTCCAAATAAATTATTCTACGTAATGCAAAACCCGAATCGCGCTCCTGAAATTCCGGAAATTTATTCAAAATTTCATCTCGTACATGATCATTGAACCAATCAAAAATATCTGTTCCAACATCAATGATGACATTTTTGGAATTAAAATATTTCATGTCTCAAACATCTCGGTAATTTTTTACTTTAATAAATTCACCACAAAATGTTGTATTCACTTCAACTATTGGAAACTGACGTAAAATTTCAGTGACTTTTTTCAGAAATATCTTAATTGAAACATTCAAAAACTTTCTTGTGAATTAAATTAATAATAATCCCAGTTCGTACCCTTCCCTGAAAACAAGATAAAACATTATCCCATATAACCCCCTTTGAAAGTGGTGACGGCGGTGGTGGTGGTGCTGAACCACGCAAACCTGTTCTCACATGTTGGTGTTGTTTTGAAATTAGTTTTCTTATGGCTTTAAGCTGTTGTATAATTGTTTGCAGTTTTCGTGGAAGACCAACTGAGAGTTTTGCATTACGAACAAGTTAATTGCACGAGAATTTTTTTTTAGTTAAACGCTGTAGGCTCCGGTATTGAACTGCTGAATGACCGGCTTGAACTCTTTCGTAGCATGTTTGAGCAGGAATACAACCTTCTCCGGCAATGTCAGCAGCACGCTCTTGCCAAATTTCGTTTGAACAATTTTGGCTGACAGGATCTATTGCGGTATATTTTCAGGCAACTCCTGTGGTTTGGCTACCGGTTTCCTGCTGGCTGCTGCTGCAACAACAGAACACGCTTCATTCAAAATCCATCTATAACCAAAAAAAAATCATCATTATTTTTATTTAATAAGTTGCAATTATATGCGAAAAATTGAAAATATTTTTGCATTACGAACAAATTAAATTCTAAAAACTCTTTAATCATCTTTGAAGCATTCATAGTGTATGTATTAAAGGTAATATTTAAATAAGTTCACAAATATACGTGATTGGATTGAGGTAAAAAAATGTAGAGGTAATTATGATTCCAAGAGGTAAAATTTAGATAATTAAGATGAAGGAATCAAACTGAGGTAACCAATCTTCAGAGATAGAGCCAAAAGAGCAAAGCTATGTGGCTTCTTATGAGATTATAGAGATAGGCAAAATGAGGTAGAGATAGATATAATAAGGTAGAGATAGATAAAATAAGGTAGAGATAGATAAATGAGGTAGAAAAGAGAAAGAAACGGGTGATAAGGTATACAAAAAAATAGAGCATGGCTCTATCTGTCTTTCAATTTCAGCAATAATTGCTCGCGACAAGGCTTTATTATGGGACTCTTTCACATTCCTTGCATTAATTTAACGCCACTTTAAGGCAATTACCAAAATAATAATTTAAACCAAATAATAAAAAACTAGCACAATGCCACGACAAGGCATGAAGCTTTTACTTCAAACCCTTGCTTTTATTTAACGCTACTTTAAGGCGTGCTAAATAATACCTAATAATAAAAAGAAAAAAAAAACGACTAGTAAATATAGCCACGACAAGGCTTTTCAATGCACTTTATTCCATATACGTTGCAACTTTAACGCACTTTAAAACTATGCCTACTTCTGCGTTACCAGAGGGAGTCATGCCCGAGGCAGAGGAATTTTGAAAAAGAAAACAATAATTCAATAGCAGAAGGCAGTTCAGTAGAGATAATGAAAAATGTGGTCTTGATAGGAAATCAAAGTAGAAGTTAAATTGATTTGGAGATTTAGGTCTCCTCAGAAGTATCAGATGATGAATCAGCGTCTGAATATTCAGAACCAACAACATTGCACGGTAACAAATCTTTTACATGCCATTTGCCTGCCCTTGAACCATCTATGTTTTTTAGCTCATAGACCACAGGGGAAACTTTCTTTACAACCACACTAAGAATATGTTTAGGGCTTAACTTAGCTGCAAACTTGTTTGCTGCACTAGACTGAACTTTATTAGGACGCCAAACTCTATCTCCAACTTTGAAACTCAAAGGTCTTCGGCGAAGATTATAGGACTTAGAATTCCTTTCATAAGCTGAGTGAAGTTTCTGACGTACCTCAAGAAATAATTTGCGAAAGTCAACAAGTTCCCTAGCATAACTGTATCGATCACCAGGAAGCAATTCTACTTTTTCATCAAGCGGATACTCAGAATAAAAATTTCCAGAAAGAGGAACATGTCTGGCAAAATTCAAATAACAAAGAGGAAAACCAGTAACTTCGTGGACAGAGGTATTAATTGCTTGTCTAATTTCAGCAATGTGAAGATCCCAATCTTCATGTTTCTGGATATAACACCGAATGGCAGTACCAATGGTCTTGTTTGTTCTTTCAACAAAATTACATTGTGGTGAATAAACAGGGGTATACCATTGTTTAACGTTGAAATCTTTACAAACCTGCTTGAAAGAATTACTAACAAGATTTGGACGATTGTCACAGATGAGATATTCAGGAACTCCATAATTGAGAAAAACTTCGTCCTTAAGATACTTAATAATTACTGGTGACTTAGAATTATCAAGAGGAAAAATTAGAGTGAATTTTGAGAACCAGTCTGAAATTACTAAAAGCCACTTGTTACCCTTTCTGCTACGAGGAAATGGACCAATGAGATCCAGAGCAATAATCTGAAAAGGGCGTTCCGCTACCTTTTCTTTACCCATGAAACCTGGTTTAGCACGATTTGACTGCTTCTGTGCTCCACAGACGAAAAATTTCTTGACAAAACCTAAAACGTCGGAACGCATATGAGGCCAGTAATATGACTCTTGAACACGATATAGAGTCTTACGAAAACCGAAATGGGCAGCGGTAGGTGGATTATGACAATTGTCTAGGACTTTATTACGATGACTTTTAGGTACCAAAATTTTCCATTCACGATTATTAAATGAAGATTTAAAAGGAATGAATTTATAAACCATAAGATTTTCCACTTTCCATTGAGGGAATTTTTCTGGAGATTCAAGAATTTTGGAACGCAAAAAAATATACCAGGGATCGGCTTCAGAAAGATCGAAAGATAAAACAGAAATTCGAGGTACATTACCAGATGAAGATGGTTTACAATCGTCTTGGACTTGAACATCAGAATCGAGTGAAGAATGAGGAATACGACTGAGAGCGTCTTGGCACAACATTTAGGGCACCTTTTCGGTGTACCAATTCAAAGGTATGCGTCTAAGTTTTATAAGCCAACGAGCGAGTTTCCCAGCTGGATTCTTCAAATTTTTCAACCAAAGAAGGCTGTAATGGTCTGTGATTACCATGAAACGAACCCCTTCAATCCAAGGTTTAAATTTTTCTATACAGAAAATCACTGCCAAACATTCACGCTCAGTGACAGAGTAGTTACGCTCAGCTCGAGTCAAAGCTCTGCTAGCATAAGCAATTACACGTTCCTCACCGTCCACATTTTGTGTCAGCACACCCCCTAAACCTACGTCAGAAGCGTCTGCTTGAACAACAAATTCTTGAGAGAATTCAGGTTGAGAAAGAACTGGTGCGGAAACAAGTTTCTCTTTAATGGTGATAAAAGCTTTCTCAGCCTCATCATTCCAGGAGATAGCCTGTTTTTTCTTTCTACCCTTTACAAGTGAATTAATTGGACTGACAAGAGAGGAAAAGTCCTTAATGAATATTCTGTACCATAAGCACATACCTATGAAACGTTTAACCTCTGTAGTATTTTGAAGACGGGGATAACTAACCATACTTTCAACTTTCGACGGATCAGTAGCTAAAGAATTGTTACCAACAATGAAACCAAGGTACTTAAGGGATGTTTGGAAGAAATTACTTTTTTCCAAATTAATCGTGAGACCAGCTTGTTCTAGGAGATTTTGAACAGTTGCTAGTAAGTCTAAATGATGACCCAAGGTAGGAGAACATATCAAAATATCATCAAGGTAAGAGAAAATGTAAGGTTCATATTTTGGACCAAAGATAGCATCAACCAGTCTTTGCTGAGTTTGTGCAGCATTACACAAACCGAAAGGTACAACATTAAACTGGAAATGTCCCCTGCCAATAATTGAGAACGCTGTCTTCTCTTTTTCTGAGATCGAGGGCGGAAATAAACTTGGCATTACGCAAGTTATTCAGAATTCTATCAACATGAAGTAAGGGATAAGAATCGTGTTTACTAATATCATTAAGAAAACGACCATCAAAACAGAATCTGTATTCCCTATTAGCGTTCTTAACAAGAAGACCTGGAGAGCTCCAAGGACTTTCTGATTCACTTATAACACCAAGCTCCAACATGGAATCTAATTCTTTATTTAGGACATCCTGCATATACGGAGAAAGAAAATGTGGCCTTCGCTTGAATGGTTTATGGTCACCAGTATCTATTGTTAACTCAATTTGCTGCCAATTCTGTCATTACTATTTATTTTTTTGAAAGAATCGATCACACGTTGAGCCCTTAAAGTGTCAGGAGGAGAGAGCTCATGTAAGGAAAAAAGTTTACTAAAAGAAAATGAAGAATTATTTAAATTATTACGGGCTTCAGCTATTGTTACTAAAATTCAAAATTAAATTAAACTTCCTGGCAAAATCACTACCAAAGATAAAAGATTGTGTTACGGAAGATACAACCAAAGCTTGGATAACTTGACATGAATTATTAATAAAAATTGGTAAATCAACACCACTCACTTGTTGTTTTACGCGATCAGCAGTTAAAATTTGCCCATCAGTTATAGGAAATACTTTAATTTTAAGAAAATCTAAAACCTCTAACCCTTCAGCTCCTATAACAGAATTGGTAGCACCAGAATCAAGCAAGGCATCAATCTGGTAGTCAAAAATTCGGACAGAAATATAGGGCCTATTATCAGGTAACTTGTCAAGAAACAGAGGAAGAGCCTCAGCTGGCTGAATAGATTTTTTATGAAAATTTGAGATAAAGGAAAGCCATTTATTCCACTCATCCTGATTGAAATAACTTGATTTAGTGGTGGCCAATTTAGGAAACCGGTCAGTGTCGCGACCACGAATAGGCACTGAGGAATCTAGTTTTATGAACACTTAGGACAGTTCGATATCCTAACATTTGGTTCACCACAACGGAAGCAAAACGTCTTTTGTTTAAGTTTACAAGCATTGTACATGTGGTTGGGTAACCGACAATTGAAACAAACAATTTGGGCTTTCCCATTGCCACTCTGTTCCGAAGGTACTGCTGGTTTAGGTTGGGAGGTAGAAGTAGAACCAGAATTGGAACCACTAGCTTGGGCAAAGTTCACGTTTTGCCTTTCGCTATGATTTGATTTTTTCTGCAAATTAGAATTTTTATTTGACTGATTATGATTGGTGAAGCCAGAACGAGAACTTTGAATTAAATCTGTATTGGAATAATCATCCAAATAAGAAATATGAGAACTATGTGACCTTTTGGAGGTAAGATAGACAGCTTCCTCTAGGTTTCGACACAAATTTGTCAAAGTAGCAATAGAATCTATTGGATGCAAGGCAAGCTGTTGGATGTATTCAGGGAGTAAATTCCGTTTGATGTACTTAACTTTAGTTACATCAGCAACTGGAGTAGATAAACAATTGAAAAGATTCTCAAGCTGGGCAATGAAAATAGTAATTGTCTCATTTTTCATTTGTTTCCAGTTTCTGATACTGTCCCATACTTCATCATCTGAGTATGGAGGGAGAAAATATTTTTTTAAACGAACAACAAGAGAGCTCCAGTCATTGACCTGAGTACGAACACTACGAAACCAAACAAATGCGTCTCCAACAAATAACTCAACTGCTGAATTAAAAAGTTCAACTTCTGTCACACCACGAGCCTGTGACAGGTGAGAAACTCTTTCCAAAAAATAGTACAAAAATTTAGAGTCACCACTGAATTTTACACCCCAAGTAGATAAAGGTAGATTGTTAGAACTGCAAGAAAGAACTGGGCTCACATTAACAACTGGTGCTGCCTGTTGAGGTACCTACAAAACTTAAGTTATCTGTTTCCGAATTTTGAGTTACTTTATCATCCAAGTCAGATTCCAACAAAATACAAGTGGCATAAGATTCCTTCTTAAAATGTTCAACAGCATCCTCATCTAGCTCAGGTATTATCAAACGATTTACCCTACCAGTTAAATGAATCAAACTAGATTTAACTCGGGTATATGAAGAGTCATTCTCGGTACCCTCAAAATCAATAATTAAATCAGTAATTGACAAAATAATTTTATTAATAGCTGCTTCTTCAGTTCTAAAATCATAATCATATTCTTCAAAATGAACTTGAGAACCAGGGTCATTAGCATTTCTTTCTTTCCTCAATAATTTAGTAAGCATTTTACGCTTATCAGTTACATTACGAACCGTTTCAACGCACCTAATGGCTAGTTCGTAATCGAGTTCATATTCCAAGAGATGATTGACAGAAAAGAAAGCCATATTGAAAGAAAAATAATAGTTATAGATAGAAAAATAACTGAGTAAGAAAGATAAATTGAAAAATTCAATTGAAAGAAATAATCAGTGTAAGGACTCTTAAGTATTTATTTCAAAAATTCTAGGGAACCAGTATTATTGATGTGGTACCAAGAAAAAAGTTTTGTAGGCAAAAAAATTAAAAGAAAATATTTACGGTCCAAATCAGGTAAATAGCAATGCTATCAAAATACCTAAAAACTATTAATAGCAAAAAGGCAAATATATAAGGTAGACATATAGGTACAGTAAATATGTAAGGTAATAAATGGGAATTTAAAATCAACCAGGATCATTTCAATAATAAGTTGGACTTTCAACTTAAAAAAATTTCAAAAACTAGAGTGCAGGTAAAAAAATAGTCATCTACGTAAACCAATTTAAAGAACAATGGTAGATAGACATAAGTATGCTATAATAATTTAGTCAAAGAAACTAGAGAACAAGTAGAGATAGTTGTTACAATTTTCAGAAAATTTTTAAAGACACTCGAGCCCCATGGTTGGGCGGCAATTTATGTAGCCTCTTTTTTAACAAAAAGGGGTACTACAGTGGCAGCTGTTCGCCAGAGAGCAAAATTAGGGTGAGTTAGGAGTGTCTATAGTGGGCGCCTGAAGTTTTAAATTTTAAGTTCCAAATCTTCAAATGAACTTTTATCAAAAAAGTGTATAACCAAAGAAATCTGAAAAGGAGGTAATTTAAAAATAATTGTAACAACTGTCTACACTCATTTTTGTTTATTAAATTAAAGCTTCGATGTTTTTTTAAAGCCTGAAATATATATATATATATATATATATATATATATATATATATATATATATATATATATATATATATATATATATATATATATATGAAATATATTATATTACAGAATGGCATATAAGTATACATGTAATAAGCAAAAAACCCGTTATTTACATACTATAAAGTCTTTGAAAAAACTATGCTAAACTTAAACTTATACTTATGCCCCTTTTATTAATAACTTAGTATAGCATTAGAACTGTTAGTACCCTAAGTCACAGGTGACTTGTCGGGACTCAGTCTTTTAAAATTACCCATATAGATATATTTTTTGCAAGTAGGTACAATTGGTAGATATAGTTATTAATATGTTACTTACAACGCTACATTCATCATAAATTACAATTACTACAATAGCATGAAACTTTCAAAAGGCAAACATTAAACATATTCTAAAAATTTTCACTTTTCTTCGGAAGATTGAAACCAATGGGAATTCATTAGGATATTGTATTACATTAATTTATTTTTATATTTTTAAAAAAGGTAAGTTCCGTACAATGAGGTCTTGACTACGTTTTAACCATTCAACCATTGTCAAATCGAACACCTTTTTTCTCCTAATATGCTTATATTCTAGAGGTAGATGATTGAAAACTCTTGGCCCCACATATGAAATATGACGTTGACAGGCTGTGAAATTTACCCTGCTTGAACAAACGTGTTCCCATGTTATAGATCTTGTATTGTGCCTGAGTGTAAAAAATGTATATCCCTCGTTAAATGTCTTAAACCTAAAAAAAACTCAAATTTTCCCTAAATCCTTAAGTCTAAAAAAAGAGCTTAAATTTTCCCTAACAATTCACTGCACCCCGTGCAATGTAACAGTACAATATAACCCTTGACCGGTTGGCCTGATCAGGACCGAAGTTTAATAATTAAATCCAAGGATTTCAAGATATAAAACTAAACTTATAAGTATAAAAAAACCTGTTTAATCCATGTCCAGCAAGGGTGAGTTCAATTAAAGAACCCTTATAAGAGGCACCATGAAGACATGCCAAAAGGTGCTGGAGGCTGCGAGCTGCACACTCTCGTAGATAAAATTGTAGCGGTTTTTGGTGACTGGCACCACTACAGTTGGAGCCCCTCGGTAGATCCTAATAATTACATTTATATTTTATAGCAACCCTTGCATGGTGAATTAAGGGAATATCATAGCCGAAGCAAGCTTACCTTGGAAATCAAGGATCTGGACAGAAAATGAGTGGCTCGACCACGAAAATATTGATGGAGGGCATCTCCCAGGCCGTCCAAATGCACTTTAAGCTATATTACAAGGCTAACTTAGGCAGGATGCCTTAGATAAACTTGGAAAACCAAACTTACCTGCGATGGATTCAAATGAGGTTATGGAACTTTTTCGAAAACACAAGGAAAAACATTTCCACAAGCACTAGGCCACTATGAGCATTTTAACTTTACTCATTTAAAGGTAAAAGTCGAAGAAACTCGAGAAAATTTGACCTTCTGAAGGCACGAGGGACAAAATTCTAATTTTTCGGACCAGTACGACTGTACCGTTCGAACACCTTCAGAAAAGTAAATTATTTACATCTTATTATTAAACCTCAAAGAGAGCCTTAAGCTGTAACATTGTAAATATGCCACTCAATAATCTTACAAAATAACAATATTAATAGTAATTGTTAAGATTTAGATATATGATTTTAATTTATAATGATGCCACCAATGTTCGGTTGGTTGTCATATTGCCATTGTCAAAAAATTGTCATATTTTTTAAAACTCCTGTCATCGAACATATTATAATTCTTCCTTCAAGTTGGTGATTTTATTTATCAAAAGGGTTAGTACGTATCTGAAGCAGTTGTGAACGACGTACAGCCCAGCATATGGTCCTTCGATCCTCGATATCTATCAGAATCAGCGAAGTTGTATCATCAATTTGTCGGCTTTCATCATCAGAAGAATCAGCCTTACAACCACACGGTTCACGGAAGCGGAGCCACAGTTACGGCTACGTTGAGACCTACGTACGACTCAAGCAGGCAGACAAGGTCAGTCCATTCCATTTTAGTCCATATTCCACATATACTGCTATTTGTCTTTCTTTTTTGGATTCGCGACCACTTGATCTGTTTGTCTTCACTATATTCAAGTATAATTATCATAATTTTGTTAATTTTACAAGGTGCTTGCATGACAATTACAATATTTTAGGCACTTTTCACGTTTAAAAATCAATCAAAACCCATATTAATAATTTTTTCGATAATCTGATAACATGTCTGATAAAAGTAAAATACTTGAGATTCGTCGTGGGCAAATCAAAGCAGAACTAACGCGCTTTCAAAACTATTTGAATAAATTTGATCCCTCAACCTCAGATTTGACACAGTTGGAGACACGTTACGACACAATTCGCGATATTTTTACCGAATTCAAACTGATTGAAGATCTTGAAAGTGAACTTCTACTGATTCTTTAGATGAAGAGGTAGAAGCCAGCAATCGAGACGAGTTCGAAAATAAATATTACACAGCTATATCTAAAGCAAAGAATTTAATTCAAATAAAGTCAGTTCCAGTTCAATCAACAAATACCAATTTAAATTGCCCAGCTCAGCAAAATTACCCGCAATAAAAATCCCTGAATTTCATGGATCGTACAGTGAGTGGCAGAGGTTTCATGATACATTTTAGGCACTGGTTCACAACAACAATACTTTACAGAATATTGAGAAGTTTTATTATCTTCAAAGCTCGCTCAAAGGTGAAGCTTCACAAGTAATCGCTTCATTACCGATATCTGATGCTAATTATGCTAAGGCTTTCAAATTATTACAGGATCGTTATGAAAATCGAAAAGCAATTATAAATTCACATTTGAAAGAAGTTTGTGATTTACCCTCGATCTCCAAGGAGTCTCATTCAAATTTGAGAAAGTTCTTAGACATTTTTTTGAAGAATGTTCGTGCCCTAGAAAGTTTAAATGAACCCGTGGATCAGTGGGATACCATTCTCATTTATTTATTAATTTCAAAATTGGATTTTCCAACCAGAAAGGAGTGGGAAAACTATTCTAAATGTATAGATACACCTACTCTTATGGAATTCATTACTTTTTTAAATCAACAATGTCAAATATTGGAATCTCTGTATAATAAATTAACCTCACAGCAATCACCAAAAAATTCAGTCATTTTATTCAAACCAAGAAACTGCATCAAAAACTATTTCTTGCCCGCTATGTTTAGAGTCATTACATTTACTTTTGTGCAAAATTCAAAAATATTGCACCAAAGATTCGTTACGAAGAAGCAAAAAGGTTGCACCTATGCACAAATTGCCTTCGAAAAGGCCATAAATATTCCGAATGCAACTCGCAAGGTTGTCGAATCTGCCACAAACGACATAATACTTTATTACATGTTCCAAACCCATCATTGAATACAAATCAACCATCGGGAAATGTTATTAATAAATCCAGTTCCAACATGTTGCAGAATGTTGGCAATAATGGCAATAATGATTCGACTGGCCCACAAAATGAAAATATCGCAAATAATGTCACTCTTAATCATTATGCCCAAAAATCACGAAATTTTTATGTGTTACTATCCACAGCTTTAGTAAATATCAGCACGTCTGAGGAAAATACTCCTATTCTAGCTCGTGTTTTACTGGATAGTGGCTCACAGTCCAATTTTATTTCTAGCTCTTTAGTTGAAAGGTTGAAACTACCTACATACAAAACCAATATACCTATTTGTGGCATAAATCAAATTAAAACCAATATATCCGAGCAAACACAAATTTGTATATCATCAAGAAATAATGATTTCAAAATTAAAATACCGTGTCTGATAATTGATAAAATAACCGATTTTTCACCTCAGGAAAGTTTTGATATTTCAGAATTAAACATTCCAGATTTGCCTTTGGCGGATCCAGATTTCAACGTTGCATCAAGCGTTGATATTCTGATTGGTTGTTCCTTATTTTTTGACTTATTATCTACAGGGCAAAAAAAACTCGGAAAAAATTTGCCTATTCTTCAAAACAGCCAGTTAGGTTGGATTATTGCAGGCAATGTACCTAAATCTCGCCAGCAATTTAAATCTTTTTTTATTCAGACAACTGAATCCGAATTAAATACTCAATTGGAAAAATTTTGGACAATCGAGGAAGTCCCTGAATGCAAATATAGTATTTTAACTCCTGAGGAAATAGAATGTGAAAAGCATTTTATTGAGAATTTTTCTCGTAATCACGATGGCCGATTTGTGGTTAAACTGCCGTTGAAGAACAATTATTTACAGATAGGTGAATCCGAAAATCAAGCTTTGAAGAGGCTGTATGCTTTAGAGCAGCGACTTTCGAAAAACAACCACTTAAGAATTGAATATAATAACTTTATATCAGAATACCACGAACTTTCTCACATGAAGGAAATTTCGAGCGAATTCAGGCCTCCCACGCCCATCTATTATTTACCACACCACTGCGTTTTAAAACCAGACAGTTTAACAACAAAGGTTCGCGTTGTTTTTAACGCTTCTGACAAAACATCAAAAAATTTGTCACTAAATGATGTTTTGATGGACGGACCAGTCATTCAAAATGATTTATTTTCGATTTTGATTCGATTCAGGAAGCATAAAATCGTTTTGATAGGCGACTTAGCTAAAATGTATCGTCAAATTTTAATACATCCGGATCAAGTTGATATGCGAAGAATAGTTTGGAGAGAAAATCCTAATCAGAAAGTGAAACATTTTGCTTTACAAACCCGCATCTTATATTGCCACCCGTTGTTTGAAACAAATCTCAATCGAAAACACTAATATGTTTGCGCGTGAAAGTGAGATAATACAGAAAGACATGTATATGGACGATCTTCTAACAGGATGTTCCAATATTGATGACATGATTAATATCCGTGTAAATCTTTGAAAATTATTTTCGAATTATGGATTTGAAATAAGAAAATTTCAATCCAACGACCCTGCAGTTCTTCAAAGTTTAAATTAAGTTAGTGATTCTCAGTACGTAATAATGGATAACAATCCTACAAAAACATTAGGCATTTCTTGTAAACCTTCATCTGACAGCTTTCAATATAAAGGAGAAGAATTTATTGGTGGTACTCAAACAATAACCAAAAGAACTATTCTCTCGTTCATTGCCAAAATTTTCGACCCTTTAGGTCTTTTAGGACCTATTTTAATTCGCGCCAAATTAGTGATGCAATCTTTGTGGCAACTTCATCTTGACTGGGATGAAGACGTTCCAGTTGATATTTACAATCATTTGCTCAATCTGCAAACCCAAATGTCAGAAACTAACGCAATTCAAATTCCCCGACACGTCCTTATCAGTTTTCCGATCATAATTCAGATTCATGCTTTTTCTGACGCCAGTGAAAAGGCTTACGCATGCTCAATATATTTACGTTCTGTTGATGAAAATGGAAATATCCAATGTCACTTACTCTGTGCAAAGTCTGTAACGGTTTCGATTATTTTAGGATTCTGTATATAAAATGTGCATAAGTATCATAATTGTATGATATGGGAAATTCCTGAGAGTATATTAATGCGTCGATACGTTTCCCACACAACGCGTTAGGTACCCCTCGTACCCCGCTTTCGCTAAGGTGCACCGATTGGTTCCTATCGAATTGTGAAAAGGTGAAATCACCTTTTCACCAACCAAATGACCACCAAATAGTGGTCATTTGGTTCTTGATCCGATCACAGCTATTAATGGAAATTTTGAAAAGACGTCAGGTTGTAGCACGTTCCTTTTGAAGGGATCAATATCCATTATTTAGCACCCTGAGTGAATTTGGTTCTCTTGTGGAGTTGTTGTACTCACTCATCGACTTATGTCAGATTAAAGTGATGGCCTCAAAGCTGAAAATTACTCAATTCTCTTGGTGAGTTTTTCCTATTATTTAATTACCTTTTCTGAGTATATTGCTAAGTGTTGGGGCTTATTTGTGACGTGTTTTCTTTTGCTATAGAAAATTGGAAGATCGTCTATTCTTGGAAAATCGACAAACTTCTAATATTGAAGCTGAAAATCCACACTTTACATCCCAGTGTGTAAGTAGCAGTACTTAATTGTTTTTTTATTTGAACGAAAAATCAATGAAGGTTGTGCAATAATTTTGGCAAATTGAATTCAAATATTTTGCTCTTCAAAATATTTCTCAGGACATTTTTTTATTGCACAATAATTCATAGAAAATCGTAGTTTTCTATAGCTATATTTCATTAGGGTTTTTATGTCATATTTTAGGGTAGCAAGGTTGTACCAAGAGTGTACGTAGTTATACCTTTAAGAGCAGTAAAGCAGCTACTCAATATCCAGCCCTCGTTATCTTGTTATTCTCACGATTAATAAGGCCCTTTGGATCGCCTATTATACAATCCGGACGTTAATACAATCTGTGGATTCTCCAGATTGCCAGATAAGTGTATCAACGTCTTTGGGGAACCTATTTTGGGAATAATATCAAGTTACTATCGAACATTTATTTTTATATAGTGTGGTTATCAATATTGTGTACTATTTAGAAAATATCCAACATATTTGCGGGTTCCTGAGTCCTCATAATTTTATAACATTAAACCTATAGTCAGTATTGAGGTCGACAAAATTGTTTGTTTACCTCCTTGGAACTTATAGCTAATCTTTGGAAACTCTATGCCATAACATTTCGCGCCTAGAGTTTCATATCTTAAACGCCTATACTGAGGAATGTGTAACTGTATACATAAATATTGTGTAAGCCGATTGTGATCACAAAAGGTACCTACTGAGAAAGTTATTAAATATAGGCATTCCCTAATAGCAAATTTAAGCATTACTTAACATTTATTCTAGGTGCGATTTCGATAAGCATAATCTTTTCTAGAGTCTCAGGAGCACTGAATGTTTTATTGTTCCATATTTTCAGAAATCCTAATATACGTACATTTGATTATTTTTCTGTTTAATTGACTTCCCCTAGCTAATGTTTAATTGACACTTGATGATACCCAGTGACCAAGGTTATTTAATGAAGTTTAGAATGATTCGGTTCCTTGTAAGATGCAGAAAGTAAAGTAGAAAGTATTACGTGGCCGGATACTTAAACGTTTTGAGAGTGTAAAGGGATTTTCATAAGGTCACTGGCGCCCTTTTGTTTCTTATTGATACTTTAAGAACTTGCACGACCACTCACCGGCAGGTAGCTAGCCTGACACTCTTATTGACCACCCTATTTTGTGTATCTTGCTTTAGGGGAAAATTGGAGGGTGCCAAAATGGCGCCCAACTATTACGTTTCGGTTTAAATTTTCAACCCCTATTTGGGAAAATTAGCTAGGGATAGTCTAATTTCAAAATTTTGTGGATTTTTTTTTTGGTAACTTGCAAATTCTTTCTCATTTTCTTGATCAGGAACGCGACAAAAAAAAAAGGATAGTACGTATGGTGATCGAAATAAAAGATTTTAAGCATTTTGCTTGATAGTCTAGGAAAATTGTCGATTTTCAAAAAAAAAATCCTATTCAAAAGAACTTTTCAGGGATGATAGGGGGAGGGTGGGTGATTATAAAACCGAAAATATCAAACATTCACCCCTCTGGCGTTTTGCGCTATAGGGGTTGAAAGTGCGCCATTGGCGATTACTTGGTACCTATTGATTTTACAAAAAAATGTTTCAAATAAAAGATGTGTAACATTATTTCTACAATGTTTATCTAAAGACTTTGTTGATTAAGGGCCGTCTGTGGTCATAAGGGCCGTTTGAAATTTTATAATGAAAATGAAAAATTTTAACCAACGTGAAAAATTTTTCTACAACTCATACAACATTTTTGCTTTATGAAGTTTTTACTGCCACTTTAGTTCCTAGAAGAGTATTACTCTAAGGGATTCAAAATCATTTTTTTTACTACTAACCTGAGAAGTTCGAAATCTGGCATCATGGCCGGAGAAACAGAAAAAGAAAACGCTGTCGCGAAAAGTTGCAAATACTGTAAAAAAAGCATAGAAAGATCGCTAGTTTCGTGTGTAGTGTGTGACGTGTCCTATCATCCCTCATGTGCGCTTAGGGTGAAAGGTCTTATAGTGATTGGGGGCCGAAAAAGTGATGTAAATTGCTGCTCCCAAAAATCGGCCATTGAAGTCAGTCCCAAGGACAGCAGCGAGATGGATGCGGCATCCAACTTCATAAACAATCAAGTCTATGAAGAGCTCTTGAAAAGTAAAGACATCATTATAGAAGAGCTGAAAGACAAAGAAGCCATTCTTCAGAAAACCCTCACGTTATTGGAAGAAAAGGTGAAAAGTCTAGAAGTATTCTTGGAAAAATCGACAAACAGCGTGACAACAGTGCATTCCACTCATTCCAGGACGCCCACAGCAGCTGATGTCAACTTGACAGAAAGTAAACAACACAAGGAACCTTGCTTGAAACATAGTGTGACCCAGGCGACCCTGGGTGCCGCACCACCTGCACCGGACAGTGCACCACCTGCACCGCCCACTCCAAAAGTTGCGCCGTCAGCCTCGACCAAATCATCACAACCGACGAACCTGGGACCATACACTGCGCGCACCTGCACCGGTGTGACCCAGTGTTCAGTTCAAACGAGAGCATCTGGATCTCGAGCAAACCTAACCTCACTAGAGGATAATATAAATACAATAACAGAAACAGCTGTTCTTAGTCACAGAAAACCAGGAAAATCTGGGAAAACACCAGAAGAATCAGAATCCTTACTAGCACAAGCACATAAAATGGAAATAGTGCAGACAAGGGTTATGAATGAAATAATAAATCTCAGTCCAAACAGAAATAACACGAATCATGAACGCAAGGATGCTGGAGAATCTACTTCTGATGGTAATTGGACTACTGTACAACGTAAAAAAACAAAAAGTAAGGAAAAGGGGCTAAGAGATCTAAAGAGCCGACCATCACCTATTAGGGGTTCTAATGATAACCATGGAAGTTCACTGAAGGTAGCCCAGAGGTACTCATGGCTTTTTATTTCAGGTCTTGATGCTGAAATGGCTGCATCTGATGTCATCCATTATGTTAAAACATTTAGCAATGGTCAATTTGTATGTGAAAAACTCCAAACAAAAAAAGGGCAATTTGTGTCCTCATTTAAGCTAGGGGTGCCAAAAAATATCAAAGACGATATTATGGTAGGTGCTATGTGGCCTACAGGTGTAATCATCAATGATTTTCGGAACCTGAAGAGTCTTACGAGGCAATAAATCCAGACGAGGAATCCTGCTTGGTACTATTCCATGTGAATGTGCAATCAGCACGTAATAAGGTAAATGAACTGGAGGCATGTCTTGGACAATCCCTACCAGAAATAGTGTGCTTAACGGAACACTGGCTTTCAGAAGATGAAATGAAATTACTTCAAATTTTAATTTACAATAAGGTGTCTTACTTTTGCCGCAGCATTTTTAGCTGTGGTGGAGTCCTAACTTTTTTAAAACCTGGCATTAAATATAAATCTCTAAATAGCATAAATAGTTTAAGCCAGGAAAAATTTCTTGAAATATGTGGTACTTTTTTGTTGGATTATAGGATACATATACTGAATGTCTATAGATCGCCATCTGGTAATTTCCAAAGTTTTTTGGGTATTTTAGAACAGGCCTTAAGCCAGATTGGTGTTAAAAATAAGGTGGACTTGGTGGGTGATTTCAATGTTAATTTTTTGTCTTCTCAGAGGGAATGCATATTCTTGTGCAATCTTTTGGAGTCCTACGGTTTTGAGCAAAAAATATGGAAACCTACAAGACAACTGAACTGCCTTGATAATATATTTGTGAACTTCGATTCTGACTTACACACTGCAGATTTTATGGATGTTGGATTGTCTGACCATTTAGCTCAAACCATAAAATTAGTACACACAAAAAAAGTATTGACAATTAAAATGAAAAAACATCTTTGTAGACCAATAACTACTGCAGGTAAGGATAGATTCTTTAATTTACTACTAGATACAGATTTTGACTATATAAAAGAAAATGGTATTGGGGTGGAGCGAAAGTTTGAAATGTTTGTGGAGTCTATGCAGGGCATTTACATTGAAGCGTTTCCAGAAAAACTGTTCACTATCAATGCAAATAGGAACACCAATATAAGCTGGTTCAATGACAACTTAAAAAATATGAGAAATCACCTGCTTGTGTTGAATGATCTGTATAGACGCCAATCCACAGAGCAACTTAGACTACAACGAAACACATACAGAAATCAGTATAAATCTGCTATAAGAGAGTCAAAAATTTGCACTAATGATCGACTTATCCGGAATTCGGATAATCCAATAAAGTGTAGTTGGAATATAATAAATGATTATAGGGGCCTAACCCCGAAGAATAACCAGAAGAACATCTATATCATCAAATGACTTTAATAATTTCTTTGTAAGCATTGCTGAAAACCTAAAAGAAAGCATTGCGCCCACAGATTTCAACCCATTAGTGAATTCAGGAAAACTAAAAGATAGTTTGTCCCAGCATAGATTTACTCTCTCTGAAGTCTCCTTTAATGAGGTACGGGAAGTAATTACCAACTTAAAAAACAAAAAGAGTAAAGATATGTATGGTATAAATGTTGACTTGGTAAAAAGCTGTAAGAACCAGTTGGTTCCCATCCTGACAAAACTGATAAATTACTGTTTTGAAGAGTCTGTGTTTCCCACTTGTTTGAAGAGGGCTGTGGGTATACCAATATTCAAAAAAGGAGAACCAAATGATCCATCAAACTATAGACCCATATTCTTATTGCCTGTATTTTCTAAAATTGTTGAGAAGTGTATGGCGCTTAAAATAATTGCATACTTGGAAGCAAATGGCCTATTTAATCCGGGTCAGTATGGGTTCCGCAAGAATATTAACACAACCTTGTGCGTACTTCAACTGGTTGAGGAGATTGCCGAGGCTTTTTAAAATCATGGGTATGTCTCTGCTGTGCTATGTGACTTAAGTAAGGACTTCGACTGTGTCTCCCACGACTTGTTAATTGGTAAGCTTGCATACTATGGCTTTCATGAGAACAGCATAGATCTTCTGCGTTCCTATCTTGAAGGAAGATCCCAAGTGGTGAGAGTAGGTGGGGTGGAGTCCGGGGTGAGAGGCATTGGTATGGGAGTACCACAGGGCTCCATCTTGGGTCCAATATTGTTTTTAATATATATTAACGATCTGCCTCTGGTGTCCCCTGAAAGGTGTCTTCTCTTTGCGGATGATACTACCATCCTTGCCACAGGTCCTAGTGCGATTGAGGCCGAGGCTGGGTCGCGGGAGGCACTGTCGAGGGCGAAAACATGGTTCTCTGCAAATGCTCTAGTCCTAAACACTCAAAAAACCCAAGAAATAACATTCTCCTTGAGAGAGCTAGATGTTCCTGACCACAGGAAACTTGTTGGGTATAACCCTCGACACGAAGTTGGTCTGGGACAAACATGTCGAATGTCTGTCAAAAAGACTCAACACAAATTTATTTATATTGATAAACCTTGCAAACTGTGTCTCGAAGGATGTGTTAAGACTTGCGTACTTCTCAATTTTTCATTCAACCATGTCCTATGCCATACTGATTTGGGGATACTCTAGTAGTGCCATGCAAGTGTTTCGGCTACAGAGAAAAGCAATGAGGATTGTTGCAGGGTTGGGCTATAGAGATGACTGTAGGCAGGCATTCAGAGAGAGCAACATCTTGACATTTCCCTCATTATATTATATCCTAGAAAATCTGATACACCTTAAAAACAATGTTTCACACTATACAACCCATGTTGAAACCCATGACCATGACACTCGTAATAAATGCCTATTAGTCCCAGCCTATAAAAGACTCAAACGAAGTCAAAATGGACCAGGCTGTCTAGGAATAAAGTTTTATAATAAACTGCCTAATACAATTCAGACACTCGCACCGGGCCTGTTTAAATTAACAATAAAAAGATATCTCTTGGGTAAGGCATACTATTCAGTAGATGATTTTCTGGCGGATGTTTGGGGGGAGGAAAAGGAATAAGGAATTGTGCAAGGAAATTACCAGGTGGCCAATAATGTGATATTTTTATTTTTTGTTCTTTTATTTAATTTTTATATTTACATATTTGTATTTTACTATGTTTTTGTTCATTTATATTTTATATTTTGTTTTTGTTAACGTTCTTACACCTACCTTTAATAGAATATTTATACCCCTAGTCAATACCTAACTACTTTTATTTATTTTTATATTTGTTTTTTACCTTGTTGTTCTCTTATTTATTGATCTGTCTTGAACTTGTGTACATCTTGTGAGATGGAATTGTAAAGTGGGTATCCATTGTAGTGCAGCTGTATGTTTTAAATTTTAAGTTTTAAATTTTTGAATCCCGAATACCATTTAGTGGTTGTCGGGAGCATATTTCTATTATTATTGATAATTTGACGCATGTAAACACTTTGTGTAATTTGACATGTTAAATAAATAAAAAAATGATTTGATTTACTCACCCCCTGCCGTTTTTCAATAGGGGTACTTTAAAGTTTTTTTATTTTTTTACAAAAAAAAATTCTTAATAAAAGTTTTATAAGATGATATTCCTACAATTTTTCCTGATCAACTTTTTTTGTAACTCACCCCCATTCAGCGGGGGAACACTTCCCTCTGGGAAATTTTAGTTTTTAGGGGTATATATTAATTTTTTTTTCTTTCCTCGCCTTTAGTGCCTATAAAAAGTTGCATTAACATTGTATTAAAAGGATTTTTTTTTCACACCACCTTTTTGTTTTTAGGGATAGTTCGCCTATTTTCAACTTTACAAAAAAAAATTATTAAGAAAACTTGTTCATTTTAATTCTGAGCAACTTTTCTCTATAACTTTTTTTTGTATAGTTGAAAATAGGCGAACTACCCCTAAAAACAAAAAGGTGGTGGAAAAAAAATAATTTTAATACAATGTTAATTGCACTTTTTTATATGCACTAAACGCTAGAAAAGAAAAAAAAAAATTAATATATACTCCTAAAAACTAAAATTTCCCTAAGGGAAGTGTCCCCCACCACAGACGGCCCTTAATCAAAAAAGTCTTTAGATAAACATTG
Source organism: Ceutorhynchus assimilis (assembly GCA_917834065.1). Classification (NCBI taxonomy): domain Eukaryota; kingdom Metazoa; phylum Arthropoda; class Insecta; order Coleoptera; family Curculionidae; genus Ceutorhynchus; species Ceutorhynchus assimilis. The sequence goes on from OU892277.1 coordinate 64,836,014, forward strand.
TAGATCAAATAATGTTGCACATCTTTTGTTTGAAACATTTTTTTTGTAAAATCAATAGGTACCAAGTAATCGCCAACGACGCACTTTCAACCCCTATAGCGCAAAACGCCAGAGGGGTGAATGTTTGATATTTTCGGTTTTATGATCACCCACCCGCCCCCTATCATCCCTGAAAAGTTCATTTGGGTAGGAATTTTTTTTTTGCAATACATGTATTTTTCGACTATTTTCCTGGACTATGAATATAAACAAGGTCATCTGTTTATTATTATAAAGGAATATTTTTGCATTGAAAATTTTGGCATAGCCTTGAAATAGTTTATGTTCATAAATTCTTTTGGACAATAATGTTTTCGACCTTGCCTTTCGACATATTTCAGATAAAATTAAGCCTTGGGTCATATTGAATTTTTAAAATATAATAACTCCTGCAGTATTGCCAAATTTAGAATTTTCCTGGGTTACAATATTTTGGGAAATCGTACTTCACTGTGAATAGAGGGTATTTTTGTAATAACCCCTGGAGAGGAAATACCTCTATGTGGTTATTTTTTATAGGTAACCATTGTTGATTTTTTTTTTAGTTTGGTCGATGTAGTATTGGGATTTTAGGAAGACGAATTAGATAAAATCGTACGTGGTCTAGCTTGAGAATTTTGGAACGGGTTTTACTTGAGTTTAGGTTCCGAGTTTGGTATTATTTTGTAAACATTATAAAGACCTTGCTTTGTTGATACGTTGAAGATTTTCCGGTTTTGTTCGGAACTTTTATTTGGACTACTTTTGTAGGGTTCAAAATTTTGAGACTTGTTGAGTTATGTAGGTGGGAACTTGGCTGTGTATAAAGTGTTATTTTTTAAATTTTAAAAGTTGTGCGAAGCAGTCAGCTACAACAATTTATTAGATAACCGTGGTACCAGTGAATGTATTAGGTGTTAATAAGTGATTATAATATTTTTAAGTTAGATATATTTTGTGAGTGTGTATATTGTGGCACAATGGCGATGAAAATGGAGGTCAATCGTTTGGAAAAGGAAGAGTTAATATATGAGGTGATTATTCGCGGAATCACTGTGGATGACACATCCAAAGCCACCGACTTGCGTAAGACTTTTCGTCAGTTGTTAAAAGGCGAAAGGAAGGATCCAAGATTTACTTTTCCAAAGCATCCATTTACATTTCAGGAAGATTATGATGCACTTACACAGAAAATTACTGAGATTGATGATTTGCTTAAAGGCTTTGCGACTGGTCAAGAATCTCCAGAATATGCGAAGCTGGCTACAAAAATTTCACATGCATATGGACGAGCAAACAAAATGCCTGCTTCTTCAGAAGATGAAAAGATGAAAAGATCAGAAATCCTGGTTTCGATTTTGGGTTTCAGAGCTACATTACAGAGCAAGGCAAGAAAGCATAAAAGACTTTCGCAAACGCAGGGTCCTCTGGAAATTGCTGCATTATTGTCTTCGACGACTCTTTCCAGTGATGAATCAACTACAGATGTAACTTCGGAATCCGAAGAAGAATTCCAGCCACCTCGTCATGCATCCACTGCAGCACCAGTGAGTCATCAAGCATCATCTTCTACCCATATTAAGTCAATTCCCGTGTATCAGTGGAACCTTAAATTTGATGGACAAAATATGTCTTTGTTGGCATTTTTGGATAGGGTGCAAGAGCTTTCAGTTTCGAGAAATGTGTCGAAAGGACAACTGGTCTCCTCAGCAAGTGATTTATTCATTGGCCAAGCAAAATTTTGGTACTTATACTGCTAATTGTGATAATATTCATACTTGGGATGATTTAGAAACACAATTAAAAAAGGAATTCTTGCCAAAGGACTGGAATGAAAAATTATTTAAAGAAGTTAATCAGCGAACTCAAGGACCGAACGAGTCAATTGGAATGTATATAGCCACAATGAAAACAGCTTTTAAAAGATTTACGTGTGACGTGCCAGAGAGCGATAAATTGAGAATCCTTATGAATAATATTACGCCGTTCTATCAAAGTCAGCTAGGACTTACTGAAATTAATTCAATTGAGGAGCTACTGGAATTGGGCCGTCGTTTGGAGGAGTGCAAAGCAGCGATTGAAGCTTTCACGCCTCCACCAAGAAACAAAAAGTTTCTAGAGCCAGATTTGGCCTATATTTACTCTGAGCCATCTACTTCAACAGCAAATTGTGATGCTGTTTCTGAATTTACATGCTGGAATTGTGGGAAAAGCGGACACAGAGCAAACCTCTGTACCGAGGCTAGAACCAAGCATTGTTTTAAATGTGGATTTAAAAATCATACGGTACGCACGTGCCCCACATGCTCTAATAAACGTCAGGGAAACTATCAAGGGAGGCGCTAGATGATTGTATAGAGGCAATCCCACAAACAGTCCCAAATAAAATCCCGGCTAAACAGCAGGCAATATTGGATTTCATTCTAACTCATGCAAAAGGAGATGAAAGACCTTATTTACAAGTGAAAGTTTTGGGTGTTCAATTGTGTGGTTTACTAGATAGTGGCGCTTCAAAGAGCATATTAGGAGGTCCAGGCTGGGACAAAATTTATTCTTTAGGTCTTAAATTGAATCAAAGCAATCGGATGAAATGAAATATTTTTCCGCTAAACTTGCTCCTCGTTTTATTGGTCCTTTTATTGTGGCTAAAAGATCCATGGATGTACGGACTTAAAGATGACTCTGGAAAATCATGTGGTGTTTGGAGCATTAAGGATCTAAAACGTCATCCAGAAGAAGAGGATCCGTAGTTTTTTTCTTCGGTTTACTTGGGTAAACCTCCTTTTTTTAGTAGGGGGGATTTGTAACGGTTTCGATTATTTTAGGATTCTGTATATAAAATGTACATAAGTATCATACAATTAAGATACTTATGTGATATGGGAAATTCCTGAGAGTATATTAATGCGTCGATGCGTTTCCCACACAACGCGTTAGGTACCCCTCGTACCCCGCTTTTGCTAAGGTGCACCGATTGGTTCCTATCGAATTGTGAAAAGGTGATTTAGTGGTCATTTGGTTCTTGATCCGATCACAGCTATTAATGGAAATTTTGAAAAGACGTCAGGTTGTAGCACGTTCCTTTTGAAGGGATCAATATCCATTATTTAGCACCCTGAGTGAATTTGGTTCTCTTGTGGAGTTGTTGTACTCACTCATCGACTTATGTCGGATTAAAGTGATCGCCTCAAAGCTGAAAATTACTCAATTCTCTTGGTGAGTTTTTCCTATTATTTAATTACCTTTTCTGAGTATATTGCTAAGTGTTGGGGCTTATTTGTGACGTCTTTTCTTTTGCTATAGAAAATTGGATGATCGTCTATTCTTGGGAAATCGACAAACTTGTAATATTGAAGCTGAAAATCCACACTTTACATCCCAGTGTGTAAGTAGCAGTACTTAATTGTTTTTTTATTTGAACGAAAAATCAATGAAGGTTGTGCAATAATTTTGGCAAATTGAATTCAAATATTTTGCTCTTCAAAATATTTCTCAGGACATTTTTTTATTGCACAATAATTCATAGAAAATCGTAGTTTTCTATAGCTATATTTCATTAGGGTTTTTATGTCACATTTTAGGGTAGCAAGGTTGTACCAAGAGTGTACGTAGTTATACCTTTAAGAGCAGTAAAGCAGGTACTCAATGTCCAGCCCTCGTTAGCTTGTTATTCTCATGATTAATAAGGCCCTTTGGATCGCCTATTATACAATCCGGACGTTAATACAATCTGTGGATTCTCCAAATTGCCAGATAAGTGTATCAACGTCTTTGGGGAACCTATTTTGGGAATAATATCAAGTTACTATCGAACATTTATTTTTATATAGTGTGGTTATCAATATTATGTACTATTTAGAAAATATCCAACATATTTGCGGGTTCCTGAGTCCTCATAATTTTATAACATTAAACCTATAGTCAGTATTGAGGTCGACAAAATTGTTTGTTTACCTCCTTGGAACTTATAGCTAATCTTTGGAAACTCTATGCCATAACATTTCGCGCCTAGAGTTTCATATCTTAAACGCCTATACTGAGGAATGTGTAACTGTTTACATAAATATTGTGTAAGCCGATTGTGATCACAAAAGGTACCTACTGAGAAAGTTATTAAATATAGGCATTCCCTAATAGCAAATTTAAGCATTACTTAACATTTATTCTAGGTGCGATTTCGATAAGCATAATCTTTTCTAGAGTCTCAGGAGCACTGAATGTTTTATTGTTCCATATTTTCAGAAATCCTAATATGCGTACATTTGATTATTTTTCAGTTTAATTGACTTCCCCTAGCTAATGTTTAATTGACACTTGATGATACCCAGTGACCAAGGTTATTTAATGAAGTTTAGAATGATTCGGTTCCTTGTAAGATGCAGAAAGTAAAGTAGAAAGTATTACGTGGCCGGATACTTAAACGTTTTGAGAGTGTAAAGGGATTTTCATAAGGTCACTGGCGCCCTTTTTTTTCTTATTCATACTTTAAGAACTTGCACGACCACTCACCGGCAGGTAGCTAGCCTGACACTCTTATTGACCACCCTATTTTGTGTATCTTGCTTTAGGGGAAAATTGGAGGGTGGCAAGTCCAGAGTAGCGCCATTGAAATCTCTTTGTTTACCTCGTTTAGAGTTATGCGAGACGAGATAATAAAAGAGCTCCCTTTATTATCTCGTCTCGTATCCAAATGTATAGAAGTTTTGGATATTCATATTGATAATATATTTTATTACACCGATTCTACAATAGTTTTGTCCTGGTTAGCAAGCGAGCCGAGGTTATGGAAAACATTCGTGGCTAATCGGGTGTCTAAAACCAGACAAAAAACTAATATAAATGATTGGTATCACATCGCTTCCACTCAAAATCCTGCCGATATTCTATCCCGCGGTGCAAATTTAAAGGATTTAATTGAATCTTTTTTGTGGTGGCACGGTCCAGAGTTTTTGTCCAAAGATCCTGAGCACTGGCCAAAACAAAGTCATATTTCCAATTTCTCTCGAGACCCAGAAAGAATATTGGAATATAAAACCCAACGTCCTGTATGTTTGAATACTATTAACTTCCACGATTTCGATATATTTGAAAGGTATTCTAGGTATTTGAAATTGATTAGAGTAATCGCTTACTGTTTAAGATTCATAAATAATTTGAAGCCATTATTAAAGTCAAGTCCTACGGAGTTAAAATTGGGAGCTCTTAGTGATGAGGAAATAAATAGTAGCATTAACGTTTTAGTTAAAATTGTGCAAATCACAAGTTTCCCAAATGATATAGAACGTTTGAAGAAAAATAAACCCTTTGGTAACAAGAGTTCATTGAAATCTTTATCTCCCATTTTAACATCAGATGGTTTGCTTCGAGTAGGAGGCAGACTAGCTAACAGCAATTTAAATTTTGATCAGATTCATCCGATCATTTTACCTACTAAACATATCTTTACTAAGTTATTGATTCGCTATGAACACGAGCGATGTTTGCACGCTGGAGTAAATACAACTCTTTCACATATAAGGCAACATTTTTGGCCGATTAATGGAAATTCTGCTGCAAAGTCTTGTATCCGGAAGTGCCTTAAGTTTTTTAGAGCAAATCCTGCACGTCTAACTACCAAAATGGGACAACTTCCAAGTCCTCGCGTTTCCCCTTCATATCCTTTTTCGCACACAGCTGTTGATTTTGCTGGTCCTTTTGAATTAAAAGATGGCAAAACGAAAAATAGAAAAATAATTAAAGGATATGTTTGTATTTTTGTTTGTCTTAGCAGTAAGGCGGTGCATATAGAATTGATAACTGATTTAACCAGTGAAGGTTTTCTAAGTATGCTTAAACGTTTTGTGTCCAGACGTGGAATATGTTCCGACTTATATTCAGATAATGGTACTAATTTTATAGGAGCCCACAACGAGCTCAAGTCTATTACCAATTTTACCGAAATTGCTGCTTTTCAACAATACTTGAGTATTTCCCAAATTAAATGGCATTTTATTCCTGCTCGTTCTCCTCACTTTGGCGGATTGTGGGATGCTGCTGTAAAGTCATGCAAGCACCATTTAAAGCGCATTCTCAATAAGAATTTGTTAACTTATGAAGAGTTTTATTCAATTTTAAATCAAGTGGAAGCAGTTCTCAATTCACGACCTTTAGTCCCAGTCTCAACGAGTCCTGCTGACCTCGAAGTTTTGACCCCTGCACATTTTTTAATTGGTCGCCAATTGACAGCTGTGCCACAACGCGATCTGTCCTCTGACAAAATCAACTACGTTAAGAGGTATCAACATATGCAGCAAATGTTTCAAAGTTTTTGGTCTCGCTGGGTTAAAGAGTACCTCCACACTCTGCAGCAGCGAACCAAATGGCAGTTCCAGAAGAATCCTCAGATGACTGTTGGCTCTATAGTGCTATTGAAAGAGGATAACGTGCCCCCTTTGTATTGGCTTTTGGGGCGAATTTTGGAAGTCCATCCTGGTACAGACAATATTGTGCGAGTGGCAACGATAAAAACTAAGAGTAATATTGTGAAACGGGCGGTGACCAAACTTAGTTTATTGCCGATCGACAACTGAAAAAAGTCTTCGAGAATAACAAGAGTTAGGAGACTATTATGATTTACTTCAAAAATCAGATATTTTATTGTTTTTTTTTTACTATTATTACAAATAAGTATGTTCTCCATTTCTTCTTTTGAAAGTCTCAGCCTTTCAAGAGGAGGTGTATGTTAAGATTTAGATATATGATTTTAATTTATAATGATGCCACCAATGTTCGGTTGGTTGTCATATTGCCATTGTCAAAAAATTGTCATATTTTTTAAAACTCCTGTCATCGAACATATTATAATTCTTCCTTCAAGTTGGTGATTTTATTTATCAAAAGGGTTAGTACGTATCTGAAGCAGTTGTGAACGACGTACAGCCCAACAATAATAATACATAGTTAAGAATTATCAGCTGAAAACAGTATTAAATTTGGCAAGTAGCAAAATCAAGGTTACATACTGAAAGAGGTTGTCTAGTAAAAATACGTTTCAACAGTTAAGCTACGTCATTAACAGTCCCGTACAACTTGCTGTTCCAAGACATTTTTAAATAAAATTTACCAAGTAGCTTTCAAACGCTACAGTAATAAACTTCTAGATGAGGGTACTTTTACTTGAGGGGAAAAAATAATCCCGTTACACCCTATCTCTTTCTCTCTATACTCAATGAACTTAATTACTGTCAACAATTTCAAATTGACTGACTGGATTCGGCATATCGGATATCGCTTGTTGGCCCCTGTATACCACGCTGTAGGCTCCGAAATTGAACTGCTGAATGACCGGCTTGAATCCTTCCGCAGCACGTTTGGGCAGGAACACAACCTTCTCTGCCAATTCTAGCAGCACGCTTTTGCCAAATTTCGTTTGAACTATTTTGACTGACAGGATCTGTTGTGGTATATTTTTAGGCAACTCTTATAGTTTGGCAACCGGTTTCCTGCTGGCTGCTGCTGCAACAACAGAACGCGCTACATTTATTTTTTAAGATCAATCTATAACCAAAAAACAAATAATTATTTATTTAATCTAATAAGAAATTATACGCGAAAAATTAAAAATATACTTACGATTTGAGATGAAATACACATCACTATGACTTGTTGTTGTTATGCAACTGTGAACTAAGTATGACAATTGGGTAGCGTCGTTGGGTCTTCTATCCGCAGAATTATCTGAGTCGACAATAGAGAGTTATCGCATAACAGTTCTACGTAAAATTTGGCTGTTCGCCACGTCCACCTGCGCATGTCTATTTCAGACTTTTTTAGGCGTTATTCGAAATAGCGCTTAACGTAAACGCTGGGTAAATTACTTTATGCGGTAACGTTATTTCAGTACGTGATGTTAAAAATCGAATCGCGCATAGGTTCAATGTCAAAATAACGTGGGCGCTAATACTGCATGACGCCCTTTGCGCTGTCTCTCTAATATTGATCATATATTCACACGGTAATGTTGACTGCTGCGACTGCTGAGTCTGCATTCTGCGAAGCAACGACGGCGGCGGAGACCGTTGTAACTGTTCTCGAAATTATTCATCATCAATCATCATTATCATCTGCGATACCACGAAAATAAGGATAATGATGTTGATGCATATAGGAAAATGAAAATGAAATTTGATACTATGAAAAACAACGGTATATTTCAACGAAATAAAGAGAATGGTCGTGTGAGAACCGTGCGATAACAAATTAGTTTATTTCAATTTATTCAATAATTAAAACCATCAGTAATTTTAATTTTCTAAAGTTATTTTTTCTGGTAAGAGGCTTAAAATATAATCGTTCAGGGTATATGCATTATTAAATATACAAATACACAAGTCTAAGCTGTGGATAGTACAGTGTATGGGTTGTTTCTTATCTAACTTTGGTACATTAGCAGCACTAGTAAATTCTAAAGTTACAATATTGAGGGCGTTTTTGTTTAATTTCGGAAAAAAGTTTGGTTAGAGTGCCCCTTGACATAGATGACGTCAACATCTCGTAGATTCTCATAGACAATGGAATAAATTTCTTGATAGTCCAGTTCGCCATTATTATAACAGATATCATGATGATTTCCACATAGATATTTCACTTGCCTTTTATAATTTTGTTTGAGTACATGAAACGGAATCACAGGCTTCAAGATGTAGCTTTGCATATTTTACCATCGTAGATGGCTAGTTCTTTAACGTAAAATTTAGGCGTGCAGAAACCTTGCAGGTCGACGACTACGCATTTCATCTTGACAAGGCGGCCGGCGTGACGGCAACTGACTGTATCAAGCTACGGACAATTCCTGATAAAGGCATATATTCCAAAACTCTGTCATGTACAAGGATGCAATAAGCTCGAGTATCTTCTGGGATATTTTCAAAACTCTGAATCTGGAGCTTAACATCGATTGTGCTACTTTTTAAAGCCTTATTCTGTTTCGAACAGTCTATTACAAACATACATCGATTTGCAAATGAGGTAAAATCCAGTAACGGTTCAGCATAGGTCTTTCTCATAGAGGATTTCTGAAATTCGGCGTACATGCGATACACTTTGTCACATTGCCTGTTGTCAAAATTCAAGTTCAAAGATTCAAAGGGGTAAACTTCAGAGTTTAGGTATAGCCTAATATCGGTAATGTTGACATTATCGAAATATGTACCGACTTTCTGATAGTTGTCTTTACGGGTAGTTTGGAAAAATACAATAACGTATCGGGCACTCTCCGACATCAATTTCACAGTCCAAACATCTTTCTTTGTGTTTCTCATTGCGGGCAATTCATGAATTTCCCAATCAGGGAACCCGAGAAAGATTGGTTTATTTCAGGAAATTTCCTCTAATAATTGCAGTTCTAGGACATCGTTGGGATAAATATGTTTAACTCGTAACTCAATCGTCGATTTATAGCAATAGTAGTTTTTTTTTTATTGCCCGTAGAGTTTACGTAGCAATTGTCATCATTTCTAGCTCGAACAAGTTTTAGTTTCTGTTTTCCCATTACTGCACCTGTGTAATCAGCGAAAACACCTAGTAGAAAATTTAACGTTATTAGCAAATTGAAGTCTTTTGTTGTCTCATTCAGAGTTTTGAGCGGCGTAGTCCATCCTGCGACGTCTAGTGCTTTGCTTTCGTGTTCATTAAAGCGTAGAAAACTTTTTACTGTACTTGTCAGTCCAGGGTCTCGAACATTCTCAATTTCTTCAAACAGAAAAGCTCCCACATTATTTTTAACGAACATGTTCCTGTTGCCTCACCACCTGCTGTATTGTCCTCCTTAAAGTTGGCTTCAATGTAAAGCTCAGCTTGGCTTATGTCCATAAATACATCTTGCTGGTTGATAACTATCTCAATAACATCACTGTAGTTGAATGATTTTGTGAATGGATGTGAGGAAAACCACCTATTTGAAATATTATTTCTTTAAATCTTAACTTTTTAAAAAACGTTTACTGAATAAAAGTGAATGTTGCAACCATGTAATGCGCCGTGAAGTTTAAGTCTATGGGAACGAGAAGGGTCACAAAAGCAGCGCCCGAAGGGTAGGTAGACAATAAGCGACTAGACTAGAGAAGGAGTGGAGCTCTGGGCTAGTCCCTTAAGATGTTTGTCCGCAATGGTTCATTTTTCATTTTTTATTTTTATTTTGTGATAAACTGATTGTTCAATCCAATTTGTGATTAGTTTGTGTGTCAAAAGGGGCATTGACAAGGACAGTTGAATAATTGTTATTTTGTTTTTGAGAGTTAAATTTATAAAAGCATTATTTTTTTCATTTTTATGTATTTTTTGTTTGTTCTTTATAACATGTGCATTGTTCATGTATTTAACAAAAATCGTTTCATGATGTAAACAACACAGATAAAGAGTAAATTAAAAACCTAGAAAAATTATGTGCTGTCTTTTTGTGCTAGGATTTTAATTTTTGGATTTAGAGCGTGCATTAGGGCCTTGTTGAATTTACTAACATTTTCCTACCCTGACGAGAGCATATCCTAGCAAACAAATTGCAATAATCAATCTAGAGATATTAGCTAAAAAACAACTATAGCTGAGTAGCTTTCCGTGTGGGACCTCAGTACCTGCTAGGAAACTGGCTAACTAACAAAGACTCTTCAGTATTGAATATAGGTAGTGTTGATTGAATGTTGTGTGTGGAATTAAAATTTTAGCACAAAGACAAAGGATGTTACTTAATTTAAACTTTTATTGAATCATTGACTTAAATTATTGAATTAATGACTCACAATAATCAATAAAATGACACAGTATGTTTTGATTTTTGAGGAATGTTAGATCGAGGGTTGCTCTGCCGTGCTCTTTCCCTCGTTAGTTCCAGGTCGAGAACGGTACGATTTACTTTAATAGTAAAGTAGACGTTTCACAAATTGTTCGTTTCTTTTACATATCACAGCTTCCCTTAAATTTCCCAAATATTTGCTATGTCGGGCGCATGTACAGTAAGTAAAATTGAGTAAGTTTTCACAACGTAGGTCCTATTTGTTTTTCATTTCATTTTTCAGAAAATTTGTTGTTTAGAAGGTGATAAAAATTAACACCGTTCAATCTTACTAAACGAACCCGGGTATGTTATATTACAGATTTTGGTGCCGTGAGACCAGGATGCGCTTTTATTCGACAGGCAAATGTGAACATTTGAGTGAAAATGTTTTTTTAATTATTTTGTTTTTAATAGGCTTGATTTTCAGTAAAGTGTAGGTAATAATTATCAATTTTGAGTTTGTCTACAAATGGAAAAAAAAACTACCTGCTTTTCCCAAGGCATTACGATTCATTTACCCTAAAATTTCTTAAGAATTGGACCCGACCTTTTTTATATTTTGTATTTTTATGACCCTTTAATTATATTAACTTTAATGAAACTTGTGTTTTTAAAAAGTTTTATTTTAAATAAAACACGAAATTATATTGATGTTTCTATGACAAAGCTGACTTAAAGACTAAAATTCTATACTGCTGCAAGCCCGTATTTATGTAATAATAATTGCTGAAGAAGCGAAAGCTTGCTAAAACTCCTTATTTTAATAATGCGTCGTCAGAAGTGACCATATAATTCCTCCCTCACTAAGTTTGTGAAAATTGGAGATGATTTTCGAAAGATTTGAATTCTATGCCCACTTTTACATCAGTTTCATTTTTCTTCTTCTGACAATAATTATAATGACGACATACAAAGAATATTATAACTGTGATTACAATAATTGATATAATAATTACAAATATGGATAAACTTGAACTACAAATATCGAATTCCTTAAGAGGGTGGATAGTTAGCTTTTTAGCATTTTCTAAATCTTCTCTTATAGTTTCAAGATTTATTTCAGCAAATTGTAAAAGTTCGATATTTTGCATTAACTGTTCGTCAATATTGATTGATGGTAGTTTTAGTCTCAAATTAATTATGTCTGGTTTGTGGAAATCATAATTATTTCCTTGAATTTTGACTTTACAAATTGAGGGCAAAATTTATTTAATGTTACTTATTACTTCAACACTATGTTGGCTGGGACATTGTGTTAAGTAACAAAAAAAATAGACACCTAAATAAAGTGAAAATGAAGTGGGCGCTGATTTTATTATGAAATTTTGTTGAGACATTTTTGATACCAATTTTATTATGTAACAAAAAAAAAGTGAGAAGTGAAATAAAAAAAAGGAGAAAAGTGAAAGTGAGAAGTGGAAATGAAAATTTAGAAAGGTGGCCACAGTACTAACAGACGAGAAAGGAGGCTCCGTTTCTAAAGGCTGCCGACTAATTCTTAGTGGAGAGTGGTGTGGGTAATCAAATAAAAAGCGCCACCTGTTTTAATGCCCTTCAGTTAAACGGAGTTCCGATATCCAAAACAAAACAGGAAAACTCAACAGCTAAACGGTACTGCACCTGTCAAACTAAAATTGCCTAAAAGGGTACAATGAAACGCTTCAATAAATGTAATCAATCTGCCCTCAAGTATTACCTTTGAAATCAAACTGAAAATTGAGAGCAATAAATGGTGACCGGCGAAAATCAGCTGGTAAACAAAAAAAAATAATAATAACCGATAAGGTACACTAAAAATAGACTGTACCTATTTGAAATAAATACACACTTGTTCAGATAATTAGACCAAATCCACACTTTAAGGTGGTGGCTCTATAAATGTTTCTAAAAATATATACAATACACCTCAAAATGCCTAAAATACCTTTGTAAATAGATCTATTTACACCTGGTGTACAGGGTGCTGCAATTTGGAGTGTTTCAACAGGAAAAACATACTTGCAGACCAAATAGAGGAAAATTGACTTAGACCTCATGGGATCGATTTTTGAGAAACGTGAATTGTCAAAAACCGTATCACGATATCTTCAATGCAACCATTGATACAGGGCGATTTTCGATTTTCCCCTATTATGAAAAATGGCTATAAGTTTTTTGTTTATCAATTTTTTTTATTTCTGTAAAAACATTATGGAGACACTTTTTTGAGCACAATCCAGTGGCGGATTCAGTTTTTTTCTATACGCTCCGATTTTGAGATATCGACCAAATTCCGATATTTTCAAATGAAAGACCCGATATATTAATAGCTCATTGGATAGCTCTGTTTTTGCTGATTTCAATGATATAAGTTCAATAGGTTTATCTCTAACAGTTTTCGAGAAAAAAAATTATATCTGTTTTTGTCATAAGGACCAATGTGTAAAAAAAGGATTTTATATGTGTAAGGAGAATGAGGAAGGTCTCTGTCTAACACATTGTTTCTTATGACATAAACAGATATTTTTTTTTTCTCGAAAACTGTTAGAGATAAACCTATCGAAATTTATATCATTGAAATCAGCAAAAACAGAGCTATCCAATAAGCTATTAATATATAGGGTGCGTCATTTGAAAATATCGGAATTTGGTCGATATATCGGAATCGGAGCGATATAGAAAAAAACCGAGTCCGCCACTGGATTGTGCTCAAAGAAGTGTCTCCATAATGTTTTTACAGAATTAAAAAAAATTGATAAATAAAAAACTTATAGCCATTTTTCATAAAAGGGGAAAATCGAAAATCGCCCTGTATTAATGGTACCATTGAAGATATCGCGATACGGTTTTTGACAATCGGCGTTTCTCGAAAATCGATCCCATGACATCTAAGGCAATTTTCCTCTATCTGGTCGGGAAGTGTGTTTTTCCTGTTAAAACACTCCAAATTGCAGCACCCTGTACAGTGAGCAGTGAAAATAAACGTGTGCTAATTTGAGTGTAACTTACACCCAAGGGATTAACATAAACCTAAAGGTAAGAATTTTATTTAAAAAAATAAGCCTGAAGGGTTTAAAAAAATAATAGTAATAATCTTTTAGCAAAATAGGACCAAAGGTCCGCTGGTCTTATAATCCGAAAATACCCTGAAGCTGTTGGTAATTAAATGAGGCTCCAGCTTTCGATGAGATGGATAATCTCTGTCAGATGATCAATTTAGAGGCTTGAATGGTTCCCAAAGACAGCACAACAATACTCAAACCTTATTAATATAAACTGGGTGGGTCTAGTTGGTTCTTAGAAGAGTGAGAGGGCAACAAAGTCCTCAAAGTTCTTCGGGCTATTCACCAGGTCCAGGACTACTTGTCGGAAAAATAACCATGCAATTTCTAAGTAAATTCAAGGCCTCTGTAAATGCTTAGCTTCATGATAGGGTTGGATGTCACTTTGAAAATTGCGTCAGGATTCTGAAGAATACGGTATGTACGATTTATTTAAATATTTCTAGGAGTAAAGCCTCAATTTAGTATTCAAAAGTAAGAAAATAAGGAACTTACCAATGGAAATTGGCCTTTCTTTCACAAACTTGAAAATGTGGAACCAAAGTTTTAGTTTTTTCAGCCGTAATTCGCCACTAGATCAGCAAAATAGTGCTTCGGTGCTATAACAGAGCTAATAGCCACCTTTTAACGAATTATTTGGGCAAACCCTTCGAAAATCGGCAATAAAAAAAGCCACGAGAAAAGCAAAGCTGCTTCTTCTCTTACGAAAAATGTGGTTCTGTCACGAAAAATCGGTTTTTTTGGTATCTTAGCGCGGGAATTTTGGTTCTGGGGAAAAAGTTAGGGACTTTTCGATTTCAGGGTTTATAGCTTCAAATTTTCGAGCTAAAAATCAATCTATCAATCAATCTATGAAACCAAAAAGGAAACGAGTTAAGAATTATTGTTGAATAAATCTTTCTTGACAATTTGACATTCTTCATAATTTTCAATAATTTAAATTCCTTATTTTCAGATAAATGAATTAAAATGACTGAAGGTGGAGATATAATTGTTTTAATTAATGAAGCACTTAACAAGGTGAGTATTTATTTAAAATTTAAAACAAAGGTACTTAACGGTTAATTTCATTTCAGGAGGGTTCAAGGTCCATGAGAGAAGATGTTCGGAGGTTCTTTAGTTCTTCAATTATTTTGTAACGACCTATTATTGTGACTCGTAACAATTGGAAGTAAATGCTCTCTTTTGATGTTGGAATAGTTATAAGGGAATTGTCATCTAATTGTGTGACAGACGTTTCTTTATATTTGATAGAAGTCATTGGGCAATGATTGGTTAAATTCATCGTTTGATAAACGCAGGGCTCATTTTGATTGAGTAACTTAATATGGCATAATGAAGAAGACAGTTTTCTTTTATATTATAAAAGTTGACATTGGATCTCATCAAATAAGGATTTCTTAATATCACTATCTGGTTGTGTAGTGAAATTGGATATATGCGATAAAGAATGTAAGGTTTATCTGATATCAAACGAATTGCAACGTAGAATATGATTAGGTCGTTCTTAATGGTGACGTCTGCGTGTGCAACTTCATAGTATTTTATGATGTTATCAAAAGGGATTCGAGAGCTGGGGTCAAACTTCGAGATTATGGCTTGTAGCTCTTGATACTTAAATATACTGTGATGCATTATGTTTATTTCTGCGAAATTAATTGCCGTTTGTACATAAGTGCGTGTCTCATGAATGATACGTAGATTATTTTCTAAGTCATTAAGAGAATGAAGTACGTCGTTGTTGTCTCAGACTACGTTAATGTCATGAGGTCATTAACTCGGTTTAACAATGTTTCTTCGTTACTTTTGATTTTATTTAATTGTGTATCGATATCTTCGGTCATTTTTTTAAGAATTGTCTGGGTTGAAGATATGCCTTGTTGTAATGTATTTTGATTTTCTTGGAGGGTTCTGATGTAATTATCATAACGTTCTCCGTCATCAGCATCTAACGTGCCGTATCGCTATTTTTGAGTCTTCCCTAAAAGGTTGAAAAGTTCTCTTTTGGTTCTTTTTTGTGGAGTTGTATAATGATCGATAAATAATTCGATTGATTTTACCTGATCAATTAAATTATTTGTTCTCACAATTAGGAGTTCGTATATAGGTAAATAGGGTGACATAATACTTGAATTGCTTAGAGTTTGATTAACTTGTAAAAGGGTTAATTTTGTAGACTCTATGCAATCTTTCATATTAGTTAAATTAACATGGCAATAAACATGATGATAATTGGTTATTATATAACTAGTTCCTTGGTAGACTGGTAGCAAAGGATTCGTTATTTCTTCGATCTTATATTCAGCATTGATGAGTAGCGGAAGTACTGTGAAGAATGCGAAGATTGTGAAGATTTTCTTCATATTTTATTCCTGAAAATTACGATCTACTTTTAATATCCTAGGATGTCTTTGATTTTTGAATATGGCTTTCTTATACTTAGGCTGTATTTTTAAAGCTAATTTTCGCGGTGTACTTATAAGTTGTAACCCGAAGCTACGGGTATTTCTGGGTCATTGTCACGTTTTAGATTCAATTTACTCAATACATTTGCTTTTTTGGCATTCAATTTTGAATTTATTTTGTCATTATGTTCCTTAAATGTTTGAGCAAGCTCATAAACGTAATAGGTTTGTAGCTGATTTAGGTCTTTTTCAAAGTTTAATTGATAATTGACGTTTCTTTTTAATATTTGAAAAGGGGTGTAGTCATGTGCTGAATGAATACTGTTTTTATAATTTAAAATTGCTATATCAATTAATTCTTGAATTGTTTTGGTAAGATGGTAAATACGTAAAGCTATAATGCTTTCTTTTATCGTCGAATGAAATCTTTCGATCGGCG
The DNA here is from genome assembly GCA_917834065.1 of Ceutorhynchus assimilis. Lineage (NCBI taxonomy): Eukaryota > Metazoa > Arthropoda > Insecta > Coleoptera > Curculionidae > Ceutorhynchus > Ceutorhynchus assimilis. Next base: position 64,852,727 of record OU892277.1, read on the forward strand.
AATTTGAATTTGGGTTGTACGGTGTTGTAAAATGCAATTCAATCTTATACGTTTTGTGCCTTATCAGTGGTAATTCTACTTGGTGTACCATGATGCGCAAAGAATTTTATTAAACTTTGACAAATCTCTATTGATGTCTCATTTACAGGGTATGCTGCGGCAAATTTAGAAAAAATGTCTATTATCGTTAAATATTTCTGTCCTGACAATGAGTATACGTCCATATAAATATGCTCGAGGGGTTTAGATTCCGTTGATATTGGCCTATAAATAACTTTGTAGGGATGTCTCTCGTATTTTTATTACTGTCATATTTCACATGTATTTACAAAATTAATAACTTCTCTTGCTAGACTCGGCCAATAATATCTTTGCTTGATATTCTTGATATTTTCGGTCATTCCTCTATGTGAAGTTTTTGTTGTATGGTATCTATCTATTATCTCTTTTTGATTATCTTGATTTGTTACATCTTCTAGTAAAGTGTTTGAGATGACTAGTTTGTATGAATTGTTTTTGAATGTTTCCTGGCAAATTCTTATTATCACAGGTTCTAATTCTTTGTTTGGGAAATGTAGACAATAGGTATCTGGTTGAAAATAATCTCTTAAAAGTATTTGTATTTCTCTTGTTGTCGGGTTTTTATTTATAAAAATTAGGATTCTCTTTTTGGTTTCGAATAACTTTGTTATATTTACATAAGGTTTTTCTTTGGCTGTCCATTTAAACATTACTTGATTTTTAAGTGTATTCACTGCCTTATTAACGTAGAGTGCACCTAAAATAGGGTTTTCTTCAGAAGTATGAACTGTTTCTGTTTCTGAGGTGCTTGCTGCATCCGTCTCGGAATTGTGTACTGTTTCTGGTATTGTTCTTTTATTTGTTTTTTTTTTTTCATCAGGCATTATTTCCTCAAGTATTCTTTCATCAGGTGTTCTTTGTTTACTCGTTGATGGTTGAGGCGTTCTTTGCCTATTCGTTGTCCGTTGAGGTGTTCCTTGTTTACTCGTTGATGGTTGAGAAGTCACCTTCTTTTTTTAAATTGGTGGTTGTTTTTGGTCAATTCGTTGTTTAATTGGTTTGAGTTTAATGGGTACATTAGTTATGATTTTTATCTTGGGACTTTCCTTTTTTTCTTTTGGCTTTTTGTTTTCACACACTTTTCTTGGTCTTTCAAATAGATTTTCTTGTGATTCAAAGAAATTTTTGATTTTCTCATGCCATAAATATTGGTCTTCTGAGTTCTCATCTTTATCACATTGTGCGGACATGTGTGTTGGTGGTGATTTTTCTATTTCTGTTGGAAAAATTTCTTTAGGAGGGCGTGGTAATGCGTCTGCAATAACATTTTGCGTTGCTTTCTTATACTGAATAGTATATTTGAATTCTTGAAGTTTCAATTTTCATCTTACTAATTTCGAGCCAGGGTCTTTGCTAGAAAAGAGCCATTGTAATAGTTTATGGTCAGTCACAATCGTAAATTTTCGGCCAAATAAATAGGAACGGAAATATTTTGTAGCCCATATTATTGCTAATACTTCCTTCTCGAGTGTTGAGTAATTACACTTGGCAGAATCAAGAGTTCTACTGCTATAGTTAAATTAAAGTTTAACTTCGAATCAACGATGTTCAAACGAGGTTGTAGAACAAATATTGTTTACAACTTGTGCGTGAAAATTTTTTCAGTTAATAATAATTATTATAAACAAAATATTGGGATAGCCTTTTTTCAAAAAATGAGAAAATAAATTTTGTCAAAATATTCAGTTTTTTCTCTATAGATGACCATTTTTGCTCCAAATGAGTAAATTAGACCTGATATTAGAACCTTCAGTTGCTGAAAAAATTTCATAAAGGTGATACCTATTCAAGCCCTGTATATCGCTATCGGTTAAATGTAAAAAAAAACATACAAATAAACAAACACACAAAAGAGGATCGATCGTTCTGATTTAGTTGTTGATTGGTGATTGTCCGTGTACTCATACACCAAAGTATTCGCTTATGTTCCTTTGAAATGTATATATACAATGTGATTTTTTAAGTGTGCAACATATGGGATTTTTTTTTAGTAATAGCACAACCCAAATATAAACAAGGCCAAAAGTTGGTGCATGTCTGATAATCATATTAGGTGCACTTAGAATGGTTGCAAGTCAAACAGCATACAGGGTAGCTAAAAAATTACAGAATTGTAGTAATGTTTACTTGAATAAAATCAAACTTTTCCACTTAAAGGGGAGTTTTTTCAATATGCATATTATCATCAGTAATGTTTCAACTTGTTAAAAAAAAAATTGCGACATTTTGAAGTTGTGTTGAATATCATTGCAAACATGAACTTTGTGATTTCATAAAAAATTAAAAATCTAAGTTAATTTCACAAATATGCTTGAATTTGAACAAAGTTATGTAAAATTGATTTGATTTTAATTAATTTTTGAAAGTATTAAGGGTGGAAATAGAAAATTTAAAAAATATAGAAATTATAGATTTTTTTCCAAAAAAAAATAATATTTTTTTTAGGAGGCTATGTTTTGGTATTTAGGCATAACTTTTAATTCCAAACAACTTTTATCTATAACATTTTGCTGAATTTTCTAAAATAAGGGTAGTTCACAGTACAATTTTGATATTGTTTGAGCTACCCTGTATGCTGTTTGACTTGCAACCATTCTAAGTGCACCCAATATGATCATCAGACATGCACCAACTTTTGGCCTTGTTTGTATTTGGATCATGCTATTACTAAAAAAAAATCCCATATGTTGCACACTTGAAAAATCACACTGTATATTAAGACTTTAACCGAAGAAACCTAGACTTAGGTAAGTTGGTGTAATGTGTTTTTTTTTTCTTTCAAAATCAGTTTCCTGACTGGTATCAACAACTTTTTATTATAATTTTTTTTACTAAACTTGTTATTGGTCTATATTGTTTCTTTGATTATTGTTTTTATAGTCCTTTGAATTTAAAAAAACAAAGCCAAGATGTTATATGTTTTAAGAAATACGTAATAACACCTGTATTCCCCTTTTTAGTGTCCTGAGGATGACTTCATATAAGTCGAAACATCGACATATAAGTAAACAGGTTTCTGTTTTTATTTTGACCCCATCCAACAATTTTCCTACATTGAAAACATTGGGTCACAAAATAATCATTCAAAAAAAAACTTAATGTCAAATGTCCACAATTGTATGTATCAAACGTTTGATAGTGATCGTGATGGTAGAAAATTTCGCAGTTCCTAAAATAGCGAAAAACTTCTCTCGGCGGATTCAAGTTGCCAAAACTGTCGAAATATTTAACCAGGTTTCCACGTTTCTTTTAAGCTACCCAATGTGTTCCAGATCCGCTGATTGGGTCCAAATTAATTACACCACATTCGATAATTGGCTATTTCCAATTTTGATGTCAGGAATGTAATGTCTTTATTGCTTAGCGCTAGTTTTTGTAGCTTTACTGATAGTTTTTTGGCATCTTTTTCAAAAAAAATCCATGTGCGGTCTTGTGTTTAGAAAGATATAAACCACTCCCCTTTCTACCCAAGGCAATGGCTTCCATCCCCGCTGCCCCTCCGCTCAATGCACCACAGCACTAAGACCAGCAAATATGTGAATTGAAGGTAAAACTCCCCCAACTTTAGGCACTGGGATACCTCGAGGTAATTTTACTATCTCTCGGCCACCAACTTACTTGATTGTCATGCGGATAGCTTTCAGAGCCAATTTTAGGTTTTCCCTTGTTAGTATGCCATTTCCATAATATTTTACATGTTTTTTAATTTTGTTCAAGATGCATGATTTGAATGGTTTAGTTTGTCGTCGTCGTCGTATGCCCATACCGAGTTTACGTTAAGCTTTCATCACGTTTGTCACAAGCCAAGCTGCACTTTCCTCACCGAAACTAGAATCTTTAGCTTTAACTTGTTCCCAAGCCCTGTTCTCCAACACCTTATCGGATTGATGTCTGTGATGGCGCCGAGTGAGTGAACACCTGTTTGGAAGCTGCGAGTGTTTTCTTAGTTTCCTCAAGTTTATCAATAAAATTAAACGTAGTTTTGCATCGGGGTGTGTCTGTAGTGTACTTCTGATTATTTGAAAACTGGTTCCTCCTATTTTCAACCGAAAAACCTGTGAATATTCGTGTTTAAATTGTAAATAAACATGGTGCTCTCCGAGAATGACATTGAGAAAATTAAGGGGATCTTCACGGATCGTTTTCTGCAAAACGTCGCAGATAAAGTGGCACAAATTATGGACAAAAAATATGCGAAGAAATTCAACGAGCAGGAAAAATGTGTATCCGATCTTCAGCAGGAGGTAATCAAATTAGAAAGGGTCAACCAAGAAATGGCGAATGCACTAGACAGTCAGGAGCAACCATCAAGAAACTGCAATGTTCGGATTTTTGGAATTCCGGCCGAACCTAACGAAGATCTGCGGCTTTTAGGGTTCAGGATGTTTTTAAACAAATGAAGGTAAACATAAATACCGCTCACATCATAAGGTGCCACAGAATTAAGTCCAAAATTGCATCCGATAAGCCGCCAGCAGTGCTGGTGCGGTTCTCAAACGACATCGATCGCCTCGCAGTGTTAAAAAACAGAAAAAACCTTAAGTCTACTGGTGTACAAGTGCGTGAAGACCTAACAAAAAATCGCTTGACCCTTTTGTCAATGGCTACTAATAAATTCACAACAAAAAATGCTTGGTGTTTCAATGGTATTATTTACATTAAAATCGGAGACGTTGTGCATCGTATCAATGACAGGAAGGAGCTGGATAATTTCACAATCACAAACTAACCTGTACGTATTAAAATTGCTGCTTGATTTTGTTGTCTGATACCTTTTGAATTAACTTTAAAATATTGGCATTAAATTCTCCTCTTGATTTCACTTACTTATTGTTATAAATATAGCGCCTTGCATTTTTTTTTTATTTGCCTGTACCTGCATGTTTCTGACAATGGATGTATTCAAATTTTTTTTCATTTGGTTTTTTTGGGTAAATATACTTTTTGTGGCCACATTATATAATATGATGATACTACTTGAAATAGCAATTATTATTATTATTTTTTCTCTCATTCTTGGTCTCAGGGCGAAAAAAATTATTTCGGATGGGTATTTTGGCTTACTTTTTTTTTTTTTTTTTAATTGGCTGTTTTCTTTGGTGCCAACTTTGGTCATAGGATAAAGTAGTGATAGACTATTATTTTATGAGCTTTATGTTATACGTATGATATTTTATTATTTATATATATATATTTTTTTTAATTTTGTTTATGTGGGAAGACTAGGTTAAACAAGTAAATTTTGGCCTCTGGGTAAAATTAACTTGGTGGCAGCTGCTGCTCGGTTATGGGTGATTCCTTTTTTGTGCTTACAACACAGAGTTTCTTATTTTTTATTTTATTTTATTTTATTTTTTTTTTTTTATTTTTTTTTTCTACCTATCAATTTTCATTTCGTTTCTTTTCTTTTTTCCCCTAA